>JARHVA010003580.1:0-1290000 GCA_037957365.1 Torreya grandis
GTATTGTTATAATTTTAGGTTTTTTGGAATATTTTAAATGTTTTTGGGATTTTTTCATCTCAACTCAATAGAGTATTAAGAGATTCAAAATGTTTTAACTCATAAAATGATGAGAGCATGGCATATGTTTTTCAAAAAATGTTGAGATAATGACTTAGGTTGCTCATAAAATGGAAAGAGCATGGCTTAAGTTGTTCATAAAATGGTGAGAACATGTGAATGGTAACTCGTAAAATGATAATAGTGTAACTTAGGATGCACATAAAATGGTGAGAGTATAGCTTAAGATGATCTCAAAATGGTGAGAGCATGGCTTAAGATGCTCACAAAATAATGAGAATGTAGAATAAGGGTGACCAAGCTGACCTTAGAGAATGAGTGTTACATACATATTTTAAATGGACCTTAGGTAAATGTAGTTCCTTATACAATGACAGATAATGAAGGAAAAATGGATAAGGTTGGATAATAATGGATGGCAATGAGGGAAATGACTAAGAGTATCCAAGGACCCATGTCAAGTGAGAACGAAATGTGTCCAATCATCAACATTTCATGTAGATAATAAGCTAAAATATTTCTCAAAATAGGTCTCAATATACCTTCCACTTCTGTAAAAAGGTCAAGATGAGAGGAATAATGGTTCACAATAAGACAAACTAGGTGGAATAAGACTAAATGGACAAAATGGTAAGAATGATAATGGATTATAATGGCCAAGATGGTTTGAATGAAATTGACTATAATTTATACATGGTTGACCCCAAGTGTCAAGGTATTTATAAATAATAAACTATTTATGCATGATGTCAAAAATCTTTTTTTCATCATGGTACTTGCCCAAGGCACCATAAGCATGGTTTTCACCATTCTTTGAACTATTTCTCTCTTTTGATTGTTTTGTATTTTTAATTGATTATTTTGATTTTATAAAATTTGAACTCAATAGAATATTATGATATGCATAATGTAGAGCCTTTTAATATCTAACAATACTTACTCTAAATAGTATCTCTATTTAAATCTTGTTGCTGATGTGCAATATGTTTTTGTTATCATGATATTCATTGGACATTGATTATGTTTCCTCCAAACTTATAAACAAGGTGTGTTTGTAACCTTTTTGAAAAAGAATGCTACTAGGAAGGGTAGGCATGGAATAAATGGTCTAGTTTGGTGATGTAATATAGAAGTTTACTAAATTATAAGATCATAATGGAATGTCTAATAGGTGAAGAGCAAATGAATATTAAGATTTTTAGTCACACCTATTGTTGTTAATTTTGGATTCAACTTGATTTTGGTTGTAGAGGGGTTGATATTGACTTAAATATTATCTTCATCAAGTAATGCATAGCTAATTAGCTGAGCTATTATTGCCCTCAGATAGGTTTTCACTAATAAAGTCTTCTTGGCTATTATGCTTTGGATTATATAATAGCACCTTAGTTAAGGTTTCACTAAGGGATGTTGATAATTCATTTTGATTTTACCTTAGTTCCTCTAGTAAGGTTTCACTAAAGGATTATAATTTTTTATTCTAATTATCCTTTATCACCTTAAATTAGGTTTTAAAGCTACTGAGTTTAGACGTTGATTATCCCCTAGCACCTCAAACAAGGTTTTACTAGGAGATTATTTTTCTACTTGAATTTTCTCTTGGTTCCCCCAAAAAATATGCCACTGAGATGTCACCATGAAATAAGTTTAATAATGTGTGATTCTATTAGTCCTAAGTGAGGTTTATGGGTAGCATAATATCAATATAATGGCTAGGCTAGTGAATGGTAAATGCATGTGTAGTATCAATATAAAGGTAAAAGGCAACATAATCCTCATAGAGATTACTAGGATAACTTGCATTTATATTTAAGGAAATGTACTCAAGAACCATATAAGGATCATAAATATTTTCAAGCTGATATGCAAGGATTGTGTAGTTGATGTCATAATATCTACTAATGTATGATGATTCTAAAATTAATGTGAACTCAAGCAAATCTGATAGAAATGTATAACCAAAGTTGGAATATCCACTAATGTATGTTCATTCTAAAGTTGATTCTAACTTAAGAGATTTTAAAAACATGATAATGAGATTGACATTGATTTTGATTTTGATGTGAAATCTAATATTGGTTCTAGAATGAAACCCAATTCTAACATTATTTCTAAAATGGAACCTGATTCTAATGTAAATGTGTCTATAAAAATGACCTATTGAATTGCATTATCCACAAGTAACTTTTTCACTTATCACTTGGAAATGAAAACTTTGGGATAGAGGAAATTTATAAAATGGGGAATTGCTTGGCAATGGATGAATAATGGGTTGTTTCTTAATAATAATGGGATATTCAAAGATAAGATCATTGAATATGGGTCCTTCATCAAATATAATTCCTTCATCAAATATAGGTGGACCAACAATGGTTTGGATCTAGTCAAGTATGGGTGATTAAATAAAAATGTCAAATATGGGTTGATTGTATTGACTTTGCTTTAGAATTGGATGCATTTGATCATGTTTGGGAATGGGATCATGATATATACCAACTGATTAGTTATTAGACTTGGACAAACTTGTGTCTTCAATATCTAATGGTCCTTGGAAGGGTAATGATTAGATTTGTTATGGCTCTAAGAACAAATTAGATATGGGAAAAGTAGATAGGTAATTTTAAAATAAAGTAGTATCTCAATCTCAGATGGGTTATGGAAAATAAAGTGCCTAAATGAGATGCCCAAATAAAAACCAAGCGCGTTTATATTGTCCAAGTAAAATCCATTTAAAATAAAGTACATAATGCATCATCTCACAGGTGTAGTATGGACTACGTGTTGAACTTTGGTTTTTGGACTTGAGATTTTTATAACTTGACATGATTTGTTTTAATGTGGTTATGAACACAAAACTAGTTTCAACAAAGTAATCAAGAAATCATGAACATAACTTAGGAACTAACATGGGTTATGGATTAATCATTAAGTCATTTCAATAAACTTTCCTTTGAGGGGATAAAATTTAATGGTTCATTAAATAGATTATTATAATTATTGATAGGGTTTTTAAACCCCCTTATCTCAAAGTTCTATACTAAAATATGATCATTACAAGATATTAACCTTTTCACCCCTGCTTCAATGAGAATATCATGACATATGTGGTTTATAATCTAAGCTTTCAATTGATAAACTAGATGGTCCATTTATTCCTTGTGGTATATGGGTTATTTATAATAATCCATCAATTGGATGCAAGTTATTGTAGTCTATTTGCCAAAGCATCTAGTCCCTTCATGACCCACTTTAGCCATTGGGGTCTCATTGAAGTGTTGCTAATGTAATCAAGATTTTAAGAACCATTAGATAAGATAACATTGACATAAATTCAATTTATATACCTTATCAAATAATGGGGTTGGTGAAATACTTATATGTTATTTCCTATGTCAATGCACCCCTAGGGACCAGTGGGAAGGTTATGAAATCCACCCCACTAAGTCAAAATAATAAAAATGGAAAAACATGCTTCATTTATCATTCCTAAAACCCCACAAATGGGTGAGAGAAGAGAATATATTAAAAATGGTTTTTAAATTAAGGAAAAAAAACAATTAAAATTATGAGATTTTAGTCACCCAAGATCCCTAAAGGGGTTAAGGGGAGAGCATAAAAAAAATGGTTTACACAAACAATAATGTAAATAACAAATCACTTAAGTAAAATATGAAAATCATGCATTCTCAAGAGCTAAGGTAGAAGTGATTATTCATTTTAAAATCACCAAATAAAAAAATATTGAAATGATAGAGTTAAGAATACTCTTCAACCAAGATCTCTCAATGAATCCATTATCACAACCATGAAGCTAATGCATTTCACACAAAGATAAAACTATCTGTTATCCACTCTATGTTCTATATCAAATAGTTTACAATGTAAATGTATAAATAGGTAGAAGATATGAAAATCCTAACCATCCCATGCATGTGGGACTAAATTCCCCAATATAGGTGGAAGTAAGGCATAAACCTATCATCCTCATAAATGTGGGATAAACATCTTCAAAGGAAATAACACCTAAGCAATCAAAAGAGTAGGAAAGTAATATCCTACACTAACATCTCCCCTTACGCATAACATAGGTAGGTATAATAAAGGATGAAGTGTGAATCCATGTGTCCCTATGAATTCTAATCCATCTTGCTAGATTACATGGATGTTGAGTTGTTATAACCACCAAGTGAAAGTAAGAATGGTGTTGAATATGAGGATCATTAAATATAAACACTACACTCCATAATATCAGGTAAAATGATGAACTTGAAGATGTATTGTTTGAATTACCCCTCCAAAAAGAAGGTGAGAAGTGATAAAAAGGACTAGTGGGGGTGCCACACTAGTATCACTAAATGGGGATACCACACTAGTGTCACTATAAGAATCATCAAGAAGGAAGTAAATTCAAGTAAAAAATCCTCATATGGGCTATGGAAAATAAAGTGCCTAAATAAGATACCCATGTACAAATAAACTCAATCTTCAAAAGTGGTCTAAATCTTCTACTCGATCACAAAAATAACTAATACTAGGATTCACTAGAATAACTTCAATAAAAGAATACTATTAATGGTGATGAAAGTACAAAAGAGTACTACATGTGCAAGAAATTTGTAACACCTAAAACATAGAATCTACACCACACCCCCATACCATTGACTAGGGGGAATAAGAACAAAAAATCCATAGGAACACCCCCCCCCCCCATAATTCTAAATGGGTGGAGTGGATGAAAAAGGTCTACATGAGTGTTCTAAATCCACTAGTCAAACATCAAACAAACTAATACTTTATGTACCAAAATAGATCCATATGATGTGGGAGACTATCAACTATCAAAAAGAGGTGCCAAAAATATAAATAAAGTCTCTCAAAGAGGATGGATCTAGTGATGATGGAAGAGATAAGTAACTAAATAAGTGAAAAGGTGCCCATAATAGAGCACACAAACACATGAAGGTAGACACGCTTGAATCAACAAACCTCCCATGGCACTTTATAATTTAGTATGAGTATAATATATCCAAATAAACACCAAATAAAAATAATAGACACTAGAATTCACTAGAATAGATCCAAGTAAGGAGACTATCGACCTATCAAATAAGTTATCACCAATCATGAGAGTTGCCTCCAAAAATAAGGGAGTGAAAAAGTCTCCATAGAAGAAAGAAAAGTGCTAAGAAAGGGGTCTTGATGGAGACACAACATAAACTACAAGTGTGTCAAAGTGTTAGCTGCCAAAAATGACATGTAAAAAACTTATAAAATAATGTCAGAATCAACCGAAAATGTATCCAAGATAGTGAAAAGTGCAATAGTGGATTAAGAATCAAATCCACATAGACACATGAAGGTATACAAGGCTGAAATAGAAAACCCCCATGGTTATTGTATAGGCCCCCCTAAACTTTATAACTTTATATTTTAGTGAATTGATAGAAAATAAATGACACCAATAAATTAGGGTTATAAAAATATACACTTTTGAAAAAATAGCACTTGATTTTGAGTTACTGATCAAAAGATATAGATTTTACAAGGTTATCCCATCATAAATGGGTAAAAAATAAAACATTACACCAAAAAATATTAAATTTTTGGATAAAATTAAATAATATCTACCAAATCTAGAAAAAGTGTATTTGAAGGAAATTTGTAGCAAAGGAAAAGACCAATCTTCCACATAGATCAATATTTCATGCTAGTTTTTCAATTTAAATATAAGATCTAGTTTTTTATTGATTGTGCATACAAGATTGTAGAAAAAACAAATTTGTAAGTTCACCTTAAGAGCCTCATATATCCTTGAATATTGATCTAAATCTTTAGTATGACTAATTTCTATAAACCTCTTAAATACCTCTTTCCACCAATGAAAGACTTTTATGAATTAGACATATATTTGAAGAAAAAATTGATCTGTAAGATAGTCATAATTTTTTTTGATAAATTTTTTATAATCTCTCCAAAAACATTGTATGGCCAGTATAACAGATCTAATAAAATCAAATTCAAATCATTATGACTGATTAGATCTAAACACAACCAATATAAGCATACTCAAAATGAAAAACTCTCAATAATAGAGGTGTTTTGAATATGATTAAAAAATCTTAGATCTAAAAAGGAACCATAAAACTACCTAAGGAGTAAACAAACAATGCAAAAAATGGTAGTTGGAAAAATAGAAGTTGGAGACTGCTCTAACACCATGAAAGATTTAATAATACTCTTCAACTAGGATCCCTCCATGAATCCATTCTCACAATCATGAAGCTAATGCATTTCACACAAAGATAAACTATCTATTATCCACTTTGTGTTCTATATTAAATAGGTTACAATATAGATGTACAAATAAGTAGAAGATAGGAGAATCATAACCATCCCATGCATGTGGAACTAAATTAACCAATATAGGTTGAATTATGTCATAAACCCAACATCCTCATAAATGTGGGATAAACATATCCAAAGGAAATAACACCTAAGTAAGCTAAAGAGTAGGAAAGTAATATCCTACACCAAAATGAAGTTTGCCTTGTTTTAGTTGTAAAATTAATTAAAAAGAAAACCTAAAAAAATATAACTAGGCAATCAAAAAACTATTCTATCCACCCAAGGAACTTGCTTTCAAAAGTTTTAAGGTCTTAGTACTTCCACTTAGGTTGACATTAGCATTTAATAAGATGAGTGCATCATTTAGTAAAGTGAGTTCACTAATATACAGATATATAGAAAATAACTTTGGTGAATTCATTGATTAGTAGGACTTCACCATTTTATGGACGAGTTCACCATTTTAAATAAGTAAAATAGAAACCATAGTTTTCCTTATTGACAATTTCATTGTTTATTTTTTAACTTCATTGATTTCAAGTACCATTTGCTAATTTACAAGTTCAGTTCACTATTTTATAGAAGACACATGAAAATATAGAGAATCAAATTCAATTTTTATCCTTCAACCTCACTGATATGCAAGTTAAGTTCATTTTTTAGTAGTTCAAGTTTATTGTTCCTATTAAGAAACACAAAACATACTAAAAGTAATAAAAATAAATTCACCAATTTGTAGCTCAAATTCACCAATATGCACAGAAAATTTACCATTTAAAAAAACATGAAATATGGTAATATGAGAGGGAAAATATGAAAATGAATGCTAAACAACAATAAAATTTAGTAATTAGAAGAGTAGGAATCTTTCCAAAGAGATTTGTGGTGTATGTGGTCGTACTAGGTATGTCAAATATGAAATAGGATTGTAAAATAGGTTAATATCTTTGTTAGTATCAAAATAGAAACATATGTACAAGAAATGAAATTGACAAAAACTAATGATATCGGCCTATTACCTATATTTGAAAATATCAATAAATTAAAGAAATATATAAGAAATCATACCAAAAATACTATACCTTCCCAAATTGACTTCTCCTAATGGATGGTCCAAAAGCATGTTTTTGCCTAGTTATGGAGCTCAATATATTTACCAATGTGATTTGATAAGTGCCTCAAACATCTTCTCATGCACCATTTGGATATTATTGTGTATGAAAATTTAAGAAAATGGTTGAATCTTTATCATAATTTTTTCATAATATCTTTACACTAGAAAACTTGTTTTTGCCTATGGTGGCATCGATATTTATAGATTCCTTGAATTGATTCCACCTATTAGATGTGATTCAAGATGTGTGGTTGAACCTTGGTCAAATTTGGTAAGAAAAATTTAATTAATATCTAGCATTGATTAGGCATGGCTTTCCAAATTTAGATATTTTCTTAATAATTTATTAGTGCTTGAAAACTTTTTGATGATGTCATCATTCATTATATTTGTGTGATGTCATGATCCACTTGGCCACTTGTCATGAGAGTTTAGGAATAAATTTAATTAATAAATTTAGAACATAGGAAATTACAAAAGCTATGTAATTTCATATTAGAAGAATATTAAGATAATTAATTAAGTTTAATTAACTTAATGAACGGTGAAGTTACCTTTGAAAGTTGAAAAACCACTCAACATAATTAATCCCAAAGTAACTCTTATACAATCAAAATTTGATTCAAGATGAATTAAGTGAATCTAATAATTTTGTATAGTGCATTTATGTTTTAGTAAAAGTGTGTCAATTAAGTAGGCACATTGCTCAGTCATGCACACAACTCTAGTAATCAAGTATTTTTAGGGTCAAAGGAGTTAGATGTAATGAGATCAAGGTCTAGGGCACAAAATTTAAGCACACTAATCTACTACCTTCAATTTCACATAAGGAAAAAACCTTATGAACTCACTTGACGAATATTAGTGAAGGGACCAAGTCCTCATTGGGTTAGTTGTGTCATGTTGTAGAAAAGGGGTTATGTAGGGTTTAAGGGGTTCATGGGGTATTTTGGTACAAGCTTGAGCAGAGGAGGATCAGAGCCTTATCAACACATGCAAGCCAATGAGTCTACATGGGGATGTCCATTCATCATAAGGTTGTTAGTTGGTGTTATGTTTAGCATGAGATCTCTTCACGATGGTTAAGAGAGCTAAGTGGCACCAAGGTATCACTTACTACCAAGGTGGGATCCTAGCTCATTAACATCCTATATAGTGAAAGATAATCAAAACCATTCTACAATAATTTATCAAAATTAATAGTAATTCATATTCATTCATTTATGTCTTACTCTATTAAAATAACTAGTAATAACCTTTGCTAATCTATTCTAATTTTACTTATGCCAGAGGCTCACAAATGAGCATGGCTTACACTTTCCATTTATCATTTAAAGGGCTTACTCATAGTATTATTCCCCAGTTCACTAGGTCTTCACCATAAAACTCAATCATCCCCTTCTGCTCTTGAAGGTTGCCTTTAAATAGGTGTTGGTCACTCCTCTTGTTGATTGGATAGGCACATTCTGAAAGATAAGTAGGTGAGAGATTATCAAATCCATTACACCATATAGGATAACCAGGTGCATGTCAGGTTATTAGTGATGGTAGTTATCCTATTTAATCCACTACTTAAACATTCATTCTCATTGAGCCTTGAGCCACCATGTGTAGTACTGGGTAGGTATGCCTTGATGCTTATGACACTCTTCAAACATTGACTAGCTAGTATGGGGACTCCAAGAGTTGATCTAGTCAGCAACAAAGTGTACAAAAAATGGGGTCCTTCACTTCATCTAAGGGTCTCTACACTCTAGAATGTATCTTAATTGGTGTAGGACTAAGTCTTACCGAAAAGGGTCCCTAACATCACTGAATAAAAAATTGGTAGTTTGCCTCAAACTAGCTTTGAAGCACCTTAGGTGCACAAAATTTGAGTGCACCCTATTGTAAGTCCTTAAAATTATCAAATCCTTGGATGGCACCCTTCAACTCTTCAATGGTGCCATCCAATTTTGTATATAGTACCTCCAAAGCAAGTACATCCATGATTTCCAATTCCTTTCTAAAGGCTTTTATACTTTCCTTTGCCCTTCTCACCCCTCCATCTAAGAGTTCACCCTGCTTGCTAGCTTTTATCTAGAAGGCATGAAATACTACCTCTAGGTCTTTCTCTTTTTTTTTTACTAGGTGATGATGGAGTTGACTTGTGTTATCACTTACATGCACTCAAAACTTGAAACCATGAAGGAACACTAGATCAAGACATCCTTATCCCCTATTATCTACTTGAGGCATGCATTGATGATCTCTGCCTATCTTGTGAATTTGAAAAAAATGGTATCTAATTCTTGGGTACCTCCTTCAAGCTTAGTGTAGATGTCTTCAATTTATTACATTTTCTTCATTAGCTTGCCCTTTATAGCTTCATAGGGGTCTTCCTTTTCTTCTAGCACCAACTTTAGCCTGGGGATCATATGCTCAATAAGCACACATGCATAATCAACCTCATTGATGTTGGAGTAGTCTATGTCATCTTAGAGGGAGGGATCTACTTTGTCGATGTGATTGATCAATTTTTAGAGCTTGAGTTTGATTTCTTCAAGCTCCTTATCCATGTCTTTAGTAATTTTCCTCCAACTATTAGCATGAACATAATTTAGGATGTTCTTTTACACCACAAAGGTTACCATTTTGATTAAAGCATTGGCTAAGTGCATGGGTTTTAGGTCATGGGGGTTCATCAAGTGATAGTCATGGCCCTTTTCTAGTCTTTTGGTATACTAGATGGCCCTTTAGGGACTTCAAACTCTAGCTCATCCATGTAGTAACTCATAACCCATGAGATTTGGTGGAACGTAAGGGTTGTGATGGTTCTTGGAGGCATACACCCCATGATGTAGAAGTCAACATCCTCTTTGAATCCAATTTACACTTTTTCATGGTTCTTGGGCTTAACCTCTACTTCTTCACTAAGCTTTTCTTCTTTGTTGGTGCTAGTGTCAATCATTATTTATTTAACTATTTCCTCTTTTTTCCTTTCCTCTTTGATGCTAGGCTCATCATATTATTGTTCTTATGGGGGTTTTTCGATGGAAGTTTCCCCCTTGTCTCCCTCTTGGTGAAGTGCCTTTTCCTTTGCTTATTTTTTTAAGGCACTAGTATTGCCCTTTTTATCCTCAAGAAATTTATTAGAATGGGGGCCTAATTTATATGTGGCTTATTCCACTATTTGGGTGTTAGTGCTATGTGCTACCTCAACTCTTTCTTCCCTGGGCTCCTTGCTAGTGAAACCTTTCTTTCTTTCCCATTCCTCTATCATGCGTGCCCTTTCCTTTTAAGCCACATTTAATTCTTGTTCCTTCTAATGGGTGCATTCTATATATGCCTTCTCCATCCTTTCTTCTTTCTTAGCATTCCCTTCCTCAGCCTTTCTCCACGTTGCTTGTGTGGAACATTTTCCTTCCCTCTTTTTAACTTCTTCAACCTTGAGCTGGTCAATATCAACTTGGGTTAGGTTTGAGGCCATTAAATTCTTAGACCTCTGGTGTAAGGTGATTTCTATGTCAAATTGGCCTTGATCGAAGCCTATTCCTCTCCATTTATTTGTTAGCTCCTCCTCTTCATCATTTGTACAAGACAAAGTTTTTTCTTTAGGTGCTTCATCTACCCTACTCATTTCTCCCCTCTACACCCTATGCATTTCTTCACTTTTATATTTATCTACCTCTACCATTTGGATGACCCTAGTGGGAACCTTTGCTTTGGCCATCTCATCTTTTTTCTCCTTTATCTCCCATGTCCTTTTTGTCTCAACCTCATAAAAGCCAAGTCTCCTCAGCATGTGCCTTGGATTTTTTGGCTGTGCATGAGGAGGTGAAGGGGATTTTTCACTAGGGGATGACTCTACATCCTCAAGCATAATGTAGGTAGCTTTGTCCCCATTATTCCTATTATGATCCATCCTTCAATGTATCTTTTTATAGCATAGGGGAAGGGGTCTTCTATTAATTTTTCCCCTTAGGGCTTATGGGGTTTTTAGATGTGAAGCACATGCACTTTTGGTGTGATTATATCATCAAGGCTTCCCCTTTTGAAGTTATCTTCAGCTTCAACCTCTCCTCTATCTCTTCCATCATCTCTCCCTTCTTCTTTTTGGAGAGATTCTTCTTTTTATTGGGTGTGGTGGTTCCTTCATTCCCAACTAAGATTGGGGGGTCTCTTTGTTTCTTGGTGCTCAACCCTACCCCGTCATCCTTTCTTTTGGGATTCATCACATAGTAAAGTATATGGATGAAGCCAAGGATCATTACCTCCTACATAAGATCAATATCTATCTAATCTAAGGCATAATCTTCATCTTCTATCATGCCTCTATCCATGTGAGGAAATATACACCTCATTCATTGGATTTTTGCATCTAGCTCTTGGATTGGGATGTTAAGGTTTTGTGTATTGAAGATTCAACTGAGTGCATCCCTAAAGAATTTAGTCGAGAAGGTGATGGGAAGATTCAACCCTCTCGACTTATTCCTATCCTTGAGTGTTATATGGATGATGCATTAGTGATGCATAATGTCAAAGGTCACCATTCCAAACATGCTTATTCGGAGCCCTTATGGGATGCACCACTCTAACCTAAAGGCCTCTATGTATTACTTGTACCAATTTAGCACATGGGTCTTGTACTTGGTGATGAAGGCCATGGGGAAAGTGAAGTCTTTGTATTTCTATAACAAGATTTCATGGTGTTTTGGGAACACCAATAAGTTGTCTCCTATACCATTAGGGATTTTGATCTCTTCCATGACTATCAAGATGAGGATGGAGCCCCATCTAAATGCCCCCTTTATGCTATGACATTCTAGCATATTCTTTGTCATCTCTATAGTTATGAACTATGCCATATAAAATCTACCCCTATGCCATGTGATATGCTAGGTAAAGGTTTGCCTTAGACACTTGTCCATATCCCTCTTAGGCATGGTTTCAAGCTTACCAACACCATTGCCCTTATACTCAGGTATTCGCACCTAATGATGGGGAAAGTGTATCCCCCCTTAAATTAATTTAGGAGATTTGCAATGCTCTCTATCTCCTCCTCATCACCCATTAGCTAATATATATCTTTCCTAGAGTCTGGTAGTTTTATTATCTTGTTTATCAGGTAAGTGGATATCTTCATATGCTACCCTGTGAAGTACACATGATCTTCATGTACACATGAGAGGAATAACTGAATAAGCTCTTCTAGATTTTATAAATAGGGAAACTCATATAGTTGAGTTGGACTTGAATCCTTCAACCTATCGCTAATTGAGATGTCAAAATTTTCATCTCCCTATGGGGTCTTGTACCTAGTGTCCACCATCTAATATTGTGTCAAGTCTTGATAGCGCCTTAACATTTGGTGGTTATAATCCTAAAGTTAGCATACATGTAAAAATGAGCACTAGGGTTCACCCACTGATATTTTAGGTAGGAATTACATGTTTTGGTAAGACATTTTGGTTAATTCTTTGGCTTCCATCATCATAACATTGACTGCTTCTATGCATGTACCCTCATCTTGGTGATAGTTTCTTCCTTTACTATTCAAACCCACTTGGGTGAAAGTCGTATCTCTTTGTATCTATATGCCTTCCACTTATATTTTATTTTGAATCTACTGGTGTTGAATTATGAGAGGTGTGACTTACCAAAACCCCTAATTTTGGCTTGGTGTAAGTTACTTGTCTGAGTTTCTCTGGTCATTAATGGTGATCTATCATATGTTCTAGTTTGCCTTTCTCTACTCTAGTTTTACTACACCTCTTCACTCATGATGCACTTCCCATTCTAGTTTGTTGCACCAATTTTGTGCTTGATGTGCTATCTTCTCTATGACACTTCAATCTTTTAGTGTCATTTGGCTCTAGTTCTTGGTTAATTTATCATGATTTTGTATCCTTTTTCATTCACCATTAGATGGGTATGCCACCCACAATGATTAATGCCATTGGCCTGAATTGATTGATGGGTTTCTTGAGGGATTGTGAGATCTTTGAGAATTTCATGTTCTATTTGCATTAACTACGTATCTTTGTTCCACCATCACATTAATTATTTATACCAATTTTTTGGTGATGTGACATTATTTTTCAAATGATCACTTCCCATTTTTCTTGGGTAGATATCAACTGTATTCGATGATATCTTTGTGTTCATCTTTTTGGCACAACATTCACATCTCTTATGGCAACTTAAGTGCATCACCTCACACACACACAAAATTCAACCTCCTTATTTCCACTTCTTCAAACTTCACTCCTTTTTTAGCATTCTCCTTTTTCTTGGTCAATTTATCGCATGTCATCTTTCCTTGGCCTATCCCTACCCCATATAAATTCCTTACACTATCCCTCTAACACTTGGTATCTTCATCTAATTTATGCACATTATAAAGATTATATCTTCTTGCCTATATTATAGTTAATAAATTTGAGCATCTTCTTTGCTCATCTTGCATCCAGCCTTGTTTAACATCATCTTATCTAGGTTTGTGCCCAACCTAGTTGAGTGTCTAACCATTTCACTATGCACCTATTACACAGATGTATATTTTTCTATGAATACTTGATTTTATAAGCTTTACACACCCATAATTTAGGTGTATAGCCTCATGCACTTGTGGCATAAGTGATCGACTCATCTGATTGGATTTATACATAGAGTGATAAAACATAGGGATCTTTGTGGCTATCTCACACCATCGATTACCTAACTATACAATAAAAACCAAAGAAAAACTAAAGAATCACATGGTATCCTTGGCATGAGCACCACCCTATTACTAATAATTATTTAATTAGTTTCCATTGATATTCCATTGAATAATCTCACTAGCTAATGTGCATATTTTGTATGTGCCTATTTCTAAAATGTGATGGATGACATAGGGACCCATCCATCAAATCTATAGCTTGCCTAGGTGTCAAAAGTATTTGAAGTCATAAATAAAAAATAAGGATCCTTTAGCTATCACTTTAAACTTGATATGCTTATCATGCCACATCTTTTGATGTGTCTTATCAATTTTTGACCCCACTTGGCCCAGGTACGTGTCTCATCCAAGCACTCCAATTATTCCAACCTTGCTCTTAAAGATTCATGGTCATCAAGGTGGCCTATTTACACAATGTGAATGAAGCAATTATGCCCATGGAGTTTTTAAGTTCAAAGTGCTAATTAGAGGTTGGAATGGTGTATCCTTGTTTAAGCACTTGTATTCATTTGATAGGCCCATAGTACTACAAAGACATGATCATCCCAGTCCTTATGGCCTATGTTGTATGTCTTGGTGAGACATGTTCTAAGGATTTTATTGAAGGCATCAGCCATGTTGTTGGTCTGGGGATGATAAGGAGTGGTCTTGTGGTGTACCACCATGTATTCCATTAGAAGGATGCACACCATCTCATTGATAAAATGAGTTTCCCTATCACTAGTTAAACTTATTAGGCACCCATATCGGTTGATGATGTTATCCTAGATGAATTACATAGTTGTTGTAGCTATGAAATTTTTGGTTATCACTTCCTCAACCCACTTAGTGAATTAGTTATTTATTCCAAGGATATATTTGACCCTTGTGCACTCTACCATAGGGTTGATTGGCCCTACAAAGTCAATGGTCAATTTCTTGAATGGCACCCAAGCCAAAATAGGGATGAGAGGCATCTCATCCTAATGGTTCAACTTTTAAATGTGATAGGATATATAACATGCCCACATATATTCCTTAGCATCACTGAATAAGATTTTTCACCATAACCCTGATTATAAAATCTTGCATGCCATTACATCTTTGACATAATGTCCTCTATCTATCCCTTCATGCACTTCCTAAATGATAGAGTCTCGCTTGTGTTCTGAAACACACTAGTGCAAGAACTCATCCCTAATCATCGTGTATATCTCTCCCTTAATGAGATGGAAGGGGGAGGTATGGACAACAAGTTACTTCTTCTTTTTGGAAGATAGTGTTTATGGCACCAGCTCTAAGGTTAGGAAAGTGGCAATCTCTGCCAAGTCTTCAGAAATGAAATGAAATTGATAGAGCTATAAGTTTAGAATATCATCCTTAATTAGCACCATTGTATCACTAGAATTTATGAAAGACACGTGGTCTAGCCCAATTTTTTTTCTAGGTTTAACCATGACTAAAAGTTGAAGCTCTTAGAAGAGGACAACCCATCTATAAATACACCCATGCAAAATAGGTTTATTAATGAGTTCTTTCATTACCTCATGATAAGTGAATAAAGTGAATAGGGTTATTGGTAGATACTATCTAAATTTGTTTAGGGTATAGACCATTGCCAATGCTTCATGCTCAATGGTGGTATAGTTTTGCTCAGCCTATACTAGTTTTTTGATTGCAAAGGAAATGGGGTGGTCCATGTTACCTTCACTTGGCTATGCTAAAATGGAATTGAAGGCTGATCTTGATGCATCAACATGGACATGAAAATGAGTCATCCAATCAAGAAATTAAATTATTGGCACACTTGCTAACTTCATCTTTAAAGTATCAAATTCTTCCTCTTGTACTTCACCCTAATAAAATGGGCCATCCTTATACAAGAGCTCCTCCAGAGGCGTGGTGTTTTTTGTGTATCTCCTTACGAACTTCTTATAGTATACACAATGTGCTAGGAAGGTGTGAACATCTTTCTATGTGGAAGGGGTCTAGAGTTAGATGATTATTGTAATCTTTGATAGATCAATGCGTAATCCATCCTTGTAGATGATGTGCTCGAGTAGTGTGCTAAACAGGGTTGTAAAGATGCACTTATTCAAATTCAATGATATATAGAGCTATCTGCACCTTTTGAATATAAGGCATAGGTTGTCATGATGGTATCATATAAGAAAATACATGGTATAGTCTTCAAGATATTGGAGGAACTTGTTAATGAAGTCCTTGAAAGTGGTAATCACAACCCTAGAGAACATGACTGGTGTGTTTTTGATCCCAAAGGGCATCACACTATAAATGAAATAACCCCATTTAGTAGTGAAGGTGGTTTTGGGATTATAATCCTCCTCTATCTGTACTTGATGGTAACCTAAGAACCCATTGGTGAAGGTGTATATTTCACACCCTACAACCCCATCCAAGAATTCATCAGTGAAAGGTGTTGGGAAAGGGTTATTGATGCAAGTGACATTCAACATATTATAATCAATAAAAATTTATATGTGCCTATCCTTATTGATGTTGATGACCATTAGACTCACCCACTTAGATTCTTTCACTAGGTAAATGACACCAACATCCAACATCCCATCGATCTTTACTTTCACCTTGGTGTAGATATTGGGGTTCATTCGATAGGGGCACTTCTTGATTAGTCTTGCACCATCTACTAGTTTGGTTCTCATCTTTCCTAATGAATGGTAGGTGCCCTTAAATTAATTATAGATACATGGTAAGAGATATTAAAATTCCCTCAAGAATTTGATGATGCATGTGATCTCTATCTTAGACTAGTATGCACCTATGGTGGCCATTTTGGGCTTGCCTTCAGCATTGATATCTACTTGGGTGGTCTTAAGGGGTGCATGATAGGGTTTATTTATCTCTTGGTGGGATTATTCCACCTAATTCATTCCCTATATTATCTTAACCTAGAGGTTCATTAGGTCTCCATCATCTGGAGAGTTGTCATCAATGAGGCACACTAGCTTTTGCTTTCCTACCATAGCCCATCAATAACACTCCTTCCAGGTGTCATCGTCTTCTTCACTGGAGTCACTGTGGAGCATCATTTATTCAAAGAAAGTTAGGAGTGATAGTTATTATTTTATAATCTCTTTTAAATTATCTTCTAAGATATTTGTGTCCTCAAAAATGGCTTAGCAAAGGACTTGTAGTAGCTCTAGTAATTCAAGGTTCTACAAAGAAGGAGAAAGTGTGTACAAACCTCTCCTGAAATACATTCTCATTTCATATTTCTTAGTACATATCATTTAAAATTTACCATGCTCATTCCCATGTCTTCAAATTTCTATATGAGTCATGCACCAATAGGCCTCATGGCATGTTTTCTCCATAGATCACCCAAGTCTCTTCATAAAGATAGATGTGTGCAATTGGGTTAGAATTGCCACTATAGGGGGGTATGTCCAAATTATCATTATTCCTACCAAATATAGTGCACATAACCACCTTCACATCCTAAAAAGTGGGAAATATAGGTTTTTATGTGTCCCACCAATATCGTATAGTACTCTTCAATGTGTACACTAATGTGCCCAACTGATCAATTTATTTTAGGATGAAAGATTTGATATCCTACACATACTTTGCAATAGGTTGGCTTCATTCATACTTTGGAAGTGCTATGAGATTTCTCTTTCTAAGTTGGAGTACTCTCTTTCTTGTCTTCTTAGTGCAAGGGGTCAAATTCTTCTGGGGTCATGTAATTCTTATCAACCCTATGCCAAACACTTTAGGTCTAGATTTATGTACTAGGTGGCATTTAGGTGCACCTAGTAATCTCATAGGCTTCTTCAACCCAACATTCACAAGCTATATATATTGTATCTAAGGCTAATTATCCATATTCCCAATGAGCACCCCTTATTGACTAGGATTTAAAGTCTCATCACTCTATGCCATGATGCTATAAATGTGGTTAACCTCATCCTCAAGGTTGACACTCTAAATATAAGGTGGCCCTTGGTCACTTGATAGAGGTATCACCACCCTCTATTTACTATTTTTGAAGTACATATAGAACTTCTTGAAGCACATATTGACATTGTTTATGTAGCACCATGGCATTCCTAAAAGTACTAGGTAATTGTCCTCCTCTACTAGCTCTATGACCTCAAATTTAGCTTAAAACTTGGTACCCATGATGTCCACTATGGTACTCTTCAAGATTCCTATGGGATATTCTTAAATATTATTTTACATGAATAACATATGTGGTGACAATCTCAAGGGTGGCCTCCCCATCTTCTCCAAAACATTCTTAGTCAGGATATTGACTTATATGCCTATGTTGACTAGTACTTCATAAATTGACCACCCATTGATAGTGGCATCTATTAACAATTCCTTGTCATACTTAGTGTTTTGAGTATGCCTTTTGTCATCTACTCCATATTTGGCATTGTAATCTCTATTACCTGTGGGGTGGCTTCCTACACTGGTGTTTTCTCTCCATGCCTTAAGAGTAAGTACTTTAGTAGGGGTAATACCCCTTCCATCTATAAGAGGTACAATATCTCAGTTAGCTCCTAGACTTTAGCCTCCTACTAGTCTTTCCTTTTATGCATCATGGTGGCTTGTGTCTCCAAATATTTGGCCAACTAGAGTTCACCTTAAAGGTCTTGTATCATAGTCATCACTTCCCACATGACATCCTTTTGGCACATAGGATCAGGATACGACACTACTATTAAATTAGGCCACATTATGCACTCGTGTGGCTTGACTCACCATATTTTAGGTACAAGTCCTAGTTTGGCATAGTGCATGGTTGATTGGTGTGTCCACTCAACATCATGATCTACACTTTTGGAGGTCCCTTGGGAGTCTATTATGGCTTGGGGGCCCATATTCCTTACTTGTAATCATGTGATACCATAGTAGTTCCTCTATCTATACCAAGTCAACCTTACATTAGCTTCTTGTGGAGATATGATCAAATTTTCAACTTTGTGTGGGCTTTAGTAGTACCCACATACTAGGTGTGTGGGGTAGTCATACTGATAATGCTCAGTGAACCCACACTTATAAAAAGATCTTGGTGGGAACCTCCCTCTACCACATCCACCTACTCAACCTTGTCCCCCTCTTTGGTTTCCATAACCCATGTTGTTCTAGCCATAACCCTCATTTCCTTGGCCTACCTGACCCCCTCCTCAGGTTATAGCTTGCCTTGTGCCTCTCTCTATATTTTGGTACATCTCATATATGACTCTATATTCCATCATTATGTGTGTGTAGGTATCACACATCTTGTAGTAAACTATAGTATTTACTTGACTAGTGTGCTATAATAGGGGATAGTTTTAGGAGTCATGTGCTCTATGGCAAACCTCACAACTATGGAGTATTACATAAAAACTCTTACATGAGAATTTGTTCTTGTTGTTCCCCTCTATCTCATAGTCGATGCACCATAGCCCATTATGAGAGTCATGTGCCTATCCAGTAGTAAGCTTTTGTAACTAAGAGGCCATCAACCTAATTTGTGCTTCGATGAAGGGACTAATCCTAATGTCAATGCTTCCTCTCACCTTGGCTTAGAGTGCATCTTCAAGAACATTTTAAGGTTTCATGAAGGTCTTCATGGATAGTGCCCTTCAAAATGGCACTAGTAGGCCCCCAAATAACCATTACACATGTTGGGATGGGTGGATATCATAGGGAAGCTTGGAGAGGAGAGTCTTAAATTGTATATCATATAAGCACACACTCTTAATTAACCCTTGACTTATCTCCTTGATCATCATGATGATCTGTTACTCAAATTTGGGAATGTCAAACTCCTTTAAGAATGATTCCTTCAATACATCATAGTAAACCATATCTTGGTTTGAATTAAACTTTTGATACCAGGTATGGGCATGATCTAATAAGGTTGTGAATTGTGTTACCTTGTGCTTAGGCTGAGTAATTATCTAAGTATACAAATATATCTGATACTTAAATACATGCTCTATGATGTTTTCAACCCTATGATACTTAGGTAGATGTATAGATATCTCATAGTATATCTGCTATGGTGGTGACATGGGATTTTATGGTGCCTGAACTCCTTGTGTTTATATAGGGGATAGTCCCCCAATACCCCTATTGGTAGGGTTGATCATTGACCCTAATACAAGAGGTTGTTATATAGAGCTTGATGGTATATCTCCACTTATTGGTGGCATTATACCACTTACTATAGGCTATTATCCAATTGGCATGGCTAACATTCCTTACACAAGAATATTTGCACTAAAGTTCATGGCACTTAGACTAGTGCTTACTTGGTTAGATATATCATTGCTCAACTCTTTATAAAGGATCACTTGTTCAATCACAAATTCTTGATCCAAATTCTTAGTCTAATTGTAGTCATTTAGGGTAATAGGTTTAGTTACAGTTCTTCTATTCTCAAGGGGGGATCTAGTGTATGGGCTTACATTTTAGGTTCAAAGGGTTAGGCACCTTTATCATATCTCTGAGCACCTCATCCTCTAGGAAATCACTACATCCCATGCCCATCTATAGAGTCTGACCATTTGTTTCCTCTTCTATCTTAGTGAACTATGTTTTTTCAAAAGATCCTTCCCCATGGCCTTCCTACTCACTCTAGGTCCTTTCAACACCTCCAAGTTCTAGGTATTCCATTATCCTTCATCTACGCTTATCATAGTTTAACCTCTAGATCTTTTGAGTGTCAAGTTGTTATTCCTCTTCCATGACACCCTTTCTACACTTCCCCCTTCTTCCCCTCATCCTTACCCATATGCATAAGGAATTTTAGCCTTCTATCCTTATGGTCTCTATCCCATAATTGATCATGAGCTTATTTATCTTGGTATGGAGTCCTTTGATGAACATGCCCCTTAGTTCTTGACGAAAATTATGATTTAATTCTTTTGGGCATGAAAAGGTCAACACTAAGAACTCTAACATGTAGTCATTCAAATCACCATCCCATCACTTGTCTACAATGTGTTTCCATACCTCATCTAGGATTTTTATCCTCTCTAAGTGCTCTATGGTCCACTCAAAGCACTATCCATAATTTTTTCATTAAGTATCAACATATATAGCTAACCATTTATATATATGCTTAGATAGATCACATAATAATACTTCATATAATGGGTTGTATAGATAAGTTTGCACCCATTTCTATGGATTTTCTCCTTGGCACGTGGGATGCTTCTACATGAAGTATTCTTTAACTTGCTCTAGCTAGTGCTTGATATTCTTGAGAAATATTCAAACCATCACTCTGTTGGAACATTTTAACAATGAAATTCAATGAGTCATAATAATGGAACCAAAATGTTGTAGTTAAAGTTTGTCACTTAAGTAGGCATGATGCTTGGTCATGCATGTAACTCTGGTAATCAAGTATTTTTAGGGTTAAAAGAGTTAGGCATAATGGGAGCAAGGTTTGGGGCATAACATTTAAGCACACTAATGTACTAGCATTAATTTCACATAAGACATAGACCTTATGTGCTCACTTGAAGCATGGAATTTAAGGGACCAAGTCCTTATTGGGTTAGTTGCATCATGTTAAAACAAAGGGGTTATGTAGGTTTTAAGGGGTTCATGGGGTAGTCTGGTGCAAGCTCTAGCAGAGGAAGATCAAAGCCTTATCAGAGCATTTAGGCCAAGGAGTCCACATGGGGATGTCCATCATCCTGAGGTTGTTAGTTGGTGCTATGTTTAACATGAGAACTCTTTGTGATGGTTAAGATAGCCAAGTGGTGTGAAGGTGCCAATTACTACCAAGGTGGGATCTTGGCTCATCAAAAAACTATATAGGGAAAGTACATAACAACCTTTATATAATAATTTATCAAAAACAAAAGTAATTTATATTCATTCATTGATATCTTACTCTGTTACAATAACTAGTAATTACCTTCACTAATCAATTATAATTCTACTTATACTAGAGGCTCATAGATGAGCATGGCTTACACTTTCCATTTATTATTCAAAGGGCTTACTCCTATATTTATCCTCAATTTGATAGGGCTTCACCATAGAACTCAATCATCCCCTTCCACTCTTAGAGGTTTCCTTTAAATATACACTAGCCATTCCTCTTGTTGACTAGATAGGCACATGCTGAAGGATGAGTAGGTGAGAGTTTGTCAACTCCATTACACCATATAGAATAATTAGGTGCATGATAGGTTATTGGTCATGGTAGTTAGCCTATTTACTCCATTACATAAACCTTCATGCTCCTTTATCCGTAAGCCACCACGTGTAGTAATGGGCAAGTATGCCTTGAGGCTTGCAATGCTCTTCAATCATTGGCTCGCTGGCATGGGGACTTCAGGAGTTGATCTAGTCATCAGCAAAGTGTAAAAAAAAGGGGGTCCTTCACTTCTTCCAAGGGTATCCACACTTTGGTATGTGTCTTATTTGGTGTGAGACCAAGTCTTACCAAAAAGGGCCCCAACAATTTACCTAATCAAGGATGACCTAATACATTTCATAAGATGGATGCCAACTACGTGGAAAAAATTGGGTGTTTTAGTGATTCACTTGTTATTTCTAAAAATTGTTTTGACTATATTTTTGGCATAAGAGTGGTGAGAAGTTCCCCAATATCTATTGAAGCCATCTATTAAGGAATAGAATTTGTGACCTATGATTGAATATATAAATTCATTTTTAAAGATAATTAGAAATGGGTTATTAATGTAAGCATCATTCCATGCCCTGTAGTCCCCATAAACTCTAATCTCTCATGACCATTAGACTTACCCATTTAGCCTTCTCTATTGTATATATAATCCATACTTATTTCATGTAGTAAATTTCATCCCTCACTTTAATATTCATATTAGGATTTAACATGTATGGGTGATTTTTAATGGGTTGTGCATAATCATTAATATTTATATGCATCTTTCCTAATGAAGGGTCTATGCCCTTGACATCTAAATTATTTTTTGGGAACACATATTGATACTCTCGTAACAATTAAAAACTTTTTGATATTTCTTATTATGCCCAATAGTCACCCAAAGCCATAATATTTGGCACATAATCAATACCAATGTTTCCTATGAATTTATTTAGTGTTTCTTGATATATATTTTTGGATTCACTTGGCATAGAGTCTCTTAATTTTATTTATCCTTCTTATTCATGAATACTTATATTTGATATTAGTGCATCTTCATTTTAGTCTATGATTTTTTAATTTGGTTTCGCTACTTCTCACTCACATTCAAATAAACCCTTCAAGTCTAGGTCCAAATCATTATAACTATATTTTTTCTACTATCCACCATCCATAATTCTATTGTAGGCTTTAAACATGGAATATACTAAGAGAGGGGGGGTGAATCAGTATATCATATATCTTATAAAACTTTCCCTTTATCAAATTCCACTTAATCAAACATTCAAGATATGCAATAAAACTCAAACAATAAACATCACACAAGATAGAGAGAGACACTAGATATAATGTGGAAACCCAATGTGGGAAAAACCACAGAGAACAATCTCAAGTATATTCATTAGAAATAACCCACAGGAGCACTATACCCATTTGCTGAGTACCAACCCAGCTACAATTTGTGAGCACCAACCCATAGGAGCACTAACCCCTTTGTCGAGCACCAACCCAGCAACAATTAGTGAGCACCAACCCACAGGAGAACCAACCCCTTTGTGTATACCACACAGCTATCTCTCAATGTCGCTATCTCAACAAATGATAGATCAATACAACATCTCTTTCCTCTCTCTCACCTTTGCTCTTCTAAGCTAGATATAACAAATACAAATCATATTCATCTCTCACAATTGCTCTTCTAAGCTAGATATTTCAATATCAAATCAAACTCTATCTCCCATATTTACAAATGGCTTTTCAAGCCTTTATTTATAGCTTTCCAAATGACCTTTGGCCTTCCCCCTTTGTGACCCTTCAATCCTCATGGAAAATGGCACCAATCTTAGATGACCCTTCATATTCAAGCCTTTGAAAAGTCATGTGGTGACCCTTCATGACCAAAAACATCCTTCCCACTTTTGTCCTTATCTTTGGTGACTTTTCGTATTCCTCAAAGTCTCCTTTCATCAAAAATTGTGTCCTTACTCTTTTGTCTTCACTTGGTGACTCTTGGTATTCCCCAAGATGACTCTTCATGGGAAAATGCATCCCATCCTTATTTTATCTTTACCCCATGGCTCTTTGACTTCTCCATGGGCCCTTCTTTTCTCATATGCAACCAAAAATATATTCATTAATATTAAATAAATATTAACTCATATTAGCCAAGATATATTTATTATAAACAACATTAAATGCAATGGGGCATTTATCACCAATAATACTAGACCTTTGTCATCAATGACAATATTTCCAGAAATCTCTCCCTTTGTCATTGATGGCAACCTCAATCTTGAAACTACCACATCCTATCACCTACACATACTATCATCTGAAAACATACAGTACCTCCCCCTTACTATAGTAACCTATACCTATTCCCTGTACCTATTTTTTGCACCTATACCTGTACCTGTACCTATTATTCTCCCCCTTTGACATCAATGGAAAAGGGCCTACCTGGAGCTAACACTTAGCTCCCCCTCAACTAATGTTGAACATCAATTGTAGGGAGTAATATAAATTACTCCCAACTCCTCTTGTAGATCGTTGAATGTATCCTTTGATCGTGCCTTTGAGAAGATATCTAATAAATCATTGCTTGCCCTTTGAGAATTTGCAATCAACTCATTTGAATATTTTATTCTAATCTCAAAACATTTTTCATGAAACTTTAAGGTGTATCTTTGATCACATATTTGACTTATACTCACTAGATTATGCTTACAAAATATCTGCTATCAATGAACCATGGCCGATCTTCATTTCTTACATGCAAAGTTGTTTGTGTCAACATAGAATCTTTGGGTTGTTTCTTCTACCATGAACATGTCTGAACCTTCTTCCTAATGAATGGAGCTTTGAAACTCTGATACTCCTTGATTGAATCTGCATGAGTATCCTTTTCTTTCTTTTTGAAACTGTTAGCTCTTTTTCAACATTCTAATTTCTTGCGACCATAATCATTTGAAACACTTTAAAACACTCCATATGTAAGAATCATAATACTGATGCAAAATTTTATTTAAAAAATATATTCCCTCAAAAGATATACAAATTAATCTACCAACTCACCTTCTTGTCATGCAACATAGCCAAGACCCAATAGCATCCACCATGCTTCAATTTTCTTAAAAGTGTCTCCTTGAAGCCTAGAAGAGACACCCCCACATAAAAGTGTCCTAGAAACAAATCTCAAGAGATTCCCACATCTCCTATGTTTCTTCTTTGATCTTCTTGTGTTTTTCTTTTAGAATATGTTTAAGCTTGTCTAACCTTTTTAACTTACTAACCTTATCACTTATAATGTTATTCATCTTCTCAACTTTTGAAACTATCTTATGTTGACAAAGCTCATGCTCAAATGTAACAAGATATTCTGCACAATCCTTCATTTCTAATTCTTTATCTACTATAACAAGTAATTCATTTCCAATCTTAAACTCAACCTAATCAACCTTTACTATTTTAGGTCTCCAAACTTGAATTTGTCTTTTCTCATATTTTCTAGGGTCTCTATATCCTTTGACATACCTTGAATATCTCTTTACTTTATTTTGACACAATCTAGCAATATGGTCAACCTCATGACAACAAAAGCAAAAAATATTTCTCATACCTTTTTTTTGAATGTGACTGTTATCTCCCTTTGACTCATTACTGCTCCTCATACAATATCTTTCCCTGTGACCAACATGATGAAAAACAAAACAATGGCCATGAAAAGAATTTGAAAACTTGAAAGCATTGGGCT
The DNA here is from genome assembly GCA_037957365.1 of Torreya grandis. Classification (NCBI taxonomy): domain Eukaryota; kingdom Viridiplantae; phylum Streptophyta; class Pinopsida; order Cupressales; family Taxaceae; genus Torreya; species Torreya grandis. The sequence continues at coordinate 26,087 of JARHVA010003580.1, forward strand.
GCCTGATTGGCTTCTTTGATTTGCCTGCAAAACTTGCATCCTTCTTTCCTTGGACTAAGATTTCATGATCTTTTTCAACCTTGAGTATAAGCTTCTCATGATTATCCTTTAAATAACCTAAGTCAACCTTCAACTGATTACACTCTTCTTCTTTTGATGCTAAAATTGAAGTTGCAACCTCTAATTGATTCTTAAGATCCTGAATAAATATATTATTTCCTTTTACTTCTATAGCCAACTTAGAATCCAAGATACATACCTTTTCCTTAAGAGCCTCAACCATAGATTTCAACTCTTGATTCTCCTTCTTTAGCTGCTTGGCCATCTTATGGTTTTCTTTGATCTACCTTCAGGCTATTAAACCCTTTCTGAAGGAACCTACTCTGATACAAATTGTTAAGCACAAAATATACTGAGAGGGGGGGTGAATCAGTATATCATATATCTTATAAAACTTTCCCTTTATCAAAGTCCACTTTATCAAACATTCAAGATATGCAATAAAACTCAAACAATAAACATCACACAAGATATAGACACTATATATCATGTCGAAACCCAATGTGGGAAAAACATAGAGAACAATCTCATGTATATTCATGAGAAACAACCCACAGGAGCACCATACCCCTTTTTCGAGTACCAACCCAACTACAATTCATGAGCACCAACCCACAGGAGCACCAACCCCTTTGCCGAGCATTAACCCAGCAATAATTCGTGAGCACCAACCCACAGGAGCACTAACCCCTTTACCGAGCACCAACCCAACAACAATTCATGAGCACCAACCCATAGGAGCACCAACCCCTTTATGTATACCACACACCTATCTCTCAATGTTGATATCTCAACAAATGATAGATCAACACAACATCTCTTTCCTCTCTCTCACCTTTTCTCTTCTAAGCTAGATATAACAAATACAAATCATATTCATCTCTCACAGTTGTTCTTCTAAGCTAGATATTACAATATCAAATCAACCTCTATCTCCCATATTTACAAATGGCTTCTCAAGCCTTTATTTATAGCTTTCCAAATGACCTTTGGCCTTCCCCCTTTGTGACCCTTCAATCCTCATGGAAAATGGCACCATTCTTGGACTACCCTTCATATTCAAGCCTTTGAAAAGTCATGTGGTGACCCTTCATGACCAAAAATGTCCTTCCCACTTTTGTCCTTATCTTTGGTGACTTTTCATATTCCTCAAAGTGTCCCTTCATGAGAAATTGTGACCTTAATCTTTTATCTTCACTTGGTGACTCTTGGTATTCCCCAAGATGACTCTTCATGGGAAAATGCATCCCATCCTTCTTTTGTCTTTACTCCATGGCTCTTTGATTTCTCCATGGGCCCTTCTTTTGTCTCATATGCACCCAAAAATATATTCGTTAATATTAAATAAATATTAACTCATATTAGCCAAGATATATTTATTACAAACAACATTAAATGCAATGGGGCCTTTATCAGCAATAATACTAGACCTTTGACATCAATGACAATATTTCCAACAATCTCCCCCTTTGTCATTGATGGCAACCTCAATCTTGAAATTGCCATATCCTATCACCTGCACATACTGTCATATGAAAACATACAGCAACTCCCCCTTACTATAGTAACCTATACCTATTCCCTGTACCTATTTTTTGCACCTGTACCTATACTTGTACCTGTTATTCTCCCCCTTTGACATCAATGGCAAAGGGCCTACCTGGAGCTAACACTTAGCTCCCCCTCAACTGATGCTGAACATCAATGGTAGGAAGTAATAGAAATTACTCCCAACTCCTTTTGTAGATCTTTGAATGTATCCTTTGATCATGCCTTTGAGAAGATATCTAATAAATCATTGCCTGTCCTTTGAGAATCTGCAATCAACTCATTTGAATATTTTCTTCTAATCTCAAAACCTTTTGCATGAAACTTTATGGTGTATCCTTGATCATATATTTGACTTATACTCACTAGATTATGCTTACAAAACATCCTCTATCAACAAACCATGGTTGATCTTCATTTCTTACATGTAAAGCTATTTGTATCAACATAGAATCTTCGGGTTGTTTCTTCTACCATGAACATGTCTGAACCTTCTTCCTGATGAATGGATCTTTGAAACTCTGATCCTCCTTGGTTGAATCTACATGAGTATCCTTTGCTTTCTTTCTGAAACTATTAGCTCTTTTTCAACATTCTAATTTCTTGTGACCATAATCATTTGAAACACTTAAAAACACTGCATATGTAATAATCATAATACTGATGCAAAATTTTCTTTAAAAAAGTATATTCCATCAAAAGATATACAAATTAATCTACCAACTCACCTTCTTGTCATGCAACATAGCCAAGACCCAATAGCATCCACCATGCTTCAATTTTCTTACAAGTGTCTCCTTGAAGCCAAAAAGAGACACCCCCACACAAAAGGGTCCTAGAAACAAATCTCAGGAGATTCCCACATCTCCTTTATTTCTTCCTTGATCTTCTTGTGTTTTTCTTTTAGAATCTGTTTAAGCTTGTCTAACCTTTTTAACTTACTAACCTTATCACTTATGATGTTATTCATCTTCTTAACTTTTGCAACTATCTTATCTTGACAAAGCTCATGCTCAAATGTAACAAGAGATTCTGCACAATCCTTCCTTTCTGATTCTTTATCTACTATAGCAAGTATTTCATTTTCACTCTTAAACTCAACTTGATCAACCTTTACTATTTTAGGTCTCCAAACCTAAATTTGTCTTTTCTCATATTTTCTAGGGTCTCTATATCCTTTGACATACCTTGAATATCTCTTTACTTTATTTTGACATAATCTAGCAATATGGCCAACCTCATGACAACAAAAGCAAATAATATTTCTCATACCTTTTTCTTGAATGTGACTAAGATCTCCCTTTGACTCATTACTTCTCCTCATACAATCTCTTGCCCTATGACCAACATGATGACAAACAAAACAATGGCCATGAAAAGAATTTGAAAACTTGAAAGCATTGGGCTGCCTGATTGGCTTCATTGATTTGCCTGCAAAACTTGCATCCTTCTTTCCTTGGACTAATATTTCATGATCTTTTTCAACCTTGAGTATAAGATTCTCATGATTATCCTTTAAATAACTTAACTCAACCTTCAACTGATTATCCAAGATACACACCATTTCCTTAAGAGCCTCAACCATAGATTTCAACTCTTGATTCCCCTTCTTTAGCTGCTTGGCCATCTTATGCTTTTCTTTGATCTATTTTTAAGCTTTTAAACCCTTTCTGAAGGACCTGCTCTGATACAAATTGTTTAGCACATAATATAATGAGAGGGGGGGTGAATCAGTATATCATATATCTTATAAAACTTTCCCTTTATCAAATTCCACTTAATCAAACATTCAAGATATGCAATAAAAATCAAACAATAAACATCACACAAGATAGAGAGACACTAGATATAACATGGAAACCCAATGTGGGAAAAACATAGAGAACAATCTCAAGTATATTCATGAGAAACAACCCACAGGAACATCATATCCCTTTTTCAAGTACCAACCCAACTACAATTCATGAGCACCAACCCACAGGAGCACCAACCCATAGGAGCACTAACCCCTTTGCCGAGCACCAACCCATAGGAGCACCAACCCCTTTATGTATACCACACACCTATCTCTCAATGTTGATATCTCAACAAATGATAGATCAATACAACATCTCTTTCATCTCTCTCACCTTTTCTCTTCTAAGCTAGATATAAAAAATACAAATCATATTCATCTCTCACAGTTGTTCTTCTAAGCTAGATATTACAATATCAAATCAACCTCTATCTCCCATATTTACAAATGGCTTCTCAAGCCTTTATTTATATCTTTCCAAATGACCTTTGGCCTTCCCCCTTTGTGACCCTTCAATCCTCATGGAAAATGGCACCAATCTTGGATGACCCTTCATATTCAAGCGTTTGAAAAGTCATGTGGTGACCCTTCATGACCAAAAATGTCCTTCCCACTTTTGTCCTTATCTTTGGTGACTTTTCATATTCCTCAAAGTGTCCCTTCATGAGAAATTGTGCCCTTACTCTTTTATCTTCGCTTGGTGACTCTTGGTATTCCCCAAGATGACTCTTCATGGGAAAATGCATCCCATCCTTCTTTTGTCTTCACTCCATGGCTCTTTGACTTCTCCTTGGGCCCTTCTTTTGTCTCATATATAACCAAAAATATATTCATTAATATTAAATAAATATTAACTCATATTAGCCAAGATATATTTATTACAAACAACATTAAATGCAATGGGGCCTTTATCAGCAATAATACTAGACCTTTGACATCAATGACAATATTTCCAACAATCTCCCCCTTTGTCATTGATGGCAACCTCAATCCTAAAATTGCCATATCCTATCACCTACACATACTGTCATCTGAAAACATATAATAACTCCCCCTTACTATAGTAACCTATACCTATTCCTTGTACCTATTTTTTGCACCTGTACCTATACTTGTACCTTTTATTCTCCCCCTTTGACATTAATGGCAAAGGGCTTACCTAGAGCTAACACTTAGCTCCCCCTCAACTAATGTTGAACACCAATGGTAGGAAGTAATAGAAATTACTACCAACTCCTCTTGTAGATCTTTGAATGTATCCTTTGATCATGCCTTTGAGAAGATATCTAATAAATCATTGCCTATCCTTTGAGAATCTGCAATCAACTCATTTGAATATTTTCTTCTAATCTCAAAACTTTTTTCATGAAACTTTAAGGTGTATCCTTGATCACATATTTGACTTATATTCACTAGATTATGCTTACAAAACATCCTCTATCAACAAACCATGGCTGATCTTCATTTCTTACATGCAAAGCTATTTATATCAACATAGAATCTTCGGGTTGTTTCTTCTACCATGAACATGTCTGAACCTTCTTCCTGATGAATGGATCTTTAAAACTCTGATCCTCTTTGATTGAATCTACATGAGTATCCTTTTCTTTCTTTCTGAAACTATTATCTCTTTTTCAACATTCTAATTTCTTGTGACCATAATCATTTGAAACACTTAAAAACACTGCATATGCAATAATCATAATACTGATGCAAAATTTTCTTTAAAAAATATATTCCCTCAAAAGATATACAAATTAATCTACCAACTCACCTTCTTGTCATGTAACATACCCAAGACCCAATAGCATCCACCATGCTTCAGTTTTATTAAAAGTGTCTCCTTGAAGCCTAAAAGAGACACCCCCACACAAAAGGGTCCTAGAAACAAATTTCAGGAGATTCCCACATCTCCTCTATTTCTTTCTTGATCTTCTTGTGTTTTTCTTTTAGAATTTGTTTAAGCTTGTCTAACCTTTTTAACTTACTAACCTTATCACTTATGATGTTATGTTAGGGTGTGGAGCTAAAAGCTTCACCTAGGAGCACACTTCAACAGGTTCGGGTCTACACAGACACCGGTGTCGGTCAGGAGCGACTGACGTCGGCAAGGTGCAGTTGCAGAGGCACCGACGTCAATAGAGGATCGGCCGATGGCGGTCACAGACATGTAGCAGGAACCGACGTCGGTTACCTATGCGTCTAGAAAGCTATTTCCGAGGATAGAAGCGAGTGTTTACATGATGAGTTTGAGTTGTAGTCTTAAACTCACGTCTCTATTATTATCAATACTATTTTTAGAGCCCTTGTTCAAGTGGCTTAACTGTTTGTTGGAAGTGCATGCTCAAGTCTCCTAATTCTATATGTAGAATTAGATCTTTCTAGCTTATTGTAGTTAGTGTGGATTATTGTAGTAATTCATTGTATGTGAAGAACAATACAGAATTGAATCAATCCAGGCTTGTTAGAGTTGATTGTTCTTGAGAGAGAGAGAGAGCTCTTGAGGAATAGAGATATATTGAGAGATCTATACATCTAGGAGAGGTGTGGAAGAAAGAAGTTTCTTAAATTGTATTCCTTTTGTAAAGAGTTTGTTAATACAAGTTTTCAGGGTGGTTTCTTGTATCTCTTATTCTTGCTATTATCTCATTCAGTTACTTGTCTATCTGATTTAATTCTGCGTTTATTGCTTTCACAAGTGTAATCTATTGTTGGTTGATCCCCAACAAGTGGTATCAGAGCCTTGGTTGTAGGTTCAAGAGCTGATACCAACAAGTGGTATCAGAGCTCAGATTCACTAACAGGTGGTTCAGATCTGTGTAGTGTGTATTGATTATAAGTTCTCACAGGGGTTTCTGCAGGGATTTTTGTTTGAGTGGGAGAAGCAATGGTAGATGAAAGTAAATTGAGAATGGAAAAGTTTAATGGAAAAAATTACCAACACTGGAGAATGTAGATAGAGGATTATCTGTATCAAAAAGATCTCTACTTACCATTAGGTGGGGTTGCAAAGAAGCCCAAAGACATGGAGGATGAAGAATGGGAAGTTCTTGACAGAAAGGCTCTGGGGTCTATAAGACTGAGTCTAGCATCCACTGTGATATCTAATTTATCACAGGCAAAGTCTACGGTAGAGTTGATGACTACGTTAGAAAATTTGTATGAAAAACCCTCAGCTTCTAATAAGGTATATCTTATGAAGCAGTTATTTAATTTGCATATGAATGAAGGTGGATCTGTTTCTACTCATCTAAATGATTTCAATGGAATTTTGAATCAATTAAGTTCAGTGAATATAGTGTTCGATGATGAAATAAAAGCTCTTTTAATATTATGTTCTTTGCCTGAAAGCTGGCATGGCTTAGTAATGGCAGTAAGTAATACTGCATCTGCATCAAATATTTTGAAAGTAGATGTTGTTAGTGTTATCTTGAATGAGGAAATACGCAGGAAAAGCACAGAAGAGGCATTTGGGAACACTTTAAGTTTTGAGAGCAGGGGAAGGCAGAAAGAGAAAAGCAAGAAAGGCAGATCAAGATCCAAATCTAAGGGGAAAGGCAGATCTAAATCTAGAAATGGCAGAAGGCCACAATGCTGGAATTATGGAAAGATGGGGCACATAAGCAGAGATTGTTGGTCAAAGCCTAAGGAGGAAAATCAGCACGAAGGAAAGGAAGAAGCCAAGGTTGCAGGTATTGCACAAGATGCTTTAATTTTCTCTTTGCATAATAATATAGAATCTTGGATGTTATATTCTGGTGCATCTTTTCATGCTACCCCTAACAGGGAATATTTTAGTGACTATATCCATGGAGAGTTTGGAATAGTGTCTCTAGGGGATGATGAGCCCTGTAAAATAATTGGCAAAGGTAAAGTGCAGCTAAAGATATAGAATAACAACACATGGGTGTTGAGAGATGTGATGCATGTTCCTAGCTTGAAGAGAAATTTGATTTATGTAGGAAAGTTAGGGGATGAGGGTTGTACAGTAACTCTCATAGCAGAATCTTGGAAGGTGACCAAGGGTGCACTTGTTATGGCCAGAGGTAAGAGAGAAGGTACTCTCTATTTGTGTAATTATGTTACTAACAAATCTCCTTCTGTATTATCTACTTCAGATGTGGATGCTAAATTGTGGCATTCAAGGCTTGGCCACATGAGTGAGAAGGGGATGTCAATTCTTAAGTCCAAAGGTATGCTTTCAGATTTAAAAGGCATAGATCTAGAGTTTTGTGAGCACTGTGTATTTGGAAAATAGAAAAGGGTTAGTTTTCTCAAGACTGGGTCTACTAAGAAGAGGCATAAGTTGCAACTTATTCACACAGTCGTGTGGGGACCAGCTTAGGTTGCTTCCATTGGAGGATCACAGTACTATGTATCTTTCATAGATGATGCTACAAGGAAGGTATGGATCTATTGTATTAAAAGAAAATATTATGTATTTGAGACTTTTAAGATTTGGAAAGCTATGGTTGAGAATGAAATAGGTAAAAGATTGAAGTGCCTGAGATCAGATAATGGCGGTGAGTTCTGCAGTCATAAGTTCAGAGATTATTGTTATATGCATGGAATCCATAGGCAAAGGATGGTTCCAAGGACACCTCAGCAGAATGGAATTGTTGAAAGGATGAATAGGACAATAATGGAGCATGAAAGATGTATGAGATTGCATGCTGGTTTGCCCTTACAGTTTTGGGCACAAGCTGTTGACACTGCAGTATACCTGATTAACAGAGGACCCTCTACAGCTCTGGATGGTGGTATTCTAGAAGAGGCATGGATAGGTAAAAAGGTTGATCTCTCATATCTCAAAGTTTTTGGTTGTGAAGCCTTTGTGCACATAGATAAAGAAAATAGAAAGAAGCTTGATGCTAAGTCTATGAGATGAACGTTTATTGGCTATGACTCAGATGACTTTGGTTACAGATTATGGAATCTAGAAACTAACAAGGTAATTAGGAGCCGTGATGTTGTTTTCAACGAAAGAGTGATGTATTGTGATTAGCTAAGGAAGCTGAATCAATCTGAACAGAACAATGGTGAATTGGATGAGGTGAAAGTCCAATATGAGCTCGCGGGAAAAATAAATAATCACTTGCAGGAAAACACAGAGACCGATGTCGATAGGATTAGAGCCAACGTCGACAGTATAGAAACTGGCATCGGCCGTACAGAGACTGACGTCGGCAGGACAGGCACCGAGGTCGGTCAGGAAGAACCGATGTCAACCAATAACAGGTCTGGAAATGATCGAGGTCGGTCACTGTCAGAGAATTTGGGTGGACAGCATGTTGTAAACGAGTCTCAAACACCCATCAGGAGGTCAGAAAGGGTGAGTAAGCCTCCAATTAGATATTCTCCTTTTTTATTTTATTTATTGCTAACTGATGGTGGAGAACCAGAGAGCTTTGAAGAAGCAATACAGGTGGAGTCCAAGAGTGAGTGGGAGCATGGCATGGTTGAGGAGTTGGAGTCCTTAAGAGAGAACCAAACATGGGATTTGGTTGAGTTGCTAGTAGGTAAGAGAACACTCAAGAATAGATGGACCTACAGGTTGAAAGAAGGTGAGAATGGATAGATGAGATATAAGGCCAGATTGGTGGTAAAAGGATTTGCACAAAAGCTAGGTATTGACTTTGGTGAAATATTTTCTCCTGTTGTTAAAATGACTTCTATAAGGGTTGTACTGTCTTTGGTTGCTTTTGATGATTTGCATCTTGAGCAGCTAGATGTTAAGACAACATTTCTTCATGGAGATTTGGATGAGGAAATATATATGGAATAGCCAGAAGGATTTGAGGTCAAAGGTAAGGAGAAGTTTGTGTGCGGATTGAAGAAAAGCTTGTATGGCCTCAAGCAAGCTCCTAGGCAATGGTACTTAAAATTTGATAGGTTTATGACTGAGCATGGCTACAATAGGTGTCAATCTGACCATTGTGTGTATTTCAAGAGATTTGATAATGGTAGATATATTATTCTATTGTTTTATGTAGATGATATGCTAGTTACAGGATCACACATTCAGGATATCTCTGAGCTTAAAGTGAAATTAGCTCAAACGTTTGCTATGAAGGATTTGGGAGCAGCAAAGAAAATCCTTGGCATGAGCATTAAGAGAGACAGGAAAAATCACAGGATGATATTGTCTCAAGAAGATTATGTGGACAAGGTGTTGAAACGGTTCAATATGCAGGATGCTAAACCGGTAAGCACACCTTTGGCTGGACATTTCAAGTTGAGTAAAGAACAATGTCCTAATTCATATGATGAGGTAGAGTACATGAGTAAGGTTCTATATTCTTCCACAGTAGGGAGTTTGATGTATGCAATGGTGTGTACTAGACCGGATATTGCCCAAGTAGTGGGAGTGGTAAGTAAGTATATGGTCAATCCAAGTAAGGAACATTGGAAAGCAGTTCAGTGGATCCTTAGATATCTGAGAGGAACCAATAGTAGGCACTTGTGCTATGGAGGTTCAGATACTTCTCTACATGGTTATGTAGATTTAGATATGGCAGGTGATTTGGATGGTAGGAGGAGCACTATAGGTTATGTTTTCACTGTAGGTGGAACGACGGTTAGCTGGATATCTAAGTTGCAGAAGGTTGTTGCCTTGTCAACTATAGAAGCAGAGTATATTACAGCCACAGAGGCTAGCAAAGAGATGATATGGATGACATGGTTCATGGATGAGCTTGGTAGGGAGCATGAGAGTTGTATATTGTATAGTGACAGTCAGAGTGCAATCCATTTGGCTAAAAATTCAGCCTTTCATTCAAGAACAAAGCACATACAGCTAAGGTATCACTTCATACAATAGGTATTGGAAGATGGTGAGTTGAAGCTGGAGAAGATCCATACAAATAGGAATCCTGTTGATATGTTAACCAAGCTGATTACAAAGGAGAAGTTGAATCTTCACTCAACTTCTGTTGGTCTTCATGATTGAGTTGAAAATGGAGGAGCTAGAAGATGTTGTTGTACAGGTACTGGTGTAGCTGTTTATCTCCAAGTGGGAGATTGTTAGGGTGTGGAGCTAAAAACTTCACCTAAGAGCACACTTCAATAGGTTTGAGTCTACACAGACACCGGCGTTGGTCAGGAGCGACCAACGTCGGCAAGGTGCAGTTGCAGAAGTGCCGACGTCGACAGAGGATCGGCCGACGGCGGTCACAGACAAGCAGTAGGAACCGACGTCGATTACCTGTGCGTCCAAAAAGCTATTTTCGAGGATAAAAGTGAGTGTTTGCATGATGAGTTTGAGTTGTAGTCTTAAGCTCACGTCTCTATTATTAGCAATACTATTTTTAGAGCCCTTGTTCAAGTGGCTTAACTATTTGTTGGAAGTGCATGCTCAAGTCTCCTAATTCTATATGTATAATTAGATCTTCCTAGCTTATTGTAGTTAGTGTGGATTATTGTAGTAATTCATTGTATGTGAAGAACAATACAGAATTGAATCAATCCAGGCTTGTTGGAGTTGATTGTTCTTGAGAGAGAGAGCTCTTGAGGAATAGAGATCTATTGAGAGATCTATACATCTAGGAGAGGTGTGGAAGAAAGAAGTTTCTTAAATTGTATTTCTTTTGTAAAGAGTTTGTTAATACAAGTTTTTAGGGTGGTTTCTTGTATCTCTTGTTCTTGCTATTATCTCATTCAGTTACTTGTCTATTTGATTTAATTCTGCATTTATTGCTTTCACAAGTGTAATCTATTATTGGTTGATCCCCAACATGTTATTCATCTTCTCAACTTTTGCAACTATCTTATCTTGACAAAGCTCATGCTCAAATGTAACAAGAGATTCTGCACAATCCTTCCTTTCTAATTATTTATCTACTATAGCAAGTAATTCATTTTCACTCTTAAACTCAACCTGATCAACCTTTACTATTTTAGGTCTCCAAACCTAAATTTGTCTTTTCTCATATTTTCTAGGGTCTCTATATCCTTTGACATACCTTGAATATCTCTTTACTTTATTTTTACATAATCTAGCAATATGGCCAACCTCATGACAACAAAAGAAAATAATATTTCTCATACCTTTTTCTTGAATGTGACTAAGATCTCCCTTTGAATCATTGCTTCTCCTCATACAATCTCTTGCCCTATGACCAACATGATGACAAACAAAATAACGGCCATGAAAAGAATTTGAAAACTTGAAAGCATTGGGCTACCTGATTGGCTTCTTTGATTTGCCTGCAAAACTTGCATCCTTCTTTCCTTGGACTAATATTTCATGATCTTTTTCAACCTTGAGTATAAGATTCTCAGATTATCCTTTAAAGAACCTAACTCAACCTTCAACTGATTATCCAAGATACACACCATTTCCTTAAGAGCCTCAACCACAGATTTCAACTCTTGATTCTCCTTCTTTAGCTGCTTGGCCATCTTATGCTTTTCTTTGATCTATTTTTAAGATTTTAAACCCTTTCTGAAGGACCTACTCTGATACCAATTTTTAAGCACAAAATATACTGAGAGGGGGGGGTTGAATCAGTATATCATATATCTTATAAAACTTTCCCTTTATCAAATTCCACTTAATCAAACATTCAAGATATGCAATAAAACTCAAACAATAAACATCACACAAGATAGAGAGACATGAGATATAACGTGGAAACCCAATGTGGGAAAAACATAGAAAACTATCTCAAGTATATTCATGAGAAACAACCCACAGGAGCACCTTACCCCTTTTTCAAGTACCAACCCAACTACAATTCATGAGCACCAACCCACAAGAGCACCAACCCCTTTTCCAAGCACCAACCCAACAATAATTCGTGAGCACTAACCCCTTTGCCGAGCACCAACCCAACAATAATTTGTGAGCACCAACCCATAGGAGCACCAACCCCTTTGTTTATGCCACACACCTATCTCTCAATGTTGATATCTCAACAAATGATATATCAATACAACATCTATTTCCTCTCTCTCACCTTTGCTCTTCTAAGCTAGATATAACAAATACAAATCATATTCATCTCTCACAATTGCTCTTCTAAGCTAGATATTGCAATATCAAATCAACCTCTATCTCCCATATTTACAAATGGCTTCTCAAGCCTTTATTTATAGCTTTCCAAATGACCTTTGGCCTTCCCCCTTTGTGACCCTTCAATCCTCATGTAAAATGGCACCAATCTTGGATGACCCTTCATATTCAAGCCTTTGAAAAGTCATGTGGTGACCCTTCATGACCAAAAACGTCCTTCCCACTTTTCTCCTTATATTTGGTGACTTTTATTATTCCTTAAAGTGTCCCTTCATGAGAAATTGTACCCTTACTCTTTTGTCTTCACTTGGTGACTCTTGGTATTCCCTAAGATGACTCTTTATGGGAAAATGCATCCCATCCTTCTTTTGTCTTTACCTCGTGGCTCTTTGACTTCTCCATGGGCCCTTATTTTGTCTCATATGCAACAAAAAATATATTTGTTAATATTAAATAAATATTAATTCATATTAGACAAGATATATTTATTACAAACAACATTAAATGTAATGGGGCCTTTATCACCAATAATACTAGACCTTTGACATCAATGACAATATTTCCAACAGTAGGGTTCCACCAAAAATTGTTCTTTCTACTTATTGGCATTATAAGATTTGATAGATATATTTAGATATCTAGTTTCTTATTTATATGAAGAGGAGTTCATCATAGTAATTAGATCATCTGATCACCCATGACATGAAAAAAATATTCAACTTATAAAGAACATTCTACATGAAGGGATTCTCATCCTCAAAGACGAAGGTTTGAATAAAATCCTATTGAACTTTTGTCCAATTTTAGTTTCCTATCTACATTCATGGTGTATGTACCATGATATTGGAAAAGGTGATAGAGTATACCTAAATACATGTACCTAGTATATGAGTTATACACCCTATAAAGGCCATACACAGACACATTTATGAATTTGAATTTCAAAACACTATCCTTCAAAGAAAAATGGCCATTAAATCATGATTACTGGTGCTATTTGAAATTGAGCTCGCAAAAATTCACAAGCTTCTTCCAAGTGAAAATAATTTGATTTTATGTACTACCCACCATGTCAAAACACCAATATTTATATCATAATTTAGTTCAGTAACTCATTTATCTACATTTGGAACATTATTTCTCTAATCCATAAATAGATTTTCCCAAGTCTTTGATTGTAAAGTATTGAGGTAATTGTTACTCTGTAATGAAAACCACTTATGTTAGTCTTACCTCATGGTATCCTCTCACCCAATTTAACATATGGATATCTAAATCACTACTTATTGAAGATAAAACTTACTAAGGTAGAACACCTTCCTATGTTGGTTGAATGTAATCCATGTCTATCACACTCATTTGATATATCAAATATACTTTAGACATTATTAGTTATCACATATATGGATACTTGAATTTTAATATATGGAAATGTGGAACTTGTTATTTTGTTATCATAGGTCTAGCCAAAGGATAATTTATTTTCTATAATGGTTTAGATGTTTTTGTCTCTGAATGTAAAAAGTTGTATTTTGTAGCTCACAGTGTGTAATGCTTAGGCTCCACATCAACATTAAACTAATTATTGTCCCCATATTCATAAGGAGAGTAAAGATATTTAGGAATGATATAGGGAATTATTTTACCTTTATTAAAAGGTATGATGATAATATTATCCCATTTATACACCTCTAATTAATTACACATTGTGTTGATGGTCATCTGACTATCATATGTCCACTTCTTTCCAATCAATGCAAAGTTGTGTGTTTCATTGATATTAATATCTATGACTTTGAATTAACCTTGAAAACCTATATTAACAACTTTTATTTATACATTATATACTTTCCCAATATGTTATATCCTTTTGTAGTATGTGAGTCTGAATATGACTTGGTTGTAACTAAGAGTAAGTCATCCAATGGCTTCCCATGTCAACTAAGGGATCATATTTAATGTACTTCCAATTTTAAATACAATATTTACAACTTCATACCATACCAATTTTATATCCATTCAGTAATAAACATCCTATGGTTTCTTGGTCTTTACATACCATGCCACCTTATTAGTGTGTAGTTGACATCTTTATGTGTAGTCAATCATATTAGGCAAAATATTTGTGATGTTATGTGATATATGTTCATTTCATAGAGTGTTTATCAATTTTATTAAATATTTCAAAGTAGTAAATAATCCATCCTTCCTAATAATGTGCATAATTTGATAATACATATGTGCATCATGTTGGTAAAAGTGTTGTCATTGATGTCAAAGGTAATGACAAAGTGGTAATGTCATTGATGACAAATGAATGAGTGTGTGACTAGTTGATGTCAATTATGATGTCCTAGTCAAATGATGTCAAATTTAATAGTTTATCATGAAGTGAAAAACATTAAAACAAGATCTTATGTATGTGAAATAATAATAAATGGTCATGAGAGAATGTCTTAGGTCTAGCTAGCAGAGTCATAGTGAGATGAAGAGGTTATGATCAATAGAAGCAAGAATATGATATGAATTGAGAAAATATATATGGAATTGAATTCATGTAGATTGATACATGATATAAAGATCAAGATCTTGATGAATGATGAAGCATTATATGATAGTGATACATTGCAAGGTATAGTGAGTTTGATCATGAGAATAAGAAACATGAAGCCTAGAAGCGTAGTCAAGGGCTAATAAGCCATAAGCATGATGAGATAGGTAAGTACAGGTTTGAGGAAGGTGTTAAAAATTTATTCAGAAATTTTCCATGGTGGAAATACCTTTAGGAGTGTATTCAAGGTATGGTTATGATGTTAGGCCTAACAAAGTGTGCAGTGCCTAGACCTAGTCTAGTGCTTACTTCACCTAATGAGGATTGAGGGTTAGAGTGTGAGGAAAAAATGATTATTATATTATGAAATGAGGTGTGTCAATTTTAATTAAGTTTGTAATTTAATTTTGAGGTCTTATAATAAAGTAAAATCTTGATCAAGTCCTTTGGTGATTCTAAGTTAAGACCCAATCAAGATATAACATGGCCTAATGGAGCATGAGGACCATTTTTCTAAGCTAAATTGGCATGTGTGAGATTTTTGAGAGTTGGATAAAAAAATTTTAGACGTGTGAAAAATTTTAGGTCCTATATTGAAGGATGAATAAATAAATGATAATTATACCTTTATCAATCTTGTAAAAATGCATACTACTAGCTCAAGAAGGACTTTCTTATGCTCATTGGCACGTGCACACTTTTCATGGGACCCAATCCATTTAAATTAGTTGGGTAAGGGTAATAAGAAGCTTATATAATGATTTTTTATAGAAACCAAGACCTCATATTTATGAACAAACATTAAGAAAATAAGGAGGTTTTTGTGCTTGTAAACTCTCATAGTGGAGCGATTGGAAAGATGTGAATGGTTTTTGTCAAAAATGGATTGGTATTACTAGTTATACTCTTGGATAATGTCAAAAAATCTTTAGATCATTTGTAGGTATGTTTTTATCATTAGGTATGATTGAAAAATGTTGTCATAAAGGACACTTTTGTAGAGATTTACATGTAAGAGAAAAATGTTCCAAAGAACTTAATAAGATAACACCTAGAGGAGGTACTAGGGAATTTTTTGGAAAATGTCAATGAATTTAGAGGTCATGGAAAGGCTAATAGGTATGCTATACCATTGAATCTTCAAGACTAGGATTTTATTATTCTTGGTAGAGATGATATAATGAAGATACACTTGTTCCTATGTCATTTTGAGATGTTTGATGGCATTCCAAATGTGTGGAGATGAATTAGATGTCTTTTAAAACCTTAATAATTTAACTAGAGGTTTTGGTTGTGTTTTCAAGTGTGTCATTTGGGCAAATCTTCAAGGTAGACTTTCTAGAGTTCTTGGTAGTGTTAATGAGTCTTCTTGAGGATGTGTTTCTGAGTTATTCCATCATGATTTTAGGTGTCTAAAGTTCATATAAGTGTTATAGTGATACCTTGTGATCATGATATAAAATTGAAAAATATTTAAAGGGATTTATCATATGCAATTTTCTCTAAGTTCATTGGCAATATTTTTGAATTCTCTGGCAGACTAGACAAAGGTAGAAGATTGGTGGTTCTTAAAGTGTTGTGACCTGATTCAAGATGTAAAAGTCATATGTATGTGTTCCATAGGTTTCTTAGAACTAGTAATATGAATCAGAGCTCATATTTAGGGCTTATCTAAGTGACATAAACTCAAGGTTTGTTGACTATTTTTTGAGGGTTTTAGACATAGTAGATAGGCCAATTTGCAAGAGTGATATTATGATATTTATGGATGATTTTATTATAAATATGAATTAATTGTTATTTCAGATGTCATAAATCATTATTATACAAGTTTTTACCTATTCAATACACTAGGTCAACCTGGTTGACCTAGTGTGTTTTGGGGTAACTTTAGCTCTTTTGGTTTATTTTTCTTTCGATAGACCTAGCACAAACTTAAGACATTAGCCTGAAACCTTACACGGTGAACCTGTTCAACCTAATATAGCTAACATTCCCAAATAATGTTAGCATAAGATACTCCTATATATACAAGGTCATTTTAGTCACTTTCATATGATGCACTAAAGAATTATTATTCGCTCGTACTTCTTTACAATTTGCTCTTCCACCATTCTAATTGAGGAGTCTTAGATTAGGTTTCTTATTTGGAGAATATAGTCTTGTGGATAGGTCTTAGATGCTTTGGATTAAAAAAGTGATCCTTAAAAACCACAACAACCTCTTTTGAAGCCCCATTTGCCAAGGGAGAGATTGAATCATGATGGGTTCACATTCAGGTAAGTATATTCTTGTTGGAATAATGCATATTTAAGCTTACCTAGGGTTAATAGGGTAAGTTATTTATTACTGAGGGTTAATTTTTTTTACCTCGATTAATGTATTTTATTTTTGAGAATCTCTCAACAATATATTTGTTCGTAGTATGAGAAAACAAATAGTTTGTTTTCTCTATTTTCTAATCACTACAAATAGTTTGTTGTCGTGAAACAAACTATTTGTATTATATATACTTTACAATATATGAAAAATGAAAAAGAGATTAATGAGAGGATATAGAGAATTTTTTGGATTATCACCTATTTTTTAGTTGTGACAAATTTATTTTATTCTCTGGTATTATTTGCAGGGTATTTGTTGTGGGTTCTTTCTCCTGGATTAATCCTGTGGATCCTGTGTATCTCCTGCTCATTCTTTCATGGTATCAGAGCTTGGATTTCCAATTGAAGATCCTCTTACCTAAATTTTTTTCATATATTAACACATTCAAAAACATTATTTTATTGATGTGTTATAGATATTTTTTATTCTCTCAAATTCTGGTTCTTGTTTACAAGTTTTTTTTGGAAAATTCTATACTTTATGCTCATTAAATGACCATACAGATTTCCAAAATCAGATTTTTTTTCACATGGGCACAGAAAATCAAGTCAGGAATCCATTTAAATTTGAATTTTTTCATTTGGACCAGGATTTATAGCTCTTTCCTTCAAAAACTTGCTGACTAGTTCTTGTTGGCAGACTGCAGTACCTGTTCATTTTTTTGATGTGGTAGATCGTACAGTTGAGTTTTTTCAAATTTAAGACCTGTTCGTGAAAGATAAATGTTATATATTTAATTCCATATCAATTTGGACAAATTTGGATCAGGCTGTATAGTGTTTTGGAAGATTACAACAAGAATTTAAAATCTATTTTTTTGTTTGCTGCATAGCTGTAAGCTTTTCTCATTTTTGAACACCTTATTATGTATAAAATCAAAATATGAAAATTTAATGTGATAGCAGACTTCCAAGGATTTCATTTCATGCTGAGAAGGATGGATTTGGACCAGGTTGTACAGTCCTTTGGGAAGATCAAGTGGAGCCATTCTACAATTGTTGAGAGGTGTTTTTCCTTGGCCAGTGTTGACAAAATTTATCAGATATTTCCCTGACCATCACACCTTGCCAGAAAAAGAGTTTATTTCTGATAAATCCAAAGATTATTCAGCTATTATCTCACATGTGTGAGTCATTTTGGCTTTTTTTAAATTAATTTTTTAGTGGTTTAAATGTAAGTCTCTAGCTTTGAATGTTCAAAGTTAAAGCAGCTAGAGATATTTTGTTAAAATTTGTAGGGAGGTAGTCCTGGGGTCAAATCCACCTACATTATTTTTTCATAAAGACATTTTTAAAATTTTGTATAAGCCAAGGCTAAATTTTTTTTTCATCAGGAGACGTTAAATTGTAATGGGAGGGGTGTTTTTTGAGGAAAAACAAATGTCTAGGTTGTTCTTGTCAACATCATCATCTTCCTCAAAAATGGAATCCCGATTGTTTGAACTTCTAAATTCTACAAATTACCATGTTTGGAAGCCAAAAATTCAACAAATCCTTCAATCAAAGGGCTTATGGACTTTTTTTTTTGAAACAACACCTACAACTTCACCACTGAAAAAGACAACTATGCATATGGTTGTAAGCAGGATGAAGCTCTTGGATTGATTTACCTCAACGTCTCAGATAATCTTCAATTTCACATTACAGATGCTACTACACCAAAGGAGGTATGGGAAAAATTTAAAAACCTATTTGGCAAAGTTAATGAGTTTAAAATTTTGCAATTAGATGTAAAATTGAGTACTCTATCTCTCTCCATCAGATTTCCCTTCAATAGATGAATTCTTGGCAAAATTCAAATTTATAAGGTCACAGTTGAAAGCTAGTGACAAGGATAAAAGTGATTAGGAGTGAATTTTCATGATTTTATCAAAGTTGAAAGGACCATATAGTGTTTTTTCCTCTACTTTCTATACGATGATGAATACATTAGGTGATGAATTCAAATGGCCTTCCTTTGAAGTTTTTTGTGAAAGATTGACTAGGGAACAAACAAAATTAATGGCTTTAGATGCTCTACCTAGTCCTAGTCATGCTATAGTTTCTAATTCTTCTAAATGAAAACCTTCACCTAAGTCTAAACAAAAGCAAGCACCTTCAAATAGCCCTCCAGAGTCCACCACCCAAACACCTCATCATTCTAAATCTACTAAGACCAAAAAGTCCTTTAAGCAAAAGAAGAAAACATTTGGTCCATGTAATTTTTGTGGTGGTCCTAATCATGATGAAATTAGTTGTTTTAAGAATATGGAAGCATTAGAGGCAGTGGTCAGACAACACAAAATTTCTATTTCATCTCCATCTCTTTCTACTTCTCCTGCAAAAAAAGGGAAAGCACTTTCAGCCAGGGCTATATCTTCATGTCATGATCAGTGGATTTTTGACTCAGGTGCTTCTCACCATCTCACAATTCTAAGGATCTATTGTCTTCTCTTATAGATTGCAGTACATCACATATTGTTATGGGTAACTCCTCACAGATTAAAGTTTTGGGATTTGGTACTGTTGATAAATAGGATGGATGTTTTAACAATGTATTACTTGTACCCCAAATCTCTTCTAATCTTCTCTCTGTATATCAAATATGTAATTTTGGTATTGGTGAAACTATGGAGTTTACTTCACATGATGTTGTAATAAGAGAATGTAATGATCCTAGTGAGATAGTTGCTATAGATAGAGCAGACCATACTACAAGACTCTATACTTTTGATAAGTTTGAGTCTTTTATGTCTTCTGGTTCTTCACTTATAGCACATGGTAATAATCTCAGAAAATTATGGCATGAGAGATTAGGACATTTGAGTTATGGATATATGCAACAAATGTGTACAAAACATCTTGTAAAAGGCCTTCCTAAAGTCTCATGTATTGATGGGGTGTGTCCTGGTTGTCTAGTTGGTAAACAACACCAGGATCCATTTCTAGTTGGTAAGGCCACACGTGCAAATGCACCCTTAGGGTTGGTTCATAGTGATTTGATGAATTTTCCAACTCATTCTTTTTTAGGGGCTAAATATGCACTCACATTCATTGATGATTTCACTCATGAAACTTGGGCATATTTTCTCAAGTTGGAAAGTAAAGTTTTTGAGACTTTTAAGGCTTTCAAAACCTTTGTTGAAAAACAATCATCTCTTCCTCTTAAGAAGATACACACTGACAATGGGGTGGGAATATGACAGTAATGCTTTCTATGATTTTTTTATTGAGAATGGGATACAGCACCAGTTCACTGTACCACACACTCCTCAACAAAATGGTGTAGTAGAGAGGAAGAATTGAACATTGAAAGAGATGGCTAATTGTATGATTCACTCTAAAAATTTGGGTCCACAATATTGGGTTGAAGCTGTAAATTGTGCAAACTACATTCAAAACCGTATTCCTTACAAATCTATGCAAAATATGACACCAGAAGAAGCTTGGTCTGGGATCAAGCTTGATATTTCAGATTTTTGCATCTTTGGGAGTCAAGCATGGGCATTTGTTCTTGATGACAAACGTAAAGCATTGGAGAAGAAAATCCAACCACTTATTTTTTTTGGCTATTGTGAAGATGTAAAAGCCTACCATCTTTTTGATCCTGTCACACATGATGTGTTGTTTCGATGGGATGTTTAGGTTGAGCTACCCACTCCACAAGAGTGTACATCTAGTTCTTCTTCTCCCCCTCCTTTTTCTACTGAGGATAGTGAGGATTTGCTTTCTATTATTGATGATGATGATGTTGCACTTGTTCATCCACCACAACCATCTTCTGCACCACCTCTACCCAAGTGGGCAAAAAACACTCTACAGGTAGCTAGTTCTTTTATTGGTGATCCATCTAATTCTCGTCACACTCGCTCATAGACATCTGGTGTTGCTCTTTTGGGACAAGCTTGTATAGATGATCCAGTGTTGTTTTTTGAGGCTATTGGTATACCTAAGTGGGATGTTGCTATGTATGATGAATATTCTTCATTGATGAAGAATGATACTTGGGATCTTGTCCCTCTTCCTAAGGGAAGAAAACTTGTAAAATGTAAATGGGTCTATAGGACCAAATATGCTACAGATGGATCAGTAGATAAGTACAAAGCTAGATTAGTAGCTAAGGGTTTTTCATAGGTTGAAGGGGTTGATTACTCTGAGACCTTTGCCCCTGTAGCTAAGATGGATTCTATTCGGCTTGTACTCTCTCTTGCTGCTTCACATTCTTGGTCAGTTTTTCAGATGGATGTGAAGAGTGATTTCTTGCATGGTGATCTCCATGAGGAGATATATATGGAGCAACCTCCAAGATTTGTGCAAGATTCATCATTGGTTTGTAAACTCTATCATTCTCTTTATGGCCTCAAACAAGCTCCTAGAGCTTGGTACGAGAAGATGGATAGTTTTCTTTTGAGTTCTAGTTTTATTTGTTGTGAGTCTAATCACAATGTATACATCTTGAAGCAAGGTGAGGAGCTTGTCATTTTGGTTTTGTATGCTGATTATCTCATCCTCACTGGTAGTTATGATTCCTTGATACATGACATCAAGGAGAAGTTGGTGAATAGGTTTGATATGATAGATCTGGGACTTCTACATTATTTTCTTGGTCTTCAAGTTTTTCAATATTTTGAGGGCATCTCTATTAAACAACAGAAGTATGCGATAGATCTTCTTCATCGATTTGGCATGGTTGATTGTAAGCCTACAACCACTCCATATCAGTTAGGTATTGTGTTGTCTTCCACTTGTACGACACCTCTTGTTGATTCCACTTTGTATAGGCAACTTGTAGGTAGTCTTTTATACCTGACTCATACCCGTCCCAACATCACATTTGCTAAGAACCTTGTCTCTCGATTCTCACATAAGCCTCATGAGAGTCATTAGCAAGCAACCAAGTGTATTTTGTGATACATTCAGGGCACCACTCACTTTGGTATACATTACACACCACAGAGTTCTACACAGCTTGTTGGATACACTGACTCTGATTGGGCTAGTGATGTTGACAATCACAAGTCCACTTGTGGATTTTATTTCACACTTGGTTTAGGTCCAGTTGCTTGGGCATGCAAAAAGTAGATTGTTATTGCATTATCCTCTACTGAGGCTAAGTATTGAGGTGTTATCAAAGCTAGTCAGGAGACACTTTGGCTTCGATAGTTGCTTGGAGAGTTTGGCTTCACACAACAGGGTCCTACTACTCTTTGGTGTGACAACCAAAGTGTGATTGTTATTTCATGCAATCCTATTGAGCATCAGTGGGAAAAACACATTGAGATTCACATGCACTTCATTTGACATCTTATTTAGGATGGAGTTCTTTCTTTGGAGTTTGTGCCTATAGCTGAGTAGATTGTAGACATCTTCACTAAACCTTTGGCTTCTCCTCATTATCTTTAGTTGCAAGTGATGCTTGGGTTGAAGGAAGTTGTCCTTGGGGGGATTTCCCATGAAGTCCTTCCTTCCTTTATTTTTCATATATTTTGATTGGTTTGTACATGGGTACTTTATCAGGCCTAGTAGCTGGGACCCATCTTTGTTTGCCATTCTCCCTATGTTTCACTTAAGGGAGGGTGTTGGAATAATGCATATTTAAATTTACCTAGGGTTAATAGGGTAAGTTATTTATTACCGAGGGTTAATTTTATTTACCTCGGTTAATTTATTTTATTGTTGAGAATCTCTCAACAATATATTTGTTCGTGGTATGAGAAAACAAATAGTTTGTTTACTCTATTTTCTAATCACTACAAATAGTTTGTTGTCGTGAAACAAACTATTTGTATTATATATACTTTACAATATATGAGAAATGAAAAAGAGATTAATGAGAGGATACAGATAATTTTTTGGATTATCACCTATTTTTTAGGTGTGACAAATTTATTTTATTCTCTGGTATTATTTGCAGGTTATTTGTTGTGGGTTTTTTCTCCTAGATTGATCTTGTGGAACCTATGGATCTCTTACTCATTATTTCAATTCTAACTTTGTTCTCCTCTCTTCTAGTAGATAGAAGTGGCATAAGTGTTATCTCAAATAATATTACTCTTCATATTCTATGTATTAGGGTGTTACTCATACTTACTCTATTTAAATTTCCCTATACATATTTGATTGCTTTACATCTAACCCCTCACATTGTACCACAAGCTTTGGTACTTACTAGATTAGTTTAATTTTCTTGTGATTAGAATAATTTACTTTCTTGTTTGTTATTAGAAGTGAAATATCAAATAATAGGACTCTTTTAAGGTTGTGTGATTGTTTTAAACTACCAGATTTGGATCCCTTCCTATCATGATATGTTGTGACAAGTGATACAAGTGATCCCCTAATTAGGTCTAGTAGATCCCCATATTGGTCATGCTATTGCTTAATAAGTGTATGTGTGCTCTATCTTATCCTATCCAATATTAATTCATGCATGCCATATAATTTTGATTGCATATATTCTAGTGAACTCAATGTGAATCAAACCATTATTGGATTTATTGACTTTTATTTCATTATTTTATCATATATTTTGACATCCAATATGATTTTATTGACCTATTTATTTCTATTTATGAATAAGAATAGGTAATTGGATTGAATAACTTGACCCATTATAGGTTTTTATCACTTTATAAACTCTTAGTTTATCCTACTAGGTCAACTTAGCATATTTTTAGCCACTTGACAATAGTTCCTATACATCTTGATTGATCAGCTCGACCTAGTATAGGTTTCAATTTTATATATTTATAGATCAATATAATACATCAACCAACTTGACCTAGTGTATTTACAAAATTCTAGTCCAAACAACTAGGTTGACCAAGTTGACCTAGTGCATTTTCAGTGCTTTTTTAGCAAGTTCTTGTATTGCTTGGTTGACCAACTTGACCCAATTTGTAGATTTTGGATCAATTTTCTCCAAGGTTCTTGGTCAAGAAATATTATTCACTTCCATCATTGAACCATCAAGGTGAGTTTACATTCTTATATCTCTTTCTATTCTATACTTTCTTTTCAAGTTTGTAGCCTTCAAATCTGCCTCTGTACAACCAACTAGATTGACTTGGTTGACCTAGTTTTATGTCCTATTTATTATCTAAAACAACTAGGTCAACCTAGTTGACCAAGTATGTTTTACAAACCATGCCTTTAATAGTGATATCCCAACACTCTCAACCTATTTTTATGTGTTGTGAATATAGTATTTTCACTTTACCTTATTTCAAAGTTGAAATTCACCTTGTATGCTAATCACATCTTTCTTTTCAAGTTATTTGCATGATTATAATAGTTTACATAGTATAATTAAGAGGTTTTTAATTAATCACTTAGTTGTACTATTTATATTCTTTTTCACACATGACCAAATCACATAGCATCAAAAATCATTTTAGTGCTTGACTACCTAGGCCAACCTACTTTGATTTCATCACCAAAGGAGAAGCTAATTTAATGCTCTGGTCAAGTATAAAGCATGGTTAATGGTATATTTTGGCTAAGCACCTACCACCCTTATCATTGTAGTGTTTAAAGTGAGGGGGTAGGCACCAATACCAACCCTGTATCATTGACACTATAGTACCTTTAATCGTAAATGTACCTAAAACCATCCATATATTATTATCTAGTACCTTGATTAAAACAAACTACCTCATGATTTGAAACTATTCTTAATAATCTAATTAACATTCTAGGTTGACCAATTATCTAGCTTTACTTTCCAATTTATTTACTTACTTTTTTCTCAATTATGTGTGCAATAACTTGCATTAGTAGTGTTGGTTCAATATTTTTGCTTTGTGTGCATCAATTGAATTGGCCAACATTAATTTAGTTGACTATGTGTTTCCTTTTAGCTTTTACTTTCCTATATTAGCTATAAATTATCTTGTTCCATTCACAAATTTTTCATCAATTTTTTCCTCTTTCTTGCTCACTATAATCGGTTGATCTGCTCAACCTAGTACTTTTTTTGACTTATGTGTACTGTACTAGGTTGACCTGGTCAACCCAGTACAATCTATAGACCCTATCTTTATACTAGGTCAATCTGGTCAACTTAGTTCTATTTAATTTTTTTTTTGTTTTTCAAGATAATTTCTCATTTCTTCAATTTTACATCCTATTCATCTTTGTTTAGTCATAATGAGGTATCCTATCAGAATCTTCTTGGATAACCTAAATCCATTTAGACACTCAATGGGAACCTCTTTTCCTCTTATCTTTTCTTATCTCATATTTCTCTTTTTAGTTGTTGGGGAATCTTGTGATGCCATCCCCAAATTACTCTAGACTTTGGGGCATCTTCCAATTCCCACTCTTATTCTCCATTATCCAAGAGTGGGAATTAAAAGATGCCCCAAAGTCTAATTCAACTTCAAGAAACCTTTTGAGATACCTAAGCTTGTCTCTCACATGCTCATCCTTGATATATCCACTAATGTAGGATCCATTTCCTTATTATCATGTTTCCTATCTATATCTATCTAACTATTTTTATAAGTTACTTAAGCATGGGTCTCCCCCTCTATAGTAGTTCCCTCTTATTCACAAACCTTTATTCATATCTTTTTGGTCTTTTGGTTTCTTGATGTACCATAGTCTTCATTATCATATTTTTCATTTTCTTTATATTGAGCAATTTTGATTTGGTGCCCTTTGGGATTTTATTTTGTGATTTTCTTTGTAATACCATGGATAGGACCTGGCATCCATCACAAAACTACCATATTTTCCTCATTTTTCTTTCTCTTGTTGCTTACCAATGTTATTTTGGCATCCTTTGGGTTTTTCTTTGTGAGGTTCCTTGTACAGAGGTTCCCTCACTTTGATTTTTATTAATACCTTCATGGGTCTCTATTTTATGAGTTGCTTTGTAAGACTATGGATAGGACTTGACCATCCTCATAAAATTACCATTCTTTTCATGTTCTTGATCTTTGTTCTTAAACTTTAGCTTTTGCTTCTTTTGCTAGATGGAATTTGCAAACAATCTATATTAGAACATTTTCCTCCATTTCCCTCTTTCTTTTGATAAGGAATCACACCTTTTTTTGTCATTGTATCCCTCTTTTCCCTTTGTCACATTTTTTGCAATTTGAAGAAATTCAAATTATTCCATGTGTCATTCCTATTGATTTCCCCTTTCTTTCACCTCCACATTAGATAAAACAAGGTCAAAGTCAAGATATCACTCTTATTTTACCTAGATTTATGAGACTTTTAGACCCCATGCTCTTTGATGTTTACTCTCTTAGTAATCTTGTCCCAAGTTTTCAAATGAAATTCATATTTATCACTCATGTTTGGTTTTCTAAATCTATATGGAGGAGGAATAAAAAAATCCATCAAGAAATTGAAAATCCAAATCATTTGAAAAAAAGGCAATGATATCTAAAAGGAAACATACAAATTTCAAAATTCAAATTCACACCAAAATATGTGATTACGAGCACATCTCCTATCTCTAATTGAAGCTCAAACTCCTTAGTTTTAGCTAAAGTCCTTTGAGGTGTAGTAGGCTAGTTTGATCTAGGAATTTGACTCAAGAGAGGATGGTTAGTATGGTGTTAGTTTCAAAATGAAAACAAAATGAAATAAACACACTAATAGCATAACATCTCTAGACCTAGACACAAAGGAGAGCTTAGTTAACAAAAGTGTATGACAAACACAACTAAAAAGCAAGGAATGAAAACACAAGAATTCCTTCACCTTCTTTGGATGCTCCAAATGCCTTTGTAGTAGTGGCTTGCTCAGCTTGTGCTCATGAAGTCTTTGGCAATGGAAGCTTGGATACCTCCATCTCTCCTTGGCACCTTTGGCTTGTGGCTTGGCTTGGCTTAGAATCAATTTGTCATTATAACTTTGCATAATAAAGTCTTTTAAGATATTTGAGCATTATAAATTTTCACCAACATAGCTTAGAAATGATGTTCATGGCCTTTCTAATTATAGATTTTTTAGAATTTTTATAATCAACCTAAACCGTCCATCCTAAGATTGAGATGTGTGGTTGAGGATTAATTCAATTTTTTATAATTAATTTTGTAATTATCCTAATCATGACATTATAAAAAGTGGAAATTAAGAGGCATAGAGGGCATCATGGAAGGCATTGATGAAGAATGTTGGGCATGAATCCTGATATTTATGGCATTTATGGCATAGGGATGTCTTTCCAAGAAATGAGGTCACCTAATGATGTAGATATTCAATATTCATTTTGAAAAATAATTATTCAACAAGTTTCTATGGAATTATTAATTAAGCCTTGATTTTGGTTAAATAGCTCTTAAGCATGCTTAAGCACTTTATGCACAAATTACTTATATTGATCAGAATGCCTTGATATTTATCTAAAATTCAACTAGATTGGAATTGGAAGGCATTGTTAGTTGAATTGGAACCATATTCCCATTTAGGAAGTTACCAAATAGTAAATAATAAAGGCATGCATCTTGTGCAAAATATTTGATAGGAAAGAGCAATCCAAAACACGTAGGTGCAAAATTGGTATTTTGACTTGGAATGATCTGATCAAAGTTAGCTAACCTATAAATTTCATTACCCCATTTAGGGACACCTTAGCTAAAATTGGTACTTGAATATGTCAGTTTCACATTAGTTAGTGTGTTTTAGTGTTTTTAAGTCAAATTGTGCATTTAGTGTAGAAATTGGTCAAAAGCCTAGTTGGAGGTTATTGGTGGCCAGATTTAGATGTCTATAGTTTACCCTTGTTTGGGAAGGCATTACAAGCTATAAGAATAGTAACGTCTTCTCAAAGAATGAAAATATCTTATATTCCTACAATAGCAATGATGATAAACTAACTATATGATGCCCCCTCAAGGGAATGATTGACATAAGTAGGTTGACAAACGGTCCCTCAAAAAGAAAGAAGTGAAACTAGGGGATCAAAGAAAGGAAATATGAAGGGGTGTAAACATAATGATATTGAAAAAAGTAGTCAAATTCATGAGAATGCAAGTGGGATGGTGTACAATGGTTTGCCCAAAGGTGGTTATAAGTATTGTACCCCAATAGTGGTAACATGGTATGATAACAGAATGATTTTCCCAAAGGTAGTTATAATCATTAAGAAGATGGAGCTGGCCTAGTTAGGATAGATAAATAATAGAACATGACCTTGTATAGGCAAAAAAAAGTAAAGTAGTGACAATATAATGATTTACCTAAAGGTGGTTATAATCATTGAGAAATGTAGGTGGGACGGTGTAGTGATTTTCCCATAGGTGGTTATAATCATTGGACCCCAATTATGGAAAACATGATAAAATTGGATGAGGATAATTATAACTTAACATAGAGGGTAATGATGAATTGGAATAACCTACTAGTAGAGATATGCTCATTTGAACTAATAAAGGTTGGAATTCTTTCATGTTTAATTACTCTATTTGGGATATGATTAGGAGTGAATTAGGATGTCAATGTTGAAGAGATGTCACCATTGTTGAATAGACTTCTTGAAGCTAAGGTTTGTTGTATCACATGCTAGTAGGAATCATGGTATAACATCATGAATACTTTACCAAAATATGCATAAGGACTGACTCCCATAATCCAATACTTAATAGAAAATAATGCATCAATGATAGAAACCATGATGACAATGTAAAAATATTAATATGGATGGATTCAAGTAGAAGTGTGGGAAAATAATCACCCAATGAACACACATAAATAAAATAAAGGAAACAGTGCTAAAAGCAAACAAATAAGTAGACAAACAAATAAAATAAGTTGAGACAAATAAACAAACAATGCAATAGAAACCATATAAACATTGCCCCTAGAAAATAGGAAATAACTTAACAAATGAAAAAAATGGGGGAATAGAAGAAAAGGAAGGGGGTGGACAAGCTATCTCCATATGCACTAGGGAAGTGGACGCTACCTACATAGTTTCATGGATGTAATATCCAATAAAAAACTATAGGCCACATGTAGTTTTCCTAGGGAATGGGAAGAATGTAATAAAAGAAGAGGAATGGTCTTGAAAAATGGAAAGTGCATGAGAGAAAAAATCCAAAAGGATGGGGAAACTAAATGACAAGTCATTTACTTGTAATTTAGTAAGGGTTCCCAGAATCTTTAAGGCAAAGAAGTGGTTAATGTTTTTGTTTTTTTCTAACAATTTTTCAAATATTTTTGAAATTGTTTTGGAGTATCTTAACTCAATAAATAATGATGAGACACTAAATGGTTCAAGCTCAAAAAATGGTGAAATCATTTAAACTTAAGTTACTCATAAAATGATGAGAGCATGTCTTAGGTTGCTTGCAAAATGGTGAGAGCATGGCTTAGGGTGCTCACAAAATAGAAAATGAATGGCTTAAGGTGACTAAGCTGACCTTAAAAAGTATTGAGTGTTGTCTACATATTCCCAGAGTAGGACCTCAAGTTACTGTATTGCTTCCCTTATAATGGAGGAACTCGACTAGTGTAGCAATCAATTCAAACAAAACAGGCATAGTTGGTAAAAAGGCATAGTGTGGCATAGAAAGTGGCAAGTTGGTATGTCAAGGCTTAATGTTTCCCCTAGTTTTACCATAGGTAGTTATAAATAGGACACAATAACATATATCAATGGTACTAATTTTCCCAAAAGTATCTATAATTAGTAGCAAGACCAGTGGTAGGAAATGAATAATAAATGAAGGATACAAATACTAAAATTTATATCACACTATCCCAAAATATGTTCTCTATCTAAATTACTTGAGCTTACTAATGAATTGACTAGATACCTTGATGCTAAAACTACATAATTAATGATAAAAACAAAGGTCAAATGGGATAGGCTTTAAAAGACACTGGGTTGATAGAATGGAAGAAAAAAGTAGATATAGTGAAGAGATGGATAGGGATGGTATTTCTACAAAGAAGAATAGTGTCAAAACAACATAATTGAAATGGTCCTTACTAAAAATACACCTTAGCACTCAAGCATATTAACACTTGAGATGAATAATATTCATTAGTTTTATAAGTTCATCTCCATCTGGGGTGATGAGCCTATATGCTCCTGATCCATAATCTACAATGATGATGAAAGATCCTATCTAGTTTGGTTTGAATTTCCCTTTATACTTATTCTCAACCATGGTATTATTTTGGTTTTATTCAAGAAAAAGATCACCAAGTTTAAATGTTCTATACTTCACATGCTATTTATAGTGGCCTTTGAGTTAGTTCTGATATGCCCAAATATTATTGAGTGTAGTCACACATTTGTCATCAAGTAGGTCAAGCTCTTGCAGGTGAACTACTCGATAGTCATGATCATCTAGGACATGCTCAAAAGAGATGCATATTGAGGGCAATTTGACCTCAATGGGAAGGATGGCTTTAGTACCATAAAAAATTGAGTATAGAGTGGCTACTATGGGGGTATGATGATTGGTACAGTATGCCCAAAGGGTAGGGAATATCTGGAGGTGCCAATCATGATCCAAATCATTGAAAATATTTTAGAGAATATTGACAATGGTTTTTTTGGATGCCTCAGCTTGGCCATTACCTTGAGGGTAATATGTTATAGAAAAATGTTGTGTGATGTTGCATTTGATACATAATTATTCTACATACTTGTTTTTGAATGATCCTCCATTATTAGATATAATATTAGAGGGGATACCATAGTAGAAAATGAGGTGGTTAAAAATTAATTTGGAAATTTTATTTCAAGTCACGTAAGTGAGGGGTATAGCTTCAACCCACTTAGTGAAATAATTGATGGTAGTAAGGATATGTTTATGGACATCAAATGAATTGGGGTTAATCTTCCCAACGAGGTCAAGTCCCCATGTAAAAAATGGCCATGGCATCAACATCAGTTTTAGAGCTTTTGCTAGGGTATGAATTAGATTAGCATGGCATTGACATTTGTCACACTTTTTTACATAGGTAGTAGCATTTGCATCTATTGTGGGCCAATAATAACTAGTATGCAAAAAAAATTTGGATAGGATTGCCCAACTAGAATGAGCACCACATACACCTTTGTGAACTTATCTTAATGCTATCATAGACTCTACCAAGTTTAAATAATGAAGTATAGTTCCATCAAAACTATGATGGTAAAGGTTGGATCTAAGTAGATTATAATAAGTGTAATGATGAATGAAGGCTTTGATTTGTTTTTGAGATAGGTTAGGTGGTAAAAATTGGTCATGAAGGTAGTTGTAAAGGTTTGAGTACCAAATAGAATTAAGATCAACAATATCACAAATTATGGCAATTGTTAAAGTTTCATGATCTCGTGCTAACAAATTCTCAATGAGGAACTGATACTCTCTAGCTTTGTATATTTGCCAAATCAGAGAGCCAATAGTAGCCATGGCATCTATAGTTTTGTTACTAGCCCTTGATGTGTGCTCAAATTGAATATTGATAATTTATTATTTAAGAGTGTCGACCATGTCTTTATATAGAACCAACTTGCCATCTTTGGTCTAAAAATGATCTGTAACCTGATTGATGATTAAATGAGAATCACCATAAACTTGGAGATGAGATATATTCTAATGCACTACTTGTAAAATTACTACAACAAGTGATTCATACTCGACCATGTTGTTTTTACAAGGAAAGTTGATTCTGAATGATTTAGGGATTAGATCCCCTTGTGGTGTAATAAACAATAAGCCTACCCCTGATCTATGTGCAATAAATGAACCATCAAAATATAATTTCTAGGGATGCTCCTCAAGGAGTGTGTTAATGATGGTCATTATGGATTCATCAATAAATTGAAATGTGAGTGGTTGTGTGTCTATAAGAAGTGCTTTAATAAGTTGATATGCAAGAACTCATCCCTTGATTTTCTTCTAATTAACATACTCTATGTCAAACTCATTGAGAAGCATGATCTATTTAGCCATTCTACCTTGCAAAGATATTTTAGATAGTAGATAATTGAGTGGGTCTACCTTTGAAATGACCATGGTATTGTTATTCAACATGTAATGGTGTAGTTTCTGAGCTACAAAAACCATGGCCAAATAAGATTTTTCAATAGGTGCATAGTTATGTTCATATGTAACCAAAGTATAGATTAAGTAGTATAGAAAATTATCCTTTCCTTTATCATCATGTTGAGCCAAGATTGCCCCCAGAGCATGATCAATAGCTGATAAGTATAAAAAATAGCTTTCCTAGCATAGGAGGTAATAAAATAGGTGGATTAACAAGATAGTCTTTGAGTTTTTGAAAGTTGTTTGGTAGTGATCATCCTAGTGAAATGCAACTCCCTTATTTAAAAGGTGTGTAAATAGATGGCACTTATCCATTAACTGAGAGATGAAGTGTCAGATTGACTAGATCTTACCCTATAAACTACAAAGTTACTTTAATTTGGTTGGTGGTAACATCTTGGTTATAGCATGGAATTTAGTTGGATCAACTTCAATACCTCTATGAAACACAATGAAGCCAAGTAATTTCCCTGAAGTTACATTAAACAGACATTTATTTGGATTTATTCTAACTTTTCACTCCTATAATCTTTCAAATATCTTATGTAGCACTGTTAGATGATAGGCCCTAGTTTTTAATTTTTCAAATATGTCATCAACATAGTCTTCAATAATATCATGCATCATATCATGGAATATGATGGTCATGGCCATTTGATACATAGATATATCATTATTAAGACCAAATGTCATCACTTAATAACAAAATGTTCCCCATGGAGTGGTGAACACTATTTTTGGCTAATATTCTGGTGTGATTTTGATCTGGTTATATCCTAAAAAGCCATCCATAAGTGAAAGCATTTCATAACCTACCATGAAGTCGATAATCATGTCAATATTAGGCAAGGGAAAATCATCTTTAGGACAAGATTTGTTGATGTCTCAAAAATTAGTACAAATTCAAATCCCTTTAGGCTTTTTACTAATAGGTACCACATTAGAGATCTAGTATGAGTAGTCAATGGATCAGATACATCCTACTTCTAAGAGTTTTTATAACTTTTCTTTACCAATACAAAAATGCAAGGATGCATCTTATGTAGCTTTTGTTTTACCATTTTAGCATTAGGATTAACCATTAGATGGTGTAAAACCAAGGTGGGGGACTAAGCCTGGCATGATAGAATAGGCCCATGCAAACATATCTACAAATTCTCTTAACAGAGATGTAAAGATGTCATGTTCCTCCTCAGTGAGGGATGCACCTAATTTTATCCATTTTGAGTCTGATGGAGTCTCGCTATTTACCTCTATTATA
Organism: Torreya grandis; assembly: GCA_037957365.1. Lineage (NCBI taxonomy): Eukaryota > Viridiplantae > Streptophyta > Pinopsida > Cupressales > Taxaceae > Torreya > Torreya grandis. The sequence goes on from JARHVA010003580.1 coordinate 59,680, forward strand.
TCTTTGAATAGAAGGATAAAACCATCTTCTAAGATAGTAGGTAATGACTTGAACTATTGGTTTATGTTAGGGTCCTCTGTTAGGACTTGCTCTTGAACTTCTCCTAGGCATGATGAATCTGAGTCTTCTAATGGGAGATATAGATATGTAACAAAAATAGTCAAAAATTCTTCAAGAATTTGATCAAATACCTATTGTTGTGTAAAGATAAACTTTGATCCATAGGCAAGTTCATCATTGGTGGTCTCCTAGTCTACATTCAAAGAAAAATGAACACCCCCATCTAATGGTTCCTAAAATAAGTTTTCACCACTAGACTGGCCTTTATATTTACTTTTTCTTTGGTTAGAAAGTGCCTCAAAGAGATTTTAAATATGGGATCTCAATGTTCTACTTATTTTTTTTGGCTAAGGGTGTTCACTCACTCTCTAAAATAGACTAGAGAACCCTGATTTATGATCTCCCAATGTAATGTTGTCTTTAAATTCTAATAAATCATAGAATGATTCATCATTCAAAACTCATCAATCGGTACAATAGATTTATGTTGGTCCTAATCTATCAATTAGGGATAATATAATGGAAATATATTATGATGAATGGCCAAGGTAAGGGTACAAATGGCATTGTTATCAAACAAGTTGGTTTCAACTAGGTTATCAAAGGTGAGGCTATGATCAGATTCTACTTCATTGTTAGCATCATCATCACTAGTCATTGGTAGAGTTTGAATCAGATATGTGGGGTCACCCCTAGGTGGTTTAAATCCAAGTCCATAAGGTCTTTCATACTTTTTCATGAAAATTGGATCGATGGTTCCCTATTGATCTGGTTCGAGGCCTCTTCCTTCATAATTTTGATGCTTCATGATTCTATTAGGAATAAGATACTTGGCATTTTTATAATAATCAGTTTGGTTGTCATTATATAACCATGATTCATCCCCTTCAAGAGGGTCAGGTCCTAGACTAGATGCTAGTAAAAATGTGATAAGTCCCTTATCTTTATTCTTTTATTGCTAATACATATATGAGATGACTTTAGGTCACCCAAAGGTTTTTAGATTGTGAGGAATATTGATAATATGAAATGTATCATGGGTCACATACTCTCTCAATCCATTATCTGATATGGTTAAATGATTAGAAGCTTCATAAGGTGACATGTGGGAAAGGGTATCCAATGTATTAGGATGTATGCAATTATCTAGTGAAGGATCAATAAGTATAGCTTTTCCTTTATCCTATGTAGAACTTAGATTCATACCATATTGATAATTATAGCTTTTAAATTTATCCTCAATATGCTTATAGTGTTCATATGAGTGTAAATCTCATGGAATATTCACTTCCATCCCTGAGTGGGAAAACTTGATACATTGGTGCAGTGTTGATGGGACTATATGAATCTCATGTAACCAAGGCTTGCCTAGAAGCATGTTGTATGATAACTCAATATCAATCACATGGAAAAGTGTATCATCGGTCAAAGACCCAATGATAATTGGCAAACTAATGGTGCCTTGTGATTCTTTTTATTGATTATCATAAGTTTTAATGGTTATTATTTTTGGTTGGAGATCTACCATTGTGTACCCAAGAAGCTTGATGAGATTTAGAGACACTATGTTGAGGCTAGTTCCATTGTCTATAAGGAAACATTTCACTTTATGCCATTTTATACAAACTTCTATGTACAATGGTTTGTTATGGAGTGGGCTAAGGGAAGACATATTGCTTTGGTTGAATGTGACTTATTAGGCTAGAGCTAGGTGTCCAACCAAAGCTTGAAATTTATTAGGGGATATGTCACTAGAAATAGTGGATTGGGTCAAAAACTTATTCAAAATGTTTGTTTGTATTATTGATATTTGTAGTAAATCCAAGATAGAAATTTGTACTAGTGTCTTCTGCAATTGATCCACAATATCAAACTTCTTGTCTTGGTCAGTAGTAAATGGTTTATTCCAAGGTTAAATGGTTGGTTACATGATATGTAAAGTGGAAGATGACTATGGGCCTAGGATAGTAATCTTTGACCTCCAAGTTGTGATTATACAATCAAGATTAAATACTAGACCATTATTTTCTAATTGATGTTGTAAATGGTGTGGGACCAGAAAGGATAAGTCTCAGTTGTTAGTGCACTTATATGTGGTCACATAGAAATAATTAGTTATTTATATAAGGTCCAAAAGGGGAAGTCCTAGTTTATTGGTTTGATTATATGCATTCTAAGGTCAAAGAAGGATTATCTATGTAATTTGGTTGAATTTTGTTGTTTAGCAATGGTCTAGACTAATTAGTGTTTGGTCTAGGATTAATGGAGATGGTATTAATGCTACCCATTAAAATATGATCTACAACCCCATTGTATTCATGTGCAAATACATGGTAGGGTTATTGATTGTTATCATTCTGACCTTATTTTTGTCTATTTTTCTATCATTGTGGGTTTTGCTATTTATTTGTTGATTCTATTGGTTGGGCCTTTAATTTTGATATTGTTGATTTTGTTACTACACTAGCCATTGTTGTTGTTACTAATTATTTTTTTACTGTTGATTATTATGTTAGGGAATGGGGTTTCAATAGATTAAAAAGTTTGATTAGAATTGAAATCACCATTATCCAATTTTATCTCCTCATTTTCCAACATATTCTCAATTAAATTCTTGATTTAGACACATCTTCATATATTATGCCCATTGACCTAATGTTAGTCATATAATTCATTTTCACTGTACCAATTAGGATAAGGAATTCCTTGTAGATAATGCTTTGGTATAGGCCAACTAATTAGATTAGTAGAAACAAGATTATAAAATATAGATTCAATAGGTTCTCCTAGGTCACTAAAGACATGATGTGCAGGCACAACTCTTCTAAGAAGAGGGGTTTACAATGGTAGCATCTACTGTATTTGTTTTTTAGGTATTAGTTGTTGTGATTGTAGCACTAGTTAAGTAGGAGTAAGTTGAAAAGGTGGTGTATATGATGTTTTCAAAATTTACACATGATAGGATTTAGTTACTTCATTTCCCACAACATTCCTATTGTAGTTGAATTACTTCAGTCTTTCATGGTTATTAGCCTATGCCAGTTGTGATGATTACACTTGGATGGAATGTTGGTCATTTCCCTAATTGGTAATTTTATTTTGATTAGTTGAATTAAGCTTAATGACTCCTTTATTGATGAGTGCCCACTCAATCAATATGCCTTTGTCAATGATCTCCTTGAATGTATGTGCACATTGTAGTTCCAAATGATAAACTATCTCTCTATGCAAATTTTTGGTAAATACTATAGCTAATTTTTTATCTTGTAAACTATAGGTGAAACAAGTTGCAAGGGATATCCATCATAGTAAATAACTTGAAAAACTATCACTAGTTTTTTTCTTTACTTTCATTAAAACCACCAATGAAATCTCATGCTTGAGATTATAGGAAAAGTGATACATAAACTTATTAGAAAGATAATCAAAATCCACTACTCAATTTTTGGGAAAATTTAAAAACCACTTCAAGGCTTTTCCATCTAATATCCTTGGAAACAATAGTAAAAGGTATATGTCATTATATGCCACTAATTGACATGCGACAAAGTATTTGGTCAAATGAGCCTTAGGGTCACCTTTCCATTTGTATTTATCAAATTTTGGTGGTTTGTATCTTGGATGAAATGGTATATAAAAACACTCCATGTTTAATGGATAAGAACATATGCCATCCAATTTGAAATTTTTAGTTTTCTTCCTAGCTTGAATGGTAGCAATTGCATCCTTCATCTATTGAAATTCTTGGGATAGGAAACTCAAAGGAATATTGGTTTGAGGGAGAACATTAGTTTGGATAAATGGTTGGGAGGTCATAAATGGAACACTTTGACTAGGGTATGATGGAGATACATGTTGGGGTATATTATTTTGGTTGGGAAATGGACTAGGAATATGCATACATGGATCAAGATACATTTGAAATTACACACTTGGTTGTGCAATATTCTAGTTTGGGTTGGTGATAAAGGTTTGACTTGGAAGATTTTATGGTTGGGATGGAGGGATATAACTATATTGTGCTTATTATTGTTGTTGTGATTTTATTAGGGATATAACTAATCAAACCTTGTTGTTGAGTGGTAACTTGTAGACTAAGACCCTATCTCTAGATTTTTGGTACATTTTGAACCAATTGTTGTCTAGTAGGTACTTGAGAAACATGGGGACCTCCTTGTTGCATGAATCTCTATGAGGAAGTGAAAGCAGGTTTTAGATTTGGCATCTATTATTGACCAATATTTGCACATTGTTGACTAGTCATTATTTGGTTTTAGATTGGCATATTAGTCTATGACTGAAGAGGTATGTTCATCATTACCTAGTGAGATAGAACATTTTTTACCCCTAATTAAGGTGGAAATGTATTTTTCCTCTGTTGCATTGACACACTATATTGTGCATGTTATTATGGAATACTACTCACTACTTATTGAAGAGGATTAGGGTTCATCACATTCTCTCATTGAGGCATGACATTGGCCATTGTTTGATTACCTAATCCCATAGGTTGTACACTTGAGGAAGTAGTTGGTTGAGACTAGGGTGTAAAAACCCCTACTCCTTGGTATGATGATCTACTAATGGGATTAAATATAGACACATGTTATTGGCTAGTTGTTTATGTGTGAGTACCACTTTAATCAAGATTGGATGTTGTTTGCACATTGTCCACTAAATTTGGCTCATTATTCAATGTAGAGGTCAAACACACTTTTTCAATAACAAGTATATGCATCAAGTTATCTATTGAAATGGTTTGTATGAATGGGTTGGAATTTAGATTCTCTTGTCTAGTTAACTCTATCAATACTCCTACTGAAGGAACTAGGTCAATAAGAGGCTTACTCACCATGTTCATCTAATTGAACTCATGTTTTAGATTCAGGTATGTTTGATATGCTGTCTACATTTGGTTAAATTTTTCTTCCATGATGTTTTTTCCTCAATCAGATATATTAGGATCTTGATACGTTGTTTGGAATAGAGCCATAGGATTTCTAGAAGAAGCCTATTAATCATAAATAATATTTTGGGGCACTCCTACTAGAATTGGTAAATTTTCATGGGGAAAGTCTATTGGAAACTTAGCCCCTACCTCTATGGCTCTAGCCAAAATCTCATCTTTGTTCTCTAAAAAAATTCATTAAAAAAATGGATCATACATGGAAGCTGTATTAATAGGATATGACTGTTGAAGAACTGGCTCATCCACTACAGGTATTGTAGCTAGGTATTTTATGGTTTGCTTTTGGTCCTATTATGAATAAGGTGGTGTGTAAACTAGATAGTTGGCCAGTGGATCTTGGCTTTGTTCCCCTGATTGAGTATTAAAAGAGGGATAAGAATCCATCTCATAAGCAATATTATCTGTATAGGGGTCTTGCACCATTTCTTCTTGTGTAACTACATTACTAATCCCTAGATTGTACATGAGTCCACTATGAGTGTAGGAGTACATTTTTAGATCCATAGTCAATAATTTTGTGATAAAAGGTCAAAATTTTCTAAAAAATCTAAAAAGGATAATGTCTAAAATAGATAATGTCCCAGCATGACCTAGATTTATCAAAAGGATCAAAAGGTTTATGCAAAGATTTATGAGGAAACAAGCTAGCATGAAGTATCTAAATTCACTATTCACACAAAGATAAGCAAGTAGATGGGCCTAAAATCAAAATTCCAAACTCTAAGGTCAAAGTGTTTCAAATCAGTCTAATCTAGGAATTTAAAAGTTGCTAGGTCTTTTGGCCAAACACGGTGTCAAAAGCTAGGCTCAAAAAAGGTATGTTATAGGACTCTTGACCAAATAGTGTCAAAAGATAGGCTTTGAAAATAGATAAAAGTTTTAATCTAATATATTTAAAACACCTTTAAAAAATACTAGGCATTTGATTCTTGGACATGAAATTGATCAACTAGGTATAAGGTATGAAACAAAAGGCACTTTAGAAATAGTTTAATTTGCCACAAAAAAATGGTATAAAACTTGGTTCTTTGACAAACAAGTTAGACAAAAGTGAATAGTATAGCCATTTTATAAAAAAGATCACAAAAGTACACTTGGATTGGTCTGAAAATGTAGGAGAAAATTTAGAACTCTATGCAAGAGGGTCTTTGAAACAATATTCAAAATGTTTTTGGTAGTGTAATGCTGCTATACTACCCAAAAGGTATGACAAAAAGGTTTGTTTCAAAAACTCTCTAAGGCAAAGACATTTTCCTACAATTTTGATAGCATAACATTACTTTTATTAACTCAAAATGTTGTGGTGCATAGACTTAAAGTGCAAGTGTTTAGAGCAAAATGGCTTAAGTCTATCAAATGTTGATAATGATTATGAGTCTTAAATGACCTTCAACCTAAATTGGGAATTAAACCTAAGTTTCCTTAATTTTAGTGTAAATGGCAAACCCACTTAACACATCAACCTTATGAACTTGTAAAGGTGTAATTATAAATTTAGATTATAAGTGAAGGAATTTAAACAACTTTGGTAAAGGTCTAGACTCAATTGGGCATCATAACTGTGGCAAAGTGGATGATATTAATCTCAAGATTTTGATGAATTTTTGAACAAGGTAAATTGATGATCTCACATAGATAGCATAACACCTCTTTATTCAAAGGAAAAATTTTGACTTTGTGTTTGGTTTGGATTATTTGTTTACACCAATTTTTGACTCCAAAATAGACTTCAGTCTAGGACAAGACCAACTAATTAACCATTCTTAGATCTTAAATTGATAAGGTTGCTAGGTATTATTGGAATCCATAAATATACATCATTTGAGAGGATTTCAGGTGTTCATCCAAAAGTAAATGCACATTATATAGTAGGGTTTTTACACCCCCCTTATCTCAAATGATAGTACTATAACATGGACCTTGAGATGCACCTTGCACCAATAATACTTCCATAGCAAGTGGGGATTTATCTAAGATCTAAACATTTTTTTAATGATCTAGGGGAATCAATTACATAATGATTTTCATGCCAAACAATGCAAAAGAAAAGCATAGATTTTAGATCCATATCACTTGGCTTGTTGTAAGAAGTTATAATCCTTTTTACAACCACTACATCCTATTGTTTGCTCAGTGTAGTGGATGTCCAAAGTGCCACTACATCTTGTGTGTAACTCCAAAGGATCCAAATGAATTCAATACTGAGAGATGAAACCCCAGGTCAAAGCTTTCCTAAAGAACTTGTGGGAGGTGATGAAGTCCCCCTCACAAGCCAAGTTTGCATAAAAATAAAGAAAGCATGAAATAGAAATACTTTAAGGTCATTTTCAAGGTCACCCAAAATTTGATGAGTTTTTGGGGAGTGATTTAGATGACTTTATTTCTAATCCTTGGGCTAGGCTATTTACAATAGGAATGGCACTTTTGATTCCAAGGGTTCCCTATAGGGGACAAATGGAAGAGCATATACACAACATTCCTCTTTTTGCCAAATAAAGATTTGAGTAAACAACTATTTCAAACAAAAATTGACAAGTGTGTTCAATTTTAAGCCCAAAATGAAAGATTTGGTGGTGTTCATTTGACCCCTTGGTCTTAGTTGCAAATTTGAAAACATTCACCAAAACATCTAAATTCTTTGTTAAACACCAAAACAAGGTTCCTAATTGATTTTTAAGCATGCAAAGGTGATGTAAACATGTTTTGAAAAAATATCAAGCTTGGTCTTGTAGAAAAAATGTTAGCATGTCTTTTAGCTTTGAATCTCTTTTTAGCTTGAAATAATGAACTTTGAAAAAGCAGCTCTCAGATCTATATTTTTGGAAAAACATAGTGACTGTCATTAGCTATTACCATTGACATTAGTTAATTGGCTAATCAAGATCTAATTGATGTCAATTTTACTAACTGATGTCAGTTAATCATGTAACTGATGGTGATATTATTGCCAATATCCATTACTGTGTAAAACCATGGAAAATAAAAATGGCAAAAGAAAGTTAGAAAATCATTTTACAAGAGTTTTAAAGGCTCATATAAATATTTCAGAGTTGCAAAATGATCTCCTTTAGGTGTGATATGCATCTAGTCCCACTGAGCATGCCATTATGTGATCTAGGAATTTTACTCAAGAGAGGATGGTTAGTATGGTGTTAGTTTCAAAATGAAAACAAAATGAAATAACACACTAATAGCATAACATCTTTAGGCTTAAACACTAGGAAGAGTTTAGTTAACAAAATAAAATGATAAACATAACTAAAAAGTAAGGAATGAAAACACAATAATTCTTTCACCTTCCATGGATGCTCCAAATGCCCTTGTAGTAGTCGCTTGCTCAGCTTGTGTTCATGAATTCCTTGGCAATGGAAGCTTGGATACCTCCATCTCTCCTTGGCACCTTTGGCTTATGGCTTGGATTGGCTTGGAATCATTTTGTTATTATAACTTTGCATAATCAAGTCCTTGAAGATATTTGAGCATTATAACTTTGCACCAAAATGGCTTAGAAATGATGTTCATGGCCTCTTTATTTATAGATTTTTTAAAATGTTTAGAATCAACTTGAACCATCCATCTTGAGATTAAGATGTGTGGTTGAAGATTAATTCAATTTTTTAGAATTAAGTTTGTAATTATCTTCATCATGACATTGGAAAAAGTGGTAATTAGGAGGCATTGAGGACATCATAGAAGGCATTGATGAGGCATGTAGGGCATGAATCCTAATATTTATGGAATTTATGGCCCATGTATGTCTTCCTAAGAAATGAGGTCACTTGATGATGCAGATATTCAATATTCATTTCCAAAAATAAGTATTCAACAATTTTCCATGGAACTATTAATCAGGCCTTGATTTGGGTTAATTAGCTCTTAAGCATGTTTAAGAACTTTGTGCACAAATTACTTAGATTGTTCATAATCCCTTGTTATTGTTCTAAAATTTGATTGGATTGGAATTGGAAGGCACTATCAGATGTATTGGAACCATATTCCCATTTATGAAGTTACCAACAACAAATAATAAAGGCATGCATCTTATGTAAAAGATTTGATAAGAAAGAGCAATCCAGAGCACCCAAGTACAAAATTGGCATTTTGACTCAGAATGATCTGATCAAAATTAGCTAGCCTATAAATTGCATTACCCCATTTAGGGATACCCTAGCCAAAATCAACACTTGAATATGTGAGTTTCACATCATTTAGTATGTTTTAGTGTTTTTAGGCCAAATTATGCATTTAGGGTGGAAATTGGTCAAAATCTTAGTTGGAGGTTATTGGTGGCTAGATTTAGATGTCTACAACTAGTAGATTGGAATAGGGGAATTTAAAAAAATTTATGGTGTTACCTATTTTCTCAAATAAGTACAAAATCTTCATAGTATACCAATGACTCTATAATGGGTCCTAAAGAATGGGGAACATGTCATGGGGAGGTAGATCAATTTTACTTTTCATGCATATAGCCTTCATGGGATGATTTATATACTCCATTTATTGACCCAAGACTTGTGTGACTAAGAGAAGTTCTTCAAAATCCCTAAGGTTGATAGTATTCTTATTTAGACAAACCAAATTTGAGTGTCTTGACTTTGATAAATATTTTCTCTACTTTGGTTTTTCTTTCATTCTCCCCTCCACCCATTTCATCTCCCCCCTTGCTAGCCAAATTTTGATTCCAATTTTGTTTTCTCTCTTCTTTAAATTCCTTCTTCTTCATTTCTTAAAAACATGCTAGCACTACTTTGTTTTTAGTTTTATCTATCCTTAGAGAAAAAACATGTTTGAGTAACTTTGGATCATATTCTTCACTTAATTTTTTACATTTACTAGACTTAATTTACTTTGCTTTTTCCATTTATCATGATTTATCTATCCTACTATTGTGGACACTTGAGTTCTCACCCTTTTTCCATTGTTGAGTGAGATGTGGTTTGTTATTGCTCACTCAACAATGTTTTCCCCCTTTTATGCACCTTTTTCCATTGTTGAGTAAGATGTGGATTATTATTACTCACTCATCAATGTTGTTTTACCATTTTGGTTTTCTTTTTACCATTGATTTTTCTTACTTATCATTACTTTTTCAACATGTATCCTTGGTTTGATTTGGTGAATTTACCTTTTCTTACTTAAGGTTTACTTTTTTGAGTTTTTAGATCTTTAACCTTGGATTTTTGTCTAACCAATTTACTCTTATATGACTTGGTAATTTAGTCTAACATAGAATTTGTGACCCAGCTTGCCAAATTCCTATGTACGTCCCATCCATACAGCACCAATTATCTTTGCTTTTCTTACATTTATTTATTTTTGCTTCCTTAGTTTTTTATTTTTGGGTTTGTCAAAAGTAGTCTCTATGCCCACCACAATCAAAACAAAAAACATAATTAACAATCATCATATGATATAGGTAAGTGAAGGTATGCATCACATTTTTTTAGTTATCTTTTCTTTTCTATCATTTACTTTTAGTTATTTTATGCTTTTTAAAATACTACAACTTTTTTATAGCATTAGTTTTGTGTGTGTCCTTATGTTCTTTCTTGAAGCACCATCCCTTGTTACACCTTAGTGACACATGTGAGATTTGAGTGGGGCATATGTATACACATAATATTTTTAGTTTTATCAAATATTGATGATTTACATCTTGCAAGAACCCATCGTGGCTTAATCTCTATGTGTGCATACCTTAAAAGGTGCATCAAGAAAGGGGTAGGTAGACCTTTGGTGCTTTGTAGGACTGTTGTCACTTATTTCCAAATTATTTCTAATCCATCTAGTTCCTAAAACCTTTTCCTCAACTATTTTTCCTCCTTTGCATAGTATTCTAGCCTTTTTATCCTTCTTCTCCTTGCTTATCACCCTTTTGACCTGTTCAGTACACTAGGTCGACCTGGTCTACCTAGTGTGTTCTAGGGTAACTTTAGATCTTTTAATTTATTTTCCTTCCATTTGACTTAGCACCAAAATTAGACATTAGCTTGAAAACATACTAGGTTGACCCAATTTAATTAATACAACTGACATTCCCAAAAATATTTAGGGTAAGATACTCCTATATATACAAGGTAATTTTGGTCACTTTCATAAGATAAAATAAAGAGTTATTATTCACTCATGCTTCTTCACAATCTATTCTTCTACCATTCTAATTGAGGAGTCTTATTTTATGTCTCTTATTTGAATCTAGTCTTGTGGATAGGTTTTGGATGCTTTGACCTAAAAAAGTGATACTTATAAACTACAAAAACCTCTTGCAAAGCCCCATTGGCTAAGGAAGAGATTGAATCATGATGGGTTCACATTTAGGTAAGTATATTCTTACTTTTTTCTCCTCTCTTTTAGTAGATAGAAGTAGTATAAGTGTTGGATCGAATAATATTAATCTTTATATTCTATGTATTAGGGTGTTACTCATACTTACTTTATTTGAAGTTCCCTATACATATTTGATTACTTTGCATCTAACCCCTTACATATTGCCATAATCTTTGGTGTGCACTAGATTAGTTTAATTTTATTAATATTAGAATAGTTTAGTCTCTTGTTTATTATTACAAGTGAAATATAAAATCATAGGACTCTTTTAAGGTTGTTGTGTGATTGTGTTAGATTGTAGGCTTTAGAACCCTTCCTAGCATGATATGTTGTGATAAGTGATATAAATGATCCCCTAATTAGGTCTAGCAGATCCCCATATTGTTCATGCTCTAACTTAACAAGTAAATCCCCAATTAGAAGTGTAGTTGTACTCTATCTTATCTAATTTAGGATTAATTCATTCACATCATTCAATTTTGATAGCATATAGCGTATGGTATAAAGGCAAGGCCTAATAGGCCTATTTTGAATAGTTGAGTATGAGTGGACTTAAGTAAATAAAATATCTCAATTAAGGAGAAGATTTAGGTCACTGAGGATGATTAGAGGGTTGATAATATCATTCATGCATACCTAACCAAGTTGATGTAGATGGATGACTAGGTCATTGGACCTTCTGAGCCTAAAAGAGGCATATTAAGCAAGTGCACCCTAAAGGCTATTTGAATGAGAGAAAAGAGGAAATATTGCAAACAAAAGTGGTCATCATTAGTTTAATATTATAAATAGGTATTAAAGATGATCAAATATTCAAGATAGTTGAGTTGGTTTTTATTTTCTTAGGTGGTTAGATACTCCTTGTAATTTGGAGTTGGAAAAATATTAGTTGGGTGGGTGCTCAATTAGGTAGTTGTTAGAGATCCTTGTGAAGTGGATGTTTTACTAAATGTTGAAACTTTTCATTATAGGATAATATTCCATGTGTATGGTTTAGTGGTTTTTATCCCCCAAGAGGGTTTCCCACATAATCTCCTATGTTATCTTGTGATATGCATGTATGGTTGTTTGCTTATGCATTGATCTCTTTATGTGAATGAAAGCTTCAATGAATGGTGTTTAAAATTAAATATACATTATTGTGAAATTGATTCACTCCCACCTCTTAGTATCTACTTCCAATAATTGGTATTAGAGCTAAGCCCTTTGGAGAAGGTTTAATAGCCTTAAAGGAGAGCCTAGGTGCTCAAGCATGGCTAATCATAAAGTTATAAGGACTTTTCCAATCAAGAAAAAGTCTAGCAAGTGTGTAGGAAAAAATAATAGAAAGAAAGAGTCATATAAGGACAAGATAATTTTGAAGGTTAGTGAGTCTTATGATGAAAATGGTTATAGTAGGTCTAAAAGTGATAACAAGTGTATTAATCATGAGGATAAAGAGGTTGTACCTTTGAAAATAAAAAGGAACAATGGAGGTAGGTCAAATAGAGAGAATCTTATAAGAGATGAATATTTAGATAACAAAGAGGATGAAGTAAATATAATGGAAGTTTTATTTCTCCAAATAAAGGGGAACCTGATGTTAAGAACTTTGGTCAAAATCTATAAAGAACTAGTCAATAGTCTCAAAGAAAGGCTAAGTTTCAAAGACATTGAACATAAAAAGGTTATTTAAAAGATGAAAATTTAGATTAAAATCACTTTTATAGATCTCAAAGTCAAGGAGGTTGAGTATACTAATCTTAGAATGGAGATTGAGTCATTAAGAGCAGAATTAGATGAGATAGCTTCAAATAAAGTTGAGAAGTATAATGAGCCATCAAGAAGATGGTACAAATAGTATTCACACATGTGAAAAAGGTTCAAATTATGAAGATCAAGGTAACCATCATCAAGTCAAGAAGAACATAAATCCATCAAGAGTGATTCAAGGAAGAGGTACTTCATTCAATAATCAGGGAACAAGGTATGTGAATGATTTCAAGGGTTACTGATTTTCATGTAATCAATATGGGCATAGGGTAATGGACTATATATATAAATATTAATGTAGAAAAAGGAGAAAACTTATGTGTTATAATTGTAATAAAGAAGGAAATATTTCAAGGTTATGAAAGGAGAAATACCTAAGGATAATTAGTCAAGTCAAGAAGACATCTATGAAGTGGGTTAAGAAAGCAAACCCTAAGGTTCAAGATATGAAAACCAAAGAAGGTATGTATATGTTTGATCAAAGTACCATTCATAGTGAAGACTAGAAGTATATGGATAGTGGAATCTCAAGAGTTATGAACAATATTACTTTGTTAAAATGGAGTGTTATAAATGCTAAGGTTGAGGATGAAGTCACTAAGGATCAAAGTGCAGAATCACACATAAAGGTAGAATATGAAAATCTAGGTTAAGGATTGCATATGATTCCTTGGAAGTTTCTAACTTGAGTCTTACATCTTAAAGGGAGATAATTGTAGAGATTGATGGTTTGGAGTGTGCAAGGTAGGGTTTTAGGTTATTAAGGTGATAAAGGTTGTTTTAAGGCATTCAAATATGCCTTGGTGAAGTTCCAATACCTCTTAGTGTCCTTTTGAAGAGATAAAGATGACTAGCACAAGCCTAGAGAAGCTAGACCATCATAACACATTATGTAGGTCAGTTTGGTTATGCATTTTATAAGTGTACTTATGCAGTTAACCAAAATCAAGGGGTTACATGGAGATCATTTATTTTGTGACATAAAGGTCTCCTAAAATTTTGGTGTCTTGAGGAGTATCCTATCTAAAATTATAAGCCTTAAAAGATGATCTATCAATGTGTTATGTTCTAGAGGCCATCAAATTAAAGCTATAGGAAATAGCCATTTGGATTAAAATAAAATAGCCATTGGAAGGCAATTTCAAATGACTATGTATGTAGGATAAGGACCTGAGAGGATTGTTTGGATTATAGAAGCCATGAATGAGATTATATTAAGTTGAAATTAAAATAAAATTTGTTGATTTCATGAAGAAGACCCTCTAGGTGGTAGTCTAATATGAAAGTTTGTACAGATGCAATAAATACTTGTCTAGGTCAATATATGTAGTATGGGAAATTTATAGTGAACTTGAAAAGATAAAAATGAGTTTAAAACCTATTTAATGTACTTATTTTGATGTTTGAATGGTTGGATCATGTTGAGAACTCATTATAGATCTATTCCATGCATTTAATATGGATATTATGTAATGTTTCCTTTAGTTGTTATCATTCTTGTGATGCATGTTTGAGTGTAAGGTAGTGTCCAAGATGACATGTTCAGGATAAGGGTTTGTGAGATGAAGATTAGTGTTTAAGACTAATTCCATTATGGTAGAGAGTTATTGTCTATGGTGTTATAAGAGTGATATGAAAAGTTGTGTATATAATGAAGATAGTAGTGGTCTAAAGGTGATTGAAGTTCTTAGTTTCTCATTAAAAATCTTGACTATGTATAGATAGAGTTTGAAGAATGTTATATATAGGTTTGCTTATTGTTCTTTACCACAAATATGAGATGATAAATACGAAGAAATATGATCTTAGGATCATTTATTTATTATGATCTTGTTATGTATGCCTTAAAGGTGATTAACAAAGTCCTAAAGATGTGCATTTATCTTGTAGCTTCACAAAGTATCTAATGATATTAGAAGAGAATGTTGTGTTCTTTGAGGTGGTGCCATTGATTCTAAGTGACTCATTAATGTTAAAGTGACCTCATAAGATCATTAGGGGATGTGTTATCATGTTTGCAAGACGTTTATAAATCTTGAGATTGAAAAAACATGTAAGTGAGTTGATAACAAGTTCTAAGTTTGCATGAAGATAGAGTTTGAGTTGGTAGAGTTGCTTATTGTATCTTGACATCAAGATGAGGTGTTCCATGAAAGGTAGAATGATCTTAGGATCATGAAATGAGTGTGAGATTGTTGTTTATTCCTTATTTTCATATCTTAAATAAGTTTAGTTTTGATAGAGTTCTATCATAGTGGATCCTATTTACATAGACCTATATGACTATGTGCTTCCAAGAAGGATCTTTATAAGAGTAAAGTCATGAGATTGATAAGAATTTGTCATCTTACAAATATTTGGTATATATAAATCATTATATAATTCTATTGTAGATAATATGAAGGGTATGTTTTATGATGATACCATAGCTAGAAGAAGAACTGATTGAATGCTTGAGTTTAAGGTTGATACAGTTTAGTATGTGGTAAGACAAGATGTCTTGAAGAATAAAGTGATAGGGTATTGCAAGTATGACCCTAGAAGTATGAGTGATAGTATGGCTTATAACATAGAATGATGGACATCATTGAGAATCTAAGACAAGCTACCTAGTTAAATAATAAGAAGGTATAGATTTGGTACATGAAGAATATGATCAAGATATGTATGTCAAAGGGGGAGAAATTATTCATCGATGTGCATGAAAGGTAGGTGAGTATCATAAACACTGAAAGTGTATTTGAATGCATGCATGATGATATGGGGAGATTAGTTGCTATTTAGTCCACTTTGTCATTAATGTCAAAGGGGGAAAGGAGAAAAAGAGGTTACCATCAATGACAAAGGGGTGATTGTTGGCAAAATAATTTTCATCCATGTCAAAGGTAATGATAAAGTGATGATGTCATTGATGACAAGTGAATGAGTGTTATGACTAGTTGATGTCAAGTATGATGTCCTAATTAGAGGATGATATCAAAGGTAATGGTTTGACATGAAAAGAAAAAGGTTATAACAAGAGATTATGTATGTGAAATATTAATATATGGTCATGAGAGAATGTATTAGGTCTAGCTGGTAGAGTCATAGTGAGATGAAGAGGCTATGATCAATACAAGCAAGAATATGATATGGATTGAGAAAAGATATATGTAATTTAAGTCATGAAGTGTGATTTATGTTATAAAGATAAATATCTTGGTTAATGATGAAGCATCAGATGATAGTGATACATTGAAAGGTACAATGAGTTTGAACATGAAAACAATAAACATGAAGCTTGGAAGCCTAATAAGGGATAATAAGCCATAATCATTATGAGGTAGGTATGTATAGGTTTAATGAAGGTGGTAAACATTTATTGAGCATGTTTTCATGGTGGAAATACATTTAGGAGTGTATTATAGGTATGGTTTTTAAGTTAGACCTAACAAAGTGTAAAGTGCCTAGACCTAGTCTAGTGCTTGCTTGGCCTAGTGAGGCTTAAGGGTCAGAGTGTAAGGTAAAAATGATCATGAGAGCATAAAATGAGGTGTTTTATGTATAATTAAGTGTTTAATTGAAGTTTTAGGTCTCAAAATGAAGTAAAATATTGATCAACTCTTTTGGTACCTCTAAGTCAATACCTAGTCAAGATCTATCATGGCCTAATGGAACATGAGAACCATTTATATGAGATGAGTTGGCACATGTGATATTTTGGAGAGGTGGATAAAAATTTTTTAGACATGTTTAATATTTTAGGTCTTAGATTGAAGGATGAATCAATAAATGATAATTAGACCTCTATCAATTTCCTAGAAATGCATACTACTAACCTGATAAGGACTTTCTTATGCTCATTATCATGTGCATGATTTTCATGGGGACTTGAGCCATTTTTTTTAGTTTTTTAAGGGTCATAAAAATATTTGAGAATCATTTTGTAGAGAAACCAAGCCCTCATATTTATGAATAAATGTTAAGAAAGTAAGGAGGCTTTTGTGCTTGTAAACTCTCATATTGGAGCGATTGGAAAGATGTGAATGATTTTTACCAAGAATGGATTGGTATGGCTAGTTTTAATCTTGGATAAAGTCAAAAACTTTTTATATCGTATGTAGGTATGTTTTTATCATTAGGTATAATTGAAAAATGTTGTTAAAAAGGAAATTTTTTTAGATATTTACATGTAGGAGAAAAGTGTTACAAATAACCTAATGAGATAACACCTAGAAGAAACACTATGGATGTTATTATAACATGTCAGTACATTTGGAGGTCATGGTAGGGCTCACAAATATGCTAAACTATAGAATTTTCAAGACTGGGTTCTTAGTATTCTTGTCAAAGTTGATAGAATGAAGAAACACTTGTTATTATGTAATTTTGAGATGTTTGATGGCATTAAAAATGTGTGGAGATGAATTATATGTCTTTTAAAAAATTTATCATTCACCTAGAGGTGTTGGTTTTGTTTTCAAGTATGCCATTTGGTCAAATCTTCAAGGCAGACTTTATGGAGTTCCTGATAGTGTTAATAGGTTTTCTTGAGGAAGTGTTTTTGAGTTGTTGCATCATGATTTGAGGTGTCTCAAGTGAATATAAGTGTTATAGTGATCCCCTGTTATCATGATCAAACATTAAAATATATTTAAATGGATTTCTTATATGTAATTTGCTCAAAATTTGTTAGAAGTGTTTTTAAAGTCTCTAATAGACTAGACAGAGGTAGAAGATTAATGGTTCTTGAAGTGTTGTGACTTGAATGGATATGTAAAAATAATATGGATGTGTTACATAGGTTTTCATATAATATTAAGATACATAATTGGTCATATTGATGGCTTATAAAATGTGATAAATTCAATATTTGTTAACTATTTTTTGAAGGTTCAAACAGAGTAAATAGACCAATTTGCAAGAGTGATATTGTGATATTTATGGATGATTTGAGTATCAATATGAATTTATTATTATTTTATATGTAATAAAAAAATTTGGATAATTTTTTAGGTCTTTTTTGATGATTTTTATGTTTCCAAAATCCTTATCCTTGAGACAAACTTTTTTATGTTTTAAGACCTAATGTCAAGTAGACTAAAATGACTTGGTCCAAGTGGTAAGTTAGAGTTTTAGGTGGTATGAACCTATGTGAGAGTGATAAAGGGTATATTATAGGAATCTATCATGTATTTAATCAATTGGTATAAGCTAAATTTGGTCCAAGAGGTTACAATAGTAACATGTGGGTATGAAGGCCTAAAATTGTTATAGGTCTCAATTAGACCTAATAGAGGATTTGAGACTTAAAGGAATTGGAAAACAAAAGTAGTGGTTGTTTCATGATGGTAAAATATTTTAGGACCTATTTTAAGTGTGATACAACTAGGTTAAGGATATTTTCTGACCAATATGGGTTTGACCAAGAGTGTGGTATAAAGGCAAGGCCTAATAGGCCTATTTTGACTAGTTGAGTGTGAGTGGACTTAAGAAAAGAAAAGAAATCAATAAAGGAGAAGAGGTAGGTCATTGAGGAATATCATAGGGATAATGGGATAATTCATGCATATCTAGCCAAATTTAGGTGGATAACTAGGTCATTGGACCTAATGATCCTAAAAGTAGCATATTAATCGAGTAAGACCTAGAGGCTATTTGAATGAGAGAAAATAGGAAAAAGTACAAACAAAGGAGTTCATAATCAATTTAATTTTATCAATATGATAAGATATTAAATGTATATTATTATTTTTTGGTTTCTTATTGTTTTTGAGCTTCCTTACAAGTTGGATCTTGCATAAGACTAGATGGGTGGGTGCTCAACTAGGTAGGGGTTAGAGCTCCTTATGAAGTGGATGCTTCACTAAATGTTGAATCTTGTCATTATATTATAGTATTAAATGTGAATGGTTCATTGGTTTCTATCCCATAAGAGGGTTTCCAACATAATATATATATATATTTTTATCTTGTGATATGCACACATGGTTGTTTGTTTATGCATTGATCTCTTTATGTGAATGAAAGCTTCAATGAATGGTGTTTGAAAGTGAATTTACATTTTTGTGAAATTGATTCACACCCACCCCCATCTTAGTAACTAATTAAAACACATAAATTACTAAATCATTTCTCTTGGACACATTTTGGTGTTGTATATTATGTCATACATGTGTTTCCTGATATATTAGACCCTTTTTCCTTATAAGATCAGGATATTTGTCTTGTTATACCTTTCTAATTTGATGATCTTAAGACATATCTAAGGTTATTAATAATTATTATACATTTTGTTGTTGGGTGACTTCTTTTATTTATATAATATCCCCTGGGTGTGAGTTCACCATGTTTACATTTCATACCAATTTTTATTTTCTTTGATTTCCTAACATAGGACAATCTTCTATGTGATGTTACTTTGGAACTATAAAATTTGCATAGTAGACATGTATTTATGGATTGGATGGGTAATTACATGAAAAGTGATTATATTATCTACATAAATAATATATAATTATTTTTTGACCTTATCTCTCATTTGATTTACAATTAGCTCCTTGGTATCTACCTCGATACCCTCCTCTATATCTTCCTTATCTTTACTGAAAACTCCAACCTTGTTGTTTCTAACCATCATATGTTCTTCATCACTATGGTGAATTCCAATTTTATTTTTTTTGAATATCATATCCCCTAAATGGTACTTGTAGATAAGAGGGCCCCTAACTTGTCTATTGTTATTAGGGTAACACAATGCTCCATGATAGTTGATGTTGAAGATATGGTAATGTCCATGATATTTGATACTATGGAGACTAAAATTTCCAACTTGATAAGCCCTAAGGCTGATAATTAGTTCTAAGGCTAATAATAAGGTGAGTTTTAGATCCATCTAGGAGCATTTTGAGTCATAGTTGTCATCTCTACATCTGGGCTTGGGATCCGTAATTTCACAGTAGGGATATGTTACACTAATAATATGAATAAATTCTTAGTGATGTTTTCCTTAAAGTTTTAGAGGGATCTAAAAAAATTATCATCATTATTTTTTGACTTGAAAAAATTAAAATATAGAATATAATATTTTTGAGTGTATTGTTGTAAGAAATGACATTTCATAATTGCATGCCCTCCTACATGGTAGATTTCAAAAAATGATGTTTTGAATTTTGGTCAACCATTCATATGGTTCCCCTATTTTTTTCACTCCATACATAAAAGACCTAGTTTATTCCTATTGATTTTATGTAATTCATCCATTTTATTAGACCCCACTAGGTTAACTTAAAGATACACCTTATATATATATATATATATATATATATATATATATATTTTATATAATCACTATTAGTTCATTTCTATCCATTTGTATATTAATTAACAATATATGAACCCAATTGCATTTAATACTAAATTAACAATCAACCCACTAGATAAATAAACTTTAAATAGTGATCAATAATAAAACCATGTATAAGTTGAATAACAATAAATCATATACAATAGAGTAAAGCAAGTACAATCACCATTGATTAAGTTCACAATTCAATTATGAACATACTTAAAACCACTACTATTACCATTTTAGAATGTTATACAAATTTACATATCCACTGTTACATTAAAGATCCTTTAAAAATAAGTTATAATACATAATACTAAAGTATAATAGTATAAATGATGATCAAAATAGCTCAATGAACCATAAATGTAACCTGAGTATGATTTTGAGAGGTTGAAAAATTGAAGAGGGAGAACACCATCCAAGTGATTTACCTCTAACCATAGATTGAAGATATCCAACACACTTCCCATTAAGAGTGACCCTACTCTTCATAGAGGGGTAGATAATTATGGCATGTATATTGAGAGATCAACCTAAAACTATGTGTATACTAACACTATTACATGTAATAATAATAAAGACCATAAAATCTAATCCTCTATCTAAATTATATCAATGGGCACATTGTTTTGTTCCAACATACCCTCATTTATTTATTTCTAAACTAGGACCCATTTTGTGAAGTAACCTCTATTTTTTAGGATCAATGGGTATCCCAAGTTTGTTTCTTAAAGATTAAACTAACATGATACCACTTTTATGATTACAAACCAAAGATATGCTTAGGCTTGTCTTGAGTTACATCTATAGCCTTTGGTTTATTTCATGTATGTCTATTAAAGTTTTTTTTTTCCATATTTTAATGATTCATGAAGTTTGATTGTTTAATCCAAAATCATGTTAGGTTTTACCTCTTTCAGAATAATTGACTTACATGTTTATCAAAGTGTTGTTACCTTGTGTTTTATCTTGTGTAGATTGTTCTTTACTTAGATTATTTATATTTTTCACCTCGACACCTATGAAGTCACCAAATCTTACCACATGGCATTCACTCACTCTATCATTTCCCTGAAGGCAATCAAAGTATGTATTATACTTTAGTATTATAATAGGTCTTATTTTACTCAATGACAACCCACTAAGCCACAACTTTTTTGACACATAGAAATCTTGTAAAATACTCCTGAGTGAGTGAATGGTTAGGATAATGCCAAGTGTCACAATCATACTCATCTAAAGACTAGCAGATTGAAGTGTAATGTATGAAAGTCCCAGAGCCAAAAAAGTAGTGATAGCCATCCATGTGTGATAATCTTACTCACCTAAAAATTGGTAGATTAAAGTTTAGTGTACAAAAGTCCCAAGTCTAGTGAAGTGATGATAGCCATCTATGTGCCATGATCCCATAAACTCATCATTGTCAAAACAGTCAGAAGTTTTTAAGTCTCCCAATAAAATAGAGCATAAATATGTCATAATTTATCATCATCTTATCAAAACAAAGCTTGCATAGTGGAGGAAGGGGTATGGCACTGTTGATACTCTAGGATGACAACAACCCTCCATTTACCATGATCTCACAAGCCCAAGGTAGTGAAAGAACAAGTATTAGTAAATAATGAATATGGGTAACAAAAATGTAATGTTTTTTGAGGAAGTGAAATATTCCCAAGTGTTAAATAGAGATGAAAAAACACTCTAAAAAAGAAAGAAAATCCATATAGCACTGAGGACCATAAAAATGGGATGACACTTCACTAGGCAAATTCAAAATATGAAAATAGAAGAAATCAAATAAATATAGGGCCATTGATGCCATTAATCCACATGATTTGGTTGACTGAGTTCATTTAATTCAACTTAGGTAAATATTCTGAAGGTAATATATGTGATCAATGAACTCAATTACATATACATTTCCATCTAACAAGTAGTTGCTAGGATGAATTTGAGCTTCATTACAAATATGAGATTCCACATTTTTAGCTAACTAGAGACCTTAAGTGAAAAATAATGGCTTTTGATTCATACCTTACATCCCCACTCTCTTAATATTCCATTATAAGACTTGAGCAGTACACAAATACAAGGTTTGATGAGGTTTCCCTCAATCATGAATTCAAACACTATTTTACTATATGGGAGGAAGTTAAAGTAGTAGAACCATATGGCCCTATAGATCAACTCTCATATTTTACATAAGGATGTAAAGAATACCTAGTGTTAATAAAATTAGTAGGCCTACATAATAATATGACAAAACCTAAGACAATGCCCTAAATTGACCTTTTATATGATTTATTTGAAAATGGATAAATTTATGACAAAATCTTGTATTTTTACCAATGTATCACACCAACATTGTATATTAGTGGGTCTAATTCTAAAATATACTATATTCTCCCTTCCCTTAAATGACGTATAATCAAGCACTAGTTAATTCATGTATGTATGCAAACAATGTAACTAGTAAGTTATGGGAATGGGTTGGTGACCCTAATACCTTCACTGTCAGGGTCCCTATTTTTTTTATTCTCATTTCCATCTTTAGGCATCAAATTATAATTTCTATGGCTTTGGTAAACTAAGTTTATGGTTGTTCTAGTATAACATATGTCCATGAGGTTTAGATTACCATTTTGGATACCATCCTCACTTCCACTAAGTTTATAACTATTGAAAAGATTCTTAGTGCCAATTTGATCAACTAAGTCCTCAATTCAGTAAATAGACTAGATGATAGCCTATCTAGTAGATGCCATAATAAGGACTATTCACTTAGCTTTTGAGGAATTGTGAGAGCCATCAACTAAGTATCTTATGTATCAAATTTGTGATGAATTTAATATTCTTCATATACAAAAATTTAGGAAGAATATGACCAGATTGATCAGGATATTTATCCAATGACATACCAATCCATTTATGGTAAGGACATGCCTAGATTATCTAATCAAATTTGAAGAACCATTGAAAATATTGGTGACTATTGGATCTATCCAAACCATATGGTCATCAAAATAGAGGGAATCAAGGCTCCTCCTATGTATCAACCCTATTTAATCCTAGACAAGGTGGTAGAGAAAGAAATTATAGCCTAACTAGCTGATTTTATAGATGTTAGGATCCATTACACTAGATGGGAACATTTTCATCTAGTGGGGAAAATCAGAACACACTATGATTTCAAGTGGGCTCCTTACAAGTAATGGGATCAAAGACATAGGTTAGGAAACACTTAAATGGAGTTAGGGAGAAGGTGAAGATTGATTATGGACATGTATCATATCTATGTGATGAATTATTCATGAATTATTTTAATGATACATAGGTCCACACAAGAATTAATATGGAAAATATGCCCATGGTGGTAGTCATAAACATGCAATATCATACAAAAATCATCATGAAAGAGGCTAGGAGAATTGAAGTAGAGCATCAAGTTTTAAAAACCTCCTCAAGGATCCTTCCCATAGGTTGAATCCTAAGGATAATAACAAGCTGGTCCATTAGGCTAATAACTTATGGTAAGTGAATAAGAAATCAACCAAGGGCCTCATCAACATCCCATCCTAGTGGTTACCATTGAAACAACCACCCTAGTGTCCACCCTTCCTTAGTTGGATACCACTACACATGGTCTCACAACTATAACTTGTAAATATGGATTACAAAGATGGTTAGATCAAGCATTAATTAATATAACCAAGAAAAATACATAAAAACATAACAATCTAAGCTAACATATTCAAATGGGGTTTTGTATATGATAATTAAGAGAAAATGAAGGAAAGTACATACATATTACCTTCTCAATAGCATCCCATCACACAAATGAAACTCAAAACATGATTTCCCCCTTGATTTGGTGCTCAAGTATTCAATAATGATGCATGCCAAAGCTTCTTCATCATCTCTTGTTCACCAATGAAACTAGGCTCATGATATTCTATCAAATGTATGCCTATCTTAAATCTATCGTACTGTAAATAAAGCGTTATCACACTACTCAAAAATGGATTATAGAGAGAATCATACATTATAAGTTTACACAAATTAAGCTTAAAAATGTGAGTGAGAGGTCTCATATTTATAGATTTTTACAATTTCTTAGAATGAACTGTGACCATCCATCTTGAAATCAATATGTGTGTCCAAGAATCCATTAAATTTTGGAGGCTCAAATCATAAATTCCCTCATAAATATTTAGAAAGAAGGGGTATTAAAGAGGTATAGGAGGCCATAAATTTAATATTTATTGCATTTATGGATTATGGATGTCACTATTAGAGATTTGTCAATGATTTTTGGTGATTTCATGGAGATATCCTAGTGAGAGGATGAAGTACATTGATAGATTAAGTAACAATGATAAAGTGTGCAATGTGCTTGTTCTAGTGTGCTTTATGTTGTATTGGTTGATCTTCAGTTATGGATTGGTTAAAGAGGTTTAGGGATGAGTATGGTGATTGAATAATGTATAATAGGTATCTAAGATGTTATATAAGATTTGAGATCTTATGTACATAAGTGGAATTCATTTGATTATCCATTATGTTCATCTAGACATTTTAGTCTAATGGTATAAAATCTGAGTAGGTAATTTGATGATGTCACCATTTCCACGTGGGATTGAGTCAAGGGGAGTTGGTCATATGGTTGTGATAAAATTAGTCCCTAGTTATTTTTTTTTAGATCTCAAATCATGCATTGAATCATGGTCAAAGATATGAGGGTGCAATGTTGGCTTCTCAATCAAAATTCATTGTTTTCTCATACTTAGCCAAATTTGCTATGTGGCTAGAAAGAGTTGAGTAAGAATTTTGATGGTGTTATATCTTACACATATGAAGGTGTAAATAGGATTTGATCATATATATATATATATATATATATATATATATATATATATATATATATATATATTTATACCTAGGTTATTTTCACTTAATTTTAGATCATGCAATGTAACACGTCAAAAGAGATACATATGCAAAGTTGGGCTCCCAAGTAGTTTGATTATGTTTTCCCATACTTAACCAATTTTGCATTGTGGTAAGAAAAGCTGAGTAAGCATTTTTATGGTATTATATCTTGCATGTGTGAAGGTGTCAATAGAAATGATCATATGTGCTTATTTAATTTTGAGCATAGATTATTTACACTAAATCTAAGATTGTGCACTAAAGCACAACAAAAGTTATGCTTGTTCAAAGTTGGCCTCCCAAGAAGGTTTTGACATAGTTGGCTCTATGACAAAAGATTTTGAAAGGGAATTTTAATGGAGATATATCTCACACATGCAAAGGTTTTAGGAGAAGTGTGTCACATGGTTAAATTCTCTTATGTGAGGAGATCATCTGGTCCAAGTTTGATTTCATGTAAGTGTAGAAGAAGTTATTGAGGTGTTAAAATGGCTACTCAGGCATATTAAAAGGGTCCCCATACTTAGTTACTTTTAAAAGAGTGAAAGCTCAAAAAAGATTGATGGTTTCAATTATTCCAAGGAGTCAAGAAGTAGTGAGATAAGGGCAAGTGCATGACATTTAATGACTAAGCAAAGGTATATGATAAAGATCTGAAGATAAGTGGACATTCATATAGATTGATCAAATGGTGAGCATTGATCATTAAAGACCTGGATGATTTGTAGAGATTGATGGAGTGCATTGAGTCAACATTATAAGATTACATGAGATGAGGTCAACATGACTAAGATTTAACATCTAAGAATTAGCACATATGTGTTAAAGATCATAAGAGATTGATGGTGTGTATTCAATATGAGTTGAGGAGATTTGAGCATTGTCTTTGAAGTTTAATTATGACTATTTAAATTCAAATATTTGAATTTAACACAAGAAAAACTAGAGCTTTATATTTTGTCCATATCTTTTGATATAATTCAAATTTGCTAGTTCTATGAAAGTAAAAATGAAGAGGACTCCATGGCACATCTATTGAACCTAATTTGAATATTTGAAAGTATGTACAATCAAATTTATTATTGTTCATGTTTATCCTGCAAATAACTTGAGAAGGATATTTGAGATTGTGTTGATGTTGTTTTGATGTCTCATGATGACTTAACTATTGTGGAGTGTTGTAGAGTCCATGAGGATTCTCTATGAGTATTTTGGATGTGTGATCAATCTATCTTAGTATGAACAATGCTTAGTAAGTTGACTATATGTTTGGTAATGGTGTTCCTATGTATAAGGTCTGGGTTTGAGTTGTTTGAATAAATGTTGAGGTGAGTAAAGTTGACTATGATAATTATAGGATGTCAAATGGTACATAAGTAGTGGAACCATGTATTTTAAATTTGTCATGTGTTCTTAATTTGTTTGATGATGAGATAAAGGGGTGATTAGGTCTCTATGAAACCTATAAGAGCTATAGGGGGCCTTATTAAAAGGTGTAGCTACTTAAGGGTGACCCATAGATGCTATGGTGACCTATGAAGATTTTATTTAGTTGTGTCTTTATGTGAAATATGCTTTAATGTCTTAGGCATGCATAATGGCTAACCAAGGTAGTGATTATCAAAGATTGATCTATAAATAGTGAAATCAAAGATGGTGATTTTGAGATTATGTGGGAGACAGAGAGATATAAGAGAGGATTATGTGTGTGGTTTTTGGAGTGAAGGAGGAGTAAAGTGCCCTGAGAATGAGTTAAGAGTAGATCATTTTTTAGGACTATTTGTATGACATATAGGTCATAATTTTATTGATAGAATAGTGCTCTTATCGATTGAGGGTGAAAAAAGGTGAAGAGTGATAAGAATAGGTTCATCATCAAGTGTTGAAGACATCAATGCAAAGGTGTATGTGTTCATAGGTGTTGTTGTGGTAATTTAACGTCTAAGGTGGTTGTAGCCTCTTTAAAAGGTGAAACTCACTAAAAGTTTTGTTTGTTGTTGTAGCTTAACTAGACAAGTGTGGTATCACTTTATGGGATTGTAGTATCACTAAATAAGGATTATAGTTCCTTGATCATTTATAGATGGTCTAAATTAGATGTTTTAATTATAGGGCATTAGTCTAATTACATGTTCTAGTGGATTTTATTCCCCTTGAGGGTTTCCCACATATATCATGTCTTATGTGATTGATCTTATATTATCTCTCTTACCCATTATTTTGAATGTTGTGTATGCTTCATGAATTCTTGTGGTAATTGATTAAGTATTTGTAGAGATCAAAATTAAAGTTGGATTATTTGGTCTCACTAATTCACCCCCCTCTTAGTGATTGTACCTCATTTGATGATGTAGATATCAAAAATAAATTTCTAATAAATAAATATTCAATAACTTCTATATCATTCTTACTTGAGCTTATAATTTAGTTTAATTTGACTAATTAAGATTAATCAATTTTAGTGCAATTCTTCAAAAATTGGTGCAAAATTAATTAAACTAGTTAGAATGTCATATTACGAGGTCATAATTTGATTGGAGTGGAATTAGAGGATGATGTTAGTTGTATATGGACCAATATCCCATTTAGGACATTATAAACATAAAATAACACATGCATATGCCTTGTGCTTGAGGATTTGGTAGAAAAGAGTGATCTAGAGCACCCAAGTATGTTTTTCCATTTTGAATCGAAATGATTTGATCAAATTTAATAATCACATAAAATGTATTTCCCCATTTAGGGATATATTAGTATAAATTATCACTTGTATATGACAAGATCGAACTATTTAGCATTTTTTAATGATTTTGGCTTAAATTGTGCATTTGAGTTTATTTAGAGTAAGATTGATAATTTCAATATAAATAGTGTTAAGAATTAGATGTCTACATTTTACCCCTATTTGAGCAAGCATTGTGAGACATTCAGTGAAGCAATATTTTTTCATATAAAAGAGTTGTCAAGAATAAATTGGAAGGAAATGACCACTGATACACCCTCAAGAGGACATATAAGGATGAAAGATAAGGATGGACTCTCAAAAAGAGAGAGAAAGTGAGATCAACATGTGGAATATATTAAATCTAGATGAGTCAATGCTTGCACACATTGATTTCATCAATGATCAAAATATAATTAGAATATAAATGTCCCCAAAGATGGGGGGAATGGGAAGGATACAATCCAAAAATATAAGTGACATAATTTAAACACACCAAAATCTAGGGTACAAGCTACGTGCTTATAGAATGATTGATCCTAAGATAATTTTCACACTAAAATATTGCCAAAATGAGGGAAAAAGTATGTAAAGCTTGAAATTAGAAGAAAAAGGAAAGACGTGTCTCTAGAAAAAGGAAATAATAATGTGCTCCATTAGATAAAATTTGATCAATTGATAAAGCAATTTTACCCCATTAGGGAAGATTTTGATCACTAATAAATAATAGTTTACCCCTATAGGGCTAATTTAGATTTGTGATTGGTTTAAATGTTGTGCTTCTGTGGGGAAAATTGGTAATCAAAAGCTCAAGGAGATAACCTATTAGGCACAAATATAGATGCAATGGTGCAATGGCTATAAAAGCCACAAATAACCAATTATACAAGGATACACAAAGTGATAAAAGGGATGAAAAGAAGAATGAAGGTGGCCAAGCTAACCCAAGATACATCATGTATCCAAGAGATACCTACATAGTCCACATAGACTTCAAGCCAATGTAGTTTACCCAGAAGGGGGAGAAAATAGAATGATGAATGAAGAAAACTAACCATTGTGTTGATGTTAGAAATTGTAAAATCAATGAATCAACTATTTCACCTATTATGAAGGTCAAATTGGAATTGTACAGTCTAATTGTGGGGGTTCTAAAGGTTCATTTAAGATTCTAAAAATGTGAAGGGATTTTTACTATAAATTATAAGAAATAATTAACAAGTTAACACGATAACTTATTCCATTATAACAATCAAAAATCCATTAATCAAATTATGAATAAGTTAAGATAATAATCTATAATCTATTCTATCTGTTAGAGAAAACCTATAAGTTATATAGTCTTTTAAAGAATATAAATATGATTCTATAATATATATATATGTATTCAAATAATATCTTTGCTTCTTTCTTGTAATGTTCTCCTATTTAAATCTAAATAAAACCAGAAATAGAAGAGATAATCAAAGAAAGAGAAAGGGACAAGACATGTAAGTAAAAGAGCAATAAAACTAACAACAAACCAACTAAGAAAATATATTTAGAAAGATAAACAACTAAACCTAGAGTAAAAATGTAATAAATTGGTAAAGGATAGCAGACTAAGAAAATAATCTTAACTAAAAAGATACAAATCACAAAGGTAGATAAAGATGAAAAAAAACTAACTAAAGAAAGACAACCTACTAAGAAAAAAAAGTAAAACTACAATAATTAACTAAGAACATATTCTAAGGATAAAAAACAACTAAAAGAACTTAAACAAAAACTAATCTAAAAAAATAAATAGTCACTAAAAAAATCTAAAGAAAACAAAGGTAAGAAATCTAATTAAGATAATGACATAAATAGAGCCAAATAGAGATAAACAAATACTAAAGATCAAACTGAATCTAAATAAGGAAGAATTAATTAAGGATCAACTGTAAAACTTAGGAAAACAAAGAAGAAAATATAATTAATCTAAAGATTAAAACAAGCCTAAAGCCTATTTAAAATAAGATAACTAAAGGACTTAAGCTATGAAATAAATATCAAATGATCAACTTAGAAAATAAAAATATTATTATACCAATAATAAACTGAAATAGATGTAAATTTAGATACTTAAAGATATTAATCTATAACAATCCAAAGGAATAATAAATTAAGAAAAAAATATAACTATCCAAATAGAGAAAAGAACAAACATAAACTAAGAACTAATAAGAAAAGAAAAAAATTAAACTAAACTAATTAAAATAGAAAAATACTATAAATTAAAACTATATTTAAAGATAACCAAACTAGAAACAAAAATTAGATTTAGAAGAAATATAAAAAATCTATTTATATTAAAGTTAGATTCAAATAAATTACAAAAGGTGTGCTTGTCTCAAAATGAGAGTCATCTTAGCAAAAAAAGATAAAATTATTGAGAAAACCAACATCTTTTCTCTACAAAAACTTTAATGATAAATTTACAATCAGAATAGATCAATGAAATGCCATTGAATAGTGAAATGATCATCATCATTTAGATTGAATACTTAGAATAGTGAAATGATCATCAAAAGACATTAAGCTTAGCAAACTTCAGATAATTAGTATTAAATGATAAATAAAATTGGATATACCTATATTGCATAAGCAATTATTCAACCATCAGATAAAGTACCATTGGATCTATCTACAAAAGTTGTACTAACTCATAGAAGTTGCATAGAAAGAAGAGATAGATGATTGACTTCAGAAAATACTTAAGTCTTCAATACTTGTGATTCTATCTTCAAATATGTCCTTGATCTATTCTTATACCTTCAACTTAGTTGTAAAATAAGTTATAACTAACTTTAGATAGTTATTAATTAATATTAACTAATTGACCTTTAACAAAGTCAATTAATTATAAACTAAAATTAGTTAAGGATAGATATAATTAAGACTTAAAAATTCTTAATATGATCTAGATATTTAAAAATAATAGACTTGAGGTACTAATATTAATGGGTGGGGACCCATATTAATTAATAATATAATAGAATACATATTAATCATAAAATAAATAAGTTAGAAATTGATAAACTGTATTCATATTAAACCATAATGCATATTAATTAACTTAAGAATATATAATTATGTCAGAACTCCAAAATTTATTGTATTTATCAAAATTTATCAAAGTCTAAAAATCAATGTGTCAAACTGAAATATCAAGTTCTACCATGAAAGAGTTCAACACTTAAATCGAATTTATCCTTTGGATAATCAATAGTCATATAAATATAACAACACATCAAGTACTTGTTTGTCTTGTTCATGAAGACAAACATTGTATTCCATCTTAGTAGCAGGAAATGGTACTGATTTATTTCCTGAATTATTCATGTTATCATCAATTTATAACTTAATTCTTTTCAACATTCTAACTTCCCTTGGTATTTCTAGCTCAGACTCAACTCTCTTTTTTGTAGTCCTCTTTTCAAAAGTGTGAGGAAGAATATTTATAGTTTTCCTTCTACCAGCATAACCCTAGATCCCCAAATTCAATCTATCAGACCTTAAGAGAGGCTCACTATGGGCATTAGATAGATTCAAATTTTTATATTTTCTATCAGGATATACATAAAACTGGGAAGGTACATCAAAATGAATGGCCATCTTCCTAAGATGTTTAGCATGCATTATTTCTACTTCAATTTTTGTGGATTGGTTTGCAAGTAAAGGATCATCAAATGGTTCACCTCTAAAGTTATGGGGATATAGAGGTAAATCTTGAGGATCATACTCTAAATGGTGAGATGAACTAATTTGAGAAGGTGTATGATTTCTAAACCTATGACCATATAAATACCTATAACCTTTATAACTGGTATTGGTTATATTAATAGGTAGATTATTTAGAATATCCCAAACTCATTATCATAAGCATCAAAGTGAATGGATATTCTTATCCCTTTATGAAATCTAGGTCCAAAATACCCTGCACAAAATCTACCCCTAAGAAAATCCCTACTAGAATTTGACTGACTAACAACTCTATTGAATTTTTTTCTCCATCCTCTATCATCATTACTTCCTATTGGTTGGTCCCACTTAGACATAATGATCAATCTAACACATAACAATAAAACCTAAGTTTAGGAGACAAATATCCAAGAAACAAATTTCAAACTATAATAATCTAACAAATGAAATTGAAGTTGCATTATGATTGAAATATGTCACACTATATCTGAATCCAAATATGTATTGAATCTCATATAAGATTCTGATATCAACTTCAAAATATCAAAAAAAATTAATCTCAATATACATTTTCAAAGAAAAGTTTAAAACTTCAATATTGAGATTAAACTTAAAATAAAATCTCATGTCTTTCAAATTAGCTTTGTATTGATTCAAAAGTATCCACATACATTTATAGAAGGTCATGCCAATATCATTTTCAACACAACAAACTGATTTAATTCAAATTTTCACATAATGATTGCAATTTCCAACACTATCAAACATATCTTTATACTAAAAATAATCATCTTTCAAAATAAAACTTTTTTTGAGGTAAATCAACACGTCTATATCATAATAAAAGACCAAACTAAGACCAAACATTCCTATGACTTTACATACTCTGATATTCTTAGACCACACACTCATAAATCATGATCAATCATCAGTCCTTCAAAACATAGAACATCTGTAACTTGTTTATGTCAAAAAATTCCATGTATGCAAGTCTCATATTTTCAAGATACAGTCATTATTTATTACTTTTCCAAAACCCAAAATAAAAATGAATGACATATGTTTAGGATGAAACCCTAACTTGTGCCACATTGAAACTCAAACAAATGTATAATGTAGCCTATAATCTCTATATGAACCAACTAAAAACTTCATCCACACACACACACACACACACACACACACACACACACACACACACACACACACACACACACACACAGATATATATATATATATATATATATATATATATATATATATATATATATATATATATATATAAGGTAACTTTAACATGTGATTTAAAAAAATAAATAACCACATATTTAACTAAAACTACATGCACTAAATTTCATCAATATTTTATGAGTCCATACCGTCGCCATTTTTAGACTCACTTGTCTCTTTATCTATGAAGTTATTTAAGCATTCATCACAAATTGGACCAAGACAAAACCCTAGGTCTAATATCAGTTTAAATAGAAGATATCTGCATATAGATCTTTCCAACAATATTTGAAAATCAAAACAAATAGATTTATGCATGTGATAACCGATAAAGATTTGAAAACTTTCCAATAATTCTACAAATCTATATAAGACTCTCATCACTTCAACTCAAATGAAAATAATAGGACATTGAAAACATCTACATGTTAGAGAGTTACCCAAGTGTATGCCATAAACAAGAACCCTTAAAATCCCAAGTTTCAACCATGATTCAAAAATCATCAAAATCCTCAACATCAGGCTCAGAAATTTCTCAGTTTATTCTATACTTAGTTTCAAAAAGAAAGATAGATTTATCTTTTCATTTACCCAAAATATGCAAGTGACCCTTCATACTGAGATTGGCAAACATGGACCAGTGTCACAACTAAATATCCTTTTAAACAATTTTCTAAATGATTATCAAAACATACATCTTATTTTGACAATAAAAAATCCTATCGTTCATCAATGCAAAAAAAACTTCAAAAACCAAAAACCCAAAACACATGTGGAAAGATTCTCAGAAACTCTTATCTCAAATTTCCCCAAACTTATGGATAACCAAAATTAGCTCAATCATATAAGGGTTAAGGTATGCAGACTTAAAATAATTCTTTACATTTTATTTACATGACTACATGCAAATAACTTTCCTAAAAAAATTGAGTCATAAACTATACAAGAGGAAACTTTGTTTGCATGCAACCAACTAGTAAAGTTCTACATAACATATTAATACACTCTCAAAACCTTTCAAACAAATTTTTCTTCTTTCCAAAACCATTTTAACTTGAATTCAAGAAAATTCACATACTTTTTTCATATTAATCCTAATCCTTTATAGAACACTATATAAGAAGTATTGAGAGCTTTCATTAGCACACATACAATTTTGATAGAACTATTATTTCAATGAACTTAAATCTCTCACAAATACCTCCATATTTATAAAGAAATAGATCAAAACTTGTAAAACCATACCTGGTATCAATTTCCCAAAGATCTCCTGACTGTCAACCTCTAAAATCTCCACACGATCGCAAAGAGCTAAATCTTCACTCCTACCGAAGAGCTTATGAAAAATGACCAAAGATCAAGAATAATAAAACTTATACAAACCAACCTTCCACTATAACCATTCCACTAATGTGTTACTTTTCTATTTACTTAAATTTATTAGCATGTACTTTAGCAACACCACTTAAATTATTTATCGATCTGATCAAACTTAGCAATAACTATCTTTCATACTAATTTCTTTGCTAAGTTTCATCACTCAAGAAGATTAGTTAGTCATTAATTCCAATATACCACCAAATCCTCATCTCGATCTTGAAGCATTGAGATTATGATTTGAATTCAACACCCATGCCAAATCAATTGTCATAATGGATCAAAATGTTATCTAACCAAATTAAATCACATTTAATATGTTTCATGATCAACCAAAAGGGTCCTCGACACTTAGTGTGTTAAGTTAGTCCCATGGTAAACTTTACGTAGTGCAAAAAACTATGAAATAGCATTATAATTTTTAATTATACCATTAATGTAATGATTGGATCCTTTAGACTTAAGTAATTTGAATGTGAATGAAAACTTTTAAAATCTTAAATGAATCCTTGTAACAATGTTATTTTATTTCATGCATAAGCATAAGGTTGATAGCCAAATTATAAGTCCATGCCCAATGAAATATGAATAAATGGTGTATATGTCTTGATATTAAATTCACTAATATTGAGTACTTATTCAAATGCTAAGATAATTGAGACTTAGAATATCAACTAGATAATCATAAAATGAACAAGCTTACAAGATGCATGAAATAACAACGAAATTATTGTTAAACCAACAATAATGAATGAAATTGAGCCACATATGAGATATTATATCTTCATAATAGCTTTCGAATATATCAATTTCAAATTTAATGTTTTTCAAGATGCCATCTCACCATTATTTATCATGAACCATGATTCAAATAAATTATTGAAGATCAAAACAACATCATAAATCAACTAAAGTGACTAAAAATTGAAAATCCATGTATCGACTAAAATTGTCAAAAGTGGATTGAAACTGAATAAAAAAACAACTACTTGCATATATATATATATATATATATATATCATTAATACAACATACTTTTCGTAACCACTTAAAACATAAATAAATTTTATCAATCAATCATTACTATTTCATAATAAAAAATGCATCTAAAATACTATCAATCAATAGGGTCCCCAACACAGTTTTAGGCTTTATGACATGGTCATATCTATGACAAGCATAGATTTTGAAAAAAATAGAAGAGGGTTGTTAAAAATAGGCATAACATTAGAGACCTTGCTTGTCAATTTTGTGAAACAAATTTGAGTAGTAATAAATTATCTATTATATAAAACATATTTTTGCTTTGAGAATGTAATCCAAGAAAATAATTTAATTAGCTAAGGGTGAGCCCCTTAAATAATTAATTCAAGTAGGGGATGGATTGTTCAGCTAGCATGGCATGAAGAAAGGGACATAAATAACAAGGCATTTTGGGATAGATGCACAATTAATTATAAATGCCTTAAGCACAAAATCTTAAAATGAAGTAATACTTCTACAACCAAATATAATTCAACCATATTACTCATTTATTATGAAAAACTGAATTTGTAAGAATAATTTTTAAAAATGAATGATACAACACTTTCACATCTTCCTTGCATTCTTCCATTATAATGTGATATTATTCATTCCACAACCTCTCATTGATATTTTCAAAAGAAAAATATGTAAAGAAAACATGAGATTAACATAGAACAACAAAAAAAACAACAAAATAAAAGAAAGGAAAAACAAACCAAAAAAGAAACAAAAAACAAAGCAAAAGAACAACAAATAGATAACTAATCATGAAATAATTTCAAGTGATGGCCATTTACTAAATAATGCAACCAATTTATTTCAAGATACTTAAGATGAAATGCACTATTTCTAAGAATTATGTTATTTTTATAAGTTCTAAGCCATAATGTATCAAATTTATGATGTTTTCTAGGGTTTTCATTTGTTTTGTCCCAATATAAAACTAAGACACAAACATTAAAATTTTTAATATAAATCTTTTTAAAAATTATTTAATGTTTTCGTAGCCTTCTCTAATTTATGTAATGTTGTTTCATTGGATTCATCAAGATCTACCAAATCATGGAACTTTTGTTCAATTAAATTTGTATCTTCAGCTACATATTGTAAACTAGTCCTAGCTGAAGAAATCTAAAATTCTATTGGTAAAGTAGATTTAAACCCATATGCTAACATGAAGAGAGAATATATAGTTTATACCTTCAAAATATTCCTATCAACCCATAAAACTTCAAAAAATTTAAGATGACAATTTATTTTGTTATCACAAACTAGTTTCTTTATAATAGAAATAAGATTTTTATTAGTGGACTCAGCTTGTCCATTTCCCTATGGATAGTACTTAAATGAATGACTAGAAATAATAGAATATTTTCTTAATAATTATAATAACTAATTTGAAATGAATTTAGGTCCATTATAATAAATAATCTCATATGAAACTTCAAATCTAGAAAAAAATTGATTTTCTAGAAAAAAATTTACTTCACCTATTACTCAACTTTTAAGTGTTTTGGCTTCAGGCCACTTGGTAAAAAAATCCATGGATATAAAAATGTATATATGACCTATATATGTAGGTGGATTAATATCTAAAATAAATTCAATGCCCTATTTTGTAAAAGGTTTTTCAAGAATACCTAGATTTAAATGCATTACAGGTAGTTTGTCTCTTCTAACATATAGTTGACAAGGCATACAAGAACAAACTAAATTATAAGCATCTTAAAAAAAGTAGGTTAATAATAACTAGTTCTAAAAATTTTATAAGATTTTTTTAGAAACATAGTGTCCACCATAGTTCCCTTCATGATATCCCTTAAGAACTTTTTGATTTTATTATACGTAAAACATATTAACAATACTCCATAATGATTATGACAAAAAATAATAATAATGATAAATAAAAATTTAATGCTTTTATTCTTAAGGAACACCTTTATTTTTTATTTAAATTATTAGGACAAGATATATTCTAAAAATAATAAACTAAATCATGATACCAATCATATTCAGCCAATAAATAGTCCCATTCATTCATTTCAAGACCAAACTTAATTTTTTTAAAAAATTCAATAATTTTTATAGTTTTTAAGTGTGATTTTGTATTTAATTTTTTATCAACTGGTAAAGCTAATACATTAATATCTAAGATATCATTTTCAGCTAAGTGTTTTGCTAGTTTATTTCTTTTAATAGTTTTAGAAGTTTCAAATTCAAGATCAAATTCTTGAATACATAAGATCCACTTAGCAAACCTTCCTTGAATAGATGGTTTTTTAAAAAGATATGAAAAAATAGGTACATTAGATCATACAAAAACTTTGTTTCCCATTAATAAATCTTAAAATTTAATCAAAGAAGAAACAAGTGAGAAAATGAATTTCTCAATAAGGTGGTACCTAGTTTCTGTATCTTTTAAGACTTAGCTTATATAACCTATTGGTTTGTCTTAATTATTTTAAAACTCTTCAGTTATTACAATTCTTATAGCCTTTCAATAGCATTAACATAATGAATAATTATTTTATTCAAATCTGGTTTAGCAAGGATATGAGCACTTGTAATTGCATTTTTGATAGAATTAAAAGCTATTTCAGTATTTTCATCCCAAATGTATGTTTTATCTTTCTTAAACATTAATTTTATAGGATTAAGTTTGTCAACAAAATAAAAAATGAATTTTGTATCAAAATTAATCTTTCCAAATAAAGATCTTAAACTTGATTGATCTTTACGAGGAGGTAAGTCCTTTATAGCTTTAACACATTCTGAGTCAATAGAAATACCTTATTTAGAGATTATGTGTCCTTACAACTTACCCTCAATCACACCAAAAACAAACTTCTTTAGATTTAAAGAAATGCCAAACTTTCTACATTTTGTGAATATTTCATGAAGATGGTCTAAATGTTTCTTTCTTTTTTTAGAATGAATGGTGAGATCATCTAAATAAACTTGAATAATGATGCCTATTAAATAATCAAAAGCAATATACATAGCCCTTTTAAAAGTATCTCTTTCATTCATCAAACCAAAAAGAATTCGATTGTAATCAAAATTACCTACACAAGTGGTAAAAGTATTTTTATGTATATCATCAAGATTTATAAAGATTCAATTATAACCTAAAGATCCATCTAATAAAGACATCATTTCAAATCCTATAACTTGTAAAATCTTATCTATGCTAGGTAGAGAAAAAATATCATTTACACTTGCTTTATTTAAAGCTCTAAAATTAACAAATAATCTAATATCATAATTTTTATTTCTAACTAGAACTAGATTAGCTACCCATTCTAAATATGCTAAAAGAAAAATGACACCAGCATTAATCATCTTATCCAACTCTTTGTTAATGGTGTCTTCTAAAAAAGAGATGATTCTTTGTATTTTCTACCTAATAGGTTTGATACCAAGCTTAATAATAATGTCATGTTTAATAATATTAGTATCATAACCTTTAAGGTCATTGTATGACCATGTAAAGACATTAGTAAAATCTTTAAACAATTTAATGAACTTAACCTTTTCATTTTCAGTCACTTGAATTCTTAAATAAACATACTTAGGATCTTCTTTAGTGCCTAAGTTTATGGGAGTGGTTTCACCTATGATTCTTGTTTATGGTTTCTCTATTTTAGATATTTTTAGCTGATCATTGAGTGAAAATATAGATTCAAGGTTTACCAAACCAACAGACAATCTATTAGTACTTAATTATAAATAATCACCACAATTTAATACATAGTCATCTTGATCAAAATAAATATCTTTAAATAATGAATCTATATGATCATCACAACTAAACACAAGTCAAATATCATTCAAATTAGGTATCTTGGGATGAAAGACTTCAATAAAATAAAAAAATATAGTTGGATTAGAAACATAAACTGCAAGCTTATCAGTTCTAACATTGAATTCCATAAGAATATGTGTGATATTGAAAGCTTCAAAATATTCAATTAATGATCAAACTTTTTGTGTATAATGATTTAAATGAGTTTTATTAGTCTTATAAATCTTGTGAACTTATCTTATTACTAGATATGAATCTCTAAAAACTTCTAAATGTTTAACATTCAACTCTATGACCTTTTCTAATAATAAACATAATGCTTCAAATTTTGTTTTATTATTAGTGTGTTCAAAAGATAATTTGAAAGAATAATGAAATATTTTACCAACAAGTGATATCAGACAAATTCTAGCACCACTACCTTGTCGAAAGCAATCTTCATCAAAGTAAAGAGACCATAAAATGTTCCTTTTAAATATTTTTTCATGCTGTTTTTTTGGTTTATCTAGATTCAACAATTCATAAGTTCTAATACTAATTTCAATTAAAGAAATATTATATGAAGAAGGTGATTGAATTTGAGTACTAGAAAAATCTTCCTTATTAATAGATGCAATCTCATTATTAATAA
This sequence comes from Torreya grandis, assembly GCA_037957365.1. Classification (NCBI taxonomy): domain Eukaryota; kingdom Viridiplantae; phylum Streptophyta; class Pinopsida; order Cupressales; family Taxaceae; genus Torreya; species Torreya grandis. The sequence goes on from JARHVA010003580.1 coordinate 99,567, forward strand.
GAACCCATGTTATATCTTTTTCCAGTGAAAGCCCCAATGGATTTAGACCAATCCTTCCTAACAACATTGCATAATTACTAAGATTATTCAACATTTGAATATTAGTCATACATCTAATACATTCATCTTGCATAATTTTAATAACTATGTCACAACACTTACCACAAATCATAGTTTGTCTAGCATCAAAACCAGTAGTTTTTCTACTACCTGCTTCATAAGATATACCTAATTGATTCACAATGTATTTAGGCATGATATTCTTTGAAGCACTTGTGTTCAAAATACAATTATGAATTATTTTATTCTTAATTTTAACCGTGACATAGAAAAGAGGTATATAATTAGTAGGGGGTCAAAATGTTGAGCATAAATATGTTCAAAATTATTTTCCTCTTGTAAATTTACATTGACTCTTAGATTTTTGACTATTTCATTAATATTATCTAATTATCTTAGAAGACTATCAAATTACAAAAAAGAAAATATAGCTTTAATTGTTGACAAATTATCAATTATATTGTAATTTTTAGCATTGGTTTGCTTAAAATTATTCGATTTATAATGTTGATATTGACTATTATTATATCCAGTTGTAAAAGGATTAATTTGAGCAGCATTATCATTAGAATTATTAGCATTATTCTGAGTTGATTTACCTTTATCATCCAAAGAGGATTTATCATTTATTATTTTATTATTTTTTGGAGGATTATAATCTTTATTTCTAATATTTATAGCATAAATATTTTTATTTTCTGAAGGATCATCAAGAGTATTTATGTTATAAGGTAAATCTTTAGTTATTTCATCTCTTCTTTGAATAAGATACTTTTTGAATTTAATAATAGTTTAATATGTTTTAGGGTTATGATCAAGTTCAAAAACATTACAATAATAAGCAATATCATCATCTTTTATGAATATATATGAAGAAGAAGGTTTTTTATTTAGCTACCTTTTAATAGTGACTAACTCATTCCCTAAACTTTGTATTGCTTTTAATATCTTTACATTTTTTGAATTTAAGTCTATAGAGGACCTATCTTTAAGATGAATACGATTTAGTTTTTTTCATATTTAATACAAAATTTTATGGTTTTATCATTTTTTAAATATCTCTATCTTATCAATCCATCTTTTATTTCAAAGGTAAAGCATTGCAAAGATAAACTACAAACAATGTTTTTTAAGGTCTAAAATAACTTAGGATCTTTTGATGCAGCTTGGTGAATCTAGAAATGAAATGATATATGGTCTCACCAGGATCCAAATAAATATTTGAGAGATCATTAACTAAATTAAAATATTCCTTGGCCTTACCAAAAGACAACTCTAACCAGTCTTCTACATCTTTCCAATTATCAATAAGTTTAACAGGTAGACTAACAAATGCTTGATAAGCTTTTCCTTCTAATATTTGGGCAAAAACTCTTAAACAAATATTTTTACTAGTTATTCTAAGATTATCACAAACTAATCTAAAGGATTCTAAGTGATCTTCCCAAGATTCTTTAGCAGCACCAAAAAATATTAGTATATTCAATCCCTTAAGAGAATGTAACCTACCTAGATAATTTTTGACATTGATTGGATTAGTAGAAATCCATGGTGATATGTGTGTGTGTGTGTGTGTGTGTGTGTGTGTGTGTGTGTGTGTGTGTGTGTGTGTGTGTGTGTGTGTGTGTGTGTGTGTGTGTGTGTATATGTATATATTGAGCTTCTTCTTCATATTCACCTTCAAGGAGCTCTTCTTGTTCTCTATTTTTTTGTAACCCTTAAAGTAGATCCTCTAACCTCTGCTCTAGTACTAGTGGTTCTCCCAATAGTTGATTTCCCACTAGTTGATTTCTCACTAGTTGATTTTTTACAATTTGATCTCTCATTGGAAGTTTCATTAGTTTTCAATTGAATAGAGTGATTATCTTGAACCTAATTTTCTTGATCTAATTACAAATTTGTAAAAGTAGTTTTATTAGGCACAATAAAATCATCAAATAAAAGTGAATCACAAAGAAAATGAGTTTTAGGCCTAGGAAGAGTAGCTAAAACTCTATCTATATCTTCTTGAATTTTCCTATTTGAATTTAGAATATCATGTTGAGTCTCACATGTAAGATTTGAATACCAATCAATTTTAAATTTAGCAATATGTTCTTCTTGATTTATGATTTCAACAACTTGATGCAGATTTTTAAGATGATTATACCATACGTAACACATTAAATTGAAAGCAAAATCAACTTTATCATCTTATAAAGTTATTAAAGGTTGAAGAATAGGAGTTTTTTGACCTTCAAGAATCATTAGCAAGAAGAAAACAAAACTTACAACAATTTAGATTTTTGAACAATTTTCCCATCAGAATCACCAAATTTGTTAACATTGGAAATTATACCATCAATGACTCAACCCTTTCGCCTATTGTGAAGGTGAAATTAGAATCATACTAGTCTAATTATGGGGGTTATAAAGGTTCATCTAGAATTATAAATATGTATAGATATTTTTATTATAAACTTTGGGAAATAATTAATAAGTTATCAAGACAACTTATTTCATTATAACAATAAAAAGTCCATTAATCAAATCATGAATTAATTAAGATAAAAATATATAATTTATTCTATCTGATAGAGAAAACCTATGAGTTAAATAGTCACTTTAAGAATAGAAATCTAATTCTGTAATATATATGTATTCAAATAATATCTTTACTTCTTACTTGCAATGTTCTCTAAGTTAACTCTAAAGAAAACCAGAAATAAAAGAGATAGATCAAATAAAGAGAAAGGGACAAGACAAATAAGCAAAAGAGAAATAAAAATAAAAACAAACCAACTAAGAAAAGATATTAAGAAACAAAAACAACTAAACCTAGAGTCAAAAGGTAATAAACTAGTAAAATATAACAAACTAAGAAAATAATCTTATCTAGAAAGATACAAATCATAAAGGTGGATAAAGATGAAAATAAACTAACTGAAGAAGGAAAAAATACTAAGAAAACAAATAATAAAGCTATAATAATTAATTAAGAACATATTCTAAGGATAAAGAGCAACTAAAAGAAATTAAAAAAAAACTAATCTAAACTAAGAAATAGTCACTAAACAAATCTAAAGAAAACAAAGCTAATAAATTTTATTAAGATAATGACTATAAAAAGAGTCAACTAGAGATAAACAAAGACTAAAGATCAAACCAAATATAAATAAGGAAAAACTAATTAAGGATCAACTGTAAAACCTAGGAAAGCAAGGAGGAAAAGAGAATTAATCTAAAGATTAAAATAGACCTAAAACCTATTTAAAATAAGATAACTAAAGGACTTAGCTATGAAATAAATATCAAATGATCAACTTAGAAAATGAAATTATTATTATACAAATAATAAATTTAAATAGATGTAAATTTGGATACTTAAGAATATCAATCTATAATAGTCCAAAGGAATAATAACTTAAGAAAAATCTATAACTATCCAAATAGAAAAAATACCAAACCTAAAATAAGAACTAATAAGAAAAGAAACAAACTAAAATAATTAAAATGGAAAATAAATATATATTAAAACTATATTTAAAGATAACCAAAATAGAAACAAAAATTAGATTTAGAAGAAATCTGAAATATCTATTTATACTAAAGTTAGATTCAAATAAATTACAAAAGGTGTGCAAGTCTCAAAAGGAGAGTTGTCTTAGAAGGAAAAGATAAACATATTGAGAAAACCAACAACCTTTCTCTACAAAAACTTGAATGACAACTTTACAATCATAATAGATAAATAAAATGTCATGGAATAGTGAAATGATCATCATTATTTAGGTTGAATACTTAGAATCTGTGCATAAAAATTCAAATAGTAATCATAAAAAGATATTAATCAAAGCAAAATTTAGATAATCAGTACTAAATGATAAAAAAAAATTGGATATACCTATGTTTCATAAATAATTACTCAATCATCAGATAAAGTACCATTGGGTCTATCTACAAAATCTATACTATCTTAGAGAAGTTGCATAGAAAGAAGAGATAAACGATTGAATTTAGAAAATACTTAAGTCTTCAATACCCATTGTGCTTTTATCTTCAAATGAGTCCTTGATCTCTTCTTATATCCTCAACATAGTTTTAAAATAATTTATAACTAGATTTAGTTAGTTATTAATTAATGTAAACTAATTGAATTTTAACAAAATCAATTAATTATAAACTAAAATTGGTTAAGGACATATTTTATTAAGACTTAAAAATTCTTAATTTGATCAAGATATTTAAAAATAATAGACTCGAGATACTAATCTTAATGGGTGAGAACCCATATTAATTAATAATATAATAGAATACATATTAATCATAAAATAAATAAGTCAAAAATTGATAAATTCTATTCATATTAAACTATAATGCATATTAATTAACTAAAGCATATATAATTATGTCATAACTTAAAAATTTAATGTATTTACTAAAATTATCAAAATTTATCAAAGTCTAAAAATCAAAGTGTCAAACTAAAATATCAAGTTTTTCCATGAAAGAGTTCAACACTTAAATAAAATTTATTCATTGGATGACCAATAGTCATCTAAATCTGACAACATTTAAATTACTTGTTTGTCTTTTTAATGAAGATAAATATTATATTCCATCTTATTATCAATAAATGGTACCAATTTAGGTCTTGAATCAGTCGTGTTGTCATCAACTTATGGCTTAATTCTTTTCAACAATCTAACTTTCATTGGTGTTTATGGCTTAGACTCATCTCTCTTTCCTACAATCCTCTTTTCAATAATGTGACATAGAATATCTATGGTTTTCCTTCTTCCAACATAACCTTGGATCCCCAAATTCAATCTCTTAGACATTAAAAGAGGCTCATTATGGGCACCAAATAGATTCAACTTTTTACATTTCCTAGTAAGATTTATATGAGAAGGGGAAGGTGCATCAAAAGGAATGGCCATCTTCTTAAGATATTTAGCATAGGATATTTATATTTCAAGCTACATGGATTGGTTTTCAAGAAAAGTATCATCAACTAATTCACCTTTAAAATCAAGGGGCTATAGAGATAAATGTTGAGGATCATGCTCTAAATGGCAAGATGAATTACTTTGGGAAGGTGTATGGGTTCCAAACCTATGACCATGAAAACCCATATAACCTCTATAACCTCTATTGGATGGATTAACATGCATATTACTTAGAATATCTCAAAACTCAGGATCATAAAAATCAAAGTGAATGGACATTCTTGTCCCTCTATGAAATTTAGGTTCAAAATTCCTTGCATGAAATCCACCCCTATGAAAACCTCTTCTAGATTTTGAATGACTAATACCTCTATTGGAATTTTGTTTCCATCCTCTATCATCATTAATTCCTGCTAGATGGTCCCACCCAGACATAATAATCAATATCACATATACCAACAAAACCTAAGATTAGGAGATAAGTGTCCAAAAAACAAACTACAAACTGTAATAATCCAACAAATGAAACAAAAGCTACATTATGACTAAAATATATCACACGATATCTATTTCCAAATTTTTATTAAACCTCATATAATATTTTTATATCAACTTCAAAGTATCAAAGAATTTAAATCTCAATATATATTTTCAAAGAAAAGCTTAAAACTTTTATATTGAAATTAAAATTCAAATAAAATCTCATGTCTTTCAAATCAGATTTATATCGATTCAAAAGTATCCACATACATTTATAAAGATTCATTTCATTATCATTTTTGACACAACTGACTGATTCAATTCAAATTTTCACATAATGATTCCAATTTCCAACACTATCAAACACATCTTTATAATGAAACTAGTTGTTTATTGAGAAAAATATTTTCTAAGGTAAATCAACATGTCTATATCACAATGAAAGACCAAACTGAGGCCAAACATCCATATGAATTTATAAACTCTGATATTTTTAGACCACATACTCAAAAATCATGATCAATCACTAGTCCTTCAAAACATAGAACAAATGTAACTTGTTTATGTCAAAAACTTTCATGTATGCAAGTCTCATATTTTTAAGATAAAGCCATTATTTATTAATTTCCCAAAACCCAAAATAAAACTGAATACCATATGCTTAGGATGAAAACCTAACTTGTGCCACATTGAAATCAAAACAAATGTATAATGTAGCCTATCGTGTGTTTGTGTGTGTGTGTGTGTGTGTGTGTGTGTGTGTGTGTGTGTGTGTGTGTGTGTGTGTGTGTGTGTGTGTGTGTGTGTGTGTGTGTGTGTGATTTAAAAAACAAATAACCACATATGTAACTAAAACCACATGTAGTAAATTTCCTCAATATGTTTTGGGTCCATACCATCACCATTTTCAGACTCACTTGTCTCTTTGTCTATGAAGTTATTTAAGCATTCATCACAAATTGGACCAAGATAAAACCCTAAGTTTGATATCAGTTTTGAACAAAATATATCTACATACAGATCTTTTCAACAATATTTCAAAATCAAAACAAATAGCTTTGTGCATGGTGACAACTGAGAAAGATTTGAAAACTTTCCAATATTGCTACAAATCTATGTAAGACTCTCATCACTTCAACTCAAATGAAAACAATAGGACATTAAAAACATCTACACATTGGAGACTTACCCAAGTATATTCCATTAAAAAAACCCTTATAATCCTAGGTTTCAACCATGATTCAAAAATCATCAAAATCCTTGACATTAGGGTAAGAATTTTCTCAATTTATTCTATACTCAGTTTTGAAAAGAAAGATAGATTTATCTTTTCAATTACCCAAAATATACAAGTGAACCTTCATACTAAGATTGGTAAACATGGACCACTGTCAAACTAAATATTCTGTTAAAAAATCTTCTAAATGATTATCAATACTTACATCTTATTTTGACAATGAAAAATCCTATCCTTCATCAACCCAAAAAAACTTTAAAAACCAAAAACTTAAAATACATGTGGAAAGATTCTCAAAAACTCTTACCTTAAATTTATCCAAATTTATGGATAACCAAAATTCATTCAATCATGCAAGGGTTAAGCTATGCAAACTTAAAATAAATCTTTACATTTCCTTACACAACTGCATGTAGATAACTTTCCTAGAAAACTTGAGTCATAAACTATACAAGAGGAAAATCTATTTGCAAGAAACCAACTAGTAAAGCTTTTCACAACATATCAATACACTCTCAAAACCTTTTTAAACAAATTTTTCTTCTTTACAAAACCTTTTTAACTTTCATGTAGATGAAGTCACATACTTTCTTCATTATAATCCTAATCCTTTACAAAAAATCATATAAGAAATATTTAGAGCTTTCATTCACACACATACAATTTTGATAGAACTATTCTTGCACTGAACTTGAATCTCTCATAAATAACTCCATATTTCTAAAGAAATTGATCAAAACTTGTAAAACTATACCTAGTATCACTTTCCCAAAAATATCTTGACTGTCAACCTCTAAAATCTCCACATGGTCCCAAAGAGCTAGAGCTTCACTCCCACCAAAGATCTTGTGAAAAATGACCAAAGATCAAGAAAAAAACTTATATCTACCAACCTTTTATCATAACCATTACACTGATGTGTTACTTTTGCATTTTCTCAAACCTATTATCATGTACTCTAGCAACACCACTTAAATTATTTATCAATATAATCAAACTTAGAAATAACTATCTTTCATACTAATTTCTTTGCTAAGTTCCATCACTCGAGGAGATCAATTAGTCATTAATGCCAATATATCACCACATCCTCATCTTGATCTCAAGACATCAATATTATTCTTTGAATTTAACAACCATGCCAACTCATATTCCATAATAAATCAAAATTCTAGCTAATTAAATTAAATCACATTGAATATGTTTCATGATCAACCAAAATGGTCCTCGACACTTAGTGTATTAAGCTAGTCCCATGGTAAACTTTACATAATACAAACAACTATGACCTAGAACTGTAATTTTGAATTATTCCATTAATGCTATGATAGGCTCTTTTAGACTTAATAAATTTGAATGTGAATGAAAACTTTTAAAATCTCAAATGAATCCTTATAACATTGTTATTTTGTTTCATACATAAGCCTAAGGTTTATAGCCAACTTATAAGTCCATGCCCAGTGAAATATGAAGAAATGGTGTATATGTCTTGATATTATATTCACCATTATTGAATACTTAGTCAAAAATTAAGACAACTGAGACTTAGAATATCCACTAGATAATCATAAAAGGAACAAGGTTGTAAGATATATGAAATAGAAATGAAAATATTGCTAAACCAATAGTAGTGAATACAATTGAGCCACACATGAGATCTTATATCTTCAAAATAACTTTCAAATGTATCAATTTGAAATGTAATATTTTTCAAGATGCCATGTCACCATTATTTATCATAAATAATGAATCAAATAAACTAATAAAGATCAAAACAACATCATAAATCAATTGAATTGACTAAAAACTGAAAGTCCATTTGTAAACTAAAATTGTCAAAAGTGCTTTGAATTTGAATAGTAGAAAAACTAATCACATATATAACTATATATGCATATTTTATTAATTAATCCACCTTGAATTTAAAAACCAATTAAAACATAAATACATTTTATCAATCAATCATTACTGTTTCACAATAAATAATGCATCTAAAAATACTATCAATCAATAGGGTCCCCAACACAGTTTTAAGCTTTATGATAGGGTCATCCCTATAGTAACAAGTATAAATTTTGAAAAGTTTACGGGGGGTGGGGGGGTGTATAAAATAGGCATAGAATATTGTTTGATTAGACTCATGATGTATGCCAATAGATGTATGTCATGTATAGGGTTGGGTGTGAGATAAACTATCGGTACCTAATTTCATTGGTGTACTTGAGAGTTTATTGCCGAAGCTACACCAAGCTTGAGAGTTGGATCCAAAGAACAAAGTGCTTGATATATCAAAATGAAATTATGCATCATAAGTATGAGGAATGTATAATGACATTATATATTTCAATTGTGTTGAGCCAATTCAAATGTGAATATTTATAACTAAGGATAATGATAATGTTAGAGGTACAATCATTGAGAGGGGTTGAATTAATGATCCCAAATAATACAACTTAAATTTAAAACCTTTAGGATCACCCTAGAACTCTTCACCCATAGGTCATACATGTAGTCCATAATCTTATCTACTCATCTACTAGGAACTCTCTCTCTCCTTTGATCTACAACTAACACACACACACACACACACACACACACACACACACACACACACACACACACACACACACACACACACACACACACACACACACACACACACACACACACACACACATCTCTCTTATAAGTCTTGCATAAGTCTCACTCAAGTCTAGAAACTAACACATTTGGTTTCACAAATTATAGATCTATATTTATTTTCATGATCACAATATTTCCTATTAGACAAAACACATGCCTTTACCCTTAAATCATCTAACATGGGTCATACGTAAGCACAACACACTTTAAAAAAGTCATAAGACACTTTTTAGATCCTATGATGATCCATTCACCTCTTTGACACTCCTTTGAGAAAAATAAGAACATAAAAACACTTTTTAACTCATTGAATCATGCCACATGATCTATAGGTCTTCCTTAAGTTCCAAAAACCATTAAAGTACCCTTCTTCTTAAGCATAATTTACTCAAACAAAATTCTATACAATAACTGTTATGAGCAAAGACACAGTCAGTTTCAAAACATTTTTTTCATACTAGATATGATTGTTAAAACCTTCATAATGAACATATAACATATTCATGGAGTCTAAAACATGCTTCAATTAATAGTTCATCTTCAAACATTGAGATACAAACAAGCACAAGCTCAAATATCCTTCTCAGGTTCTTAACATATAAAAACAAAAACATATTCAAATTTGAACCTTCATAACTTTTATTGTACAAAATTTTATATCTTTAAATCTATATTTATAGATGCACCTCTGATTTCTCTACATATTTGATTTTTACACCATGAGCAAATAATACATAGACCAGAAGATATAACACAAAAAATAAGCATTAGTTTTTCCTTTTCAAATTTGAATATTTAAATCCAAACAGTCATAGTTAAACTTTGGTCACTTAAAATGCATGTTGTGTCCTCAATTCTTAGTTAAAATATTCATCATTGATATTTTTTGAATTATAACTCATAGGCACTACTACCCAAATGTTAAACTTTAAACATTTGACCTCATTTCATGCAATCTTACAATCTTGATAATATACACACTGTCAATCTCTTGTATGTAGCTAAATATTTATCTATGTTAAACAATGCACACCTTAAAATCATCTCACTTAATATGCACCATTGTGATATTTATGTATGAACATATAGTCACCCTTAGATATTATAAGAATCTCAATTTTTATCTCTACTTAACATTAAACTTCAAACACTTGTCCTCATCTTGCTACTTCTAGACATCTTGGAATAAATGTGCTCCATTGATCTCCTCAAGGGTTTCTCAAAAATAACCTTGTGCACATTTGACTAAGTATGAGAAACTTTGAAATCTATCTATAAGGTCAACTTTTCACCTTTATATCTTTTTCTTTTCTCACGGGCATGATCTGAAACTTAGACCATATGATCTCATCACATAGGAGAATCAAACCATAGGTCAATTTTCTCCTAGAAACGTCATGTGTTTAAGATATAATTCTATTAATATGCTCACTCAATATTTTTTGCCATAGATCCAACTATGTCAAGAACTACTTGGAAGACCAAATTTGCACATGCATATCATTTGATGCACTTCATCGCAAGACCTAAAATTTAATGTATATCAACTAAGCATAAAAATGAATAAACCCATATGATCATCTTTTCCTAAAACTACCACATGTTTTAAATATGACTACGTCAAAATTCCTAATCAGATTTTCTTACCACAAGCAAATTTGACTAAGTATGAGACAACACTATCAAATTGCTTGGGATCCCAACTTTGTACTTGCATATATTTTATCAAGTTTTATTGCATGACCTAAAATTTAGAACAAAATAGCTTGGCACAATAATAAAAAAAACCATATGACTAATTATTCCTTACTCCTCCATGTGTGTGAATGCTGACATCATCAACATGATCACTTGACTCTATTTGAACATAGAAAACACTGTCAAAAATGCCTAAGAGCCCTACTTTATACCCACATATCTTTGACTATGCTTCATTGTATGACTTGAGATTTATAAAATATTAACTAGGGACTAATGTGATCATAACCATATGACCAAATCCTCATAACTCATCCACACATGGAAATTATGATGTCAACAAACTACTTAGATTTTATGTCACTAGACCCAACATGTCTAAATACAAACAATGATCAACCATATGAAATCCACTCATGCACACAAGCACCCAAATCATAGAAAAATTATTTTGGGACCTCTTTCACATGATCAATACACCATACTCATCCTTGAATATATCTTGCCATGCCAAAATAGAAGATCAACCAAGCCTCCTTCAAGCATACTTAGGACAAGCACATTGCACACTTTATCATTATCACTTATACTATCAAGGAACTTAATCCACTCACCTAGAGACTTTCATGAAATCACCATGAAATCATTTATAACTCTCCAAAAAATAATAAATACCAATACCAAAGTTATAATTATTTACATTTAAACAAAAATAGATAAAGATAAAGAAAACAAATACATAAATGTAACCTAACTTAAAATCAAGATATGAACAATCAAGACTTAAGTAAGAACCTAAATGTATAAAAGCAAAGAAAAAAAACTTAACAACATGATATCAAAACATAAATAATCAAGATCCATGTGGACCATCAAGATGTACTTGAAAAACAAATTAAAAGAACATGACCAAATAGGAACACAAAAGACCAAGAATAAACAAGATGAAAATAAAAAAAGAAGAGAGAAATAAATGAAGAGACAATAAATCACTATAAAACACCAATAAAAATAAAATAAACACACACAAACAAGAGTTAGTGTGGTTTAAAAACAATTATTTAGGTATGTATAGTAGATGCATTACTTTCTATAATAGTATAACAAGAACAAGGACACAAAGTTACTTCTAAGTGATAGGTAAACAATGCAAAAGGAAAATGGGAGAAAAGAAAAAAAGGAATGGGATGGCTTAGCTAAACTCATATGTACAAGATAAGTGGATGTTGTTTACATAGTTCCATGGATGCGAGATCCACCATGAACTTCAAGCTAAATGTGGTTCTCCCAAGAAATTGGATAGAAGAAAAGTGATGATAAGAAAACATGATTGATGTTATAGAATAAATAAGGACTGGTCTTACAAATTAGCAAGCATGTGGGATGATTAATTTCAAAATGACAAAAGTATGAGAGATCAGAATAAATAGAAAGTGTAAGATAATGTTTTTATTCTTTTATCAATCATTTTCTAATGTTTTTGGGTTTTTTGGGATAATCAATAGAAATAATATATGAATAAAATGTCTAGGAAACTACCTAGTTGAGGAGATGCACATCCATAGGTAATAGTTCAAATAATAGCTAAACTAGTTAAAATAGTAATGTGAATATAAATAATGGAATAGGGGACTGAATAATCAAGATTAGAAGTTTCAATAATAGCTAAAGTTGGATACAATGACATATGCTCATAAATTGATGAGAATGAGAATCTTATTAAGGAAACAATGCCCACCAAATAGTATAAAAATAATAGAATAGTATGTAGTACCATATAAATTTGAAGAACCATAAAGTTGACAAAGAACCTGAGTAGAAGATGTATCTATGTTTACTTATCTATAGAAATAAGATGAAAAATATTGTTCTAGTTGAACTACCTTGTAGAACTAGCATTGAATGTGTCTATAATGCCTATGAGTCATAATTAGGATCATAATTGGTCAAGGGATAAAATATGTTTAGGTTATAATGGTCCAAGATATGAAAATAATGTGGTTCTCAAAGAGAATAGTCTAGAATGAATATGGTCCAAAAGAGGATGGTCTAGGGTGAAATAAAATATGTTTAGAGTGCCGATGGTCTAAGGTTTTCACTATCCAAAGTTGTGAAAATAATATGGTTCTCAAAATAATGGTAAAAAATAGGTCAAAACAAAAAGAATATATTCCATTATGGGAAAGATATAATAGTAGGATAAAATTACTTCATCATAATTTGCCCCTAAGTAAGGGGGTTTGTAGACAATGGTTCAAGTGGTTGTCAAATATAGAACTTCTTAAGATGCACAATGTTCATCAGTTCTGGAAGTTCTTCACCATTTGAAGTCACCAGTCAATATGCCCCTAATCCATAGTTTGTTATGATAACATAATTTCTAAGCCAATTGGGTTAGAATTTAACCTTTTTCTTGCATTCAATGTTTGTGTTCTTCTAGTTCATTTTCAAGACCAAATCACTAATCTCAAACTACCAAGGGAGAATGCACTTGTTGTAGCTTATTCATAATCTATTTTGATAGGCTTGTAAGTTTTCTAGGGAAACTAAACACTTACCATCAAGAATTTGTAGTTCTTGTAACCTTGAGACTCTATATTCCTCTTCATCTTCAATATGCTCCAAATAAACTTGTAATGAAGGTAGCTTGATCTCAATTAGGATAATAGTTTATATGACATAAATAAGGTAGTATGGAGTGCCTCTTATATGGGTTTGATGACTAGTTAGATAAGCCCAAAGGGTAGGAAAGATTTTCATGTGTCAATTATGGCCAGCATTATTAATAATCTTTCTAAGGATGGTTACAATGGTTTTATTTAATGCCTTGGATTGTCTATTACTTTGTCAGTTATATAGTGTAGATTTCTTGTGCTTGATTTTGAATTTTGTACAGAGATCTTTTACATCTCTATTTTCAAAGGATCTACCATTATCAAATATAATGCATGCTAGAATGTCATATTAACAGATGATATGGCAATGAATGAATTTGTCTATCTATTTATTGATGATGTAAGTGAGAGGAATGGTCTCAATCCACTTATTAAATTACTTAGTAGTAGTTAAAATGTGTTTATTGTTATCTAAAGATGTGGGGTTCATTTTCTTGATGAGATTGAGGACCCAAGTAGAAAATAACCATGGTATCATGATCAATTTTATTAGTAAAGAAGGTGCATGTATCAATTTTCTATGTTATTGACAAGGAACATACTTAATAACATAATTTTGAGCATGTCTTCATTTTGGGCCAATAATACCCTATTCTAAAAATATTTTTATCTGAGACTACACCATTAGTGTGGCCCCACACATTCCTTCATGAACCTCCTTAAGCACTAGCTTGGATTCTCCCAAAGATAAATAATGAAGTAGCATTCCATCATAGGTTTTGTGATAAATCATATTTCCAAGGAGGGTATAATGGGCTATGTGGTGAAGGAATAGTTTATGTTAGTTATTAGTTAAGTCAGGTGAGAAACATGATCATGGAAAATAATTATAAAAATCTCAATACCAAGGTAGTTTAGGTGGGGGATTGGGAACAATAATGGTGCATATCCTTTCTAAATGTATAAATACATGTTCAAGATGTAGAATATTTTTAATTAGAAATTGATACTCTTTAGCACTACTTTCAATCTATATCATAGACCCAATTATTTTCATTGCATCGATATATTTATTTTTGGCCCTTGGTACTTGTTCAAACTATAGATATTTAAAATGACCAATGAGATTATACATAATCTACTTGTAGGGTATAATCTTATCATCTCTAACTTGATACTGATTAATGGTTTGATTGATGATAAATTGGGAATCACCATAGACCATTAAGTGTTGAATATCCCTCTATATGGCAAGATGTAGTCCTACAATAAGTGCCTCATACTAGGCCATATTGTTGGTATAATTAAAATTTATGTGGAATGATTTAAGAATAAAATATACTTATGGTGTAATCAACAATATTCCATCTCTATATCCATGGGAAGTGAAGGAACCATCAAAATATATCTTCCATTATTCATGTTCATGATGCACTTCTTCTAGTGTCATGATAGAATATTTTGGAAATTTGAATTTGAGTGGTTGAGTGTCTATAATAGGGGATTCTACAAGTTGATCAATAATAACCTACCCATTAACAAATTTTGGATTATAATACTCAACATCAAATCCACTTAAGATCATGACCCATTTAGCCATACATCTTATTAGATTTGCTTTGGATATTAAAAATTTAAGAGGATCCACCTTGGTAATGATAATTATTTTATTGTTCAGAATACAATGTCACAACTTTTGGGAAACAAAAACCATAGCTAAACATGCCTTCTCAATAGTCATATAATTGTGTTCATAAGCCACCAATGTGTGGCTTAAATAATAAACTACATGTTCTTTACCTTGATCATCATTTTGGGCCAAAAGTGCCCCTAGTACATGCTAAGTTGTTGATATGTAAAGAAACAGTGGTTGCCCAAGTGTTGGTGGTCTCAAAAATGGTAGGTTGTCCAAATATGTATTGAGATTCATAAATTCTAATTGATAGTATTCATCCCATTGTAATTTTACCCATTTCTTTAAGAGATAAGTAAATGGGTGGCACTTATTTGCCAATTGAAAAATCAACGTATGTATAGACTAAATCTTTCCTTGCAGGATTCAAAACTATTTAAGACTTGAAGGTGAAGGTATTTCAAAAATATTCTTAACCTTAGCAAGGATTAATTTGATCCCTCTCTATGATACAATGAACCCCACCAATTTTCTAGAACTAACACTAAAGATACACTTCTTAAGATTCAAGCGGACTTTATATTCACAAAACCTCTCAAAGATTATTTGTAGAACATCAAGATGTCTAGCACATGTTCTTGATTTAACTAGGATATCATCAACATAGTCCTCAATAATATCATGCATCATGTCATGGAAGATGACAGTCATGGCATGTTGATATGTGGCTCTAGCATTTTTGAAGTTAAATGACATGACTTGGTTATATAATATTCCCCATGAGGTGGTGAATGCAGTCTTGTGTTGATTTTACTGGGCTATCTTGATTTGATTATATCCAAAAAATCCATCCATGACGGATAGAATCTTAGAACCAATAGTAAAATTGATAATCATGTTGATGTTGGGCAGAGGAAAATCATCTTTTGGGCATGCTTTGTTGATACCTCTAAAATTTATACAAAGACATATGACCTATGGCTTTTTACTGACTAGAAATATATTTGATATCCATTCAAAATAGTCTAGTGGTCTAATAATTCCTAATATTAATAATTTCTCCAATTCTACTTTTACTAAGAGAGTAATACATGAATGCATCTTCATCAATTTTTATTTGAGTAGTTTGACATCTAGATAAACAACAAGTCAATGCACTACCATATGGGGGTCTAATCCTGGCATGTCTGAGTATGCCCATAAAAAAATTTCAATAAAATCGTTTAGAATGGATATAATGTGTTCATGTTCCACTTCAATAAGGGAAGCTTCAAGATAAACCATTTTGGGATCATCATATGTTCCCAGGTTTACTTCAATAGTGTTCTCTACAAGAAGTGTATAATCATCTTCAAGAATAGTAGGAAATGTGTGATCATGATCATGTTATTCTACTATAGTTTCTTATTTTTCCTCCCAAAGATTTGGATAATGTGACAAATTTGAATCTAATATCTCAGGTAATGACCAAGTAGCAAAAAGCTTTGGAAACTCAAGAGCAAGATGCTCAAAAATTTGTTTTTGTTCTAGATAAATGTTTTTACTAGCTATAAAGCTACGACTTGATGGACCTTGAGCATCCTTTAGGGATGATAAAAATTTCCCATCAAAGATCACTTGAAATAGGTTTTCACTCAAGGGCTTGTCTTTTTTTTTCTTTTTTCCTGATCAATGAGTGCCTCAAAGAGGTTTTCACCCAAATATATTGATGTTTTGTCTTTGCTATGACCAAGAAAGTTTGCTTTCCCTCCAAAGTAGTAAAAAATATGAAATGTAAAATTAAATCCTTTTTTATGATCACCAATGGGCAATCCATCTCTAAGGCCCATATATCTTGAATTTGATTCTTCATTCTAATATTCATCAAGGCATATGACCAAATGTTTTTGGTCCTAATCAATGATTTTGGGATAACAAAGGCATAAGTAAAAATGGGGTGTTAAGGTCAGAATTAAATTGGAATCAAATAAATCCAAGTTAGTAAGATCATCAAATAAGACATAATGGGACACTATGTCATTACTAGGAGTCTCATCACTAGTCAATTCAAAGGAATCACTATTGAATGTCATGAGGTCACTGTTAAGTAGTATAAATCTAAGATCATGATTCAAATTAGGTACTATAGTTGATAAAGGTTCCAAGATTACCTACACTCATGGGCCAAGGCCTCTTCCTATATAATCAAAATTATCCTTGATTCAATTAGGGATAGGATATTTTAGATTTTGAAAAAAATAAACAATGTTGTCAAAATATAACTAGTCTCCTATAGTGAAAGCCTCTTGATCCTATTTTGGTGAAGTAGCATGTAAAAATACCATTGATGGTTTTCTTGTTCTTTCTTCTATTGGAATTTTTGGTTTTACCAAATGGTTTAGGAGATTTTAGAAACTTATCAACATGGAAGGCATCCCTAAGATGGTACATGGAAATGCCCACACTTTCTATAACAACCTATTTCGCAAGAGTTGTGGGAAATGGATCAGAAAAAATGGAATCAAGGTCACTTGGGTTGATATATTTAGATGTTGGTAGGATTGAAACTAATTCCTTATTCTTCTTTTCAACAAATTTAGAACTAGGACAATACTTATAATTACATAACTTAGTCTCTAGGTGTTTAAAATACTGATAAGGATATAGATCAACAAGAATAGTAACCTCAATCCCATCATGGGTAAACTTAAGGCACTTGTGCAAGGTGGATGAAACGACCTATACTTCATGCATCTGAGAATGACCAAAAAGTATGTTATAAGGTAATTTAATATCCATAATATGTAACAATGCATGGTGGGAAATAGACCCAATAATGATTGACAAATAAATGGTACTAGATGACTCCCTCTTGGCATTATCATAAGACTTTATGGTGATCATCTTTCCCTAAATGTCATTTGTAGTGTATCCCTATCTCTATACCATTTTGAGGGACACTATGTTTAGCCTTGAATTATTTTCTATAAGAACCCACTTGATCTTATGGTTTAAAATGATGACCTCAATATAAAATGATTTATTATGGCTTAAACCAAGAGTAGACATGTCCTTTTGATCAAATGTGACCTATTAAAATGAATACAAGTGTCCTACAAGCATTTATAACTATTTAAGATTAATATCATTAGGAACAGTGGATTATTGTAAAAGGTTGTTCAAAATAGTTATATGGACTTCAGATGTATGCAAGAGATCTAAAATAGAATTTTTCATAGGAGTTTTACTTAGTTGGTCCAATAGACTATAAGGATTTTAAATTGTAGGATGAGATGGTTTGGCCTTGGCTAGCACAGTGTTTAGCTTTGGATCCAAAGGCATAATGTTCACATTGGGTTCAGTGGAAGAAGATGACAAAGGTCCCTAAAGAGCAACTTGTAAGTGTCTAGATGTGATTTCATAATCTATAGGTGGTAAGGAGCCATTATAATTAGAATACAAAGGCAAAGGGCCTTGGAGATTGACTCATAGGCATCTAATTACATTGGAGTAAATTTGATTTGGTGAGGAGCCATTATAATTAGAAGAAGGATGGGGTCCATAAAGAGTAGCTCATGTAAATGGAGTTGTAAAAAAATTGTGTGAAATCGATGTGGTATTACTAGAGGGAGAGGGTGTTGACCCTTTAATAATGGGTATAGTTCTCTAATGAGTATAGGATGGTTCACAAGATTTAATAGTGATAGTAGAAATATAGTTCATAGAAATGTATCCCATAGTGTTGTTATAATCATAAGGCATATTGTTTTAACCTAGGTTGTTAACATGGGTATTATGATCATGATTATGCTCATGTTGATTATGATTTTAACCTTGATGTTGATTATAATTCTAGCACTTATTATGTCCTTGGTTCTAATTATTCCTTGATGGTTATTGATTATATTGAGGAAATGGATCATTGTAGGATATCCTGATTAGTGTCTTGTGAATCAAGTTTAATCTCAACTTCACCACTCTTGATCAAATCTTTAATAAGGTATCATAGTTGGATGCAATGTTAAGCACCAAGAACAACAACATGATGGAAGTTTCAAAATTAATTTTTTTATATCAATCAGGGTTTAGATGGTTTTCAAGAATTAGACTTAGTATAGGCCATACAATCAGGTTAGCTACTATGAGCTTTTCAAACACTACCTCAATAGGCTCTTCCAATTTGCTAAGGACTTTAAATTGATTATGGAATGTCCTTTGTGGAAGAACTCTTTGCAAATTGGATGGTGTATTAGGGGGATCTAACTACACAATTAAAGCTGGTGGAACTTGTACCATTTATACATGTCTTGAGTTAATTAATCTATTCCCTACCATATTCTTGTTATTTTTGAAACCTTTAGGTTTATCTTATTCAACTATTTGAATTGGTGATTGGTTTTTATTTGATGTTTAATCCTATGCATAAATATTGAAAAGGCCTTTGATAATAATATCCTTCTCAATATAGATACCCTTATCTATAATTTCTTCAAATGTGTTCATACAAGCAAGAAGTAGATTGTGTGCCACCATAAGGTGTAAATTTTATGCAAAAATATATACCAATTTTTTGTCTAGAAAATTATGCTGAAAGTGATGAGCTAGTGCCCTTCACCGCTATAGATATGTTGCAAATTTTTCTCCATCATTTTGTTTGGATTTGCACAAGTCTATAATGGTTAGTTAATGCTTAATGTTGTATGATAAGTGGTTGATGAAATTTTTAGATATGTCATTCCAATCAATAACTAATCCCTTGGGTAACTTAGGTATCTAATCTATAGCTTGTCTCACAAAACATCATAGGAAAAATCAAAGTAAATAAATTCTAATATAAGTAACCTCTTGGAATAACACAAAAAATGCATGAATGTGTTCATGAGGGTCACCCTTTCCTTTGTATTTATCAAATTTGGGTGCCTCAAAATGAGGTGTAAAGGAGACTTGGAGAATAATAAAATCAAATATATATGGACATATCTCATCTAACTTATACTTATTGATTTTGTTTCTTATCTCTAATCATGACACAATCTCTTTCATGGAATTCCACTCTTGCATGTTTGGTGCATTTGTGGGTGGAATGTAATCCTATTGGGGTTCTATGTGCCCTTGATTTTGGGGTGATATGTGCCATAATTGTGTGGATTTGTTATGGATATACACCCTATGGTCCATAAAATTTTTTTGGTTCATTCCTTGAGTCAAGTAAATGAGCCACCAATTCCTTGGAATCTATTGCCTTGAATTATTTCTGTTATGTTGATTTTGGGGAGTCCATGGTCTATATGCTAAAGTATATGTTGGTTGAGATGAAATACCTAAATTGTTTTGTATAATTTATTCAATATGTACCCAATGTTTTGTTTCTTAGTTATATAAAGGAACAAGAGGTTCTTGGTGATTGAAAAATGTATGATCCATGTCTAGTAAAGCATGTTGCAGAACCTCTTGGAACTTAGGTTATTCTATTGAGACATCTTGATCCATCATTGTTGATTTCTCAACTAAATTTTGTATTGGTTCAAACACATTCCCTTATTCCTTAGAAGCATCATTATGTATTTAATTAGTAACTAAATATTTTTTCAAGTCTATGATAAGTTGGTTTACATATCATTGACTTATCTTTTTGATCCTGGCAACAAGATCTTGATCATTAGGCTTTAGATCTATAGGCACTTCCTTTCCTTTAATATAAGAATGTAAGTTTGTTTTTAAAATTATCATAAGGGATTTTTATTTATTTTTATCTCCTTATCTAACCAACGTATGTAATTATTCCATAGGAAATTCCAAGGGTATCCTAGCATCAAATTCAATCATCCTTAGGAGTGCTTCATCCTTGTCCTTTTGGAGTTGATTTTATGAATAGTCTTCCTCATATCCTATAATTGTGGTAATGTCTTCAAATACTAAATAATTTTATTAACCATCATAAAATTGCTCCTCCTAATATCTAGGGTTGTAAAAGAGCCCACTATGAGTGTACCTTTGAGTCATGTCTATAAGATTTGTTCTCTATGTTTGACAAGATTTGGAAAATGTTTTGTAAACATTTAAACAAGGTGTTTTTGATCCCCTCTAAACAAGTGTCTAGATAAAAAAGAGACTAAATAAAAAGGATGTGGCATAATAATGCACAATTAGAATAAATATGCTCACAAAATTACTCAACCTTGGGTTGGGTTGAAATCATATAAATTAGAAGAGGGTATGATAACTCAAAGACCTAAGTGTAAAATATTACACCAAACATAAGTTTAGAGATATGTAAATACTATAAAATCTATTTTAAATTCAATGATATACTACTATAAAATTAATATCCCTTCAGATATTAATTTTATAAGAGGGTATGATAACTCAAAGACCTAAGTGTAAACTATTACACCAAACATAAGTTTAGAGATATGTAAATACTATAAAATATATTTTAAATTCAATGATATACTACTATAAAATTAAAATTAATCCCTTCAGATTAGGAAGGTGACAATGTGAACCAAGAAACTCAAGATGTGAAAACATGCAAGAATTCCTAAGTATAAAAATAAGACCAAACAAGCAACATGACACTGCCACATGGTAATAGAAGGTAGAATAAAATGTGTTCTAAAACTTAGAGCGTAAGAAACATGCAAGATGACCTAAGTTAAAAATGATCAAATGATGATGATGAGTCTATAAATGGCCTTCAATACAAATGAGAAATTAAACCCAAGTTAACTCCAAAAAAGTGAAAATGGTAAAACCAATTAAGACATTGATTTATAACTTAGAAAGGTGAAATTCCAAATTTAAATTATTAATGAAGGACTTAAATATTTTTGTAAAATAGTTTAGATTCAAATTGGAAGCATAATTATGTTGTTTAAATAATACAAACATAAATGTTTAAGATGAGGTTTTGAACAGGGCAAAGATGATTTGGATTTGACCGACATAATGCCTCTTTTTTCAAGAAATGGTGGACAAAAAACGTGTTTGGTTTCTAGGTGTTCTTTATAAATAATTTTTAGACTCAAATCATGACCAATCAAGGAAAGGAAAGGAAAAGACAAATAAAACTAAGTAAATCGTCTTAAGCCTTAAATCGACAAGGTTTCATCGTATTGTTGAAATCCATTTATATACATTGCCTTGGGAGGATTTTAATTATTAATCCAAAAATAAAAGTGTATGAAGTGGTAGGGTATTTTAAACCTCCTTCTCCTAATAAATTGTAAGATGACATAGACCTTTGGGTTACCTACCTTATATCAATAATATGTTCATGGTAAGTGGGGTTGTTCTAAAAATTAATTTTTTGACCATCTAGATGGTCCCAAGCATGGATAACACTAGAGATGACTCACATAAATTGGATCCACATCAATCAGTTTGTTTTGAAAATGTATTTCCCTTTTCATAACCACTACATCCATAAATTGATCAATGTAGTGTGATGTCTAGATTGATCATACATTTCAAGTTGGATTCCCACTAATAGAGTTTACATAACCATTCAAGCAAACATCCCAATAGGTCACCCTCAATTTTTATACCCCACCATGGAGTGGGGTTAAAACAATTCTAGGAGATGAAAACCCAATTCAAAACTTTCCTAAAAAGCTCATGAAGAAGCTATGAACTCCCCTCCACAAGCCAAATTGCATAAAATAAAACTAAGTGAAAATACTTTAGAGGTTGTTTTTTAGATTACCCAAAACATAGGGGTTTTGGGTAGAGCCTAGACAAATTTATTTTAACACCTTGGAGAAAGGAAAAATCATAATGAAAAGGCACTTTTGGTCACCCAAGTTCCCTAAAGGGGACACGGGAAGAGCATGCGTTTACTCTTCATTTTTCTCAAATAAATAAGTAATTGATGATTTTCAAAAAAAAACACAGTTTTTAAAAGATTGTAACTTAAGTGAATGTTAGTTCTAAGCACAAAATTGAAATTTTTAATGAAGTTCTTGGCCCCTTGGCCTTATTTTTCAAAAACTTCACAAAAACATTTAAACAAACCATTTAAGTTCCTTTTAAACATCAAAGGGAAGGTTGAAGACTTAAACACGCTCAAATGTTACATTTTTCCATGTGCATCACCTACATGTGTTAGAGGGTTTCCTTTTACTTTTAAGTACTTTTGAGAATGATCAAATCACTTATAAAAAACTATGTCTTGGGTTTGCATAGTGTAAAACTATATAAACATAGTACAAAACCATAGATATGTAAAACTACAACTTATCAGTGTAAAAATGCAATTCATGAGAAAATAGAGTAAAGTATGCAAAATCACAACTCTGTTGGCAAAAATACAAGTCACAGAGAAAAATTACTAAATGCAAAGTCATGGTATTGAAGCTAACCCAAAATGGTTAGCCTAACTACTAGCAGTTAGGCAAAATCCTAGATGGCTAAGTAATATCACGATTAGAAAATCATGGTTTTATGATATCAAGACTATAAAGTCATGATATTGTAATATCATAATTTAATCTTGCACACAAAAAAACTAGTTAGAATAGAAACACATTTAGATGCAAAAATATGATTATAAAAGAAAAACCATGATTGTGTAAACTATGGTATTGTGGTCATAAGGGAAAAATCATGATTCCATAGAGCAAATCACCACTTCTATAAAATGTCTTTTTGCTTGAGTTTTTCACTTACTTTGGTCAACAAGTCTAAGATTCTACATGAAATTGGTTAGTAGGATAATTGTATAAGCCTTAAGAGTAAATTCATGGGATACAGATCCCACCAAGCATGCCAAGATGTAGAGATGGATTATAAAGATGGTTAGATTAAACATTAATCAAGAAACACCATAAAAATGCATAAGAACATAACAATCTAAGATAACCTATTCAAATGGGGTTTTGAAAATGATAATTAAGATTAAATAAAAGAAATCACATGCATATTAACTTCCCAAGAGCATCCCATCACACAAATTTGGTTCAAAACATTATTTGCCCCTTGATTTGGTGCTCAAGTCTTCAATAATGATGTATGACAAAGCTCCTCCATCATCTCTTGCTCACCAATGAAACTAGGATCATTATATTCTATCAAATGTATGACTATCTTGAAGCTATCCTATTGAAAATAAATAATTATAATACTACTCACAAATGGATTATAGAGAGAATATTTCATTATAAGTGTACACAAATGAAGTTTTAAAATGTGAGTGAGAGGCATCTTATTTATAGATTTTTAAAATTGCTCAGAATGAACTATGAAAGATGTGTGGCCAAGAATGCATTCAATTTTTAAGGCTTAAATCATAATTTCCCTCATAAATATTTGGAAGGAAAGGGCATTAAAGAGGCATGGGAGGCCATAAACCTAATATTTTTTGCATTTATGGCTTATAGATGCCACCCTATAGATGATGTCATTTGATGATGTAGATATCAAGAATCAATTTCCAATAAAAAAAATATAAATAACTTCCATGGAATTCTTACTTAAGCTCATAATTTGGTTTAATTTACCTAAGTAATATTAATCAATTTTAGTGTAATTCTTTGGAAATCGGTGCACAATAAATCAAACTAGTTAGAATGTCATATTACTAGGTTATAATTTGATTAAAGTGGAATTAGAGGAAAATGTTATTTCATATGGATCAATATCCCACTTAGGATGTTTTCAACACAAAATAACACATGCACATGCCTTGTGCTTGAGTATTTGGTAGAAAAGAATGATCTAGAGCACCCAAGTGTTTTTTGCAATTTTGACTCAAAATGATTTGATCAAATTTAATAATCACATAAAATTAATTTCCCCATTTATGGATACATTAGCTTAAATGTATAAATACCAAGTTCATAGCCTCCCATGCCTCTTTAATTCCTCCCATGCTTCTACATTTGGCTTGAATTTTATGTTGGATTCTGCATCCATGGAACTATGTAGGTAGCATCCACTTATCTTGTGCATCTAGAGTCACATTGGCTTCCCCTTTCTTATCATCAGTGGAACTCTAGTATTGGTAGTTCCTTTCATTGTCCTTAGTTATAAACATTCACATTTAAACCAACTTAGTGTAATTAAAATCCAATGTCATTATACATTCCACATACTTATGATGCATAATTTCATTTTGCTATAGAAAGCACTTTGTGCTTCAGATCCAAGTCTCAAGCTTGGTGCAACTTTGATGATCAACTCTCAAGTGCATGAATAAAACTAGGTACCAACAACTTGTCTTACACTCAAATATATGCAATATGTGTATATTTTGGCATACATCATGAGTCTAATCAAATGATGATCAATTTTATTTATTCCTCTTTCTATTCTCTCCCACTTCTAGGTAAACTACATTGGTTTGAGGTCCATTTAGACTATGTGATATCAATTAGAGACATGACATATCTTAGGTCAGCTCAACCACCTTCATTCTTATTTTCATCTCTTTTATTACTTTGTGCATCCTTATATGCCTAGTTTTTTGTGTATTTTACATCCATTACACCATTGTATCTATGTTTACACCCACTCATCTTTAATCTATGCAATAGGTTGTCTCCTTGAGATTTTTATTACTAATTTTCCCTACAAGGGTACAAAATTTGAACCAATCATAAATCTAAATGAAACCTATAGGGGCAAACCATTCTTTATTAGTGATCAAAATCTACCCTAATGGGAATTTTATTTTATCAATCGATCAAATTCAATCTAATGGAGCACATTATTATTTCATTTTTTTGGAGACATGCTTCTCCTTTTTATTCTAATTCCAAGCTCTATATATATTTTTCCCTCATTCTATCAATATTTTAGGTTTCAACTTATCTCAAGATCGATCATTCCATAAGCACACAACTTTCACCCTAGCTTTGGGTATGTTCAACGTGTGTCACTTATATTTTTGGATTATATCCTTCCCATTCCCCCCATATTTAGGGCCATTTATATTCTAATTATATTTTGATCATTGATGGAATCAACATGTGTAAAACTTATCTCATCTATATTTAATCTATTCCATAGGTTAATCTCACTTTCTCTCTCTTTTTGAGAGTTTATCCTTCTCTTTCATCCTTGTATGTCCTCTTGAGGGGGAATCATGGGTCTTTTCTTTCCAATTTGTTCTTGGAAAATCTTTTATTTGAAAAGACATTGCTTCACTAAATGTATCATTATTCCTTCTCAAATAGGGGTAAAATGTACACATCTAATTCTTAACACCATTTGTGTTGAAATTGAAAATCATAATTGAAATGCACTCAAATGCACAATTTAAGCCAAAATCACTAAAAACACATTAAATGGTTTGATCTTGCCATATACAAGTTCTTAGTTAGGCTAATGTATCCCTAAATAGGGCAATGTATTTTATGTGATTATTAACTTTGATCAAATCATTTTGAGTCAAAATGGTGAAACACACTTGGGTGGTTTGGATTGCTCTTTTCTACCAAATCATCAAACACAAGACACATGCATGTGTTATTTTTTGTTGATAACATCTTAAATGGGAGATTTGTCTATATACAACTAACATAATCCTATAATTACATTCTAATGAAATTACAATATACTAATATAACATTCTGACTAGTTTGATTAATTATGCACCATTTACTAAAGAATTGCACTGAAATTGATTAATCTTACTTAGGCAAATTAAACCAAATTATGAGCTTAAGTAAGAATTTCATCAAATTTATTGAATATTTATTTATTATAAATTTATTCTTTATATCTACATAATCAAATGACATCATCTATGGATTGGCATCCATAAGCCATAAATGCAAAAAATATTAGGTTTATGGCCTCCCATGCCTCTTTAATGCCCCTTTCTTCCAACTATTTATGAGGGAAATTATGATTTGAGCCTTCAAAAATTGAATGGATTCTTAGCCACACATATTGATATCAATATGGATGGTCATAGTTCATTCTGAGCAATTGCAAAAGTCTATAAATAGGAGGTCTCTCACTCACATTTTTAAGCTTCATTTGTGTAAACTTATAATGTAGGATTCTCTCTACAAGTCATTTGTGAGTAGTGTTATAATAATTTATTTTCAATGGGATAGATTCAACATAGGCATCCATTTGATATAATATCATGATCTTGGTTTCATTAGTGAGAAAGAGATGATGGAGGAGCTTTACCATGCATCATTATTTAAGACTTGAGCACCAAATCAAGGGGAAAATAAAATTTTGAGATGCATTTGTGTGATGGGATGTTATTGGGAAGGCAATATGTATGTGATTTATTTAATTTACTCTTAATTATCATTTGAAAAACCCCATTTGAATAGGTTGGATTATATTATTATGTTCTTATGCATTTTTATTGGTTTTCTTTACTAATTCTTAATCTAACCATCTTTGTAATCCATCTCTACATAACTCATTCTAGGGGGAATTCTCTATGTTTCTCTTTCCTCCACTCACAATAGTGTAATAGGTGAGTCTCCTATATTTCCCCCTATCATTTCTAGTTTGGCTTCATTCATACCCCTAATATAAACCATTAGACCACAACCTCCATAAATTTCTCCATCCCTTATACAAGTATCCACTTCCCAAGGTACACCCCTAGTAATCACTACTACTATCACCTCATTACCACCTATTTCCCCATTAGATTCATTTTATAATATTTGAACCCTTATATCATCAAAATTTACTCCTATCAAACCCCCTATATATAAGAGGAAGTAGGGAACTCATTTAAATTCTCCTTAGGGTGATCTAACAAATCAAACCTCATAAGAAAAATTAGAGGGAGGATTGGATAAAATAAAAGATTCTAAAGCAGTAGAACCTATAGATGTGATATAAAGGAGAAATGGTAGGATAAAATGTAGACATAATTATCTAAAACCATTCATGAGACCACAAAAATTGATCTCAAGGATGAATGGTTACTATAGGAGACTGAGTCTAGTGACACTAATATTTTGAAGAATTGGTCAGTCTCAACTAAATTACTTCAGGACCCATATGGAGACAAAGAAGGTGAAATAGAGTCTAAACCTCTATTTTTTGTACATAGTAAATCATCAAACCTATCTCTATCTTTGACACCTCCCATCATAGTAGTGGCACTTATAGCAATAGTTCCCCTAATTTCTACTTCTCAAGTGGTAAGTAAACAACCTCCTCATTCCTCACCTACTATTGTAACTAATGTTCTGGTCAATACACTTGTTTCAATGTTGATTATGTAAGCCCTGGTTCTAACACTTGTGATCAAAGTTATGAGACACTTAACTAACCTTCAAAATACCCTAATGGATTTCTTTCACATTGGTGATGGACTATTTGAAAAATTTACTCAATACTTCTATTACCTATTCATTCTTTACTTCCTCAAGCCCTCAATCCTTTGGAATCAATAAGTAAGTAAATTTTGAATATTTGGTCTCCACCACTATTTTTGTTTCCCTAGTTATTGCCTCCCAACCATTGAATAAATTAGGCCTACCAATTGGTCATGTAGCCCAAACTAAAGCTGCAACCATTACAACATAGAAGGGGTCAGAAAAAGAAAGATAATAATTGACACAATGTCCCCAAATAAGGTCATTGGTTGGAGAATAAATATTCCCTCTTTCCCTCAACTAAAAACCTCTTCTCCCAAGCCCATGCTCCCTCTATGGTAATCCACGTCTATCACTCGTAAAGAGTAATCAAAACCTTCACAATAATTAATTTCCTTAAACCTCCTTAAATGGATCCTTAAAATGTAATGGGTAAATAAGGTAGGCAAGACCCAATTATTATTGAGTAACCAACAGTCAAGTTTCACTTCAATAGAGAAATGTAGACTATGAGGAAGGTCAAAAGGAAAACCATAATGGATAAAAGACACAAGGTAGAATTGGAGCAAAGAGAAGATGTGTTCTCTTTAACCAAGAGAATAAAATTGATCCCTTCTGATATTAGAAATTACATCAAAGACCCCTACACCTTTGTAGAATCTATGGGGGGAGTAATAAAAGAAATGTTTAAGGGATTTGATCTAGTTGTGGAGGAATTATAAGGAAGAAGTACCATATAAACTCTAAGGGACATTATGGATAGCATGTAAGGAGCAAATCAAAAGTAGTATGACATTATCTAGTTAATAATAAGTACAAAAAAGGAGTCATAACCCAAGTTGGGAGATGTATACACATTTACTAATAATATGAATAAAATGGAGTCCAAACTCTATTTATTAATCCAATTAGCCTAGAACAAGACTTATGACTATCTAAACTTAATAACTACTATGGATGCATCATGGACCTTAAATTACATAGCTTCTAAGAGAGATAGCTTGATAAAATGGCATCAATAAATGTGAAATTTAGTTCTAAAACTCACCAGCTATGTGGATCATCCCATTAAAATTTTAGGGGAGATGACAATCAATGGTTTGATTAACCCAAGTGGGGAATTAGTCCTCAAGTCCATCTTTGAAGACCTCCTCTAGACAACAGAAAATAGTTTCAAGGTACAGGTCAAGGTAAAAGTGTATAAGACCCAAGATGACTTACTATAGTTGATTTAATTTATTATAATTATTGTCATTAATAGAGATAATCTTAATTTGCATCTTGTAATTTCATTAAAAACACATAAAAATTGATGCATAGACTCCCCCAACTCTTCAAAAGACATATATTAGACTTTGATGCAATTAAAATGGAATTCTAAGTAAGTCACATTCTCTATTTACACATTCAGGTGAGAAGTTAAGAATCTCCATCTTCCCTACCTCCACCAACTGTTTTAGTTGCAACTACTTCTCAAACCCCAAATATAACCATAGTTATAACTCTAGTTAAAATTTTAATGACTACTGGATCGTAAGTATCAACAACTACAATGACCTCTTCGTAGGAAATTTCCCTTGTAATTACATTAATTGAGATAACATAATGTTTTTATAATAATGTTTATCTCTTATGAATGATTGGATATGTTGTGGCTATAGAGTAGGATTATAAGATGTATTAGTCCATGTGTTAGTCAAAAAAATATTTATAAAATCTGGTAGACAATAAAGAATCAAGCCCACTCTCTCATGGGACATTGTTAATGAATTATAAGAGTTACTTAAAGAATGAATACTACCAAACCTTCCAAATAATTCCCCTCCTTCCAAGAATGGATAAAAATCATGTTTTTCTATAGATTTAGTGTTTCAAGTATACACCAATGATGATTAGCGTGCTCTTCCATCAATTCATATTTCACTAATGGCTTAGGCTCACAAAATTTATTTGATTTATGTAGATAGGTAAATATTTTTTATAATAATTTATGCATGGTATGTTTATATAAATAAAGCTTAAAAATGGTGGTATTGGATCACTTATTTATAGCTTTCTAAAAAGTTTCAAGATCAACCATGACTATCCATCTTGAGATCAAGATGTGTAGCCATAAAATGATTCAATTTTGGATAGACAAGCCATCAATATTCCCATTAATATTTGGATGAATGAGGCATTGAAGAGGCATGGAAGAGCTTAATCCTGATATTTATTCCATTAATAGCTTATGAATGCCACCCCATTGATGATTTCATGAGATGATGTAGATTTAAGGAATGAATTTCCAATAAATAGATTTTCAATAACTTCCATAGAATACTTATGTAGGCTCTTGATTTGGTTTAATTTGCTAAAGTGACTTTGATTAAGTTTGTACAATTCTTTGGAAATATGTTTCATACTTAATCAACCTAGTTAGAAATGTAATTTTATTGAGTCATAATTTGATTGAATTGTAATCAAAATAAGGTGTTAGTTTCATACAAAATAATACCCTAGTTAGGGCATTATGGATGTGAAATAACACATGCACATGACATGTGTTATCAAATTAGAATAATTTAGTGGTATAGAGTGTCATTTTGTGTGATCATGATTTGAATTGAAGTGATTTCAAAAAATATAATAATCACATAAATTTCATTTCCCCATTCAGGGATATATTAACCTAAATTAACAACTATATGTGACAAGTTAGAACCATTTAGTGCATTTTAGTGATTTTGGCCCAGATTGTGCATTGTCACATAATATTTCTTAAATTGAAAATTGAAACATAATTAGTGATAGAAATTGGATATCTAAATTTTTCCCCTATTTAAGGTGTGTCAAGACATTTGGTTGAATCAATGTATTTTCAAAGAATTAAAAGGTCACTATAATCACAAGGAATAATTTTTTTCCCATTTTACATTTTTAAAGCTTGCATGAATGATAGAGAAATAGGCTTAAAATTTTCCCAAACATCATTTGGGAATCCCATGATGCCCCCTTGAGGGGATGACAAAAAAATTGAAAATCTTTTATGGGTGGGCCTTCGATCATAATAAATTATAGTCTCATTAATTCCAGTAAAAGAGGCTAAAAATAGAATAATTAGAAGAAGAAAATAGAAGGAAAAATTGATCTACATGGGTAAAATAGTAACCCAAAATAAATAAAATGTAGAAAATATAATCCTAGGGGGTGAAAATTTTGAAAAATTTACTATATTTTGATCCCTAGAGGTAAAAACAAGTCATTTGAACCCCTAACTATAGTAATTTTTGAGCTGTGAATTTTTTGTCTGATAAAGCTAAGAACAATGGTTAATGTCCTACACCACCATCATATTTGAGAGTGCATGATGGAGTACCAATTACCATTAAGGATTGAAGCATTAGTAGGTACCTTTTTTGGTATTTAACTTTGTCATTCATTACATTTGTTATGTGTAAATAGCTAGTAGTTAGGTGTTCCCACCATTTTCCCAATTTGGAAAATGGTGAGTTCACCACAAAAATGGATGGAATGATATGATATTAGTGATTCGACTAACCTTTCAATGGGATCATGGGTCAAAATAGATATATTTCCAAGACAATGGTAATATTGCATTTTTAGGTGGATTTTACCCTATCAAATGGCAAGTTTGCCAAGATCAACGATATCACCCTACCAATTGGTGATAACATCTTGTTAAATGGTGGGGTCATGATAATCAATCACTTCATCATAAAAATTAATGGGAATGCCATGATAAATGATGGGATTACCAAAATAATAGTGAAAATACTAGAAGAAAGTATAATGGCCCCCCTAAGAGATTAATCCATGGCCAAAATTAGAAGAAGAGAGATAGAGACACGTATAAGATTAGTCTAGGCCTCAAAATTAGAATAATGTGATAGAAATATAATTGACATGAATCCCTATGTTTTATTTATAGGAGTGAGTTTTGGTGACCACATCATGGGAGCAATGATCCCAAGTATTATGGTAATAAAGGCTAATGATAGATGAGCTTGTGGGTATCCTAGTCCTAGTGGACTTGTGTCACCTGGCATGGTTTCTAGTAATCTATATAGACAACTCATATTTGTCAGCATTGGTAGAGATATGAAATTTAGATACTTCCAATTTTCATCTATTGACTAAGGAGGCTATAATGACACTAGAGAATGTGCATTAGATTTTTTTGGTACCTATATAAGGACCTAAGATTACTTGGATGGGGGAAATATGATAGGTCATGCTCAATGATCTACTTGGAGTATTGGAGTAGGGGATTGTGGATAAGTACATATACATGGATGTACTATTGGAGTTGGCTTGGACTCTAAAGGGTGGAGTAAGATTGGGATAGTTCCCCACAAGGTGGTGGTTTTGATATCTATTGTTAGCAGCATTTTTTTGCCTGGTAATAGTGGGTGGTTCTTTCCCTTGGGGTTGATCAATGTGGTATAATAGATGTTTGATCACCTAACATGGTTTGTATGGGGACCAGTCATCCTATCACAACTATAATAGACTTGCATATGATTTTACATAGGGGAGGGTGTAACAGAATCCATAATACATTGCTCTAGGTATGGTCCTAGGATTGTATAGTGATTGCATGGCCAATGGGACTGAGATATCAATGGGGATCATAATATTACATGGAATAGGGATGATACCCTATAGGACTAAGTATGTATAGAAATTTGAGGGAACTAACCTATTATATATGAGCCATTAATAAAATGGAGGATTGAGACTTCATTTGGCATATTTACTTAGGGAAATAATTTTTATGGGTTGAGGACCTATTTGTGATGAGGTACATGATCATGTCATACTAAATCATAGTGTACCATGAATATATGGTAGAGATATATAGGTTGAATCAAGTCTAGTGGTAATTTGGCATGTAGTATGACATCCTAAAGGGTCCACATTAATATGCACATGTGACAAGGGAGATTAAGGAGTGGGGGCCACTAGTTCCTAAGGTAGAGGTAGTTATTGACTATGATAGGGTGGTACATGTTATATGGGACTATGTAGGAGGAATTCCCAATACAGGGGTGACTGATGCATATGCCACATGGTGGATCAAAGTGAGACCCATTTGACTAACTAGGTCATTTCCCTGACAACCAATTTTGAGATAGAGATGGGTGTGGATGAGGAAGAACTAGGGATAGGCATCAACATAGTGATAAGTTTAGGTGCCCATATATCCTAACCATTTCTTATGCCATTTGATTATATGTGGTATAGCCTCAGGGATAACAGGATCCCACATAATATGTAAATATGCCTAAGCTAGATGGTTAAGATGTGGATACAGGGAATGCCCTAGGTGGTGATGGAGGCTATATGACAAGATCAGGAGAGGTAGGGACATTTGAGATAGGTATAAGGATAGGGACATGATTAGAAGGGGCAAGGCCCTTAGGCACAAAGAGGTCCACTAAGGACCAGGCCTTGATTGATATACTTTAGATGGATATTATTACACACCTTTGATAGACTATAGGGTTACAGATCACTATGGTTGGGTTACATGTGTAGTTGGTTACATCTCAAGGAGAGACCACTAGGATATAGGGTCTTATTATAGCTAGGGATGTAGAGATTGTGGGTCTCAGAGGATAGGTGGCATAGTTATTAGGGGTTCAAGCCCAATTATCCACATAAGATGAATTTTATGGTAGTGGTTGGTGAGTAAGATTTTACTTGGATAGAGATGGAGAGGTTGATATAGGAGAGAGATGAGGCTCAGAGAGATGGGATAGATATAAGGGTAGGATTAACAAGAGCCTTGGCCAATGTTATTATGGATAAGGATGATGCCTTGCACATGAATAATGATGTCCTACATGCTAAGGATGAGATACCCTATTTAAGGTAAACTTATAAATAAAAAATTCTTATGGAGTAAATAATGGCTTTCTATAAAGAGTATACTATGTCACAATAGACTAAATAGATCTCCAGGTCTAGATAGGGGATAAAATTAGAGTGATCAGTGATGTAGCTAAATATATAATAGGTTATAATGGGGCCTCCACCACCATGTTCACTAGTACCACTAGCATCTGGGATGGATGAGAGTTTCCATGAGATTCCTCCGAAGGATGATCATGATGAGAGATGATTATTTTAGCACTCCTTTCTATAATATGTATAAATACTCTCATGATGTATAAAAATATGATTTTGATATATATATATATATATATGACACTCAATTTTAGCTTAATGTTATTTGTACATGGACTATTAATATTCTTTGATTGTCACATGTTTTTTTCATTGATATTACTCTTTTTTATGATACATTTTGATATGCTAGTTCTAGGATATGCACATCCTTAGTTAACACATGGATGTTGATGTATTTTGTATTAATCTACTTCATGTATGACTAGATGATATAATATAATTTACGAGATGCACATTCTAAACTAATCATAAAAATAGTCAATTAGACTCACAATGTATGTCAAGAGATGCATGTCTTGCATAGAGTCCTTTTTGTTTCCAAATTTGGCCTTGGATAGATTTTATGTTAGATATTCAGGATGGTGCATTCAGAAATGATCTTTGGTGTCACATTGACTTTTAGATTTGGAACGCTTAGTGTTTACTATAACAAATTTGAAATTATATATAATAAGTATGAGTAATTTATAATAACATTATATTTGTATTTCCGATTGGCTGGTTCAAATGAGAATATTTATAACTAAGGATAATGATAAAAATTACCAAAACTAGAGTTACAATTATTTATGTTTAAATAAAAACAAAAAAAATAAATGAAGAGAAGAATAACAATATAAAATTTTAACCTAACTTAGAATCAAGATATGAACAACCAAGGTGTAAGTAGGAAAAATAATGTATACAAAGCAAAGAAATAACAATTTATTTCAAGATATGAATAATCAAAATCGACATGTATTAACAAAGTTTACTTAGAAAACAAACACATAATAAAACAAGTTAAATACAAATGTAAACAAATCAAGCCTAAGTAAAAATTAGACTTAAAATGTTAATAGAATGCATTTAAACACAAAAGGACAAAATAATATAATATACAAGATAAAATAGTAAAACAAAAGACAAAAACACCAAAACACCAAGAACAAATAACAAAAAAAGAGATAAAATAACAACCCAACAAAAAAATAATGAAAACACAATAACAAACCAATAAATAAAATAAAGACACAACACAATACAAATATAAACTAATGAATGAACAAAAAAACATCAACAAAAATAAATGGAGAGCTAACAAAGCACAATAAAATATAAAATCAAATAAAAACACACAAACAATGGTTAGCCACAATGTTACTGAAAAAAACATTTACTCATGCACATGTAATAGAGGTGGTACACTATATGATAGGGTGACCCTTAAGTTAATAAATAACAATGTTGGTAAAATAAGAAAATAAAAATGGAAACAAAGTTTCCCCAAGTGACAGGGAAACAATATCATAAAACAAAATGGGGAAAAATAGAAGAAAAGGAAGGGGTGGTCGAGCTAACTCTAGATGCACGAGGTAAGTGGATGCTACCTACATAGTTCCATGGATGTAAGATCCAATATAAAATTCAATCCAAATGTGGTTCTCTTATGAAATGAGATAGAAGAAAAGAGATGATAGGAAAACATGATTGTATTGTAGAGGAATAAGGAAATGGACTCACAAAATGATGAGTGTGTTCAAATGATTACTCACAAAATGGTGAGAGTGTGAGATCATAATAAATAGAGGTTCAAAAAAATGTTTTTATTCTTTTTGGATATCAATTTATAATGTTTTTGTGTTTTTAGGATAAGAAACCAAAATGAAATATTAACAAAAGTCCCAAGGAACTACCCAAATGAGGAGATGCACTTCCATAGGTAAGAGTTCAAACAATAGCTAAACCAATTGAAATGGTAGATAATGAATATAAAAAATGGTACAATAACTAACTAAGCATGGAGATGCATGTCTAAGAGTATGAGTTCCAATAAAATCTAAAATTGGATACAATGGAATTTTTTATCCTATCAAGGCAACAATGCCTACCAAACAACAATAAAATGAGAATAGAATAATACATAGTATGGAATATATCTGAAGAACCATTCAACAAGCAAAAAACATGTGCTAAAATATCTTTGTACACTTTTCTATGAAAATAAGTCACAAAATATTGTTTAGGATAAACTACATTATAGAATGGACATTGAGTGTGTCTAGAATGCCTATGAGTCATAATAAAGATCATAATTGGTTATGGAATATAATTGTATAGGTTAAAAAAATATAAAGTTACAATGATCTAGGGTAGTAAAATAATATGGTTCAAGGTAGAATGGTCTAGGTTACAATGATCCAGAAGGGAATGACAATGAGTCTTGGGAATATAAATGATCCAAAGTGTCAATGGTCTAGGGGTACAATGGTCCAAAGTTAAAATGTTCTAGGGTAGTAAATGAATATGGTCCAAGGTAGAATGGTCCAGTATAAAATGAGAGAATAAAAATGGTCTAAGATAGGATGGTCTAGAGTATAATAGTGAGATAAAATGACTTTTTCACAAGTTTACCCTAAGTAAAGGGTCTTGTAGATAGTGGTTCAAAAGGCTATCAAATATATAAATTTTTTAGATGTATAATATTCATGGGTTTTGGGAGTTCTTCACCATTTGAAGTAGCCAATCGGTATGCTCTTGATCCATAATCTACTATGACAACATATGGGCCCAACCAATTGGGTTAAAACTTACCCTTCTTCTTGCATTCAACATTAGTGCTCTTTTGGTTCTCCTTTAAGACCAAATCACTATCACAAATTTTAAACTCCTTAGGGAGAATTCACTTGTTATGGCTTCTACACAATCTATTCTAATATGATTTTAAATTTTCCAGGGTAGCCAAATGCTTACCATCAATGAGCTTGAGATCTTATGACATGAAAAATTTATAATATTCATCATATTCAATGTTGTCCAAAGATACTTACAGTGAAGGTAACTCAATCTCAATCTAGATAATAACCTCTATGCCATAAGCATGGGAGTATAGATTAGCTCCTAGGGGTTTGATGACTAATGTGATAAGCCCAAATGGCAAGAAAAATATGCAACTACAAATTATGACCAACATCATTAACATTGTTTTTTAGGATTGCAACAATGTCTTTGTTAGACACCTTGGCTTGAATGTTGTCTTGTGGGTTATATGGTGTGGATTTTTTATGCTTTATTTTGAATTTGGCACAAAGAACCTTACAAACTCAATTTATAAATGATCCACCATTGCCAAAAATAATACGTGATGGGATACCATATCAACATATGATATGGTAATCGCTAAACTTGGTAATCTACTTTCCAGTAATGTAAGTGAGAGGAATGGCCTCAAGCCACTTAGTAAAATACTTAGTAGTAGTGAGACTGATTGATTAATAATTGGTGCAAATTTTACAATTCTAGAATACACCAAATGAATTTGTAAAAACTTATAACTTTGTCTCAAAATAATTATATTCAATATCTCTTTCTTGCTAAAATCTTCCTTCATTCATTTCCAAACCTCTTCATTGGCTTACAAAAGCTTATCAAAGCTTTATCTATCAACAATGCTTTGTTAAAAATGCTTATGCTTTCCAAATAACACACTAACCTTTTATATGCTTCCCAAGCCCATGGAATGCATAGGTGGATTTATCAACATACTTTAAATAAAGGTAAGGGGATAAAACCCCTTCCCATGCCTCTGGTTTTGGGATGAAACTCATCCAATTTTCAATGAATTAACTTTCCTCCATGTTTAAAGGCCACATACCACATGGGGGTTAAGAAAAGTGGGTGGTTTATTAATGAAAAAAAAGTAATTTGATGGGTGCCATGTTAATATATAAATTGCCCCATCTACATTTATCATTACCTTTTATTTCCCATGAATGAAATTTAAAGAATGTAAAAGTATATAATAGGGGAAATATGTAAATTAATTAAATAATGAAATATATATGGGTGGTTTGGTGGCTTATTGATCCCCCCTAATATATAATTTTGTTTTTAACTTGATTTTATTTATTTATTTCATTTTTTCACCTTTAATTCATTTGATGCTAGGCAAGAGATTATTTCAGATCAGTTTTCCTCAGTGTGATCCTCTTTGATCATTCCTCCATACTGAGGTACTTTTGGACCTCCAAAAGTGATATATTTTAGAATAAGGTGAGGGTATTTCTCCCTCATTTTTCTAGTTTCCATCCACTTAGCCTTCCCTGGATGTGTCCCTTTTACAACCACATGAAGATATTCAACATCATCTCATCATGAAGTTCTCACTTTCCTATCAAGAATGGTATCTTCCTATAATTCATTCAGATACTCTAGAAAAAAATCTTCAATAGAAGGTACAAATTAACTTTCATCATAGTCTATAATCATAAGAGGCTCATACAAATTCATATTTTCAACATTAAAAATAAAATAATTCTACATATATGGTGGCAAATATAATTGAAAAGCATTATTACCAATCTTTTCCAAATTTTTAAATGGACCATATCGAATTGATTTAAGCTTTTTACCTTCAAATGTAAGCCTCTCCTTACTGATATAAAGCCATAATTGATCACCAAATTGAAAATGATGATCAATTCAATGTTATCATGCTTAGCCTTGTATTTTTATTGACTTTTCTCCAACTATTCCCTACCAATCTATTGAACTAATTATCTCTTCTAAATGAACTTCTTATCCTTCTCAACATCAACTCATCCATATGTAACTAATTCCTTATCAAATGTGAAGACCAATGGTGACTTAGGAAAATAATCAAAACAAGTTTCAAAATGAGGATTCCATGTGGAAGAATGTAGTGCTTGATTATAATCATGTTGCACATAACATATATGTTCATCCCATAATTTAGTATGTTTGATTTAATAACCTTAGAGTAGATGTACCACTATACAATTGAACACCTCTATCTGTCTATCAGTTTGTGGATGAAATTTAGTACTTTTCATCAGCTTAGTATCCATTAAGTCCCAAAAATTTGACCAAAACTCTCCAAGAAATCTAGAAGCCTGATCAGAGATAATAGATGTGGGCAATCCAAAATAAATGAAAACATATTAAAAAAACAAGTGTGTTACCCCTTCACTAGTAATATGTTTAGTACAAGGAACTAATACACACATTTTACTAAATATATACATAATGACATAGAGATAATTATGTTTCCTTTATTTCATAGGTAAACCTCCTATAAAATCCATAGAAATAATTTCCCAAGGTCTATTAGGAATAGGGAGAGGTGTATATAAACCTAATTTCCTATTACTAGGCTGACTTATAACATAAATAATACAACTCCTTTTATATTATGCAAAAAATTATTGCATATGAGGCCAATAATAATACATCTATAATTGTGCAACTATCTTACCAACATCAAACTGACGTGAAACAAGAGAAGTGTGAGCTTCTCTAACCATATGCACTAGTTCATCTTATGGAATATAGAGTTTGACAAGATGATATAAGAGTCCATCATGCACATGATAGTCAAATTCTCCCACCTATTTACCACTAGTCAAATCTTCATACACTTCTTTAAAGTCAACATCATTAATATGCTACTATTTATAACTTTCATGTATTAAAGAAATATTCTATAAAAGAACTGATGCAACAATAAGAGGTCTAGAAATTATGTTATCAACCTTGTTTTTTGTACCTTTCTTATACCTTATCACAAGTTGAAACTATTGAAAAACTTCCATCTACTAAAAATGTCTTGATTATTGTAGTTTGGTTTGTGATTGAAGATACTGTAGTGGCTAATGATAAGTGTGAATCACTGTCTCTTTGCCAATAAAATAGTAATTCCATTTCTTCACACTTTGCACCAAAGCATACAATTTTTTATCATAAGTTGGATAGTTTATTACCACACTTGTGAAGGTTTCTAAATGGTAACAAACTAGTTTCCTTTTCTGCATCAAAACTACCTCCATAGCATAATCTCTTGCATCTATCTTAATTTTAAATGGTTATTGTAGACTTATAAATGCTAAGACATGAGAATTACTTATTTTCTCTTTCAATGTATCAAAATATCTCTGATGTTTACCTCTCCACTAAAAGAGCTACTTAATGATAGTCAAATAATGTAAAGGAGATGCAATAGATGAAAAGTTAGCAATAAATTTTCTCTAGTACTGAAATACACCAAGAAATCTCCTAACCTATATCACATTATTGGGTTTAGGCTAGTTAAAAATAATCTCAAATTTTACAGGATCAATTTTTAGTTTACCATGTCCCACAACATAACCCAAATAAACCAAAGATGGTTTCCCAAATTCACATTTTGACATCTTCATATATAGTTTTTCCTTTCTCAAAGAATCTAAGACTTTATGAATATGAATGACATGATCATCCCATGATTGACTAAAAATAAAAGTATTATCTAAGTAGACTATCACAAAATCATCAATGAATGGCCTAAAAATATCATTCATCACATGAATGAATGTAGTTTATGCATTGCATAATCCAAAAGGCATAACGAGCCATTCAAACAAACCCTATTTTATTTTAAAAGCAAATTTCCAAATATCATCTTCATTGATTCTCCCCTGATGATAACCAATTTTTAAGTCTAACTTATTGAAATAAATATAATTTTTCAATTGGTCTAATAAATCATCAATGCAAGGAAGAGGGTAATGATTTTTCATCATAACTTTATTCAAGGCAAAAAAATCAACACATATATACCATGTGTAGTCTTTCTTAGGTACCAAAATGATAGGTGAACCATAAGGGGATGAAATTGGGTAGATAATTCCTTATGCCAATAGTTCCATCACCTACTTCTTGATTTCATTATTTTCAACAATAGACAATCTATACATATAAATGATAGGAAGAGGTGCATCTTGCAATAATTGTATCTCATGTTGAACTACTCTTTTAGGAGGTAGATCTTATGGATCATAAAAACATCATCATATTTAGAAATAATTTTTACCAATTCATTATGATGTTTAGGATCACAATTCTCAAAATCCTTTTCATTATGTTTCTCATTAGCTTTGATCACCATGAGTACAAAATTTTTGCTTAAATTTACAAGCCTTTTCATCTACCCTATAGTAACCAAAGAAAGAGTTGTTTTCACATGATGAGCTCTAACAATACATTCAATCCCATATTTAACAAGAAAGTACTTATTCTCTTCCCTATAGAATATTGCTTTATGATCAGAAAGATAAGGAATTCCCAAAACCACACAATAAATGTCTAATGGAATAACATCCAAATCAACCTCATCAATGAACTTATTAGTAATGAAAAGTCTGAGTCTACAAGTTCTTATTACCTAGAATTTTGCATTAACACAAACCCAACCCAAAGGATAAGGCTTAGGATGTGGTTTGGTTTGGAGTCCCAAAATATTCACAACCTCCTCTAAAATTAGATTATCTTGAGATCCAATATCAAATAGTGTCTATTTTAGTATATTTAAAAAAAACTCTAAGGTGTAAAATCTCATTTATTTTCTTCTCATCATGCATAGATTATTGTTTAGAGGAAGATAAAACATTATATGAACTAATTATAGAAGAAGAGGAAGAATTACAACCTTGTAAACTCATGGCCATGATATTGGTCTCATCACCAAAATAGGATCCAAGGTCATGCACCACAATATTGGTTTTCTTCTCTTTTCATTTATTATTGTTAAACCATTTAGGTTTTAATTCTAGATATAATTTCCAACACTTAGATTCATCATGTTTTTTCTTAAAATGATTAAAAAATGGATTTGCATCTTCCTTTTTAACTATATAAGTCATTTTTTCCTTACCTTTTCCTTTTGGACCTTTGTCCTTGCTTTCAAATTGCTTGGGTTTTTGCTTAGGAAAGCTCTCCTTAGGCATTTTATCCTTAGCTTCCAAGTGAGTAGCATGTACACAAATAGAATCTAGATTATAATGATTTAAAACCAACATCATATGTCATAGATAAGTATATAACCCAGCAATATAATTCATCAAAGTTTCCTATGTGTGTAATGGAATATTCAAACATAAAACTTGCTTCTCAAAATACTATATATAATTATTGTCACTTGAACTTTCACCCTTTTAGGAGATGACAAGTCTCTCCTTATTTAAGTGGCATAATGGAACCACCTCAGGGATGTGGGTGACCCAAAGTTGAAGTGAATATCTAGATTAGGGATAGTTCCCTTGATGTATAATTATAGCTCAAACCTATTACTAACTATTAGGGGTGAAAAAGGAAAAGAATTATTGAAACAAATCTAATCTAGGGGAGGTGATACACCAAATAGTTTCTCTACTCACACCATTTATAGTGCACTTGGAACCAAAGAGAAGACTACACATACACTTCATCCAATGAAACACTCTTCTTATACATCAATGTTTCAAGCATGGGGTCTTAGAGAAATTCTAGGCTAAGAGGACTTAGACAATATGCCTTCTAGAAATACTAATGAATAAGCTACTCACTACACCTATAATCCACATTAGACACTTCTTGATAAACTATAAAAGATATCTCTTAAATCACACAAGGAATGAGGAAGAGTAACATGTGAAGGTAAGCAAAATACATTTGCATAAAACCAAAAACCATAGCATGCACTTAGTGAAATCTTGAATGAGGTAAAAATAACATTCTTCATTAATTCAAGGCAAAATTTTGGCAAGGCTTCACCATACCTAGCTAGAGAGATCTATTTCAAATTTGGGTCACCCATAACCCTAAGGTAGTTCCATTATGCCACTTAAATGAGGAGAGACTTGTAATATCCTCAAAGGGTGAAAGTTCAAGTGAAAATAGTTTTTGGCACACCTGATGGGACTCTTATTCTAAGAATTTGAGGATTTTTGGTGT
Source organism: Torreya grandis (assembly GCA_037957365.1). Classification (NCBI taxonomy): domain Eukaryota; kingdom Viridiplantae; phylum Streptophyta; class Pinopsida; order Cupressales; family Taxaceae; genus Torreya; species Torreya grandis. Next base: position 143,081 of record JARHVA010003580.1, read on the forward strand.
TTTCTTCAAGATATCAACCTTTGGAGGAAATTTCACTAAGCAAAAATGGTGACTCCAAGCATAAATATATTAGTTAAGTAGTCTAGGTACTCTAATTAAAGTTGTTTTATTGTGATATACACTTCTTATGAGTGATTAATGGATACTTTTTGTGTTGAGTTTGTCTTAACACAAGTTAGGGAGACATATCCATCATTACATTTTCCCTTTCAATATGAACAAGTCCTTGGCTAAGCTTGTCATGATCCTTATCAATCATATGTTACCTATAATAAGCCCTATCAAGCTTGTGCTTCACCTAGTCCACCTAGTTCCTCTCAAAGTCATTCTATTATAACTCTCATTAGATACAAAGACTATATGTTAGACCTTGATACTATAAATGGTTTTCAAATCATTCCTAATGATTGTATCAAGAGTGTGAGAAATGCTTTGGAGCAAGTTAAAGAAGAATGAATGCCTATAGAGAGAGATAATTGGCATGGTCTTAATAATGAGATACTTAATGTTTGTCACACAATTTTACACCTAGAAGAGAGGTTGAGAGCTCATGAACCAACTCAATCATGGTAAACCCAATATACCCCACATCAACATTTCAGTGTGTCAACTTTGCCCACTCAAAATGTTAACCAAGCATTCTTCAAAATGCCCCAAGTCCTTTATACATTCCCCAAAGTTTCCATTATTGGAATTCCATAAAAGAGAGCAACCAAAGGAAGGAGGACATCATTGTTGAGTAGGTTATTTTATTTGGAGAAGATTTTGAGAAAGGAAGTTTGATTTTTGAGACCCATCTTGACAACGAGATTGAATTGGAAAACCAACTTTTAAGGCAATCTATCATGGTAGCAAAAAGTGGAGAGGTTTTTAAGACTAATTTCCCAAGTGGGAGACAAGATGCCAAACTAAAATAAACCCAATGTTTCTTAAGTGTATCATTTACCCCTCCATTTGTATCTGAGCCCTATGGAGAGTTATATAAGCCTACCTTCCCAAGATGGAAAGAAGTAGTGGAAAATTATGAAAAGAAGAACAAATAATGTTTAAGTGAAGAAGTTGGAAGTGAAGAAAAACTTGAAACTACTAAACTCCCTCCCACCCCTCCTTAAGAAGCCATTGAACCCATCTTTCCACATCATCTAGCTGATCCATTTTACCCTTATAATGGTGAGGATCGTATTGCTTCTTGGGAGATTTTTTGGGATAAAATTCCTGATTTTAAGATGCCTAATACTAACATCACTAAGAGGGAGAAGGATATGGATATTGTAGATTGGATTAATGATAAGGAAGAGATGAATCCTTATGAAGAAACTTATGATTGTAATGGTAATCAAGACAACACTCCTTGTGTTGAAGAAGAAGCTTTGAAGGAGATTATTTTGGATTCCAAAGAGTAAGAAGTTTATCTTATTTTTCACCTTCATGATGCTAACCAAAAAGATGATGATGACTTTTGGAAATGATTTGAGGACATTTTCAATGAAGTTGAAGGTTTCATGAGGCCTAAAAGTCCTTTGGAGCTGACTATAAGACATGATAAGCAAGAAGATGTGTTTTAAGAAGAAGACATGTGGCACACATATATGCAAATGTTTAAACAACATGAATATAATGAGAGGAAAAATCTGAAGAACACAAACCCAAGCTGTTAAGGAGAAAACATGTGTTAAAGTAATCATCATCAAGATACTCCAAACCATGATAGAGCAATTTATGATAACTATGAGTATTTTGAAGAAGGTTTGAAGTATGATTATATAACCTCATGTGAATCTTCTCCTACTAACACCAAGAGGGAGTTTGAATAACAAAAATTTCTAGAGAGCTATGACATAACACTTCTTGAAGGATTTAAAAAGGATGTAACAAGTGAGAAGGATAATGAGGTCTTTCAAGAAGGTATAGACGTGCAATATGCTATCCCCTTCATAGATATGCAAATCTACCATAATGAAAAAAAAAGGATATCTATATGAGACATGTTTCCAAGGTCAATAAGAATTCATCTCACTTGGAGGCTTGTGGGAGATGACTCCATCATATGACATGCCAAGCCAAGGAGCAAAAAAGAAACATGAGTCATCTAACACTACTTCTAAAAGGAAGCATGCTTGGCATTCTCAATCATCTCATGAGGATGGAGATTCAAGGTACTTCCCTTTTGACATAGGAAGGGAGGTATGTTTAGGTTGAACATACATGATTATTTTTCTTGATGTTGTGTCTTGTGTTCCCTAAGTACTTAGTAGCACAAGTGTGCCTTTATTTTATGTGTTTGCTTTGGTTTTTTTGTCTGTTGTATTTATTTTATGTGTTTTGAGGTCAATTAGTTGTCTTTTTAGATAATTTAAGGTATAATACTACTATTCTAGAGTGCATTTGACTCCCTTTACCCAATGGATGGGATAAGGCTATTGGTTGTTAACATAGGCAAGCATGTTACCCCTAGAAATTGCCAAAAGTGTTGACCAAATTTGAATTTTAGTCACATTTTAGTCAACCCATACATATTTAAAAAATTTAAAAGTTTATTATATGTCTTATAGAGGTCTCATGTTGGTATAAACATCTCACCCATCCCTGCTCTAGCCTCTCCAAGTCCATCTTCCTTGTGCTAGTCTAGTCAACCAAAGTCAACCAAATTCAAACATGGTCAAAGGCTCAAATTATTTTGAAAATATCCTAATATGGTAATTTAGGTGTTTTAAATTGTTCCTAAGTCATAATTTGGTCATTTACCATGTCTCATGTTCAAAAAAGGCTTTTTAGCCACATTTTTAGCCCATTTAATGACTTGTATAAAATTACAAGGAAGTATATTTATCAAAAAGTTAGTTTTAAATGTGGATAAGGTTAGATAATGTTATTTATCAGTTATATGTTATTTTAAGAATTATTTTCATGTAGAAAGAGGTAGTTTCTCCTTGAAAATAGGCCATTAATGGCACTTGTGCAGACTTGGGAAGTACACCTTCAAAAAAAATGTGGGATAGTGTCTCTTCACCTACCTAAAGTCATTTATATTCTTGGTGTGTAAATATTTCATCAGAAGGTTCATTATTTTATTCTATTCCTTCTCTCTTGCCTTTGCGAGCCAAGAAAGGTCAACTTTGCATTCTTGGTGTGAGTCATATAGTTGGAGTTGGAATGAATGATCTTAAGCATTGAAAGGAGTTTGATTCAAATTAATTTTAAAGGTAAGAAGTTTGGATTTCATTTATTCTCATTTATGAACCATCACTAAGACTCCAGGTAGCTTTTTATACATTTGCAATCATGAGGGGTCCATGTTTGAGCCTATTTCATAATCTTGTGTTTGGTTTTGATGAATTTAATGGTTTCCTATGTTTATCATGACCTATATATAGGTTTTCCATGATTTTTTTGTATTTTTAAGTCTTAATAAGTTAATAAACCTCTCATAGGATTATTTTTTCTTACAAATTACTCTTTTACATCCATAATTGTCTCAATTGCCTTGAAGGTGATTCCTATGTAGAGAAAGGTGTTTTCAAGTTGAGTTCAAGTTTTCTTGATGGAGGTTTCACATTTGAGACTGTCAACTACATTTGGAGTGTTAGGAAACTTTTAACAAACTTTCTTGCTCAATTTCATCCTCCCTTTCTACACACAATCAATGTATACCTTCAGGTGGTCTTGATAGAGGTTAAAATGGCCATTTTGGAACTTTGAACCATAATATGAATCCCATTTGAAGTCTTAAGATATGGTGAAGGCATACTATATCTCATGAAGTGATGGGTTGCTAGAAAAAGTTAAAGGTCATCAACAAAGAGTGTTGACTATGATTTTAGGCCTACTTTCCAAAAAAAGCCAAAATAGAGGCCCATGAGCTTTTTTAAAGATGACGCATGACATGTTTGGAAATATTCTCAAGACATATAATTTAATTATGTTTAATCCTATACCATGTAAAATATTCTTTCCAAGTGAGAAGGGTAGTTGACAAAAGGAGGGAGGTTTCCTAAGGGTCCAAAGGTGCCATGAAAAACACTAAATCCATTTGGTGTTGTCTACAGGCCTAAGAGCAAAAGTGTTTTTTCCACCAAAGTTGTAATTTATAATATGCCACCATGGTAAGGTGCTTAAAAATAGTTTGAGGGATTATTTTTATTCAAATGATCATCAATGAGAATATGATATTGTTATTTTTTCCTTTCATACACTTTCCCTATCTGTACACAGGGCAAATAACTACCTACAACCAACCTTGGGGGCTGTCAACAAATAATGAGGTTGTTTGGATGATTGAGTGAGGTGTTAGAGGCATTAAAAATAGATAAAGGTATAGAAATGAATTTTATAATCTTAAGGATCTCATGGAAATCCCAAATGCACCTAACATAAGGTTTTATAATGCTAAATCACCTACAAGCAGGGGTAAGTGATTGTCTTAGTCAAATAGTGAACAAAATGATAGTGTTTTGGTGGATGGAAGAACCTATAACATGATATAAATCATATTTTAATAAGGAATAAGATGAAATATCAAGGACTTTCATCCCTTCGTAAGTGTATAACAGTTGATAAAAGGCCACTTATAACAAATAGTGACTGTAGATAGATAGTGAATGAGGAAGGATTCTTTTCATGAAGTCCAAGGTGTGTGTGAGAGTTAAATGAGAATTTGGTGATACTAAAATTATTGGAACACATTCTTAATAACTTGATGATCTCCATGAACCTATAGATGTGGAGGAGAACTCATAGGTGGTTATCTTAGAACAAACCCAGTCAACTCATAACTAAGCCTGGTACCTAGTAAAGAAACCCACAATGAAGAGTGTTAGATTAGATAGATATCACACACATTTTTGGACTCCCTAATGGCACTGGACTCATGATAATCTCCATTCCATATGGGGTCATGTAAATATAAGGTCATATATAAACCCCTACAAATAGAAAACACAAATCCCATAATGTAAACCCTGTAGACAATGTTTTTCCTATAAGTCTATCTTGGTTTGTGGAGGTTTTAAAGGGTCAAAATATGAAACCAAATACTTAAAATTGGTAAAAATAATCATTCATATTTTTATTAAACTTTTAAATGTTTTTTTTAAAGGGAAAATAGGAGAACATGATTCTATTCTATCACAGAGTTAGTGCACTTTTTAGGTGCACAAACCTTGAAAATTTTGGGAAATTGGATAAAAACATGAACCAAAAGGTGTGGATACATTTCCATAATGTTTTATGAGTTTTATTACATCTAACCCAACATAAAAAACATTTTAGAAGGGTCTAAAACTAAACAGGGTACTGTATGCATCTAAGGTTGTAGTCATGATGCACTCACCTTGATAAGGCCTATAGGCCAAGTGGGAGGTCATTTCATGTTCTACCCTTAGTGAAACATTATAATGCTTTGGAAAATATTAATGGGGGTAAGGTTGATATGTTAAATCCATCTTAGATGTCTAGATGGTCAATAAAGAGGTCTAAATCACAATTTATAGGTAAGGCCTACTAGACCTAATATGAGGTCTAATGTCTAGAGAGGAGTCATATCACATTTGTAGTTAGATGAATATTGAGACCTATTGGAACACATTATTGGGCATATATATAGGTTTTTAAGCCTTTTATTTGTAGACAAACTCATCAGGAAGCCATTTCTTGGCTTGAAATGCACATAGGCCTATACGTAATGCTAAATGAGCTCTGGTGGTCATTTTAAAATGCTTAGAAATTTTTGAATATTTGCATGGGACCTCAAGCTATATGGAGATATTATTTAGGTTCCTTAAGATGCCCTCAGTGGCATTGAGAGATATTTTCAATGTGTAACCTTTAATAATAATGGCTAAGACCTAAAAATACTCCAAACCCTCCTTAAGGACCCAATTGGTAAGATGAAGCATCCAAAGGGGTGGAAATTCCATGAAACCAATTGGAGGTAATAAATAACTCTCTAGGGCTCCTCCCCATGCAATTGATCTATACTAAACCTATATAGATGGGGTCTAATAGGGATTATTTAGAAAATTCTCTATGTTTTTTAGGCATGAAGAAATTTTAAATCATGTAACCACCTTTGGGAGAGATATTAGGAATTATTCTTAGTCCTCATTTCTATATATTGAACCATTTAATCTCCCAGGTGTGCCTACCAACTTCCTCATATCAACCATTCTAGTGGGAAGATAGTGAACACTTAGTGAAAGTGGGGAGAGCTCTACTTAGGAAGCCTTTTAAGGATTAAGTGATGAACTTGATGACTTGGAAACTCTTGAAAAGTGTCATCCCTCATTTTGCATGGATCAAAGTGTAGAATTGTAAGCATTTTGCATGCCAAGTGTGAGAGGTGCATGGGAATGAGTCATTTAGGACTATCAAAGATGATTGTGCATGTCTATGGGAATAAGAATGGTTGAGGAATAATATAATACATGTGAGGACTTTTTATTAACCCCTACCCCTCATATAAATCATTAGACTTGACCCTATGCAGTGGTGAGGTAGTATTGTGAAGGCAAATCATGAGGACAGTTTATTATGCAAGCACAAGGGAATCTACACCACATATGGAGGAGTTAAAAAGGTTTGAGGGAAATTTGTCCATGCTTTCATTTAAAGACCTATCTCATTTCAGATTCCATGCCAATGTAACTCCTTATCTTTTCTTGATAAGTGTTTTAATGTATATTGAGCTCCTTTTCTCTCTTTCCTCTCATAATTGCTATAAATTCTACCCTTTTTGGCTATTGTATGGATCTCTCCACCTATGTATGGGGAATCCCTAATATATTTTTGCATTAAATTAATGAATAATGTTATTTTTACCTCATTTAATATTTTATTAAGTGCATGCTATGGTTGTTGGTCTTGTGCAAGTGTATTTTGTTTACCTTCACATGTTACTCTTATTAGTGCCTTGTGTTATTTAAGATCTCTATTTTGAAGGTCAAAAAGAAGTGTCTAATGTGGATTCTAGGTGTAATGAGTAGCTTATTCAATAGTGTTTTTAGAAGGCATATTGTCTAAGTCCTTCTAGTCTAGACTTTCTCTAAGACACCATGCTTGAAACATTGATGTAGAAGAAGAGTGTTCCATTGGATGAAGTGTATGTTTAGGATTCTCTTTGGTTCCAAGTTCATTTTAAATGGTGTTAGTAAATAAAATATTTGGTGTATCACCTCCCCTAGATTAGATTTATTTTAGTTATTCTTCTCCCTTTTCACCCCTAAGAGTTAGTAATTGGTTTAAGCTATAGTGATACATAAAGGGAACTAGCCCTAATCTAGAGATCCACTTCAACTTTAGGTCACCCAAAACCCTAAGGTGGTTTCATTATGCCACTTGAATGAGGAGAGACTTTTCATATCCTAAATGGTTAAAATTTTAAGTGACAACAATAATCTTATAAAATTTTGCACTTAACTTGCCTAAGATTTTTCTAATCCATCATGGCTTATTTCATGAAGCCCAAAGGATAAAATTACTTACATAACTTATAAATTACTTCATTACAAGAAGAAGTCACATTACCTTGTTTGACCTAATCCTATTATCACTTGCTTTCCCACCAGATAAGTGTTGTACCACCCATCTAAATCATAACTAACTAAATTTTCACTTTTTCATCTACACTATTTTGAATCCTATAGTATAAATCAATCTACTTGATCTAATTTGTTTGCATTTAATTATTCATTATATATAGGCAACTCAAACTTAATATCATGATTTAAAGAGGGGAGAGACTTAGATGTTTTTAACAATTTATCATCACTTGTATTGGGAGTTTGAGGAAACCAAGGAATTTACTCTTCATCTTTACCTTTATTTTCCCACTCAATTCAACATTGATTTTCATGATAGATCTCTATTATCATGATTTTCATTTTCTAACAAGATTGATGAAAGTGTTTTTCCTAATCTAATTCTCCTTTCATTGGTGTCATTTGACTTGTAAATTATGTACCTATATTAGGATTGTACTCTTCTAGTTCACCTTCACCACATCTAGATCTTCACATGGTTAACATAAATAATCCAATTTCAATCCAAAAATACTATTATCTAGTGTAGATCACCAACTATGATACCAAAATAATTCAAAGTTATCCAATTATCAAAATTATTATAATAATTTGAATAACTTAGAAAATGGATGTTTTGAATAATAAGCTCACTTTTCTGTAACTTTAAAAAACATACTATTCAAATATATTTTTTATAAAAAATACATGATTATAAAGGAAGTAATATTCATGTGAAAAAAAATAACCAAATCAAAGAGAAAGATAACAAAATTTTGTTTACAAGGTTTGATAATTTGTCTACGTCCCCAGGTCCATTATAAGTGTGACTGATTGATTAATAATTGGTGCAAATTTTACAATTCTAGAATACACCAAATGAATTTGTACAAATGTATACCTTTGTCTCAAAATAATTATCTTCAATATCTCTTTCTTTCTAAAATCTTCCTTCATTCATTTCCAAACCTCTTTATTGGCTCACAAAAGCTTATCACAGCTTTATCTATCAACAATGCTTTGTTGAAAATGCTTATGCTTTCCAAATAACACACTAACCTTTTATATGCTTCCCAAGCGCATGGAATGCATAGGTGGATTTATCAACATAAAATCCCTTCCCATGCCTTTGGTTGTGAGATGAAACTCATCCCATTTTCATGACATTAACTTTCCTCCATGTTTAAAGGCCACATACCACATGGGGGTTAGGAAAAGTGGGTGGTTTATTAATGAAAAAAAAAGTAATTTGATGGGTGCCATTTTAATATTTAAATGGACCCATTTACATTTATCATGAACTTTTATTTCCCATGAATGGAATTTAAATAATGTGAAAGTATATAATAGGGGAAATATGTAAATTAATTAGATAATGAAATATATATGGGTGGTTTGGTGGCTTATTGATCCCCATTCATATATAATTTTGTTTTTAACTTACTTTTATTTATTTTATATTTTTTGTTTTTTCACCTTGAATTCATTTGATGATAGGTAAGAGATTATTTCATATCAGTTTTCCTTAGTGATGATCCTCCCAGATCAAGCCATGGTGTAATAACTAGCTAGAGTGGTAAGGAAGGTGCATGTATCAAATTACCATGTTGTTGGTAAGAAATACACTTCCTGACATAATTACAAGCATCTATTTCCATCTTGGCTAGTAGTATCCTATTCTCAAGAGTTTTTTGGCTAAGACTACACCATTGGTGTGGGCCCCACACATTCCTTCATGAACCTCCTTCAGCACTATCTTGGATTCTCCAAAATATAAAAAATTAATAAGTGTTACATCATAGACTTTATGATAAAAACATATTTTCAAAGAGGGTTTAATGGTCTATGTGATGAAGGAAGATTTTTTGGAAATTATTGGAAAGGTCAGGCATAAAGACTTGGTTGTATAAATAGTTATAAATGTCTTGAAACCAAAGTAGTTCAGGTGGGGAATTAAGACCAATAATGGTGTATACCCTCTCTAAATTTGGAAATATATGAGTAAGTTGTAGATGATTTTTAATGAGAAACTAATAGTCTTTAACATTGCTGGTAATCTGTATCATGGACGTAATTATCACCATTACATCAACTGATATATATTAGTGGTCCATGGAACCTATTCAAATTGTAGGGATTTGAAGTGAATATTGAGATTATCCATAATTTTATTTTAGGGTAAAATCTTATCATCTCAAATTTGATATTGATCTATGGTTTGATTAATAATCAATCAGGAATCCCTAAAGACCATTAAGCACTAGATATCCCACTATATTATAATAAAAATTCCTTCAATAAGGGCTTCATACTCAGCCATATTATTGGTACAATAAAAATTAATATGAAATTCTTTGTGAATTAGATATCTGTGGGGTGTAATAAACAAAATGTCAATCCTAGATCCATAGGATGTAAAGGAGCTATAAAAGTATAACTTCCATTATTTAGGTTCTTGAAACACTTCTTATTTTGTCATAATAGAATTATCTAAAAAATCAAATTTGAATGGTTGAATATATATAATAAGAGCTTCAATAACTTGATCTGAAATAACCTACCCCTTGATACCCTTTTGATTATGGTAATCAACATCATATCAGCTTAAGAGCATGACCCATTTGGCCATGTGACCTATAAGATTTGATTTAGATAATAAATATTTGAGAGGGTCCACTTTAGAAATAATAATGGTTTTATTATTCAACATATAGTGTCACAACATTTGAGAAGTGAACACCATTTCTAAACACAATTCTCCATAGGCTATAATTATGTTCATAATCCACAAGTGTGCAGCTCAAATAATAGACCACATGTTCCCTTCCATGTTCATCATGTTGGGCCAAAAGTGCCCCCAATGCATGTTTTGTTGCTAAAATATAAAGAATCAATGGTTGTCCAGGTGTTGGCAGTATAAAAAATGTGAGATTTTCAAATGTTGATTTTCATTTATAATACTATTAAATAGTGACCCATTTTTTCAATAGGTGTGTAAATGGGTGACACTTATCTACCAATTATGAAATGAATCTATAAATATATTGGATATTTCCTTGTAGGATATAGAGTTGTTTGATATTAGAAGGTGGAGGCATGTCTACAATGGCCTTAACCTTTGTAATATCCACTTTAATTCCTCTTTGTGACAAAATGAACCCTATCAATTTTCTTGAAGTGATGCCAAAGACATAATCATTAGGATTTAGATGAACCTTACACTCACAAAGTCTCTCAAAGATTCTTCGTAGAACATTAAGATATCCAACATGTGTATTTGATTTTATTAGGATGTCGTTAACATATTCTTCAACAATATCATGCATCATGTCATGGAATATCATAGCCATAACACACTAATAGGTGGCCCCATCATTCTTTAATCCAAAGGGCATGACTTGGTAATATAATATTCCCCATAGTATGGTGAATGTAATTTTGTGTTAATCCTCTAGAGTTATCTTATTCTGATTTTATCCTAAGAATTCATCCATGAGGGAAAACATCTCATACCCAGTAGTAGAGACAATAATCATGTCAATATTAAGTAGAGAAAAATCATGTTTGGAACACACCTTATTGATATCTATAAAATTAATACAGATACATATACCCTATGGATTTTTAATTACTAGGACTATGTTTGATATCCACTTAGAATAGTCTAGTGGTTTGATGAAGCCTAACCCTAGTAGTTTCTCCAATTCCACTTTTACCAAAAAAATGATGCATGGATGCATCTTTTTCAATTTATGTTTGACTATCTTAGCATCTGGATGGATAACAAGTCAATGCACAACAAAGTTATGTCTAAGCCTGGCATGTTATAATAAGCCCATGTAAAGATATCAATAAAATCTCCTAGAATGGTGACAATGTATTTAAGATCTTTGTTAGTGAGGGAGGCTCGATACAACATAGGTAAATATCGGGACTCCATTAGACCTAAAATGGATAAAATCAGGTGTATCCCTCATTGAGGAGGAATGTGACATCTTTACAACTCTATTGAGAGAATTTTTAGATATTTTTGTATGGGCCTATTTTGACATGCCAAGTTTAGATCCCACCTTGGATTCGCACCACCTTATGGTTAATCCTAATGCCAAATTAGTAAAATAAAATTTACATAAGATGCATCCTCACACTGTTGTGTTAGTAAAGAAAAATTTGGAAAAAGTCTTAAAAGCGGGATGTATCTGATCCATTGACTACTCAGAATAGATCTCTAATGTGGTACCTGTTAGTAAAAATATTGAAAGGATTAGAATTTGTATTGGTTTTTGAGACATCAAAAAATCTTGTCCTAAGGATGATTTCCCCTTGACTAATATCAATATGATCATTGACTCAATGGTAGGTTATGAAATTATTTCACTCATGGATGGCTTTTCAGGATATAATCAGATCAAAATAACACCATAAGACCAACATAAAATAGCATTCACCACTTCATGGGGAACATTTTATTATTAGGTAATGCCATTTGGCCTTAATAATGATGAATCTATATATCAAAGGGCCATGACTATCATATTCCATGATATGATGTATGATATTGTTGAAGACTATGTCTATGACATATTAGGAAAATCTAAAACTAGGGCCAACCATCTAACAGTGTTACATAAGATATTTGAAAGATTACAAGAGTACAAAGTTAAAATAAATCCAAAAAATGTGTGTTTGATGTAACTTCAAGAAAATTACTTGGCTTTATTGTGTCTCTTAAAGGTATTGAAGCTGATATGGCTAAAGTTTATGCTATAACTGAGATGCTACCATTAACCAATTTAAAGCAACTCCATAGTTTGTAGGGTAAGATCTAGTCAATCCGATGCTTCATCTCTCAGTTACAAGACAAGTACCATCCATTTACACACCTTTTAAAGAAAGGAGTTTCATTTCACTAGGATGATCACTACCAAATGGCTTTTCAATAGCTCAAAGACTATCTTGTTAATCCACCTATTTTATTACCTCCTATGCCAAGAAAGCCATTCTTTTTATACCTATCAACTGCCAACCATGCTCTAGGGGCACTCTTGGCTCAATATGATGACAATGGAAAATAACATGTTGTATACTGCATAAGTTCTACCTTGGTTATGTATGAGCATAACTATGCACCTGTTGAAAACACTTATCTAGCCATGGTTTTTATAGCTCATAAATTGTGTCATTACATGTTGAATAATAAGACCATGTTCATTTCAAAAGTAGATCCACTAAAGTATCTACTATCTAAAACAACTTTGCAAGGTAGAATGGCTAAATGGATCATGCTTCTCAGTGATTTTTACATAGAGTATGCCAATCAAAAGGTAATCAAGGGACAAGTTCTTACAGATCAACTTGTTGAAGCACCTCTCATCGACACACAACCACTCACATTTCATTTTTTGGATTAATCTATCATGATCATCATTAACACACCCCTTGAGAAGTAGCCTTATAATATATATTTTGATGGTTCATTTACTACACATGGATCGATGGTAGGCCTATTATTTATTACACTATAGGGGGATCTAATCCCTAAATAATTTAGAATTAACTTTCCTTATACAAATAACATGGTTTAGTATGAAGCACTTACTGTAAGACTTTGACAAGTAGTGTAGTGGAATATATCTCATCTCCAATTTTATGTGATTCTCAGTTAATCATCAATCAAATTACAAATAATTTCTAGACCAAAGATGATAAGATGGTTCCATATAAAGCCATGGTCAACACTCTTAAACTATAAATTTCTAACATTTTATTCTGATCACATACCAGGTGCTAGTAACATAACTATAGATGCCATGGCTACTATTGGCTCTTAGATTTGACAAATAGATAAAGCTAGAGAGTATCAGTTCTTTGTCAAGAATTTTTTAGCACCAGATCATGAACCTTTAACTATTGCCATTATTTGTAATATTTTTGGTCCTAATTCTATCTAGTAATTAGACCTTTATAACTACCTTCATGACTAAGTTTTACCACCTAACCTATCTCAAAAACAAACCAAAGCCTTCATTCATCATTTTGCTTGTTATAATCTATTTAGATCCACCCTTTACCATCATAGTTTTGATGGAACTCTACTTCATTATTTAACTTTGATAGAGTCTATGCTAGAATTAAGAGAAGTTCACAAAGGAGTATGTGGAGACCATTCTAGTGGGGTAGTCCTATCTAAAAAGTTCTTGTGTATTGGTTATTATTGGCCCACAATGGACGTAGATGCCACTACCTATGTAAAAACGTGTGACAAATGTCAATGGCATGCTAATCTGATTCATGCCCTAACAAAACTCTAAAACTAATGTTGACACCATGGCCATTTTCTACATGGGGACTTGACCTCATTGGGAAGATCAACCCCACTTCATCTGACAACCATAAACATATCCTTACTACCATCAAATATTTTACTAAGTGGGTTGAAGTTACACCCCTCACTTACATGACTAGAAAGCAAAATTCTAAATTCATCTTCAACCATCTCATTTTTCACCATGGTATCTCCTCTGACATTATATCTAATAATGATCATTAAAAAATAAGGATGTAAATCAACTATGTACTGAATATAACATCACACAACATTTTTATAGTGTATTACCCTCAAGGTAATGGCCAAGCTGAGGCATCTAACAAAACCATTGTCAATATTCTCAAAAATATTGTCAATAATGTTGGTCATGATTGGCACCTCCAAATATTTCCTATCTTTTAGACATACCATACCAATCATTGTACCCCCATAGGAGCCACTCCATACTTGTTTATGATATTGAATCCATCCTTCACATTGAGGTTGAATTACATTCACTATTCATCTTTTTCAAGCATGTCCTAGATGATCACGACTATTAAGTAGCCTGCCTAAAAGAGCTAGACCTACTTGGTGAGAAATGCATAGCCATTCTCAATAATCTTCAAGCATATCAGAACTGACTAAAAGGCCACTATAATCGACATGTTAAGTATAGAATATTTGAACTTGGTGATCTTGTTCTTTAAAAAAACCAAAAGAATAACATGGTTGAGAAAAATCATAAAGGTAAATTTAAACCAAACTAGATAGGGCCTTTCATCATCACTACATATTATGGATTAAAAGCGTACGGGCTTGCCACACCAAACATATATGAATTTCCTGAGTTGATGAATATTATTCATCTCAAGTGATACTATGCTTGAATGCTAGGGTGTATTATCTATAAGGACCATTTCATTTATTCCATTTTATCAATATTATTCTTTATAAAAATACCATCCTTATCCATCCTCTTCATTATATCCACTTTGTGTTTCTATTCTATCGACCTAGTGTGTTCTAAATCCTAGCTCATTTGACCTTGGTTTTTTCCATTCATTAAACATTTTTAGCATTAAGGTATTTGGTCAATTTCATTAGTTGGTTCAATTACTTTAGTCATAGATCATATTTTAGAGTAGTATGATAGAAGTTTTAACAGTTGCATCCTTTGTTTGTTATTCCTTTCTTACCACCGGTCTTGTTATTAATTGTAACCACCTTTGGGAAAATTAGTACCATTGATCTATGTCATTGTGTCTTAGTTATAACCACATATGGGAAAATTAGGGGAAACATTAATCCTTGACATACCAACTTAACACTTCTTATGTTTTCTTATGCCTTTTTTTACCAACTGTGCCTATTTTGTCTGAATTGATTGCTACACTAGTCACATTCCTCCATTGTAAGGGTAGAACTATAGTGACTTGAGGTCCTACTGTAGGAATATGTAGGTAGCACTCAATAACTATTGAGGTCAGCTTAGTCACCCTTTTCCCCATGATATTACCATTTTGTGAGCAACCTAAGCCACACTCTTACTATTTTGAGAGCAACCTAAGCCACGCTCTCATCATTTTGTGAGTAACCTTAGTTTAAATGCTCTCATTATTTTGTGAGCTTGAACCGTTTAGTGTCTCATCATTATTGATCAAGTTTAGACACCCCAAAACATGACCAAAAAAACTTACAAAATCATTATAAAAGAACAAAGGCATTGACCACTTCTTTGCCTTAAGGATTCTGGGAACCCTTATTAAGTTACAAGAAAATAACTTGTCATTTAGTTTACCCATCCTTTTGGGCCTTTTTCTCTGATGCACTTGCTATTTTTCAAGACCATTCCTATTATTATATCACATCCATTATATTTATTTTCCTTAGCTATCATATTCTTCCTACTCCTTATGAGAACTACATTTGGCCTAAATTTTTTTATTGGATATTACATCCATGGAACTATGTAGGCAGCGTCTACTTGCCTAGTGCATATGGAGACATCTTGGTCACCCCCTTCCTTTTCTTATATTCCCCCATTTTTTTCATTTATTAAGTTGTCACCTATTTTATAGGGGCAATGTTGTAGGGTTCCTATTGCATTATTTATTTACTTATTTTTGCTTGTTTTATGTGTTTGTCTACGTGTTTATTTGCTTTCAACACTATTTCTTTGATTTATGTTATGTGTATATATTTGGTGATTCCTTGTCCACACTTACACTTGAATCCATCCATATTCATATGTTTACATTATCATCATGGTTTCTATCATTTGTGCATTGTTTTCTATTGAGAATTGGATTATGAGAGTCAATACTCATGCATATTTCAGCCAAGACCTCATGATGTTATATCATGATGCCTACCAACATGTGCTACAAAAAACCTTGGCTTCAAGAAATATATTCAGCAATGGTGACATCTCTTCATTGCTGACATCCTAATTCACCTCCCAATCATATCAAAAATAGAATAATTAACCATGAAAGAATTTCAACCTTTATTAGATTGGATGAGAATTTCCCTACTAGTAGGCTGTTCCAATTCATCATTACCCTCTGTATTTAATTATCATAATCCTCAACCAAGTTTATCATGTTTTCCATAATCTAATTCCAATGATTATAACCACCTATGGGAAAATCATTACACACCATCCCACCTACATTTCTCAATGATTATAACCACCTTTGGGAAAATATTGTGTTATCACCACTTTACTTTTTATGCCCGTATAGGGGCATGTTATTATTATTTGTCTATCCTAATTAGGGTAGCTCCATCTTCTCAGTGATTATAACTACCTTTGGGCAAATCATTTTGATATCATACCACATTCCCACTATCAGAGTACAATGTTTATAACCACATTTGGGAAAACCATTATGCACCATCCCACTTGTATTCTCAATGATTTTTATTAATTTTTTAGTATCATTATGTTTTCACCTCATCATCTTTCCTTTCTTTAGTCCCCTTATTTTGCTTCTTTCTTTTTGAGGGACCGTTTGCTGACCTACTTGTGCCAACCATTCCCTCAAGGGGGCATCATATCGTTAGTTTATCATCATTATAGTTATAGGCATATAATACCTTTTCATTATTTGAGAAGATGTTGTTGTGATTATATCTTTCAATGCCTTTCCAAGCATGGGCAAACTGTAGACACCTAAATCTAGCCATTAGTAACCTCTAATCAAGCTTTTGGCCAATTTCCACACAAAATAAACAATTTGGCTTAAAAACACTAAAACATGCTAAATAATGTGAAACTAAGATATTAAAGTAATGATTTTGTCTAAGATATCCCAAAATGGGGCAATTTAATTTTTGGGATAGCTAACTTTGATCAGATCATTTCAAGTCAAAATGCCAATTTTACACCTAAGTGCTCTAGATTTCTCTTTCCTATCAAATATTATACAAAATACACATGCATTTATTATTTGTTTTTAGTAATATCCTAAATTGGAATATGATTCCAATGCATCTCACATCACCTTTCAATTCTAATCCAATCAAATTTTGGACTAATAACAAGGCATTCTGATCAATTTGAGTAATTTGTACACATAGTTTTTAATCATGCTTAACATCAAATTAACCCAAATCAAGGCCTAATTAATATTTCAATGGAAACTTATTGAATAACTTATTTTTGGAAATGAATATTGAATATTTGCATCATCAGGTGACCTTATTTTTTGGGAAGGCATCCCTAGGCCATAAATACCATAAATATCAGGATTCATGCCCTCCATTCCTCTTAATTACCCCTTCTTCCAATGTCATGATGAAGATAATTATAAACTTAATTATAAAAATTGAATGAATCCTCAACCACACATCTCAATCTTCAGATGGATGGTTCAGGTTGATTTTAGACATTCTCAAAAATATATAAATAGAGAGGCCATGAACATCATTTTAAAGCTATTTTAATGCAAAGTTATAATTCACAAATGGTTCCAAAATCTTCAAAAAATTAGTGTTACCATGAAAAATTGATTCCAAGCCAAGCCAAAATCCAAAGGTGCCAAGGAGAGGTGGAGGTAGCCAAGCTTCCATTTCTAAGGACTTCATGATCACAAGCTGAGAAAACTACCACTACAAAGGTATTTGGAGCATCCAAGGAAGGTGAAGTAATTATTGTGTTTTCATTCATTACTTTTTAGTTATGTTATCATTTAGTTTTGCTAACTAAGCTCTCCCTAGTGTCTAGACCTATAGATGTTATTATATTAGTGTGTTTCTTTCATTATGTTTTCATTTTGGAACTAACACCGTACTAACCATCATCTCTTGATTCAAATTCCTAGATCACAGAGGCAAACATCTAATTTTAAGGGAGAGCTCCCTTTATTTGTCTCTTAAACTCACACACTACACTAGACTAGTGACTTGGGGGTGAAAAGGGAAGAAGGAAAAAAATGGAAACATATGTTAATGAGGTGATACACCAAAATATTAGTCCACAAACACACTTTCATATGTAATAAGAGATAAGACTACAAAAACTTACCATAACTCATTATCCTTATAGCATAAGTATTTCTCATAGAGGTAGATTGATATGTACATCTAGATATGGATTAAAATAAGGTTTTATACTAGATACTTATAGTGCCTCTCACACTTAAAAATGAACTCAACACATACATACACCTTATGAGACCTATTAGAAGTGATATCCTTACACAAAACATGCAAGAGTTTAAAGGAAGCAAGGAGAAGACATTCATCACTTAATATCCAAAAACACTAATTTTAACACATAAGAAAGATATTATAGTAATAAAATAAACTTTATATGTCTTATTCATAAGTAAAACAAGGTGTCAAACCAATAGGGCTTTTCCATACTAGGTGTGTACTAGATACAATTTCCACAATGACTTGTATTTATAGAGCAAAGGAGAATAGTGAGAAGAAGAGAAGTGGAAGGGTCATAAATACAAGTGTCAAGCTACAATAACTAGTTACAACATGATATAATGAGGTAGATAACAATTAACTAAGTGGTCTTGGATAGCTATCCATAAAAAATCTATCATTATCCCTCAATTTAGTGTAGAGACTCTTCATCTTCTTGTTTAAAACTGCCTTGATGATGAGTCATTCGCTTGATTGATTTAAAATACCATAGGGATCCTTGATACCTTTTCACTATCATGAGAATGTGTAAATAATTTTTTAACTTCCTTCATATTCCCTTCAACTGATAGACTCATCCTTGTCACTTGTCATTCACTACCTACAATCATCCATCACTAGTCCTCTTAGTCTCTAAGATTACACTTGTCATTAGGGTGCCTTACATTTGTTAATGGAGATGTGTTATCAAGGTGTTAATAAACCTATTAAAATCATATTTTTCCCTTGGTTCATCATGTAGACATTCATAAAACTCAAAACATACTTCTCACTTATGATCTTGGATAGCCACCCTTCTTTCTCACTATCTCACTTAGACTGCCTGCAATGAATGGACTAGCATAGAGGTTTCCATTATTTAATTAGGTGATATATGAGTATTCATTATTTAAAAAAGTATCTAAATACCTATTTAAATTAATCTCATTCAATAATTCCCTTGTACACATGTAGAACAACCTAAATTATGTAAAGAACCCTAAAATAGGCATGTCTATATAAATGATAATGTGACAAAAGTGGATTATGAGGGGAATGAGAGAGTAAAAAACCTATTCAAAACAATTATAAATTCATTTAACCACTTTTATATGCACCTCCAATATTTTCTCCATTGGGTTTGAAAGAAGGTTTTAGGAGGGTTTTTGGTGGTTTGAACTATTAACAATAGTTCATAAAATATTGAAATATAAATTCCAAAAAAAATACATTAAGTTTGATATATGTGCCCCCTTCAACTATCCCCAACTCCTTGAGTCACCATGTAATCCCTCCATACAGGTGTGAACAAAATGAAGTGACCTTCGAGCTCATTCTATACATTCTAAGTAGGCCTAGGAGGAAAATAGGGATAAATGACCAAATTTTTGTTGTTTATTTCAAACCAATTGTTCCAATTATTCCTATACTATCCCTTTAATTCTTTCTCATGTATTTTAAAATTCATTTAGTCATTTGGAACAAGATAGAGATCATGAGGGTTTTGGGCCTCATCTATGTCTGATTATGTATTTAACCCTCCTAAGTGTTCCAAATAGATTTAGGTGCCTATACATTATTTTTAAATTGTAAATCAAATATTCACACCATCCTAAAATTATTCTAATACTTTTACACTCATTTTTTACTCCTCACACATTAACTTACAGACTGTGTTTTGATGGAGTGCCCTCTGTTTGAGACAAAACAAAGGGCATCTTCTTTATTCCTATAAATTTAAGGATATTATGAGGATATATTTTAGGTCATGTTGACCATATTCATAAATTATCAAATCTCTTTCATGATCTTATAACATTCTACACCTCAAACTCCTTAAGACTGTTCTTTAGGTCTGCAAATACAAGTAAAACTCAGTTTGGCTGGGTATGACATTTGAAAACCTAACCTATTCTATATTATTTCCATATGAAAATCACATTAGAGTGTGTCATCATCACTTATGATATTGGTTTTATGTATACATATATAAACTATACCTTTGTAAACCAACTTGCATCTCTCACTATCTTGGACTAGTATGTCTGTGAACTAGGCTATAAGTAGCAATTAGGGAAGGATTGGAAGGATTTATATAGGTGATAATTCTTCTTGAGAATTTTAATTTCATTCTTTTATTCTCTTTAAGTCGCTTAAGACCATTCTACACTTAGTGAGCCCATCTCATGCCTTAGAATCATGATCTCATTAATGTACTATAATTATGTAGTCAGACTGTAGATTGTTGTTTAAGAGACCTAAAAATTTCTTATAGGTGAAGATGTGCTTGAAAATTTATGTTTAATGATCTAAATTCCCATAGAGGTAACTAAGACTATTTCATGTTTTGTTTAAACTCACTCTATGTCTTGTAACTATTTGCCCTTATCTACCATCAACACACTAGGTATCCTTTTTGCAAATTATAATGTTTGTAGGTTCAAATGTACTATGGCTTTACTAAACATGTTTTGTAAAAGTTTGACTAAGTTTGGGATCATACTAAACCATTATCCTTTTAATAAATAGCATCTTCTCATGTTCAAGTGTGACATCTAGTTATAGGTTATAAGTGAGACACCATTACCCTAATATAGAATCCAAGACACTTCACCATAAGATATAACATTATAGAGCAGAGGCCTATTTTAGAGATATTAAGGTAAAGTTTCCCTTAATCAAATTTTCTTGATTTGATTTACTAAAGGATATGTGATGGATCTAATATCAACACCATGATTCATGAGTGACTTTATAAACTCCATTCAAGTCTTGGGTATGAACACTACCTATGCCCTTGGTCTTATATAGTCTTCCATTACTCGTACATGACTACATATGACTGTAGATGAATCTGTATCTTGAAGTTTTGATCAATATTTTTTCACATCTTGTGAAAACTATCTAAATAAAATTCCAAGCCTTATAATTCAAACTTTCCATGGAGAAATATCTTCCATGCTTTTATATGTTGAACATAGGTACATTATCTAACTTGAAATCATTGATAGAGAACAAACCCTACATCTGATGAAACTATGTCCCATAGACCATAATGTTTTCACCTCCAACATAAGGAGAGTGATATTTCCTATAAATTAATGTTTCACATATGTAAGCTATATCAAAACCAACATGGAAAATATGAACATGCTCTAAAATAACACATACATCATTTAGAAACACCAAATCATGTAAATAAATGAGAAAACCTAGAGGTGTTGGGAATATGTAGTCAACTTAGAGATGGTATAAATATTAATGTTTACTCATGAAGATCATCCAACCAATACTAAATATATTTCCATGGAATGAGATCTTATTAGGAGTGCTAACATCCACCAAAATCATTTACCTTGATTCTACCTCTCTTGTCTATACCATCTATAAATTGGGGACTTGTTTGACCTGCCAAAGGGAGTGAAGAGAGAGAAAAATTAGTTTTTATTAAATTTGAACTTTTCAAAGAGATTTGGACATGTATATTAGTTTTAGGGAGTTTAAAGGACGCTATTTTATCTTACACATGTGCCAAATTTGTCTTATAGTTTGTACAAACTTAGAAACTCCCACCTTTTCAATTGATCTTCTAGCTTTCAACATTGAACCTACAAAATGTAATTTATAAAATAGTTTTATGACTCTTACATGACATATGGTATTTTAAATAATACTTTCACACACTTTTTCCTTTGAATAAACCATACAACTTTATTAAAATGGCCAAAAAGGACATAAAATGACATAAGACAAACTTAGATAAATGTGACAAGATGAAGTATGATATTTAATCGTAGTTATGACCATAGTGGACAATTAAACCTAGGGGTTCTTATGGAGGTTTTAACTTATATGGGTGATTTGACTTATTTGATAAGGGGTCAAATTAGTCAATAGTTACCATATTAAATTAACTACCTGGCCCAAGTCCTCCATATCAAGGTCGATAATTGATAGAGCCTCTATAATATAATTAAAATTATTGAAATAATATTGCATCATACTCTATAGGGTTTTATATAATTTTTAAGAATAGATACAAGTAGAGGAACAATAGCCCAACCATAACGTCTATAGAGAAAATTTTAGGTTAAAATATAAAAATGAATGTACAACTTCCATTAATAAAACATTTGCCACATATTTTATATAGCATAAACCCTAAATGAAGTTGACATTGACATAATACATTGTGATATAAGGAAAAAATAAGTCAATGCCACTCTTATAGGCCTAGGGATGGAACAAGATTCCATCCCCAAGTCTATAATCGTGACCCTAAGGAGATTGCACTCAAGTATGCATATAGGGTAATAATACTACACCAACCTAATAATTACCATTTTGCATATCAAATGCCAAACAAACAAAAAAGATTCTTCATTTAATTAATAACTATATAGTACTTGCCTGGTAATAATCACAATATATATTTGCAATCTTGGTGATGCAATTCCGTATTTGCCCAAGCTTTTCCTATTTTCACCTTTGTTCCTCTTTCATTGTATTACCATCACATCATGTCCCAAAAATTTCTTCATCACTTATTTTATTTATTTCTCTTATATAATGCATGAATTTCATGTGTCAAAATTCCTCCTATAAATTATACCAAATTTCCTCAACCAAATCATGCTTCCCACATGCATTTAATTTTGCTTATACTATTTACTCATAGTCCACCACCTTTTTCATAGAATGGCCACCATGAAACCCTATAATATTGATTCTAACACCAAGTTGACCTTTTTTATCATTATCAAAAAAATCTACTTGATTATTTTTTCTCCATCTCATTATTTTATAAATGAAATAATGACATTGCCCTAAACTTCCATGCTTTGTAATTCCCCACAGTTTATTGAAACCTTATGCCAATTTTTTAAAACTTTGGGAATTTTAACAAGTTATAAATCAACATTTTAGTGTAAATCACACCCCCAAAAAATAAACATACAACCTTGGGTTAAATTCCTACATTCCCATTTCATATGCTTTTGACAATATTTACCCCTTGAAAACATTTTGAAATGGTATTAGTGGCATGTTGAAACCAAAATGACTTGTCAAGTAACCTAATTAGTTAGTCAAATAACTAACAATAAATTCCATGAGACTCTTGAAGAACATCATAGAGAATACTAATCGAACATACTAAAAGAGGTAAATCAGACAGTTATAATCATATTAAATAATCAAAACATAATGAAATATACTAAGTAATTAGATATTCAAATCAAACAAAATTGTACACTTATAATCACCAAGTAAAGTGTAGTGAAACAATATAGCAAGTCAAATATTTAACACACACAAACAATTAATGAGATCAAGCAATCATTAATCAATTATACCAAACATTCACTACCCATTTTTAGTCAAATAGTCAAACATGGTATGTGTAAAAGATTTTAGCTTCTGTCTCTAATCTTATTTTCAATATATGTAACCCCCCTCTCTGATGATACTCTCCCTCATACTGTTTGAGTAGGTGAATTAGTCATGCATCCATCTCCATAAACAAACTAGTAGTTAGTCCAAATTACCATAATAAATAACATGTAACCAAAATAACTATTGAATATGAGTAAACTATAAGAACCATGATAATAATATGTATGAAACATTTATCCATCTAGATACTAATCATGAAAACAATAATGTATATGTTAAATAAAACAACATAATAAAGTCTAACTTAGTATTAAATATTAGTTTTTCTAATTATTTAACCACATAATCTACTAATTAGTGATTCAAATAAGCCATAGGGAAACTAGACAACATAATTCCCTACTAAAATTGGTCATCATCTTGATGACACTTATTTAAAACAATAGTTTTAAAATATAAAAAGGTTCAACAAAGTTTAAATATTGTTTATCAAAAAAATCAATTAAACAAATGTGGAAACAATCTTGAGAACTCTTCATAGTCCTTCCATGTACCACTATCCTCATAATATTATTCCCACTAGACCTTGTATCATGATACCTCTTTGTTACACAAGATAATCTTAAGAGTATCAATTATTCTCCCCTGGATCCTGAACTTGTATTGCATTCTAATCCAAAACATGTGTAAGATCAAAAAATAATTTTTAAGATATGAAACATGACAAACTTTATGCAATTATGCTAGATTTGGTGTTAATTCAAGTCTATACACTAAATAATTAATAACATATATAAACTCAAAGGGTCCCACATATCTAGGTGATAACTTTGATGATTTTTCAAAATTTATTGAACTCTTTTGGGGTTTTACCCATAGAAAAAACTTTATCCCCCAATGAAAATTGTCTTGTTTTTCTTTTTAGATCAACATAATTGTTTTTCTTGTCATTGGCTTCATCCAATCTTTGCTTTATCACTCTTAATTTCTCTTCCATTTTTGTAAGCATATATGGTCCAAAGACTACAGTATAATCTAATTTATCCCAATTGATTGGAGTTTTACACCTCCTACAATACAATGATTTGAAAGGATCCATTTTCAAAGTTGATTGGTATGAGTTATTTTAAGATAACTCAACCAATGGTAGGTATTCCTCCCACTTATATTGTTTGTCTATGCAATACATTCTCAAGAGATCTTTTAAAATCTAGTTAATTTTTTTTCCCATCCATTTCTAGATGATAAGCTATACTAAAATTTAGCTGAGTTTCTAATGTAGAATTTAAAGTTTGCCAAAATCTAGAAGTCATTTTGGGGTCCCTATCTAGAATAATATATTCAAGAAACCCACGCAATCTATAAATTTATTTCACAAACCTTTTTACAAGTATAGGTTCATAATAAGTTATATTACTCAGAATAAAATGATACTTGGTTAGTTTATCCAGAACCACTAAGATCATTGTTATAGAATATATTTGCACATTTTGAGAGGGTGTTTCAATTCCTCTCAATCTAAGCTACATATGGGAACAATCCTAGGTTGTGGGTGACCTAATGAGTGGATTAAACCTATAGATATGAGTTAGTTCCATTGATGAATCACTAAATACTAATCATTGATCTATTAACTTTAAATAAAAAATGAGAAAAAAACTATGAACTAAGGACATGATACACCAATTTTTGTGACATATACCATTGATTTATTTGTGCACTAAGACCTATATCACTACAAGAATCATACACTTATCCTAAGAAGAATATATCACATAAACAATTTAAAATTAGTTAAGGAAATATGAGAGTATAAGGGAATATTTTTTCCACTTATAACCCACATGAAACCCCTGATGACACTTTTCACAACGTACAATAGAGAAACAAACTACAAGAAAGCAAGAAGAATAAGACAACAAAATAAATTGATATAAGTATACACTTGCTTAGATCAACCATTATGCATATAAGGAGGTAAAAATATTAATTCATTTATCAATATGCATACAAAATATAAGGTCTATTCCATACTCCTGGTGTAAGGATCCTTATAATGTCAAAATTAAGCATACATATAGGAAAAAGGAGTGAGAAAGAGAAGAGAGGTGTCAAGAACCAATGATGGTTACCAAGAAATAATGAAAAAACTTATAAATAATAAATCCTAATAATAAAAATTCATGAATATCTCCTCAACATATTTTCACTTAATTTTATGATGACTTGATCAAGGTGGCATAGGAGTTTTGTCTTGTTTGATGACTCACCCTTGAGCTCTTGAAACTACCCATTACGATTTATTAGGAAGTGATAAGCCATAATATTTTAGTCTAAATAATTATTATTACCTTATAAACCTACTTAAGATACATAACCAATCATCTTTCCACCTTTATTCTACAATTTCATTCATAACTCTCACATTTGCTCTCTTTGAGGCCTATTACATATTTTGACACAAAGATCCAAAATTTTCAATATATATAGATATTATAGGAAAAATAAATTAATATTTTAATACCCTTTATCCTATTTTAACTTCACCTAAAATTTCATGATTTAAATCCTAAATCAGACCTAATAACCCACCACCCATCTTTCACAATTAGGCCTAAAATAAGCACACACTACTAGAGACCATATATTAATGATCCAAAACCACTAAAATAATGTATTTCACATTAAATATGGTCATACTACAAATTTTCATGCATTTTTAAGGGTTTAAACTCAAGTTATGCAAAAAACAAGCTTCTAGCCCTAGGTCGGTCTACACACAGGCCTGTGTTGGCTAAGAGAAAACAAAAATGGATGGGGATTGGGAGAGTTTTATAAAAATTAAAAAAAAAATTATACCTATTTTAGGTCTTTCCAAACTTTCCTCAACTTCTCCAATAGTTATTTACTCTTGAATAATCTTCAAAACTCTCTAACATGTTAGTTTTTACAATTTTGTGTGCATTTTTAAGACTATCAAGTGGGTTATGAGTTTGATTGTATTTTGAAAAAACATGTTAAACTATTAAACATATTAAATTTTAATTAATTACTCTCACACACTCTTATTTCATCCAAACTCTATTTCCAATGTAAATTTTGTATATTTTCTTTAATTCTTGGAAATGAACTTGTATTTCTCTAGTAGGCTTGTAAGTCTCTATTAGGACTAGAGTTTTGTTTCTTATATCGTCTCTCTTTGAGTATATTTATTAAATTTTTACCTTTTAAAAAATTTCATTATATTTATTTCTTAATTTATCCATGCTCCTAATGGTCTCAATCTACCTTTAATCCTCACTTGAACACAACACAGTCATGCTTCTAAAACATTGCATAGTCCTTTTAGCAAGATGTTTATTCTCTATTTGATTTCACAAATTTGTTATAGTGGTATGAAATGAGATATTTTATTTTCTTAAGAATATTTATATTATGTCTCTTATTATGTTTCACTAATGTCTCTCCATTCATCTTCCTTTCTTCAATCCTAAACTGTTGTCTAAATTCTAGAGCCTAGTCATCACTAAGTTGCATGTGTACTACTGAGTTTATCATTATTATCTTAGTATGGATCATTAATTCCTGATAAAAACATATTTTCATCTTTTATAGTATATATGGATAATCTAAAATCATTAGAAACCAATATCTCATTGGTTTTTTGAGACTAACTTTATATACATAGAAAACCTCTCTCTAGGCTCTATAATCCTATTAGCCTTTCTTAGATGTTTATTGACCATTATGATGTTATTTATTTCCTTAATTAAACATATTAACATTATAAACCCTTAAATTTGTCTCTCACACATCTTATGATGCTTTTCAAACTCATTTCACATCACAAACCTGCGTGTCTCATGCCTACCTTGCAAGCATAGTTGTAGGTGGATATTTTGATCCCAAAACTCACTCTACCCCTACCTTTGAATTATATTGAGAATATTTTGAGATATTTGTTTTATTTATATATGAATATATTATATAATTAATAACAATGCTCCAAACTTCACTTGAGTTGGATGATCCTCTTCATCTAATTTTTTCATGTTTCTAAGACTGTGCCTCTCACATATTGATTTTTGCCTTTTGAATTAACACAAGGAGGCCACTTACAGGTGTATATGACCTTTTTAATACTGATATAATGATTTTAATGTTTTTTCAAACTTATTTAAGTCCACTTGAGGTGGAAACTAACAAAAATCAACTAAGGCCTTGACTGACACTTCTTGCCTAAGTCTACAAGTTTCCTAATGTGAAGGTTTTGCCTCTCTATTGTTAGCATGTGAAAAATGAGTATAGATACAATGTGAGAGGGATAATATTATATTTTATGATCTCATACAAATATCAATTTTCACCAACTAGATTTAAAAATCCTTGAAACTACCTAAAATTGAGCTAATAGGGTTTTAGAAGGGTTTTGGAATACTTTTCTTCTTAGTGGCGGTTTATAGAGTTTATCCCATAAAACACTAAACCAATGAATGTAATTTATATGGAATATTGTCTCCTATCTTCACCTAAGATTATTTGACCCAACTCATTTTCATGTTCATGAACCATTATTAAGAAACTGACCCCTCCTGGTTTACCAATGACCCCATGGAGTTTTTTAAGTGAGATTTGGCTTGTTTTGACCTACTATACCTTGTTGGAATGTGTATTACCTATAGATTCTATATGATTCTTTGAATAATTTTCACCACTTGGTTTCATGATCTTTTTAGATGTAAATGCTTTGTTCATGCATATAATCCTACAAAACTCATCTAAACACCTTCTTAATGCAATGGAATTTGATTATTTGGTTGAGTGACCTTTTGTATTATTTAGATACATTCATGGAGTTTTTAAAGTTATTAACAATAAAATTATATCATAAAAAATGCCTTCATTCTCCCTTTTCTTTCTGATATTTCATGTTGAGACATGATTAGAATTGAATCAAGGGAAGAGAGAGAGGGTCCCAAACTTGATATGTGTTTGAAAATAATGTTTTTCCACATTTTAAGGATTTTATGGACCCCATGGAGCATGAAATCACCCCCCATGAGTGTCACATGGCCTCAAGTGACTTCTCTTTGCATGTGTAACTCCTCATCCTTGATACTCTTTAGTGAAGTCACTTTAACATTACAAAAAATGAAATTTTAACTTATCTTAGAATTACCTTAACATTTATGAATTTACCTAAACCTTTTATAAACACTTAATAAGGAACAAGCTATGACCATTAGTTAAACACTTGGTTATCATGACTTCACATTATGACAAGACCTTGAATATAACTCTGAAACAACCTGAACATCATCTCAAGACAATAACATAGACTATAGAATCAAGACAAGGACTCCCAAGAGCTATCAGTAGGTTTAAAAGTCTTGAAAACAAAGTTTTGAATTACACTCACCCATGATATCCAAGTTTTGATAGCATATTTGGTGACCTCCTAGGATTACATGCTTGATGTGTATCTTATATTAGTTGCCTCATGCACCCATTGGGATATGGAGTCATCCATCACTCAACTTCAAACCTGATTGGGACTTGAACCTAATTTTAAATGCCTTGAAACAAGAATAAATAATTTAAATACCTCCAAAAAACACAACAATACAATAATAACACACCAAAATAAGAGACTCACACACTTTTGCTACAAAAAACTTAGGGAAAGAAAAACACAAGAAACACTAATAAGTACAACTAACCTTAAGGCATATTCCCCTTAGATCAAAATGGAAATTTCTAAAAACACCTTCATGAGATAAATAATGAAATATAGAAAGTTGCCTTTTGAACATAATGTTTGATGGATTAGACTTCTTGCTTGCCAACTCCTTTGGTATATTCTTAAGTGAGTTATACCAAAGGAGCACTGAAACCTCATATGAAAACATACTCTTACGGATCAAGCCTCACCTCATGTTAATTTTTTATGCTTGAACTAACCTTAAAAGTGATCACATCCTAGCTCATAGGGGAAACATCACCTTTAGATTCTAGTGGCTCCATGAAATGGTGTATTTGTTCTTGAATGACCTCTTCAGGACTCTCACATTACTCTTTAGGGAGGAGAGAAAATTAAACAACATATTGAATCTTCCATATAAGAGATGTATACCCTTCAAGAGCCTCAAATTAATTGTAGGTATCCAAGTACTATTGCCACATATTTTCAACATCTTCTTTACTAGCATATTTAAGGGATATAACTTGAACCACATCTTGACCTCTCTTCAAGAGCCATATGAAGGTCAATAAATTCAAAATCCTTCATGTGATCATGTGTAGCTTTAATTATACTCTCTCAATCTTTTCTTCTTGCTCATTGGAATCCATTTCAAGTTCACTCACAACCTTATCTTGTTCACTTGGGAGGTATTCTAATTCAAGACCAGCTCTAACCTCTTCATTAAGACTCCCTAGGCAAAATTTTCCTTGTGATTCTTCTATTTCCATTTTCACTAGTTCCTCCTTACAAAAAAAAATAAGGCCATCATTATCAATCAAACAAAGGGAGTTCAAAATGAGATCTTACCTCTTCTTTGACACTTGAGACATCTTAAAAGATGTTCAAATGATGTCTACTATATCTAGTTGTTTCAATTCATCAAGAGACTCCAAGAACCATTTCTCTTTGTCATCTATTATCTCTTTTGGGTGATTAATTGGCTGAGTAACTATTGAAACTATCTCATTTGAGCTTTGTTGACCTTTATGAGTGTTCTCTCTTTCAAATTTTATGTATAATTCATCAATATCACATTTCCCTTCATCACTAAAGACTAATTTGCTTTTATCTTCACCTAGAGGTGTTCTAATGATGATCTCCTCCTCATATTAACTTGAAGTATCTTCATCATGTGTAACTAAAACTATATCTTCTTCATTTTTCTCCCATATAATAGGTTCTTCCTAAAAAAGGGAGATGGTGGGAGGTAATAAATATGTTCATGAGTTGGATTGGGAATTGAGGGAACACTCTTTCAACTTGGGATCTTAGGGATAGTAGACTCTTCTAGGAATTCTTGTGGAGAGACAAAATTAAGTTATGTTCTAGATGTCCTATTCTTCTCAACAAACACGTATTCCCTTATTTGAATGATTTGTTGGATTGAATTCTATGATGGGAAGGTTTGAGTTTTTTATGGAGGTATGGATGGGATTTTCATGGGTAAAGGTTCTTCTTTAGCTTCAATTTTACTATATAGGCATTCTTCATCTTACTTCTCCCATGACTCAACTACTTGCTTCCAACTTGGAATTTGGAACCTACGAGTCTCCTCTTGATGGTGTGTTATAATTTGAGGGGTGGGTGGAATGATTGAAAATATTGGTAAGCTTCTTGGCTTGGGTTATACCACATTCTCTTGATCTTGGAATGGTATAAGAGTTTTGGATTCCATTATTCTTGATTCTATGATTAGCTCATTTACAAACTCAATATCTATAGCTAAGCATGCTTCAAATTCAAATTTTATCTTTTGAAAACTCTCTTCATGATTATTATAAGGATAATGGATTTGCCAAGGTTGATTGAGATCATGATCAAGGGATATATAGGGATGATGTCAAGATTGATAAGATTTTTATGAAGGTTGACAAGCTTGACAGGGTTTTTGAGTAAGGGAGGAAGGATATTAATCTTTATAGTAAGGCTGGTCATATTGATAGCTAGAGTCATATTGAGGGTAGGTAAGGTTATTGTAAGACTAATATGGATCATTATAATTATGATAGGGATCAACATAATAATTATAAGGATCAACATAGGTTTGATATAGATCATCAACTTGTGTAAAATTAAAATCCACTCGAATTATTTCCATCACACTTCATGAGAAAGTCAAAATAGAAAGAGTATTTCTTGAAAGAATACCTAGGATGCTTAAACCAAATGAATGAACTTTGAATCACCATTGGTACTTGTGTTCATGCCTCCAAAGGATATTTTATTGAAGATTAAAACCAATAAATCTTGAATGGATAACATATTTTATCCCATTAGGCATGCCAAAACTATTATAGCATAGATTTGCACCCTTTGAGAGGGTGTTTCAAGTCCTCTCAATCTAAGCTACACATGGGAATAATCATAGGTTATGGGTGACCTAATGGGTGAATTTAACATCTATATATGTGTTATCTCTCTTTATGTATCATTTAGGACCAATAATTGATCTAATATATTTCAAAGAAAAGGGAGAAATAAAATATGAGCTAAGGAGGTGATACACCACATTTTGTGACCTCTAATTATAATACTCAAATCCCAATAAGGGGTGTTGGGGGGTTGTTAGAGTTACAATCACTAAGAGGGGGAAGTGAATTAGTGAGCCTAGATATTTTATCTTTAGTTTCAATCCTTTAAAACTCTTAATCAATCAATACAAACATTCATGAGGAATAAACATCACTCATAACAATGAACAAGAAAGACTATGCAATATCAAGAACATAACACATGACATACATAAGAAATCCTATTGGGTAATAAAACCCATTAGAACCTAAAATTATACTATTATATAATAATAACAAGATCTAATTTAGATAAAATTCAATTGATCAAGGAACTACACTCATTTAGTGAGACTACAATCCCACAAGGTGCTGCCACACCTGTCTAGCTGAGCTGCAACAATAAGCAGACTTTTAGCAAGATTTACTTTTTAAGGAGGTTGAAACCACCTTAGATTCTCATCTACCACAACAAAACCTATCAACACATGCAGCTTTGAACTTATGTGTTCAACACCTAATGATGAACCTCTGATTATCACTCTTCACCTTTAGTCATACTTAATCAACAAGAACATTATTATGCCAATAGAATTATAACTTATAGGTCATATAAATAGTCATCAATATATTTTTATCTTTAAATCATGTATAGGTAAATTTACTTTTCCTTCGCTCCATAAAACACACACAAAATCCTCTCTCCAATCTTTCTCAAGTCTCTCACTTAAAGTCTAGAAATCACCATCTTTGATTTCACTATTTATATAAAATTTATGATTAACACCATCTTGGTCAGACATTAGGCATGTCTTAACCATTAAAACATCTAACATATGAAGACACATATTAATAGAATATTTATATGTCATCCATATCATCTATAGGTCACCCTTAAGGAACTACATCTTTTAATAAGGCCCTTGTATCCCATATAGGTCTCATGTGAACCCATTCCCTCCTTTAGCACTCTATCAAACAAAAAAATAACACAAGATCATTTTAAAATATATGGATCCACAACATCTTCAAATTATCATAGTCATCTTAGCTCACATTTGTGTATGCTCAAACAACTCAAATAGAGACCTTATACATAAGAACACTATTACCAAACATACAGTCAACTTCTTAAGCATTGTTCATACTCAAGATAGATTGATCACACCTCCAAAATCCACATAGAGAATCTTCATGGAGTTTAAAACATTCTTAAAAAGATAATTTATCATTAAACATTGAAATAACATCAACACAAGCTCATAGATCCTTCTTAGATCACTTGTAGAACATATTCGAACATACATTCATCTTTTAGGCTTAATATCTTTTAATGTACTAACTTTCAAATCTTCATATTTATATTTCTAGATGCACCTTGGAGTCCTCTAAAAAATTTCTTTTTATATAAATGGAAATTTTAACTTTTATTAAAATGTATGGACATAGATCTAGTTTTTCCCTATGTTAAATTCAAATATTTGAATGACAATAGTCACAATTAAACTTTGACCACTTTTCTCGCATCTTGTTTCCTCACTACTCAAATCAATTATGTACCATTGATTTTGTCTGATATTTAACACATAGACTACCAATGCCAAATGTTAAACCTTAGTCACTTTGACCTCATCTTCTGTAATCTTTAAATGTTGACTCGTCACACTTTGTTGATCTCTAGAGATCAAATGGGTCGTTAACTATCAACACTCATCATTTGATCAATCTGTATGAACACCCATTTGCCATTAGATCCTTATCCTTTACCTTTGCTCAATAATTAAACATCATGAACCTATCCTCATCTTGTTGCTTCCAAACTTGTTGGATAAATTTTCACCATCGATCTTGCTTAAACTTTAACTTGTGTATAAATGACTATGGGAACCTTACTCATCTGCCTGAGTAGCCATTTTTGAACCTCAATAACTTTTATGTGCTTAGACACATGATCTCAAATTTGAACCATATGATATCCTTACATAAGAGAATCCAACCATGTGACAAAATGATACTAAATCCTTCACATATATGAGATATGATGCCATTAAAATGACTTCTCAAAATCTTTTGTCACATAGAAAACTATGCCAAAACATACTTGAGAGGCCAACTTTAAACATGCATTACTTTTGTTTCACTTTTGTTCATGATCTAAAATTTAACAAAAATAAACTAGGCTAAAAAATAAACAACCCCATATGATCACCTTCTCCTAAAATTTCTACATGTGTGATATATGTCATCATAAAACTACTTACTTTGGTTTTTCTTGCTTCATGCAAATTTGGCCAAGTATGGGAAAATATTGTTAAAATTCCTGGGAGCCTAACTTTGCATATGCATATCTTTTGACACACTTCATCGCATGATTTAAAATTTATCATAAATAAACTAGGAACCAAAATAAATAAACCCATATGATCATTTTTTCCTAACACATCCATGCTTATAAATACTGACCTTATCAACATACTTACTCAGCTCTTTCTAGCCACATGCAAATTTGGCTAAGTATGGAAAAATAGTGAATTCTAACTAAGAAGCCAAATTTTCACCCTCATATCTTTAACCATGCTTTGACACATGACTTGATATTTGAAACATAACAACTAGGGAATAGTATGATCATAACCATATGACCAACTCCCCTTGACTAATTCCCTGGTAATGATGATGTCATCAAACTACCTATTCAGCTTTTTTACCACTGGACCAAAATTTCTAGATGAACACAATGAAGAAATAGATGAATAACACTCATGAAAAAAAGATATTAAAGAATAGAACACTTCTTATGGGACCTATTTCACATTTTTAATACTTGAGACTCATCCCTAAACATTTTAAACCAAGCAAACTCTGAAGATCAATCAAGCCTTCTTCAAGCATACTATGACAATTACATTAAATACTTTGTCATTATCACATAGAATATCAAGGCTCTCCATCCACTCACTAGGACACCTCCATGAAATTACCATGAAATCACTAAAAACTCTCCAATAATCCCCCCCTTTGTCATTGATGTCAAAAAACATCATATATAGCAATATATAGCTCACCTTCTCTCTCTTCAAGCACTCCCACAACAAAAATTTTATCTCCCTTTGACACTGACAAAGTGGGTACCAACTAATCCTAAGGACCTAAAAAGACCATATTAAGAAAGGAACATATTATAAATATGATATAAATTACCCCTTACCTTTAGCCTACTTTTCCTTGCCTTGACAACTCCCTCTTGATCCATGCCAACACTTTCTTCAACCAAGCACTACAATAAATGAAGAAAGAACACACAAAAACATATAAATCTAATGTAACACATCAAGAATCATCTGAGAGGGAATACCCCTAATATTTTTGATCCATTTCACCTTATGAGCATATTTAGATCTCCACACACCATGAACAACCACCACATATGCTAACTATCCTTCTATCTCAAGCTACCACAAGGACCATCAACAAAACTTCATGCCATTACCAAGCAAGAAACATGATCTTAACCAACCTAAGAAATCTCTTTAAAAAAACAAACCTTTATCTTTTGGATTAATTGAGCAAAAATCAATCTTCTTCAAACTAGGCCTATCTAGCCTCCTTGTAGCCCTACTTGAAACTTGTAGAACCCACAATTTTTAGTAGACACATCTTCAAGACATAAAACTTCATATTTGTATGACTCATATGACCCCTCAAGCACACCAATTTGCATCATCAAGATCATCCTCTACAACATTTGTCCTTCACAAACCTACTAACCAATTAGCCCTCCATATTGATAAAAACTTGAATAATTTGAGAACCACAAACCTTAAATTATCTATAAAGATTTATTTTGTTAGGGTGTGGAGCTAAAAGCTTCAACCTTTGCAAACTGAGGAATAATGGTTGCTGAGTTCTACAGGAACCGGCGTCGGCAGCATGACCGACATCGGCAGGATCCAGTGCAGAAGGCAACCGGCAACGGCAGGAAGTCGGCCGACGTCGGCAAAACCAGACCAGCAGGGACCGACGTCGGTCGCCTGTGTGTTCCCGAAGTGTTCGTTTCACGGACAGTTAGTTAAGTGAACTATGAGTTTGCATGTCAAGACCACCCAGAGTCTTGGGCTGCGAGGACAATTGTCCAAATTAAGAGTCTTAGTTATTGTTTGAGTTAAGGATCTATTTATAGACCCATTGGCATGTATTATATAAGGCATGAGATAGAAAGGAAGAGTTCCTTCTAGTTGTAAGATCTATGAGTTGCAGGTTGTTGCAAGCTCATTGGTGATCTACATGTAAGCTTGGTCTTTGAATTGCAGGTTGCAGGTTCATGAGAGATCAGCTTGAAGTGCTATAGAGTGCTTGATGTACCGGCAGGGTTATTACTGACTGGTTGGTGAGGTGAACACCAATTCTGTGTGTGAGTTGGTTGTTGGGACCGTTTTTTGTGTAGGAGAGTGTGTGTGAGAAGAATTACTGTACACTTGAGGTGTGGCGAATCTCTGTAAGGTGAAAGAGTGTGGCGGCTCTTTGATGTATTCTTTTCTGTTAGTGTTAATACAAGATAGTGTATTGTCTCTCATATTCTGTGCTATTGGTGAATTCTAGTTACTTGCGTTTCTGGTTATTTCCACATAT
This sequence comes from Torreya grandis, assembly GCA_037957365.1. NCBI lineage: Eukaryota > Viridiplantae > Streptophyta > Pinopsida > Cupressales > Taxaceae > Torreya > Torreya grandis. Next base: position 179,819 of record JARHVA010003580.1, read on the forward strand.
TCAATTGCTTATATATTTGGTAATCATACTGTGCTCTATCTGAGGAGCAAGATCCTAACCAGTGGAGTCAGAGCATGTTTGTTGTTCCCTGATTTCCTGACAAGTGGTATCAGAGCAGGTTTGTTGTTCTAGATACCCAACAAGTGGTATCAGAGCCTTGGTTGTAGGTTCTTGAGCTTGATACCAACAATTGGTATCAGAGCTTTTGGTTGGGATACTAACAGATTGGTGTAGATCTGGGTAGTGTGTTTTGATTACAGGTTACTCACAGGGTTTCTGTTTGAGTGGGAGTTGAGCAATGTCAGAAAGCAGTCAACTACGAATGGACAAGTTCAATGGCAAGAACTACCAATTATGGAGGATGCAGATTGAGGACTATCTGTATCAGAAAGATTTGTACTTACCGTTGGGTGGGGTTGCAAGCAAACCCTTGGATATGAAAGATGAAGAATGGGAGGTTCTTGATCGGAAGGCTCTGGGATCTGTTAGATTGAGTCTTGATTCAACTGTGATTTCCAGCTTATCACAGTGTAAGACAACGGTGGAGTTGATGAAATCTTTGGCAAATTTATATGAAAAACCCTCGGCTTCAAACAAGGTATTTCTTATGAAGCGTTTATTTAATTTGCAAATGTTGGAAGGTGGATCCATTCATAGCCATCTTAGTGATTTCCATGGTTTAGTAAACCAGTTAAGTTCAGTGAATATTGTATTTGATGATGAACTTAGAGCTCTCTTAATCTTGTGTTCATTACCTGAAAGTTGGGAAGGTTTGGTAATGGCAGTTTCTAATACTGTGTCTCCTTCAAAAGTCTTAAAAGTGGATGATGTTGTGAGTGTAATCTTGAATGAAGAGATACGCAGGAAAAGCACAGGTGAATTATCCGGAAATGCTTTGAGTGTTGAAGGAAGAGGAAGGCCAAGAGAGAGGACAGAGCGTGGGAGATCAAGGTCTAAGACAGGCAAGAGATCCAAGTCCAGGTATGGCAGAATAACCTGCTGGAAATGTGGAAAGCAAGGGCACTTAAAGAGAGATTGCAGATCGGGTGAAGATCATCATGAAGAACATGAAGAAGAAGCAGATGCTGCGGGTTACATTGCACAGGATGCTCTGGTATGTTCTTTGGATAAAGTAGAATCTTGGGTATTAGATTCTGGTGCCTCTTTTCATGCATCTCCACATAGAGAATTTTTTCATGAGTATGTCCAGGGAGACTTTGGAGAAATTTGTGTAGGGGATGGTAAGCCTTGTCAGGTTGTTGGCAAAGGCAAAGTGAAGCTGAAATTGCAGACAGGTGACACATGGGTGTTAAAGGAGGTCATGCATGTCCCAGTTCTGAAGCGGAATCTGATTTCCGTTAGAAGTTTGGGTGAAGAGGGTTGCACAGTAACTCTCACAGCGGACTCTTGGAAGGTTACCAAGGGTACACTTGTTATAGCTAGAGGTAAGAAAGTAGGTACGCTTTATCTATCTACTTGTTTTACTGATTCTCTTTCTGGGTTATCTACTTCAGCTGTAGATTCAGAGATGTGGCTTGATAGGCTTGGTCACATAGATAAGAAGGAGATGCTGGTTCTTGAGTCAAAGAATATGCTTTCAGATTTGGAAGGCATGGATCGTGGTTCCTGTATGCAGAAGAAGAAAGTAAGGTTTCTTGAGGAATCCGATGTTAGTGACAAGAACGGGAAAGCCTTGGTTTTCAAGGAGAAAGTGACGGACAGAGTTCAGCATAAGGTGCAGAGGAATTCTGAGCAGAGCAAGGGTGATTTGGACAAGGTTTTGATCCAAAAAGAGCTCGCGGGAAAAAGTCAGGTCTCACAAGAAAAACACAGAGACCGACGTCGGCAGGAAAACCGGCGTCGGCGTCCAGACAGGGACCGACGTCGACTATGTTCAGCCCGACGTCGGTGACTCAGGGCAGACAGAGACCGGCGTCGGCCAGGGGAAAACGACGTCGGCAGAAAGGCAGTCGCAGGGAACCGACATCGGTCGGCTGTAGACTGAGATGTGACCGGCATCAGTTACTGAGACGAATTTTGGGTGGACAGCTAGTTGTCATGGAGTCTCAAGCGCCCATTTGGAGGACTGAAGGTGTAAGTAAGTTCTTAAATTCGTCATTTCCCTTCTTTACACTACTTGTTGCTCACTTATGGCATAGGACCAGGAAGTTGTTGAAGAAGCAGAACAGGTAGATCCAGGAAACAGTGGGAGCTAGGCATGGATGAGGATGTGATTCCTTGGAGGAGAACCAAACAGGTGTTTTGGGTAGTGTTGCCAGCTGGAAGTAAGCACTGAGAGACGAATGGATGTTGAGGATGAAGAAGAGCGGAAATGGTTACATGAGATGGAAGATCAGGGTATATGATCTTGTATTAGCTGCAGGGCAATGGAGGTTTGATCATTGTGTTTCTCTTTACCAGGTTGGATAGTATTAGCTACACTATTCTATTTTCTGTATGATGTGCTTGTTGCAGGGTTACATATACAGGTATTTCTGAACTAAAGGTAAAGCTAGTTCAGGTGTTTGTCATGGAGAATCTGGGAGCAGCAAGATTCTTTGGCATGAGTGTGATCTAGAGACATGGAGGTCTTGTTGACTTTGTTTCAGGATGATTGTGTGAAACCGGTTAGCACACCGATGGTTAGACAGCTCATAGAATAGGTGTCTTGATTCACATAGTGAGGTTGAGTGCATGGTATGTACTAAACCTGAGTTTTCCCAAGCAGTGGGAGTTGTCACAAGTTTGGAGTCAATCCGGGAGAGTAATACTGAAGGGCAGTTCAGTGGGACCAGCAGCAGGTGCACATGCTATGCAGGGTCAAGTTCTTTTTTCTACATGGTTGTAGATGTGGATGTGACAGGTAATTTGGATGACAGATTTTGCATCACGGATTTTGTGGTGGTTGGTCTTCAAGAGTGATCTTGAGGAGGGATACAAAGCCAAGGAAACAAACTAGACGGTGTACAGGTACAGGTACAGGTTGCAGCTGTTTATCTCCAAGTGGGAGATTGTTAGGGTGTGGAGCTAAAAGCTTCAACCTTTGCAAACTGAGGAATAATGGTTGCTGAGTTCTACAGGAACCGGCGTCGGCAGCATGACTGACATCGGCAGGATCCAGTGCAGAAGGCAACCGGCAACGGCAGGAAGTCGGCCGACGTCGGCAGAACCAGACAAGCAGGGACCGACGTCGGTCGCCTGTGTGTTCCCAAAGTGTTCATTTCACGGACAGTTAGTTAAGTGAACTATGAGTTTGCATGTCAAGACCACCCAGAGTCTTGGGCTGCGAGGACAATTGTCCAAATTAAGAGTCTTAGTTATTGTTTGAGTTAAGGATCTATTTATAGACCCATTGGCATGTATTGTATAAGGCATGAGATAGAAAGGAAGAGTTCCTTCTAGTTGTAAGATCTATGAGTTGCAGGTTGTTGCAAGCTCATTGGTGATCTACATGTAAGCTTGGTCTTTGAATTGCAGGTTGCAGGTTCATGAGAGATCAGCTTGAAGTGCTATAGAGTGCTTGATGTACCGGCAGGGTTATTACTGACTGGTTGGTGAGGTGAACACCAATTCTGTGTGTGAGTTGGTTGTTGGGACCGTTTTTTGTGTAGGAGAGTGTGTGTGAGAAGAATTACTGTACACTTGAGGTGTGGCGAATCTCTGTAAGGTGAAAGAGTGTGGCGGCTCTTTGATGTATTCTTTTCTGTTAGTGTTAATACAAGATAGTGTATTGTCTCTCATATTCTGTGCTATTGGTGAATTCTAGTTACTTGCATTTCTGGTTATTTCCGCATATTCAATTGCTTATATATTTGGTAATCATACTGTGCTCTATCTGAGGAGCAAGATCCTAACCAGTGGAGTCAGAGCATGTTTGTTGTTCCCTGATTTCCTGACAAGTGGTATCAGAGCAGGTTTGTTGTTCTAGATACCCAACATATTTGACCACCCATTTCACCCATTCAACATATTAAGAACCCTTAGACATCAATTCACAAGGCAACCCACTTTTATATCAAAGCCTAAAACCCTAGAATCTTAAAATAAATGAGGTCAATAAACCTCCTTCTGGTCAATGCACACCTCTAAAACTTCTTTCACACCTAGAGACACCCATCACACACTTTTTGACCAAGAATTGAGCCTTCACACCTTTGGGATTCTTGAATTCCTATAACCCATTTTAGGCCTGTTTGCTCTTAAGCCAAAAACTGAGAAAACCAAGATCACTAAAAAAATCTTTAATTTATCACAAACATACCTTCAGACCAAAAAAACCCCTGAAATAAATCACACATAAGTGTATGTACCTTTTTTAGTATAAAAATATTCTTGACATTTGCATCAATCTCATTTGTCCACTTGGAACCACCCATTTTGACTTTGTACTAAAACTCCTTCACAAACCTTTGAAACAAGCTCACAAACTTGTTACTCCCCCTTAACCAAAGACCTTCTATGATTGTCATTATCGTATTGAGCACACAAACTTTATTATCCATTGATAGGAGTATTTTAAGAAGTATAGACAAAGACCTCCTCTACACCACAATGCTCTACCATGGTGTGAAACCACTAATTTCCCACAATTCCTCATATTCCTTCTCCTCCTTAGTTATTTGATACTTATAGTTCTTATTCTTATTCTTCTTTCAATTAGGAGAAAAAAATTCCTCATCCACTAAAACATTGTTCTTTTTTCTATGATTGGATTGATAATACATGGAGACAACATAAATTCATTACATACCTTTTCATCTAAATGATCTACCTTACAGTTTGGAACCTTATTACTAGGCATAGACAATTGATGTTATTTTCATGATACATGCTCAAAAATAGTAAAATGTTCACTTGGATTCATACATGCCTCAGGACTAGATTCAATTAGCACCTTGGTCTTCTCTTTGAGCTTGATCTCTTCATTCTCAACATGAGCAAACAATGAGAGCCCTTGGCATTGTTTAAATTCTGAAGCATTATCCACCATAACAAATAGATTACTTGGACCTATAGCCTTATCATGAGTCACACTCGTCACCTTTGGATTCCATGTGTTTGCATGCCTTCTTTCTTTCACTCTAGGAATTTGATTCAACTCATTTTGACTTGATGTCATTTGTTTGTAGAATTTAGCAATGTGACCTCTTTGTTCATAATTGTAGCACACCATACTACTTGATGGAAACATAGTTTGTATTACTATGTTTGGATAGAAGCTTGGCATATGTCCTTTGTCATGACAAATATAAAAACTTCCCATTTTTAAAGAGGACTCACCTTGTCTAATCTTATGTGTATAATGGTTTGCAAAGTGTCCCACATCAAGAGAGTTGAAACACTTAATTTTTCTCACTCCTTTTGATTGATGACCCACATCATACTCACATGCAAACTCATTTCTAAAAGGTCTCTTGAAATCTCTAACACTATGACCAGATTGATTACATGTATAATAATAACCATTAAATCTTTCATAGATCATGGCATTTGGCTATCTAATATGATTTTTCTTCATTCTACCAACACCTTCAGTCCTTATCTGATGATTTGTCTTCAATTTATGATTATCCTAGTTCACATTAGTCTTTATCTTGTCTTGAGTAACATTATTTTTTTCTTTTTCATATCCAAGACTAGTTCTATCACTAATATGCATTTGACCACTTAGAATGTTGTCTATATCACATGATCTCTTTTTAAATATCACAAATGACTTCACCTTAATAGATGTCTTCTCTAACTTAGATTTCAAAGACTCATTTTCAAAAACATACCTTGAACACTCTTCTTCTTTGGATTTAGACTTTTATACATAGATTCAAACTTAAAATTAAGAAACATGACAACACCTTCATGCATCCTAGAGTCTTCAACCAATATTGCCTCAAATACATTGAATTTCTCTGCATAGTCCTTGAGATTAGATTTCATCTTCTTATTTATATTATTCTCAATCTTTAGTTATTCAATAGAATAAATCAATACACTCTCATATTCCACCTCATCTTAATCATTATTTGAATCACTCCAAGTAGACACCTTGTAATGGGATAAACTCCCTTCCTCAACCATGAAAAGAGCTTTATCTTCAGTAGGACCATCATCTTCATGATAACATTATGAGTCACTATCTTCACTCTCATCTAATGAGCTACAATATTCTTTAGTGTAGAGACTCTTCTTATTTTTGAAGGACTTATTGTTATTAAACTTTCTGAATCCTTTCTTCTTGTATGTCTTCTTGTCATCATCTTGGCCTTCACCATGTTCTTCATCATCTTTCTTCTCATGCTTATGGGGACACTTATGATTAAAATCTCCTATTTCTCCACAATTGAAACATTTGAATGGTAGTTCACCCTTATACTTTCTTGAGCCTATGTTCAATTCTTAGTAATCAAAGTAATTAGTTCATCCTCATCAATATCAAAAATGTCATCCTCTTTTGATTTCTTACCTTAGAATTATTCTTAGGCTTCATCTCTATCTTGAATTCAAATTCCTTCTTTGGTGGATTATCATCATTTATTATCATCTCATATGTAGTAAGGGTACCATGAAATTGATCCATCTTCAATTGAGTAAGATCATGACCCTCTTCTATAGTAGATAATTTTGGATAAAACCTGGGAGATATACTTTAATACCTTTTAGAATACATTAGACTCTTCAAGATTCTCTCCAAGACCTCTGATGGTGTTCATAGTTTCATGAACTCTCTGTAGAAAGGATGCCAAAGAATTTTCTTCATTCATCTTGAGACTTTCAAATTACCTTTTGTGAGTCTATAAATTAGCAAGATTGACCTTTGAATATCTTTAGTAGATGTATAATGGACTACCTTTGTGTATTCAATCTCTGAAAGACCACAAGTGATAGCATTCATCACCTTAGAATTTTTCTCAAATAACTTCTTATCTTCAACACTATATGGAGGAGTAATAGGAGCAACATAACCATCCAAAATAGATTTCCATACATCAAATCCTAGGGACATAATATATTTCCTCATCTTTGTACTCCAAAAATCATAATTAGATCTATTGAACATTAGTGTTTGTTTAGTAGAGAAACATCCTTGATGACTACCCATATTGTACCTTAGATCACCTTCAAGTTGTTAAGCCTTTACCAAAGGACCTGCTCTAATACCAATTATTAGAGGTACAATCACTAAGAGGGGGTTTAAATTAATGAGCCCAAATATTTCAAATTTTGTTCCAATCCTTTGAAACTCTTAATCAGCCAATACAAACATTCACGAGGCATACACATCGTTCATAGAAATGAATATGAAAGACAATTCAAGATCAAACACATAACACATGACATACATGGGAAAGCCTCTTGGAAAAAAAACCCATTGAAACTTGCAATTGGACTACTATCCTATAATAAAAAGATCTAATTTAGACCAGCCTCAACTAATCAAGGAACTATAATCCTTATTCAGTGAGACTATAATCCCACAAAGTGCTTCCACTCTTATCTAGCCAAGATACAACAACAACTAGACTTTTAGCACATTTTACCTTATAAGGAGGCTATAACCACCTTATATGTTGAGCTAACACAATAACACCTTTGAACTTATGTCTTTAACACTTGATGATGGACCTTTTATTATCTCTCTACACCTTTGCTCAAACTCAAATAGCAAGAGCATTATTCTACTTATAGAATTATAACCTGTAGGCCATACAGATAGTCCTCAATGTATTCTACTCTTCAAATCATCCATAAGGTAATTTACCTTTTCTTAACTCTATAAAACACACACAAATGCCTCTCTCAAATCTATCCCAAGTCTCTCACTTAAATTTGAGAAATCACCATGTTTGATTTCATTGTTTATAGAGAATTTATGATTAAGACCATCTTGGTCAGCCATTAGGCATGTATTAACCATTAATACATCTAAAATATAAAGACACATCTCAATACAATCTTCATAGGTTGGCCATAACTTATATAGGTCACCCTTAAGGAACTACACCTTTTAATAAGGCCTTTGTAGCCCTTTTAGGTCTCATGTGAACCCATTCCCTCCTTTAACACTTCATCAAATAAAATAATAACACAACTACTTTCAAATACATGTTTCCACTCCTTATGTCCCTTTAGACATCCTAAAATGATCACATTCATCTTATCTCACCTCTGTATATGCTCAAACAACTCAAATAGAGACCTTATACACAAGAACACTATTACCGAATATATAGTCAAGTTATTAAGCATTTTTCATACTCAATATAGATTGATCACACCTCCAAAATCCACACAAAGTATTTACATGGATTCTAAAACAATCCCAAATATCTAAGTCATTATGATACATTGAAATAACATCAACACAAGCTCATACATCCTTCTCAGGTTACTTGTAGAATAAAGTCAAACATACAATCAACTTCTAGGCTCAATATCTTTTACTGTACTCACTTTCAGATCTTCAAATTTATATTTCTAGATGTGTCTTGGAATACTCTAAAAATATGTTCTATAAAATAATGGAAAATTTCAATTATATCAAAATATATGGAGAAAATACAGATATTTTGCTTTCCCTACATTAAATTTAAATATTTGAATGACAATAGTCACAATTAAACTTTGACCACTTTGTTTTCATCTCATTTTCTCACTACTTAAATCAATTATTCACCATTGATATTGTCTAATATTCAACACATATAACACCAATGCCAAATGTTAAACCTCAATCACTTTGACCTCATCTCATCTAATCTTGAAATGTTGACTTAACGTGTTCCATTGATCTCTATGGATTAACCATGTCCTTAACTATCAATGCTCACCATTTGATCAATATGTATAAACACCCTCTCACCATTAGATCCTTTTCCTTTACCTTTGATCATTCATTACACATCTTTAACCTATCCTCATCTTTCTACTTCTTGACTTCTTGGAAAAACATGCACCGTCGATCTTGCTCAAACTTTAACTTGTGCATAAATGACTATGGGAACCTTGTTCATCTACCTAAGTATCCATTTTTAAACCTTAATAACTTCTAATGTATTTAGAAGCATAATCTCAAATTTGGACCATATGATTTCCTTACATAAGATATTTTAACCATGTGATAAACTACTCCTAAATCCTTTGAATGTGTGATATATAATTCCATTAAAATGCCTTCTCAAAATCTACTATCATAGAGCCAACTATTCCAAAAGTTGCTTAAGAGTCCAACTTTCAACATGCATAACTTTTGCCGTGCTTTAGTGCATGATTTGAAATTTAGTTCAAATAACCTAGGCTCAAAATTGAACAAACCCATATGATCACCTTTTTCTAAAATGTCCACATGTACAAGATATTCCATCATCAAACTACTTACTCATATGTTTTTTTCTTCATGCAAATTTGGCTATGGGAAAATACTATCAAAATACTTGGGAGCTAAACTTTGCATATGCTTATATTTTGATGCACTTTATCACATGATCTAAAATTTAGTACAAATAAAGTGGGCATAAAAAATGAATAAACCCATATGATCATTTTATCCTAACACCTCCACACATGAAAATGTTGACCTTATCAACATGCTTGCTTAGTTATTTTTGGCCACATAAAAATCGGGCTAAAGTATGGAAAACTAGAATTATAACTGAGAAGCCAATTTTGCACCCTCATATCTTTGATCATGTTTTGAGGCATGACTTGAGATTTAATACATAAAAAAATATGGATTAATGTGATCATAACCATATGACTAACTCCACTTGACTCATTCCCATGTGGCAATTTTGATGCCATCAAACTACCTACTTAGATTTTATACCACTGGACCAAAATGTCTAGATGAACACAATGAAGAATTGGATAAATGCCACTCATGCACAAAATCTCTCAAAGCATATAACACTTCTTATCATACCTATTTCACATGATCATGTAATGAAATTACTTCAACAATAAAGTATCATAATAGAAATAGATCCAAATATGACTGAAATATATCAAGATATATGATAATAGACAAGCCACTTCAAGGGGGTAACCTCTACAAGTTTCAATAAGAGCAGAATTCATAATATGATGATAAATAATTACCCACTACCTCCTATATATAGTCTATCTAGGCCATGGTTACTCCATAAGTCGACATACTAACCAGATAAATGCATAGAGAAATGTGAAATAGCATCAAAGAGGGATAAGTAAGCCAAAAGTTGGCTATTCCTATCCTAATACATGCAATAGCTTAGGGGTGTAGTATGCCCTTCCACTTAAACCAATGCTATCATCAACATTGAAAAACTCTAGATGTTATTATAGAAAATCTTCACCTTCCCAAGTTGCATCTTCATCGCTCATGTTCTTCCACTTGATCATATATTCCCTAATCTCTCTAGTTCTCAACCTCTTAGTACATGTTTAGAGGATCTTCTCTGGTTCCAAAATGACACGTACTTCTTCATCTAGTTATGGGATCTCTATCTAGGTTGAAACTTTCTATCCAATGACCTTCTTCAAATAGGAAACATGAAATACTAGGTTTATGCAAGATGAATGAGCTAACTTGAGCTTGTAAGCCATACTTCTAATTTTTTGCAGAACCTAATAAGGGCCATAATACTTAGGAGCAAGTTTTTGTACTTTTTATATTACTTCAAGGACATCTACTTATAAGGCTACACATGTATAAATACCCAGTAACCCACCTCAAAACTTTACTCACTACGGTGTTGTTCTACTTGTTGCTTCATCTTATTTTGTGCCAAAGCCAAATTCTCTCTCAAACTAGCCAAAACCTCTTGTTGATATTGAATGTGATCCTCCACATCTCAAAGCTTGGTTTTCACCTTTAATGAAGAAGTGATGGAAGGTGGATGGTAACCATATAGTGCTATAAATGGAGACATTTTAGAAGAGGTATGGAAAGATGTGTTATATCACCATTTTGCAAGTGGTATCCATTTAACCCAACATTCCTAATTAACTAATATAAAACAATGGAGATACCCCTCTAAAAAAAATTTAACCACTTCTATTTGTTCATAAAATTTGGGGTGGTAAGATGAGTTATGAGTTAGCTAAGTACCCAAACAGGAAAATAGTTCAATCTAGAAATTACTAGTGAAAATAGGATCATGATCACTTACAATTATTTGGGGTTCCATGTAACTTTATAACTACCTCCAGAAAAATAGTTGCTACTGTACTTGCTCAAAATGGGTGTGAGAGATCACAAAAATGGGCATATTTTTTAAGTCTATCCACAATGACTAAGATAACATTCTTACCTTTAGATCAAGGAAACCCTATGATGAAATCCATAGAAACCTCCTCCCACCTTTGATTAGGAATTGATAATGGTTGTAATAGACCTGGGGTCTTAACTATCTCACCTTTATTTTGTTGGCATATCAAGCATTTTGCCACAAAATTTTGTACATATCCCTTGAGTCCTTCCCAAAATAATTCTTTCTTAATTTTGTGATAAGGCTTTAAGAACCCTGAGTGTCCCCCAATTGGAGATGCATGCAACACCGTAAGAATATTATGCTTAATCTCTAAATCTTTACACAAGTATAACCTACCCTTATACCATAGAACATTACCTTTCTATTTAAATTTTTCAAAGGCTAAAGTACCTTGCTAGAGATTCTGAATTAAAACCTGTGTATCCTTGTCTTGCTCCCATTCTAACCTAGCTTCATCCACCCAATCTACTTACAACATGGACATTACACAAAGTAATGCTTTTGTGGATGTATCCCATCTAGATAGTGCATCTGCTACTACATTATCTTTACCCTTCTTTTAGATGATTTCAAAATCATTACCCAACATTTTGGTTACCCACTTTTGTTGTTCCTCATATGATAATCTTTGATCCAAAAATTATTTGAGACTATCATGACCTATTTTCATCTTAAAGTGTCTACCCATCAGATAGGGTGTTCATTTTTTAACTTCATGAAGAATAGACATCATTTCTTTCTCATAGATAGGTTTTTATATATTCTTACCTTTGAATTGATTACTCTCAAATGTAATGGGTCTTCCTTCCTATATTAGGACTGCTCCCAACCTAGATCTAGAAGCATCACATTCAATAGTGAATGTCTTTGAGAAGTATGGAGTAGACAAAATTGGGGTGGTGCACATAGCTACTTTTAGTTTATCAAATGCTTTGGTGGTGGCATCATTCAAATAGAAGGCATCTTTCGTTAGCAATGCAGTGAGTGGAGCCACTATGGTGCCATAACCTTTTACAAATCTTTGGTAGTAACCTGTTAGTCCTAGGAACCCTTAGAGGTTTTTGAGAGTTATTAGCATGGGAAATTCCATCATAGATTTGATCTTTTAGGGATCAAATTTGACACCTTCATGGGAAACATTGTGACCTAGGTACTCTACCTCTTATACTCCAAAACCACATTTAGATGGCTTCATATAAAGCCAATACTTCTCCAAAACTATCAACATGTGTTTCACATGTTGTAGATGTGATTCCCATGTCTAACTATAAATCAATATGTCATCAAAGAAAACTAGAACAAACTTCCTTAAAAAAGGCCTAAAAATAGTGTTCATCAAGCTCTGAAAAATAGATGGTGAATTTGTAAGACCAAAGGGCATTACCAAAAACTCATAATAGCCCTCATGTGTTTTAAAAGTAGTTTTATGAACATCTTCATCATTGATTCTAATTTGATGGTACCCTAAAAAAAAATCCAATTTTATGAAATAATTAGCACCATGAAAATCATCAAGTAAATCATCAATTATTGGAATAGGAAACTTATCTTTGATGGTGTACTTGTTAAGTTCCCTATAATCTAGGCACATCCTCCATGTATCATCCTTCTTATGCACCATGACCACTGGTGATTAATATGCACTTTAGCTATGCTTGATGATCCCTGCCTCTAACATCTCATGGACCATCTTTTCAATTTCACTCTTCTATGCATATGGATATCTATATGGTCTGATATTTGGTGGTTGACTCCCTAGAAGTAGTTGAATGGCATGATCATGTTTTCTTTTTGGTGGTAGTCCTTTAGGCATGGCCCCAAAAATAGATGGGTGGTCATCGAGAATCATCTGTAAATCAAGATGTGTAGATGCCTATGTGGGTTGAACTTATATGGAACATAATCGTCCAATAATTCTCTCTACCCCCTTTTTTATCATTTTAGTCATCTGATGTGAACTAATCAATTATGGATATTTTGCCTATAATCCATGTAGTTCAATTTTCCTACCTTTAAAATGAAAGTGCATGAATATTTCTTGGAAGTTCATCTCAATGGTACCCAAGGTTGTGAGCCATTGGACTCCCAAAACAATTTTTGTGCTACCCATGGGAATAACAAACATAAGAGAATTGAGATTGTACTCACCCATAGCAAGATTAATACTATGTCATTTGCTTGAATAATTAATTATGTCACCATCTACAATCATGACCTAAAATTTTGGTGTTGGGTAGATGAAACAATTCAATCAAATTGACAACTTATGGTTGATGAAGTTACGTGTGCTCCCCAAATCAATCAACACTATCACCTTCTATTTCTTGATGAAACCCATCACCTTAAGAGTTTGTGGAGTGTTAATACCTACAAGTTCATGATAAGAGATTGTAGCTTGGGAATCTTTAAGTACCTCCTCTATCTCTTCCTCATCATCATTGGAGGCATCATCTTCTTCTTCTTCATCTTCATTAGATCCCTCAATGTAGAATAACTTGTTCTCAGCACATCTATGTCCTTTTCTCCACTTGTTGTCATAATTGAAACATAATATTTTTACATGCTTCTCTTCAATTTGCTGAGGGGTCAATCTGGTAGGTAGACAAAATGTTGGTGTCAATATGCTATGCTATTTGAATTGAGTGAATGGATGCTTCTTATTGTCTATGAATTTTTCCTTAGATCTACATGACATGATAATATAATTAGAAATCTTAAGTGGATTAAACATGCATACCTCATGTCGAATGTGGTCTTTTGAGTCCACCCAAAAATAGGTCATTCAAGTTCTCCTTAGAAATTATCTCCACACATAAGGAGAGGTTCTAAAAATGATGAATATAATCCTTGATGGAGCCAATCTATCACAATTTTTCCAATTGGCTAAAGTAATTCTCTATCACACTATTGCCATAGTGTAATTATAGCTCCTATGTAAAAACCGACCAAGTGACACTGAGAGTCATCTTTTTCTTTTGAGCACACAAACATCGATATTAAATGAATTGATCCAGTTCAAGATATAAAGATGCCATGGTAACCTTCTATCCACCTGAGATCTGATGCAGATCAAAAAAAATCTCTATTTGGTTGATCCAATTGAGTGGATCTTTTCCATCAAATTTACGCATATCCACTTTTGGTAACATGTTCCTCTATGGTAATGTAGTTGGATTTCAAGTAGACTAGTTGGGAGAACCACCCTATGGGGTTGTGTAATAGTCATAGATGGATGATTTGACTAATTATTTTTCAAAGCCATCATGATATCTACCAAACTATCTTGTATGGATTTTATATTAGATTGTATGCCTTGCATCTCACTTGAAATTCCTTACACACTATAGTTAAGCTGGCTCACTTTGTGATCTATGTCACAGAACCTTGGTACAAAAGATCTATTACATCCCCCTTCTAACTCCATCTCTTCATTTTTAGGAGTTTTGCCTAGAGTTTTAGCACCCTTTCCTTGGCCCCAATTTATGGACCTGCCATAAAAGGGCTTTACGATGTTGACCCTGATTAGCACTTTCGACCCAACTTTGACCAAGCAATTTTGGACTTAATTTGGCCTCAAATAATAAAATAAAAAGAACATACCCTATCCAAATTTTTCTAATCTTTCCAAAAATTTAAATAACTCATAAAAATTCTTTGAATTGTACACTATACATGAATTTTATGAAAAAACCTAAAATAGAGATAACTTTTGTAAAACAAATCCAAATGAGATAAAATTTAATTGAAGCTTAATTTAATTATTTCTCACCTCCAATAAAAATAATGTAGATAAATTCATAACTATTTTTTAGATATACCCAAATTTCAAAAAATTAGGGTTTTGCCCACAAGATTGCCCAAATTATAGCTCTGATACCACTTGTAATAAAATTACTTCAACAATAAAATATAATAGCAAAAATAGATCCAAATATGACTAAAATATATCAGAATATATGATAATAGACAAGCCAATTTGACGGGGCAACCTCCACAAGTTTCAATAGGAGCAGAATTCACAATATGATGATAAGTAATTACCCACTACCTCTTATATATAGTCTATCTATGCCATGGTTACTCCATAAGCTGACCTACTAACCAAATTAATGCCTAGATAAATGTGAAATAACATCAAATAGGGATAAGTAAGCCATAAGTTAGCTATTCCTATCCTAATACATGTGATAGGTTAGGGGTGTAACAACTCAATACTTCAAACTCATCCCTAAACATCTCAAACAAAACAAACTCTTAAGATCAACCAATCCTTCTTCAAGCATACTAAGACAAGCACATTACACAATTTATAGACTATCAAGGCTCTTCATCAACTCACCAAGACACCTCCATGACAATACCATGAAATCAATGATAACTCTCCAACAGGGGTGAGTTAACTATTAGGTCACATTAAAATGCATTGTAAAATATTCTAATTTCATAGTAAATCTAGACCATTCACTATTAGGTCATAGATCTAATGGTAGAAATTATGTTGGTGCATTTTTCCCCTAATATGTAACCCTATTTTGATATGAGGGCATTGTAATCATGGTGGCACACTGTGTGTGAGTAAAGAAGATATTACCATGGATGTATTTTAGGTTTTTGCCTTAATTTTTTGGACTAAATAAGAGAATAACTAATTATTTCTATGTGGCCATATCCCACATTGGGTGAACCACGTTAAATCTATGTCTTAATTATGCTTTGTTTTTTGCATTTTATTTCCATTTTTATTTCATTAATATTACTCTACATTCTATATTCCTAACATTTAAGCTACACATGGGAACAATCCTAGGTTTTGGGTGACCTAATGAGTGGATTGAACCTCTAGACAAGGGTTATCTCTCTTGATGTATCACTTAAGACCAATCATTGATCTACTAGCTTTCAAGGAAAAGGGAGAAATAAACTATGAACTAATAAGGTGATACACTATTAGAGGTAAAATAAATAGGGGTAAATTAATGAGCCCAAATTATATAAATTTAATTCTAATCTTTAAAAACACTTAATCAGTTACCATAGGCATTCATGAAGCATACACATCCTTCATAGCAATGAGCAAGAGAGACAATGCAATATCAATCACATGACACATGACATACATGGGAAACCCTCTTGGGTAATAAAACCCACTCAAACCTACAATTATAATATTTTATTATAATAAAAATAACCAATTTATACCATATACAAATGATCAAGGAACTACAATCCCTATTTAGTGAGACTACAATC
Organism: Torreya grandis; assembly: GCA_037957365.1. Lineage (NCBI taxonomy): Eukaryota > Viridiplantae > Streptophyta > Pinopsida > Cupressales > Taxaceae > Torreya > Torreya grandis. Next base: position 196,315 of record JARHVA010003580.1, read on the forward strand.
CCATAAAGTGTTGTCATACCTATATAGCTGAGCTACAACAACAACCAGACCTTTTAGCAAATGTCACCTTACAAGGAAACTATAACCACCTTAGATGCTAAGATACCACAATAACACCTATGAATACATCTAGCTTTGCATTGATGTTTTCAACAACTGATGATGGACCATTGATTATCACTCTTCACCTTCAATCATACTCAAACAACAAGAGCACTATTCTACCAATAAAATTATGACCAACAAGTCATACAAATATCCCTCAAATTAATCTACTCATTAACTCATCCATAGGGAACTCTAACTCTTCTTAACTCCCCAAATCACACACACAAGCCTCCCTCAAATCTCTCCCAAGTCTTGTTCACACAAAACTCTATGAATCACCATCTTTTATTTAACTATTTACAGGGAAAACTTGATAATCAACACCTTGTTCAGCCATTAGGCATGACTTCACCCTTAAGGCATATATCACATAAATATAAGGCTCAAAACAATCTTCATATGTTTGTCATAACATATATGGGTCACCCTTAAGTAGCTATACCATTTAATAAGTCCCTTGTAGCTCTTATAGGTCTCATGAAGACCTATTCATCCATTTAGCACATCAATGAATCAAAACAAGAACATATGACCACTTATAAATACATGGATCCAGTACTTATGTCCCCTTTGAGATCTCAAATGATCATAGTCATATTTTCTCACCTCTACATATTCTTAAACAACTCAAACACTAACTTAGTGCAGAGGAACATTATGAATGAAAACATAGTCAACTTCTTAGGCATTGTTCATACTCAAGATAAATTGATCACACCTCTAAAAACCACACAAATAATCCTCATGAAGTATACAACACTCCCCAAAATTCAATTCATCAAAATATTATCTATATAATCTCAATTATCCTTCTCGATTCACTTGTAGAATAAGCACAAACACACAATCAACTTGTAGGCTCAATATATTTGACTATATTCACTTTCAGATCTTCAAATCAACTAGAACCAAAACTGAACAAATCCATATGATAAGTTTTTCTTGACAGCTTCACATTTTAAATATATAACATCATCAAAATTCCTACTCAACTTTTCTTGTCACATGCAAATTTGGCTAAGTATGTAAAAACACAGTCAAATTGCTTGAGAGCCTAACTTTGTATATTCACATCTTTTGATGTGTTTTATTGTATGATCTAAAATTTAGTGAAAATAAACTAGGTTAAAAACTTAAAAAACCCATGTGATCACCTTCTCCTTAAATTTACATATGTGTGAGATATTTGATCATCAAATTACTTATTCAACTCTTTTTGGCCACGTGCAAATTTGGATAAGTATGAGAAAAAATGAATTTTGACTAAGAAGCCAACTTTTCACCCTCATATATTTGACCACATTTCAATGAATGAATTGAGATTTATTACATAAAAATTAGGGATAAATTTTATCACAACCATATGATCAACTCCCCTTGACTCATTCCCACATGGCAATGGTGATATCATCAAATTGCCAACTCAGATTTTTTTCCACTAGACCAAAATGTCTAGATGAACATGATGAAGAAATGAATGAATAACAATCATGAACACAAGCTTTCAGAGCATATAACACTTCTTATGGTACCTATTTCATATTATCAATACTTTATACTCATCCCTAAACATCTTAAACCAAGAAAACTTTGAAGATCAACCAAGCCTTCTTTAAGCATATTAGGATAAGCACATTGCATACTTTGTCATTATCACATACACTATCAAGGATCTTCATCCACTCCCAAAGACACCTCCATGACATCATCATGATAACTCTCCAATAATCTCCCCCTTTGTCATTGATTTTAACAACCATAATATATATCAATATATAGTTCACCTTCTCTCTCTTCAATCACTCCCTCAATAGGAACTTTCTCCCCCTTTGACACAATGATAAAGTGGGCACAAAATAATCTTGAGGACCTAAAAATATTATCAAATAGTAAATTTTCATCTTACAAAGATGATGAAAACTCCCCCTTACCTTGAGTTTACTTTAGCTTGCCTTGACAACATCTTCTTATTTCATGCCAACACTCTCTTCAATCAAGCGTTGCAACCAATGAAGAAAAAACACAAAAAATAACTAAAATCTTATGGAACACATCAATAAATATATGATATGGAATCCATATAATAACATTGAATAATTGCACATTCTCAGCATCTTCAAATCTCCACACACCATGAAAAACCACCACACATACTTACTAGCCTTCTTTCTCAAGCTACCACAAGGACCACCAATAGAACTTCATGAAACTCACCAAATATGAAACATTCTCTAAAACAATATTATAACTCCCCTTAAAATAAACATACCTTTCTCTTTTGTATAAACTAAGCAAAAATCACTCTTCTTCAAACTAGGCCTATCTAGCCTCCTTATAGCCCTACCTAAAACTTGTAGAGTGCATAATTTTTTAGTAGACACATTTTCAAGACCTAAAACTTCATATATAGAGAAATATTATATGCCCCCTCAATCACACCAATTTTAATCACTAAGCTCATCCTCTGCAACATACTTCCTTCACAAACCTACTAGTTAATTAGCCCTTTATATTGACAAAAAATTGGATAATTTGAGAACCGCAAACATTCAATTCTCTTTTAAGCTTGATTTGACCACCCATTTCTCCCATTAAACATATTAATAATTCTGAAACCTCAATTCACAAATCAAACCATGTTTCTAGAAGAGCCCAAAACCTTAGAATTTCAAAACAAATAGGGTCAACAAACCTCCATCTGGTCAATACACACCTCTAAAACTTCTTGCACACTTAGAGACACCCATCACACACTTATATACCAAAAATTGAGCTTACAGATCATTAGGAACATAGACTTCCTATAACCCATTTTAGACCTGTTTTCCCTTAAGCCAAAAACTAAGAAAATTGAGAGCAATAAAAAATCTTCAATTAACACAAACATACCTTCAGACCACAAAATAACCTAAATCACATCACAAATAAGTGTATAGACCTTTTTTAGCATCAATTTATTTTTGGAATTTCCATCAATCTCATTAAGCCACATAAAACCACCCATTCTGATTTTGTACTATAGCTCTTTCACAAACCTCTAAAAAAGACTCATGAACTTGTTTTTCTCCCTTAACCAAAGACATTATATGATTGGCACTAACATCTTGATCACAAAAAAATGCTTATATACTAAAATTAGTCACTTAATAAGCATAGATAGAGACCCCCTCTACACTACAATGCTCTACCTTGGTGTGAAACTAGGAGTTTCCCATAACTCTTCATATTCCTTCTCTTCCTTGGACATCTGATACTTATAGTTCTTCTTATTATTCTTATTTAACTTAGGAGAAACAACTTCCTCATCTAATACAATATTATATTTTTATTCTATGATTGGATTGGCAATACATGGAGACAACATAGATTCATCACTTACCTTTTCATCTAAAAGATCCACCTTATAGTTTATTACCTTATTACTAGACATATAAAATTGATTCTATTTTCATGATACATGCTTAACAATAGTAGGATGTTCACTTGGATCCATACTACCTCAGGACTATCTTCAACCAATACCTTGGTCTTCTCTTTGAGCTTGGTCTCTTTAAAGTCAACATGAGTAGATAATGAGACCTCTTAGTACTCTTCAACTTCTGAAGCATTCTCCACCATAGAAAATAAATTACTTGGACCTGTAGTTTCATCATGACTCACACTTTTCACCTTTGGCTTACATGTGTTAGCATGCCTTGTTCCTTACACTCTAAGAGACTGATTAAACCTATTCTAACTTATAGACCTTTGCTTGTAGAGCATAGCAATGTGATCTCTTTGTTCACAATTATAGCACACCATACCTTTTGTAAGAAATGTATATTACCTTACCTTATTTGTATATAAATTTGCAACATGTCCTATTTCATGATAATTAAAGCACTTAAAGCTATTCATACCTTTTGATTGATGGCCCCCATCATAGTTCCATGCAAACTCATTTCTAATAGGTCTTTTTCATTCTCTAGCCCTATGACCAAATTGATTACATATGTAATATTAACCATTGAATATTTCATACCTCATAGAATTTGGATAGCTAATATTATTTAACTTCATTATGCTAGCACCTTTAGTCCTTGTCTGATGATTTGTCTTCAAAGTAATATTTTCCTAGTTCATATTAGTCTTCAAATTATCTTGAGTAACATTCTTTTATTCTTCTTCATATCCAATACCAGTTCTATCACTAGAATTATTTTGACCACTAAGAATGTTTTTTAGATCATATGAGATCTTTTCAAATCTCACAAATGACTTCACCTTACTAGATGTCTTCTCTAACTCATATTTCAAAGACTTAGTTTTAGAAACATAACTTGAACACTCTTCTTCTTTAGCTTTTATGCTTGTAGACAAAATTCACAATTAATAACTGAGATGCTTGATCATATCTTCATGATCCTTAGTGTCTTCATTCAATCTTACCTCATACACACTAAATCGATCCTCATATTCCTTGAGTTTATATTTCATCTTCTTATTGATCTTATTCTCAATATTAAGTGTTTCAAGAGCATTCATCAATACAATATCATAGTCCACTTCATATTCATCATCATCTGAATAACTCCATATAGACTCCTAATATGATCAAATTCCTTCCTAAACCATGGGCAAGGCTTCATCTTCACCAAGACCATCATCTTATGATCATATTTTGAGTCACTGTCTTTACTCTCATCTAATGAGCTACAATCTTCTTCGGTGTAAAGACTCTTCTTATTGTTATACTTTGTGAATCCTTTCTTCCTATATGTCTTCGTATCTTCATCTTGGCCTTCACCATGATCTTCATCATCTTTTTTCTCATGCTTATGAGGGAAATTATGAGAAAAATGTCTCATCTCTCTACAATTGAAACATTTGAAGGGTAGTTTACCCTCATACTTCCCTAAGCCTGTGTTCAATTTCCTAGTAATCAAAGTAATTAGTTCATTCTCATCAATGTTAAATATATCATCCTCTTTGGATTTATTATCTTGGAACTTCTCCTTAAATTTTATCTTTGTCTTAAATTTAGCTTTCTTCTTTGGTGGTACATCATCATTTATTCTCATCTCATATGCAGTAAGGCTGCCATGTAATTGATCCATATTCAACCAAGTAAGATCATGACTCTCTTCTATAGTAGATACTTTTAAATCAAGCTTAAGATAAAGTGATCTTAATACATTTTAGATTATAGTAGCCTCTTCAATATTATCTCCAAGACCTCTAATGATGTTCATAGTCTCATAGACTCTATAAAAAAGATACCACAAAATTTTCTTCATTCATCTTGAGAATTTAAAATCTCCTTCTATGAGTTTACAACTTAGCGAGATTAACCTTTGAGTCTCCTTAAAAAATGACCAGTATTTTTTTATATATCTCTTTAATATATGTACAATGGATTACCTTGGTGTATTCATTCTTTGAGGGAACACAAGTGATAACATTCATTGCCTTGGAATTATTCTTAAATAACTTCTTATCTACAACACTAGATGGATGAGTAATAAGAGTAATATAACCATCCAGAACATATTGATAGACATCAAAATATAGGGACATAATATATGTCCTCATCTTTGCAATCTAAAAATCATAATTTGATCCTTTAAACATTGATGTTTTCTAAGTAGAGAAACCTCCTTGATGACTACACATATTTTGATTTAGATCACCTTCAAGATATTAATATTTTACCAAAGGACCTACTTTGATACAAATTATTAGAGGTATAATCACTAAAAAGGGGGGTTGAATCAGTGAGTCCAAATAATCCAACTTCAATTCTAATCTTTACAAACACTTAATCAGTTACCACAAGCATTCATAAAGCATACACATCATTCATATCAATGAATAAGAGACATAATGCAAGATAAATCACATAACACATGAGATACGTGGGAAACCCTCTTAGGGAATAAAATGCACTCAAACCTATAATTATACTATTTTACTATAATAAAAATAACCAATTTAGACCATATATAAATGATCAAGGAATTATAATCATTATTTAATGAGACTACAATCCCACAAGGCATTATCACACATATTTAGCTAAGCTACAACAACAACAACAAGACCTTTTAACAAGTTTCACCTTGCAAGGTGGTTGCAACCACCTTAGATGATGAGTTGCCACAACAACACCTATGAACACATCCACCTTTGCAATGATGTCTTCAACACTTGATGATATACCATTGATTATCACTCTTCACTTTTACTCATACTCAAATAACAAGAACTCTATTATGCCAATAGAATTATGAACAACAAGTCATAGAAATAACCATAAAACTAATCTATTTATCAAATCATCCACAAGTCACTCTACCCCTCTTTCTCTCCCCAAATCATACACACAAGCCTCTTTCAAATCTCTCCTAAGTCTTGCTCACACAAAAGTATACAAATCACCATCTTTTATTTCATTATTTGTAGGACAAGCTTGATAATGAACACCTTGATTATCCATCAGGCATGCCTTATTCCTTAAGGCATCTCTGACATAAATACATGACTCAAAATAATATTTATAAGTTGTCCAAAGCATCTATGGATAACCCTTAAGTAGCTACACCTTTTAATAAGGCCCTTGTAGCTCTTATAGGTCTCATGTAAACCTATTCACCCATTTATTAGATCATTTAATCAAAATAATAACATAAGACCACTTAAAAATGCATGGGTCCACTCCTTATGTCCCCTTTGACATCCCCATATTATCATATTCATCTTAGCTCACCTCTTCGTATGCTCAAACAACTCAAAAACTAATGTGGTGTATAGGAATGTTATGAATGAAAACATAGTCAACTTCTTAATCATTTTTCATACTCAAGATAGATTTATCACACCTCCAAAAACCACACATAACATCTTCAAAATGTCTAAAACACTCCCTAAAATCCAATTCATCAAAATAGTATCTATATAAGCTCAATTATCCTTCTTGAGTCACTTATAGAATAAGCACAACCGCATAGTCAACTTCTAAGCTCAATATATTTTATTGTAATCAATTTTATATCTTTAAATCAGGTTCATTGGATGTTCCATAGAGTCCTCTTCATCTTTTATTTTTATAGCACCAATGTTTTTGACTTTTATCCAAAGATATGGATAAAATACATATCTTTAGTTTTTCCCTATGTTAATTCAAATATTGAATGATAACAGTCATAGTTAAAATTCAAACACAAAGCTAGCATCTCATGTCCTCACTACCTAGATCAAATATACACCATCAATATTGTTTAAACTTTAATACATAATCTAGAAAATCTAAATATTAGACATCTAACAATTGATCTCATCTCATGTAATCTAGAAACATTGACTCAATGTGATCCATCAATCCCTATGGATCATTCAGGTATTTAGAAATTAATTCTCACCATTTGATCAATATTTATGAACACCCACTCTCCATTGGATCCTAATCCTTTACCTCTACTCAATCATTAAACATCATGCACCTATCCTCATCTTGATCCTTCCTAAATTCTTAGAGCAACATGCACCATCAATCTTGCTTGAGCTTTAACTTGTGTATAAATGACTAAGTATGGAGTCCCTTTCAATATGCTTGAAAGGAAAAATTTGGATATATACATACATACATACATATATATATATATATATATATATATATATATATATATATATATATATATATATATATATATATATATCTTTTTTTATAATAAATCTCATTATTGTGAATTATACCATATGTTTTTCTTTAAAAGAGGAATAAAACCATGTACCAAATTTTAAATAAATCCTTCACACATAAAAGATATAATGTAATTAAAATGCCTTCCCAAAATATTTTATCACATAACCAACTATGCTAAAAACCTGTTTGGGAGGCCAACTTTGTACAAGCATATCTTTTGACGTGCTTCATCACATGATCTAAATTTTACTGAAAATCAACTAGGATAAAAACTAAATAAACAAATATGATCAGTTTCTCTTAACACCTTCACACATTCAAGATATGACATCATCAAAATTCCTACTTATATTTTCTTATCACATGCAAATTTGGCTAAGTATGGAAAAACATAGTCAAACTACCTGGGATCCCAACTTTTCATATGCACATCTTTTGATGTACTTCATTACATGATCTAAAATTTAGTGTAAATAAACTAGGATCAACACTAAACAAACCCATATGATTACCTCTCCTGAAACATCCACACGTGTAAGTTATTCCATCATCAAATTACTTACTCAACTCTTTATGGCCACATGCAAATTTGGCCAAGTATGGGAAAATAATGAATTTTGACTAAGAAGCTAACTTTGCACCCTCATATCTTTGATCTCACTTTGATGAATGACTTGAGATTTGGCACATAATAACTATGGACTAATTTTATCACAACCATATGACCAATTTCCTTTGACTCATTCCCATGTGGTAATGGTGACATCATCAAACTGCCAACTTGATTTTTTGCCAATGGACCAAAATATCTAGATGAACATAATGAAGAACCAAATGAATATGAATCATGCAGACAAGCTCTTAAAACATAGAAAACTTCTTGTGGGACATCTTTCACATGACCAATACTTCATACTCATCCCTAAACATCTCAAACTAATCAAACTATGAAGATCAACCAAGCCTTCGTCAAGCATACTAAGATAAGCACATTGCACACTTTATCATTATTAAATAGACTATCAAGGATCTTAATCCACTCACCAGGACACCTCCATGAAATCACCATGAAATCATCATGATAACTATCTAACATACACCACATTTTTTGACCTCTACCATTAATTTGCATGTGCACTAATACCTATAGGACTGCAAGAAGCATAACTTCTCCTAAGAAGAATCGATCACATCAATGATTTTCAAAGAGATAATAAAATATTAGAGTATAAGGGAAGATTTTTCCCACTTGTAACTAACATGGAACCCTTTATGACACTCTTTACAACTTGTAGTAGAGAAACAAACTATAAGAAGGCAAGAAGAATAAGACAACAAAATAAGGTGGGTTAAGTCTACACTTGATTAGATCAAAAATTCAAATATTCAAACTTCATAAAACCATATAATGAGGTAAGAATAGTTATTTATTGATCAATATTCATACAAAAGATTAAGGATACACCATAATACTAGTGGAAGGATCCTTACAATGACAAAATTAGGTATATATATATATCAGAAAGAAGGAGAGAGAGAGAGATACGAGGTGTCAAGAAAAAATGATGGTTAACAAGCACTCATGAAACATGTTTAAAATAATAAAAAATTCTAAAAATAGTCATTAATCTCTCCTCAACATGTGTGCACTTAATTTGATATTGACTTGATCAAGGAGGCATAGGAGTTTTGTCTTGCTTGATGACTCACACTTGAGCTCTTGAAATTGCCCATTATGATTGATTAGGATGTAAAAAATTCATATTATTAGAGTCTAACTAATTATTTTTTCCTTGGAAACCTTTTTAAGATCCATAACCAAATCATATTTCCACCTTTGTTTTGTAATTTCATTCATAACTCTCATATTTGCTCTGTTTTAGGCATGTTCCTTATAGCCCTATTTTGACACAAAGATCCAAGGTTTGAAATATATAGAGATATTATAGGAAACCTAAATATATATTTTAGTACCATTTATCCCATTTAATCTTCACCCAAAAAAACTATATTCAAATCCCAAGGAAGACCTACTAACCCAGCACAAATCTTTCACAATTAGGCCTAATTATGCCTAAAATAAGAACATAGTAGTAGAAACCATACATTAATACTCAAAAACCCAAAAAATATTTAATTAACATTAAATAGGGTTAGAATACAAAATTTCATGCAATTTTAAGGGTTTAAACTCAATTTATGTAAAAAACAAGATTTTAGCCCTATATTGGTCTACACATATGCCTGTGTTAGCTGAGAGAAAAAAAAAGTGATAGGGGAAGTTTTAGACAAATTAAAAACCTTATTAAACCTTTTTTAAGCCTTCCCAAATTGTACTCAACTCCTCCAATATGTTTTTTCTCTTGAATAATCTTCAAATCCCTCTAATATACAAATTTTTACAATTTTGTGTGCATTTTTAAGACTGTTAAGTGGGTTATGAGTTTTCTTGTATTTTGAATCAACATATGAACATATTAAAAATACTACATGTTAATTAATGACTCTCACACACCCTTATTGTTCATATAAACTCTAATTCTAATATAGATATTGTATACTTTCTTCAATTCTTGGAAATGAACTTGTATTTCTCTAGTAGGCCTGTAAGCCTCTATTAGGACTAAATTTTTATTTATTTTATCCTATCTCTCTAAGTATATTTGGTAAATTTTGAAATTTTGGATAATGTATTATATTTATTTATTAATTTATCTATACTCCTTATGGGCTCGAGCTACCTTTAATCCTCACTTGAGCATAACACAATCATACTTCCAAGATGTTGTACAATCCATTTAGTCTAGTGGTATGAATTTAAAGGTTGGAGAGAGGTTTTTTATTCTTATTAATATTTATATGAGGTATTTAAAGAGGATTTATTGATTTATATTGATTCATCTTACTTTCTTCAATCCCAAACTACAGTCTAAATGTCTTGAGAATAGTAATCACTAAACTTCCTGTGTACTACTAAGTTTACCATTATTTTCTTAGGATCTCTCATTAAAGCCTTATAAAAACTTATTTTAATACTTTTTAGGATATATTTATCATCTAACATCATGATAAACCAATATCTCATTGTTTTATTGGGACTCCAACTCCATATGCACAAAAAACCTCTCTCTCTAGGCTTTATGAGCCTATTAGCCTTTCTCAGATGTTTGTTGTCTATTTTGATGTTTTTTCTTTCATTAATTAAACATATTAACATTCCCAACCCTTACCCTAGTATCTCAAAAATTTTATGAGGAATTTTAAACTCATTTCACATCACAAACCTTAGTGCTCCATGCCTACCTTACAAGCATACTTGTAGGTGGATATTTTGAGCCCAAAACTCATTCTACCCCTACTTTTAAATGATTTTAGGAATATTGAGAGAGATGTTTTTGATATATATATTAATATCTCATATAATTTAAAATAGTGATCCAAAATTCATTTGAGGTGGATGATCTTCTTCATCTAACTTTTTCATGCTTCCAAGATTGTGCCTCTCACATGTTGAGTTTTACATATTGAATTAGCACAAGGAGGTCACTTGGAGATTAATATGAGATTTATAAGACTAGTAGAATGAGTTTGAGTTTTTTGGAGACTGATTGAAATCCACTTTAGGTAGAAACTAATAAAAATCAACAAAGGCCTTGCCTGACACTTCCTACCTAAGTCTATAAGTTTCCTACTATGAATATTTTTCCTCTCTACTATTAACACATGCTAAATGAGTAATGGTAGACAATTTGAGAGGGATAATATGATATTTTATGTACTCAAACAAACATCCATTTGAACCAAATATCTCTAAAAATCCTTGAAACTCCCTGAAACTAAGTTAGTAGGGTTTGAGAAAAGTTTTGGAGAACTTTTATTCTTAGTGATGGTTCATAGAGTTTATCCCCTAAAACCTTGAACTAATGCATGAAATTTAAATGGAATAGGAGCCCCTTTCTTTCCCTAAGATCATTTGACCCAACTCATTTTCATGTTTATGAACCATTTTTAATAAACTAACCCCTCTTATTCTGCCAATAACCTGATGGAGTTTCCTTACTGAGATTTGGCCTATTTTAACGTGCTACACATTATTGAGCATTGATATGACCTCTATGTGGATCTATGATGCTTTGAATAAGATTCACCACTTTATGCAATGATATTATTAGCTATAAATGCTTTTTCTATGCATAGAATCATGTAAAAATCATCTAAACACCTTTTTGATGCAATGAATTTTGATTATTTGGTTGATTTACCTATTAGATTCTTGTGAGGGACATTCATGGAGTTTTCCTAGTCAAGTATAATTCAAGTGTAATGTAAAAAACACCTTCACTCTCCTTTTTTTCTAATATTTCACATTGAGACATGATTAGAATTGAATCAAAAGAAGAGAGAGTCACAAAATTGATATGCATTTGAAAAGAATGTTTCAACATTTTGAGGCTTTTATAGACCCCATGAAGCGTGATATCACCCCCATGATTGACACATGGCCTTAAGTGACTTTTATTTTCATGTGTAACTCCTAATCCTTGATGCTCTTTGGTGAATTCACTTAAACATTGTAATAAATGAAACTTTAACTTAGTTTAGCATTACCTTAACATTTCCAAATTTACCTTAACCTTTACTAAATACTTCATAAGGACCAAGATATGACCACTAAATAATCACTTGGGTACCATGACTTCATATTATGATAAGACCTTGTATAAAACTCTGAAACAACCTGAACATCACCTCAGGATACTACCATAGACCATAGCATCAAGATAAGGACTCTCAAGAGCTATCAATAGGATTAAAAGTTTTGACAACAAAGTTTTTAATGACACTCACCTATGGTAGCCAATTTTTTCTAACTATCATATCATGATGATTTATAGATGTAGTAAACCCTTAAATAAAAACCATGCCAATCACCTACCATTTCTATTGAAGTACTAAATGTGGGTATAATAACCCTGTTGGATGCATATGTTTAGCCTTGATTCACTAACACTCCAAGTATCTAGAAACAAAATCATCTACATCTTTCTTAAGTCCTTTTCAAAAATATAGATATTTTAACTTTGCTACCAGTGTAATTACTCCTAGATGCCCTAAATAAGGTGCATTGTGCAATTCCCTTATCATAATATTTCTCAAATTTTATTTATTAGGTATATAAATCCTACCATTGAACCTTTAAATTCCATAATTTTCTAATTTAAAATGTTGATATCTATGATCTTTAAAATTTTCAATCAAAAATGACTTGCTCATAAAAATCATCATTAGGTGAAAATTTCACTACCAAATCCTTGAAGGTGCTTCTAATGGTAGACAAAATTGTAATGTATATCCTATGACTAAGGAAATCTACAACTAAATTTTCCTTGCCCTTAATTATATTAATGTCAAAATCATAGTAAAAAGGAAACTCTACCCACTACCTTTGGAAATCATTGAGGTTAGGTTGGGTGAAAATATACTTAAGACCTAGATTTTTAGTCCTAAGTTCAAAGGGTTCACCTAACAAGTAATGCCTCCAAACCTAGAAAGCTTGAACTTTATCAGCCAATTATAGATCATAATGAGCATAATTGGACTCATAAGGATTTAGTTTCCTAGATTCATAAGCCATAATCAAACCATCCTACATGAGCATTACTCCTAACCCATATCTTAAAGCATAAATTATCACTGAGAAATACCCATTCATATTTGGAACCCACAAAATTGGTGAATAAGTAAGCCTTGATTTTAGGACTTGAAATGATTATTCATACTCATCTAACCAAAAAAATCACCACTCATTTTACTAAAAATAGGTGATTAGGTTAACTATTTTGGAAAGGTTAGATACAAAATTCCTATAATACCCTATTAATCCCATAAAACTACACACCTCATACACATTTTTAGGTGTTGTCTAATCCATGGTGGCCTTAATCTTGGTTGGATCAACTAAAAGTATCTTTATAGAGATGATGTTCCCTAGGTACTAAAATCTTTTTTGAAATAAATCACACTTGGATAACTTACCGTATAATGTGTGCTTCTCTTACTACTACAACATTAACCTCAAGTGCTCAACATGTTCTTCCTCATTCTTAAAATATATGAGGATGTCATATAAGAATAATAAAACAAATTATTTGAGATAATCCATAAACACACTCTTCATGAGATTTATAAATGTTGATAGTGCATTGGTCAACCCAAAAGGTACCACTGTGAAGTCATAGTGCTCATAATGAGTTGTGAAAGTTATTTTTGAAATATATTCTTCCCAAATCCTCAATTACTGGTATCCCACCTGAATATTTATCTTCAAAAATATTGTAGAACCATGCATTTGAGTAGAATTATCATCAGTATAAGGTAATGTATATCTATTTTTATAGTTGATTTGTTAAGCATGTAGTAGTCTATGTAAAAATAAAGGGTTCCATACTTATTTTTGACAAAAACTATATGTGTTTCATTTGATCATAGGAATTTGACCATAGAGAGGAGGTTAGATCAAAAGTGTTAGTTTCACAAAATAATGAAATCAACACACTAACATGCTAACATATCTAAGCCTAGATCTTAAGGGGAGCATAATGGACAAAATACAATTGAAAGCCCAAGTAAAATGCAAAGAACAAAAATATTTACCTTCTTTGAGATATCCAAAAGTTTTTTTCATGGCTTACTTAGTTTGTGCTTAAGAAATATTTGGCTATAGATTTTTATTTTCTCCATCTCTCCTTGGCACCATTGTTAGCTTACTTGATGTGGCTTATGCTTGTGGATTGCTGGCTTAGCTCAATATTTTGGAATTATAACACTATTGTCATAATTCTTATGTAAAAACCTACATTATAACTCTACAATATCCAAGCTCTCCAAATTAAGAGGCAAATGCTTGTATTTATAGGATTAGGAACCCAAGTAAAGGTGAGTTAAAGTATAGTTTAAACATGGAATGGGTTCAAACCTAGCCTAAGTGAGTTAATTAACCCCAATAATGCTAAAAGGTGTCAAGAATTAATTATTTGTAATGAATAGGAATGGGTGAGATATTTTGAGATATTTACAAATGTTTTACAACTCACAAATGTCATGATGAAAAGCTAGGATATTATTGATTTTTGAATTTCCTTTTTTATAATTTCATTAATTGTACATGGATAGTTAAATTAGGTATTTAATTTGGTTTATATTTTTAATTAATTATTCTTATTATTTTTAACATTTTAAATATTTTATTTTATGTTCTTGTGCCTTATTTAATAGGTTCATTGGCCAAATTAACTTTTGTTATGTCATAGGATGATTAGAGATGAATTTTATGAGAGGTTTTTGTTTTTTATGATAGGATATGCAAATTCGGGATGTCTCAATCAGATTATAAGCTTTGAAAAATGATGCATAATTAAATTTGGGATGTTCAATGGTTCTTAGACTTAATTTGCAAAGGTTGGTAAGAATCGATCTAAAGTTTGGTCAAAATTCATTAGTGGCTAGTTTTAGGTGTCTATAGTTTACCCTTATTTGGGAAGATGTTTCAATTTGTAGGCATAGTAATAACTTCTCAAATAATGAAAAATGCTTATGACTTCAATGGTAATGGATAAACTATATGTGCCCCCTTGAGGGAGCAGTTGGTAAAGTGGTTGGAAAATGATCCCTTTAAAGGAGGAAATGATTGGACCAAAATAGATGAAATGGGGTGAAAAATACTAATTTGACTAAAGTTAGTTATAATCAGTGGCATATGGAGGTGCCTTGTTTAGGGTAGAAAAACAAGATGATTTGCCCATAGGTAGTTATAATCATCAACATATGTGGGATTAAAAATGTTTATGATTTGGCTAAAGGTAGTTATAATCATAAAAAGGGGAAAAAATGATTTTCTCACATGTGGATATAATCACTGGTAGGATAAAAACATTCCACAATTTAGCAGATAAAGATAATGATTTGCATAAAGGTAGTTATAAGTATTATCACAATGAAAACATGCCCTAGGTGGGCAAAAATAGAGTGATTATCCCAAAGGTGGATATAATCATCAACCTTCAAATTGATGGAATCACAATGATTTGCGTAAAGGTGGTTATAATGATTGGTAATGAAATTGGGATCATATTCAATAACTTACCCAAAGGTGGTTATAATCATTATATCTTGATAGTAGAAAACATGATGTGTAATATGATGGCAAATTGGTACAAAGGAGAAATATGAGTTTGGGCAACCTATGAGTCGAGATATGACCATTTGAACTAGTAAAGAGGAAAATTCTTTGGTTTTTTAATTACTCTATTTAGTATATGATTTGGATTAGATCAGGAATGTTGTTGGTGCCAGGGAGATATATTATTGTTGCATTACTATGTAGACTCCTCAAGTTGATTGTTGTTATAACATGTGATAGTAGGCATCATGATAGAACACCATGATAACTTGGCCAAAATATGCATAAGGACTGACATGCGATCCAATAATCAAGTGAAAATAATGCACTAATGATAAAAACCATGATGACAATGTTGACACATGAATATGGATAGATTCAAGAATAATGTGCAAGGAATCACCCAATGAATGTACATAGACTGAATCAAGACAAAAAAAGAAAGAAAATAAACAAATAAATAGAAATATAAAACAATAAACAAATAAGCAAACAATCAAAATAATGTAAAACATAAACAATGATTAATCATAATGTTAGTACATAAAACATGACACAAACAAGATGATGAACATTGCCCCTAAATGATAAGGGATTACCAAACAAAAAAACAAGATGTGAGAATAGAAGAAAAGGAAAGGGGTGGCTAAGATATCTCTAGATGCACTAGGCAAGTGGATGCTTCCTACGTAGTTTCATAGATGTAAGAATCAACAAAAACTTTAGGCCAAATGTAGTTCTTCCAAGAAATGGGATAGAAGAAAAATGATGAGAAGAAAAACATGATGGATATTACAGAAGAATATGGGAATAAACTTGTAAATTGACAAGAGCATGGGATAAAAGAACAAAAAGGATGGGGAATCTAAATTAAAATTGGTTTCTTGTGACTTAGTGAGGGTTCCCAAAATCCTTAAGGAAAAGAAGTAATCAATGGGCATTGTTTTGGATTTTCTAAATTAGCTTACAAATATTTTTAGAATTTTATATGTATCTCAACTCGATCGAGAATGGTGAGATACTAAAAGGTCTAAGTTCATAAAATTGAAAGAAAGTCAAAATTAATAATTTCTCACAAAATGGCAAGATTGTGGCTTAGGTTGCTCATAAAAGGGTAAGAGTGTGGCTTAGGTTGCTCATAAAATTGTGAGAGAATGGATTAGGTTACTTGAAAAATGGTGAGAGCATGGAAAAATGGTGATTGAGTTATCCTTAACATAATTTGAGAATTTCCTAATATTCCTAGGATGGGACTTCAAGTCACTATAGTTTCACCTTATAGTGGATGAATCTGACTAGTGTAGTATCCAAATCAAATAAAATATGCAAAGTTGGAAAAATGGCATAGTACAGTATAGGCATGGCAAGGTGGTACTTCAAGGCATGATAAAAAAATTTTGACCCTTATTTGTCATAGGTTATTATAATTAGGAAACAATGGCATAGGTCAATGATACTAATTTGTCCATAGGTGGTTATAATTAGTATTAGTATCACAACCATGGGATAGTGATTTTCCCAAAGACAATTATTATCAAGCCCACTTTATATAAAATGGATTAATAAATAAAGGATGAAACTACTAAACCACTATCACACTACTCTAAAATATGGTATTCTATCTAAAATAATTGAAATAACTACTAAAATTTGATATGAATATTTGTGCTAAAAGTAGCTATGGAATCAATGGAATGGAACCAAAGTCAAATGGTCTGAGTTGGGAGATGAAGAATAACTTAGTTGATAAAAAAAGGTATGGTAGAATGGCACAGTTTAATGGAAAAGTGATAGAATAATATAGTGCAATAATAAATTTGATAATATGGTACATGTCATAGATAATACACTAGGTCTCTCAATCGAAGTAACATTTGAGGTGTATAATGTTCGTTAAATCATCAAGTTCATTCCCATATAGTGTAGTGAGCCTATATTCTCTAGTGTCATAGTTTTTAATAATGATGAAATTACCTACCAATTTAGGTTTGAACTTTCCTTTGTGTTTCTTCTCGACTATGGTATTCTTTTGGTTTTCTTTAATAACAAAATCACCAAGCTGAAATTCTCTATGTTTAACATGTTGATTGTAGTGGCCATGGAGTCAATTTTGGTATGCTTGAAGATTATTTGTTATGGTCAAGAATTTATCATAAAGTAACTCTAGCTATTTTAGGTGAGCTACTTGATAGTCTTCATCATCTAAGACATGCTTCAAAGAAATGTGAAAAGAAGGTAACTTGACCTCAATGGGAAGAATGGCTTCAGTTATATAAACAAGTGAATATGGAGTGGATCCTATTGGAGTATGGTGATTGATATGGTATGCCTAGAGCGTGAAAAATATTTTAAGGTGATAATCATAGTTGGCATCATTGATAATATTTTTAAGGATGTTGACAATGGTTTTGCTATATGATTCTGCCTGGCCATTACCTTATAGGTAATATTCTATGAAAAATGTTGTTTAATTTTATACTCATCACATAGCAATTCAAAATCCTTATTCTTGAATGATCTACCATTATTATATATAATTTCAAAGGGGATACCATAGTGGAAAATAAAATGGTTAAATATGAATTTGGAAATTTGCTTTCCAATCATGTGAGGGATACAACTTTAACCAACTTAGTGAAGTATTTTATGGTGGTAAGGATATGTTTATGGCCATCAAATGAGGTAGGGTTCATCTTCCCAATGATATCAAGGCCCGAAGTAGAAAATATCCATGGTGTAAGCATCAATTTTAAAGTATTGGTGGGGTCATGAATTAGATTATCATGTCATTGACAGTTATTACATATTTTCACATACACAACTACCTTTGCATCCATCATTGGCCAATAGTACCTAGTACATAAGATATTTTTAGATAGGAATACCCCATTGGTGTGGGATCCATATACTCCTTAATGAACTTAATGTAATGCTAATGTACATTTTTCCAAATTTAAACAATGAAGCATAGTTCCATCAAATCTATGGCATTATAGGGTTGATCTGAGTAAGGTATAACATGTGGCATGATGGACAAAGGTTTTGAATTATTTACAAGATAGGTCTAGTGGCATTATTTGGTCATGATGATAGGTGTATAGGTCTGAATTCTAAATAGAAATGGGACCAATAGTATCATAGATCATTACAATGGTCGAAGGTGCATAAGCTAGTGCTAGCAAGTTTTTAATGAGAAACTAATATTATTTTTCCATATCTATAAGATGAATCAAATATCTAATAATTTCCATGGCATATATTGATCTATTACTAGTCCTTGGTATTTGTTTAAATTGTACATTATCAATCTATTGTTTGAGAGTGTCAACCATGGCCTTGTATGTTACCACCTTATCATCTTTGGTCTAAAAATGGTTTGTAACTTGATTGATGATTAACTATGAATCAACATAAATATTTAGATGTTGTATGTTCCATTGTAGTTATTATCAAAGCCATATAATGATTGATTCATATTCAGCCATGTTATTGGTCTAAGGAAAATTGATCTTGAATGATTTAGGGATTAGATCCCCCTATGGTGTAATAAACAAAAGGCTTGCCCTTGATCCATGTGATATGAATGATCCATCAAAATATAGCTTCTAGTACTACTCCTCAAGAGGTGTTTAAATCATAGTCATAATGTATCCATCTAGGAATTGGAATGTTAGTGGATCTATATCTAAAAGGGGTGCTCCAACAAGCTGATTTGTAAAAACTTGCCCCTTGATGGCTTTTTGGTTGACATACTCTATCTCAAAATAACTAAGAAGCATGATCCATTTGTTCATGCAGCCTTATAAAGGTATTTTAGATAGTATATACTTGAGTTGATCTACTTTATAAATGACATGATCTTATTATTTAATATGTAATGGTGTAGTTTCTGAGCTGTGAAGACCATAGCTAAACATGCTTTTTCAATGGGTGTATAATTGTGCTCATATGCTACCAGTGTATGAATTAAATAGTACATAACATGGTACTTTCCATTAAAATAATTGAGCTATAAGTGACCCCATGTATTTATTATTGGTTGACAAGTATAGGAAGAATGGCTTTCTTAAAATTGGAGACAATAAAACAAGTGAATTTACTAGATAGTCCTTTAATAGTTGGAAAACATTCTGTCATTCATCATCCCAATGAAATGTCACACTCTTCTTTAGTAGATGTGTAAATGGGTGGAACTTTTTAAACAATTGAGATATGAATAATCTAATAGATTTTATTTTACCCTATAAACTATAGAGCTACTTCAAATTGGTTGGTGGTGGCATTTGAGTTATGGCTTATACTTTGGTTAGATCAACTTTAATGCCTCTGTGAGACACAATGAAGATATAAATTTGCCTAAACTAACTCAAAAAACAAACTTCTTAGTGTTGATCCTAACTTTTTATTCACATAATTACTCAACCTTAGTGCTATTGGATGATTGGCCCTAGTCTTTAATTTGTCTAGTATGCCATCGACATAGTCTTCAATAATATCATGTATCATATCATGAAATATGATGGTCATAGATATTCGGTCAATGGCACCTACATTATTAATACCAAATGGCATAACCTAATAATATAATGTCCCCCATGGAGTGGTGAAAACTTTTTTATGTTATTATTTTGGCATGATTCAAATCTAGTTTTAGCCTGAGAATCCATCCATCAGTGAAAGATTTTTATAACTCACAATGGAGTTAACAATCATATCAATGTTTGGTAGAGAAAATTCATCTTGGGGATATATTTGTTTGTCTCTAAAATCAGTGTAGATTTTGATTCCTTCTAGTTTATTTTTTATCAGCACAATACTAGAAATCCATTTAGAGTAGTCGATCAGTCAAATACATCTCACTTCCTAGAGATTTTATAACTCTTTCTTTACTAATATTGTAATATGAGGATGCATCTTACATAATTTTATCTCATAGGTTTGGCATTATGATATATCACATGGTGTTGTACAACCAATGTGGGGTCCAAACCAGGCATGTGAGAGTAGGGCCCAAGTAAATATATCAACAAATTCCCTCAAAAGGGTTGTAAAGACTTTGTATTCCTCCTCAATGAGGAATGCACCTAATTTGATCCATTTTGGGTCATCTGGAGTCTTGATGTTAACCTCTATATTATCCTCCACTAAAGGGTGGAACCATCTTATAGAATGATTGGAAAAGATTTAAAATAGCCTACAAAAGTAAAGTCCTCTATGAGGACTAGCTCTTCAAGTTCTCCCAGGCATGATGAATCAAAATCCCCCAGTGGTAAGGATGGCCATGTAGTAAATATTGTTGGAAACTCTTGGATAATTTGGTCAAAATCTTGTTTTTTTTCAAGGTTAAACTTAGACTCGTAGGCAAGTTCATCATTGGTGGTCTCCTTAGCTATGTTTGAATAAGGTTGAATACCCTTTTCTAGTGGTACCTAAAATAGGTTTTCACCACTAGATTGGCCTTTCTTTTTACTATTCCCTTAGTATGAAAGTGCCTTAAAGATGTTTTCACTTTGGGACCTCAATGTTTTGTTTATTTATTCTTGGTTAAGTGTGTTCACCAGCTCTCTAAAATAGGCTTTAAGATACATTTTAATTGAGAACCCTTGTTTGTGGTCTCCAAATAGAACATTATCCCTTAGTCCTAAAAAATTGTAGAAGTCCTCATTATTCTAAAACTTATCGACCAACACTATTGATTATTTTGGCCCCAATATATAAGTTGAGGGTAATATAATGGAAGTAGATTATGGTGAATAACTACTGTAAGGGTATAAATGGCATTGGTATCAAAAAAATTGGTATTGGCTAGGTCACTAAAAGGGCTATGATCATACTCTACTACACTATTGACATCATCATCACTAGTCATTAGTGATGGAACTCAAATAAGATATGTGGGGTCACCCTAAGGTAATTAAATCCAAGACCATATGTTCCTTTGTACCAAGTGGTAGAAATTGGCTCAAGCAAACCTTGTTGATTTAGCTTGAAGCCTCATCTTTCATAGGCATGCCTCTCCATGATTTTATTTGAAATAGGATATTTAGAATTTATGTAAAAATTAGTGAGTTTGTCATTATACAACCAAGATTCATCATCTACAAGAGGATCATGTTCTTGGCTAGTGGGTAGTATGAAAATGATGGGTGATGGACTATGCAGTTTGGCTTTACCATTTATTTTCTATTCCATGCAAAGTGGTTTAAATTTTGGTCTTCAAAAGGACTTGGGGTTTTTTGGAATCTTATAAATATGGAATTTATCATGGGCTAAATATTTTCTTAGGCCATTAACGATATGGTATAATGATTAGATATTTTAGGAGGCAACATGTGGGAAATCGAATCAAGGGTATCAAGGTCAATGAAATTGGCCTATAATGAATCAAAAAGTATTTTTTTTCCCTTATCCTTCTTAAAAACTATATTCAATCCAAAACATAGTTATAGATTTGGTACTCGACCTCTAAATGATTTTAATGTTCATATCAATTAAAATATCCATGGATGGTGACCACCATACTAGAATGGGAGAACTTGATACACTAGTTCAATGTCAAAGGGATTACATGAATTTCATATATCCAAGTTATACCCAAAATCAAATTAAATGATAAATCAAGGTCTAACACATGGCATAGTGTATCTTGGGGTAAGGGCCCAATGATAACTACCATAGGCCTTGATTGTGATTATTTTTGGCTACAAATTGGCTATCATGTACTCAATTAGTTTAATGATCTTTAGAGACACTATATTTAATCTTGATCAATTGTCTATGAGGACACATTTCACTTTGTGCCACATTATGACAACTTTGATGTACAATGGATTTTATGCAGAGGGCCAAAGGATGACATATTACTTTAGTCAAAGGTTAAATGTTGGCTTGGTACTAAATTTCCAAAAAAATCTTGAAATTTGTCTGGAGATATGTCATTAAGAAATTTAAATTGGATAAGGAACTCTATCAAGATAATTTTTTGGATGGTATATGTACACAAAAAATCCAAAATGGAGATTTGTGCAATCATATTTTATAATTATTCCACAATATTGAATGTCTTTTCTTACACAAGAGTGAATGGCTTATCCCCTACCAAAATGGTGGGTTGGATGGGTGAAGTGGTAGATGGTTGTGGGCCTAGTATGGTAATCTTCAACTGCTGAGTTGTGATTGCATAATTAAGATTAGATATAAGACATTTATTGCTAATAAATAATGGTGGAAGGGGACCAGATAGGATAAGTCTTAGTTATTGGTGTACTTGTGCATGGTCACAAGCTAATAATGAGTTATTGATATATGGTCTAAAGGTAGTAATCCTTATTTGTTGGTATGTCTGTATACAGTCTTAGGTCAAAGAAAGATCATGAAAATGGTTTGTTTGATTGGGAATGATTAGCAATAGTTTTATTTGATTGGTATTTGGTTTTGAATTTATGGAAATGGTGGAAATTTGACCTCTTATAATATGGCCAACAACCTTATTTTAGTCATGTGAAACTACATGGTAGGTCTAATGGTTGTAGGCATCATTATGGCCTTGGTTCCATCCATTCATTTGATGTTGGTTCTATTGTTGTTGGTGTTGTTGGTTATATCTTGGCTATTGATATTATTGTTGATGTTGTACTAACTATTGTTATTGTTGATTGTTATGTTGTGTAAAGGGATTTTGATAAATGTTGAGGTTTTGATTAGATGTGGAAACTCCATGATCTAATGTGATCTCTCCATTTTCCAATATATTCTCAATAAAATGTTTGATTTGCACATAGTGATGTAAATTAGTTTTTTTTACCTGATGATACTCATAGAATTCATTTTTATTGTACTAGTCTAGATAGTTAAATCCCTTAGGATAGTGATCTGGAATAGGCTAGTTAATTAGACTAGATATAGAGAGCTTGTGAAACACAGACTCAATGGGTTCTCTAAGGTCACTAAAGACATGACAAGTAGGTAAGGTTATCCTTGGAGGAGGATTTTTCAAAGGAAATGTTTGTTGCATTTATTATGTTGGTCTAGGTTGTTGTGCTTGTTGTATTTACTAAAGTGGTTGTTGGTTAGGATTAATTTGCATATGTATAGCATTGGTTGAACATACATTATTTTCACTATTTGGACATGTCAAGAATCAACTAATTCATTTCCCACAACATTATTTTTGTGATTGAACTACTTAGTTTTATCATAATTACTAACCTAAGTTGGTTGTGATGTTTGCGCTTGGGCTTGGTTCTGATTTGGGCCATTGTTATGGTTTTGATTCTAGGTGTAATTTGACAAGTTAAGTTTAATGACACCTTTATTAATAAGGTTTATTTAGATTAACAAATCTTTTTCAATGATTTCTTTTAAAGTGTGTGTACAATATAGCTCCAGATGGTAAGGTATCTCACTATGTAAATTTTTGGTAAACATAGTAGCTAGTTGTTTATCTAGTAGACTATGGATCGATTGGTTAATAAGGGATATTCATCACTATAGATAAATTGCAAAGCTTTTAGCAACCTTTGATTTGGCTTACATCAAATCTACCAATGAAATATTGTGCTTAATATTATAGAAGTGTTACAAAAACTTATCTGAAAGATCATTAAAATTAGATACTAAATTCTTGGGAAATTTTAGGAACCACTTCAATGTTTGTCTTACTAGGCTCCTTGGAAATAATAATAAAAGGTATATGTCTCTATAGGCCACTAGTTGGCATGCAACAAAAAAATTTATCAAATGGGCCTTGGGGTCACCTTTCCCCTTGTATTTGTCAAACTTTGGTGGATTATACCTTTGGGGAAATGGTATTTATAGATACTCCCTATTGAAAGGGTAGGAACACATGTCATCCAACTTAAAATTCTTGGTTTATTTCCAAGCTTGGATGGTGATAACTGCATCCTTTATTTGTTGTAGTCCTTGTGTGAGGAAACTAGTGAGAACCCTACTTTGAGGAAGAGGTTGGGTGGTTAAAAGTGGATTACTTTGATTGGAGTATAATTAAGGCATTTGTTGGGGAATGTTGGTTTAGTTCAAGAATGGACCAGGAATATGCATTCATAGATTAAGGTGTGATTATTGAAATTGCATGCACTATTATGAGATATTTTAGTTAAGATTAGGTATATGGGCATGGGTTTGGGGAAATTATACCTAAGATGGAGGGATCTAGTTATACTATCCCTATTGAGTTTGAATAGGGACTTGATTCTGACTAGTCAAACCTTATTGATTAAGCAAAACTTGTGAACCAAGGCCCTGTCATTGAACTTGTAGAATGTTTGGCAAGAATGATAATTGTTGCCTATTTGGTACTTATGAAACATTGGAACCTCTTGGTTGTGTGAACCCTTATTGGGACATAGATGCATGTTGAAGGTTTGGCATTTATCACTAACCAATACTAATACACTATTGATTAGACATCATTTGTGATTGTATTGACATGTTGTTCTATGACTGATGAGGTATGCTCATCACTACTTGGTAAGGTGGAACATTGGTTGCCCTCTATTAAGGTAGTAGAATGTTTTTCCTCTACTATGTGAGTACATTAGATGGTGCATATTTTTATGGAATGTTAATCATCACCTATTATGGTGGAGTAACATTCATCACATTTTGTTGAGGCATGGCATTGGTCATTAGGTGACTACTTAATCCTTATTATTGCATGTTAGAAGTAGTTGGTTGAGGATTAGAGGTCATTAATTGAGGTTGGGAGGTAGAAGTTCCTACTTCCTACATTTTTGAACCACTTATGGTGTTAAATAAAGGCACATTTTATTATGGACTATGTATTTGTGTATTTACACCACTTTAGTTTAGATTGGATGTTACTTGCATATAGTCCACTAGGTTTGGCTCACTATTTTATGTAGAGGTAGAAGCCACTTCTTAAATGGTGGGGGATTTGAACATATCTCCAACTAAAATTCTTTACAAAAATGGGTCTATACCCTAATTTTATTGGCCTATCAACTTGATTAAAACTCCCATTGAAGGAGCTAGCTCAATAAGAGGATCACTTGACAAGGTCATATTATTCAAGTTGTGTTCTAGGTTTCGGTATGTTTTGTATGTTGTCTACATATTTATGAAATTATCCTCCATGAGGAACTTTCTTGTGATAAGCATATGAGGGTCTTGATATGACATAGACATTATATCATGAGGATTATTAGAAGAGGTATGTTCATTTTTATGATTATAAGGCCCTCTTGCTAGACTTGGTAAGTTTTTATTGGAAAGTCTATCAAAAACTTATCCCCCACCTCTATATTTTTTATTGGGACTTCATCCTTGTTCACAATTAAGTGACAATCAAATAAATAAGGTTCATAAGCTAATATAATTATACTATAGAAAGTTTTTTATTGGACTTGTTCTTTAACCAAAGGTACACTAGCCAAGTATTATGCCATTTGGTCTTAGTCCTTCTTTGAGTATGGAGGCACGTTGACCAAATAATGGGCCAAAGGGTCTTGACTCTAATCCATAATTTGAGTGTTGTAAGGTGGATAAATATCCATCTCATAAATGACATCATCTCCATAAGTGTCTTTAACAAAGTCATCTTGTGTGACCACATTACCTTTCCCTAGATTGCATATGACACCACTACATGTATAGTGAGACATGGTCAAATCAATGGTGAATGCTCCATGAAAAAATGGGTTAGATTTATAAAAATTATGAAAAATAAATTTTAAAAAGACAAAAGGTTCAAACTCTATCTAACTTGGTCTATGGGAGATGTATTTACAAAATGGTTTATGACAAAACTTGGTATAAAACAATGCAATGTTAAATGTCTAACATCAAATGTCTCACACAAAAAGGTCAAGTGGATGAACTAAAAAAATGAAATGCCATAATCTAGGTCCAAAGTTTTCTAAATAGGTCTACTCTAAGAATTTAGAGGTTGCTAGGTCTTCTATCCAAACACGACATCAAAATATAGTCTCAAACAAAGGCATGTGCTAGGACTTTGGCCAAACATAACATCAAAAGCTAGACTTTAAATAAAAGGATGATTTTATGTGAAAACAAAAATACATTATGTCCATAAATCAATCCTAGATCAGATGGGATAGAGCACACCTACACTTTTGATTGGGGGCATACAATTGTTAAGCGGGAACATGACTAATGTGAGGATATACTAGACCTGATTAGGGGATCACTTGTCATAACACACCATGAAAGATAGGGTTATAAAGCTTATAGTCTAACACAATAACATAATAACCGTAAAAGATTCCTAAAATTTAATATTTCACTAATATAATAATAATAACAGAAAATCTAATCTAGTTCACACCAAAGCATGTGGCACAAAGTGTAGGTTAGAAATAAAATAAATAAACAAATAAAATAAACATGTATAAAAGACATATACTCATGTCAATGTATATATAATCCTAATACATGGAAGAGAATAATACATATGCTCTATCTATTTACTCTTACAAATGAGGAATAATGTTAGGAATACTAACTTTTGAAGATGAACCCATCGAGCCTCAATCTCCCCCTTGGCCAAGATGCTTCATAAGAGATTGTCATGGTATGTAAGGACAACTAAGATAAATCAGCTTTAGTCTATACAACCTATCTAAGAATTTGAAAGACTTATCCATAATAATAGATTAGAGCTCCAAAGAAAGTATTGAACCCTAAAGCTTTATTTCCTGAGTAGAATGGTTAATAGGTAGATATTTGTTCACACTTATTCACTTAATTATTCACTCTTATGAAATGGTGGTAAATGACCTTGTATATATATATATTAATAGCTTGCCCTAATTTTTTTTGAGAATATTGGCTATGCTAGCTCTACCCAATCTACCTAGCATGCTTTCGGGTCTAACTCTCTAGGGTTGAGAGGCCAATAAACCAAAAGAGATAAAAAGTCCCTAAACTATATTAGGTTGACTTGGTTAACCTAACACAAACAATAGCTCAAAAGGGTGATAAAGCAAGAAATGAAAGATAAAACACAAAAAATGATGATAATAGATATAAATAAGAAGAATAAGCTTAGGTTCAATGGTTATAAGAGGCTAGAGTGTGTATGAAAAGTGGTAAAATGAATAACAATCTTATGATGCATCGATGGTCCACCCACCCCTTTCCTAGTGCACCTCTTAAGGCATGCACTTAGAGAGATTGAGACTTTGTAGTTTTTTACAAGATATAATGTGCCAATAATCAATAAAAGTTAAAAATATTATGTGTATACATATGCCCCAGCTGAAGCTCATCACATGTCACGTAAGTGCAACACGAGATGGTGCTTTAGAAGAAAACATGATAACACATAATGTTGATGCTACGTGTGGTACAATAATTAGAAAATAAGATAAATGAAATAAATAATTAAAAAAACACATACCTTTAACTTACCTTATTTCCATAGATAAAGAAGTAGACTATAAGAAACTAAGGTGTCCAAGGTAGAGTGCACCAAGCAAACCTATAAACGTTAGTGCAAAAATAGCCAAAAATCAAAAACATTAGAAGATATACATATGATAGTGTAAAATAATCTATATATTATCATGAATCTAATGCTTTTTATAGTTTTAAAAATGGATGAATAGAAATAAAGATATAAGAAAAATAGGGAATCTGTAAGACAATAATTAAAAGATTTGAATTTTTTAAAAGTGGTTTTAAATAAGAAAAAAAGAGAAGTCATTTGTTATGTTGACTTATGAGAGAGGAGTAAACGAGATCTAAGACCAAACAAGGCTAGGATGGTGATGAATTGATAGGCTAGATGAGGACACCTAGAGGCGATAATAGGTGCACTATAGGTATGCAACTACAGATCTCAAAGTATTCTTTTTATTATGTATTAAATTAAGTGAATTTGTGATACAATTTGATCTTAAGAATTATATGTCAAAATTGAAAAAACTTATATCTTAAGGGTAGCAAATAGGAAGATAGGAAATAGGCTTGAAGGGTTTTAAAATAAAATGAGAAAAATGCACATTTTGGGTAAAATGTATTGGGTCAGCACACATAACATACTAGGTCAACTTAATAGGTTGAAATAGGGTAAAATCTATATGGTAAACCTAGTAGGTATGGGTTAGCCTAGTGTAATCTAAAGACTAAAAATCTAAAATGGAGTGATAAATTAATTCATAAGGGCTAGAATGAAAACTCAATACTAAGGAAGGGAAAATAAAAGGGTTAACTTTCGAATTTAAAGTCAACTATGAGAAAAATAGGGAAATTTTGGTCAAACTAGGTTAATCAGGGAACCAGAATAAGTATGAAAAAGCATGTAAAAAACTAAAAAGGGATAGAATGGCTTGAAATGACCAAAGGAGGGCAAGAGGGACCAAGAAAGCCAAAAAATAGGATAAAATGAATAATGTAAAAGCATTTAGGCTTGTTTTTTAATTAAAATTGTAAAAAAGATGTGTATAGAGAATGTATTGTGATTATTCATGACGTGGAAGAAATAATACATCCTCTTGTGTTTCTTGGTTGTAAAGATGACTGAGATTTTAGAGGTTGGTGGACATGTCTTAGTTACTATATTTGTTAGATAGATTGATAGATATATATTGAGATAGACTAGTACCCATAGATCTAGGAGGTATATCTGAGATGTGTAGGTTCCCCCTCAATGTTGACCTATTAGTCATGTTATTTATATGTTAGAAAAAATTTACTAACACATTTAGATGGGAGGTGGATGAGGATGTGATAGATGTGGGTATCACATTAGAGGATGTCCATGCCATCCTCAGGCTACCCATAATAGGACTACTAATGACCACATGGATACTAGATAACGTAGAGGAGAGAAGAGCCTTAGCTATGTGGGATACAAGATCAGAGACTATATTGAGAGGATAAAGAGTCAATATGGATGATGTGTACATCACACAAATTCTAGACCTCTAGAAGGTGGTGATTGGCCTTATAATATAGTGGGTACTCTATCACAAGTTAGATGGAAAGGTACCCCTATTAATGGTAGCCTTGAGTAGGATGATGATGAATGAGGGATTATTATAAGATCTAGGTTCTATCATCTAGGTCTAGCTCATACATGATCTATTTGAGATGTTGGTCAAAAGAAAAAATATTATGGGACTGATCATACTATTGACAACATGGATCAACATGGATAAATGAGAGATTTCTCATGTATAGACCAGTTGGGTTACCCCATGCAATCAATGATGGGTTAACTCATGTGCAAGGATAGAGAGATGACTAAGTAGTGTGGGTTATTCTCCACATGCTAATGCTATAATTAGTAAGACATGCAAACATTGTATGGTAACTATATGGGTACATAACAACTACATGGGTGAGCTAGCACATAGTTACACTAGCACTAGAGAGGAGAGAGGTGATTGGCCATTGTACATGGTGGAGAGAGCCACATAGAGTGTCATGGGTGTTAGGGTAGATAAGACTACCTCATCTGATGAAACTGATATTGATTCCTAACCAATGGGCTTGACATGTGAGGGAGCCATGAGGAAAGAGGGGATTCAAACCACTGATAGTGAGGCTAATACTAAGGCCATATCAAGAGTGACCATAGACTATTTAGGAAAAATGAGTCATATAAGAGAAGTTGGAGGGGACAAAGATATTAGATGTACCATGACCAGTCCCATAACAAGATGAGTAGTGGCTATCAAGGACATGGTGGTGATGGAGAAAGTATAGAGTGGAGACTATAGATATCCTAGATGATCTCATAGATGACCCATAGGATATGATAGATAGACCACTTAGATGGAGGTTAAGATGGACATGATTTGTGATAGTCAAGTTTGAGCTAAGGAGGTGACCGATCAAGGAGGTACTAAGATGCCACATAGAAGAAGAGACTATACTAGGTGATAATGTGGATGATGATATCATAAGAGCTAAGACATAGATATGTATGAATATGGTTAAATTATTTCTTAATTTTTCATTTGGTAGTAGAGAGATATAGATAGATATTATGAGATATGATAGTGATTTAATATCCATCTAGCATGATTTTCCATGTGTACCTAAGGATGAGGAGGAGAGATAGGGTTCCATGGTGAGGGGATCACTTCATGACATCTTAAATGATAATCTACATCCATATGACCACATGACACTAGAGTATCCAAGTATACCATCTATCCTAGCTTAGGCGAGCTAGTTCAAATTGGCTAGTGAGGCAGTGAGGTAGATACATATGTAAAGAAAGAGGATGTAGCCATTAGTAGAGATGGGTGTAGGTGAGAGATAGGCCTAGAAAGCCTTAGTAGATGAGAGAGCTATGCATCTATAGATAGTGGCATAGATGACATAAGCATATATAGTGATGTAGACTCAGTTGACACATGCACATACAATGACCTAGGTTGAGTTGGTACATGCATAGGTATAGATAACATGCCTATAGGGATAGATAGAGAGATTGAGATCTCTGACTTCCTCATTACAATGTACTTTTTTGAGAAGTTAGATAGAGGCCTCAGTAATAAATGTGGCTAGGCCATATGATATACATGATAAACCCTATCCCTAGTGTTTAAACTTTGTATATGGTTACATATGTTGTATCAAACTCATGTTATATATATGATTTACTATTTTGGCTAATTGGTGTTGGTTATATATGTTGTATTTATGGTGTTTGTGTTTGTTTATTATGGTTGAGTTTGTGGATGTTTTAGATATATTTCCTTCTAGCACCTATATTTAGCTTTGTTGTATATGCTATAGGAAATATACATGGTGTGGTTTATTTTCTAGCATTATGGAGGGCACATGCATGGTTAAAAATAAATAAGCAAAAAAGACTTAGAAAAATAAAATCAATCAAATATGCATTACACACTAGTTCAAGTTGGAAAATGTGTAATAAAAAAAATGATTAAGTATAAAGATCCAATAAAAATGGAAAACAAGATGGTAAAAGTGGATTTGTTTTTAAACTAATGTAAAATATTTTTGCACAAAATGAAAACAATTAAAATCATACTAAATATCACATTGGGAAGTATGACAAACAATGTAATAAAATGGAAGGTATGTAAAAGGACACAAATGGTAATAAAAAAAATCAAAATTAAGTCAATCAATTATACTATTTCATGATGGGAAGTACAAAAGAAAAACAAAATTTGAAAAAAATTGGTCTTAAATTTATCATACTAATTCTAGCTGCGAAGTATGAGAAATTCAAGAAATGGTTGTAATCTTACATGCACTCAGAAAATAAGAATATAAAAGGCAAAATAAAAATGAAGTAAGCATAAAACATACTAAATATCAAGATGGGAAGCATGTTAATGATGTGTAACCTCATAATTAATTGAATTTTATCTCTTATTTGACACATGTAATTTGGATGGTGATTTAATTATTTGAAAATTTTGTGAGGAGGTCTGGGTCCTATCCATAGTCTTACACTACAACTCAAAAAATAAAAACCCAAGGGGTACTAAATCAAGATTGGTAAGTATAAATATAAGTACTGGTAAATCAATGATGTGGGTAATAGGATGGAAAAGATGGTAATTTATGAGTAATGTCAGGTCACATCTTTAGTCTTATAACTTAACTCATGAATTATATCCCATGAGGAGTGATCAGTAAGCAAGACAATATTTCCCAAGAGGAAATGTGAAGTAAAAGGAATGAAAAAGGGAGTGTAATAAGCAAGAATTATTCATCTTATGAGAAGACCTTAGGAGGCAAGAGTCATACTAAGGACATGAAAAGACACTAAGTAACTAGCGGTCATCTATGTACAAAGGAAAACTACTCGCTATAAACATAAATCTTTGTACGCAAATAGGTGTGCTACTAATATCAACTCATGATGGTATATTGGTATAAGAAAAAATAAAATGGACTTACCTTCCCACAATGTGCTCCCTGCTCCTCAGGACCCCTTACAGAGCCGTTGGTCTACTACAAATTGGGTACTTACATGAGAAAGTACGTAAAACTAAAAGATTTTTTATTCTCTTCTTCTAATCTACTGTCCTACCATACCCAAAAGGACCTCAACTCTACTATGAGACCAACTATGGAGTTTGAGCTTCAAATATAAGAAGCAGATGTGCTTTGAATCACATATTTTAATGTGATTAGACTTTTAAGAATATCTAATATTTTTGCCTTTTGATATCATTGCCTTTTATTTAAATGATTTGGCTTTGGACTTTCTTTTAAAGGATATTTTTTAAGATTCCTCCTCCATATGGATTTGGAATGACCAATCATTAGAGAGATAGTGATACACACGAATGCGATTTAGGATAAGGCTAAAGAAAGCTAAGTGACCTAAGACAAAATATTGAATAAAACACTTAGGCTTGACAATGAACTAAACATGTGATCTCATGTCTCAACTGTGTATATGCTTAGTTTACAAAAAATTGAAGAAATGAAAAAAGAGATCCAAAATGAGGATCGGTGAAAGGAAATAGTAATGATAAATATTGCTTACAAATTGATCACATGGTAATAGGAGATAGTAATCAAAAGGGAGAGGGTAAATATAACCAAGTAACCATGACAACTATCTGTGAAAAATAAAGATAAGAAAGCAAACAATCATGAAGATACAAAGGAATATTTTTGAGAAAAACTCTAAATGAAAAGAAATCAATGATAATGGGAAAATATTAATGATAAGAAAAAGACAAGTATATGTGAAATGTAAAATAATAATGTAAGCTAACTATAGTATAAAAAGAGGGAGAATCATGGTATAAAATAAGAAAGAATTTGACATAGTGTCAAATGATATAATAAAATAGAAATAATATTGGGGCATATGACCAATCCAAATTTAAATGAGAAATAACCATACATGTGCTCATAAATACTGGTAAATCTATCCACACACATTATTAAATACATCAGATAAGTCTCCATGAAGATATAATTGAAATACTATGAAGGTCTCATCAATCTTTAGTTAATATTGGGAAAATAATTCTCTTTTGATCTCCTCAACTAAAAAAGTAGGAATGCTCAAAGGATCATGTTGATAAATGAAGTTAGGAAAAATCTGGTCAAGACAATGCATGGAAACATGATCTATAAGAGAAGAAGAAATCTTAGGTGGATAAGGATCCATGGGTGAAGGACTCATGGTTGGAAAAGGATCCATAAGTGAGGGAGGGGCCATAGGTGAAGGAATCATAGGTGGAGGCACAAAAGGTGGTGAAGGGACCGTAGGAGGTGATGAAACCACTAAAGGTGGAGCCATGAGAGAATAAGGAGGAGCTTTTTTACAAGAAAAACCTTTGGGAGGAATGGTAGAATGTCTAATAATGGATACTAGGTGATATCTAAGATGTTATTGAAGGATGCAGTAATGATTAGTGTGATAGGTGCCACATTGGTACTATAGAAAATATACCTCACCATACTTAGGTAAATATTCAAGAAGTACCTTTGGGGGAGGTATAGTTTTGTCTAATGATGGGTAAGAAGGATGAAAAATATCAAGGTATTGTCATAACATACAACAATGGGTAGAAGAATGGTTATCTATCTCATGGAAGTAATAGATATTCTAGTGAGTGGTTTTAGGAGCACTCACATAAGGAGGTGAAATAGGAAGGGAAGGAGTTAAAGAGGACTCATCGGCCCATTTGGTGGGAAAAGGAACCATGTTAAGTAGCAGAAGCAAGCCATAATAAATGGAGGGTGATGATGGGGAAGGAACAGGACTAGGATCAATAAGAAGATAACTAAGATGAGAAGCAGGAAGAGGCTCAACAATAGTAGGAGAGGAAACAAGCTCAACTAGAGTGTAAAAAGGAACATGCTTAACTATAGTTGGCCCTATAGAAGGAGGAGCAAGATTTGTAGAAGGTCTAAGGAGGATTACCCTAGGTGTGGAAAAGTGATAAGGTTTGATCATATCACAATCCAAGAGCATGGTCTTAAGTGGATCTTTAGAAACTAGAAGTATCAGTGCCATCTCTACCTTGTGATAAAGAGAAAAAATTCAAAAATCAAGAACTATAAAGGAAAGAGAATTATGAGATGCACGAAAAGACTCAAGTAAAGAATAGTGGTAACAAAGAATCTTAGCATCACAGGCCTGAATGAGTTAACCTAAAAGAGGATCATCTAAAGAATAGCCATCATCATAATCTGAAGTATGTAAATTGATGACATAGGTTGGGATGACCTTGTTATTCAAGGAAGTTTGGTGAATATTGTGCCTAGTCTTGGCTAGGACTATGATAATGTCATTAAAAGGAAGCTTGTGAGAGTGAGGTTATAAGGAAGTAAGAATCTGGGAGATAAGATGAGGTAAGAGATTAAAAGTTTTGATCTTTAAGTTAATATCATCAGGATCATCATCATCAGAGTCTAAAAGTTGGTAGAAATGTTACCAATGAGCTTAGGATGCCCATTGTAACCTATAGTTGAGTTGGTTGGAAATTTAAAATGTTATGACTCACAAAATGGAATACCAGGCAAAGGTTCATGAGTAGGAATATTTAAGACACCATGATCTTAGAATTATTAAAAATTCTAAGGGTTAGTCTCTCCTTGAATCATGTAAATGACTTCATAGTGACAAAATTTAATGCATTGGTAAGAAAAAGATGCGACAACTAGTATACAATGAGTCCATGACCTACCAAGTAAAATTAAATATGAAAGGGGAAAGTTAAAAATCATCACCTTCACATGAATGATGATAGGTTGGATGGTAATGAGAATCCACACACACCCTAAAGGAGGTATTTGCCTTCTATCGTATCCTTGGCATGTGTTACATGTAGACTTGAGATTATTTCCAAAATACCCAAGAGTCTTAATGAAATAAAGGGAAGCAACACATGTGCCAGAACTCTCATTGATAAAGGCTCACTTAACATAGATATCAGCTATTTAGATGTTAGTAAATAATGGAGGATCATCTACATGAAGTAGAATCTCATCCAAAATCATAGATTCAATAGGAAATCATAAAGAAAGAGAAGTGTATATAGTTTCATCAATGTTAATATACATCTCTTCACATTGTTTCAAGATACTATCCTTAGATTTAGATAAAGTGGCCTCCTATCCTACTAGAGAAGGGCAAGGAACATTCATCTTGAATAAGAGTTGCATGAGGAGGTTTCTATGATGTGGATATATCCTCATGAGTTCAATAAAAGGTATTTGAGATGTAAGATTAGTGATTTATGAAATGGTATCCCACTCATCATACCCAATAAGTATATTGTTAGATATAGGTGTGTAGTGATTAAGAATATCTTTAGAAGGTGGATTCTAAGAGAATTGAAATTTATGTTGAATGAGAAGGTTGAGAAGAAGGTTGTAAATGATTTGGTGATGAAGAAGTATTTATTTTAGATTGATCTTCAAGTTTAGAAGAAGAAGTGCTAATAAAAATTGGATCATCATTAGTATTAGAATATGATGGGAGAGAAGTATAACTAGTATGATATGTGTCATTCAATGGAGAATAATAAATTGAATAATAAAAAAACGATCTTCTTGCCATATCTCATTTAAATGAGTTGGAGAAGAATCCTAAATAACATGATATGCATTATGGGAAGGAGTTTAGATAGGTTGTGAATCAATGAAAGCCACCACTCTTGACATATTAGTCATGTTAACCACATTCTATTTAGAATTTGGTTTAACAAGACTTTCTACATTATTGGTGGAATAAGTGGGCTTGTCTTGACTTTCTTTAATTGGTTGATGATTAGGCAAGGGGTATTTATAGATCGACAAATGAGTGTTTTCTTGATTTAAGGCTTGAGTTTTATCATGTAATTTATGGTCTTTGAAATCAATGTCATAGACTTGTTGACACTTACAAATAATGTAATCATGATCAAAATTTGGGCCAAGAAGAAAGTCCATGTCTAAATTTTGAAGTTGTCTACAAGTCTCGTGAGAGTGACCCTAGCTAATGAAACCAATAAAACCTATTAGGATCATACCATGATTTCATAGGTCAACTAGGTTCAAGCTCTTAAGCAAGAGGATTGGGTAGACATTTAAGCAATTTGGCCAAGGATAAAGGTTTATGGATATCAATGTTTCTTATTGAGAAATAAATATTAATATATTTTTTATAATGAGCTAGTTTGAAGAACGGGTAGGAATGACAACTTGAACATTGTAAATGGTGTCAAATGAATTGGTAACACCATCATTAGTAATATTGAAATTTTTATTCTTTACTAATAGATAAGGGCCCATGGAAGGTTGGTGTGGCTCAAATTGATGCATGAGGTAGTCTTGTCTTTTATCTTGATCAATAAATTCTTTCAAGGTACGTGGAGAAAGGGTACATACTTAATATTGTAATTTAGGAAATAAAGCATTTGTAAAGAGATGAAAGAGATTATCATCCACCATATTATGTTTAAAATTTTTTTACAAAGTCTTATATCACTTAACAAAGGCTTGGGAAATTTCATTTTTGTTTTTTTTGTAATTTATGAAATGGGACAAAGTGTTCTCAGGAAGATCACTAGTTTGAAATTATTAAACTAAGGCATTTACTATGTCCTCCAAACTATTGATAGAGTGTGTTCTAAGTTTATTTTACCAATCCAAGGCATCAATCATGAGGGTTTTGGATAAGATTTTGGTAGTGGAAAAGGTATTTAACTTGACCCAATCCTTGTAAATATTTCCAAATGTCTTGAGGTGAAGAAAAGGATCAGTTGATCCATTGTAAGAAATTATGGGTGTTATACCTCTAATGTCAATGTTAGTAATTTGAGTGGTAAGAGGTTAATTTTGTAAGTTTTTGATGTATTTTTTAACTAAAGGAGGTTGAGGAATGATATTACCTTAATAATCTCAAAGAGGAGGAGCAAGAACACTTTGGTTATGTGTGCCTCAAGTCATGATTTGAGGATTGGATTGAAGATTAAGAAGGTGGTTTTGCATTCTCATCATTTGATTCATCTTATGAGCTTGGAATGTGTTAATTTGATTGAGAGTTTGAAACAATAGGTGTTGGTTTTGATTAGTGTTATTATAAGTAGTAGTATTAGTGTTTGTGTTAGTGTTAGTGTTAGTGTTAGAGGCTTGGGTACCACTCTTAGCATTGATATGAGCTTGAGAAGAACTATGAGAATTTGAGGTACTAGTGGAAAAATTTGATTGTGAAGAAAAATATGGACTATTAAATGGTTGATAACAATAAGCACTATAATCATGAGTGCCTTGGGTAACAAAAAATGAAATAGTGGAAGGATTAATGATAATAGATCTTATGAACAACCCATGAGATGTAGAACTTGCCATGTTAGTTGAGATACTAGGCATGGAGGTAGAAGAAGTTAAAGAAGAAGATGTCATGGCATAATAAGGAGTCAATATTGAAGGAAGAGGTTAAGAATAAAATAAATTGTTACCCCAAAATATAGTTGAGAAAGTGGGAGTAGGAGAATGGGGTTCTTCAACTTGATGGCTAATCATGAGGTTATAGATGGTGGAAGGATCATTCCCTCTATGTTGAGGGAATTTTGTGATAAATAAAAACATTTCAAGAGTATATTCTAACTCAATTTGATCATCTATGAGAAAAGGATGGTTTTTTCTACAAAGAGTTATGAGGAGGGGTCCCATAGTCTATCGTGTGAGTTGCATTATGAATATCACTAGCGTTCTTGAAAAGAACCCTACTTTGTCTATGGAAAACCCTATTAGGATTGGTAAATTCCATCATGTTTATTGAATGAACTTCAATGTTATCACCAAATATAAATTCCATGATGAAAGGAAAAGAGACAAGATGAGAAAGCAAAGGATCAAAAAGTGGCTAAAATAATACTAGGTCAACCTGGTTGACCAAGTGTAAAAATGGGGACTATAAAAGTATACTAGGTCCATAGGATTAACCTAGTTAAGTGAATAGTGACTATAAAAAAGAGGTAAAGGTGTTGCAAATAGTACTAGGTTGACCATGTTGACCTAGTATAGTATATTGGGGCTAAAAAAGATACTAGGTCAATAGGGTCGACCTAGCATAGCAGATAGCGAAAAAAAGAAAATTGATAACAAGATATGAATTAAAGAAAGATAATTACAAGTAATGTAATAAAATATTAAGTAATAAAAGGGAAACAAGTAGTCAATTGAATTGATGTTGGCCAATTCAATTGATGCACACAAAGCATAATCTTTCACTAACACTGGCTAATGCAAGCTTTTGGACACATAATTGATTAAAGAGCAAATAAAATAACTTGAAAGTAAAGCTAACTACTTGTTCAACCTATAATATTTATTAGATTATTTAGAATGATGTTTAATTTGAAAGGGAGATTGGTTATAAGCAAGGTACTAGATAACAATCTATGGATAGTTGTAGGTAAGTTAAGAATGAAATAAAATATAGTGGAAATGATATAGGCTTGGTATTGGGGCCTACCCCCTCACTTCACACATTGAATTGATAAATGTGTCAGGTGCTTAGCTAAAACATACCATTAACCATACTTTATACTTGACCAGAGCATCAAGTCAGCTTCCCCCTTGGTGATGAAATCCAAGTAGGTTGGCCTAGGTAGTCAAATGTTTAAATGCTTGTTGATGTTTATGTGGTTTATCCATGTGTACAAAAGAATAGAAATATTTAAACTAAATGATTAATTAAAAATCCCCTATGTAGACTATGTGAGATATTATAAGCATGCAAACAACTATAAAGAAATATGTGATTAACATAAATGGTTCATTCCAACTTTGAAATAAGGTATAGTTGAGAAGATATATACACAATCATACATAATATGGTTGATAGGGTGGAACCTGTACTATGAATTAAAGTCTAAAAGTGAACTAGGTCGATCAAGTTGACCTAGTTATTTTAGAAAACATAGAACTAGGTCCACAAGGTCGACCTAGTTGACTTCATAGAGGTAGTTTTGAAGACTACAAACTTTAAAAGGAAAATATAAAAATAGAAAGATACAGAGGAATAGAAACTAACTTGAGTGGTTTAGAGATGGAAATGAATAGATTATTGATCAATAAACTTAGATAAAATTATCAAAAACCTACAAACTGGGTTGATCTAGTCAACCAAAAAATATAGAAACCTACTAAAAAAGTGTTGAAAATACACTAGGTCGAGATGGTTGACCTAGTAGGTTGGACAAGAAGTCTAAAAACTAGAAAAATTATATTGGGTCAAGCTGGTTGATCTAGTTATCTAAATAAAATTTTACAAGTTCTAAAACCTATACTAGGTCGAGTTGGTCAAACCAATTACCTATTTTTGGAAACCTATATATAAAGATAAATAAGCTAGATCAATAGGGTTGATCTAGCACAGTAAGGATATGATAAAAATAATGACAAATAGAAATGAAATAAGTGAAATAAATCTTGCAAGGGTTTGATTCACATTGGGTTCATCAGAATGTATGTAATTGGAAATGCATCATGTCCATAAATCAATCTTGGATCAAATGGGATAGATCAAACCAATACTTCTGATTAGGTGGAGCATATAATTTTTAACAAGAGCATGACCAATGTGAGGATCTATTAGACCTGAATAATGGATCACTTTCCACAACACACTATGCAAGATAGGTTTCCAAAGCCTATAGTCTAACATAATTACATAGCAACCCTAAAACAGTCTCGTGATTTAATATTTCACTAATCTAATAATAAGAAAAGTAAATCTAATCTAGTGCACACCAAATCTTATGGCATAAACTGGGGGTTAGAAATAAAATAAATAAATAACTAAACTAAACATATATAGAAGACAAACACTCATGTCAATGTATATGAAATCCCAATACATGGAAGATAAGAATGCATATGCTCTATCTATCTACTCTTACAAAGGAGGAATAAAGTTATGAATACTTACCTTTGAAGATGAACCCATCAAGCCTCAATCTCCCCCTTGGATAAGGTGCTTCACAAGATATTATCATGGTATATAAGGACAACTAAGATAAATCAACTCTATGATACACAACCTATCCAAGAATCCAAAATAATTATCCACAAGTTGAGATTGGAGCTCCAAAGAAAGTATGCAACTCTAAAGCTTTATTCCCCAAGTAGAATGGTCAATAGGCAAGTATTTTTTCACACTTATTCACTTAATTATTCACTATTATGAAATGGTGGTAAATGACCTTGTATATATAGTACTAACTTCCCCTAAAAACTTTAGGGAATATCAGTTATGATAGGTTGACTCAATTGACCTAGCATGTTTTCAATTCTAACTCTCTAGGTCTATGCTAATTCGATCAAGAGGACAACAAACCAAAAGAGAGAAAAAATCCTTAAACTATACTAGGTTTACCTAGTTGACCTAGCACAACCAATAGGTAAAAAGGATGCTAAGGCAAGAAATGAAGGATAAAACATAGCAAAAGATGGGAATGGATAGAACTAAGAAGAATAATATTGGGTTTAATGGTTTTAAGAGGCTAGAGTATGGATGAAAAGTGGTAAAA
The DNA here is from genome assembly GCA_037957365.1 of Torreya grandis. Taxonomy (NCBI): domain Eukaryota; kingdom Viridiplantae; phylum Streptophyta; class Pinopsida; order Cupressales; family Taxaceae; genus Torreya; species Torreya grandis. The sequence continues at coordinate 237,767 of JARHVA010003580.1, forward strand.
GGAATGATAATCTTATGAAGCATTGATGGTCTACCCACCCCTTTCCTGGTGTACCCCTTAAGGCATGCACTTATAGAAATTAAAAATTGATAGGTTCTTACAAGATACAAAGTGTCAGTAATCAATAAAAGTTAAAAATATTATGTGTATACAAATTTAATCTAACAAACTTGAAATACTTTGGCATAGACTAGGCACATTAATTTAGACATAAACTTGATCAAATTGGTACGAGGAAAAAAAAAAGGCACTTAGAGATAGAACATGTTTTCCCAACTAAAATCATAAACAATAGTTTTTGAATTTGGGTAAAGAATTAACCTTAGTTATGCAACCCAAAAGAGAAAGATCTATGTATATGCCCAAATTACACAAGACATAAATAGAAATCCATCAATGTTTGAATTCAAATTTGTCAAGGATAATCAAAAACTCATTTTAGGAGAACTAATATTTTTTAATAAATAATATAGACAAATTTTAATGGCATAATGGTACTAAACAAAGATCCTAAAAGAAAAACATGGATTGGTTTCAAATGTGAATCTTGGAAACAAGAAAAGATGAGTCTATGAAATGATTTGAGTAATGTAACAGTGTTAATGCTCTCTTAAAATTATGAATAATGGTTTATTTTAAATACTTATAAGGTATAAACTTGAAATTATTTATTCATCATAACATTACCCATTTCAATCAAGTGACACACACAACGTTTTTAACACAAAATTTTAAGGTGAAAACAAGGTGTCAAATGGATGACATAACGCCTCATCAAATAAAGAAGTAATGTGGACATAAGACTCATTTTTATATGTGATATTAAAAAAATAGTTTTTAGACTCAAAAGACTAAGCAACAAAGGAAAAATACAAAATATAACTAAGTAATCATCCTAAGCCCTAAACTAACAAATTTGCATCATATTATTGAAATTCATCTATATATGTGCTTTTGGGAGGATTTTAAGTGCTAATACAAAAAATAAAGTGCATAAAGTTTTAGGGTTTTTACACCCCACTTCTCTCAAGAGATTATACAATGGCAGGGACCTTCAGGCTACTTGCCCTGCATCAACAATATTTTTGTGACAAGTGGGGTTTGTCTAAAAGTTACAATTTTTGACCATATAGATGGTCCCAAACATGTCTAACACTAGAGATGACTCATGTGAATTGAGTTCATATCAATTAACTTACTATGCAATGGTCTATTCATTTTCATAGCTATTTCATCTATGTATTACTTAGTGGAATCTCCTAGTTAACTAGACTTGACTCATGTTTTAATTATGAAAAGGGAGGTTATCCACTCAACCCCCTAGATATTAAAGTATATGTAACCTAATTTTCATACCCCACCATGTATTGGGGTTGAAACAATATTGGGAGATGAATCCCTAGTTCAATGCTTCCCTAAAGAACTCGTGAAGAAACTATGAACTCCCCTTCACAAGCCAAATTGCATGAAAGAAATGACTAAGTGGAAAGACTTTAGAGGTTATTTTTAGATCACCCAAACCATATAGGTTTTGGGGAGAGCCCAGATAACATTCTTTCCACACCTTGGAGTAGGCACAAATTAGAAGTGAAAATGAGTTTTTGGTCACCCAAGTTCCCTATAGGGGATGGGGGAGAGCATACATCCACTCTTCATTTTGAAAAAATAAACAAACAAGTAATAAACACTTTTAAGAATTTGAAATACAAGTGAATGTTTATTTTTAGGCACCAAACGAAATGGTTGATTAAGTTATTTTTCCACTTGGCTTAATTTTGTATAACTTGAAATAAATTTCAAAAAACAACTTTAACACAAATCGTCTAGGTTCCTTTTAAGCACTTAAAAAAATGTTTAAGAATTAGAAATTCTTTTTAGGCACCAAAATGAAGTGTTTAAGAGTTTAAACATGTAAATTTATTTTCTAATCCTACCTTAGTCCTACAAGGTTTAGATATTTTCCTTCTACTTTGAAGCACATTAATGAATGAGAAAATAAGTTTTTAAAACATAAATCTTGAGTTTCCTAGTTTTAAAACATAGATAGTAATATTGGTCACCTATGACTAATGTCAGTTACTAAGGAAATGATACCAATTAGTAATCACCAATGTCAATTGATAAAGACCAAGATTTGTTTCCTATAAACCTAATGCCAAAACCAACATGATTTTAAAAAATTGTTTAGCTCAAAAATATGATGAAAACTCCTCAAAACTTACAATGATATGATTAGACAGGGAATATAAAGCTCAATGAAACCAATAAATAACTAGTCGGAATGCTAAAAAGATTCAAAATAAAAGTTTTTAAGTCCTATTATTACCTTTTACCTTGATTGATGATGGTTACTAATAACCAAGGTCAATTAAGTAAAACTGGTGATGACAGAACTGGTGTCAGTTAATCCTGATTGATGTTAGTCTCTATGTAAATCTAAGTTAGCACAAAAACATAAATATGGAAAAAATAAAGCTAAAACTTTAATTTTTATTATATTCAGCCATTCATTTGAAATTTTTGGATTTTCATCTTGGTCACCTTGGTACATGGGATGTTTAAGGTCCCATCAATAATGCCATTTGTGAGCATAGGAATTTGACAATCGAGAGGAGGCTAGATCAAGTGTTAGTTTCAAAAAATAATGAAATCAACACACTAACATGATAACATATCTAATCCTAGATCTTAAGGGGAGAATAATGGATAAAATATAATTGAAACCCATCTAAAATATAAAGAACAACAATATTTACCTTCTTTGAGAGTTCCAAAGGATTTGTTCATGGCTTGTTTGGTTTGTGCTCAAGAAATCTTTGGCAATGATTTTTTGTTTGCTCTTTCTCTCCTTGGTATAATTTTTGGGCTTGTTTGATGTGGCTTATACTTGTGGATTGATGGCTTCGCTCAATATTTTATCATTATAAAACTATTTTCATTAGTCTTATGCAAAAACTTGCATTATAACTCTATAATATCCAAGCTCTCCAAGTGAAGAGGCAAATGCTTATATTTATAAGCTTAGGAACTAACCCCAAGTCAAGGTGATTTAAAGTGTAGTTTAAACAAGGAATGGGTTGAAACCTAACCTAAGTGAGTTAATTAACCACATTAGAGTTAAAAGGTGTCAAGAATTAATGACTTTCAATGAATAGGCATGGGTGAGATATTTGTAAAGGCTTGAAAATTCACAAATGTCATGATGAAAAGCTAGGATATTCTTGATTTTCAATTTTTTTAATAATTTCATTAATTGCACATGGATAATTCAATTAGGAATTTAATTTGGTTTATCTTGTTAATTAATTCTGCTTAGGCTTGTTAACATTATCAAGATTTGATGTTATGTCCATATGCCCCATTTAATAGGTTCATAGGCCAAATTAACTATTGTGATGCTATAATATGATTAGAGATGAATATATGAGAGGTTTTTGTTGCTTATGATAGGATACCCCAATTAGAGATGTCTCTATGGGAATCCAAGCTTTGAAAAATGATGCACTAGAAAATTTGGGATGTTTAGTGATTCCTACGCATAATTTGCAAAGGTTGGTATGAATCAATTTGAACTTTGATCAAAGGTCATTGATGGATAGTTTTAGGTGTCTACATTCCCCATAGCGAAACACTTTGTAAAATAAAACATTTAGATAACATTTCCTAAAGTTAACCTTTAACTATATCAACTCTATCATTGTCATCCTATATGGTTCTTAGATTATAGTTTTTACCCCAGAATGATATCTATAGTGAAGTCAAACTCTCTTTTTGGTGGTAATATTTATAACTCTTTAGGAAAGACATCTTAAAATTATTGAAAAAAAGGATAATCTTCCATGGTAGCTTCCTTAGACTCTGAAACTTCATCTATTTTGGTAAATAATGCTTGACATCTCTTATATTAATCCCTTTTTAAATGAAAGGTGTAGATTTGCATGAGATTTAACTCTTTATGGTTTCCTCAAATTTGGGTTAAGGTTCCAAAATCATCCTAACATTCCACCTTTTTGAGGAATCAATCTACCTTATCCTTATGCCTAACTAGTCAAGTCACTCCTTGGATCACATCATATGACTCTAACTGTGTTGTATAGATATACATAACCATAGTAAATTCTAGAATCTAAATTTTAGCTTCCATGAGACATTTATCCAATTTGACCTTAGACTCATTCCCGTACTATATCGACCATGTATTTACCATGTAACCATCTTTATTATATGATTTATTCAACATTCTAAGAGAAATAAAACATTCATTATCTCTAGTATCAATCAAAATAGTAATTGGCTGACCAAAAATAGCTCCTAATATTCCAATGAGAGAGGCCTAGTATTTAGGTTTTCAATTATCTACTACTACATGGATGTATTTCTTGAAGTTTCCCTATTATGAAGAAGAATTTGAATTATTATTCTTTCCATTTATCTTTTATTGAGGATAGTCTTTGGCATTATGATCTCCTCCATAAGTGAAACATCCTCATGGAGGTCCCTTCCTCTCAGACTGATTTGCACCCTTAAAACCTTCTCTAAAATTGCCTTCTACCTTCCTTTTCCCTAAGGTACTTGAAAACCTTGCATTCTTATTATTGAATTGGTTAATAGAGTTTCCATTCCTCTTTTATTTCTTCTTCTTAAAAGGAGTATTAGAACTATTAAAAAAAAATCTTATACTTGTATCTGATCTCTACCAAATATTTTAACTTTTTCTCTTATTTTATATCTTTTTCAAACCACTGATCCATAGTGGATGTCCCATGCACATCCACCTCACATCCAATCTAAGATCTTAATTCCATAACTTTTTGAATAAGGAAATGTTCATCCTTTTGATATTATGGGACATATTTCAAGAGCTTAGTAAACTATTCCCAATACTCATTTACTAACATGTCTCTTTTCCTTAAATTATAAATGTTTGTCAAATTCTAGTCAAAGTAAAGCTTAGATATCACTATTCGCTAAAAAGAGCCACAAACTATTCCCAGGTGGTGGTATCCAAATTTAGATTCATTTTGAGCTTCTTGTTATCCCACCAAGTTTTTGTTCCACTAGCTAATTGGTAGGAACCCCATACAACTTTAGTGACCTTAGACTAATTCCAAATTTTAAAATACTTTTCCATTTTTGTTAACCAAGCTTCCATTCCATCACCCAAAATAGTTCCATCAAATATTGAGGAACAACCTCTTCAGTAAGGTGTTCTTCAATAATTTCTTGCTCATTATGCTCTTCATGACCATGAACTTCTTATTCAAGAGCTACTATGATCCAAAACTCAAAAGTTTTGATTGACAAATATTTCAAGAAGACAAAAATAACATTGTAATAATGAATTCTCTAAGAAGAGATGTTTTATTACTCAAGATCAAAATACAACTATATGCTTATCTCTAGGAAGAGAGATTTGATTTCCATTTCAGGTTACATTTTCATTTATACACATTTTGAAAGTAGGAGGATGTGGAAGGTCACTAATCTTGAGGGAGATTAATTGGGGTAGAACCATCACCTAAATTATTACTCAGATCATTCCTCTCTCCTTGAGAATAAATAGTCCCCATTGCATCAATATTCCTCATCAAGTGTGGTAGTTGTGTCCTAATTTGATTTTCTATGAGCCACTCACCTTGGTGGCTAAGTTGGCCCCTTTTGACCACTTGATAAAGTAGAATATAGCATCATCTTTTTGTCTTCATCCAAGTGTCCAAAATCTGATCCTCCTCCACTGCAGTAAAACTCTATGGATCAAACTCATCAATGTCTAGTTATTCTACTACAATTGAAGTGTCCAACAGAGGTGGATGATATGGTTTGAGGAGCTCCATGTTAAATATTAGATGCAGACCAAGGTAGGCTGGTAGGTTCAACTCAAAAGTATTTTATCTAAATTTTTTGGTGATGGTGTAGGGACCATATCATAGAAGCCAAATTTTTCTATGTGGGCCTACAAGTCATTCCTTTTGAAGCCACAACCAAACCTTGTCACCCACAACAAAATGGTGTGTAATCCTATGTTTATCATGGTATTGCTTATACTTCTAATTCATCTTGTCCAAGATGTCATGAACTTGTTGTTGGATGTGTTGGATTTGTTCAGTGAACTTTGTTACTTTTATTGCCTCAGATCTTCCATGATGTGTGTATTCCATGGTGGAGAATGGAATGGCTATAGCAATTAGTGCCATGGGTTGGAACCCAAATCATACTTAGAATGGAATATGCTTGGTTGATCTATGTAGGTCCTGATTGTATCTATGTTGTATGAAAATAATCCCCTCATCCAATGTGTGTGGATGTTTGGAGTGATACATCTGAATCATGTGCATAATCAAGTAGTTCACCACCTCTATTTGAACATCAGTCTGTGGATGGAAGGCTATGGACTTCATCAGCATGGTATCTATCATCTTCAATAGAGAGGACTAGAAGATGCTCAAGAAATTTCTATCTCAATCTAAGAAAATGGACTTGGGGAGACCAAAACGGAGCCATACATGACTAAAATATAGTTGAGTAGTTTCTTCAGCAAATATATTTTTCTTACAAGCAATCATGATAACCATTTTTAAAAAATGATCAACTACAAAAAAAATACAGTCTTTTCCATGTTTTGAAGTGGGAAAATCTAAGATAAAATCCATTGAGATAGATTCCCAAGGTATGGTTGGTTCTAGAAATGGCATGTAAAATCCTTGCTTCTTATTTGTTGGCTTGGCTATTACACATGGGGTGTAAGATTTGAGATACCTTTCCATATCCTTTCACATATGGGGCTAGTAGAAGTGTTTTTGAAGAACTACCAATGTATTTTTTACACCAAAGTGTCCAAATATCCTACTAAAATGTGCTTCCCATATCATCTTCTATTGCTTTACAACTAGAACATAGATGTACCCCATATGATAGAGGACATTATATTTCAAATAGAAATTAGAAACATGTTTACCTTTTTGAATCAACTAATATGTATTAGCAAAGGTAGGATTTTCTTCATATAGATCACCCCCAGTGATAGTCTCGTGTCTGCATAGGTCAAGAACTATTGTGAGTACAGTAATTGGTGGGCAGCTCAAACAATTTATGGTTGTAATTATGATCCCATTTTTGTGTTTGATTATTAGATGTAATTGTTGTAGATATGTGTCCCACTTTTGGTTCCTCTCATTTCATAGTTTGCTTTATGTTTGGATGAATTATAATGGTCTATGGTCAGTGTGGATGACCATCTCTTTCCCTAAGATGTAGTGTTTCCATTGTTTACAAGCTTGCATAATGGCATAGAGATCCTTATCACATGTTAGGTATTTCTTGACTATATCAGTGAAATTTTCACTATAATATGAAATAAGATGGCCATGTTGCATGATGATAGCTTCCATGGCATATTTAGATGCACCTATCATCAACTCAAAAGGTTGATGCAAATTAGGCAAGGAAAGAATAAGGTCTAAGCAAAGTCTATTATTCAAATTCTCAAATTCCCTTTGTTTTATTTCACCCCACTAAAATGTAGATTTAGCTCCTCCTTTAGTCACTTGGGTTAGTGACCAAGCAACATGTGAAAAATCTAAGAATAAACATGTGATAGAAATTTGCAAGACCTAAGAAGATGTGAAGTTCTATAAGGGTCCTTGGTGTAGGCCATTCTCAAATAACCTGAATCTTCTCTGGATCAACATGGACCCCTTCCTCATTCACAATGTACTTGAGGTATTGAATTTTTTTCATCTTAAATGTGTATTTGTCAAGATTTCAATATAACTTGTGCTTTTGAAGAGTTTGAAGCACCTTACAAACATATTGCAAATGTTCCTCCCATGTTCTACTATAGATGAGTATGTCATCTAGGTAGACAACCAAAAATTAGTTGGTGAAGGGTCACAATATGTCATCTATCATCCTCATGAAGGTTTTAGGTGCATTAGTTAAGCTAAATAGCATAACCAACCATTTGAAGATCCCCTCCTTAGATTTGAATGTAGTCTTTAGACATCAATGGAATCAATGGGAATTTGGTGATAGCCAGATTTGAGATCAATTTTGGTGAATAACTTTGCACCATAGAGTTGGTCCAATAGGTCATAAATCTTGGGGAGGGGGTGGTGATTCTTCATAGTGATTTTATTTAGGGCTTGATAGTTAGTGTAAAGCCTTCATGTTCCATCTTTATTTGGTGTTAAGACAATTGGGCTACCATAGGGTGAAGAGCTTGGCCTGATGTGACCTTTTTGGATCAATTCTTGAATCTACATTTTTATCTCATCATTCTCTAAAACTGATCTATGATACACTGGATAGTTAGGAAAAGGTGATCCTAGGATTAAATTGATAGAATGTTTTACCTAGAAATGTAATGGAACTCCTATGGGTGAGTTGAATAATTCATCATATTCTATTATGATTTGTCTAATCTATTTTTTTTATTGTGTTGATTGTGTAGTTAGGACTGCAACATCGACCTTCTTGGATTTCTATGGTTTGATCACCATGAGAACAAATTGCTCTATCTTCTCCACCAATCATTTACATTGCTTGGCACTAATCAGGGAGATAAATGTGGGAGGTGGTACCTATAGTACCCTATAGCACCATGTTCTAAGAGTGAGGATGATTCTTTGGGTTCATGATTCATAGATGCCATGTTGATCATACATGAATGGCTGAGCAAGGAGCACATCACAAATTTCAAGATTGACCACATCACACAAGACTTCATCTCAAAAAGGTTTTATTACATTTGAAAGAAGACACTAATGGGTGGCACAAAGGTCTCTCCCTAGGCTCAACCATCCAATAATGTATGGCTTTAGGTGAGGCTTCATGGATAGATTTAGAATTTTCATAACTTTAGCAAAGATTAAATTATTTTGACTCCCACTATCAAGAATGAAATGCAGAGGCTTAACTTTTACCCATAGTTTGGAGTGAAACAATCTTTCCTTGTTATCTAGCCTTTCCTCATAAGTCTGTGATGAAGTGATGAGAGTATCAAGCTCAACATCTATAATCTCTTCTTCATCCTCTTCAACTATAGGTTATGTATGAGATAGAATAGTAGATGTTGAGTATTATGACTCAAAAAGTAGTGACTTGATGGCTCAACATTCTTCTTTGGAGTGAGTTCCAATTTTGTGGTAATCACACCATTTTATAATCTTCTCCTTCTAAGTTATATTATCTTGAAACTCTTTTTTCTTCCAATTTTGGCCTCGTGTTTGACCTTCCTTGTAATTTTTCCATTTTTTAGGTTGACTCTTTGTATTCTTTCTTCCATGATTCTGCTCAATCTTCATTGTAAACTTGTATGCCTCATCGAGGGTTTTCCAATTAAAGAGTTCTATTTCCCCCTATATGTACCATTATAGTCCACCATAATATTTGAGAGTATTATGTTTCTCACTTTCTTAGATGCCTAATCTTGTAGACAGAGAATAAAAATGTCTATGTAATCTTGAACAGATTGGTCTTTACCTTGATGAAGTTGTTGCCATTGTATGTACAGATCATCATATGCTCCAATGGAATAGTATTCTTCCTTTACCTCAAGGCCACATCAAGGCTAATTTAATCTATACTAAACCTCTTTTTTTTCACTTCCCACCAATTTTTCATAGGCAATGATGATTTCAAAAGAGAAAAAGTGATCTTTTATCCATCGATGAATTTATTTATAGAGAAGTAGGAAGACAATTGATCCAACAATTTTTATACTGCATCAGTATTAATTTTGCCTTCAAGTGTAAGAATATCAAAATTCACCTAAACCTTGAAGGGTATTGTGGAATTGAAAGGACATTCCATGGATGAAGAGTTAGGAAGTGCAAATGAGGAGCCAAAATTTCCCATTTGGAGTTGTTAGAGAATTTGGGTAAATTGTTGTAGTATCTGTGCTTATTTCCATTAGAGGGATTCATTCACCATTTCCTTTAAAGGATCATATGTCTTGGTTTCATCCACCATTTTAAGTCATTAGGATCAAATAGGTGGATAGTTTGGAAGATATATTGTTTTCCACCCAAACTTCTTATAGCCTAACCTCATTCTCAAGATCATACACTCTCAACACAAACCGCTCTAATACCACTGATCCAAAACTCAAAAGTTTTGATTGATAGATATTTCAAGAACACAAAAATAACATAGTAACAATGAATTCTCTAAGAAGAGATGTTTTATTACTCAATATTGCAATACAACTATATGTTTATCTTTAGGAAGAGATGTCTGATTTCCATTTTGGGTTACATCTTCATTTATAGATATTTTTTAAGTAGGAGGAAGATGTGGAAGGTCACAAATCTTGAGGGAGATTAATTAGGGTAGAAATTTCACTTAAATTATCACTTGAATTATTTCCTAAATCATATTATATGATCATAAGTTCCATTCATCACAATGAGAATTTAGTCAAGTTTTAGAACTTCATCTATTTCTAACAAAATAAAATCAGCTTGAGGGTTTGCATTGGAAGGAACCTCACCAACCAATCTCCCTCGCACCATTCTCCTTTCTATAAAATTAAGAAAAAATATATATGTTAGTAGACCCATTAGGTTTGAGAGCTAAACCTTAAGATATAATACAAAAATGCTAGACCCCACTAGGTTAACTAAAAGATACGCAATTGTTTTTTAATATAATCACTATTAATTCATTTATATCCATTTGTATTTTACTTAACAATAATATAAACCCAATTAAATTTAATACTAAATAAACATTCAACTTACTAACTAAATAAATTTCACATTGTAATCAATAATAAAACCATGTATAAGTTGAATAATAATAAATCAAGGACATTAGAGTAAAGTAGGTACAATCATCAAACCCCAATAATAAAACCATGGGGTATGTTGGATTACTTTGATTGAGGTATTTTTGAGGTATTTTAGATGTATTTTTTGAGGTATTTTTGAACATAGGAATCCAATAAGGGGAGATTAATATCGTGTTAGTAGATGAAATCAAATCCAAAAACACACTAATAAATAAACACCTTAAGCCTAGATCTTAGGGGGGAGTTTGGTAAATAAATAAAATAAAGACACAACTAGAATTCAAATAAATAAAAAAAATTCCTCGCCTTATTTGATTTCTCCAAAGGATTTATTCGTTGCTTGCTTGGCATGTGCTTCAAAGGTCTTCATTAATAAAGCTTTGTTATTTCCACCTCCTCTTGGCATCATTAGATTTATGGATTTGGCTCATGAAGCTTGACTCAATATTTTGACATAATATAACTATATCAAAATAGATTTGAAATCATTTATGCATTATAACTTTGGCTTATGAGAGATTCCAATTATGAGTGTGAGTTCTATTTATAAAAAATTTAAATGGCCTTGGATCAACCATGACCATCCATCTAAAGATAAAGATGTGTGTCCATGAATTAATATAATTATGTAAATAAAATCCATAAATACTCTCACCATGATTTTGGAATAAGGGGCATTAATGAGACATGGAAGGGCTTAATCAGATATTTGTTGCATTTATGGCCTATGGAAACCACCTCAAAAAATGATGTCACATGATGATGAAAATATTAAAAATCAATTTCTAATAAATAAATATTCAATAAGTACCATGGAATTCTTACTTAAGCTCATAATTTGTTTTAACTTGCCTAAGTAAGATTTAAACATTTTTAGTGCAATTCTTTGGAAATTGGTGCATAAATTAATCAAACTAGTCTAAATGTCATATTATTAGGTCAAACTTTGACTGGAGTGGAATTAGAAGCCAATGTTAGTTGTATACAGACCAATATCACATTTTAAATGTTGTCAACACAAAATAACATATGTACATGTCATGTGCTTACAAATTAAGGGAATTTAGTGGTTTAGAGTGTTAAATTATGTTTTTAGAATTTTGGCTCAAAATGATTAGAGAAGAACTAATAATCTCATAAAATGCATTGCCTTGTTTAGGAATACTTTGTCCTAAATCGGCACTTATATATGATAAGTTTTAACCATTTATCATGTTCTAGTGTTTTTTGCCCAAATTATGATATTTGCTAGAAATTGGTCTAAATATTGGTCAGAGGTTATTGGTGGCTACTTTTAGGTGTCTATAGTTTTCCCTTATTTAGGAAGATATTACAAGCTATATTCAAAATAACATATTAAAGAATGAAAATGTCCTACATACCTTACAACTTCAATGATAATGGATGAACTGTATGTGTTGGACTAATCATCAGCATCCCCCTTAGGGATTTGTGACATGGACTAATAGCCTCCCATGGGTACTTATCTGGTGTTTATATCTGGAATTAATAAGTTGACCTTTTGGTGCAATGGCAAGCATTCCTTTCTAATAATTGGTATTAGAGTCATGGTCATGGGTTAGAATCCCCTTGGGTAACGTTGAGGGGGGGATTGTTGGACTAATCACCAGTGTCCCCCTAAGGGAATTGTGACATGGACTAACAGCCTCTTGTGGCTACTTATCTAGTGTTTGTATTAGGTGTTAATAGGTCAACCTTTTGGTTTAATGGCAAGAATTCCTTTCTAACAGTATGTTCCCCCTCGAGGGAATGATGGACAAAGGGTTTGGTTGGTCCCTCAAAATAAGGAAGTGACATGAGGGGACCAAAAAAATGGAAATGATGGGGTGATAGCACAATGATTTGGACAAAGTTGGCCAAAATCATTGAGAATTCAAGTGGGATAGTGTACAATGATTTACCCAAAGCTGGTTATAAGCATTATACCCTAATAATGGCAATATGGTATGATAACAAAATGATTTACCTAAAGGTGGTTATAATCATTAAGAAGATGGAGATGCCTTAGTTAAGAGATACAAATAGGATAAAATCATACCCCAAGTAGGTAGAATAAATCAAATGATTAGAATTGGTGATAGCACAATGATTTGCCCAAAGGCAGTTATAATCATTGAAAATGTAGGTGGGATGGTGTACAATGATTTTCTTATAGGTAGTTATAATCATTAGACCCCAATTATGGAAAACATGATTGATAGATGATGATTGAAAATGTTATGGTGACAACTTGATATAGAGGATAAAGATGAATTGGAATAACCTACTAGTAAGGAGATGCTCATCTGAACTAATAAAGGTTGAAATTATTTCATTATTTAACTACTCTATTTGTGATATGATTTGGATTAGCTTAGGATTTTCATTGGTGTTGATGAGGAGATGTTGATACTACCATTGATGGTGTATACTTCTTGAAGCTATTTTTTTATTGTAGCACATGATGGTAGGCATCATGATAAAACACCATGAGGACTTGATAAAATATGCATAAGGACTGACTCCTAGGATCCAATACTCAATTTAAAACAATGCACCAATGATAAAAACCATGATGATAATGTTAACATTTAAATATTAATGGATTCAATACTAATGCACAAGGAATCACCCAATGAACATGCATAGACTGAATCGAGGCAATAATGCTTAAAATAAACAAATAGGCACAAAAATGAACAAAGGAACAAAAATAAACAAACAAATAATGTGATGCACATTAATCCTAGAAAATAGGCAATAAATTAACAAAAAAATAAGATGGGGGAATATAAGAAAAGGAAGGGGTGCTAAACTATCTCCATATACACTAGGCAAGTGGACACTGCCTAAATAGTTCTATGGATGACATATTCAATAAAAAGTTTAGGCTGAATTTAGTTCTCCCAAGAAATGGGAAGAAAATGATAACTCATGAAAAACAAACATGATGGATATGATATAAGAATAGGAAAGGGCATGCAAAAAAACAAATGGATGAGATAAAAGGGAAAAATAGGATGGGGAAACTAAGTGCCAAATAATTTTTTCATGGGGAAACTTAGTAAGGGTTCTCAAAATCCACAAGGCAAAGAAGTGGTCAATGTTTTTGGTTTTTCTAAATGGTTTTTAATTTTTTTTCAGAATTTTGGAGTATCCCAACTTGATTTATAATGATGAGATAGTAAGTAGTTGAAGATCGCAAAATGGTGAGAGCATCTCGTAGGTTAATCACAAAATCATCATAATGTTTTAGCTTGAAAGGATGCTTTCAAAATAGTGAGGGCATGATGGAAAGAGGGACTGAGCTAACCTCAACATGAATTAAACATGACCCACATAATCTTTAAATATCCCTAGGTCACAATAGTTCTACCATTCAACAAAAACATCTGATTAGTGTAAGAACCAATTCAAACAAATTAGACATAGTTGGTATGATGGAATAATACAACATATGAATGGCTAGTTGGTATGTCAAGGCACAATAAATAAATATTTCCCCTAGTTTTCCCATAGATGTTTATAACTAGGATAAAATTGACTAGTTCAATTATACTAATTTTCCCATAGGTGGTTATAATTAGTAGCAAGACTAGTGAACATTGATTTTCCCCAATAGGCAATATAATCAGGCTCACATAAACAAACATGATAGGAAGGGAATAAGAAATGAAGGATATAACTACCAAAACTTTTGTCTTACTACTCCAAAATACTTATTCTATCTAAAACTCTTGAAATAGTTATTGAAACTGATCTAATTTGTCATGTTAAAAATGTGAAACCAAAGGATGAACCAAGGTCAAATAGTCTAGGTAGGGAGTTTCAAATAAGTTGGTCGATATAAAAGGTAAGGTAGAATAGAACAACATAATGGAAAAGTGATAGAATGGCATAGTATAAAGGGTAATTCAATAATATGGTACAACTTGAAATGGTCCTCATAGATAATACATTGTATTACTAAAGCATACTGCTACTTGAGGTGGATAATGTTCATTAGCTCATCAAGTTCATTTCTATCTAGTGTGGTGAGCCTATATACTCCAATTTCATAGTATTCAACAATGATGAAAGGACCTACCTAATTGGGTTTGAACTTGCCTTTATGATTCTTTTTTATTATGGTATTATTTTGTTTCTCTTTGAGGATAAGATCAACAAGATCAAATTATATATGTTTCATACACCAATTGTACTAGTCATAGAAGCAGTTCTAATATGCCTATAGTTTGTTCACTACATCCATGCATTTCTCATAAAAAAACTCTAGATCTTACAAGTGAGATACATGATATTCATTGTCATCTATAATGTGTTTGAAATATATGCATAATGAAGGTAACTCAACCTCAATGGGAAGAATGTCTTTAGTACCATAAACAAGTGACTATGGAGTGGCTCCTATGGGAGTGGAGTGATTGGTATGGTATGCCTAGAGCATGTGTATTATCTGAAGGTGATAATTATGATCGACATTATTGACAATATTTTTGAGAATATTTATAATGGTTTTATTTGATGCTTTACCCTGACCATTACCTTAAGGGTAATATACTATGGAAAATTATTTTGTGATGTTGTATTTAACACATGGCTTTTCAACATCCTTGTTCTTGAATGATCCTCCATTTATTAGATATAATATCAGAAGGGATACCATAGTGGTAGATGAGATGGTTGAAAATAAATTTGGAAATTTATTTTTTAGACATGTAAGTGATGGGTATGGCTTCAACCCATTCAATGAAATATTTTGTGGTGGTGAGAATGTATTTATGGCCATTTGATGAATTAGGGTTTATCTTCCCAATTAAATTGAGGCCCTATATAGTAAATTTCCATGGTTTCAACATTAGTTTCAAAGTCTTAGTAGGGGCATGAATCACATTAGTATACCATTGACATTTATCACATATTTTTACATATGCATTTGCATCCATCATTGGCCAATAATAATAACTAGTATGCAACCATTACATCTGATATTTTGTTACTTTCCCTTGGTATATGTTTAAACTAGATGTCAACAATATACTATTTGAGAGTGTCAACCATGTCCTTATATGGAACCAACTTATCATATTTGGTCTAAAATTGGTCTTTAATCTAATTAATGATTAACTATGAATCACCATAAACCTTTAGATGATGAATATTACATTGTACTACTTGTCAAATCCCTACTATAAGTGCTTCATATTCAAACATGTTATTATTACAAGGAAATATAATTCTAAATTATTTGGGGATTAGATCCCCCTAGAATGTGATAAATAATAAGCTTTCCCCTAATCCACGTGTTGTGAATACACCATCAAAATACATCTTCTAGTTCTACTCCTAAAGAGGTGTTTCAATGATGGTCATTATATATTTATCAAGAAATTAAAATGTGAGTGGTTCTATGTCTACAAGAGGTGCTTCAATAAGCTAATTGATAAGAACTTTCCCCTTGATGGAATTTTGGTTCACATATTTTATCTCAAACTCACTGAGAAGCATGATCCATTTGGCCATGTGGCATTATATTTTTATTTTAGATAGTAGATACTTGAGCAGATCTACTTTTGAAATGACCATGGTCTTATTGTTTAGCATATAGTGTTACAATTTTTGAGCTATGAAAACCATGGATAAAAAGGTGTTTTCAATGGGCATATAATTGTGTTCATATGCTACTAGTGTATAACTTAAATAGTAAACTACATGATCCTTTTTATTGTCATCATGTTGAACTAGAAGTACCCCTAGGAATTGATCTATTACTAATAGAAATAAAAGGAATGGTTTCCCTAGCATATAAGGCAATAATAATGGAGGATTTGTAAGATAGTCTTTTAGCTATTGAAACACTTTTTGATAATCATTATGCCAAATAAATGTGACACCTTTATTCAAAATATGTGTAAAAGGATGACACTTGTTAGCCAATTGAGATATGAAGCATCTAATGGATTGGATTTTACCCTATAAACTACAAAACTACTTTAGATTGGTTGGTGGTGACATCTCTATTATGACTCATACTTTGGCTAGATTGACTTCAATACCCCTATGAGACATAATGAATCCAAGAAATTTACTATAAGTATTTCCAAATACACATTTCTTGGGGTTGAGCCTAACTTTGTATTCATGTAATCACTAAAATATCCTCCTCAATGTTGTTGGATGATCAACATTGGTCTTTGATTTGACTAGTATGTCATTGACATATTATTCAAAAATATCATGCATCATATCATGAAATATGATTGTCATGGATCTTTGATAAGTGGTCTCTACATTTTTAAGGCCAAATGGCATAAACTGATAACATAATGTTCCCCATATAGTGGTGAATATTGTCTTGCATTGGTCTTCTATTCTTATTCTAATCTGATTGTAGCCTAAAAATCCATACATTAGTGAATGTATATCATAACCCATTATGGAGTCAACTATCATGTCAATGTTTGATAATGAAAATTAATCCTTTGGGCAAGCTTTGTTAATGTCCCTAAAACTAGTATAGATTCTAATTCCTTCTAGATTTTTATTAACTAGCACTATATTAGAATTCAATTCAAAATAGTCTATTGGCTTGATACATCTCACTTCTAAGAGATTTTCCAACTCTTTCTTGACTAATACAACAATTTGAGGATGCATTTTTCATAATTTTTACTTCACTAGTTTGTCATCAGGATGTACCACAAGGTGATGAACAACCAAAGTGAGGTCTAAACTAGGCATATCAGTATATGCCCATGTAAATATATCTACAAATTTACTCAATAGGGTTTTTAGGACTTTGCGCTCCTCCTTAGTGAGGGATATACCTAATTTAATCCACTCTGGGTCATCTTGAGACCCTATGTTTACTTCTATTATGTCTTATAGTATAAGGGTTGAACCATCTTCAAGAATAGCAAGTAAAGATTTGAACTATTTGGCAATGTTAGAGTCTTTTGTTAGGACTAGCTCTTCAAGTTCCTCTAGACATGATGAATCACAATCCCCTAATGGGAGATATGTCCATGTAACAAAAACATGTGAAAAATTCTATATGATTTGATCAAAGGCTTATTTTTCTTTAAGACTGAATTTAGATCTCTATATAGGTTCTTCATTATTGTGATCCTAGATGATGTGATCAAAATCTTGTTCTTCTTCAAAACTACACTTGGACACATAGACAAGTTTGTCATTGGTGGTCTCCTAGTCTAAATTTGAAGAACGTTGAACACCCACATTTAGTGGCACTTGAAACATGTTTTCACCACTAAACTAGCCTTTATATTTACTTTTTCCCTAGTCAAAAAGTGCCTCAAAGAGGTTTTTACTTTAGGACCTCAATATTTTATTTATTTTCTTTTGGCTAAGGGTGTTCACCCACTCTCCAAAGTAGGCTTCAGGATCTAACTTGATTATAATCTTGATTTATGATCTCCCAATGGAAAATTGTCCCTAAGGCCTAGAAAATCACTTAAAGCTTCATCATTCTAAAACTCATTAATTGGCACATTGGATTCTTGTTGGTCCCAATCTATCAGTTGGAGATAATAAAATGGTAGTGGATTATCATGAATGATTGGTCTAAGGGTAAAAATGGTGTTATGTTTAAATAGGTTGGTTTGGGTTAAGCTATTGAATTAACTATGATTGGACTTTGCTTCATTGTTGGTATTGTCATCATTGGTCATTGGAAATGTAGCTTGAATAAGATAAATGGGGTCACCTCCAAGAGGTTTAAATCCAAGTCCATAGGTGCCTTTGTACTTAGTCATAGAAATTGGCTCAAGTGTTCCTTGTTAATTTGGCCTAAGGCCTCCTTCATAGTCCTGGTTTTTAATAATCTAATTAGGAATGGGATATTTAGAATTCTTGTAACAAGTGGCCAATTTTTCATTATATAACCATGATTCATCTCCTTCTAGAGGGTCCTTTTCTTTTCCATACGCTAGTCTGAAAGTGACAGGTGTTGGAATATGTACTTGGCCTTTTCCCTTCCTTTGTCATTGCCTAAGTGGTTTGTATTTTGGTCTTCCAAAGGCCTTAGGGTTCTCTAGAAGTTTTTTAATGTGAAAGGCGTCATGTGTCAAATATTATTCTAAGGCATTATCCAAAATAGTGTAATGATTGGAAATTTTAAGAGGTAGCATGTGAGAAAGGGAATCAAGGGTATTAGGTTCAATGCAACTAGCCTCTTGTAAATCAAAAATTATGGCTTTCCCTTTGTCCTACTTGGTGATTGGGTTCATGCCAAAATAGTAATTATAGATTTTGAACTTAGCCTCAATATGTTTTCAATGCTTATATGGATGTAAATCCCTTGAAATACTAACCTCTATCTATCAGTGAGAAAATTTGATATATTGGTGTAGTGTCGATGGGATTGCATGATTTTTTTGTAACCAGGGTCTTTTTAAAAGCATATTGTATGACAAATCAAGATCTAGCACATGGAAAAATGTATCATGGATCAAGGTCCCAATGATAATTGGTAATCTAATGGTACCTTTTTATTCTTATTCTTCATTGTCATAGGATTTGATGGTGATTGTTTCTGCTTGGAGATATGTTGAGGTGTACCCTAAAATCTTGATAAAATTTAGAGACACTATATTCAAAAATGATCCATTGTCTATGAGGACATGTTTTACTTTGTGCCTCTTATGTAGACTTTGATGTATAATGGATTATTGTGTAGTAGGCCAAGGGATGACATATCACTTTGATTGAAGCTTACTTATTGGGTTGGTGTTAGATGTCCAACCAAAGCTTGAAATTTTTCATGAGCTATGACATTTATAATTGTGGATTGACCAAGGAACTATGTCAAGATGTTTTTATAGATTATAGACATATGCAACAAATCTAAAATAGAGATTAGTGCTAGTGTCTTTTGCAATTATTCCACAATGTCAAATGTCTTTACTTGGATAGTTTTAAATGGTTTGTTCTGAGGGAAAATGAATGGTTGTATGATGGGTGAAGTGGTAAATGGTTTCAAGCCTAGTATGGTAATCTTTGACCATCTAGTTGTGATTACACAATTAGGATTAGGTACAGGACCATTTTTGCTACTAAATGATGGTGGAGGGGGACTAGATAAGATAAGTCTCAATTGTTAATGCACTTGTATGTAGTCATGGGATAATGAAGAGTTATAAGTATAAGGTACTAAAATAGGAATCCCTGCTTGTTAGTTCAATTATGTGCAGTCCTAAGTAAAGGAAGGATTTATAAAATGGTCTTATCTGATTGGTACTTGATCTAGGATTAATAAAAATGATGTTAATGAGACCTCTTATAATATGTCCTACAACTATATTGTAGTCATGTGTAACTACATGGTACGTCTATTGGTTGTTACCATTTTGACCTTGGTTTTATCCATTGTTTTGATATTTTTAGTTTTGTTGTTGGTTTTACCTTAGTTTTTGATACTATTATTGTTGATGTTTCACTAATCACTATTATTGTTGTTGTTGGTTATTATGTTGAGGAAATATATTCTAATAAATTCCAAGGTTCTAGTTGGAGGTAGAAGATCCATGATCTAATGATATCTCTACATTTTTAATCATATTCTCAATCATGTGTTTGATTTTCACACATCACTATAAATTATGGCTATTGACTTAATGATATTCATAGAATTCATTTGGGCTGCACCAATATAAAATGTTGGCACCCTCAAGAATTGGCCCTTTTTGGAATAGGCCATCTAATTAAATTAGTTGCATCAAGTTTATAAAACACAGTCTCAGTAGGTTCTCCAAGGTTGCTAAAAACACATCAATTTGGAACATGTCATCATGGAGGAGGGTTTTTCAAAGGTATTTTTCATGTTTGATTAATTTTCTATGCTATTCTAGGTTGTTTTGCTTTTTATGAATGTTACGGTTGTTGAAAAGGTTGTTGGTTAAGAGTACACTAGAAAGGTGATGTAGCTTGAGAAGATGATGATTTCACCATTTGGACATCTCATGAATCCATAAATTTTTTAGCTACAACATTATCATTTTTATTGAATTACTTGGATCTAATATTATTGCCTATGCTAGTTATGATTCTTGTACTTAGACTAGATCTAAATTTTGGCTATTATTTTGATTTGGGTTTGGGCTTTGATTTGATGAGGTTAGTTTAATGAACCCTTTGTTAATGAGGGATCTTTCAATCAACAAACCTTTATCAATTATCTCTTTGAACATGTGCACACATTGTAACTCTAAATTATAAGATACCCCATCATGTATATTTTTGGTAAACACAACATCTAGTTATTTATTTGGTAAACTATGGGTGAATTGGCTTGAAAGGGCTCTCCATTGCTACAAATAGCTTGTGAATCTTTCATCAACTTTCTAACAAGGAAATATCATGCTCAATATTGTAAGAGAAGTGTTGTATGAACTTGTCTAAAAGATTGTCAAAATTATATATTGAATTCTTGGGAAACTTTAGGAACCATTCCAAAGTTTGCCCTACTAAGCTTTGTGGAAACAATAATAGAAGATATATGTACTATAGGCTATTGGTTGGCATGTAACAAAAAAATTCACCAAATGGGCCTTTGGGTCACCTTTCCCTTTGTATTTATCAAACTTTAGTGGCTCATAACCTATAGGAAATGTTATTTGCAAGTACTCCATGTTGAAAGGGTAAGAACACATGTCATCTAACTTGAAATTTTTGACTTGTTTCCCAATTTGGATGGCTGAAATTACATCCTTCATTTGTTGTAGCTCCTATACAAGGATACTATTGGGATCATTGACATGTTGAGGAGGAGGTTGTGCAATTATAAGTGGACTACTTTGACTAAGGTATTTTATAGGTATTTAATGGGGTATGTTGGATTAATTTTTTTATTATTATTATTTATGGTTTTATTATTAAAGAGGTATTTACTAGGGTATGTTCACATAGTAATGCAAAGGGTATAATTGGTTAAGGGACAAATGATAACTATCAATCTAATGGTGCCTTTTGATTCTCATTCTTCATTTTCATAGGCTTTGATGGTGATTGTTTCTGCTTAGAGATATACTGAGGTATACCTAAAAAAATTTATAAGCTTTAGAGACACTATATTCAAACTTGATCCATTGTATATGAGGATATGTTTCACTTTGAATCTCTTTATATATACTTTGATGTATAATGGATTATTATGCAGTAGGCCAAGGGATGACATATTGCTTTGGTTGAAGGTTACTTGTTGGGCTGGAGCTATATATCTAGCCAAAGCTTAAAATTTATCAAGAGATATTTCATTTATAACTATGGATTTGATCCAAAACTTGAAAGCTTTGGTTGAAAGATAATTCAAAAATAATAACAACACAATTCAAATAATGCTATCTCTAAAAAGAGATGTTTTATTGATCAAAATTATAGACCCAAACATATGCCTATCTCTGAGAAGAGATGTCTGATTTCCATTTTGGGTTACATATTAATTTATACATGTTTTTAAGGTGTGAGGAGGATGTGGAAGGTCACAAATATTGAGGGAGATTAAGTGGTTCAACTTCCATGATTTACAACAATACAGAATTCGAGGAATTACTATGTTTAGAAACTTACTATTTTTAGACTACACTACTAAAATTAAAATTTAGGGCACTACCATTGGGTTTTATGGGGTCAAACATAATTTATCAGATATATATGACATATCATGATGTTCCCCTCATTATTAGCTTTCCAACAGTTCAAACGGTGAGTCAATTGGAGCTACAGTGTAAAAGTTATGGCTCCTGGAAGTTCTGTCATCAATTGGGGTGGACCCATCACCCGAATTGTCATCTAAATTGATGCCCAGATCATTCCTCCTTCGTTGAGAATAAATGGTACCCATGCATCAATATTTTCCATCAATTGGGGTAGTTGTAATTTTATTTTATTCCCGATGCATACTTGGAAGGGATTGTGATTTATGGAACTATGCAGGGCCCAATTGTTCACCATTTTTATCTAATCATCAGTCTATGGATGGCAGGTCATGAACTTCTTTAGCTTGGTATCTATTTGATTTTGTGTTTGTGTTGTTTGTGTAGTTAGGGTTGTAACATCAGCCCTTTTAGATTCTTGTGGCTTGACCACCATGAGAATAAATTTATTGGCACTAATCAAAGAGACAGATGTAGAAGGTGGTACCTTTGGTACCCTATAACATCATGTTCCAAGAGTGAGAGTGATCCTTCAAGTTCTTGATTCATAGATGCCATGTTGATCATACATAAATGGATGACTAAAGAGTACATCACAAACATCTAGATTGACCACATCACATAAGACCTCATCTTGGAAAGGTTTTATTGCATATGAGAGAAGACATTGGTGGGTGACACAGAGGTTTCTCCCTGGACTCAACCATCCAATACTATATGGCTTTAGGTGAGGCTTCATGGATAGATTTAGTATTTTCACAACATTAGTGGAGATTAAATTGTTTTAACCTCCACTATCAAGAATGAAATGTAGAGACTTCCCTTTCACCCATAACTTAGAGTGAAACAACCTTTCCTTGTCATGTAGCCTCTCCTCATGGGTCTATGATGAACCAACAATGGCTTCAAGATCAGAATCTACAATTTATTCTTCAACCTCTTTGACTGTAGGGTCTATATGAGGTATATTAGTAGATGTTGAGGATTGTGACTTAGAAATTAGGGACTTGATGGCTTGACATTCTTCTTTGGAGTGAGTTCTAGATTTATGATAATCACACCACTTCCTAGTCTTTCCTTCCTTTTGCCTCCAATTTTGGCCTCGTGTTTGACCTTATTTTTCACTTTTCCATTTTAAAGGTTGATTCTTTATATGTATTCTTCCATGCTTCTACTTAATCTTCACTATGACCTTATATGCCTCACTGATGGTTTCCAAATGGAAGATTTCCATTTCTCCCTGTATGTACCATTGTAGTCTACCAAGATATTTGAGAACCTTATGTTTCTCACTTTTTTGGATGCCCAATCTCATAGATAGAGAATGAAAAATGTTAGTGTAGTCTTGAACAGACTATTCCTTACCTTGGCAAAGTTGTTGCCACTCTATATATAGATCGTCATATGCTCCAATGGGGTATTATTCTTCCTTTACAGCTTCTATGAAATCATCCCATGTAGGTTCTATCTCAAGGCCAATATCATTTGCACTGAATCTCTTTTTGTACACTTTCCACCAATTTTGACAAGTAATGATGCTTTTAGAAGAGAAAAAGTAATCTCCTCTTAATCGGTGAATTTATTTATATAAAAATAAGATGACAATTGATCCAACCAATTTTCTACTACATCATCATTGATTTTTCCTTCAAATTTAGGGATATCAAAATTCACATGAACCTTGAAGGGTGTTGGGGCACTGAAAGGATGTGGGGGTGTGGATGAGGAGCCAAAATTTCCCATCAAGATTTGTTGGAGACTTTGAGTGAATTTTTTTAGAATCTACACTTTCTTCTATTGGAGGGCTTCATTCACCATTTCCTTGAAAGGATTGGATGTCTCACTGTTGTTCACCATTTGAAGTCATTTGGAGCTAATAGGTGGATATTCTGCTGGTTCTATTTTCCACCCAAGCTTCCTATAATCTAATCTCATCCTTGGAATCATACACTCTAAATAGAAACCACTCTGATACCACTAATCCAAAACTTGAAAGCTTTGGTTGAAAGATAATTTAGAAATAATAACAACATAATTCAAATAATGTTATCTCTGAAAAGAGATGTTTTATTGATCAAAATTGCAGACCCAAACATATGCCTATCTCTGAGAAGAGATGTTTGATTTCAATTTTGGGTTACATATTCATTTATACATACTTTTAAGGTGTAAGGAGGATGTGTAAGTTCACCAATCTTGAAGGAGATTAAGTGGTTCTACTTCCACGATTTACAACAATATAGAATTTGAGGAATTACTATTTTTAGAAACTTACTATTTTCGCACTATTAAAATTAAAATTTAGGGAAATTACATTGGGTTTTATGGGGGTCAAAATTTATCTATCAGATCATCATTCCATCTCACAATTTTCCCCTCATTATTAGCTTTCCAACGGTTCAAACGGTGAGTCAATTGGAGCTACAGTGTAAAAGTTGTGGCTCCCGAAAGTTCTATCATCAATTGGGGTGGACCCATCACCCGAATTGTCATCTAAATTGATGCCTGGATAATTCCATCCTCCTTAAGAAGTAATGGTCCCCATTTTATCAATATTTTCCATCAAGTGTGGTAGTTGTACTTTGATTTGATTCTTGATGCATACTTGGAAGTGACTGTGATTTATGGAACTGTGCAGGGCTCGATTATTCCCCATTTCTGTCTGACCATCAGTCTGTGGATGGAAGGCCATGAAATTCTTTAGCTTGGTATCTATTTGCTTTTGTTTTTGTGTTTTTTGTGTATTCAGGGCTGTAACATCAGCCCTTTTGGATTCTTGTGGCTTGACCACCATGAGAACAAATTTCTTGGCACTAATCAAATAGACAAATGTAAAAGGTCTTACCTTTGGTACCCTATAACACTGTGTTCTAAGAGTGAGAGTGATCCTTCAAGTTCTTGATTCATAGATGCCATGTCAATCATACATGAATGGCTAACCAAAGAGTACATCACAAACATCTAGATTGACCACATCACATAAGACCTCATCTTGGAAAGGTTTTATTGCATATGAGAGAAGACATTGGTGGGTGACATGGAGGTTTCTCCTTGGACTCAACCATCCAATACTATATGGCTTTAGGTGAGGCTTCATGGACAGATTTAGGCTTTTCAAAACATTATTAGAGACTAAATTCTTTTGACTTTCACTATCAAGAATGAAATGTAGAGGCTTACCTTTCACCCACAACTTAGAGTGAAACAACCTTTCCTTGTCATCTAGCCTCTCCTCATGGGTTTGTGATGAAGCAACAATGGCTTTAGGATCAACATCTACAATTTATACTTCAACCTCTTTGACTGTAGGGTCTATATGAGGTAGAGCAGTAGATGTTGAGGATTGTGACTCAAAAAGTAGGGACTTGATGGCTCAACATTATTCTTTGGAGTGAGTTTCAGATTTATGATAATCACACCACTTCCTAGTCTTTCCTTCTTTTTGCCTCCAATTTTGGACTCATGTTTAACCTTCTTTGTCACTTTTCCATTTTGAAGGCTAATTCTTTATATTCATTCTTCCATGTTTTTACTCAATCTTCACTACAAACTTGTATACCTCACTGATGGTTTCCAAATTGAAGAGTTCCATTTCTCCCTATATGTACCATTGTAGTCCACCACAATATTTGAGAACCTTATGTTTTTCACTTTTTTGGATACCCAATCTCATAAATAGAGAATGAAAAATGTCAATGTAATCTTGAATAGACTATTCCTTACCTTGGTGAAGTTGTTTCCACTCTATATATAGATCATCATATGCTCTAATGGGGTAGTATTCTTCCTTTACAGGTTCTATGAAATCATCCCATGTAGGTTCCATCTCAAGGCCAATATCATCTACACTAAATCTCTTTTTGTACACTTCCCACCAATTTTTGATAGGCAATGATGCTTTTAGAAGAGCAAAAGTAATCTTCTCTTTATCAATGAATTTATTTATATAAAAATAAGATGACAATTGATCCAACCAATTTTCTACTACATCAGTATTGATTTTGCCTTCAAATTTAGGGATATCAAAATTCACCTAAACTTTGAAAGGTGTTGGGGCACTGAAAGGTGTGGGGGTGTGGATGAGGAACCATAATTTCCCACCAATATTTATTGGAGAATTTGAGTGAATTATTGTAGCATCTGCACTTGATGATATTGGATGGATTAATCACCATTTCCTTGAAAGGATCGGATGTCTCAGTGGTGTCTACCATTTGATGTCATTTACAGTGAATATGTGGATAGTCTACTGGTTCTATTTTCCACCCAAGCTTCTTGTAATTTGACCTCATCCTTGGGATCATACAATATAAATACAAACTTCTCTAATACCACTAATACAAAACTTGAAAGCTTTGGTTGAAAGATAATTCAGAAATAAGAACAACATAATTCAAATAATGCTATCTCTGAAAAGAGATGTTTTATTGATCAAAATTACAGACCCAAACATATGCCTATCTCTGAGAAGAGATGTCTGATTTACATTTCAAGTTACATCATCATTTATACATAATTTTAAGGTGTGAGGAGGATGTGGAAGGTCACCAATCTCAAGGGAGATTAAGTGGTTCTACTTCCATGATTTACAACAATACAGAATTTGAGGAATTACTATTTTTAGAAACTCACTATTTTTAGACTACACTACTAAAATTAAAATTTGAGGCACTTCCATTGGGTTTTATGGGGTCAAACTTAATTGATAAAATATCCATGCCATCTCATGATGTTACCCTCATTATTAGCTTTCCAACAATTCAAGCGATAAGTCAATTGGAGCTACGGTGTAAAAGTTATGGCTCCCAAAAGTTTCGTCATCAATTGGGGTGGACCCATCACCTGAATTGTCATCTAAATTGATGCCCAGATCATTAAAATTTATGTAGAGATATCTATCTATCTATCTAAAGCTACATAGGCACTTGTTGATCTAGAGTTATATATCTAGTGAAAGCTTAAAATTTTATCAAGAGATATGTCATTTAGAACTATGGATTGATGAAGAAACTATGTCAAGATGTTTTTGTGGATTGTAGAGGTACGTAACAAATCTAAAATGGATATTAATGCTAGTATCTTTTAAAAAAATTCCAAAATGTCAAAAGTATTTGATTATATAGTGGTAAATGGTTTGTTCTGAGGTATAACTATTGGCTAGATGATGGGTGAAGTGGTAGATGGTTGTGGGCTTGGTATGTTAATCTTTGACCATCGAGTTGTGATTACACACTCGAGATTAAATACAAGACTAATGATTCTAAAAAATGATGGTAGAGGGGGACCAAATAAGATAAGTCTCAATTTTTGATGCACTTGAGTGTGGTCATGGGCTAATGATGAGTTATCAATATAAGGTCTTAACTTGGGAATCCCTACTTGCTAGTTCACATGTGTGTAGTCCCAGGTCAAAGAAGGATTACTAGAAGGGTTTGGTTGCTTAGGTATGATTATCAATGGTCTTGTCTGATTGTTACTTGGTATAATATTAATGGAAAAAAATTTAACATTACCTCCTTCAATATGGCCTACAATTGCATTGTAGTCATGTGCAATTGTGTGGTAGGTTTGTTGGTTGATACCGTTATGACCTTGGTTTTGCCTATTATTTTGACATTATTGGTTTGGCCTTTATTGTTGATACTATTGTTATTTTTTTTTCAATAGAAACTCATGTTATTTATTTCATTGGTTGTTATGCTAAGGAAATGGATTATGATAAATGGCGTAGTTTTGATTGGATGTGGAAGCTATGTGATCTAATAATATCTCTCCATTTTTTATCATATTCTTTATAACATGTTTGATTTTCACACATCACTATAAATTATGGCTATTGACCCAATGATATTTTCAAAATTCATTTGGCTTATACAAGTCTAGAATGTCATCACCCTTAGGAATTGGCCCTTTTAGAATAGGCCATTTGATCAAATTAGATACAACAAGTTTGTAAAACAAAATATCAATAGGCTCTCCAAGATTTCTAAAAACACATTGAGTTAGAAAATTTATTCTTAGAGAAGGGTTTTGGAAAGGCATTTGTTGTGTTAGTTTCATTTACTATGTTAGTCTAGGTTGTTATGCTTACTATGCATGCTATGGCTTCTAAAAAGGCTATTGGTTAGGAGTAAGTTGAAAAGGTGGTGTAGGTAGAGTAGATGGTAATTACACTATTTTGACATGTAATGAATCCATTACTCTATTACCTAAAACATTATTATTATGATTTAATTTCTTGGATATATCGTTGTTATTGACTTGTTCTAGTTGTGATGCTTCTGCTTAGACTGGATGTGAATTTTGGCTAATATTCTGATTTTGGTTTGGGCTTTGATTTAAAGAGCCTAGTCTAATTATCCCTTTGTTAATGAGGGATATTTTAATTAAAAAAACTTTGTTAATAATCTCATTGAAAATGTGCACACATTATAAATCCAAATTATAAGATATATCACCATGTATATTTTTGGTAAACACAACGGCTAGTTATTTATATGGTAGATTATGGGTGAATCGGCTTGCAAAAGCTCTCTATCACTACAACTATCTTGTGAATCTTTCACCAAATTTATGTTTGGCTTGTGTTAAGTCTACCAATGAAATATCATGATTGATATTTTAATATAAGTATTGTATGAGCTTGTTCAAAATATCATCAAAATTAGATATTGAATTCTTGGGAAACTTTAGGAACCATTCCAATATTTGCCATGTTAAGCTTCATAAAAAGAGTAATAGAATATAGATGTCACTATAGGCCACTAGTTGTCATGCAACAAAGAATTCCACAAAATGGACCTTGGGGTCACCTTTTCCCTTGTATTTTTTAAATTTTAATGGCTTGTACCCTAGAAGAAATGGTATTTTCAAGTACTCCATGTTGAAAGGGTAAGAACACATGTTATCTAACTTGAACTTTTTTACTTGTTTCCTAGTTTGGATGGCTATAATTACATCCTTCATTTTTTGTAGCTCCTATGTGAGGATACTATAGGATCATTAGCCTATTAAGGTGTAGGATGTGTAGTCACAAGTGGATTACTTTGACCAAGGTATTTTTGAGGTATTTGTTGGGGACTATTAGATTGGCTAGGAAATGGACCAAGAATACACATTCATGGATTAGGGTGAAATTATTAAGATTTCACATATGGTTATGTGATATTATGGTTGGGCTTGGGTATGTAGGTTTGATTTTGGAATACTATGGTTAGGATGGAGGTATGTGGCCATATTATTCCTATTGAGGTTGAATAGGAACTTGATACTGACTAGTCATACCTAGCTAATTGAGAGGGACTTGTGAACCAAAATCTTATCATTAAACTTGTGGTATATTTTGGATGAGAGGTAATTATTTCCTAAAAGGTACTTTAGTAACATTGGAGCCTATTTATTATGTGAGTCCCTATTTGGAATTGGCCATGTGTTATAGATTCAACATCTATCACTACCAATTGTACATTACTGGTTAAACATCATTTAGTTTTGCATCAACATATTAGTCTATGATGAAATAGGTATATTTGCTACTACTCAATGAAGTGGAACATTGATTTCCACCTATTGAGGTGGAAATATGTTGTCTCTACTACATAGATTCATTGGATGGTGCCTAATATTATGGAATATTACTTGTTACCTATTGGGGAGGAGTAGGATTCATCACATTCTATTGTGGCATGGCACTGATTATTACATGATTAATTAATCCTTATTTTTGGGTGCTTGATGAAGCAATTGGTTAAGGATTAGATGTAGTTAGGTAAGGTTAGGACATAAAAACTCCTACTCCTTGTGTTTGAGAACCACTAATCGTACTAGTCAAAGGCACATTTAGTTGTTGACTATTTGTTTGTGTGATAACACTACTTTGGTTTGGATTGGACATTACTTACATATTGTCCACTATTTTTTGCTCATTATTCTACATAAAATCAGAAGACACTTCCTCAATAGTTAGGGTATTGAACATGATGTTGATCAAAGTGATTTGCATAAGTGGGTCAATACCATGATTTTCTTTCCCTATCAACTCAAATAAAACTCCCATTGAAGGGAGTGACTAAATAAGAGGTGCATTTGACATGGACATTTGATTAAAGTTATGCACTAGGTTTTGATATGCATGGTATGTTTTTTGTATTTGAATTAATTGGTCCTCCATGAGACCTCTTTGTATGACAAGCATACACAAATATTGATATGGTATTGTTACTATACCATTAGGGTTGTTAGAAGAGTCTTGATCATTGTTTGAATTGTAGAACATGTTATAAGGTCCTCTTGGTATATGTGTAAAATTTTCATTCCCTACCTATGTGGCCCTATTAGGATCATAAGCTAATGGCATAGTCATTTAATAGGGTTACTTTTGGACATTTTATACAACCAAAGGTATGTTATCCAAATACTAGATTGTCTATTATTGGTCTTGGTCTATGTACGAAGGTGTGATAACTAAACAATCAGACAAAGGATCTTGACTTTGTTCCCCTATTTGAGTGTTGAAAGGTGGATAAGAATCCTTCTCCCAAACAAATTCATCTCCATAAGGTCCTTGAACAAAGTCCTCTTGTGTGTCAACATCCCCATATCTTATATTATACATGGCTCCACTATGTGTATAGTGAGACATGGTTAAATCAAATGGAAAATATTTTATGACAAGATGGATTATGTATGCAATCAAAAATGCATCATGTTTATACATCAATCTTGGCTTAGAGAATATAGATCATACCTGCACTTTTGATTAGAGATACATTTATTAAGTGGGAGCATGACCAATATGGGGATCTACTAGACCTGATTAGGGGATCACTTATCATAATACACTATGCTAGGAAAGGGTTCCAATGCCTATAGTATAACACAATCACACAATAACCCTAAAAGAGTCATAGGTTTAATATTCACTCTATATCTAATAAAGAAAAAAGTAAATCTAATCTAGTGCACAACAAAGCCTATGGAATAATATAAGGGGTTAATAAATCAATTAAAACATGCATAAGAGAATCTCAATTAAGCTAATATGAGTAAGAACCTAATACATGGAATATGAAGAGTATTATTATTTGAATCAATACTTATGTTATTTTTATTTACTAAAATAGAGGAGAAAAAAGTTAGAATATATTTACCTAAATGTGAACCCATCGAGACTCAATCTCTCCCTGGGGAAAAGGGGATTTACAAGAGGTTGTTGTGGTTTTTGATTATCACTAAGAAAGGTCAAAGCATCCAAGACTTATCCAAAAAACTATATTATCCAAGTAGAAACCCTAAGGTAAGACTTCCTCAAGTAAAATGGTGGAATTAAATATTGGAAATAAATGTGTAGTGAATAATAACTCTTCATTTCATATTGAAATAATGATTAAATGATCTCATATTTATAGGCAGATCTCACCCTAAATCCTTTTGAATATGTAGTTGACCCTATATGTTTTCAATAGATAAATCAATAGGTCCCAAACTAGATTGACCAAAGGAATAACAAAAATCCATATGAAAATTATCCCTAAATAATATAGAATTAACCCTATCAACCCTCTATAGTAATCAAAGGTTGAAAATTGTACAAGTTCGACCCAGTCAACCCAGTACAGTCAACTGGTGAAGAGGATTAAGGTGAAGAAAAGAGGGATGAAAAGAGGAAAAATACTAGAGGAGTATGCAAGGGAGGAATAATATCTTAGAGAATGGTTTTAAAAGCTTATTTGATTGGTAATAATGTGGAAATAATGGAAAATAATCTTATAAAGCACCAAAGGTCTACACACCCCTTTCTCAGTACACCCCTTAGGGTATGTACTTAGAGAGATTTAGTTTTTATGGGTTCCTACAAGATGTAAAGCATTAGTATTTGATAAAAGATAAAAATATTATGTGTATACATACGCCCCACTCAAATTTCATCATGTGTCACTAAGGTGCAATAGGGGATGGTGTTTTGATAAAGATTATAGTAACACGTAATGTTGATGCTAAAAAAAAGTTGTAGTATTTTAAAGCATAAAATAATTGAAATCAAATAACTAAAATGGAAAAACTAAAAATTAAATTCAATGCATACCTTGAATTACCTTTATCTTGGGATGGTTGTTTGCTATGTTTTTATTTTTGATTGTGTATGGCATAAAGATTGATTTCAACAAACCCAAGAATATAAAACTAAAGATAAAAAACAAACAAATGTAAGAAAATCCAAGATAAATAATGCTATGAGGATGGGATATACTTGGTAAATTTGGAAAGTTGGGGTGATAGGTTCTATGTTAAACTAAATGACCAAGTCAAAAATAAGATTAAATTGGGTAACTAAGAATATAAGGCTACTAAAGAGTGAAAAACCCAAACAAGCTATCCTTAAGTAAGAAAGGCAAACTCACCAAGTAAAACTAAGGATACATGTCAAAAAAGATGGTAATTAAACAAATCAATGGTAAAAGAAGAAACAAAATGGTAAAACAAAATTGATGAGTGAGTAGTAATAATCCTTATCTCACTCAACAATGAAAAATGGTGCATAAAAGGGAAAATAATACTGATGAGTGACAAGTAACAAGCCAACTACACTCAACAATGGAAAAAGGGTATGAACTTAGGTGTACATAATAGTATGATAGTAAAATAATGATAAATGGTAAAAGGAAAGTAAGACAAGTCTAGAAATGTAAAATCTTGTTGAGAAGGAAAGAAGTAGTCCATAATTTCTCAAACATGTTTTTCTCTAAAGATAGATAAAACTAAAACAAAGTAGTGCCAGCATGTTTTAAAGAGATGAAGAAGAAGGAATTATATAAAAAAGGAAAATATATTTGAAATAACAATTTTTATATCAAGGGGGGAAATGAAATGGGTAGAGGGGAGAATGAAGGAAAAACCAAGGTAGATTAACTCTTTATCAAAGTCAAGATAGTCAAATTAGGTTTTTTAAAACAAGAGGACTTTCGACCTTAAGGACTCTAAAGAATTTATTTTAGCCACACATGTCTTAGGTAAAAAAATGAAGTATATAGATCATCCCATGAAGGCTATATGCTTGAAAATTAAAATGGACCTACCTTCCCACAATGTGTTCCCTATTTCTCAGGACCCTTTATAGATTCATCGATCTACTACAAAGATTGGGTACTTACGTGAGAAAGTAGGTAGCACCATAGAGTTAGTTGAGTTCCCCTATTCCAATCTACTAGCCTACTGCACCCCAATGGACTTTGGCTCTATATGAGGCCAATTATATAGTTCGATCTTTGATTAGAGATATGATATGTGCTTGTAATCACATATTTTGGTATGATTTGACTATTGAGATTTGTATGTTGCCTTTTAAATATCATTGTTTTTTATTCAAATGATTTAGCTTTTAACTTTTTTGACGGATTTTTATATTCCTCCTCCATATGGATTTAGAAAACCAAACACAGATATTAAATATGACTTTAATTTGAATACTTGGGACAAGGTTTATAAGAGAGACAACTTCAAAGAGCATGGGGTCTAAGAGTCTCATAAATCTAGGTGAAATAAAAGTTATATCTTGACTTTGACCTTGTTTTATCTAATGTGGAATGAAAGAAAAGGAAATAAAGAGGAATGACACATGGAAAAATTTGAATTACTTTAACTTAAAAAAATATGACAAAGGGCAAAAAAAAGATAAAATGATATAAAAGCATGATTCCTTATCATAAGAATAAGGGAAATGGAGGAAAACATGCTAACATATATTGTTCTACAAATTCCATCTATCAAAAGAAGTAAAAGCTAAAGTTTGAAATCAAGGATGATTTAAAGATGAAAAGATGGTAATTTTATGAGGAGGTTCGGGTCCTATCCATGGTCTTACACTACAACTTCATAAAAGAGAAATCCATGAGGTTGCCAACAAGCAAGTGAAATATAAAGTGAGGTAAGCAAAAATATAGTAGTTTTATGAGGAATGTTGAGTCCTATATGTGATCTTACAAATCAACTCAAAAAAAAAAAAAAAAAAAACCAAGGGGTGTCAAAAATAGAAAATGCAAGAAGATAAAGAAGACTATGGTACACCAAGAAATCAAAAGACCAAAAAGGGAAGATTAAATATTTATGAAAGGAAAGAACTTGATACAAATGGAAAGGCCTATGTAAGTAACCTAAAAAAAGTGTTAGATAGATGTAGATAGAAAGCAGGAAAAGAAGGAATTTTTTTAGGCAAAGTACTTTTTGAGAAATTATGCATTGGTGGGATCTTTAAAAATGTTGCCTTCATTTGTTTGAAGATGGTAGGTGATTGGACAAAGAATATCTTTGACTAAATATGGGCCCCATCATTTTTGGTCATATTTATCTTCTTTATTATGGGTGTAATCTAATTTAAGGATAATATCACTAGCATTTAATTTGTGGACTTTAACACATTTGTTATGTTGTTTGGTAGTACGAGCCTTGTATTGGTGATTTGTTGTAAGGCAAAAAGATGATGTTCATCAAGAAGATATAGGTTATGAAGATGATATTGATGCAATTATTCATCAAGAATGATACCATGAAGAGATATACAAAGAGAGGGAAGCTCAACTTATAAAGGAATAACTGACTCAGAACCATAGACTAACAAGAATAGATTTACCCTAGGGGTAGTGGATATGCTAGTCTAATAGGCCTTAAGTGTAGGGTAAATATGAAGATGATAATCTATGTTAGTTTCATGGATTGTCTTTTGGAGAATTTTGTTGAGAATTTTATTAGTGGCCTCAGCTTGTCCATTGCATTATGGATGATAAGGCATGGAAAATTTGTGTTAAATTTTTAATTTATTGTAAAGTTGTTTAACATGTTTTTTTTTAAATTACCACCATTATTTTAAATGATGGTATGGGAACAATAAAGTTGAAAATATTTGATTAAGAATAAAATTAGAAATGGTAGGACCAGTGACATTAACAAGGGGCATGGCTTATATCCACTTGGTAAAATATTTGGTAGCAGTGATGATAAATACATGCCAATCTTGGGAGCTAGGTATTTTGATAATAAGATTAAATACCCATGTGGAAAATGGATAAGGAGATTCAATAGTTTGAATTTTTACTGGAGGAGAATGAATTAGATCATCATGAAGCTAATAAGGATTACATATATTTAATTTCATCCTTTTCAAGAGTAGGCCAAAAGTAACCCATACATAGGCATTTGTGGGTTGTAACATGTCCACTACAATGGCCACCACAAATTCCCCCATGTGATTATCTAATAATAAGAGGGACCTTATCTAGAATAACAAAATGGATTAATGTACCTTTAACATTGCAATAATAAAATATGTTGTGTCAAAATACATACTTGAAAACTTGTTTACAAATAAGTGTCTTTTCACGAGAGTCTAAATTAGGAGGATAAGTTTTATGTTCCAAGAATTGAATAATGTACTACCACAAGCTTTATCAAATGGTAAAAACCTTGATATGATAGATAATTGAATCTAGTGGTTGAGTAGAAGATGGAGATTTTCTTATTTGTTTAATAAAATTAGGATTGGAAAGGACCTAGTATGAATGAAAGAGAGATATTGAAGAGGAAACATAATTAACAATGGAATTTTGATCTCTAGGAATAGGATGAATAGTGAAAAATATGAAATCCTTAGCAAGAGTGGTTTCAATTTGATGATATGTGATGAGGTTCTCACTTTTACATTGATAATCACCCCTGACTTGATAGCAAATAAATTGAGAAACACCTAAAGCATGAATGTATTAAATGTTTAAATTAATAGCAACTCTCATGCCTAAGATAAGAGATTCATACTCATCCATATTGTTTGTGACATCAAAGGTGAAGTGAAAAGCTAAAGGAATGATATTTACAAGAGGACTTGTGAGAATGCAACCTACCCTAGCTCCTTGAAGGTATTTAGCACCATCAAAGTAAAGGGTCCAAGTATCTTCATGCAAGTTGATTTTAATTTTAGGAAGGTCTGAAATAACTAATTTCAGTTTAGTATACCAGAGGGAGTAGTGTAATCATCAAGATTATTTGCTTCAAGATTGACAGTAAAGCTATTAAAATAATCTTTGAGAGAAATATCCTGATTAAGACCTTCAATGTAAAGGATATTATCATCTAAAACATTATCTTGAAGAGAAGAAGTAGATAGTATGGGAGATGTGACAAGTTGATCAGATATGATTTTCCATTTGAAATTTTTTTGAGTGATGATGCAGAGATTAAATTCCATAAGGAAGACCATCCATTTACCAATTCTATCTCTAGTAATAAATGCTTTGGAGAAGAAATGATGAAGGGGGTCAAAATGAAAAATGACATAAGTAGTTTGTTAAAGCACATAGTGTCAAACCTTTTTAGCTATGAAATAGATGGTGAGGCAATCACTCTCATTTTGGGTATAATGTGTTTCATAATTGATGAGGCCTCAACTAATATAGTATATAGCATACTCTCTTCATATATCACCTTTTTGGGCAAGCATTTCCCCCACTGAAATAGGTGTGGAATAATCATATAGAACCAAAGGTTTATCATTAGAAGGAGGATGAAGTGTAGATAGATGAAGCAATGAATATTTCATATTATCAAAGGATTTTTGACATGGATCCATCCATTCTAAATTAGTACCTTTCTTGAGAAGTGAATTAGTAGAGTGAATTTGATGTGTCATTTTAGGGACAAATCTTCTAATTTCCCCAAGTTTTCCTAAATAATTATGAATGTTAGGAATAAAAATAGGAATGGTCATGTTGATGATATTACTAATTTTGGTAGGTTTAACATCGATGCTATGGAGAGAGGCTAAGAATCCTAAGAATTTTCTATATGTGAATCCAAACACACTTTTTTAGGGATTAAGCCTAACATTATATTTAAGAAGATGGTCAAAGATGATATCAAGATTAGAAAGATGATTCTTACAATTTTTAGATTTAGTAATGAGATTATCCACATAAGTTTCAATAATTTTGTTAATAAGATCATGAAAGATGTGAGTCATCACTCATTTTTAAGTGGCTCCAACATTCTTAAGACCAAAGGTCATTTTGACATAGCAATAGGTTCCCCATTCCATGGTGAAAGTTATCTTATGTTGGTCCTCGAGGGCAATATGAATCTAATTGTCTCCTAGGAAGCCATCCATAAGAGATTACATTTCATAACCAGCCATGTAATCAATAATGTCATTTATTAAAGGTGAAGGGAAGTTGTCCTTGGGAAAAGAAAGATTAAGATTGTGGAAATAAGTACAAATGTGAATGACCATAGTGACCTTCTTCTGAATGGGAAAAATGTTGGAAACCCATTTAGAATAATCCACTAGTTTGATAAATTTATCATCAAATAATTTGATCATTTCCTTATGACATAAAGTGGAAACTTTGGGTGGAAATTTTCTTTATTTTTGATTCACAAGCTTGCATCAAGATAATTAATGATGTTATGCACCATAATTATAGGGTCAATTCTAGGCATGTCCTCATAGTACCAAGAGAAAGCCTCACAATATTTATCAAAGAATAAGCTAAAATTATGAGAGATAGTAATTGGTCAAGGACAAGATGGAGTACCATATTCAATGTGAGTGGTTGCTTCAATAAGCATGGCATTTCCATCTTGAAAGTGGTATGGTTCATTAGGTAAGGTAGAAATTGGATTTGTTTTAGGATTAATTCTAGTAATGAATTTGTTGAAGCAATGAGTTTTAGTCTTAAAATTTCCAAGTTTATGATGTTGTTGAGAAAGTTGAGGTTCTCGGGTATAAAGTAATTCAAGGATAGCTTCATCACTAGGTAAGGTAGGAAGAGGACAATAATACTTGACATCTAATTTAAGATCTAGAATTATATTTCCATGGTGATCATACTTAGAATGCATCTAACAAACATTAGTTTCCTTGACATCTAGCATGATTTTAGGAATAGAAGTAGATGGACTAGAAGGGGTTGGAATATCAGTGGCTCTAGTGATAGGAGAAATATTAGATGTAATGATTTGATTGATAGGTGGTAAAGGACATGTAGAATTTTTTGTAGGTTTAGAGGGCATAATTTGCTCTACCACCCAAGGAGTATCGATAAGAGGAGAATTAGTAGGAAGCACATGACCCTCAGGGTCTAAGGTATGATCTAAAGAAATAGTATGAAGATCTTGATTAAAAGCATGAATTTGGGCTAAGGTTTTCTAAGAATGTTAGACATCCAAGTCTCTAAATTGAGCTTGGGCCATTATATAGTTATCATCATATGTTAGATAAATTGTACATGCTTGAGAATTAGG
Source organism: Torreya grandis (assembly GCA_037957365.1). Classification (NCBI taxonomy): domain Eukaryota; kingdom Viridiplantae; phylum Streptophyta; class Pinopsida; order Cupressales; family Taxaceae; genus Torreya; species Torreya grandis. The sequence goes on from JARHVA010003580.1 coordinate 276,512, forward strand.
GGGAGTTTCAGAGGGTAAAATCCTAATATTAATAATGTATGAAGAGATATGATGAGAAGATCTTGAAATAATTTGGCCACTCCAAAATCATTACAAGTGAAGGCATATTTAGGTAAAGAAGTATCTTAAGTATTGCATGGAGGGGGAAAATTATTAATATCATCAATAAGAGGAACATTATGATCCCTAAGTAATAGAAAAGGAGGAAGCCATTGTGAAATGTAAGGAGGTAACTTGGTAGTATTACAAGTATGTTGCAAATCATTGGGTTCATCATCATTGAATCCATAAGAGTAACTTATAAATAAAGATTCATGTTGATGAAGTTAGGTAAAGGAACATTATTGGTCTTAGGAATGGTAGGAATATGAAATTGTGATTTAGGATTGGGAAGCTAAATGCTCCATGGGTTAGGATCAACTTCATTTTTATACCATTTTTCATTATGTAAAAATGTAATGCATAAGATACCAAAATAAGCAATGCCCCTCATTCCATGAGTCCATGGACAACCAAGGAGTATGTTTTAAAATAGGGTTAAATCAAGGACCATAAGCTTATTTTAAATATTATTAGTTCTAATGGTTAATGAAATCTGAATACAACCAAGTGGCTTTGGATTAGTCTTGTCAAAATCATGATAGGTGAGGTAGGTTTGTTTGATATGATCCTTATTATAACCAAGTTATTGGATGAGCCATAAAGATGTTACATTACTAACAAAAGCTTCATCAACTAGAACTTTATGGATAAGAGTGGTATTAATGGCTACTTTGATGAAAAGTGGTGGATCATCAGCATGGAAGATAATTTCATCATTAATCATGTCTTCTTCACGAAATTAAATAGAAGGCTTAGAAGAAGGACACATATTTTCAACATTATTTATGTTGGTAGGTTTAGATTCAATAGAAGGTAGTTCTTAATGTAAGGAGGATGGATCTTCAATTTCTTCGAGTTGTTGTGTAAGGAACTTATGATGATAGGGTAAAGTGTGAACCAACTCCATAAGTGGAATCTTACAAGGCATAGAGTTGAGTTCTTTAAGAAAGTTTTGATGAGACTTAAAAGAACCAACATGAGGTTTATAAGGTAAATTATTTTTTGGAAGAATAGATGTAGTTAGAGGATTAGAAGGAGGAGATGGTTCCTCTTGGACTTCCAAATCAAGATTAGTAGTGGTAGTATCTTTAAGAATTTGTTATTTTAAAGATGGCTTCTTAGGTTTGGTAATGGGATCTTTATGATTTGGTTTATGATGATAATTGACCTTAGCAGTATTGACATATCAAGAATTGTTAAGATATTGGTTATAATTGGCATTGATGGCATAATGATCCTTGGTATTTGGTTGAATATTTTAAGAATATTTTTGGTTATTTAAGGTATAATCTTTATAAGTTTGTCATTTTTGAAAAGCAACAATGTATTCTTGATGATGAAGATTGATCATAGTTACATGATTAAATAAATGACCAAACATATAGGAGACAACAAATTTAGTGAGCCCTCTACAAGATTCATGAGAATGCCTAATGCTAGCATGAAACCAAAAAATTAGATCAGGGTCATACCACTTAGGAGGAACATTGGGATAGATGAAAGGTTTTGAGGTTAGTAAAAATTATTTCATTTGTTGAATTGAAAGAGTTGTATTAGTAGGTGAAGGAATATTAGTTTTGGAAACTCCTAGTTTGGTTTGTGGAGCATTACTAGTGATAGCATTATATGTCTAGAAAGATCCTTTAAGAAGTTTAAGATTAGGTACAAATTGCTTCATAAGAAAATCTTGATGTTTAGCTTGGTTAAGAGCTTCATCTCATGTTTAGGGAGCAAAGGTTCAACCCTTATATTGGAGAGTGGGAATCAAAGTGATGATAAAGAGTTTGAATAAGTTATCATTAGTCATTTTATGGTTGGATTTATGGGCCAATTATTTCCATCTTTTTATAATGTCATGAGATGATTTGGTTGGAGATTGCTTAGAATTGATGAAGTCGCTAAGACAATTTTTTGGAAGATTATTGTGTTGAAACTCATTAACTAAATGATTAACCAAATCTTCAAGTTTCCAAATAAAATTTTGAGGAAGTTGATTATACCATTATAATACATCGTCAATGAAGGTTTTCACTAAGAGTTTAGTTTTGGTGAAGATATTAGTTTGGATCCACTCTTTGTAAAGGTTACCAAAGGCTTTAAGAAATGAGGTAGGGTATTTAGTCCCATCATATTTGATAGTTAGAGATATTTTACCAATATCAATGGAAATGTTGAAGGGAGATAAAGTGATTTAACCTTTTTGGAAATAATGGAGTATTATTCGTATTTTAGTTAAGGGTCTAGATTAATAAATTAGTAAAGAATATTGAAATAAATATAGTCTTGATTTGTATAATTTATTTTTATTTTTTACCTTTATAAATATAATAATAAATAAGGATAAATATAACTTAGCATGAAACTAGATTGAGATGGATGATACAGAGCTTGAAAATGGTTGTACAGGATTAGAAGAGTGTCATCAACTTGAATATAGCTTTCATTCAGCAAAAGGATAAGATCATCAAAAATAAGACACTTTAGTGTCTATATTTGTTCTCCACTCCTATTGGTATTATCCAAACTAGTCATAGAGACCTACAACTTTCTAGGTTTTTGCATTGTTCTTGTGTGAGCTTGCCTATGAAATCTTGAGTGTTGATTATCGATATAACTCATTTTAGATCTAATTTAATCTTCAAAACCTAACCCTCCATAATAATAGATAAAATTATTTTTGAACCACTTGAGGAAAGGTGGGTTACTGTGTAAGATGTACTAAACGTGCAATCCACACCCCTTGTGTGGGCATGCTACCTACATACCAATACTATGAAGAGGGATCAAGCCATATTTAGTTCTCCCACCTAATGTGCTTTGTGAAATAGTGTGATAAAAATGAAAAAAATTTAATTGAGGGTGGTTGATGTGGCTAGGGATTGGTATGAGGGTTTCAATGTGTTTTTAGCTATGTTGGGTGACTATATGCAGAGAATAGGGAAGTTTGCCTTAGTGATTTGTTTGTATTATTTATTTCTTTATAATATTTATCACCTCTCTTATAAATGACCTTTGAATGGGATTTTATATGGAATAATTAGTCATGGGTTATATGTATTCATGCTATCCTAATATAATAAAGGAGAGAAATCAAATGAAAATGACTATTGGGGCTCAAAGTGTAAATAGATAAGAGCACTAAAAATGGGACACCCAAGGGTCTGATGCTATAGTCCAAGTATAGCATTCCTATCCTATAGGCTCAAGACTTGGGGGAATAAGATTAGCCTAGGAAATATAGTCTAGCTAAGGTAGAATGATCATTCAGAAGGTTATCGATAACTGGTAATGAGCAAAAAGATGTCTAGAAGGGTCACAAGAGCATGAAAAAAAAGAGATATGGATACGATGTCATATGCCACACTCAAACTACCAATTTGTACATTATATATTAATATATTTTCCCCTCTTTATTCTAGTAATAAAACAAAGTTAAATACTAAGATAAATAAAAAGTAGAAAGTGTACCTAAACTTACCTGCAAAGGTGAAGCCCATGAAGATTTGTGATGTTGAGTGTGCTTAGAGAGAGCACATTGTGAAACATAAATCTATAAAGGAAAACTAGGAGTAGATGATTTCTTACTAGACATGATATGTCTAAAATAAGAATGTACAAAGGTTGGGTAAAAGAGAGAGGAAGAGAAAGGAATGAATACATCTCACTGTGTATGTGAACCAATACAAAACCAATTTTGATACTAAATGATGGTCAATGATGTTGATTAATATTTGGTATGTGTTATACCAAAATTAATATCATGAATGGAGTTGAGTGTTCAATTCCTTAAGAGTGGCTCAAGAATACAAAGGCTAGCCCTTTGGCTCCATTGTCACCCACTAAGTGAATCTATGTAATCATGTGTATGTTAATCAATTTTTTGACTATGTGTCCAATCCCTTTGAGTAGGTGGCTCAAGAATACAAAGGATATATATTCCTTTGGATCCATCATTTCCCACTAAGTGAATCTATAAACTAATACCAGTATTAATGTGCATCATATGAGATGGCTCCTAAAGCCCATGAATGCTTTGTAATATGATAATATGGCATAAATAGTCAAATTTGTATTGAGAACTAGGCCAATATTGGCCACTCCAAAAGGTGGAGATTAGACTTGTATTTGAATTTTTATTACTGTGAGAAGTGTTCTAAAAAATGATTTTTGATCAATAGAGGACTCTGATCTCTATGACAAAACCCCTATTTGTTATCCCCTCTTTTGAGGGTAGGAATGAAGACCCTATAATGACTTACCTCAAAATAAATAGCCCTAAAAGTGTGTTATGCTATGAGATACATGATATATTAATAATAATGGAAATGATGTATCAAGATATAGCATAGTTTATATTGGAGATTGTTAGATCAATAGGGGTATGCCTAGATAGATGTAATCATAGAATAATATGTGTAGTATACTAAACTAAAATTATAAATCTAGTTAGTTTTTAGTTATCAAGGAGGGATGGAGCATGATGTCCATCATGGCATCTAAAAATGTAAGATAATGCATGATGTGGATCATGGGATTGCAAACAATTGAGAAGCAAACAAGCAAAAAAAACACAAGGTAAAAAGTGAGAAGTATACAAAAGAGGTAAAGGGGCTAAGCAAAAAAGGGACATGGGCACATGTCACTGAAACTAGAAAAAGCAAGCACAAAAGTCATTTTTAAATGCCCACATATACATACAAATGAAAATAAGAAAGGTTGGCAGGAGGGACACAAGTATAAAGAAGAGTACGAGCAACGGACATTGACAAATGTCCTAATGCACACATAAGAGAAAAAATAGGAATTGAAAAATGCAATCACATCTAGCTACTCAAATCAAGAAAGGAAAGCATGTAAATTCTAGAAATACTATCACATCTAACTAATCAATGAAAGAAGTGAAAGTATTCAAAACATGTAGTACAAGACTAGGTAGATGCTAAAAATTAGACAAGTGTTATATACTAGTGAGTGTTAATGAAATAATCTATGTAATCTAGTAAGTAATGTACATCAACATGATAACTAGAGTGTGTGGTGTATGAGTGATATAACCTAGATGGTGCAGTCATGTAGAATATACCCTTAGTGGGTAGATATGTTGATGTATGTCTTGAATGTAAAAGTAAGATGCCCCCTTAATGGGTAGAGTGAAGCAATCAAGGATCTGGGTGTCACTGCACACACTCAAAGAAGATCAAGTGAAGCATGGTAATGTAGATAAATCAACAAACAATAGCATACAATATAAAAATATAAGTCTAGCATGGTATTATAAATGTAAAGCATGGATAATGCATAAGTTGAAATGTTTTTGGTGTTTTTGAGTTATTTGATTTTTTTTGTATTTTGAAAATAAGCTATGTACAAGTAAGAAAATAGACATTATGTATAATAAATTTGAAAGAAAATATGCATAAGAAAGACTGAGAAAAAATGATATTAACCGATGAGTCTCATAAAATAATCCCTATCCTGGTGTCCTATATCAAGGAGAGGGATCATGCATGATCATGAAGCATGATGAAAGGGCTGAGACTATTGCTTTGAAATATATGTATGTTCTAAGTGCTCTAAAATATCTATAGTGTAAAGTGACTGTGGGGTCCCCCTATAACTTTGAGAAGTGGATGCAAATGTGGGGATCTTAGGGACCCTTATGGTAGTAGATAAATCTCTTTGAAAGTATGCTCTATGTGTAGAGGTATGAGACATCAATGATACTAACCTAGGTATGAATATTGTAGTAGGAACTATCTATAGCTTTAAAACTATTTTTGATGTAGTGTTTGCTCTATGAGAGGTCTCTATGAAAGTGTATGAACTCTTTATGCTGGTGAGGAAGGCCTCAACTATGTGTAGATCAAAACTGGAGGAAGAAGAACTAAAATTGGTGACTATGGAGTAAGATATGGATCTAAAGTGGGGAGTGGTAACTCATATATAACTCCACAAACTATAACAACTTGATTAGCATGAATGAATTTCATGCATCTATAAACTTTAGAAGGTACTACTTGAAGTTTTTGGATCCATGGTTGACCAAGAAACATGTCAAAGACTCCTACATTGGGAACAATAGTAAACAGTTTGGCCTCATGTGTAGGTCTAAATTGCAGAGGAAGTATAATCTCACCCAATGAACTTTGTGTGTGTCCACTAAATTTGGTGATAATTATGTCCATTAGGGTAATATATTAATCTAAATATCCCAAATGCTGAAGTAATGTCATAGTGTACATGTTCATGATGGATCCATTGTCTATAACAACATTATGAATGGGATGATGAATAATTTAGGCTCTGATAAAGAGTGGATGGTAATCTGAATCATCCTCAATTATCTCTTACTCTGAGAAGGAGATCAAAGGTTTATCTAAAACTCTAGAAATATACACACAAATCATGTTGCTCAAAGGATGTGACTCAACTAAAGGTGCTTCATATGTAGCTAGTGGAGGGTATGCATGATATGCATGGTGAATACCTAATATGTCCCCTATCTCTTGTTTATAATGCTATGAGAAAGGATCTGAGAAAAATTTTAGAGCCTTGTCTTATGTTTGCTTTGCCTAAGGAGGCTCAATTGGAGTGCTAAGATTAATAAGGATTCCATCTATCAAATCTCATATGTTGTGTCACAAATTAATGAATTTATTAGTTGTATGGCTTGATGCCCTATGAAAATCACAAAATACATTTTGATCATATCCATGTGGAAGATGCTTTATTGTATCAACTTTTTGAATAGGATGGAGAGATATAATATTGCATTCTAATAACTATTGTAAGACTCTGGCTGAGATATTGGTAGATTTGTAAAGGCTCATCAAGGAGGTATAAATAAAACCCCTCACTGAGGGGAATCAAAAGCTACATTAACTATAGGTTGATTTTGACTTTTGCTATCATTAACCTTTACTTTATATGGGACTTTATTGTTACTCTTGTTTGTTTTTTTGATATGATTGTGTACTTGAGTTTGCCCATTGAAATTAATTTAACTTCCCTTTCCTTTAGTGTATGATATAACTCAGTGAAGGAAGACAAATTTTTGAGCATTATTGACTCATGAAAAGCTAGTAAAAGACTCTATTTGAAGAGATCTTGTAATTTTTGATCGGCTATGGGGCTATTCATTTTATCCAAGATAGTCTTATATTGAAGAGCATACTCTATGATATTTTCATCTGACCTTTATTTCTATTGTGAAATTTAGGCATAAGAACTCTTATCACATATGTTAATATTTAAATGAACTAGGAACATGTTAGCTAAAGGATTGAATGCATTGACCAACTGATTCAATAGACTATAAAACCATTATAAAGCATAATCCTTTAAAATATATGAAAATAGCTTGGTTAATAACCAATCATTCGGCACATAGTCCAAGCATGTTGCATGAAAATATCTCAAGTGTGTCTTTATATCACCCTTTCTATGATATAGAGTGAGCTTGGGTTGAACAAAACCTGATGGCAAGGGTGTAGAATAAATATGGTGTGACAATGGTGTATGAAGTAGAGAAAAAGATTCCAAGGCTTCAGTTGGTCTAGAGGCACCCTGTTCAAGATGTATCACCTTGGATTGAAGAGATTTTATCTCTAGCACAAGGGTAGCCACATCAAGAGACAAGGATGTACTAGCTATAATTGGTTATACCTCATAAGAAGGTTGAGTTGCTATAGGGGGTTGTTAAGCCATAATTTACGTCATAGTTTCATTTACAACTTGTTATTCTAAAGGAATGGAAGACTTAACTTGTTTAGCCTTTTTAATTTTCATGGTAGATTGTAAGATAAGGGCATGATCTTAGGGTTATTCCCTAAGTATCTCTCTAAAACTTTGTAGAATCAAATATTTGTTGATGACCAGATCATTAACAACAATATGTGGAAGTGGATAAAGATCCTGATGTGGTGGATCATGAACATCGGTGTCTGTATCATCATTATTATTCTCATAATACTCATTTTCAAAATTATCCTCATAAAAATTAGTATAATCTAGATGTATACGATCTATAGTAGGAAACTAAGTTGGCTGTTTATCCATATTGTATGGATGGGTTAGAGGAATCTAGGTGAATTCAAGAGGGTTTCCACTAAGTCTTTCACTTTGTCTCAAAGGAAGAGATGCAAGGAGGAAACTCATAAACATATAAGGTGATACCTTAAAAAGCAAAGGGACCTAGTAAATTCAACTAGGGCTTGAAAGAAATAGTTTTTAAAGTTACTATGGTAAATTTCTAAAATTAAATATGAAATTTTGATTTAAATATGCAAGAAAAATAAAAAAATTACTGGAAAATTTAGTAAATAATTATCCCTAGGGTTTCTATGGTTTTTTTGCACAAACAAAGTAAGTCAGGTTCACAAATGATTTAACTTTTATAAGAATAATAGAGTTTTATTCTTATTTTAGTTAAGGGTCTATATTAATAAATTAGTAAAGAATATTTCAATAAATATAGTCCTAATTTGTATAATTTATGTCTTTTTTACCTTTTTAAAAATATCAATACATAATAAGAAATATAACTTAGCTTGAAACTGGACTGAGATGGATGATACATATCTTGAACTAGTTGTGTAGGATTGGGATAATGTCATCAACCTAAATCTTGCTTTTGTTCAATGAAAGGATAAGAGATCTATAAATCAGACATTTTGGTGTATAACATTGTTGTCCACTCCTACTGTTGTTGTCTAAACTAGTCATAGAGACCTAAAACTTTCTTGGTTTTTGCATTATTCTTGTGTGAGCCTACCTATGAAATATTGAGTGTTGATTATCAATAAAACTCATAGATCTAATTTAATATTCAAACCCTAACCTTCTATAATGCTAGATAAAATGATGTTTGAAACACTTGAGTAAATGGGGGTTAGTGTGTAAGATGTAATAAACATGAAATCCATATCCCTTGTGTGGGTATGTTACCTACATACCAATACTCTAAAGAGGCATCAAGCCATATATAGTTTTCCCACCTAATGTGATTTGTGCAATAGTGTGATGTGGATGTAAAAATTCTAAATTAAGAGTTCTTTAGGTGGCTAGGGACTGGTATGAGGGTCTTAGTTTATTTGTAGTTGTGTTGGGTGACTATATGCAGATAATAAGGAAGTTTGCCTTAGTGCTTTGTTTGTATTCTTGTTTTTTTTGTAAGATTTGTCACCTATCTTATAAATGACATTCGAATGGGTTTTTATATGGTATCATTAATCATGGGTCAGATGTATTTGTGTTAGGATGACACAATGAAGGATATGAATCAAATGAAAATGACCATTGGGGATCAATGTTTAAATGGATAGGAGTACTAAAAATGGGACACCCTAGGGTCTAGTGTTATAGTTTAAGTATGGTGCTCCTATTCTATAAGATCAAGACTTGGGGAATAGGGTTGGCCTAGAAAATATAGTTTGGATAAGGTGGAATGATCATTTAGAAGGTTTAAAATAATTGTAAATGAGCAAAAAGGTGTCTAAAAAGGTCACAAGAGCATGAAAAAAGGAGCTATGGATAGGGTGCCACAAGACACACTCAAACTACCAATTTGGACATTTTATATGACTACATAAAGGCTCATTTTGAATGGTTTGAATTATCTTGTTATTCATTATGGGTTGAGGAATGACATTTCTTGAGTCATCCCAAAGAAGTGGAGAAATGAAATTGGGATTAGCTTGAGGATGCATAGTTGGAGGTCGATTAGCCACATTGATTAAATGTTGTTGAAGTTGCATCATTTTAATGTTGTTATAATTTTTCATTATTTTAATTTTTTGGATAACATGGGCTAAAAGTTGATTTGTATCAAGAGGTGGTGTTTCTACGCTATTTTTGTTTTCACATTCAAAGAGAGAAAATGAGAAACTTAAAGAAATGGTCAAGGCTTGTATGTACCTGGATGTAGTCATGCGCACCGTTATCCAGACATTGTGAGAACTCCTCTTTGGTTGTAGAGGATGACACCTGAAAGAGACAGACACTAAAACACAAAAAATGTTAGCTGATAAAAGGGTGGATTGCCAAGAAAAAGCTTGGTCCTAAAAGTGCTAAGGCTTCTTGGAGGATGACAATCCACTGTTAAAATAGAATATGATAGAGATAAAAAAGAGAAATAATAAAATATTGAAAAGAAAGAATTGGAAGAAAATGCGTACCTGATAAGCTACAATCTGCTTAGCACAGTCGCCAATGTCGGTGATATTGCCAACGTCGGTCAGGAAGTCGCCGATGTCGATTAAACTGCCAACGTCGGTAGGGGAAGTGGATGAGGTCGGTCAGGGTAATGGCCAGGGACGAGTTACAGGTCTAGTTTTTGGTTTGCAAGATGGACTATGGTCTTGTCTGTGAGTAAGGGAGTTTGTTTGGGATGGTAAAACAGTAGATAGAATCTTTAATAAGAACTAAGGTAGAGGGTATGTTGTAAGGAAAAGGGGTAAGGGGCAGGAAAAAGGCTTTTCAGCCTTTCTATGAAGCAATTTAGTCAGGTTGATTAAATTAGTCGTAAGATGGTCTGTAGGTCTCTGATAGCTTGTGATGATTTGATTGAATAGAGGGTATTTGTCTAAAGACAGACTAAACAGGTGTCAGAGGCAAAGAAAAGGGAATAAGGGGTGAGAGAAGGCTTTTCAGCCTCTCCGAGAAGAATAGGGAAGGTTGGGTCAAGGATGCTTGGAATAGACGGTAGACAGAATGCTAATATATTTGAAATGACACTGAAATAAAAATAGTACAAATACTTAGTTGTGACATGAGTTGGCAAAGGTGCAGGCGCTGTGTTTTCGTTATCGCTGGTGATGGAGATATTGTGCAATCCCTGTGCAAAATGTCTGATGCAAGACCTCAGTGCCTAGAAAATGCTGTCAAGAATGCTAATCCCTACAAGAAAACCAAGAAGCCAAAACACTAGAAAGCAAAAGCATGATAACTTTGTTTCATTGGAAGAGGTCTCGAGATTCGTGGTTAGCTCCAGAGATTAACGATTTGTGATTAGATCCTGTCAAAGGTTTGAATTTTGGTTTAAGTAAAACTAACGTTGGTGATCCCATCATCGTCAGCCGACATTTGACCGATGCTGATGGGTGGAGAATAGGTAAAAGAGCCACCAATCTCGTTCTCCATCTGCCAAGTGCATTATCCGTTGGAGAATTATCAAAGGTTGGGCTAAATATGCAAGAGAATTGGTTAGGCGGTTAGAGAGAAGTAAGAATAGGTCTTGGGTGAGTCATAGGGTGGGAAATAGTCTAAGGCAAGCTGTCAGGCGAGGTGTTATAGGTGATGTGTCAAAGGGGAGGATATTTAATAAATTATTATTTTTAAATTAGTAAGTGCATGGTTTAAGAATGGGTTAGGAATGGACCAAGACGAAAGATGACCAAGGGTTAGACACGATTTTGGTGTCTACATTTACCCCTTTTTGTCTTGTTGGTTGCTCTAGACAAACTACAAGACAAAAATAGGTGTTGGTTGCCCTAGGTGTGGGATAAGGTTGATTTTGTCTTGTTGGTTGTTCAAGTGAACTGTAAGACAAAAATAGGTGGGTTGGTTGCCCCGATTATGGATGAGGTATTCCCCCTCAAAGTAGGAGTCGAGAGAAGGGAACCTAGAATTGGGTGCTGATTTGATAGAGAGTGGATGAAAAGGGTGAAGATAGAGTGAGAATGCTACAAAAGTTGTGATTGTGCATACACCACTTCACGAGGATGGTCAGGTCAAATTGTCGTAGGTTGAGGGTTGAGGAGTGCCAAAATTGAAATAACTGGGCCCCAGCATTTAGTCGTCTACTGATTGGGTTATTCAATCTAAGCTGAAGCTCCAATGGTCATCGTGTTCTAGGTATCCCAGGCTCAGGAAGTGCTCCTAGAAACACGAAAATGTCACAAGTAGTGGGGATCAACTGGCTTGTGATCCTATACTTGTGAAGGTCAAAAATATGTGCACAATTTTGCTAACCAATCATGAGGTAGCATACATGCAAAAAACAACCAAGGCAAAATTGCTTTTGGAAGTAGTCATGATCAAAGGAGATGGTCATGATCTCCAAGGTCTGGTGGTCGATGGATGGAGGCAAAAGTGATTCAAGTGTGCCCCGGGGGGCTAAGATGACTTGTACTAGAGAGCTGACTGATTGGGGGCATGATTTTGGGGCAACGTGATGAAAAAAGGAGGTTTGAAGGTTGCCGACATCGGTGATAAAACTGACGTTAGAGACATAAAGGGACCGACGTCGGTAGGATATCGGCTGACATCGGTGGACTAGGGCACGCTGATGCCGACGTCGGTGGCCTACCAAATCTAACAAAACTAGACTGGCGGCCCACCAAAAGTCATTTATGCTATTTGACTGAGAGAGAAAAAAAAGAGCTATGTAGGTCTTTGAGTGAAAGTGACACTAAGTTGACCGAGGAGTAGTGTGAGGTGTTAGAGAAACATTGGTGGAGAGAGAGAGGTGCATGGAGAGAGATTAGAGGCTGTAGAGACGTTTTCAGGCCAGGAGGAGCTTGTAGACACCGCAAACGTGTCTGCACCTTGGTTCTCCCCCTTGGTCCTTTCTCCCTCCTAGTCCTCCTTGGTCCCTAACCCACCTAGGTCTTATTAATTAGAAATTAACATCTTTTAATTAATTGAGGCCCCCTTTCCACCCTACCCTTGCCTCCTTGGATCCTCCCTTGAATCCCTCCACCTTCCCCTAGCATTTATTAGCCCAAATCTCACCATTATAGCCCCCCTCGTCCATTTTGGCAACCTTGCGACCGTTCTGCCCATGACCCCTCGCTCGGCGGCGTGCAAGAATGGGTAGAGGCTATTTTTAGCCTCTATGCCCATCCTGTGACTGCCGACGTCGGCGACCCTTCGGCCGACGTCGGCGAAACTGCCGGCGTCGGCAGCCTTCATTATCCCCTTCTGCGTCTGTTGCACCCCCTGGACTCTTGAGCTCGCAAACAACTCCTCTCGGCGCTTTGGCTCTTATTTCTCCTCTGTCTTAACCTCGTGCAGCAGCAACAGGTGAAGCAGGCCTTGGATCTGTGTTTTCTCCTTGCAGCAACTCTTCAGTGGCTCCAGCAACATCTCCATCTTCTTCTTTCAGCAGGCTAAAGGTAAGTTAGTTCTGGTTTTTATTTTATTTTCTTTAGTTTAATCCTCTGTTTTCTGTTGTCCTCTGTGTCTCTCCCTTTGTCCCTTCCCCTGAGAGGCTGCAAAGCCTTCTCAGGCCCCTTCCTCTGTGTATCCTTCTCTTCCCCTTCCTCTTTGTCTCTTCCTTCCCCTGTATCTCTGCCTGAGACCATCCACAGACCCGTCCATCAGACCCAGACCCGTCCATCAACGTCCAACCCGTCCACGGACAGACCACAGACCAAGACTCAGATTAGACCCTGCTCAAACCCGACCACAGGCCACAACCCCGACCGACGCCGGTCACAACCCCAACCGACGTCGGCAGGATAGCCAACGACGGCAGATCAGATAACCGACGCCGGCAACATTACCGACCTCGGCGACTGTCTTCAGCCTACTCCTTCATTTAGGTAATCATTTTGTTTTCTTCTTTCATTTTTAATCTTTTTGTCACTTCTGTATTCTGTCATTTTGTCTTTTATCAGTCACTTATTTTATCAAAACAGTGGGTTGACCTCCCTTAAGGAAGTTTTTACACTTCTGGGAACAAGCCTTTGCTTGGCAACCCACTGCCTATCTATCTAACGTTTTTCTTGTCCTAGTTTCCCTTTTTCTTGCAGGTGTCATTCCTCCACAGCCAAAGAGGAGTGCCCACGAACGTCTGGATTTACGGTGCGCAATCTTATGTCCAGGTACTTCCAAGCCTTGTCCTTTACTTTTTTCTAGTTTCTTTCTTTATAGTCTTAAAAGCAAATTTGAGGTAGAAACATCTCTGGCACGCCCGGTGGGACACTAGGTTCCTCCTGGGTTCCTTCTTCTTTTCATTTAGGTGCATTTAGGCTCCTTCCTTCTTGTCTCTTTCTTCTATTCCAAATGTCACTATAAGCAGGTCTAAAACAAACATTTCTTCCTTGCATTCTAGACTAGTCTTAATCTCATACTCTCATCCCTTTCTCCTTCTTGTCTTCATAACAATATCACATTTCGACTTGGGCTTAAAACATATTGCACTTTCATCTCTGCTTGTCCTTGCATTAGTCCACATCTAGTAAACTTAGGCGCATATTGAATAAACCGTAGACACTTTATGTTACACTACCTAATCACATGCACAAAACGAACATAAAACATACCTGAGACAAGGCCCGACTGGGAATTCATCCCCCAGCGGATACCTTACCCGTCCCGGTGACCCCACTTGGATTTCATCACCAAGGGGGAAGCCCACTCCGTTCTCTGGCGGAGTCTAAACTCTAGGCGAGGTATATCTTGGCTAAGCGAGACCAGCTAACCACTGGAATCGTGAAGTGAGGGGAGCTTGCTCCTTAGCACCAGGCCACGTACCAGACCCTAACACAGATCTTTGAGCACCTAAAACAACACCTGAAACCATCCTTAGACCACCTTCTTCTAGGACCCGTTTTTCAGCCAATCTCCCCCAAACATTCATCTAAGGCATAAGCCACAAGTTTCTAAGGTTAATTCATAGGATTTATCGCTTAGGCCTGTCTGTCTCTCTCTGTTTTCCTCTTTTCATCTGTTTGTTTGAGTGTGTGAGGACGTTTTCTTCTTTGTTTTTCCAAGAACCTTTTGGCTCTCTGGAAAACACAGTCACCGACATCGGTTCTGCCACCGACGTCGGCTTCCCCTGTCACCGGCATCGGTTCTGATACCGACGTCGGCTTCATCTGTTACCGGCATCGGTTATCTGACCGACGTCGGCCCTCTTTCCTACCGACATCAGTTTTTCAACCGACGTCGGTCTCTGTCACTGTCCTTTTTTTCCAAAACCAGCAACCTGAAACCTGTCCTTTCTCTGTCAAGACTTCATCCTGGTCTTCTGAAACTGAGCAACACAGTTCCGGAGACCCAAACCTTCTTTGCCTTGCATGGTTTTCACTCATAGCCAAGCCAAGGCTCTTGTCGACCACGCCTGCCGTCAACCACTTCCGTCCACCCCATCCGTGACCAAGCCTACAATGGAGTTCAACTCGGAGACCGAAAGAACTCCTGTCCGTCCGACCCCGCCGCAGACTCCCATTGTCCAAGAAGGGGACCAAGACTTCGAGCGATTCTTGGACCTCAATGTCAAGGCTTTGCAACATTATCTCGCGCATAGCCGAACGCGGGACTCCTTGGGCAATCCGATCTACGGAATGCCGACCTCCCTTGTCGCGACTACAGCTGTATCAACAACATCCATAGTTCAACCTTCAGACACTCAAGCCATCGTTTTGACCACTGACCAGACTCTGACCAACCCTCCAGGTGTGGCCTCTCCTTCTATCATTGGGCCCACTTCCACTGGGGTTCCGGCCCCTTGTCAACCTCAACCCGCTCAACCTCTATCCACTCCTTTTCAAAACCTTGTCGTCTCTATTCTGCCTACCCTGGCCCCTATCAATACCAGGGTGGCTTATTATCCCTTGGCCCCCGTTACCACAGTTCAACCTCTCGTGGCAACAACGGGCCCAGCTATGTCTTCTAACCAACCACCTTTAGCCTTCACTTCTGCCCCTGCGATTAGTCATCCGTATATTATACAACCGACTATGTCGCACGCCTCCTCTAACCTCTTCCAAGCGCCCTACAACCTAGGGGGCACGCAACCCGTCAATCCGTCGGCAGACATCATCAAGATGCTGATGGACAAGATGACCAGTCTTGAGACCTCTGTTTCTGGCTCGCGCAACACTCTTTCATATGAACAGATCTGCAACGAGCCCATCCATCCTTCTGTCCCAATCAGACCATATCCTAGCCAGTGGGAGCTTCCGAAGTTTTCTCGTTTTCAAAACAAGGAAGACCCACAACAACATTTGCGGGCATTCAGACACGCTTGCTACCTCATTGGCCATGACGATGCGTTACTTTTACGCACGTTTCCTATGTCTCTCTCGGGTGCTGCACTTGACTGGTACAGCTCCCTTCCTAGTCATTCTCTCTTCTCATTCATGCAATTGGCTCAGCTATTCCTCGATCACTTTTCTATCAACATAACCAAGAAAGTCTCCATCACGGACCTTTATTCTATTCGGCAATTCGAGGACGAGTCCATAGCCGACTTCGTGGCTCGATGGAGAGGCCTTATCAACCAACTCTCCTTTTCCTTGCCCCAGGCTGAGCTTATTGAACTCTTTTCTCAAGCCTGTGCCCGACATATCTCTTCCACTCTGAGGGTTCAAACCTTCCGCACTTTTGACGAGGCCTTCACGATGGCCCGCAAACTTGAGTTGCATGCCATCGAGGAGAACAAAGTCAAGCTGCGGAGTAAGAATCCCAGCTCTAAGACCAATGACTCTTCTTCTGCCAAGCCATCATCATCCAATTCTAAATCCAAGGCTTCAGCTAATGCCATGGTTGTCAGACCTTCATCTTCTTCGTCCAATCAGCCTGAGCCCTCTACGTCTCAGAGCGCTACTCGGCAATTCTAGCAAAGATACTTGCAGCGACGATATACTCCCCTTGGAGAATCATATGCGTCTGTGCTGGAAAAGCTTCTTAAACAGGGAATCCTCAATCTCCCTCAAGCCCGACCTCCTCCGCAATTCGATCCCTCACACGCCATCCCCGCGTGGTATAGGGAGCAAGACTTCTGCAGCTTTCACCGTGTTAAGGGCCATGACACGGAGAACTGCAAGACCTTTAAGAACATAATACAAGACATGCTTGAGAAGGGGGATCTCATCTTAGACAATCCTAATGCACCCCCTAATCAGGCCATTGACATCTTCAAACAACCTTTCCCCAATCATCCGCCAGCTCAGAACCATGTCCAGACCTTAATTGACGACAATCATGAGCACAATATTCGGACAGTCAATACGGTCTCTCCTTTCGTCCCCAATCAGCCTCTTGAGGTTAGTCCATCTATCAGTCCGTCACATGTGGATGAGCCTCTCTCCCCGGCTAGTTCTCCATTGACCTCTCTCATCTTGGAGGACGCTTCGGCCTTATCAGCACCTTCAGTCTCGCCATCCTCCTTTCTGCAGCCTTTGGAGGACCCGACCCTTCCTACTCCTCAGCCACAAGTGGAGGGCACTGTCATCCCTGCCCTTTACCTACTGGAGGAGCCTCGCTCCCCGGTTTCTTCTCCACCTAGGGAAGAACCTGTCTTGCCTTCGTCTTCATCTGTCATGACTTCACCACATCATGTGTCCAAGACCACTACTCCCGTCTCGTCTTCAACCTCGCAACCATCAACATCTTCCTCTCAGCCATTTTCCCGGTTAGTGGAGAAGATTGAACTTCTCCCTTCGAGGAAAGTGACGCCTCAGGTGTTGTGGGAGCGTCTTAAGACCCTTCAACATACCCGTGCCCTCTCATCACATGCCGTTAATCCTCCTAAGGCGGAATCTCGTCAGACTCTTGACAAAGACCAGACTCTTAAACCTCAACCAAACCCGTCCAAACCGAAGCCTGCATCTATCTCGTCCAAACCCATCAAGTCATTTGGCGTTCGTCCTATCTCCTCCCTCACTCACCTGCAAGTGAAGGTGGACTTAGGCCAAACCTCGACCAGTAGCAGTCTTCCGACCAAGGCAAAGAAGACTGCCAGACCACTGAAACGAACGCCTCCTTCTCCGTCACCATTGCCATCCATTTTGGGCCCCCATCCTTCGACCTTGGCTAGCATCCTTCCCACTCCGACCTTCAATCAAAACTCGTTGCCTCCTTTGCTTCCTCTGCCTACCTCTAATCGTCCCTCTCCTAAAAAGGCGGCATCAATCATCAAGAAAGAGCCGTCTCCATCTGTCACCGCGCCATCAACCCATAAGGTGGTACGGAAACCTCTTCTAACCTCGCCTAAGCAAAAGTCACCGACCTCGGGCATATCAAATAGCACAGACCCTCTATTGGGCTCATACTCATCGATATTGCACCGACTTCTCCAGACTTCTGACATAACTCTTCCGCCCATCAAGCCTTTCCAACCTCTCGGGTCCAAGCCCTCCTGGTTCGACGATACGAAAATTTGTTTATATCATCGTACACCAGGACACGACACCGAGACTTGCTGTGCCCTCAAGGCTGTCATTCGCCGCCACATGGAGAAAGACACTCTTCTCCTTGAGGACACTCTTGACCAGACCCAGACTCCTTCCTGTCCAACTTCTTCAAACACGTCAACATCTCACCAGCAAGACATGACCCCTTCTTCGCCTCCCATTTTTGAAATCAATGCTGTCCGTATAACCACTAGATCGCAAAAGGACAAGGCCAAGGAAAAAGCTGCCATTCCTTGGACCTATCCCTTCGTCCAGCCACCCCTTGCGCCCAAGCCTAAAATCTCTATCCTTGGCGCGTCCCAACCTTCTTCGTCTTCCTCTTCCGGGCCAATCCATGACTCCATGCTGAAGCAGCTTCACCAGACACCTGTGAAGATGTCTCTCTACGACCTTATCCAAACCTCGCCTCAGCACCGTCAAGCCCTTATCCAAGCCTTGCAAGTAGCGGAGGTCCGACCCGAGGACCCCCAACCACTCACTGCCCTCGTCCATTCCTTGTCTCCTATCACTTCCATCACATTCAGCGATTCTGAGATTCCCACATCTAACACGGAAGATCAGGACGCCGCCCTCTTCATCACTGCCTGTGTTGATCGGACATGCATTAAACGCGTTATGATCGATGGCGGCGCTAGCATCAACATAATCTCTACCCACACCTTTGATCAGCTGGCTCTTCCTCAGAACTGCATCTCTAAAACTGACGCTATCTTACGCTCTTTCAATGACACCACAGCCACGACCATTGGCACAGTCATCCTCCACATTCGTGTAGGCCCACGCACAGTCCCGGAGCTCTTCTATATCATCAAAGGAGAGTTTCAATATAACCTTCTACTGGGCCGACCTTGGATCTGTGCCATGGCCTGTATACCCTCCACCCTGCACCGTTGTGTGAAGTTCGAGCATGACGGGCAAGTCCACACCATTCCCGCTGACCCTTCACCCTTCAAGACTTGCAACACCACCTATCGTCCTAACGACGTCCTCATCCCCATCGAGCCGTCCACTCCGGCACCGCCTCCATCCACGAAAGCTTCGACCAGTTCGCAATCGGCGGTTGCCCTCACCCCTCCTCTTCAAGCGCCGACCAAAGACCCCATGGAAGACATCTTCCAACGACTATCGCTTGGGGAATATCGCTTGTTGACCCTCGACATGTTCCAAACTCCGCAAGAGTATGGACACCTTCACCTTAGTCCTAATTACGACCCTCGGATCGGGACGGTCATGCCTTATGGTCCTCCTCACTTCCGAACCAACTTTGTCTATGGGGGGCTTAATCAAGCTCCTACCTACGGCACTTCCCTCTCTTCACCCCAACCTTTCACATCTGATTTCTCGTTTCTTGGCAACCCTGCCTTTGCACACACTTACCTTCACAGGTGTGCATGGAAGGGTTTTGGTTTCGGACGTTATGAGCAGGGCTCCCATCAGCCCATCGAGCCGCTCAGTGATCACGATGCCAAGAAACGCTATGGCCTGGGATATCATGATCCCACTCAGGCTCCTTCCGACCTTTGTCTCGAACCAATCACTGACCAATCTCTTCCAGACTCGCCCATTCCTCCTTCGTCACCTACAGAGTCGGTGGTTTCCATCCCTCCTAGTTTTTTTTTCCATAAACACCATCCGCCTGGAACCCCTGACTTATCAGCTCAATGGGGTGCCCAGGTCTCTCCCTCTCATCTTTCCTAGCATGGTAGAGGATGAGTCGACAACCATTCACACTGTCCACTGCATTGACGATGATGCCATCCTTTCCTACATGGGTGCCGATGACTCTTTCGTCCAGCGTTTCCTCCCTTCCGAGACCCAGGTTATGTTAAATGAATCCACCATTGACATCAACCTCCCTTCTTCTTTCGATGTTCCTCACGTCTTAAAGATTGGCCAATCTTTAGACGCTCAGGAGCAGCTTGACTATGCCCAGTTCCTTTCCAACCATAGCAAGGCCTTTTCCTGGACTTACAGCGACATGCCTGGCATCGACCCTACCATTGCTACCCATAACATTGTCACCAAACCAGAGGCTAAGCCTGTTAGGCAGAAACTTCGAAAGATGCACCCTCGTGTTGCGCTTCTTGTCAAAGAGGAGCTTCAGCGCCTTCTTTCTGTCTCCTTCATCCAGCCCATCGATTATCCACAGTGGGTCTCTAACATCGTCCCAGTTACTAAAGCAACTGGGGGGATTCGGATCTGCACAGACTATCGTGACCTTAACCTAGCCTGTCCTAAAGATGACTTTCCTCTTCCTAACATTGACCAGCTTGTTGATCTTACGGCCGGCCATGAGATGCTATCTCTTATGGACGGGTTTTCAGGGTACAATCAAATCCTGATCGCACCGGAAGACCAGCACAAGACTACCTTTATCACCCCATGGGGGACTTTCTGCTATCGAGTCATGCCTTTCGGCCTGAAAAATGCTGGTGCCACTTATCAGCGCGCCATGACCTACATTTTCCACGATCTCCTCCACAAAATCATGGAGGACTATGTGGATGACCTTCTCGGCAAGTCCAAGCTCCGCCGCGACCACTTGACCATTCTCACAATCATCTTCTCTCATCTTCTTCAATACAATGTCCGCCTCAACCCCAAGAAGTGTGTCTTTGGGGTCCTCTCAGGCAAACTTCTCGGCTTCATCGTTTCCTTCCGTGGTATCGAGATAGATCCCGCCAAGATCCGCGCTATTCTCGAAATGCCGCCCCCGACCAATCTCAAGCAGCTTCGCAGTCTCCAAGGGAAGCTCCAGTCCATTCGCTGTTTCATCTCGCAGCTTTCAGACCGCTGCCAACCTTTTCATCACCTTCTTAAGAAAGACGTCTCCTTTAAATGGGATAAGGGCTGTCAAGAGGCTTTTGAGGCCCTCAAAGGCTATCTGGTCTCTCCACCAGTCCTCATTCCACCTAAGGACGACCAACCCTTCTACCTTTATATCTCTGCTACCAACCATTCGTTAGGTGCCATGATCGCGCACCGAGACGAGCATCATCGCGAGCAAGCGGTTTACTACATCAGCCGAACACTGGTCGACTATGAAACTCGGTATACTCATACCGAGAAACTCTGTTTGGCATTAGTCTTTTCCGCTACCAAGCTTCGCCACTATCTTCTCAACCACAAAACCTTTGTCGTCACTCACACCGACCCTCTCAAGTACATGCATTCCAAGCCATATCAGAATCAACGTATGGCTCGGTGGCTCATGCTGCTTGCTGAGTTTGACTTCGTCTTCATCCAACAGAAATCTATCAAGGGGCAAACCATCGCTGACCAACTAGCAGATGCCCCTCTTTCTGACAACCAACCTTCGCACTGCGAGTTCCCTGACGAGTCTATCGCTACCCTTTCCACCGATGACACCGTCTACCAGATGACTATGTTCTTTGACGGCTCCAAATGTCAACTCGGTGGGGGTGTGGGGGTCATCCTCATCCCACTCAACGGCGAGCCTATGCCTCTATCTTTCAAGCTTGACTTCGATTGTACCAATAACATGGCCGAATACGAGGCCTTAATTTTGGGACTTCAGACTGCCCTTTCTCTCCACATCAAGTCTATCAACATCTTCGGCGACTCGCAGCTCGTCGTTAATCAGGTTAACG
The DNA here is from genome assembly GCA_037957365.1 of Torreya grandis. Taxonomy (NCBI): domain Eukaryota; kingdom Viridiplantae; phylum Streptophyta; class Pinopsida; order Cupressales; family Taxaceae; genus Torreya; species Torreya grandis. The sequence continues at coordinate 298,368 of JARHVA010003580.1, forward strand.
GTTCGTATCTCTATAAAAATGAAGTTTTACAGAGGTATAAGAATCGTGCTGACTCTCTTTTGGCATCTTTCGACCATTACCTCTTGCAGACTGTTCCACGCTCTACGAACAAGTTTGCCGACACCATGGCCTCTCTTGCTTCGCATATCCCGTCTTCATCATCATCATCCCGCCTTTTTGTCACAGTGCATCACGTACCTTTGCCTTCATACATCTCTCCTCACATCGACCATATCAACACTATCAATTCTAGCCCACAAGATGACTGGTACAAGCAACTTGTGGACTACTTGTCTCTTTCTGTCACTCCTCCCAACCTCTCTAGCAATGCGCGGCGAGCTTTCATCAAGCGCACAGCTCGCTATACCATGCTAGGGGGCCTTCTCTATAAGCGAGGCTTCGACGGTCTCCTTCTTCGCTGTCTAACCTCCGCTAAAGCTTCTCATGCCGTAAAGCAAGTCCATGACGAGATTTGTGGTGGACACTTCAGTGGAAACTCGGTTGCCAAGCGCCTCCTTCGCCTGGGTTATTATTGGCCCACCCTTCATCAAGACTATAGCGATTATGTTCAGCATTGCATCAAGTGTCAGTAGCACTCTAACCTGCTTCATCTTCCCAGCCACGCCTTGCAAGTCGCTCAGGATTTTTGGCCTTTCTCTCAGTGGGGCTTGGATCTCATCGGTGAGATCAACCCTCACTCGTCTCTTCGTCATCAGTCCATCATCACTGCCACTGAGTATTTCACCAAGTGGGTGGAAGCCGTTCCTCTTATCTCCACAAAAGCTGACAAAATTGTTGACTTCATCAGCAGCCACATCATCTGTCGTTTTGGTGTCCCTCACAAAATCATCACCGACAATGGAAAGTCCTTCAAAAACCAGACTGTCTAAAAACTATGCGACTCATTTGGCATCAAACTCAGCTTTTCTTCGCCTTACTACCCACAAGCAAATGGGCAGGCTGAGGCTTCCAACAAAATTCTCACCAAAATTCTCATGAAGGTGGTCGACAATACAGGAAGGGATTGGCACGTTCATATCCCCTTCGCTTTGTGGGCCTACCGCACTAGCATCCGAACCTCTACGGGTGCTACTCCCTTTTCTCTCGTGTACGGAACAGAGGCTGTCTTACCTCTCGAAGTACAGATCCTGTCTCTTCGTATCTCCCTGCATGACATTCTCTCCAACGACGACTTTCGTCAAGATCACCTAGCTCAACTTGAGTTACTCGACGAGCGTCGTCTGGCTGCCCTTAATCATCTCCATGTCTACCAAAGTCGCATAAAGCGGGCCTACGACAAAAATCTGCGAGAACGAGATTTCAACATCGGAGACCTCGTCCTCAAAGAGAATCATCACGTGACCAATATGGAGTGAAGTAAACGAGGCAAATTCGCCCCCAATTGGCTTGGACCTTTTATCATCACGCACAAGTATGGGTCAGGGACTTATCGTCTGTCTTCCCTTGATGGACATCCGGAACCTGAGCCTCTTAATGCGTTGCATCTTCGACCTTTCTTCTGCTAGTCGAGTACTCATCTACTTGGCACGTAACTTGAGCTCGTCCCTTGAGCAATTCTCGTCCTCTTAATCCTCATTCCTTTCAACCCTATTCCCCTTTAACAAGTCCTTTACAACCCTTTTAGGATGCAGTGATGTTTTGTCCTAATAAAAGGGGCGTCCTTGAGCTTCTACAGTCTTGTCCGTGACTCTCATTTCTATCAATATATCCAAGTCAAGATGTCAAAACATATCCATGGTCTCTAAATCAAGTCAAATCAAAAAGACAGACTGATCCCTCGAAGGACAGCTGTACTATCATTGCTGTATTACTAGACTGATCCCTTGAAGGACAGCTAGGCCAACATTATCAAGCAAAAATATAGACCACTCCCTCGAAGGATGGCTATGACTACTCTGGCAATAAACAGCAACTATTTTAGAAGCTTCCCGCATCGATCAGCTTCACAACATGACCATTACATCAAATGACATCTCTATGCAGGCTTCCCGCATCGATCAGTCTGCGCAAAAAAAAAAAAAAACCGAGTCACGGACATTGGCTTGTAGTTGTCTCAGGGTCTCCTATAAAAAGGGGCAAGGTTATTCCTGCTCTTACACTGGGTTACCCTATCCTCCTCCTATCACCGGCTCAAGGGACTTCGAGCTCACTTTAATGTCAAAGTGATTCGATTACCGTTCTAACTCAACATTGGTCAACGACGTAATGCATGAACGGGGCTTTGGTTCTAATCACCCCTATCTATGCTTCTTTTCTGGTCCTTGTCAATGAAAGAGCAATTTGCCTTTCACCTTTTCTCTACACTTTGGTCACGCTTTGGCCACGTCTCTTGTCGACTCATCCTTAAACCAAGCCAACTTCAACACTTTTTCACTCCATCATCGACATTTTCAACATGACATCAGGCATCATCCTTGACCATTTCGCAGAGTTTCTATGGACACCAATACACATGGAAACTACCGACCAGACCCAATTTATGTTAAGCATAAACCAATACTTGCTGAAGCATAAATAGACCCTTTATTCATTTTTAGCATACATCCATCGCGACTATGGAAACTTGCTAGAGATGAAAGACTCTCGACCACTTCTACAGAATACACCATCTGTAGCATCCTTTTATCTTCATCTTAGCCTTGTCATTTCAACACATGACCAATCTCATCATCGACCATTTGACCCTCTTTGTCCGAACTACATTGGTCTGAGGCCCTAGGACAAGGGCTATGTAGGCAGCACTCAGATACCACATCTTCTGAGGTTAGCTCGACCACCCCCATTTGTTCATCTCTATGATGGACAAACCTTCTCTTCTTCGACTCTTATCATGCCCAACTTCGTCACCTTTGACCAAGACCCTTTGACCAAGACCTTTGTCCACGACCACTCATTCGACTTTGACCAAGTCCAATCAATCCCTCTGACCCTCCCTCCCTTTTAGGGAGAACTACATCGGCCTGAGGCCCTATCATCAGGGCTATGTAGGCAGCACTCAGTTGACATGGGGTCTTCTGGGGTTAGCTCGGCCGCATCCTTTCATCCATCCATCCTCTTGACCAATGACCATTGGCGACCATGCCTATCTCCTTCTTCTTTGACCTTCTTCCAAGACAATGTTGCCTTGGTTGTTTTTGCGTGTATGCTATTCCACGGCTGGTTAGCAGAATTGTTCGCAGACCTTTTTTGACCCTTCACAAGTGTAGGATCACGAGCCAGTTGATCCCTACTACTTGTGGCCTTTTTCGTGTTTCTGGGAGCACTTCCTGAGCCCTGGATACCTGGGACACGACGACCATTTGGAGCTTCAGCTTAGATTGAGTGACCCGATCAACAGACGACTAAATGCTGGGGCCCAATTACTTCAATTTTGGCACTCCTTGACCCTTGACCATGCGACAATTTGACCTGACCCTCTCGTGAAGTGGACTACGCGCAATCATGACTATGACAGCATTTTCACTCACTCTTTTCTATCCATTTCTTTGTCAAATCGACACTCGATCTTCGGTTCCCTTCTCTTGACTATCGCTTTGAGGGGGGAACACCTCATCCTTTTTCTAGGGCAACCAACTCCTGTTTTTGTCTTGCAGTTCGTCTAGAATAACCAACAAGACAAAAAGGGGCAAATGTAGACACCGCAAACGTGTCTGCACCTTGGTTCTCCCCCTTGGTCCCTAACCCACCTAGGTCTTATTAATTAGAAATTAACATCTTTTAATTAATTGAGGCCCCCTTTCCACCCTACCCTTGCCTCCTTGGATCCTCCCTTGAATCCCTCCACCTTCCCCTAGCATTTATTAGCCCAAATCTCACCATTATAGCCCCCCTCGTCCATTTTGGCAACCTTGTGACCGTTCTGCCCATGACCCCTCGCTCGGCGGCGTGCAAGAATGGGCAGAGGCTATTTTTAGCCTCTGTGCCCATCCTGCGACCGCCGATGTCGGCGACCCTTCGGCCGACGTCGGCAAAACTGCCGGCGTCGGCAGCCTTCATTATCCCCTTCTGCGTCCGTTGCACCCCCTGGACTCTTGAGCTCGCAAATAACTCCTCTCGGCACTTTGGCTCTTATTTCTCCTCTGTCTTAACCTCGTGCAGCAGCAATAACAGGTGAAGCAGGCCTTGGATCTGTGTTTTCTCCTTGCAGCAACTCTTCAGTGGCTCCAGCAACATCTCCATCTTCTTCTTTCAGCAGGCTAAAGGTAAGTTAGTTCTGGTTTTTATTTTATTTTCTTTAGTTTAATCCTCTGTTTTCTGTTGTCCTCTGTGTCTCTCCCTTTGTCCCTTCCCCTGAGAGGCTGCAAAGCCTTCTCAGGCCCCTTCCTCTGTGTATCCTTCTCTTCCCCTTCCTCTTTGTCTCTTCCTTCCCCTGTATCTCTGCCTGAGACCATCCACAGACCCGTCCATCAGACCCAGACCCGTCCATCAACGTCCAACCCGTCCACAGACAGACCACAGACCAAGACTCAGATCAGACCCTGCTCAAACCCGACCACAGGCCACAACCCCGACCGACGCCGGTCACAACCCCAACCGACGTCGACAGGATAGCCGACGACGGCAGATCAGATAACCGACGCCGGCAACATTACCGACCTCGGCGACTGTCTTCAGCCTACTCCTTCATTCAGGTAATCATTTTGTTTTCTTCTTTCATTTTTAATCTTTTTGTCACTTCTGTATTCTGTCATTCTGTCTTTTATCAGTCACTTATTTTATCAAAACAGTGGGTTGACCTCCCTTAAGGAAGTTTTTACACTTCTGGGAACAAGCCTTTGCTTGGCAACCCACTGCCTATCTATCTAACGTTTTTCTTGTCTTAGTTTCCCTTTTTCTTGCAGGTGTCATTCCTCCACAGCCAAAGAGGAGTGCCCACGAACGTCTAGATTTACGATGCGCAATCTTATGTCCAGGTACTTCCAAGCCTTGTCCTTTACTTTTTTCTAGTTTCTTTCTTTATAGTCTTAAAAGCAAATTTGAGGTAGAAACAGAGCTTGAGAGCATAATGACACAGAAGTGATGGTAGAGGGCAGTAGAGGACCCGTGGGAGGTTCACCACCAGTGGCACCCATCGTGCCACCATGCCGGCGACACTGAGATGAGGTAGGAGGGTCTCTAAGCCCTATTTGGTTGATTTTTGTTGTGATTTGATATTTGAAATTTTGGTTGATTTAGGTAGAAATTGAGGGGGGAGGGTAGCTAAGAGGGTGGGGAAGGGATCTAGGATAGGTTAGGAGGCATTGAGAGGGTTTTGGGGGGTGTTGGGGGGTAGAAATGGGGAAGCCCTAAATTTAGGGCTTGACCCATTCGGCCCTAGGGCCGAACCAGTCACTGACATCAGTGTGTTCACTGGCATCGGCCGACTAGTGACTGGTGTTAGTCACTAACCTGCCAACATCGATCACTAAGTGACCGATGTCAGTTAGGTGAGTGCCGTCGCTGGCACGCTAACTAATGTCAGTGGCTACCTAATCAAAAGAGGGATGAAAAATGGTCAAGTCGAGGGGTCGAAGCTATGATAAGGGCTTCCCAGGGGTCAGGTCAGGTGTAGATGGTCAAATAGGTTGGTCAAAATAGAAAGAGGAGGGAAATTTTTAACATGAGATTGACTTGGGTGGATGTAGGTGAGGCAAACTCTGATGCTATGGGATTGACTACTGAAATTACTGACGCGGATGCATTGGGACATCATAAGAGAGGAGTGGGCACAGATGAGTGCAGTGGGACTAGGTGGGCTACGATGCTACTGTAGAGTGGCATGAGATGTGAGCTTGATGGTGGCATTGATCAAGCGGTGGGATCATTCCACCAATACTTTCCACCTGCCCACTGGAGAGATGATGGTCATAGTGGAGGATGTATACCAGATTTTGTGGCTACCGGTACATGAAGTAGACCTATATGCGTTCTTGAGAGAGGCACATGATATTCATATGGTTACACTATTTGGGGAGCACATCGTTGAGACTAGTTACCATTTAGCAAGCTTTGCGTATGAGCCCCTTTATGCTGCAAATGAGGATGCACATCGGCTAGCGATCCTGATGATGATAGGCATCATGGTTTATGCATTACTAGATGCAGAGGGAGGCAAATTTCTGGTTACTATGATTAGAGTTTTGATAGATATGATTGAGCAATAGACAGTGTTCACCTGGGCACCAGTCTTTTTGGCCTAGGTATATAGAGAGCTATGGGGCATTAGTCGGTGGTGACAGTATAGCTTGTATGTCAGCCACCTCCTGCATTACTGGGCTTACGAGCACATCATGGTCACACAACCTCTCGGCCTCCCAGTGGTGATTCAGGCTAGTTTTAGAGTTGGATTTAGGCGATGGCATGAGGTGATGGGGCAGACGCGAGTGGACGGAGTGGTCATAGATATTGACCATTACAAAGGGGTGTTAGAGGCCTTGATCCTGGCAGACATTATTTGGAGACCATACCTGGTGTATCTAGCATTCAAAGATCAGGGAGAGGAGCTGGTCAAGACTCAAAGTATGTGATGGGTTAGGGGCAGACGAGCCAGTGAGCTCGAGAGGGTGCCAGTGGAGAGGGTGCAGTGCCAGTATGGGTTGCTTCAGGATGTGCCACCCGCCTTTCCACTGTATAGATGTGATGACATTGAGGTGCCACTCCCATTGCTAGAGGAGACAGAGGGCCTTGATTTTGAGGAGTTACTAGCAGGCCTCAAGATAGCAGACCCAGGATGTACAGAGGCCTACTCGACATGGTGGGTAGATCAGTATATAGGGGTGCAGGCGGGACCACAGCTTGATCTATAGGCAGTGATCAGGGACAGAGATATGGAAAGGCAGGAGAGGGACACTACTAGACAGGAGAGAGATGCTGCCATTGAGGAGAGGGATGCAGCATGAGGACGAGTGACCATTTTGGAGAGCCAGGTCAAAGGTTTATAATAGGAGATGGTAGGGTTGACAGGTCGAGTGGCTGCTTTGACAAGACAGGTCACTATTTTGTAGAGTCAGTTGGCTACAGCCCAGGCACAGGCATCAATAGGATAGGGCTTAAGAGGACAGGGCTCGATGTAGCATCCACTTTAGTAGCCAATTCAGCAACCCACATAGTCAGTGTCAGTGCAGCCAGGGTTTTCACGGCTGTAGGTTCAGTGTAGGGCACGGTAGCAAGTCTGATGGGTCCACTGCAAACTATATCTATAGTTAGATACAGTGATGCACTGGATGAGATTACATATTATGAGAGGGCCATTAGGGGGTTCCCTTAGATATAGCGATACTCAGAGATGAGGGTAGAGCTGAGTTGACAAAGGTCTATGTCTCGAGCAATGGCTTTTGGGTCTCACAAATGATGCAGATCAGAGGGGGGAGAGGATACAACATCTTCCTGGCCACCGCCACCACCACCACAGCCACAACCGTGAGGCCAGATTGTGATGTTATTTTTGATGTATATACCGGCCTGCGAGCCGATGATGCGAGATGTATTTGATTTTTTGAGAGAGAGACAGAGGCACAGATTATGCCATTGTAAAACATTGATATATATATATATATATATATATATATATATATATATATATATATATATATATATATATATATATATATATATATATATATATATATGATGTGATTTTGATCATTGATGTGTTATGAAAAATGTTATGGATGTGTTTGTATGTTATTTTGATTTGATACATGTTTTGATATGATGTTTAAGATTATGATGCTGAGATTATTGTGTTTATATGATGATGAATGTATGATTAGGATCAATGATTAATGATATGGATGTAAATGATTAATGGTAATGATTATGAAAATAGGTGATTGTTTGTGATGTGATTGGCAGGTGATGAAAAAAAATGTGATAGAAGAAATGCGATGAAGGAATGGCCGAGCTAACCCCAGAAGACCCCATGTCAACTAAGTGCTACCTACATAGCCCCTGTTGTTAGGGCCTCAGGCCAATGTAGTTCTCCCAAGAGGGAGGAAAAAGATCGAAGTGGTTGATTTTGGTCATGATAATGAAATAGCACTTCCCATATGTCTGAGGGTACATGCTTGAAATGACGAGGAGAAGATGATGCTACAGCACTTTCCAAATGGTGTATTCTATAACATTGGTAAGGTTTTTTCATCCCTTAGTAACTATCCATATTCGTGATGGATGAATGCTAAAAATGAATTGCAGGTCGATTTATGCTTCAGCAAGTAATGGTTTATGCTTGACATAAATTGTGTAGTTGATAGTTTCCATGTGTATTGATGTCAATGGAAACCAGAATGATTAGGCTATGTGAGTGGTTAAAAAAAGAGTCAGGTTGAACTGTGTGGACAAATGATGTGGTTGAATGTGACCAAAGTGTAGGTAGAAAGTAAAAGGCATAAGCACCCTTTTATTTATAAGGACCAAAATGACAGCATAGATAGGGGTTGTTAGAACCAAGAGCCCCATTCATGTGTTGCATTTTTGACCATGAGTTGTGTTAGAGCGATAATCGAATCACTTTGACATTAAAGTGAGCTCAAAGTCCCTTGAGTAGGTGATGGGATAGGAGGAGAGGGTAACCCATTTTAGAGTAGGAATAACTTTGCCCCTTTTTATAGGAGACCCTGAGACAACTACAAGTCAAGTCCATGACCCTTTTTTTTTCTTTTTTTTTTGGTGCAGACTTATCGGTGCGGGAAGTCTACATAGAGATGTCATCTTGTTTGGTGGTCATTTGTGAAGCTGATCGATGCGGGAAGCTTCTAAAAAAAGGTGTTGTTTGTAGCAAGATTTAGTCATAGCCATCCTTCGAGGGAGTGGTCTATATTTTGCTTTATAAATTTAAGGGCTTTTGAATAGCTATCCTTCGAGGGAGCAGTCTATTAGCTATAGTAATGATAGTACAGCTGTCCTTCAAGGGAGCAGTCTACTTTTTGATTTGATTTTGTGACCTTGGATATTTTGACATCTTGATTTATTTTTGATAAAATGTTGAGTCATGGACAAGACTATAGAAGGTCAAGGACTCCCTTTTATTAGGACAAAGCATCCATGCATCATAAAAGGGTTGTAGAGGATTTTGTTAAGGGAAAAAGGGTGAAAAGGATTGAGGATTAAAAGGGCAGGGATTGCTCAAGGGATGAGCTCAAGTTAAATGTCAAGTGGATGAGTACTCGACTAAAAGTAAAATGGTCATAGATGCAAAGCATTAAGGGGCTAGGTTCTGGTCAGCCTTCAAGAGAAGACAGACGATAAGTCCCTGATCCATACTTGTGCATGATGATATAAGGTTTGAGCCAATTAAGAGAAAATTTTCCTCTTTTAATCCATTCCATATTTGTCACATGTTGGTTCTCTTTGAGGATGAGGTCTCTGATATTGAAATCTCTTTCTCTCAGAGTTTTTTTATAAGATCGTTTGATGAAATTTTGATAGACATGGAGATGGTTGAGGGTAGAAAGATGACGTTCATCGAGTAACTCAAGTTGAGCTAATCAATCTTGATGAAAGTCATCGTTAAAAAGAATGTCATAGAGAGAAATGCGAAGAGACGAGATCTGTACTTCAAGAGGTAAGACAGCCTCTATTTCGTACACTAGAGAGAAAGGGGTAGCACCTATAGAGGTGTGGATACTAGTGCGGTAGGCCCACAAAGTGAAGGGTATGTGAACGTGCCAATCCCTTCCAGTGTCGTTGACCACCTTCATGATAATTTTAGTTAAGATTTTGTTAGAAGCCTCAGCCTGCCCATTTGCTTGTGGGTATTAAGGTGAAGAAAAGCTGAGTTTAACACCAAAGGAGTCACAAAGTTTCTGGACAGTTTTGTTTTTAAATGACTTTTCGTTATCGATGATGATTTTGTGAGGTACACCAAAATGACAAATGATGTGGGTGTTGATGAAGTCGATAATCTTGTTGGCTTTTGTGGAGATGAGAGGAATAGCTTCCACCCATTTAGTGAAATACTCAATGGTAGTGATGATGGACTGATGACGAAGAGACGAATGAGGGTTAATCTTGTCGATGAGATCTAAGCCCCATTATGAAAAAGGCTAGAAATTTTGAGTGACTTGTAAGGCATGACTAGGGAGATGAAGCAAGTTAGCATGCTGCTGACACTTGATGCAACGTCGAACATAATCGCTATAGTCTTGATGAAGAGTGGGCCAGTAATAACCCAGGCGAAGGATGCACTTGGCAACTGAGTTACCACTGAAGTGTCTGCCATAAATCCTGTCATGGGGTTGTTTAACAGCATGAGAGGCTTTAGTGGAGTTTAAACAACAAAGAAGAAGGCCGTCAAAACCTCTTTTATAGAGAAGGCCCCCTAGCATAGTATAGCGAGTGGTGCGCTTGGTGAAATCCCATCGTGCATTACTAGAGAGGTTGAGAGGAATGATAGAATGAGCCAAGTAGTCCTCAAGTTGTTTATACCATACATATTGTGAACTAGAGTCTATGGTGTGGACGAAGTTGATGTCAGTGGAAATGTATGAAGGCAACGACACATGATGTACCATGACATAAATTCTTGATGAGGATGATGAAGAAGGAATATGTCAGGCGAGGGAAGCCATGGTGTCAGCAAACTTATTCGTAGATCAAGGGACAGTCTGCAATAAGTGATGGTCAAAAGATGATAGAAGAGTGTCAACACGGTGCTTATACCTTTGTAAAATTTCATTTTTACAAAGATATGAACCATTTATTTGATTGATGACAAGTTGTGAGTCATCGAAGATGTTGATGGTCTTGATGTTTAAAGAAAGGGCAGTTTGAAGTCCCAAAATTAAGGCTTCATATTCGGCCATATTATTGGTACATTCAAAGTCGAGTTTGAAAGATAGGGGCATGGGCTCACCCTCATTTGGGATGAGGATGACCTCCGTACCCCCTTCGAGTTGACATTTGGAGCCATCGAAGAACATCGTCATTTGGTAGAATGTGTCATCAGTCGAGAGAGTGGCAATAGATTCATCGAGAAACTCACACTGAGAAGGTTGATTGTCAGGAAGAGGGGCATCTGCTAGTTGGTCAGTGATTGTTTTCCCCTTTATAGATTTTTACTGGACAAATTCTAAGTCAAACTCAGCAAGAAGCATGAGCCAACGAGCCATACATTGGTTTTGATATGGCTTAGAATGCATGTATTTAAGAGGGTCAGTGTGAGTGATGACAAAGGTTTTATGATTAAGAAGATAGTGATGGAGCTTGGTAGTGGCAAAGACTAATGCCAAATAGAGTTTCTCGGTATGAGTATACTGAGTTTCATAGTCGACAAGTGTTTGGTTTATGTAGTAGACCACTTTCTCATGGTGTTGCTCATCTCGATGCGTGATCATGGCACCTAATGAATGATTGGTTGATGAGATGTAGAGGTAGAAGGGTTGGTCATCTTTTGGTGGAATAAGGACTGGTGGAGAGACCAAATAGCGTTTGAGGGCTTTAAAAGCCTCTTGGCAATCTTTATCCCATTTAAAGGAGACATCCTTCTTGAGGAGATGATGAAAGGGTTGGTAGCGGTCAGAAAGCTGCGAAATGAAGCAGCAGATGGATTGGAGCTTCCCTTGTAGACTGTGAAGTTGCTTGAGATTAGTCGGAGATGGCATTTTGAGGATACCATGGATTTTGGTAGGATCTATCTTGATGCCACAAGAGAGATAATGAATCCCAGGAGCTTTCCTGAGAGGACCCAAAAGATGCATTTCTTGGGGTTAAGACAGACATGGTACTGAAGAAGGTGAGAGAAGATGATCTTGAGAATAGTCAAATGGTCACGACGAAGCTTAGACTTGCCAAGCAGGTCATCTACATAGTCCTTCATGATTTTATGGAGTTGATCGTGAAAAATGTAAGTCATGGCACGCTGATATGTGGCACTTGCATTTTTCAAACCAAAAGGCATGACCCGATAGTAAAAAGTTCCCCATGGTGTAATGAAGGTGGTTTTGTGTTGATCTTTCAGTGCAATCAGGATTTGGTTATATCTTGAAAATCCATCCATGAGTGATAACATCTCATGACCAGTCGTAAGATCAACAAGTTGGTCAATGTTTGGAAGAAGAAAGTCATCTTTGGGATAGGCTAGGTTAAGGTTGTGATAGTCTGTCCACATCTGGATCCCCCCAGTCACTTTAGTAATAGGAACTATGTTAGAGACCCACTACAGATAATTGATGGGTTGGATGAAGGAGATAGAAAGAAGGCACTGAAGCTCCTCTTTGACAAGGAGCACAACACGAGCATGCATTTTGTGAAGCTTTTACCTAACAGGCTTAGCCTCTGGGTTTGTGACAATGTTATGAGTGGCAATGTTAGGGTCGATGCCAGACATGTTAGTGTAGGTCCAGGCAAAGGCCTTACAATTATCTAAGAGAAATGTGGTATAGTCGATCTGCTCCTGGGTTTTTAAAAATTGACCAATCTTTAAGACATGAGGAACACTAGAAGATGGAAGGTTAATGTCAATGGTTGATTCATTTAACATAACTTGCATTTTAGAAGGGAGGGAGCACTGAATGAAAGAATCATCAGCACCCATATAAGTAAGAATGGTGTCGTTGTCTATGCAGTGGACAGTGTTGATGGTTGTCGATTCATTGTCTATCATGCTGGGATAAATGAGAGGGAGAGACCTAGGAATCCCGTTGAGTTGATAGGTTAGGGGTTCCAAGTGGATGGTGTTTATGCAAAAAAAAACTAAGAGGGATGGAAACCACCAACTTTGTAGGTGAGGATGGAATAATAGGCGAGTCTGGAAGAGATTGGTCGATGGTGGGTTTGGGGCAAAGGTTTGCAGAAGCCTCAGTGGGTTCTTGGAAACCCAGTCCATATCGTTTCTTTGCATTATCGTCATTGGGTGGTTTGATGGGCTGATGGGAGCCTTGTTCATAGCGCCCAAAGCCAAAACCCTTCCATGCACACCTATAAAGGTAGGTATGTGCAAAGGTGGGGTTGCCAAGAAAGGAGAAATCAGATCTGAATAGTTGAGGTGAGGAGGAAGGATTTGAGTGAGTAGGAGCTTGATCTAGCCCCCCATAGACGAGATTGGTTCGAAGGCTAGGAGGACCATAAGGAATGACCATTCTGATCCAATGGTCATAGCTTGGATTTTGATGAAGCTGTCCATACTCTTGAGGAGTTTGGAACATGTCTAGAGTAAGTAAGCGATATTCCCCAAGTGAAAGTCTTTGGAAGATATTGTCCATGGGATCCTTGGTTGTTAATTGAGAAGGTGATGTGATGGCAACCACTGTTTGTGTACTAGTTGATGCTTCTGTAGATGGAGATGATGTTTGGGTTGGTGCCTTGAGAGGAATAAGAACGTCATTTGGTCAATAGGTTGTGTTACAAGTCTTAAAAGGGGATGGGTCGGTAGGAATGACATGGACTTGTTTGTCATGTTCAAATTTGACACAATGGTGAAGTGTTGAAGGGACGCAAGCCATGGTGTGGATCTAGGGTCGTCCTAATAGCATGTTATATTGGAATTCTCCCTCAATGATGTAGAAGAGCTCTAGGATTGTGCGTGGACCAATGCGAATATGGAGGACAATAGTGCCAATAGTGTTAGCGGTGGTGTCATTAATGGATCTAAGGATTGCATCAGTTTTTGATACACAATTCTTGGGAAGAGCCAATTGATCAAAGGCATGGGTAGAAATGATATTAATGCTGGCACCCCCATCAATCATAACTCATTTAATACGAGTTTGATCAATGTAGGCTATGATGAAAAGAGCAGTGTCCTGATCTTCCAAGGTAGAGGTAGGAATTTCAGAATCACTGAAAGTGATAGAGGTGATGGGGGATAAAGAATGGACTAGGGCAGCTAGTGGTTGAGGGTCTTCAGGGTGGACCTCTGCTGCCTGTAAGGTTTTGATTAGAGCTTGACGATGCTAGGGGAGCTTTGGATAAGGTCATATAAGGTCATCTTCACAGGCGTTTGGTGAAGTTGTTTTATCATAGAGTCTTTGATTGCCTCTGAAGAAGGGGGTTGGGATGTACCTAAGATGGAAATCTTGGGTTTTGGTGGTTAAGGTGACTAGACAAAAGGATAGGTCCAAGGAATAGTAGCTTTTTCTTTTGCCTTGTCCTTTTGTGACCTAGTGGTTATGTGGATAGCATTGATTTCAAAGATAGGAGGTGAAGAAGGGGTCATGGCTTGCTGGTGAGATGTTGATGTGGTTGAAGAGGTTGGATGGGAAGGTGTTGGGGTTCGGTCAAGAGTGTCCTCAAGGAGAAGAGTGTCTTTCTCCATATAGCATAAAATGACTACCTTGAGAGCACAGCAAGTCTTGGTATCGTGTCCTAGCATACGATGGTATAAGCAAATATTCATATCATCAAACTAGGAAGGTTTTGACCAAAGGGGTTGGAATGGCTTGATAGATGGAAGGGTTATGCTAGAAGTCTACAAAAGTTGGCGTAATATCAAAGCATATAAACCTACTAAGGGGTCTATGCTTGTTGATGTATGAAGTGCTGGTGACTTTTGCTTGGGAGGTGTTGAAGAAGGCTTCCGTACCACCTTTTGGGTTGTTGGTGTGACCACATGTGAAGACGGCACTTTCTTCGTGAGAGGTGCAGAATTTTTGAGAGGGGGTAGACTTGTGGTTGGCAAAGGAAGTAATGGAGGTAATTTGTGTTGGTTAAGGGTCAGAGTAGGGAGCACGCCGATTAGGGTAGAAGGGTGAGGACCCAAAATGGAGGGTAATGTTGACGGTGGAGGAGGGGTTCGCTTCTATGGTCTGGCAATCTTCTTTGACTTGGTTGGGAGACTACTATTGGTCAAGCTCTAGTTTAAGTCCACCTTCACTTGTGGGTGAGTAAGGGTAGAGACAGGGTGAATGTCGAGTGACTTGATCGATTTAGATGGGGTAGATGAGGGCTTAAAAGTGGGAGTCTGGTCTTTGTTGAGAGTCTTGGGAGATTATACCTTGGGAGGATTGGTAGTATGAGACGAGAGGGCACGGGGATGTTGAAGAGCTTTAAGACACTCCCACAATCCCTAATGCTCCACTTTCCTTAAAGGGAGAAGTTTGATTTTCTCCACTAGTTGAGAAAATGGTTGAGAAGATGTTGGATGAGGTTTGGGTCCTTGAGAAGATGTGTTAGGTATGGCAGTAGTCTCAGACTCAAGGTGTGCGGGAGTTATAACTGGATTGTCATTGGTCGAATAAGATGGAGAGTCAGGTTCTTCTCTTGGTGGAGAATGAACTGGAGAATGTGGCTCCTCAAGCGGGTAAAGGGTAGGGATTATGGTGCCCTCCACTTGCGGTCAAGGAGTAGGTAAGGTCGGGTCCTCCATAGGCAGCAAGAAGGAGGATGGTGAGACCGGTGGTGCTGGTAAGGTTGAGGCATCCTCCAAGATGAGAGGGGTTGATGGAGAACTAATCGGAGAAAGAGGTTCGTCCACACGTGATGGACTGATAGATGGACTAACCTCTTGAGGTTGGTTGGGGATGAAGGGCGAGACCGTATTAACTGTTTGAATGTTGTGTTCATGAGTGTTGTCAATCAAGGTCTGGACATTGTTTTGGGTTGGTGGATGATTAGGGAATGGTTGCTTGAAGATGTCGATGCCCTGATTAGGAGGTGCATTGGGATTGTCTAGGACGAGGTCACCCTTTTCAAGCATGTCTTGGATTATGTTTTTAAAGGTCTTATAGTTACCTGTGTCATGACCTTTAACACGATGGTAATTGTAGAAGTCATTTTCCCTATACCACGCAGGGATGGCACGTGAGGGATCAAATTGTGGAGGTGGTCAGATCTGGGGGAGATTGAAAACCCCCTATCTAATAAGTTTTTCCAGCATAGATGTGTATGATTCTCTGAGAGGAGTATACTGTTGTTGTACGTATCTTTGCTAGAATTGGCGGGTGGTGCTCTGAGATGTGGATGGCTCAGGCTGATTGGTTGAAGAGGATGAAGGTCTAATGACCATAGCATTAGCTAAAGCTTTAGACTTAGGATTGGATGGTGAAGGTTTAGAAGAAGAGGAGTCATTGATCTTAGAGTTGGGATTCTTGCTCTGCAACTTGACTTTATTCTCCTCGATGGCACGTAATTCAAGTTTGTGGGCCATCGTGAAGGCTTCATCAAAGGTGCGGAAGGTCTGAACCCGTAAGGTGGAATAAATATGTTTGGTGCAGGCTCGAGAGAAAAGTTTAATAAGTTCAGGTTGGGGTAAAGAAAAGGAGAGTTGATTGATGAGGCCTCTCTAGTGAGCAACAAATTCAGCTATGGATTCATCCTTGAATTGGCAGATAGAATAGAGGTCTGTGATCGAGACCTTCATGGTGATGTTAATGGGGAAGTGATCAAAAAAGAGCTGGGCCAGCTGTGTGAATGTAAAGAGGGAATGGCTAGTAAGAGAGCTATACCAGTCAAGCGTAGAACCAGAGAGAGACATAAGAAATGTGCGTAAAAGCAATGCATCATCATGGGCAATAAGGTAACAGGCATGTCTGAATGCCCGTAAGTGCTGCTGTGGGTCTTCCTTGCTTTGAAAATGAGAAAATTTGGGAAGCTCCCACTGGCTCCCACTGGCTGGGATATGGTCTAATCAGGACTGAAGGATGAATGGGCTCATTGCAAATTTGCTCATATGAGAGAGCATTGCGTGAGCCGAAAATGGAGTTCTCTATGCTAGACATCTTGTCCATCAGCATTTTGATGATATCTATTGATGGATTGGCGGGTGGAGCGCCCCCTAGATTATAAGGCGCTTGAAAGATATTGAGAGGGGCATATGATGTGGTTGGTTGTGTAGATGCAACATATGGGTAGCTGGTTATCGGGGTGAAGGTTGAAGCCAAGGGCACTTGTGTTATGGGGTTGGTAGGCACAAGTTGGATAGGGGCCGTCAAAGATGGTTGAGGAGTAGTCACACTTGTTGAAGGGTAGATAGTTACTCTTGTGTTGATAGGTGCAAGAGTTGGGGGGAATGAGACCAGTAGGTTTTGGAAAGGTGTAGGATTTGGTTGAGTAGTTTGAGGTTGAGGGGGTATCGGAACCCCCATGGAGGTAGGTCTAGAAGGAGAGGTTAAATTTTGAAGGTAGGACACAGTTGGGTTATTAGTCGAGGTGTTGGCTTGATTGTCTATAGATTGAATTGTAGATGATGTTGATGTGATCCTTGTCTCGACTAAGGAAGTCGGCATCCCATAGATTGGTTTGCCTAGGGAGTCTCACATTTGGCTATGTGCGAGATAGTGTTGCAAGGCTTTGACGTTGAGGTCCAAGAATCGTGCAAAATCTTGGTCCCCTTCTGGGACAATAGGAGTCTGGGGCGGGGTTGGGCGAGTAGGAGTTCTTTCAGTCTCCGAGTGGAACTCCATTATAGGATTGGTTATGGATGGTGAAGGCAGAAGTGGTTGTTTCCTAGCATAGTCAAGAAGAGCCTTAGTTTGACTGTGTGTCAAAACCATTCAAGGCAAGAAAGAGTCAGGTTTCAAAAAATTGTGTTTTTCTGTCTCAAAAAACCAGAATGGGGGTTTTTGGCAGGAAAAAGGTCGGGTTTTAAACTATTGTTTTGAGAAAAAAGGACTATGATAGTGACCAACGTCAGTTGAAAAACTGATGTTGGTGAGAAATATGGCCGACGTCAGTCAGATAACCAATTTTGATGGAGGGAGGTTGCCGACGTCGGTGGTAAAGCTGATGCTGGTGACTGTGTTTTCCAGAAACTCAAAAAATTTAAAAGTTTTTGGAAATAAAGAAGACATCCTTACCAGCTCAAAAAAAAAGATAAAAATAGAAAATAAGATGAGGACAGGCAGATCCTAAGCGTTAAATCCCTAGAAATAAATTATTAAGCTTGTGTGGCTTATGCCTTAAAGTGATGTTTGGGGAGGTTGGCTATTAGAAGGGTCCTAGAAGAGGTAGTCTAAAGATGGTTTCAGGTATGTTTAGGTGCTCAAAAGTCTGTGTTAGGTTCTATACTTGGCCTGGTGCTAAGGAGAAAGCTCCCCTCACTTCATGATTCTAGTGGTAAGCTGGTCTCCCTTAGCCAAAATATAATTTCCCTATAGATTAGACTCTGCCAGAGAACAGAGTGGGCTTTCCCCTTGGTGGTGAAATCTAAGTAGGATCATCGAGACGGGTAAGGTATCCGCTGGGTGATGAAATCCCAGTTGGGCCTTGTCTCAGGTGAGTTTGATGTTTGATTTAGTGTACGTGGTTTGGTTGTGTAACATCAAGTGATCTACGATTAATTCAATATGCGGTTTATTAATTACTAAGTGTGGACTAAGAAATGCAAGCAAGTAGAAATGGAATGCAATATATTTTTAAGCCCCAAGTTGAAATGTTAAGTTGGAATGAAAACAAGTTGAGAAAGGGTTGAAGAATATGATTTTTGGCTAGTCTAGAAATGCAAGAGAAGAAAGAAAGGTTCTTTTTATTCTTGCTTATGATGTCTTTTAGAAGAGAAGAAAGAGGTGACGAGGGAGAAACCTAATGTACCTAAATGAAAAAAGAAGGAAAGGAACCCAAGGAAGGACCTAAGTGTCTCACCGGGCATGCCAGAATGTTTCTATGATATTT
The DNA here is from genome assembly GCA_037957365.1 of Torreya grandis. Taxonomy (NCBI): domain Eukaryota; kingdom Viridiplantae; phylum Streptophyta; class Pinopsida; order Cupressales; family Taxaceae; genus Torreya; species Torreya grandis. The sequence goes on from JARHVA010003580.1 coordinate 316,914, forward strand.
TCATTTTCACATTCAAAGAGAGAAAATGAGAAACTTAAGGAAATGGTCAAGGCTTGTATGTACCTAGATGTAGTCATGCGCACCGTTATCCAGACGTTGTGAGAACTCCTCTTTGGTTGTGGAGGATGACACCTGAAAGAGACAGACACTAAAACATGAAAAATGTTAGCTAATAAAAGGGTGGATTGCCAAGAAAAATCTTGGTCCTAGAAGTGCTAAGGCTTCTTGGAGGATGACAATCCACTGTTAAAATAGAATATGATAGAGACAGAAAAGAGAAATAATAAAAGACTAAAAAGAAAGAACTAAAAGCAAATGCATACCTGATAAGCTGAAATATGCTTAACATAGTTGCTAACGTTAGTGATATTGTCGGCATCAGTCAAGAAGTCACCGACGTCGGTTAAACTGCCAACATCGGTAGGGGAAGTGGATGAGGTCAGTCGGGGTAATGGCCAGGGATGGGTTACAGGTCTAGTTTCTGGTCTGCAAGATGGACTGTGGTCTTGTCTGTGAGTCAGGGAGTTTGTTTGGGATGGTAAAACAGTAGATAGAATCTTTAATAAGAACTAAGGTAGAGGGTACGTTGTAAGGAAAAGGGGTAAGGGGCAGGAAAAAGGCTTTTCAGCCTTTCTGTGAAACAATTTAGTCAGGTTGATTAAATTGGTTGTACGATGGTCTGTAGGTCTCTGATAGCTTGTGCTGAGTTGATTGAACAGAGGGTATTTGTCTAAAGATAGACTAAACAGGTGTCAGAGGCAAAGAAAAGGGAATAAGGGGTGAGAGAAGGCTTTTCAGCCTCTCCGAGAAGAACAGGGAAGGTTGGGTCAAGGATGCTTGGAATAGATGGTAGACAGAATGCTAATATATTTGAAATGACACTGAAATAAAAATAGTACAAATTCTTAGCTGTGACACGAGTTGGCAAAGGTGCAGGAGCTGTGTTTCCATTGTCGCTGGTGATGGAGATATCATGCAATCCCTGTGCAAAATGTCTGATGCAAGATCTCAGTGCCTAGAAAATGTTGTCAAGAATGTTGATCCCTGTAAGAAAACCAAGAAGCCAGAACACTAGAAAGCAAAAGCATGAGAACTTTGTTTCACTGGAAGAGGTCTCGAGATTCGTGGTTAGCTCAAGAGATTAACGATTTATGATTAGATCCTGTCAAAGGTTTGAATTTTGGTTTAAGTAAAACTGACGTTGGTGATCCCGCCGGTGTCAGCCGACATTTGACTAATGTCAGCGGGTGGAGAATGGGTAAAAGAGCCACCAAGCCCGTTCTCCATCCACCAAGTGCACTCTCCATTGGAGAATTGTCAAAGGTTTGGCTAAATACGCACGAGAGTTGGTTAGGTGGTTAGAGAGAAGTAAAAATAGGTCTTGGGTGAGTCATAGGGTGGGAAATAGTCTAAGGTGAGGTGTTATAGGTGATGTGTCAAAGGGGAGGATATTAATAATAAATTATTATTTTTAAATTAGTAAGTGCATGGTTTAAGAATGGGTTAGGAATGGACCAAGAGGGAAGATGACCAAGGGTTAGACATGATTTCAATGTCTACAGGTGGGTTGGTGTTGGTAGAATCACTCCCCAAATTGGTGTTATGGGGAGGCTTACTATAAGTAGGATTATTAGTAGAATTATTAAGTAAACTTGTATCAATTACTCCCACATTAGTTTGAAGATTTTTAAGATGAGAAGTTTTTTGGTAAGGAAAGGATTAAATCCATCAACATCATCTTGATGTGTTATTTTCACCATATTATAGTTCATGGATGAAGTATGAGAAGAGGTGCACCAATAGTTATGGTGATCTTGAGAGGAAAAGAGAGGGAGAAATAAAACATCCCATATAGTATCTAAATGGATTCAAAATATCTAAGAAGATTCTAATAGGATATTTCATTATGATTGAAGAGAGATGAATAGAATATAAATAAGGAGAAATAGAGAACTCAAATGATAAACAAGAAAGGTATAGAGTAGTAAAGGGTTGACTGGGTTGACCAAACATATAAAATAGGGCCTATAAACTATACAAGGTTGACTGGGTCGATCTAGTATAGTGAACAGAGGTTGGAAAAAGACACAAGGTTAATTGGTAATATAGCAAATAGGGACATTTAAGAAGCCTATAACAAATTTTGAAATGAAATAAGATAACTTTTGCAAGTAATTTATAAAATAAATGATAGAAATGAAACAAATAGTTAATTGGATTAATGTTATCCAATCTAATTAAAGCACACAACACAAAACCTTATACCAACATTGGTTGATGAAAGTTTTTTAAATACAAAATATAATTAAACAAAGATCAAGAAATCAACTTGAAAAGTAAATATCTAAATAATTGGTTAACCTAAATGCTTATTAGATTATTAAGATATGATTTTAAATATGGTGGGAAGTTGGTTGTAAGAAAGGAAATAAAAGGCAATCTAAAGATGGTTTTAGGTAGTTTAGGCTGAAAGGGATCTATAGTGGTAGTGATATAAGCTTGGTATTGAGGCCTACCCCCTCACTCCACACACTATAGAGATAATCTTGTCGGGTGCTTAGCCAGAATATACCATTAACCATATTTTATTCTTGACCAAAATATCAAGTTGGCTTCCCCCTTGGTGATGAAATCCAAGTAGGTTGGCGTTGGGTAGACAAATGTTAAAATTCTTGTTTAGATTTTGTGATTTTTTCATGTGTGCATAAAATATAGATTATTGAAACTAAATTATTAATTGAAAACCACCTAATTAAGCTATGTGATCTATTCTAATAATACAATAAATAAGAAAAGAAAAATGTGAGCTAATTACTACCATATAAGGTTAATTCCAAATTTGAAACAAGGTACAATGTTGATATATTCAATAGTGTATGTAAAAAATATAGAATAGGGTCAACAAGGTTGAACCTATATTGTGAAAGCAAAGCCTGAAAATGAATAAGGCTAGCAAAGTTAACCTAGTTATCCAAATAACACATGAAACATAAAACTATGTCAGCATGCTCGATCTAGTTGAGTGTGCAAGGGTAGTTTTAAATACTACAAACTATAAAATAAAAGAATATAAATAAAGATATATATAGATAAAAATGAACCTTTGTGTGATTAGAGATGAAGAGAATAAATATTATTATTGAAGAACCTTGATATATGCCTATAAATTTTGTTAACATGGTCAATTGGGTTGATCAATATTTGTATAAAATTGCTATTGAGTGCCTAAAAGTGTATAGGGTTGACTGGGTCAACTTAGTAGTCTAGACTAGATGTCTAAAAATATGTAAATTTATACTAGGTTAATAGGGTTGATCTAGTAGCCTGTACCTAAAATCCTGCACATAAAAGTTGGATACTAGATTGACAGACTCGATCTAGTATGAAAAATATATGATAAAAATAATGATGAAACAATGAAAGAAATGAAAATAAGGTAAAAAAATCCTAAAAGGGTTAGTTCACATTGGGTTCACCAAAATGTATGCAATAAAAAATGCATCATGTCTATAAATCAATCCTAGCTCAAAGAAGATAGAGCATGCCTACACTTCCAATTAGGGATATATTTGTTAAGTAAGAGCATGAACAATATGGGGATTTACTAGACTTAATTACAGGATAACTTGTCATAATACACCATACTAGGAAGAGTTCCAAATCCTACAGTCTAAAAAAATCATGCAACAACCCTAAAAGAGTCCTAGGTTTAATGTTCACTCTATATATAATAAACAAGAAAGTAAATCTAATCTAGTGCACACCAAAGCTTATGGCATAATATAGGGGGTTAATAAAGAAATAAAAACATGCATAGGAGAATATCAATTAAGCTAAGTATGAGTAAGATCCTAACACATGGAATATGAAGAGTAATATTATTCGATCCAATACTTATGATACTTGTATCTACTAAAAGAGAGGAGAACAAAGTTAGAATATAATTACTTGAATTTAAACCCATAGAAACTCAATCTATACCTTAGCCAAAGGGGCTTTTCAAGAGGTTATTGTGGTTTTTAAGGATCAGCATCCAATACTTATCAACAAGACTAGATTCTCCATGAAAAACCCTAAGTTAAGACTCCTCAAGTAGAATGGTAGAACATATGATAAAGAAGCATGAATGAATAATAAATCTTGATTGCATATTAAAATAATGATGAAATGATCTTGTATTTATAGGTAGATCTCACCCTAAATCCTTTCAAATATGTTAGTTATATTGGGTTGACCTAATCAACCCTGTATGTTTTTGGGAGATAAATCACTAGGTCATGAGCCAGGTTAGTCGAAGGGATAACAAAAATCTAAGTGAAAAATATCCATAAATAGTATAGGTTCAACCTTGTCAACCTTGTATAGTAATTAGAGGCTAAAAAACATATAGGGTCAACCTAGTTGATCTATTATAGTCAAATGGTGAAAGGGGATCAAAGTGAGGAAAAGAGGGTTAGAAAGAGGGAAAAAATGTGTGAGTGCTCAAGGGAGGAGTAATAACCTAGGAAATGGTTTGAAGAGCTAGTTGGATTAGTAATAATGTGTCAATAAGGGACAATAATCCTATAAAGCACCAAAGGTCTGCCCACCCCTTTCTTGATGAACCCCTTAGGGTGTGTACTCAGAGAGATTGAGTCTCGATGGGTTTATGTAATATTTAAAGCATTAGTATTTGATAAAAGTTGAAAATATTATGTGTATACAAATTAGAGTTATATAAACTCTAAAAATATATTTCTAAAAATATAAAAGGTTTAACTAGGTCTAACTTGGTCAAAGGTGGAGCTGTATCTCCAAAAGGTCTATGCTAGGATTTGGTAAAAATAGTATAATGTCAAGTGTCTAATGTTAAATGTTTCACACAAACAAGGTCAAGTTGATGAATTAAAAATAAGAAGCCAAAGTTTAGGTCCAATTTTTTTCCAAATATGTCTAAATTAGAAAAGGGAAATGTTGCTAGGTCTTTTATATAAACATGAAGTCAAAATCTAGTTTCAAAATAGGTTGTGATAGGAGTTTTGGCCAAATTCAGCATCAAAAGCTATAATCCAAACAAAAGGATAATGTTTTTAAATCTAAAAAAATTAGAACATTTTGGTGAAGAATAGGAACTTTATTTTTGACTTAAACATGATTTTATTAGTGCAAAACACTAAATAAAATGCACTTGAAGATAGACTAATTTGATTAAACAAAGGCACAAACAATAAAGTTTCCAAACTTGAGTAATGGATTAACCTAGGTTATGCAACCAAAAAAATAAATATCTATGTATCAAACCTACTAGTTGAGGCCTAAATAAAAATCAATCAATGTTTGAATCCAAACTTGGAAAAGTTAATCAAAGACTCAACTAAGGTAAACTGGGGTTCTGATGATAACAAGCTAGGCAAATTTGAATGGTATAATATTGATATAAAAAAGATCCAACAAGGCACATGTGATTGGTTTAAATAATGTTGATTGGGATGTGAGATAATACAAGTATTTTTGAAATAAATTGGGAAACATAATGACATTAACACTCCCAAAATATGTGACAATGGTTGGTGTTTCAAAGAATTTCAAAGGCACAAGACTTGGAATGATTTGGGAAGTATAACATTACCCATCTCAATCAAGTGCCTAAATTAATGTTTTGACACAAATGTTTTCTAAGTTAAAATCAAGGTGTCAAATGGATGGCATAACACATCCTCAAACAATGACGTAATATGGACACAAGACTAATTCAAGACATGGTTTAAAAAACAAGTTTTAGTTTTAACATACCAAACAATACAATGACAAAATATAACTAAGTATATCCTTTTAAAACCCTATAAAGGTATGAAAAAGTGGGGTTGACTAAAACTAACCTATTTTTGATCATCTATATTTATCCCATGTGTAGACACTTTCATGTATACACACAAGAGAAATAATATATCAGTTGAGTCTATGTCGATTAGCTTATTATGAAAAGGTCTAGTCCTTTTCAAAACCAATACATCTATCATTTGCTCAGTGTAGTGTGATGTCTATATCGATCATACATCTCAAGCTTAACCAACCACTAGTAGAGATGGTTTAACTACTCAAACCACCATTCCAGTGGGGCAATTCCAATTTGTATACCCCCCATAGAGAGGGGTTGAAGATGATGTTGGGAGATTAAGCCTTGGGTCAAAGTTTCCCTATTTAACTTATGGTATGTGATGAAATCCCTCTCACAAAACAAAATTCATGAAATAAAAACTAAGTAAAAAATCTTTATGGTTATCTATAGATCTCCCAAGTCATGTGGGTTTTGGGAAGAACCTTGAAAAAATCTTTTTTACACATTTATACTAAGGCACAATTTACATTGAAAATGGTGCTTTTGATCCCACAAGTTCCCTATAGGGAATGGGGGGAGAGCATACATGCACAAATTACTTTTTATTCAAACAAATTCTAACCAATCAATGACTTAAATAAAATAGAACTTAACTTTGAAGTTAGTTCAATTTTATAGAACTAAATTGAAATGTTTGGTGATGTTCTTTGGCCCCTTGGCCCTAAGGTGAAAACACTTTAAAAGAAAAATCATAAGACATTCAATCATAAACATGCAAAATTTTCCTCTTTAAACACTATAGGAAATGTTCCTAATTATTTTTAAGCATCCAAATTCAAATGTGTGAATCTAAATCATGTAATTTTGTTTTAAACCCATATTCAAATGTTTGAATTTAACCTAATTCATTTTAAACACCAAATTTAAATGTCAACAACAATTTAATCTTGAAAATTAATGTTCAATGTTTTCCTTGACCCTACAAAAATAAGAGAGTAACCCCTTGCTTAGAATTACTTTTGAGTGTTAGCAAATGAAGTTTGGATTTGAGCTCTCAGGTTTTGGATTAAATTACACATAGTGATCATTGATGGTCATAGATAACTATTGATGGTTTCAAGGAAACCATTGCCAATTAATTAGTAGTAACCATTGATGGTTGAGTATAATTTCCACCAACTAATAAATGACCATCGATGATGACTTATGAACCCCAAGGCAAAACCTCAAAAATAAACACATTATATTAAATAAATGTTAGGCCAAAGATCAACAAAATCTAAAAGAAAAGTTTAGTTGGTGAGTTTAAATGCATTTCAATCTTAGAAATCAAGAACAAGTATGATATAAAGAATCATAATGAAAGTTTTATGTCTATTTGTACTCTACAACCCAACCATTAGTAGTTGGACCTAGGCATCAGTGGTCATTAAGAATAGTCGATAGTCACTGTGTAAACTTGGGTTAGCATAAAAATGGAAAAAAATAAACTAAAACTCAAATCTAAAGATTTTTAATCATTCATTTGAATATTTTAGAATTACATCTTCATCTCTTTGGTATGTGGGATGTGTTCAGTCCCACTGGGCATGCCATTTATGAACATAGGAATTCAATAAGGGGAGATTAGTATCATGTTAGTAGATGAAATCAAAGCTTAAAATACACTAATAAACTAACACCTTAATCCTATATCTTAGGGGGAACATGGTGAATAAGCCTAATGAAGACATGAATAGAATTCAAAGAAACAACAAAGTTTCCTCACCTTCCTTGATTGCTCCAAAGTATTTGTTTGTTGGTTTACTTGGCTTATGATTCAAAGGTCTTCGTCAATGGAGCTTGGCTATCTCTACCTCCTATTGGCATCATTAGATTAATGGATTTAGCTTGTGAATCTTGACTCAATATTTTTTCATAATAACACTTTATCAAAATAGCTTTAAAATCATTTGTGCATTATAACTTTGGCTTGAAAGAGCTTAAAATTATGAGTGTGAGGCCTTCTATTTATAAATGTTTCAAATGGGCTTGGATCAACAATGATCATCCATCTTAAGATGAATATGTGTGGACATGAATTAATTTAATTATTTAAATAAAATCCATAAATAATTTCATCATGATTTTGGAATAAAGGGCATTAATGAGGCATGGGAGGGCATAATAAGATATTTGTTGCATTTATGACTTAAAGAGGCCACCTCAAAAAATGATGTCACATGATGATTCAAGTATCAGAAACCAATTTCCAATAAATAAATATTCAATAAATTCCATGGAAATCTTACTTAAGCTCATAATTTGGTTTAATTTACCTAAGTAAGATTTTAAAAAATTTAGTGCAATTCTTTAGAAATTGGTGCATAAATTAATCAAACTAGTCTAAATGTCATATTATTGGGTCAAAATTTGATTGGAGTGAAATTAGAAGCTGATTTTAGTTTCATATAGACCAATATCCCATATAGGATTTTGTTGACACAAAATAACACTTACATGTGTTGTGTAGTTCTAAATTAGGGGAATTTAGTGATATAGAGCGTCAAATTATGTTTTAGAATTTTGGATCAAAATTATTTAGGAAGAAATAATGATATAATAAAATGCATTTCCCTATTTAGGAATACTTTGGCCTTAATTGGCACTTGTATATGAAAATTTTGAACCATTTAGCTCATTTTAGTGTTTTTAGGCCAAATTGTGATGTTTGCTTGAAATTGGTCTGAAGCTTGGTCAGAGGTTATTGGTGGCCAATTTTAGGTGTATACAATGATAAGGTTCATAATTCAATTATAAACATAATTAAAACCATTATTAATAACATTTTAGAGTGATATACTATTTTACATAGCCACTATTATGTTAAATATCCTTTACAAATAAGATACAATACAATACAATGTTAAATTTATAATATAATAAAGTATAATTCTACAAATGAACATTAGAATATCTAAATAACAAATGAATTTAGCCTAAGTATGATTAAAATAGGTTTAAAAATTGAAGAGGGAGAACATCATCTCAGAGTTTTACCCCTAACCATAGATCAATGGTCTCTTGCACACCTCCCATTGGGAGTGGCCCTATCCTTCATGGAGGGATAGATAAAGATAGTGAAAATATTGAGAGATCAACCTAAAACTATGTGTATACTAACAGTATTATATGTAATAATTATAAATACTATGTAATCCAATCCTCTATCTAAATTATATTAATATACACATGTAAATTAGATGTACAATGGAATGACAAATGTCTAAGCTATGACATTACTTTGGCCAAGGTTTTTAAATAAGAAATCAAATACACTAATTGAGGTCATATCCAACCATGATAACTCTCTACTAATGAATCATTATTCACACAATAATTGGGGTTAAGTTTAAAAGCTTCCCATTGGCACCCTCATATAACTATCACCAATTATCTCCATGCCAAAATCCATTCAAAAAATACACAATACAACATGCATTTATTACAACAAGAATAAATGATCAAAATAAAAATATAATAGAAAAATAAATTTCGTCATTTAATAATCTGAAATCAATAGAGTATGCACACAAAACTAGAATAATAGATCACCATATTCTAAGTCCACATTGTCATACCCTTTCTATACACTTTTCATGCATAAACTCTTATATTAATAGTTGATATTAACCATAATTTCATGAAATCTAAAATTGAATACAACATAATTAATCATTAAAATACTCTTAATAACTATACCTTTATTAATTTAATCTTAGTTTTATATGAATGAATAGTAATTAGATAAACCATGAACTATACATTAATCTACCTCATGATTCCATACAAAAGTAGCATCAACACTACTACATAGGAAATAGTATAATCTTTTAAGCTAAACTATTCTATGTAAAGTAATACACTAACCACCCCCTTTTTCCTCAAACATAAGCAACAATATTTAATCATGATGTATTCTATTTATACCCAATTCATTCCTATAGCCCAAGGTCTAAATATATTTTTGTTTACTCTATTTAAGTGAGTTTGATTGTCACTATTTTACACTATGCATCTATATCCTTTTAGAGTTATAAATTTACTATTCATAAGACAAACAGATACATCCAGCTCATATAAACTATTAATTATGCCCTAAAACAACTTATTATGAAGACTATTTCATAATGGGTTTAATTCCTCACCAAATTATAGCTCATGAATTTAAAAAGGGTAATATAAGTAAAACATAAGAATGCCACTTAATTAATTGTATCACTCATAATCTCAAGACTTAATATCAATTGGTATAGGTGCATGCATATGTATACAGGTGGCCTATATCCATCCAATCAATATTTTTTCCAAAATAAAATATCATCATAAAAGATATCTTGTTTATCGACATTTGTGCTAGAATACCCGAAACACAATGACTCTATTTAGGATTAAGAGTAAAAATTTATACATTTAAAAGAGAAAGGACCCTAATTGAGTTAGTAGGATATTCTACCCAATCTCTTACAATTAAGGACTCTTATCTATATTATATATCTATGCATACATTGATATATATATATATATGGATAATTTATTTATTCTTCTATCATTATGGCAAATTAAAGATTGCTAAAAATCTAAACAAGAATAATATTACAGTTATAGGTTCTCCTCAAGAGTCATATATATGGCTATAGGTTCTCATATTAGATTAACTATGTATCCCAAGTCCTCCATTTAGAGGTTGTTAAATGGTAAAGCCTCTATAATATAATCAAAAAAATTGAAATAATATTACATCGTACTCTACATGATTTCATATAATGTTTAATAATAGTTACAAGTAGAGGAATAATATCCCAACCATAACATCCATAGATAAAATTATAGGTTAAAAATATCAAAATGAATGTACAAATTCCATAAATAAAACATTCACCATAGATTTTATACAACATAAACCCTCAATGAGGTTGAAATTGACATTATACACTATGACAAAAAGAAAAAATAAGTCAATGCCACTTTTATATGCCTGGGGATGGAATAATAATCCATCCCCAAGTCTATAATCATGACCCTAAGAAGAATGCACTCAGGTATGCATGTTGGGTAACAAAACTACACCAAGTTAATAATTACCCTTTCATAAATAAAATACCAAACAAATAAAACACAATCCTTTATTTAATTAATAACTATATGGTGCTTACCTAGTAATACTAAAAATATCAATTTACAATCCTAGTGATGTAATTACCTACTTTCCCAAGCATATCCTCTTCTCATTTTCCTTCCTCTACGATCGTATTACCATCCCATCATGTACCCCAAACTTTTTCATCACTTCTTTTATTAATTTATCTTCTACCATGCATAAATTACATGTTTAAAAAGTCTTCCTATAACTTCTATCAAATTTACTGAACCAAATTATACTTCTCGCATGCATTTAATTTTCCTTCAGTTCTTTACTTACAATTTACTACCTAGTTTATGGCATGGCCACCATGAAACCCTACGATCTTGCTTATAACACCAAGTCAATATTTGTTATCATTAATAAAAAGATAATTGATTAATTTTTCTCCATCTCATTATTTTGCACATGAAATAATGGCGTTCCCCTAGAATTTAATGCTCCTAATACCCCATATTGTATCAAACCCTTATGCCATTTTTTTACCTTTGGTAATTTTATTAAGTTATAAATTAACATTTTAGTGTAAATCACACCCCCAAGACATAAACATACAACCTTGGGTTAAATGCCTAAATTCCCATTTCATATGCTTTTGACAATATTTACCCCATTAAAACCTTTTTAAATGGTATTATTGGCATGTTAGAACCAAAATGACTCATCAAACAACCTAATTAGTTAGTCAAACAACCAACAATAAATGCCATGAGACTCATGAAGAACAACATTTTGGAGAAGACTAATCAAACATGATAAAAGAAGTAAATCAAACAATTATAGTCATATTAATGAAATTTACTAACTACATAGCCAAATCAAACAAAATGGTACACTTACAATCACTAAATAAAGTGAAATGAAACAATATATCAAGGCAGAGATTTAACACACAAATAATCAATGAGATCAAGAAGTCATTAATCAATTTTACCATGCATTCACAATTCATTTTCAGTCAAATATTCAAATCTAGTGTGAATTCTCTCTCTCTCTCTCTCTCTCTCTCTCTCTCTCTCTCTCTCTCTCTCTCTCCTCTCTCTCTCTCTCTCTCTCTCTCTCTCTCTCTCTCTCTCTCTCTCTCTCTCTCTCTGTAACCCAATATTGATATATACAACCCCCCTCTCTAACGACACTCTCCCTAGGATTGTCTAAGAATGTGAATCAATCTTGCATCCATCTCCATAAACAAAATGTTAGTTAGTCTGAATTAACATAATAAATAACATATAACCAAAATAACTATTGAATATGAGTAAACTGTAAAAACATGATAATAATATATATGCAATAGCTATCCATATAGATATTGATCATGAAAATAATAATGTATCTATCAACTAAAATATCATAATTAAGTCTAACTTAGTATTAAATAATAGTTTTAATAATTATTTAACCACATAATATAATAATTAATGATTTAAACAAACCATATGGAAACTAGAGGAGACACCTCTTGTGTAAAATAACATCTATCTTTGAATCATTTTTTACAGTAGGTTGTAGACTATCCCCATATTCTTCTATTTGTTCGACATTGAGCACAAGTTGTTCGAGCATGCTATTTGCTTAAGAATTAAGTTTGATCAATGGAAAACCTAATATGAGGCCATAGGAATTATGCAAACCATGTGTCCTCATCATTATCTTGAAATAAAAATTATACTCTATTTATCACATAAGATAACCTATAATCATAGTCCCATACCGATTCGCTTAATTTTTGACAAATCTCTTTTAAGTATTATCTTGTTTGATTTAAAAAAATTCATCATTATGAATTGTTAGGTCATATAATATTTTAATTCCCATAGTATTTATCTAGAAAATTCTTTTTATACATGAACTCAGGAGCTCTACCTATTAAGGCTCCTATGAGTTCATACTCCTTTGCACCGTTTTAAGTTGCACCTTTAACCTAACATTTCATCTTAAATGTTAATAAGTATTATTCAATGTTATTATACCCATCATACAATGCTAAAGTGAAAAAAAAATTAGTAAGAACCATGCTTCTTGTGCTTGCACCTAAAACCACTGGCTATTGTGGATTAGAATTTACTATCATCTTAAAATTTGTTGCAACTTGAAATACATCCTCAAACAATTTCTTCTTATCCAATATGTTTTTAGTGTCTTCACTATATTTTCAAAATTTATCTATAAAATAGTCAAAACACATACTATTTACCATATTATGCACTTTTTATTATTCTCTATTTTGATAAATTAGGCACATGGATATGTACCCTTGAAATGAATGATCCTTGTTTGTGACTCTTGCTTCATTTGATCTTGAACCTACTTTAATCATATGATTTAAAATAGCTTATTCAAAATATTTTTCTCTCTTTTCCAAATAATATTATCCCTTGTAATTATGATCTAAAACTACCTTCTAATTGATCTAACTACTCCTCTACTCTCTTTATACTCTCTTCCATCTCCTTTGAATCATTTTCTGAATCTCTATTCATTTATGCACTCTCATCTATACCTTGTACTCTTTCCATCCCTCTCATTTCCTCATTTCCATCACCTTCATAATCTCTAGCTACTATATGATCTCACATTCATTATTTATCTTCTAAAATCTCTACTCTACTCCTACTCTCAAGTACATCAGGATTATTTTATTTATTTCATCTCCTCTATTGTCATAAGTCTCACTATAACCCCAAAATTATTTTCTTATTATTATTGACTACATCTTCCATGTTTTGGGTTCAAGTTCAAGTTTCTCTTCTCAGTTATTCATCATCACAAACATCCCCATAACACTCAAAGTGACTACCCCACATTAGATAGGATAGACACCTTTTACACAACCAACATTTTAATTAGAGTAGGTAGTCACTACATAAATTATATTTTAATACCTATTATAAATAAATATTTTGAAACTTAGAATGCAATTTACCCTTACAATAAAAACTCAATGATATATTTGTTGATGGTAGTTTTTAATCAATGATCTATTGTGCATATCTAATTAGAGTCCAATTTTTATAGCTTTTCTATATTTTCCTTAGTCCATAACAAGTGCTCTATCTCTCTTGGAGTGATTCGATATTACTCAATTATTAAAAACCATGAAACTAGTAACCCAGCCAATTCACACCAAAATATTTCATATGTCTCTCCACAAATATGTTTAGTTGTAACCTTTATCATACAACTTCCTATTGTCTTTGCCTCTTCTATGAAATTACAAATGATCTCATCCAACCATCATTCCAAATCTCCATGTCCACATCATCATATCAACATGTTTCAAAGTTATTAATTTTCCACACCATTATTAGTAGAGCTTCTTGGAAAACATATCAGAACATGCTAGTGTGTGTTTCCTTACAAATTAGGATATAGGTTCAGAATGTAGGAAAAATTTTAGATTAGGTCAAGTATTCATTCAATTTAGATTTACATTTTTATCTATATAAATACAGACTTAAATTATACATAACATTCATTATTGTTACATAATTAAACAAATTTATTAAGAATAAAGTATACAATCCACACATAAATAGTACAAAAAGACATTCAAAAAAACCATCATCTAATCTCTATATTTTAAAACTATTTTCCTTTATAATTTATCATTATATATAAACCTTACAAATATATGTCACTTTGGATTATATATTTTTAATTATATCTCGAAGGATTATTTTCATAATTTTTAATCTTTTGGAACACATACACAAGTTAAATACATATAAAATGATATGCATTATGCATCACCCACTTGTCATGAATCTACACTACAATTTTACAATCCTATTCTAATAAAAATAGTCATAATAAATCCTAATCCTTTACATTCATATTCAAGCTTAATTTTCATTAAATGAACATTCCAGTTTTATCCTAATTAAGGATCATATAATGAAAATAAGGTAAAACATATTGGTGAACCTTCGTATTTCTTGAACATTACCAAACCTAAGGTTACCCTTATGGTTTTATCCTTCTCTTTAGAGTTTTAATATTTCAACCTTAAGATCTTAATTTTAGACCCAATTTCTAATTTTTTCCTAATATTAAACATTACACATGTTTATAATTGATGAACATTATTTGAATTGTTTGAATCAATCCATAATTATAATAATTACATGTTTTTGTCCTTTATAATGTAAAATATGTAATAACTATGTAACTCCATGAATTGAATATTTATACATGTATAAGGCTATAACTAATGGTGAACACTCTCTAGCCTACCTTAATAAACACTATTGAAACCTCCAATCCAAGTTGTTACCTTTCATCACTAGGAACCAAAGGGCATGTATGATCTCCTTACTTCCTCCTAATCCCATTATGGATTCCATGGTACATAATATTCATCCACTTGATAGGCTTATTATGAATATAGACTATGAAAATATTAATGAGTAAGGAAAAAATAATGGGCATAAATTCAATGACACAAATGAAAGAAAATTAATTGAATATATGGATATAAATCCACAAATTGTTGATGAAATGTTATATGTAGTAAGATATTAATATAAAAATCTTTCCCAAGATAGTACATTTGGATAAAAATATGATCCCTTCCATGAAGTCAATCACCCCATTTGACTTTCCAATTAAACCATTGGAGTGTATACCACTACTATTCATACTATTCATACATATATACCTTAAGATACATCTCTAATGCCAATCCAAGGTGTGGTGGAAAGACAATTATTTTTGCATAATTCTACTCCTATCTATACACAACTAACTTAATCCAATCTTATGATGACTATGCATATTACATTATCAAGCTTGCCTACTCAATGTTCCCTCAAGCAAATTATTTTATCTCTATAGGTTTAGGTGTTACACTTAGATCAAGGTATATCTATACGTACTCATTAAATGGATTCACATACTTTGATACATAATCTATTAACCCCTAATATTTCAACATATTACTTACCTATAGGAATTTTATTTCCTAAACTTGTATTATATGATGGCAAAGGTGATATTGAATAACACATTTAATCCTTCCACCCAACATGTTTAGATTATGTTAATATAATTTTTTATGGTTATATGACCGCACACCCCCCCCCCCCAACAATTATTTAGAGCATTCCTTCCTTTATAAGATCAATTTCTAGCACACTTTTCCATCAACACTAATGAGAATTTTTATTATGAATAAATTTCCAAACCCAAGAAAGGGTCTAATGATTCAATCAGTGAGTATATTCTCCAATATAAGACAATGGTAGCTAATATGACCAATCATAAGACAAAAAATGAGTTACAAGATATCTTCAAGTAATGTTTTCTTTCACCAATTTATGAGTCTATATTATTAAATACATTCAAATATTTTAATGAATTATACCATACATGAAAATATTAAGTCAAGATCATAACTTTAAATAAATTCAAGCATATACCTAATGCTTCAACTACTTAAACAACCAAGGTTCAAAGAAAACAAGCTACAAGGTAAAATCATAAGAGAATAAGAATGAATAAAATACAATGGTTAGTGTAGTCACACAACCTATAAATTAGCTTTTATTATCTACTCCACATAGGAGGACATTTTAGTGATTACATCAACATCCTCATGTACTATTATAGTATTTTATTGAGTACAAACTCATATCTCTCCCTCCACCATAAGAGTTTGATGCAACTAGGCCTACACCTAACAATTACGACAATAATTCATATTGTGATTATCACCAATATTATAGAATTTATAAAAATAAATATTTCAAGCTAAGCTGTAAGATATAAGATATTATTGATGAAAACACTATTGATATAATCACACCTAATGAGTATTTGATATCAAAATCAAATGATAATCATAATTTGAAAATATTCAATCACCCCTTTCTAAAACATGAGGAAATAGAGACTGAGGATACATTTGAATTACATTATACATATAATGCACAACCTCTTATTATGACACATGGTCCAAAAATATAAAAAATTATTGGTATGATTATAGGCATATCATAAAAGTGGCCCATGATTACATGTGATGATAGAGATATTTTTAATGATTATTTAAATCTCCAAGAACTATTAATACTAGCTTACATTTAAAACCAAACTATATGCAGTGTCATATTTGACAATGATTCAATAAAAATGATTATATAATGACACTAATCAATTCTATTAGATACACAAAACATGATATAATAAGTGTGGTTTAGGGATTCAATGGATAAACACATAAAACTAGCAGATATATTTTACTACCTCTTTAGGTATGATTTACCGTAGTGGCTACCTCATTCCTTATTGTATCCAGTGACAGGGTTACTAACATGTTGTTAGGATGCCATTGGATATAAAATATCCATGAATTAATCTCTATAGTGCATCAATATATTGAGTATATACATTATAATAAGGTATTCATAATTTCATAAATTCATTATGAGTAGCCTCTTAAGCTAGAGGTATCTCCTCTTCCACCCCCACTACCACTATAGATAATTGTTACTCCTATTTATGATAATTATGTAGATGCATTTGTTACACCCTTTCTATACACTTAGTTCAAAAGAGAGTAATGAAATCTCTAAGGCAACCAATTTTATAGCAATCCTCAAATTAGAAAGTTATTTAGGACTTAGAAAGGCCACTATCTAGTATACTACACACTAAGATAGTACCATATATAATTCAATGTGCTCTAAAATGAAAGCAAGCATTGATACATCAACCTAATATAACTAAGACCTAATATGGTCCTATTACTACTTTAACTTGCACCCTTCTAAAATGTTCTTCAAGCTTCCCCCAGCTGAGTTGTAAAATGATAACAACCCTAAGTTGTGGGTATCCTATGATGGGGTTAAACCTCTGGAGTAGGTTGATTCCTCTTTTATGCTCTCATAAAACTAAAAATAAGCCTATCACTTCATGAGAAAAGGGTTAGAAGGGGATGAGGGATCCTAAGAAAGATAAAAGGTGATGCACCAAATATACAGGTCAATCCTCCCTACTTGACTTGAAGAACACTAATGAAATAAGAAGGGGTTGGGTTCAAAATCTAACAATCTACTATACATCCATATGGAGGTTCACCAAATTGCCTAGGCTAAGGTAAATGAAGGAGAGGTCCAAATAAGACACTAACCAGTCATAGTGTTCACATGTGGGCTTTAATCAAGAGATGTAGAACACTAAACATAACATATATGATAGGAAGAACTAGTAACTAGGTGAGATAAGTACACACTATACCAAAATAGTGAAATCAAAAAATAGCCTTTTATTACTTGAAAAGGTTAAAAATTACATCTTGGTAGATTATGGTCTAACCAAGAGAAAATATAAATAGATATCTGACTGGTTAGATGATTAATCTAATTATATATTTTAGGCCTGAGAGCCTCTATTTATAGTTGAAAAGAGAGAGAAGGGAGAAGTTGGTAACCAATTATCTATCAAATTTTTAGATATTTTTATCATTCTTTTAGTCTAATTATGATAGGCTATTATGAGTGAGATATCTATGATTATCCCTAAAAACATTCCACTGATTGAGCAAGGTGCTCTAGAAGACAAAAGTTAACCATAAGTGAAAAGTATTGATCTAGATGGAAGTAAATTCCCCAAATACTTTCCAAATCCCTGAGTTTTAGACTGTTTATTTTCCACTAGATTTTATTGTAAGGATAAAATATACATACCCATTAGGGACACATTATGCCTATTCTAAATAGTGGCTTATTGAGGCATGACTCGAGATGATCCTTTCATATCTACTATGTGCCTTAGGTCTTGAACCAAATTAATGATAGATGAAAACCACTCTAAAGACATTGGTTTTCCTATAGATATAGTATATTGTCTAGCAATTGATCTTATATGTATTGAGATCTAATTATTTTGATTCTTGAGTCGAGCTTATTTCACTTGATCATCCCAACTCACCTCCTTGTTATAGCTATCAATAATCTGACTGTTTGACTTGCTCAAGATCTTTTGGTCTTGACAATTGTCTATTATGTGCTCTTCCCTAAGTATATACCAAGAATTTTTAAATCCCATTGCCTAGTTCATAAAGCTTGAATTTGATGTTCATGTGAACATCATTTGATTCCTACAAAAACATTTGTTATGTCTTACAAACCCTCAAATTTAAGATCATATGGATTTTTCTTGGGCATAAAGTTGACACTTGCATGAATGTCTTTCATATTTTTTCTAACTTTGTAGACTTATAACTTCAAGCACAAAACTCATGATCCTAAGTGAAGATGTTAAATACATGAGTTTGATGGCCTACTCGATCCTCATTTAACAATGGCTGAGTGTGAAGGCTTGGTTATATTAATCTATGGAACCACCCTCTAAAGGTGTATAGCCTCTATCTTGACTCATTTCATGAGATAAAACTTGGCACAGATGATCTAAGAATTGGCATGTAGTATTTTGGGACCAATGTGAAGAAACCCATATTCATCCTAAGTATCTTAGATATTTCATGGAGTTTTCACAGCTCAAGACATGTCCTTTAAAAATGATTAATTACACCTTAGGTGTACTTAAAGTATTTTAAAAAACTTTGTGAGATTCAAGATCTCACTATTCCACTCATAACCATCCATATTTTATTTAAATCACTAGTTAGGAACTCTATCTCTTTCTTTGCATCGGGATTTTTAGCCATTGGGCACTAGTTTGATATGTAGGCCAAAAATGGCTAACATTCTTGGTGACTCATAGGGAATCATGCCTTATATGCTTGAGAACCCAATTCTATTCTAGTCCATTAGGCATGGAGTCAATCCTACTTTAACCTCTTAAAAGAATAAAAAGTAAAAAAATAAAAAAAAACAAAATAGGTTCATGTAGGTACCTAAAAAGAGAAACAACTAATCTATGAAACAAAATGTGCAGAAAACACTTAGAGGAAAAATTTGAAATCTAACCTAATATATATTATGATTTACAAATGCACCCCTTATATCAAATGGGAAACTATTATACATATTAAAGCTTTGAGATATAGTTTCTTTTCCTTGATAACTCCTTCCTATAGTTAAGAGCAATCAAATGATTATGTCTTCTTGGGGAGGCAACTGGTTCCTCTACCATTGCCTTCAAGTGTATAGGTTGGAAGTATGGGTCTAAAACCCAATCATCATGCTCTTAGATCTTTATGCCTCACAAGAATAGGTCCAGTCCTATTTTATCTATGCACTACTAGTTATGATCATATGGACCAGCTTGATTTATCCCCTTTAGTGTATCTTCAAGACTGGTCTCTGATCTTGTGACCTCCTGAGGCCATTTGAGTTCACCTCTAGCTTTTAAGGGTAGAGAGATGTCCAAGTTAGAGGTAGAAGTTGATAACCATGTTTTAAAAACTCAACATGTCATCTCTTAAGAAAATAATTACCTCTAAATATTTATTTCATTGGAGCTGTAACACTACTAGGGTTCTTTTAGGGGTAGATATATAGATCCTTTAACCATGATCCTAAGGCTATGAGTCTTATTTTGATGTCTCAGACTAGTCATTCAAGACTGATTATCCCTCATTTAATAAAGAGATTGTGTGACCCCTAAGTCCATTTCTTCCATGAAGTCATGGTATAACTACCACCATGACTCCTCTTAATCCTCTCCCTCCTCTTCATTTTCATTCTTCTAAATAGGCTCTTCTTGAAGGGGAGAGGGAATGGAATGCTAGGGTGGGATAAGGGGTAGGGGTTACTTGAATTGTTCCACCTTATGCTCCCATTTTATTGATATGTCTATCCACCATTAGATTAAGGTCTTTATTTCATATAGATCATTACTTATAGCACTATACTAAACTTCATCTCTGGCAACCATCCACTCTTTTGCCAACATCCAAACTAATTCCCTCATTTTTTTATGAGATGAGGTGGGATCACCTCAGACTCCACATCTCACTTTCTCATCACCTTTTCTAATTTTATCATGTTTAGTTTTAGGGCCAACAAGGTCGTAGTAGTAGAATGGTGGCCAAAGGGATAAATGGGTTGGTACGAAGGATATGTATCCTTATTATAAGGCTAATAAGGGAGATCAAATGGTTGGAAGGCTCTATTTGGTTGGTGATAAGGCTCACCAACCAAATGAGGGTGGAACTCTACCTTAAATTTAGCCATAGAGACTCATAAAAGGAGATTAGATGTAGATATAATTGCTTTAAGGCTTACCTAGACTATTGTAACTGGCTAAAGCTTGATATTTGCAAAATGTGCCTCGAAAGGTTGATATATAGAAGAACAACACCAATGATTATTCCACTATTTTATTCTTTTATTCCACCAAGTTTTCCAAAAACTATTACTACTTTAACTCATACCCTTGGGAGAATTTCTTTGGGTTCCCCCAGTTAAGCCATAAAATGAGAATAACCCTGGGCTGTGGGTATCCCATGATGGGTTTGAACCTTTGAAGTAGGCATATTCTTTTTTGATGCTCACTTAAAAATAAAACTAAGCCTAGTGTTTCATGGGAAAAGGGTTAGAATGCGATGAGGGATCCTAAGAAAACTAACAGGTGATGCACTAAATTTATAGGTCAATCCTCCTTGCTTAACTCAAAGAACACTAACGAAATAGGAAGGGGTTGGGTTTAAAATCCAACTATCTACTATACATCCATGTGGAGGTTCACCAAATGGCCTAAGCTAAGGTAAATGAATGAGAGGTCCAAAATAAGACACTAATAGTCATAGTATCCACATGCAAGCTTCAATCAAGAGATGAAGAACACTAAACATAACATATATGAGAGGATGAACTAGTAACTAGGTGAGATATGCACACATTATACTAGAACAATGAAATCAAAACATAGCCTTTTATTACTTCAAACAATTATAAATTCCATCTTGGTAGAGTTTGGTCTAACCAAGAGAAGGAATCAATAGAAAATATAGAGAGATATTTGATTGGTCAGATGATTAATCTGATTATATATTTTAGGCTTGAGAGACTCTATTTATAGAAGAAAAGAGTGAGAAGGGAGAAGTTAGTAACTAGTTATTTGTCAACTTTTTAGCTATTTTTATCATGATTTTATTCCAATCAAGATAGAATATTATGAGTGAGATATATGTGATTAGCCTCAAAAACATTCCATTGATTGAGCAAGGTGTGCTAGAAGACAAAAGTTAACCATAGGTGGCAAGTCTTGATCTGGCTGGAAGTGAATGCCCCAACTACTTTCTAAATCGTCAAGTTTTGGACTGTTAATTTTGCACCAAATTTCATTGAAAGGATAAAATCCTCATACCCATCGAGGACACATCATGCCTATTTTGAATGGTGGCTTATTGAGGCATGACTCAAGATGATCCTTTTAAATCTACTATGTGCCTTGATTCTTGAACCAAATTAATTATAGAGGAAAACCAATATAGGACATTGGTTTTCCTATAGATATAGTACCTTGTCCAACATTTGGTCCTATCTATATCAAGCTCTATTTATTTTACTTCTTGAGTCAGGCTCATTTCACTTGATCACCCCAACTCTCCTCCTCACTATAGCTATTGATAATCCAACTATTTTACTTGCTCAATCTCTTTTGGTCTTGACACTTTTTAGTTGTGAGCTCTTCCTTAGGTTTCTAATAAGGATTTTTTAACCCCGTCAGCTAGTTCATGGATCTTGAATTTGAAGTTCATGAAAAAATCATTCAATGCCTATGAGAACATTTTTTACATCCCATAAACCATCAAATTTAAGCTCATATGTATTTTTCCTAGGCATAAAGTTGACACTTGAACAAACATGTTTCATATTTTGGCCAACTTTATACACTTATAACTTGAAGCACAAAACTCATGATGAAACCAAAATTTTAGGGGATGGTTTTGGTGTCATGAGGAGCAAACCCATTTTATCTACTGGCCTAAAATGCTTCTTGAGTGAAGATATTAAATACATGAGTTTTCTAGCCTACTCGATCTTCATTTAAAAATGGCTAAGTGTGAAAGCTTGGTTATGTTAGTGTTTAGAGCGACTCTCTAAAGGTGTATATCCTCCATCTTGCCTCATCACATGAGCTATAACTTGTCATATATGATTTGAGACTTATCAAGTAGTATTTTGGGACCAATGTGAAGAAACCCATGATCATCCTAAGTATCTTAGATATTCTATGGAGCTTTCATAGCTCAAGACTTGTCCTTAAAAATTTGACAAATTACACTTTAGGTGTACCTAAAGTGTTTTGAAAAACTATATGAGATTCAATATCTAACTATTTTACTCGTAACCATCCATATATTATTCAAACCACTAGTCAAGAACTCTGCCTCTTTCCCTACATAAGGATTGTTAGCGACTGTGCACCAGTTTGATATGTGGGCCAAAAATGGCCAATAGGTCCTAGGCCTTATAGAGTTTCCCATTGTATACAATATCTTATGAAAAGTGATGATTATAGTTACATTATAATGTTTGATTCCTTCTTAGATTTTGACACACCTACACCTATTACTTTTCACTCATGAAGGTTACCCTTACACCATATGATATAGCCACTCCCCATGACTATCCCAGTTATGGGATAATGTTTTAGTACCTTTTTAAAATTAAATTAAATAAAAAATAAAATAAAATAAAATTGATTATTTTAATAATTAAAAAAAAATCATTTTAAAATAATTAAAAATTAAGACCTAAGCATGACATGATGTATAGTTACACTATTTATGTATGTATTTTTATCATGTGTTTGGTAGATGTAATATTATTTTTAGACACACATGAATAACATAGAATATGAGTACAATTCATGACATACATATCAGACATGAACACATAGATATTAGACTTTATTATACCTAGGGGCCATGCCAATGTTGGGGGAATATTATTATATACTTTAATCTTTATATGATATTTTACCATGTTGAACTACATCAAATGTTTATACATGCTTGCTAGTTACTCATATCTTATATAGTGCTACATGGATATGCTACTTTACTATGATGTGATATTGACATACATGGATAGTGTAGACTATTTTTTTCTTATTATATGCTCCATTGATGCTACTTATATCTTGCATTATGGGATAGTCATTTATTATTTATTTTTCATAGTTTTTTCCTTGGGTGTGACATTCATTCATTTGTCCCTTGGTGTTTTTGAATATTTATGTCCCTTGCATGTGGCCTTTTAATTGAAAAATATCCTTAGAGGGGACAGGTCCATTTTATATCTCCTCCTCCTCCTCCTCCTCCTCCTCATTATTATTATTATTATTATTATTATTATTATTATTATTATTATTATTATTATTATTATTATTATTATTATTATTATTATTATTATTATTATTATTATTATTATTAGTAGTAGTAGTAGTAGTAGTAGTAGTAGTAGTAGTGTGATTTGTGATAAAAAAATCACCCAATAAGAATAATACCAGTTAGGATGTGTAATAATGAGTTGCTTAAACAACTTGTATAAGTTTGGTTTTGAGAGTGTTATAGACTTAAATAATTTAGGATCTATCATTTTTATTAGATCCTATGTATGATGAATAATTATATTAATTTTTTTTAAGCAATCTTAGACAAAAAATAATAATTGGTATTCAAGTGAAAAAAAATGAATGAGAGTCTTATGAAGTTTTTTATATTCTCCTATATGAATTTTAGGAGTATTTAAGGTACTTTTTGATAAGCTAAATTTTTTATTTGTATATTATCTATTTGTTTTCTTATTTTGTTCATCTTAGAACTTCACATACCCATGTAGCCCTATATATAATTCTATGGTATGAAACTTGGAGTGGATAATATGTATTATCTATGGCTACACATGTCTTAAAAATTATGATTGCACTTTATGCACATGGTACAAAACCTAATTATATTAAATTTTATAGATATTATGACAATGAATTCAAGGATTCATAAGGTCATAACACTATTAGGATTTTTTTTATTAAAATAAAAAACATTATGATGTTTTAGTAGTCAAACACATTAAATATAAATTGAGGTTTAGACCTAATTTTAAAATAAATAAATAACATGACTCCAATTTTATTTTCATTTTGATTTTTATGGGATTTCTACTTGTGTGTTTAAGTCACCTAAATATGACTTCTATGACATTATCTTCCTCTATTTTTTTTTTTAACGATTCAATATATTTTGAAATGCTTGCTTACATGTTTATTTATTTTAACTTAATTAAAGTATTGTTATATTATTTTAATTATGGATCACAGTTTGTGATCTTAAACATTGAGGCATAAATAAATGTAAGTTTTTATATAAATATTATCACTGATATTATATTAATATATATTTAATATAATTTTATTACTAACTTTAATAAATAATTACATTAGAGGAATTTCATTACATGGCCCATTCTTGAGATTCATTGCGATGTCTAAATATACTATATGGGTTAGTTAAAGTTGGATATTGGGTGGCTTACAGTTGGATATTATTTTATTTCATTTATTTATAATTCCTAAAATATGTATGCTTAACTTGACACTTATATGTTGATAGGTTGTGTGTATGAATTGTTATCAGAGGAATTTCATTACATGGCCCATTCTTGAGATTCATTGCGATGTCTAAATATACTATATGGGTTAGTTAAAGTTGGATATTGGGTGGCTTACAGTTAGATATTATTTTATTTCATTTATTTATAATTCCTAAAATATGTATGCTTAACTTGACACTTATATGTTGATAGGTTGTGTGTATGCATTGTTATACCATTGCCTTAACTTTGATGTTTCAATCTCTATATAAACATTGATATGTGTTATTCTATGTTGACAATAATGAAGAATGGAAGGTAGTAGGTGATGTGTAGGTGATAATTAATAATTGAGCTCCTCCAGTGGGTGGTCATATAATCATGTGTTTATTAGATCTCTCATGACCTATAAGAGATAGTTTCTTATATTGTTTAGTTTAAATTATTCTCTAATTTAATTTAACACAGGAAAAATGTTTAATCTATATATTATGTATAACATTATTTATAGGTATTAAAGAGGTTCATTATTTTATTAATTTAATATTTTATGTAGTTTCTTACCTAGGTTGAAGGAAACTAAATTTTGGATTTGATTGAATCAGGACCATTTGGCCAAAGTCTCCTAACAAGAGACAAATATATTCCCACACTTTAATCCTTGCTTTGCTCTAAATTCATGAGTTAAGGAAATATGTTGTTATAATATCTATCAATGACATATAAACTAAAATTCCTATAGAGACTACATCAAACAATCCCTCAATAATGAGAGTTATTGAACTATTTTCATTATAGGTCAAGATTGAAATTCCCACTATAATTCCAATCGATATGTGTACTAAAAATAAGAGGGCCATTATTTTTATTGATATATTATTGAAAATGGAATTTTCATTATTATCATCACATTAAATAAATTTTTTTGAATCATCAAAATAAATTATAGGCCTCGCTAAGCTAAAAAAACAAATTGAAATCACCTTAACTATACATCATCCGAACCCCCTTCCTTCAACAATTTGTTAAAATGTCATGATTATAACAAGATGTCTAATGGTGCATGGAATTTTAGATGCCCCTAATGATATTCTAATGATAAAAAAGTAGGAAACTATTCCAAGCTATAACACCTACTCCATAAGTCAATGAATTATTCAATTATATAAAATTATAAATACTAAAACAAATTCAATTAAAATTAAAATGTAATTCTGAATCAATACCCATTAAAAAAATTGATTTAAGATAAATTATAAATGAAGGTAATAGAACAATTTTTGGGGGGATTTCTTAATTTACCTAAAAAATAACATAGTGGAGTATATAATATGAAGAAATTTATTCAACAGTAGTTTTTTATCCATGGGTGACACCATGCATATGAAGATGGTTATGATGTTTTAACTCCCCACTATGACTAGTTTATGCCATAGATATTTATATTACACCAACCATGAGTGTTTGAATCCTAAGGTAAGCCATTAATACTATCCATTAGTTGTAGCATCTAATATAATATTTCCAGCTTCCACTAGCATAGCTAAAAATATATCAAAATGGATTTTTTTCAAAATCCCTTCATGCATTCATTACCAAAATATTCAAATGCATCAAGACAAATATGCACAAAACTAGCTACAATAATAATTATTGTAATAAAAATCATTATGAGTAGCCATTATTAAGGATCTTTTCTATAAAAATTTTCCTTAAATTCGAGATCAACTGGTTATATGCTAGGTTTAAACATGATAGATAGTATCCACAGTGATCAACAAAACATTGGACATATTGTAATAAATAATGGACTATTGGATCTATTATGATGATTTTATAGGTGGGGAATTTGAATAATTTGGCTCTATTTCTCATGGGGGTGTATGAAACTATAATGTGGTAATTAATTTTAGTGTACACATGGTGCATAGGGATAGGGGATAATTTTGATGGATATTTAAATATATTTACATTTTTATTTTCATCTTAAAATACATTTATTTTGTAATCATGATTCACCATGTATACTATAAATAAGTGTAAAATATTATAATAAATATACATTTTACCTTTCAAGTTTCATTTGTCTGATTTTAAAGTAAATGTTATATAAATAATAGTAATCAAAATAATTCTTCATAGACTTTTTCACATATTAATTTGAATTATTTAAGTTTTGGAACTACAAAACCTCATAATTTTAATATATTTATTTATCTATATAATACAATAATGATATCAAAATCATTATTCAATTTATATTAACTTTTTTAGAAAAAATAAAAAATCACATGCCTTCCAACATAACACTAATCTATTTTATCAACAATAATCCAAAATGTTTTAATGTATTGTTGGACTTGTTTTGAAAAAGGGATCTCCACATTTACATATTCATGTAAAATAAAACTATTTTATAAAGATAAGTTCTACTATGACATTATCCATAGAGTACACACAGTGAAATGGTGCCTCTTTGATGATACTCTAATAGAATGTACTACTTTTTTATAAGTATGACATATATGTCTATGATTGGGACCTAGGTCTTACATTTATTTTAGTTCTAAGTGCCTTACCACAACTCATTCCATGGCCTTATTCAATACCAAAAGTATAAAAAATTAATTAAACCTGGGGGCCTAGCAATATTGCATTGCATGATAACAACGACTACACCTTATTCACCAGTTCCCAACTTTAGTGGTAGGTTTAGTAATATATAATGGCTTATTAGGAGTAATATATTTTTGTGTAATATAAATTATCCATATTCTAGTTGCTTCTTTTCTTACAAAAAATTAACTATGCAATCGTCATTTTAAATTGAAAACCAATAACTCAGCTTCCCACCATTGACCCACAAAAAGTGAGGTAAGGTTATTATTTTTATATATATATATATATATATATATATATATATATATATATATATATATATATATATATATATATATATATATAAATAATAACCTTACCTCACTTTTTGTGGGTCAATGGTGGGAAGCTGAGTTATTGGTTTTCAATTTAAAATGACGATTGCATAGTTAATTTTTTGTAAGAAAAGAAGCAACTAGAATATGGATAATTTATATTACACAAAAATATATTACTCCTAATAACTTAGCTTCCCACCATTGACCCACAAAAAGTGAGGTAAGGTTATTTTATATATATATATATATATATATATATATATATATATATATATATATATATATATATATATATATATATATAAAGAGAGAGAGAGAGAGACTATATTGGATGGTCATATGGCTATGTTTTCATTTATTACCATAAACTAAAAGTAAAATTATAATAAATACAAGATTTTTTTTAAATATTGAATAAATAATTTCCATGAAAATTTTCATGATGCATAGGGTCAATTGTAAAATATAGTACTTGTATATATTATTAGTTCCCTTGGATAAGGATTAAAATAAAAGAGTCCCTTTTAAATATCACAAAGTTTAATAATTAATGGACATTTTGAAGGGGAGGAGACTAAGGAAATATTATTTCTTGTAGAATGTATGGGTTGTTCCTTCAGGGTAGAATGTTGTTTTTTGTGTTTAAGGATTATTTTTTAGTTTAATTTATTTATTATAATCAATATTTTGTAACCTTTTATTAATTATAAAATAACAATAAATAAGTTTTTATTGAATTGAATGCACAAATATAAACTACAATACATGTATGGAGTGACCCCACCATTAGATACTCTCACTTTGTATAATTTTGACTAGGAAATCTTATTCAATTTTTGGCCACCCTTAATAGCTTGTCTCTTATTTATGTTTTTTTGTTGATGTGATTTGTAAATTTGTACTTATGTTTTTATGGATATAGTAGGATATTTAAATATTAAATTTTAAATTTCCATGTTTATTTACATTTATGTTTAATTTTAAACCCTATTTCAAGCAAATATAGTCAAGGGTGGCATTATCCTCTTTGTTCTTTACTAATTTGGTTGTCTTATTCATATGAGCCACCACAAACATGAGCATTGAATCTTAGTAGTTATGGCTGGTGTTGCCAAATTCCCCCTAAAATTAGGCACACCTTTGTTCATGATTAAATTTTTCAATATAATACCCCTCTTTGGTTGTCCCTAGCTCATCTTTAACACTATAAGTAATTTTAGAGATGAGAATTATTTACTTATACAACACTATCAAAAATAATATTTTATAAACATCAGTCCACAACCTAAATTGAATTTTTCATCCTCTAGGAAATTAAACACTAAATATTAATTTTAATAATACTATCATGGTGTTGATGAGACAAAAAATAGGTATTAAATTATAAATAGTGTCATCAATTTTAAATTTTTTCCTCTCAGCCCACTAATTATATACGTTCCTCATCAACATTTACCATGATCTATTTTTTCTCAGGGAAGAAAATCCATATGGGATGAGGGTTGTGTTTAAGATTTGTATGTATATTGAAGTTAAAAAATATCATTCACATTCAATAATTTAATTAAACCCTAAAAAAATCTACAAAATTCATATCTCTTTATTTAACACCACCTCACCATGCACATACTTCAAAAAAATGTGTCACATATAATAATGATAATGAAACCACTAGAAGTGAATTTTCCAACTAAATAATGAACATAAAAAATGTAATGCAATGCAATGTATATGGGATAAATCACAAATACATTAATCATACACAAGAACTGCAACATGTCTAGTAAAGTAGTTACCTAGCATGTCTCACCCTTTTTTAAAATAATAGTAGCGATTGACATGTATAATATGTTAGGAATTGTATATGTGGTAGGAACACCTCCATTTTTTTTTTAAACATATAGGTTATGTATCTCATAGGGATTTTTTAAAATTTTGATGTTTCCATTCCATGTGTTCCAGTAATGTATAGTTTTTCAATATAGTATGATATTTTTTTCAAATTAGATTTGTACACTTGAAATGATATGAAATTCCCTAACGCTATATATATATGGGTCCACTAAAACCATAAATGTCACTAATAATACTACTATAAGTAGCTTAGTTTTTTTAGTTTTGAAGGTTGAGTAACATTTATTTTAATAATTTTAAAGTACATAGTTTGTTACATAAATTGGAATCAAAAGTCTTTAGTGTGATAGTTTAAATCTCCATAAATGAATGTATAAAATCTTAGGTAGTGCCTAAATTTAGATAAATCAAACCACCATAGCAATTGGAGAGATTATATAGAGACTAGTGGGGATTCAAACCTAGGTCCAGAAGACTACCCAAAATTGGTAAGGCTTGCAGTGCACTGGTTGCTATTTTGCCTTTCTTTCATTCATTGAATAAAGAGAAATGAGAATTATTATTATGAATACAATGTTTTTTTATTAGTGTTATTAATATTTATAATGAAAAAATATTAGAAATATATGTTTGCATATAGCATCTTGCATTAGTCGATTAGATGATATAGAGGCATCTTTCATTGAGTAAGCTTTTCCATTTTCTATTTAATCAATGTTAAATTCATCTAATTTTTTTTATATTTTTGAACAAGAAAAAAAAATCATTTAACTAGTTTTAGACTCATCTAAATTGACACGTGATGCATTCTCTATGTTTTACAAGAGCCATTAGATATCTGACACCTATTTTTATTGAGATATGATTCTTGTTTCAATAATGTATTAGGTAATTAAAATAGTTTGATGGAAATGCATATTTCATTGAGAGATGTGACATGTCATATAAATTAGCATGTTTATATTTTTAAGACTATTTAAGTTCATCACCTAAAATACCTTGTCATTTCCTCTAACAATTATTACCCATTGTACCTTAAAACATTTCACTACTTAAATGTTTTTAATGGCCTTACCTTTCCCCACCACTTCCCCATTGCTTAAAATCATTGTAGATACATTTAAAATGTTTTACAAAAGAATACTTTACTAAAAATAGGAAATTACACATCTTTTGTGTAACTTGCACCTTTGGGGCAATCGCTAGTTAATATTATGTCTCATTTAAACCGAAAAGGAATAAAAATGTATATACAGACTAAAATGACTCAAAAATACAAATTTTGAGTTCTAGGATAAAATGTTGAATAAAAACTCTAGATTTATTTATGCCTTTACTTATTTTAATATAAATCCAGCTCTAAAGTACTTCAAAGTGTTTCAATTCTAAAGTGTTTACACAAGTAGCTCCTGAGTATTATATTATTTTATTTATAATTGATATTATTGAATGATTATTTTATTATTAATTATTAATTATTATTAATTTATTATTATATTAATAATTAGTTTAATCAAGTAATTCTTAAATTTAAAAAAAAATATAATGTCATTTCTTATTAAAATGTCATAAGTCCCACTTGTTTGTTATTAGTCCCCCTTTTTTGTAAGTCCCATTTTTTTGTTAATAAGTCTTGATTTTTTGTAATGAGTCCCATTCTATTGAAATAAAACTATTTTTGTTTGGAACTTTTATGAATTCTAAGTTTTTGAAATGGCCCTTAACATATAATTTCAGGACATTCTACCAATTAATGTTTTTCATTGAAATATAAGATACACAATCTATTTGATATAAATATTATGTAAGTTGAAGGGGACATAATATAAAATTAAATTAATCTATCTTTAGGCCTAATCAATAAATGCAAATATTTGACAATTCACTTCTCAATCATGATAATAGAAGAAAAATAATGTTTATATAGATCTACCTATTCATCAATCAATGGTTTCTATTGATCTTTATTTATATGGTATTATTTATTCCTTCATCAATTCTCAAAATTGAGATCCATTTATTACATTTTGTGACCATGAGATTCCAAAATGATACTTACAATGGTCCACTCTATATGTATGTTTTTGTCGATTCACATTCTACAATGACACGACATCATAATAGGAAATAGTTGAAGTTAGAATTTAATTAAAATGTAACATTTTTTCATTAGAGGGTGTACTCAGTAAGATAGACTTGGCACAGCTATGCTACTTAAGAGTTATGATGGTATTACATGGACACCCATTAATGGTATCACATTCCTACCCAACGTAGGCTCTACGAACCTATTAGTATAGTTATACATATTATTGAATAGTGTTACTTAATATATATTACTTGGATGCCCATGACTAAATAAAATTAGAGCAATCCCATCCACATTACATTGATGTCTCAAATTTTGTCATGATAAAAGATTATATGCTATTTTTGGCACATTTAATGAGATACACATATAACATCAAAAAAACATGAGATATTATTTAAAGTTATTCTAAAAAATCAAATCTTTCAAAATCATATAGTATCTATCATAATTTTACCACATAAAATTATGGTTCCTATTGTTATTTCAACTATAGTTTAGATTACTTGAGCTATTTCTCCTAGATTTACAAATTCTACAATTTCACCACTAAGAGATACACTGCATAATCATACATGTCCTAAGATAGTTTTACCCCAACCTTTTACATATTTTTTTTACAAAATGGTGACACTAGGGTAACTAAATATAATTTTAAATGGTAAAACTATGTACACATGAGGCACCCAAGATAATACATTCCAAAATAGTAAAAAAAAAACTTAAAGCGATAAAATATATAAAAATATAGGTAAATTATTGAACAAACCATGTAAATGCAAATCAAAAAGGAGAGAGAAAAATAAATAGACCTAAGAAAAATTATAGAAAATTGAGATAAAAAATTGGATATAGAAGTGATTATTATACAAGTTTACAAATCAGGATGTAAACTTTTAAAGGTGACATAATTGACAGGTCAACGATTTTGTATAGCAAAGAAATTAGTAAGCTTCCAATTATGTACCTTTAATGTTGTTGATTCTTTATCTAGGCATCAACTATGTACTATGCTTGCTTTTTGGTTATGTAATTTTATAGGCAGGTGTGCACTATGATGACAAATATGGTTTTGACTATGTTTTTTAGAATTGGTCAGTAAAATGCTCTAAATTTTTTCTCATTTTCTCCTTTACCTAATCCTCAAATATATGTATAAAAGAGTGGGTGAACTTACCTTATTTGGGAAACATATCAAGGATTTGTAACTACATATCCCACATGTTTAGAATTAGATTTAATGTATTTATAGTGTGTGTGAGTGAAATCCTAAGCCCAAGTGAGAAATAATGCTTCACCTTCTCTTCCTATAATAATCAAATACAGTTAGATGTCCTCCCTATAACCTTCATTTATCACAAGGTGTTGATGTCACCATAAATTGAAGTGATCTGGACACAATGGAGATTCAATGTTCAGGATCCTTGATATGTGTAGATTGAAATGTAATCAATGTGTGAATCAAATTTGAATTAAAATAGAAATGTAAATATCACTTAAATTTCACTTGGTGAATTTTTAAAAATATAGTTGTATATATAAGGATCTATAGGATACATCGAACAAAATCCAACCATGGGAAACTATAATAAGAAAAAGTGAAGGCATGGGGAATCATGACAAGGTGAAATATATATAGAAGATCATGAGGGATGGAATCTATAGATGATATTTATGTATTATATAGAACCTTAGTATTATACACTTGGTAAACTCAAACCTTGGTTGTTCCTCATAGTTCTAGACCTTTCTTACTTTCACAAGTCTTGATTCTACTCTATCTTATGCCATTTGGCTTATCTATTAGTTTGATCAATCTTATATTAATGAAATAGGCCTTCTATCTTATACAGAATGCTTGAAATGTACTTATCTTACATCTCTACAAGTTCTAAACATGTACCTACTTTCTTTCTCCATGGGCATTAACATCAAGGATAGTTACTAACATCAATGTTAGTGTCTTGACCTAATGCAAGTGTCCAGTGCCCTAAAGTCATCTAATTTGCAAATGAAGCATATCCCAATGGTCAGCCTAATTTATTTAATTTATGAGTTAATTCTCCAAAGCGATTGATATAAATATAATATCAACCCTCATTCATTCCTCACCTAGCAAAAGGCCAAGAGAAACTAAGGCACTTTATCAAAATCACTTTATCAAGCATTAAATTTAACAAAGCTTCCTTATTTCCATACCATTCATAGGTAAAACACATTTATAGGTCTAAATTACTAAATGAGAAACCCAAGATCCCTATTTTATAAGTTACAAGCTAGGTCACTATTAAACTTGCTTTGCATAATATTACATGATTCACACACAAGCCAATGCATAGGGGAGAACTACATCAGTTTGAAGCCCTATTCAGAGTATTGGATATTTGGGCATCACTCATTGATAGAGGGATCTTTGGGGACAGCTTGACACCATGTTCCCATTAACCCATTTTAACCCAAATTTATTATGAAGATGAAGAACTAGGGTTTTAAAAATTCATGAGGAGAGATAGTCCATAACCTAGATCTAAATTCACTAGTGTAAGGAATAGTCAAAGCTAGAATCATCTAGGTGATTGCATCCTTTTCTATCAAGTATTCCATACTACAAACTTGTGTCTAACCTAGATAGTAGTGTTTATGAAACTATCCCATACTAATGCTAGTGTTGAGATCTCCAAAAACATTAGATCTAAAATTTGATGACTGTTATAAAATCATATTCTAGAATACTTTGTACTTGTTCCAAATATAACATTTTGTTAAAATAAAAAATATCTAAGTATATTACTTATTTTTCATTTCCATGCATAGATTATTTGTACTTTCCATGTTTAGCCTATTTTCAACATAAAAAAATTAGTGTATGTCTATATTTGAGTTTATCACCTAATTGGTTTGTTGTAGATCTGATTACTACCCTTGTTCATTAGTTTATATATTTTTAACCCTATTAACATCAAGTTAGAATTCCTATATCTATTTTATGGTTAAAAATTTGGTAAACCCAATCTTTGAACATCAAATCCTAGGATAACTTAGTTTTTTCTATTTTTTTGTTACTCATCCCTAATTTCTATAATTTTACAATCATGCTTGTCATGGATATCTCTGTAAATTATTTCATGGTCTAATACCTTATAGTTGTTATCATTTGCTACATTAGTTTCATTTTTAAAGTTGTTAAGCAATTTGTGTCAATAATGAGAGGGATTTAAAGTGGAAACAACACTTGAGATCTATTTAAAATTCCTTTTACAATGCTATATAGCTAGTATCTAGATGCCAACATTCATTCTCTCAACCATTTTTTCTACATAAGTCTTATTTGAATGAAATCTACCATCTCCTACCCATTATTCTCCCATAGATTTTATTATATTATGTGGTCAATGTTGTTACTACTCAAAGAGGTAAATTTGTTCAACCCATCCCACCATCTATTAATATACAATAGGTGCCTCCTAAACCTAAGCTTGTAATAAAATCTAAGGGATATGACATTATTGACCAATTGAGAAGTACACATGAAATTTTTTTAATGTTCAAGCTTCTAAAGTAGTTTAATGTCTGTAAGGATATCTTATACAATTAATTATGTGAGACACAAGTTATAAGTGATATTTATCCTACTTATTTTGTATATATTTTAAAATATATCAAGAACAATAACAAGATCATCACATTTGATCCAATAGATTTACCCTCTAAAGATATTGTTGACCAAAATTTTCATGTATTCATAAAAGTGTCATTATAAAGTAAAGGTATAAAAAGGGTTCTTGTTTATAATGGATTAGACCTAAAAACCATGGGTATTAACAAAAATATTATTCAAAACATAGTTATGCACATAAAAGGGTTTGACAATTCACATAGCCCTCTGGTTGGTCAAATTTCATTAGATGTGACCTTAGGATCAAAACTAATTTCAACTACTTTTTAGGTCATGTCTCAATCCTTAGATTATAATTTACTTTTGGGTAGACCTTGTATAAATTTAATGGAATTAAACCCATCTACACTTCATCGATGTATAAAATTCATATATGAGGGGACCTTATTATCCATGAATGTTAATGATGACCCTTTAAATTTTTTTAAAATGATACATTTTAAAATTGAAGGCATCCCTATAGTGGTACCACTTAAACAATACTTCATTTTGAGCATATACATACATATGAAATAGGTGAATCAAGTACAAGGGCTCTTTTATCTCTAGATGAAAATAAGGTACCAAAATATAAAATGTACATCGATATGCACAAGGAGAAATAACCATTACCAAAATAACCAATAAAATTACAAGAGCCCCTAATATTTGAGCTTCCTTTATTATTCAATACTAAGTAAAAAGATGGACATGTTTTAGATTAATATGAAAATGATGATGATACAACCTATAATATGACATATGAGAAAATGTGAAACTTAAAATTTGATCCACTTGATCACCTACCACATAACCTATTCAAACATATGGGTCCTGACACATATAAGCTAAACCCACTTAAAAAAAGTATAAAACTAAATCTAGATAAAGGAAAAACAAAAATAACATACGAGCATGTAAATGTTGGTTACTCCACACATCCCTCTTGGATAAAAACATTGAGTCAACCTTACAAGGGTGAAATGTAAATTCATCATGTGAATAATATGTATTCTTCTCAAAAAAATTCACAAAAAAAATTACAGGTCATGACATAATAATGTATTCCTTTCCTCACAAAGGAAAATTAATACATGTTCCAAATGATATCACTACTACCAATACACATGTAAAAAATGAGGAGGAACATGTTATGTACCTTTTCACCCTATCCAATCATGATGCAAATAATGTAAAAGATCCAACTTAAGGTTTTTAGGAAATGAGTGGGGGGAGATACCTATGACCATCCATTGGATGAGATCATAGAGAGTCTCTTCAAATATTCCAAAAATACCCAAAAAATCAAAAAATGAAAACATTCAAAAATCTAAAAATATGTTCAACACCTACATGTTTTATTGGCTCTTTAGCATCTATGTGTTAGTTTTATGTTGATGGATGACATATTAAATTAATTATACATACACACATGCATGTAAAACTTATACTTGAGTGTGGTACATGCATAAATAGATACATGATCTAATATTATTTTAGATGTTGGGCCTTCCCTATACTCATGTCATGCAAACATTGGGGCCATTAACTTCTTTGGTCTTGATACACACAGGTTATATGATTCAATGGTCACTCTACATTATCATATTTTAGAATACATATGTACTTAAACATGCATATTATCCATGATTATATCTTACACATGGTACTTGATATGTGATACTCTTAAACATGCTTATTGACATTTTTTTCCTAACACACTAGATCCATGGGCTACTATGACATGTTTATGATGGTTTCTTATGCTTTAATTTTTGTGTTTCCTTTAGTATCTTGCCTTGATAATGTATTCCTTGCTTGATCATTTGAATATGTTCCTTTGCTTGTAACCCCCGTGCCTATGTATGCTTTCATTGAAATTTTTATATGTCATATGGAAATTTGAATAAGTCATTCTTGCTTTTATCAACATTTGACTAAGTCATATCCATTTGATTGTGTGTCATTTAAACATGCCCCTTTTTTAAAGTATCCTTAGACCATTGCCTTTTGACTTACTTTTGAAAAATCTTGTGTGTGTGAATGTTTGCTTTTTGAGCTTGTACTATTACTATCTAGACATTTTCATGATCTTTAGCATGCATCTTAGGCCTATATGTGATCACATTAGTTCTATGTGCTTCAATGCTATATATACCTAGATGTGTTCTTTATATATGCTACATGGTTATATTCACATATTATACAATTGTCTTATCATTTTGAGGTGAGGTAACTACCAATTCCTATCTTTCCCTCACCTCAAAGAGGGGAATGTAATAGATAAATGTTCTCCACACTTGGCATAGTTTTATATTTATTTAGGGTGTGTCATATGGACATGGCTTCCATAGACATTCATAGTTCTCAAATTTAGTAGAAGCATGGTTTGGAAGTATGTTATCCACACCTATTAAGTATTTAACATCTCTAGACTATAATGGGGGCATATTTTGGACACATGTTCTCCACATTGGAAATTATATTAGTTTCTAGATTTCTCCATATATAATGTGGGCATGATTTGGAAGCATGTTCTCCACACTTACATAGTTTTATGAATTGGCCAAAGCACATAGTTATAAGATTTATATTAGGTGTGGAAAAATTATATACATTGGTACCATTTTTATACACATTTTCAGCAAGAGACATACTTAATGGGCATATGCTAAGAAATTTTTGCCTAATATTTAAAAATACAAATTAGTTTCATATTCTAAAAATCTTTCACATACTAATACTTTGATTAGACATTTATATACTTTATTAAGCTAATATATTGTAGTAGGTGTTTCACTTTTTGGTAAGGTTGAGGTGATTAAATAAATTAGATTTACCAAGTTTTTAGTTTGAACTTGATTGTATCATCTAGCCTTACAACGTTAAAAGTATCATTGGGTTACACAATTGAGTTGATCTCAATTGATAGGTTAAAACTCATTTTTTGATCCAAGGTTGGGTACGTGTGCCTTCTAATCTATATTTTTATATCTCTCTCCTTGGATATATGCACTTGTATGTCCCCATGGTAAATTTACTCTCACCCTTTTATGTTCTTGTTGGCCTAGTCCTTGGACATGAATTCAATCCTTTTCAGAATGCCTGCCCAACTTGCAATCCATAATTTTTTATCCTATGTTGTGATTTGTGTGTTTGTCATTGAGGAGTAGATCCTCACTTTTTTAGTTAAGGGTCATTACACTAAGGTTTATTTATTGATTCATTTAAGGAGAAATATATTTAGAATGAGGGTCTTACCTTTTTTATATGTTCCCTCGTTATCTCCCTCTAAATCGAGTATACCTTTTTTATAGTGGTTTTTCTCTACAAAGTAATTTTGGTCCTCTACATGGAGAACTAATTGGGACCCATCATAAATGAGGTTTTTATTAAGTGTATCATAATCATATGGATTATTCCCTAATATTTTAATTTCAATTATATTTTTTCTATGTGGTATATCTTAAAATATTGAGTTTGATTGAGTCTGAGATTTTAAGATAAGTTTCTAGTTGAATTCATTTGTGGGTTTGCTTATTTGGAGGTTTTAATGTTTTGGATAAGATCATGATTTTTATTATATATTTTTAAAACATTAATAATAATATTTGTAAAACCTCATTTTAGGTTTTGGAGATGGATTTTCTAAGTGTGATTGGGTTGATTCCCATGAGAACCAAGTACTTATGATGCTTACTATGTGGCCAAGTATGGAAATAATTAGGTTATGTTAAGGGTAGTGTTTTATGGATTAAAATTAAAATTAATCCATGAGGTTAGGTAGGGTGTATCCTCTATTTAGGTTTAAGGTTCTAGCATTCATGATTTATATAGTTTCTCACTTATGGAGCACATGGAAAATTAAGGTTAATTTATTCTAACTCATGGGAGTGTTTTTTTGGATATGTAGACATTATTTATAAGTTATATATCACCTTATTATTATACATTTGTAAAATAAATTACTTGGATATTCCTCTAAATTATGGACCTTTTCCCACTATTGAAATGCTCACATATATTATATCTATATGCCTATTACTTATCTCTTAGTTTGAACAATGTTATTATAATGAATCAAACCTTATATCATTCTAAAAATGTTATGAAATTGACTATCTTATATTTCTTAAAGTTTTTTACCTATGCATTTTTTCCATCTATTGAACACTTGCATCCCAATTAGATGCATACATCGATGAAAGTGTCTTATCTTGATGCAAGTGTTTAATACCTTAAATTCATCTAATTTACAAATATAATGTATCCCTATGATTATCCTAAGTGATTTAATGTGATATATTATCCAAAAATATTTGTATATATATACAAGATCAACCCTCATTCATTTTTTACCTAGCCCAGATCAAGTAACTCACAAGGAAACTTACCAAAAGCATCAAATCAAGAATTAAAGTGAGTAAACATTCCCTAGTTCCCCCTATTTCTATATCAGTCATAAGGAAAACATATATATAGGTTTTAAGTAATGAATAATTATCCGATGAGCCATTTTTTCCAAATTACAATCTAAGTCATTTTACTTGATCATCACATATTATATCCTTATGCACACACAAACCCACACATAGGAGACATATCATCATATTTGATGCCCACTTTAAATTAGTGGATATGTAGGTATAATAAAATTATATATGGTATTTTGGTTTATAATGAAACCTTGATCCCACTAACCCATTTTTTCCATAGTCACTATGAAGATGAAGAACAAGGATTTTGATTATTCAATAAGAGTGATTAATGTAGGAACATCACCCTATATGATCAATTTTGGATTTTTATTATTTTTTTGTGGTTTTATAGGGTATTGGTATTATTTAATATCCTCATTGAGTCATTTATATGTCTTATATGTTAATACAATTTGAATTGGAGCTCTTTTGGCATTTTCTTGCCAAAACTGCCAATTCAATTTTTTGAATTTCTTTCATTATTCCTGGGGTCTAATTCATGTTTTCACTAGGATAGAATGTTTTATTTTGGTTATTTTATGGTTATATTATGTTTTATTATTCTCTTAATTTCTTTTTCACCTTTTTGTATATGTTTTCATGCTATTACCTTATGTAATGCCCAAGAAGGCTAGTTGTACAAGCATGAACATACATTGGAGGCTAACAAGATTCGATTAGAGAGTTTTTAGGGGTTGAAAAAAATGATATGATTTGAATAAAAATTTATTACATCATATATAATGTGTATTTATTCAATAAAATCAATAATAATATCAAAAAATTGAGAACAAAAGACTTTTTACCTTATTTTTTTGTGTATGACTGTATTATCTCAAGAATGCTAATGAATGAAGAAAGCTTTGAAGAATATTGAGACTTAATTTGAGACTATTGGTAAGTTTTATTATTATTATTATTATTATTATTATATATATATATATATAGTTTATTTTTGTTTTTATAATTAATCTATAGGTGTAAAAGAGATAAACTTGGGGCTAAATAATTATGTGTTTGACATAGTCAAGTATTAAGAGGAATAAAAGGTTTATTTAGCTCATTTCAAACACTTTGATGATTAGAATGATGTTGGATATTTTTTATTAGGTGAGGGAAATTTTTAAATCCTTAGGAACCCTTTGTGAACACTAAATCTCATTCAAACTTATTACACACAGTCTTGTACACTATTATTTTATGTACAATCTAGGTGATTATTTAAGATTTTTGAGTCTATTTTCCCTCAAGTTGAGTTTTATTTTAATAAAAATAGTTATTCCAAGTTTGGAAATATATAATTCTATTGGTTTTAACCTTTTAAACACCATTTTTATTTTGAAAATTACAATTTGTAACCTCTTAGGTCTTTGCTTAGGATTTTTAGTTAATTGGTGGTTATATACCCTAGAGACATTTTCAAACCTTCAAAAATACATTAAAGTTTGGGTTTATTGTTATAAAATTGAATCAAGTGATTTATTGAATTTTTATTATGTGTGGAATATTTTTGAGCCAAAACTTAGTATTACTACCCTAGAGACCTAATTGGGGCCTAGTTTCAAGAAGGTCTAGTTGAGTTATCACACTTACCTTAAGATTTAGCTCATAAAACATTTTAGGGAAATACATGCCTTTAATGGGTAGTTAAAACTATACTTTTTTGTCTTACAATCCTGTGTGTTTTCCAAACTAATTGAATAAGTTCTTTAAGATGGATACAAGGAAAGAGGCCTAG
This sequence comes from Torreya grandis, assembly GCA_037957365.1. NCBI lineage: Eukaryota > Viridiplantae > Streptophyta > Pinopsida > Cupressales > Taxaceae > Torreya > Torreya grandis. Next base: position 359,171 of record JARHVA010003580.1, read on the forward strand.
TAGAGGCAACTTACATTTTGTATTGGTAATCTCTCTCTCCCTCTACATCTAATTAGTGTTAGAGTAGGTTGGATACTTAAAGAAGACTTAAAGGAAGTTGACACTCTTTGAGAATAAGAGTGAATTTATTGTTTGTTGGTCTGTTGAGTTGAGAAGACATAATGACACTTAGGATAAACCCAAGAGGAGGTGGAAGAGAAGGTATCCAGATGGGAGATGTAATATTGGAGGAGTTAAGAAGATTGAGAGTGAGTTTTGATGCAATTTTTATAGTAATAGAGGCCAATAAGAGAAGAGGGGATGTTAATGATAGGGAAGAAAAACCACGAGCACTAGAGGAGGAAGAAGAAGAGGTAGAGTGATAGGAAGAAGGAATTGATATGCTACTAAAAGTATTCATGGGATAGGAGTCTAAACAAAATATAGAACTTCCTATTAATTCAGACAACCTAGATGAATAGGATATCATTAATTGGATTACAAAGTTGGATAAGTATTTTTATTATGAAAATGTACCAAACGAGAATAAGGTAAAGTTTTTTTTTATCAAATTAAAATTATATGAATCCCTTTAGTGAGATTATGTACATGATGAGAGGATAAAGAAATTCAAAGCCAATATCAAATCTTGGGATAGGATGGTAGCTAAATTTAATGCAAAATTTCTTTCTAGTGATTATCATACTAACCTATTCAATAAATTGTATAATTTGAAGCAAAAAATATGTGGGTGTTAAGGGATATATTAAGGAATTCTACAAGTTGACCATTAAATCAGGTCATGTAGAAGAGGATATTGAGAAAATTGCTAGGTATCTCAATGGGTTAAGGTATAATATTAAAGATGAACTAAGCTTAGTAAATTTGAAGGACACTTGAGGAGTGATACCAATATGATTTAAAGGTATAATACAAGATCAATAGAAGTCAAACTTAGAAAAATAGGGGTATGGGTAGAATTTATAGAGTTATAGGTTAATAAGGAGAAAGAGGAACATCGCAAAGAATAAATTGATAACCAAGTACCTCACAAGAACATGCATCTAATTCAATAGGTGGATTCAGAGTAAAGAGACCATACTTCAAAGGAGGTTACACACAATGAGGAAGAGGATTAAGTGGATTCATTAGTAAATGTTTCAAGGGTAATAAAATTACTAGTCATAATTTTTGGGAATCTATAGAGAATGGTCGAGCTAGTGGATCTAGAACTAAAAATAGAAACCAAGTAGTCTAAGTATAAGAAGAGAGTGTGGATTATCCATCTCATGTTGAGGAACCATCATTTGGTGAATATTTTTTTGATGATAAGGGTTATGATAAAACTACCCAAGGAGAAGGATCCTTCCAAAAGAAAGATTATATTAAAGATAACATGCAAATGTCAAGGTAAGTGCTGTAAATTGGTGATTGATTTAGGTAGTATAGCTAATATACTAGGAGTAGAGATCATATAACATCTTGGATTGAAGAGGATACCACATACAAACCCATAAAATGTCTAATGGTTTCAAAGGGGGGATAAATTTCTTATGAATGAGCAATATTTAGTAGATTTTTAGATTATAGGATACAAGGATAAGGTATCATGTGACATAATGCCAATGAATGTGCACCATGTGCTCATAGGGAGGCCTTAGAAATATGATAATAAGACTAATAATTATGGTGTAAATAATGTATACACCTTAGAGAAGGAAAAAATAAATCATATACTACTACCTCTTAAGGAATAAGATAATGGAAAAAGGACCAATGCAAGTGTTATGATGGTAAGTTAGAAATATTTATCAAATACTATAAAAGAGGAAGAGTTTGGTTTTGGAGTTGTAATCAGACCAATGAATATTGTAATAACCACTAAGATGAATTAATTACCTCAAGAGGTTCAATACATGTTGGAGGAATATGTTGATATAGTGGTGGATGAGCTACCCAATGAGCTACCACCGATTAGGAGAGTCATCACATTGACTTTGTACTAGGTACAAGTTTGCTTGACAAATATGCCTACAAGATGAATCCACAATAAAATGTAGAAATCAAAAATAAAATACAAGACCTCTTGGATAAGGGATTGATCAAATAAAGTCTCATCCCTTGTTTAGTACTAATTGTACTAGTGCTCAAGAAATAAGGAGATTGGAGAATGTGTACATATTCTATATCAATCAATAAGATAACCATAAGTTATAGGTTCCCTCTTCCAATAATTGAAGATTTGATGGATTAATTGAGTGGTTATAACTAATTTTATAAGATGAATCTCAAGATTGGTTATCATTAGATAAATATAAGAGGAGATGAATGTAAGACTTCCTTTAAGATAAATGAGGGGTTTTATGAGTGGTTTGTCATGCCATTTGGTCTCGCTAATGCCACAAACACATTCATGATAATCATGAATGAAGTCTTAAAGCCTTTGATTGTTAATTTTTTGATTTTATATCTATATGAAATATTGATTTATATCCCTAGAAGAGAGGAGCATATTCAACATTTAAGAATGGTAATGCAAAGGTTTCAAAAGGGGAGGTTGTTGATTATCCTAAAGAAATGTTTGTTCATGAATAAAAAACTTGTTTATCTTGGTTTTGTGATATCTCCAGGTGTTTTAAATATGGATATATATAAGTCAAAATCCATCATTGAGTGCCCAACTCAAAAGATAGTCTATGAGGTAATAAGCTTCCATGGCTTAGCTAACTTTTATAAGAATTTTATCAAAACTATTAGTGGGATTTGTGAACCCATTATTTATACTATAAGAGGGGATAAAAATAGATTTATATGGACTGATATAGCTGAGAGAAATTTTCATTTTTTGAATAAATTAATAACAAAACATCTTATATTTGTACTTTTTTATTTTAACAAGGTGTTTCAAGTTGAGTGTGATGCAAGTGGGGTCGCCATTGGAGCTATCCTAAGTCAAGAGGGTAGACATGTAGCATACTTCCATGAGAAGTTAAATCATGCCAAGAAAAGGTATTCATCTTGAGAGTGGAAGAATAGAGTCACTTAAGGATCTGTATAAAATTGATTTAGAATATTAATATGCATATGAGGCTTGCAAGTAACCAAATACAAGAAATAGAAAGACTTGGATGGAGTACATGATTCAAGATGGTTTATAGTTCAAGGGAGTTAAAATTTGTGTTCCAAGGATTTATATAACAGATAATTTGATAAAAGAGAAGCATTGTGGGATTTTGGTAGGTCACTTTGGTCTTGACAAGACCTTGACTTAGCTTAGTAATCACTACTATTGGCTTAAAATGTAAACATATTCAAGGAAGTTTGTAGAAAGGTGTAAACTTTGTCAATATATAAAGGGAAAGAGTAATAATGCAAGCCTATACCATCCCTTACTAGTACCAAATAGGCTTTGGGAGTCTATTATCATGGACTTTATCATAGGGTTGCCAAGAACTCAAAGAGGGCATGATTCTATTTTTGTTGTTGTGGACATATTTTATGAGATGGATCATTTCATATCTTGAAATATAACCAATGATGCTACTCATATGGATAATTTGTTAATTAATGAAGGGGTTAGACTATATAGAATACCATTGAGAATTATTTTAGATAGACACACCAAATTTTACAAGACAATTTTGGATAAGCTTATGGAAGAAACTAGGAACAAATTTGAACTTTAGCTCAACTTACCACCCTCAAAAAAATAGCCAAACTAAGGTAATCAATATAATTTTGGGTATCTTATTAATATGTTTGACAAAGGATGATAAATAGTGGTACTTAGTATTAACATAAGCACAGTTTGTTTATAATGAATCAACCAATATAATCATAAGAAAGAGTCCATTTATAGTGGTGTATGATATTTACCCAAGGGGAGTCTTTGAGTTGAGATATCTAGGAAATATGGAGAAAATAAGTGTTAAGGGAAAAGATTTTTCCATTACCATGTAAGAGGTGCATGAGCAACTAAATAATCAATTAGAGTTAAGTGTGGATAGGTACAATAAACATGTTGATTTAAAGAGGGTAAAAGTTAGTTTTTATATTGAGACATGGTGTTAGTTCATTTGAGGAATAAAAGGTTTCTAAAATGTGAGTATAAAAAACTAAAGATAAAGAAGATTGACCCATGCAAGGTCATAAGGAAGTTATCTAATAATGACTATGAGATAGAGTTACCTAGTGGAATATGGATATCTCCTATATTCAATTTTTCATAATTGTATGAATATAAGGAAGGAGATAATCATGATCAACCAACTGGGAATAAAGACACAATAGTTAAAGAGTGGGTAGATCAACTACCACAAGCAAAGTAATAATAACTTGAATTCATATTAGAAAAGAAGGTTGTAAATATAAAAATAATTAAATATTATTACCAATAATTATTGAAGTGAAAACATAATATTGTAGATAATTACACTTGGATGATAATAGTATAAATAATTATGCATGGAAGTACTCTTGAAGACCTCACGAACAAGAGTTTATGGGTCAATTTATTTTTCCTAGGGAGTATGATGCAAGAGAATCACCCTACTTGATAAAAAATTATTATTATTATTATTATTATTATTATTATTATTATTATTATTATTATTATTATTATTATTATTATTATTATTATTATTATTATTATTATTATTGAGTATTTATGGTGCCTTGGTAGTCTTATAATTCCTCATTAATTCATTTCTAGGTGGTAAATGTCAATAAAATTTGAATTGAAACTTTTTTGGCATTTTCCTGCCAAAACTATCAATTCAAAATTTTGATTATTTCATTATTCCTAAGTCTAATTCATGTTTATCCTAGGATAAAATATTTTATTTTGGTTTTTTTAGGTGTATCTTAGGTTTTATTATGTTCTTAAGTGGTTTACCACCTTTTTGGATATGTTGTCATGCTCTAACCTTATGTAACACCCAAAAAGGCTAGTTGTACAAGGATGAATGGACGTTCGAGGTTAATAAGATTCAGTTAGAGAGTTTTTAGGGGTTAAAAAAATTATATGATTTAAATAATCATTTATTACAATGTAGATAAGGTGGTTTGATCTAATAAAATTAAGAAGAAGATCAAAAATTTGAGAAGAAAATATTGTTTGCCTTAGTTTTCAGTGTATGATTGTATAATCTCATAAATGCTAATGAATGAATAAAGATTTTAATAATATTGAGACTATATTTGAGACTCTTGGTAAGTGTGACTATATATATTATTGATTTATTGGTGCATTTTTAGTTGTATCATTGATCTACAGGTGTAAAAGAGAAATATAGGGCTAGAGAATTTTGTATTTGACACAATCAAGTATCAAGAGGAATGAAAGGTTTCTTTAGATCATTTCAAACACTTTGATGATTGGAATGGGGTTGGATAGTTTTTATTGGGTGAAGGAAACTTTTATATGCTCAATATCTCTTTTTTAAGATTAAATCTCATTCAAAATTTAAACTTCTTACACACAATCCTATACATTGCTATTTTATGTACAATCTAGTGAGTATTTGAGATTTCTAAGTCTATTTTCCATCAAGTTGAGTATTATTTCAATGAACATACATACTCCAAGTTATAATATACCTCATGATATTGGTTTAAACCTTTGAAACTCCATTTTGAGTTTTAAAAGTCTAATTTATAACCTCTCAGGTCTGTGTAGAATCCTGATGAGTCCATACAATAGCTCATTATATACATAAAATAACATCCTTTTTCTTGCATATGAAGTGGATATAAATGTAGTTTCTAAACTTATAGTTTAGAATGAAATAGTAAGTATATATCATGGTTATGTCTTTAGAATTCTTTGTTATTTATTGATTAGCTATTTCTAATGATTATTCAAAAAAATACATCAATAAATACATATGCAGTGCATACTAATCTAAGAATGATCCAAAGTATGAATAACTAACCATTAAAGCATAATGTTGAAACAAGATAGTATTCTAGTCAAGATATGGACTCCTATAAGATTGATACAGAATCTCACAACAATTCCAGATTACAATAAGCTTGTTACAATAACTCTGGATTACAATAGGCTTACTATGGACCATATGTGAATTACATCAAACCAAATATAGACTATCTATAGATTACATCAGCTAACTATGAATTTCATGAGGCTTGCTACAAATTTTAGTAGGCTTGTTATGGATTTTAGCAAGTTTCTATAGATTTTAATAGAACTATTATGGACTTCAAGAAAACTACTATAGATTTGTTTGGAAAGTATTTCTAAGAGTATTTCAATGTTCTAATTATCATGAAGAATGATTTACATTTAGGTTATTTCTATATGTAAGTTTTTACATATAGAATTTCCATTTTTAAATTGTATTCAAACATAGGTTTATGTAATTTCACTCCAAATTATTAGCTCTCTCCATATTTGATGGAGATCAAGATTAGGTAGTAATAGATTTTTTTGTTAAAATAAATCTCTCTCCATATTTTGTGGAGATTGAGATAGGATAGAGTATCTAGGTTGTTATGTTTAAATAAGTTGTTGGTTAGAAGCATGAAATTATAAATGCAACCTTCCACACTTGAGTGTATATTCATTCAATCAATTAATCAATACAATTTCTCTTTCTATTATTTTGAGCAGTCCATCTGAAACCTATGTTCTGAATAAATCCTCTTCTGAGGAATGAGCTGACCACTCATTCTAAAGAAGATGGATCCATATATTTTTATTTTTATTCTATATTTTTTAATTATTCTTTTTGTTGTAAATTCTTATTTCTTTAATGTCGTAAACATTTATTTTGTATAGCTTGTTATAAACCTATAGGTATTTTTGTCTTTATCATTTATTTTCAATTCAACAATTTTAATTTTACATGTGTGATTTAATTTTTGTAAATGTGATTTACTTTCTAAAAATGTAACTTTAAATTCCTACAAGCATGCTTTTTAATTCTTGTAAGTGTAGATTGTGATAGAAAGAACCATTCTCTAGACATCTCTTTCTCCTTTTGCATACAGCCTTCATATGCCAACCTTGGATTGACATTATTAAATGAAAGGTATTGACAACACCCATCATTTTTGGTTCCATTACCAGGGACCCATGGTGTTAATTGGAGATTTAGATTCTGCTAAGAGATGTTTAGTGAGAGGGAATACCTCTTTGCAAATTCTATGATAGGAGATACTTGTTTGATGGTTGATTTACTTTCTATAACATAGATTAGAATTTATTAGATGTTAGACTTAAAATTAAAAAAATAAAAACACCTAAATACTAACATTGTTTTGTAGGAAATAACAACTAATAACATCATGAAGGAATATCTAATTGTTGATGCAGGATGGAAATGAAATTTTGAGACAATTGTAAGATGGAGAAAATAGCCAATGGAAAATATAATTTGATATATGGATTTATGTATTTGTTCAAAAAAAAATTAAAATAGATACTTTTGCAGCTAACATGCATATTTAGAGAATGATTTATGTTTTGAATTTGTTAAATTGACTATATATTTGTGGTGTGAAAACTTGTACAATTTCACTTTGTCTAGAGTCACCTATAATGGATCACACATATTTTTGGATGATTTTGACAAGGTTGCATGCTATGCAATAGGTAAAAAAACACTACCAAATCGGTCTCTGACTATTTTTAAAATCCTCATACCTATATGCCTACAATAAAAATATTTTACTATTTTCTATTTGGTTGAAAAATACAAATAGTTTCTAGTAAGATAGGATTGTATGTTATATTTTTGTGAACAAAATTCAGAAATGGCTGCAATTTATGAAAGGATGGATGAAGTATACAAAGAGATGGTGTTGCAAGTAAGCACAAATTATTTTCAAAAATGATAGATATAACAATAACTGATCGAGGAATTGAAATATTAAAAGTTTTATGATCTGCTACAAAGAAATTATTGCTCCAACCAAAATCTTGGAGATCTTATCTAGTAAAGTGCTATAATTTTATCTAGTAGCTACATGTCAAATAGATTCTATTTTGATTTGGTATAGATAACCAAAACTATTATACATGATAAATGGTTTTAATAACTTTTATGTTATAGTTATTTTATGACTAAAATATTCTTTGGAGAGATTCATGCAACCTTCCAAAATATTGCATGCAATATCACCATGCATAAAAAATCATTTTTATGAATCACAGCAGAAGTTATTTTGGATAAGCCACGTAGGTCAAATAGATCTCATAAGATAAAAATAATCAAAATCTACATGTAACATAGATCATGCTAGAAGAACTAACACATTATGAAAAACTTTGGCATCATAAAGATATAGCTCCACATTTTTTGCAAGTCATATATCTCAACATTAATGGCTAGTTTGAAAAAAAATTGCTAATTTTATTACTATTTTTTTAGCATGTATAGTTTGATGATTTAAATATTTCAATTTATATTTTATTTTATATTAATCACTAAGTTTATATCAAATTTTTATTTTTTATAAAAAAAATTTCTAAACTATAGTGATCATGTCTGATAGAAAATAACAATTGAAGTAACTCAGGATATTACGTTGGTCTCAGTACTAGATGTTCATTTGATTTTTTGTGTTTCTTATTATTTTGCATGAAGTTTGATATCAAAAAAATGACAACACTGTAAAAAATAAAAAAATAAATCAGACTTCACTTCCATTCCAGACTAGCATGTAACCTAGAATATTAAATTTACATATAGTCATATAAGACTGAGTGTTTAACAATTTTTGAGTACTATAAATGTTATAAAGTGTTAGAAATTTCATGTTTTTAGAAAGCTATTTAAAATATCATGAAATTATCAAATTATCTTCAATGCAAAGCAAATATGTGGTTAAAAAAGTGGTAAATTGAGCCTGGCTTCAAGGGGTTCCACCCCTCGACCCCACCCTATATCATGATAGGGAGCGTGCAAGGGGCACTACCCCTTGACCCCACTTGAGGTTGCTACCCTTAGAACCCTAATTTTGATTTCTCAACCAAAAAAGGAGATATTAAAAAGCTTTCTTAGCATTATGTAGATCCATGTTAGGTTATACATGAAAAACACAATTTTCAACAGCAAGAGGAGCCATGTAAAATCTATCTAAACAAGGAAGCCAAGGACCTCCAAAATTTAGTCATTAGGTATGTTTTTAGTTTTTAGTTTCCATCTAATAATTTAGTAATGCAATTTTATTATCTCTATATAAAATAATAGTTGGTGTTTTTAGCACAGTTCATAATAAAAAGAATTGATGACATTTCATTCCACTCATTTCCATCCATATTCAGGAATTAGTTAAACCCATATTTACCTGCATAATAATAGAATTTATCTAAGAAATTTCTTATCCTCCATAATAAAATGCCATTAGAAATAATGTTAATTCTTGAACCATCAATCATTTCTACATAAGTTGAAATGCATTCTTCCATATACATTCAAATCTTTATCCTAATACTCTGTTGTTGGTATTTTATTTATTTTTTAACATTGCTGATATTATGCTTGGCTAAAAAGGTTTTATTTATTTTTTGATATTTATAAGATAATTTAATTAAAATGAGTCATTATGGAGATGAAAATTTCTATCCATGACTTTAGCAAGTAGTTGATAGATTATTCTGAGTTATCTTTAACAAATAGAATGTAATAGAATCAACAAGACCAATGCTGAAGAAATGTCAACATACAAAAAATTTCATGCTATATTTGTAAGTAGTATGAAGATTCATAGATTTTATGGCTAACTATTTTCATGTCATCAATTCTAGAAAACTTAAATTAAAAAATAAACAATGAAAACCTTTAGGCATTATTGATAGTCTTGATTTGAAAACTAGCTTACTGGAAGACCAAGTGCTAGAATAAAGAGCCTTGATTAGAAAACTAGTTTAATGGCTAATCAAAGGAAAAAACATAAAAATAAAAAGAATACAATTTTTTCAATAGGATAGTTGATGCAGTTTTTTGTTTTTACATAGTTTCTTACTTTTGTGCTCTTATTTTCAGCATAACAGGACTATACTTTTCTCAACACTTTTTTCCAACATATTTCACTTTGTCTACCATAGAAGAAGCACTAAAAAATGAAGGTATGTCATAGTATTTTAATTTATTATTTTACATTTAAATTCACTTGTACATTTTGTTACTACATGAATATCCACTCTTGCACACAACTTATTCTAAGGAAAGGGACAAACTTCCATCTAATTTCATGTAATCTCATCCCGCTTCATTCATTTAGCATGCATAAGGACATACATGACCTTAGGTGTGGGGGAGAAGAATAGCATTAAAGATATAAGAATTCAACTTATCTAAACATACAACAATAGTTTGATCTTGATCATGGTACATAGTTTTGTTATCCAAACATATAAAAATAGTTTGATCTTGATCATGGCACATGATTTTGAAAGACACAAGAATTTTTTTATGTCAAACGAGTTTTTTTATGGTCAAAATAAATACATGTAGACACAATAGGAAATTATCAACACAAGAACTTGCTCTCATCCTAATTTTAAAAAAAATGAAGAAAAAAAGAAAAGAAAAGAAAAGAAGATTAAAAAAAGGGAAGCAAAGTAGAAAAGAAAGAAGAAAAGAAGAAAGTATGAAGAGAGCAACACGAGCCTTCCACACAAGAACCTATGTCAAAAAGATCAAAAAGAATCTAAGGATAGTAGGAAAATCCTCCACACAAGAACCTATCCTTAAATGTTCATTGGCCACTTTTGTCTAAGATTTTTAAAGAAAAAATTACATTATACTTGTACCAATGCAATCAATTTGGGAAGCCCATTTGAAGTATGAAGCTAAGTCTAACCCATGCATATATACTATGATGTTTTAAACAGTGGAATGCATGAGGACATGCATGAGATTAGGTATGGTGGAGATGATGAGTCCATAAAATAGCTCATTATATCCATAAAATAACATCTTTTGCCTTACATATGAAGTGGATCTAAATGTAGTTTCCAAAATTATAGTTTATTTACAATGAAATAGTAAGTATATATCATGGTTATGTATTTATAATTCCTCACTATCTATTGGTTAGCTATTTCTAATGATTATTGGGAAAAATATGTCAATAAGTGCATATACAATTCATACTAAGCTAAGAATGATCCAAAGTATGAAGAAGTAACCATTCAAGCATAATGTTGAAACAATATCCAGTATTTTGGTCAAGATATGAAATCCTATAGGCTTGCTACAAATTATCACAATAGATCTAGATTATAACAAGCTTGTTATAGTATCTCTAGATTATAATAAGATTACTATAGACTAGCTATGGATTATATCAGACCAGCTATAGACTAGTTATAGATTACATCAGCCAGCTACAAATTTCACCAGGCTTGCTATAGATTTTAGCAAGCTTGCTACATATTTTAGCAAGTTGATAAAAATTTTAATAGAACTAATACAAACTTCAATAAAATTGATATAGATTTGTTTTGGAAGTATTTCTAAGAGTATTTCAATGTTCCAACTATTATGAAGAATGCTTTCCATTTAGAATCTTTCTATATGTAGGCTTCTATGTATAGACTTTCCATTTGTAAATTATATTCAAACATAGGTTTATGTAATTTCACTCCAAATAATTAGCTCTCTCAATATTTGGTGGAGATCGAGATTAGGTAGTAATATATTTATTTATTAAAATAAATATATTTCCATATTTTGTGGAGATTGAGATAGGATAGAGTATCTAGGTTTTTATGCTTAAATAAGATGTTAGTTGGAAGCATGAAATTATAAATGCAACCTTCCACACTCAAGTGTATATTCATTTAATCAATCAATACAATTTCTCTTTCTATTATTCTAAGTAATCCATCTGAAATCTATGTTCTAAATAAATCCTCTTTTGAGGAATGAGCTAGCCACTCATTCTAAATAGGATGGATGCATGTATTTTTTATTTATTTTTTAATTATTCTTTTTGCTTTAAATTCTTATTTATTTATTGTTGTAAACATTTATTTTATATATCTTGTTCTAAACCTACAGGTATTTTTTTGTTTATCATTTATTTTTAATTCAATAATTTAAATTTTGCAAGTGCGATTTAATTTTTGAAAATGTGATTTACTTTCTATAAGTGTGACTTTTAATTCTTGAAAGTGTGCTTTTCAATTCCTACAAGCATGGAGTTTGATATAAGGAAGAGATATCTTTCTCCTTTTGCATACAAACTTTGAACACCAACCCTAGATTGACATTATTAAATTAAGGGTATTGACAACACCCATTAAACCCTACTTTGAGTTTTTGATCAATTGGTGGTTATATACCCTAGAAACTTGTTAAAACCTTAAAACTTCAACTGAAGATTAGGTTTATTTTTATAAAAGTGAATCAAGTGGTTTATTAAATTATTGGCATGTGTGGAATACTTTTGAGCCAAAACTTAGTTTAATTATCTTAGAGACCTAATTGAGTCATAGTTTCAAGAAGGTTTGGTTGGTTTATAACACTTACCTTGAAAGTTAGCTCATAAAACCTTATAAGGAGATGTATTCCCTTAATGGATATCTGAAACTATGTTTTGTTTGTCTTGAAACCCTATTTGTTTTACAAACCAACTAAATAAGTGATTTATGATGGATACAAGAAATGAGGCCTAATAGAGGCAACTTGCATTTTGTATTGTCAATGTCTCTCCCTCTTTATCAATGATAATCCATGAGATAAATTTGAGCACACCAGGGTGAAGTAAACACAAAACTTAGAGCATTATATGTAGTTACATCTAGATCTAATCGGTATTCTAAATTAGACATTTGCATCCATGTTATAAAGAAGTGTCAATGGTATGATATAAGGTCGATGCAAGTGTCTAAGTTCATAGAAGTCAAATTTATAGAATATGATAAGTGATCCAAAATCCAAATCCAATCTATTTCTAGCCAGTTTCATATCAAATCTAAATGCACATAATAATCTAGATAAGTAACATTATTTTATATTTATTTTAATATTAATCATTGGTTTTACTTAATATTTTTATCATATTTTAATATTTAAATTTAGAAGATTATTTATCTAATTTTTCAAATTAATTAGCCTATTATAGAGATATTCTACCACACTTGTGCCCGAGGCTATGTTTATCTACTTTAACCCTAGATTATTCCTTAATCTATATTTTAAGATTAAACATTTGGTGAACCTTATCTATATGAATGCAAAAAAAATTGATTCCTAGGGTTTTTAGGCAGTTAGGTTTTTTATTTGTTGTAATTTATTTCATATTATTCATTTATAAGCAATGGAAATCTTAATCAAAAAAATAATTTTCAAATGGAAGATAAAGAAGCATTATTTACTCATTTTAATAAAAATAAGGACTTACTATATGCATTTTTGTATGTTACAAGAGATGAAATTAATATGTGAAAGCTAAGTTTTCCTCACCTAGTGTTGGTGAATCTTTAGAAGGAACCATAATTGATTCCATTTCGATCGATCTACCAACATCTAATGGGGGCACATGATATGTATTCATACCTTTGTTCCTTGAAACAACTATTTCCACATCTTACATGGGAAACATTATTAGTTCAACCCAATTTCCCATTTCAATGCCTATATCTATCCAACCTAAAAGTACTCCTCCTTTGGTTACTTCTAAAATATACAACCTTAAATACTAAAAGGTGCAAGCTCTTGTTCAAACTATAATTTTTTTGTAAAATAAGGTTATAAATATTGAACAAAATTCTATGAAATCACCTTATGTTATTGATTCACAATAGGTATTACATAATCCTCTTACACTAGAGATATATTTTCACCCCTTTAAAACTACGTGTGTTGCACCTAAGTTCGCATTTTATGATGGAAAGGGTGATCTTGAAAAACATCTTCAATCTTTCTATTTAGCATGCCTTGATTATGCATCCAATAATAAAAATTTTATCAAATTATTTACAAGGAGATTAAAATACTATGCTTTTAGGTGTTCTTATGATTTACTTATCTAATCAATAAATGCATTCAAACCTCTTGCAGATCAATTTTTGGCACTTATCTATCAATATCATAGAAAAGGTTTCCTATGACCAAATTTCAAAAATCAAACAAGGAACCAATGAAAATAGCAATGAATATGTTTTAAGGTATAATAAAATGGTAGATAAAATGACCAATCCAATAGTGTATAAAGAGTTTAAAGACATTTAAGAAAATTTTACTTAACCCACTACATGAGTCCATTATTTAAAAAAAAATCAAATATTTCAATGACTTACATCATATTGTTCATGATCATGAAATGAAACTTATCTCATTGAAAAAAATTATGTAAAAAATGTACTAACTATATATACTTCTATTACCAAGTTTACTATCAAACCAAGCTACAAGGTAAAACATCCTGAACCTAACAATGAAACAAATACCATAGTTAATGTGTTGTCATAACAACCTAATTGGCTTATCTTATCTAATGCACCAAGGATATAATTTACATTCTTACCTAATTTTACCACTTCATTAATCCCATAAATTGAAGAGTGCCACCTCATATATCTCCTTTATCTTATAGAGGTTGATATAAGTAGACCTCTATCAAAAGGGTATGATGAAAAGGTTTATTATGACTATTAATAAGGCTCTAGGAATTTTATGAATAAATGTTTTATCTTTAAGCTTAGGATCCAATACCTCATAAATGACCAAAATATTACATTTCATGATCCTCCAATGGAATCAAATTCATAATCTAGTGATCACTATAAGTAGAAAATATTTAACAATCCTTTAAAAGACTATTCTAAGAAGGATCCAAAGGTAAAAATGGCATATAATTTACATCCTCCATCACATTATGGGCACCCATTTAATGAGATTATTGGTACTTATATGTGGCATACACATCTTGTGGGTCAAATAACCTCTATTAATTTTGATGATAGTTATAATATAGATGATGATTATGATCATTCTTTACTCATTTGAGCATACCTTGATCATCAACCTATACATAATGTTTTGATTGATGATGGTCCAAGAAAGAACATTTTTACCATGAAATCACTTATGTATTTGGGTTATACAAATCATTATTTACATAATTTTTTATCCCTAATTTGGATGTGGATCATACTCAGATAGATAAGGTTAATTATATACAAATGATAGGGCACAAGGGTGAATATTAGATCTACAATAGGCTAATTAATGTGCTAAACTTAGATGTACTATATTTTAATTTATTACATTGAAATAAGTTATAAATGGAAATTAAAAATATATTAGATATAAAAAATGATACAAAGGTGATATACTTAGTTGGATCTAATGATAATGTAGATCTAGATCTAGTACAGGTAGAAATTAGGTGGGAAGATAGTTCTAAAAAAGTTGCTAGATTCTAGATCTAGTGTCTTTGGATATCTAGATAGTTACATCATCCTAGGATGATTACATTGATGTTTTTTCTTAATTATGACATTAGTGTCTTATATATAATATATACTCAAATAATATTCAATCACCTGGATACTTTTAGGTTTGGTTTTACCTAAATTTTAGTACATTAAGATCTAGGTCCTGGACTATTGTTATAGGTGAAATGGTGAAACCTTAACTTTCCATATTTAATATGACCTTAGGGTAAAATGGGTTAGTGGTCATATAGTGTTAAGATGACCTAATATGACCCCACTATCAAATGGTATTTCCTATATAACCAATACTCCAAAAGATGGTCTCAGACTCATGTGGTTATCCCCTATGTGTTGGCTTATGTGTGAATCATGTAATGTGTGTAAAGCAAGTACAATAGTGACCTAGATTTTAACTTCAAAAATAAGACCTTATAACTACTCATTTATTACTTCAGACTTATAGCTAGCCTATTCTTTTGAGTGGTATCAAAATAAGATATAATAGGAAATATTTTGATAACTTGAGTGCTTCTTTAATGCTCTTTTATTTTGATTTCTAGGTGAGGAATGAATGAGGGTTGATATTGTATTTATACCGATTGTATCAAGAGATAAATCACATTAAATCACTTAGGTTGATAATTATAATATATTTCATTTTAAAATTGGATGACTTTGAGGCACTGGACACTTGCATCAACTCAAGATAGTAATATAGATTTTATTATCTATCTCAAACATTAGTTTCCAAGGAGTAAGAGAGTAGGTACAAGCTCATAAATTGTAAAGGTGTAAGATAAGTACATTTTAAGAATTATAAGCAAGATATGATGTTGGAGCCTATTTCCATATTACAATGTATTTCAAATATTGTACATTAAAATGTATTATACACTCTTAATATATATTTTTAGACCATTTTCTACCAAGAGTATAGATACGCAGTTTATCTATCCTTGTATATGTGTGGTGTCATCACCCATGATTAATGGGGAACCATTATGGGTCGACTTGGCCCATAGTTCTAGTACCCATTATTTTTTAAAAATGTTATGTCGGTTACCTATAAATGTAATTCTATATAGATGGGCATATAGTAGGTAATACATTAGAAGAACTGAGTTTGAGAAGTTGAACAAAGTGTGAATTTGGGAGCGTTTATTGAGCATAAATCCAAACAATATTTATGCATTTTTATTGTGAGAAAACTGATATGAGAGTGGATTTTACTCTTGTTGGCTTGAACTAATATCTGAGCAAGTGTTTCCTGGTGAATGTAGACCACATTGGGGAAGAGATGTTAAATCATGTCTTCTTGTTGTGAATTTTAACTTTTATTCTTTATGTATCTCTATTAATAGCTCTTTTTATTGTGATTCTATGAAATTGTTTTGCATTAATTTTTGTTTTATTCCTAACAAATATAAGGTTAGTCAAACTAAGAGATAGGACAATGGGAATAAGATAAAAAAAGATGTGAAGCTTGTGGACGTAAGGCATGTGTATAACTAAGAGGGAAAACCAAGGTATGAATTTTCCACATGTACAAGATTGAGGTACTACATAACCATAAAATATCATCTACATTTCCCCTCATTTAATATAGTCTTGAAATTGCTAGTTTAATGGAAAGGAATAAGTACATGCGTGTGTATACATACCTTATCTTTACTTGAATTTAATTTGAGTGTTTTGATGGTGACTGACTTGTAACTAATATTATGTTATGGTGTAAAATAAGTGCATATAATATGGTTTAAATTATTTGAAATATATTTAAATTAAAATAGTAAGGTTTAAGAGTACACTTATGTGTTAATGTAACTGTTTTACCTATTGAAAAGTTATTTTTAAAAATATGTATCATTGTAAGGCTCTAAAAATGAGATTAGAATAAACATATATATATATATATATATATATATATATATATATATATATATATATATATATATATATATATATATATATATATATATATCCAAGGAGAGAGAGAGAGAGAGAGATGTTCCCCCAACTTTGGAGCAAAAGTGAATTGCCGCATGGTAGTTGAGATTAGCTCAACTATGCAACCTAATGATACTTATAACCTGGTGAGTTTGGATAATCAAGTCCAAATTAAAAATTTAGAAAGAGTGAGTCATTTAATCACCTCAACCATACCAAAAGGTGAACCAACTATTATAGTAGATTAGTTTCATAAATTCTATAAAAGTCTATAGGGTATTAGTATGTGATATAGTTTTAGAATCTGAGATTGATTTAGATTTTGTAATATTAGGCACATGTTATATAACATATGTACCTTAGATATGTTTTATGCTAAAATTGTGTATAAAAATGGTATCATGTATATAATTCTACGACAACTATGAATCTGAATCATATAATTGTGTGCTTTGGTCAATTTGGATAAGTGTATATATGTGGTGGACATGCTTCCAAAGCATGCCCCAAGTATATATGGAGAATTATGAAATTGATATAAGTACCAATGTGATGGATGTGTTTCCAAAACATTCCCCCATTGAATCTATGAATTTTTATAAGTACCATATTGAGCAAATGTGGAAAACATGTTTCCAAACCATGCCCCCACTGAATCTAAAAACTATAAATGTGTGAAAACCATGTCCATTTGACATTCCCCCATTGAATCTAAAAATTGGTGTAAGTATCAAATATTGAATGAATGTAGAGAACATGCTTTCAAATCATGTCCCACTAAATCTAAAAACTATGAATGTGTGTAAGTCATGTCCATATGGCATGCCCCCACTAAATTTCATAATTATTCAAAGTGTAGATAACATAATTCCCAAGCATACCCCCACTAATATCCCCCCCTCTTTGGTTTGAGGTAAAATATCACCTAAAATTTACCTCACCTCAAAAGGTTAAGACAACTATATAATCTATGACTATAACCCTGTAACATAAAGAAGGAAACATGTCTAAGTTATTAGTAGAATTTTTGTGTCTCGAGATGAGACAGATTTTAAGTTGAGGTGAGTGTTAGTAAAGTTAAATGATAAATATGATTTAATATTATTTGTCATTAATTATATTAAAAAGGATAAAATAGAGAAAATAGGTGTTACAAAAAGTAAATAGTATTTAGGAAAGAAGAGTCATTTGAGGAAATTGAAGAGTCATAAATGAAGGTGAGAAGTCATTTGAAATATTTTATAATCATTTGTATGAGAAATTTTAAAGCATAGAACATTTGAGTGAATGTAAAATATATAAATTGGGTCTCATATTTGTCTTTATTATTTCCCATAATTTTATGTGTTTGCTTGTAATTTTCATTATTTTACATTCTTGCTAGTATTCTACTACTAACAATGGAATGGCTTATTATGTGATTAGACCCCAGTCCTAAAAATTCCTTTAATTTGAGTTTTTTGGTACCAAATTTTGATATTTTTGATGCAAGTAGCTATTGTATGCTATGTGTATTTAGGATTTGAGTTGTTATGTGGTTTTTGTTCAAAAGAGTCCAACTTATGAGAAGCCATACAAGCACAAGCCAACTATAATCAGGCTTCATTGGAGGACTTGAAATGTTCATTATACAGTTCCATGATGGGATTTATCATAGGGTTGAGGATTTATAATGATAAAGGCATCACGGTAGGACTTAAACTAACAATTATAATGAGAGAGGCTCTATCCATGTTTTTTTAAAGGCTTTAGTTGTTGGGATGCTCAAGTTTTTCCTCATCAATTTTTTAAGATAGGTGGTCACATAACTACCCATCCATAAGGTCATCAATTCTCCTTCATCTTGATGGAAAAAATATCTTCTAATATGCTTCAATATTTATCTATGATGGGGCCAAACCTTGGGCATGTTCCTTATCCAAGAAGGGCATTTTCCTCACTATCATTTCCACCTACAAGTAGCTCAACCTTATGGACACAGATGTAGAGAAGATAATGCAAGAAATGCCTTTACCTAAGGTCATGTTCAACATGATTTTACTACCCATGGGAGATGTTTTTCTCATAAATAAGGCTAATAAAGATAACACTGACTGATTAATGGGTCATGATCTAGTCTTTCATCCTATTCTTTACAAGCCTAGTTTGGACCCACATAATTTTAATGTATTAAGGTTGCTTGGATGATACTTGCAAATTAAAATATACAGAGTTCATGTATGTGTAGTTTTAATGTCAAAAGTGGTAGAGATTGATGCAACATAGAAAGATAAAATAAAAAGGAAGGTGCAAAATATTTTTTTGCATGGAATTAATTATTTTCTTTGGAAGATAATTGATTTAAAATGCAAGTTAAAAATACTAAAAGTTTCATAAACTATCAGGATATGTATTTTTATTGGTATCCCCATATATATTTTTTCACAACATTTGTTCTGATCTAAAAAATAAG
Organism: Torreya grandis; assembly: GCA_037957365.1. NCBI lineage: Eukaryota > Viridiplantae > Streptophyta > Pinopsida > Cupressales > Taxaceae > Torreya > Torreya grandis. Next base: position 378,964 of record JARHVA010003580.1, read on the forward strand.
ATGCTAATAGAAAGGTCATTATCAAACACTAGTCGAGCATACACAAACTTGTAACAGACCATTACACTTGCACTGTGAGAAGACATAGAGCCTATAATCATGTAAACATAGAATTGGCTATCTTTTCAAGGATGTTTTGACTATTTAGAGATGTGAGAAGGTTTCAAATAAATAATGGGTTGGTGTAATTCCAACGGTCATGCTATGAGAGAGGTGTGAATGAAAGTCACGATAATAGATTTAAGATAATTCCTTTCTTACTTAACTTCTTTTTTATATTTATATATTTGTTCTTCCCCAAAATAAAATTTATTGTTAAAGGTATAGAATAAAGTAGAGTGTTTATAAGTTTTGAAAATTTATAAATGTATTTGAAGTTAGAGTTGTAAAAGTAGACGAGCTTTGATATGTGAGGCTATGGAGAGTAGGAGTAGACATAGTGTAGGTTCTCAAATTTATTTGTAATGGATTGGAATTTGTAAAAAATTGAATGTTTAGGACCTTTTTTTGTCTCGAGATGAGACACATTTTAATTTGGGGGAGTGTTAGTAGGGGTTTTGTGTCTTGAGACAATACACATTTTAAGTTTAGGTGAGTGTTAGTAGAGGTAAAGGACAAATATGATTTAATATTATTTGTCATTAATTATATTAAAAAAGAGAAAATAGGTGTAAAAAATAAGTGAAATAGTCTTTGGGAAGGAAGAGGCATTTTATAAAATTAAAGAGTCATAAATGAAGGTGAGAAGTGATTTGAAAGATTTTATAAGCATTTGTATAAGAAATTATAAAGCAGAGACCATTTGAATGAATGGCAAATATATCTTTTGGGTCTCATATTTGTCTTTGTTATTTCCTATAATTTCATGTGTTTGCTTGCAATTCTATTTATTTTACGTTCTTACCACTATTCTACTACTAACATAGGTAAATGTATCATTGAAGTGCATAAAACTAATGTGATCACATGTATGCCTAAGATACATGATAAAGATTATGGTAATGTCTAGATAGTAATAATACAATCTCAATAAGTAATTAAAAACACACACAAGAATACTTAAAATCAAGTCAAAAGACAATGGTCCAAGGAGACTACAAATAAGGGGAACATTTAAATTCCATAAAATCTAATGGGCATGACTTAGTCAAATGTCCACAAAGTAAAGAATGACATATTCAAATGTCCAAGAAGGCAATGATATATTCAAAGACTTATTAGAAGTCAAAGAACAAAACAAAGAAATAAAACACACAATAAGAAAACAAATATTCACAAAAACTATTTACAAACAAGGGATAACAATGAAACTAATCTAAAACTACCTACACTAACTCTAACTAATCTTATAGATTACCCCATAAAGACTTGAGGTAGAACAATAGAGAAATATTTCTTGAGATGTTATCCATTGGTTAGAAAAGTGAACTCTACTCCCTGCAAGTCTTTGAGCTTAAAGGTGTTTTCTCCTAATGTCTCAACAATTTGGTAAGGGCCAATCCACAAAGGAGTGAATTTTTCATGTTTCCATTTTGGCTCAGATGCTTTGTCCCATAGGATAACTAGGTCTCCCTATCTAAACACTATGATCTTTAATCATTTATCAAACCATATTTTTCCAATGATTTGATGTTTGATATAATTATTAAATGTTTCTTCTCTAGCTTCCTCCATTTGGATGTTATCAAGCAACTTGGGATTGGCATATTCTTGATATCCTTCCATAAACTCCTATATAAACTTGTAAATTAGAAGTTTGAGAGTAATTGGAAAGATTGGTTCTTGTCCATATACTAAGAGAAATGGTGATATTTTTAGAGCTTGTTTCACTCTATTTATATTTTCCCATAGAGCATACTTCATAAATTTATGCCATATTCTTGGTTGTTGAGTTGTAGACTTCTTAATAGCTTTCATCAAATTCTTGTTTGTAGACTCTGAAACTCTATTACCCTAAGGATATTTATTAGATGAAAACATAAGAGCTATTTTATTTTCATAGTCCCACTCAATCATATATATAGATGTAAAATTGATCCATTGTCATAGACCAATGATACTGGCATCCCAAACCTAGTGCAAATATTCTCTTCTAAGAACTTGATATCATCTTTAGTCCTACACTATTTTTTTTACTATCTTTGTCCATGTTATACAATGATCTATGATAGTAAGAACATATTTATGCCCAAATAAATAAAATAACTGTATAAAGTCTAAACCCCATTGAGCAAATGGTTTGTCAATTAAAATTGGCCTCAAGGGCATAGCTACTTTAGGTTCCTTTATTTGAATATTTGGCATTGATGAAATTCATTGACATGCTTATGAGCTTCTTTAAAAATGGTTGGCTAATAATAATCTACCCTTAAGATTTTATACGTTGTTATTTTCCAAGAGGGGTGTCCACTTCCAAGTTTCTCATGAAAATTACTTAACATTTTATTTGATTTTTCCTTTGACACGCATCTCAAATACACTCCATAGTTCTTCCTATAATGTATCCTATCCTTGATCAAAAAATGAGATAATTTGAGCCTCAAATATCTTTTTTGTTCTCTAATTAGTCCTATAGAATAAGAACCATTGATCATGAAATGAATGAGCACATCATACCAATCATTTGGTTGAAATTATTGTTGGTCAACCTGCATGATGCTCAATCTAAGATTAGTGTTAGTAATTAATTGAATTACTCCCTTACACCTCACCAATTTAGCATTTTTCATTTTAATATCATATTCTTAGAGTATGGATATCCATTTACCACTTGTTTCTCCTAATTAACATTAACTCAACATGAGTTTGGTAGTAGGGTCTGATAATATAACATGTACTGTATTCCTAAGAATATAGTGTCTAAACTTTTTAACCACCTTAACCAAATCAAATGCTTTTTTATCAATTAGGGAATAATTTAACACAATATTTTTGAAGTTAATACTCATAAATGAAATTGGATGATTATATTTATCAATTTTTTTAGTTAATACAACTATTATAGTATATTTATGAGTAAAATAATAAAGATAAAAATATTTTATAAAATTAGGACTTATTAGCATAGGGGTCTATCCTATTACTTCCTTGATACCCTTGAAGGCTTTCTTCATTTATTCATTCCAATCAACCTTTGTATCTTTATTTAACATGTCATTGAGTGGTTTCACAATCTCTACAAAACTAGAAATGAATTTCCTTAAAAAACTAATATTCCCAAAGAAAGACTTTAGCTCTTTTCTACTATTTGGGGGTTCTGTTTTAAATATAGCACTAACTCTATCTAGATCTATATAAATCCCATCTCTAGTTATCATATGTCTTAGAAATTTCCCTTTAGTTACACAAAATATTCTTTTATTAGGGTTAAGGGAAATTACATACCTTATATAGAATTTAAATACATGTTGTAAATGCATTATGTGATCTTCCCTATTCTTAGAAAACATAGATCATCCATATATATAATGATAAATTTACCTATGAGACCTTCAAAGGCATGTTCTATAGCTCTTTGAAAGGTAGATCTGACATTGATGAGTCCAAAAGGCATCCTCTTATAAGCAAAAGTTCCCCATTTTATTCTAAATATAGTATTAAATCTATCTTCCTTGTTAACAAGCACCTAATTGTAACCTTAAAACCATATAGGAAAGACATCATGGCATAACCACTTACAATTTGAATCACCTAGTCATGGGACGGCAAAGGATAATTATCCTTTTTAGAATATTTTTTCAAGTTCCTAAAATCTATGCATAATCTAATCTCTTCATTTTTATTTATAACTAATATTATACTAGCTACCCAGGTAAAATATCCAATTAAATAAACTATTTTTGCATATAATAATTTCTTAACCTCTTTATAAATCAATGATTCCAAAATAGGATTAACTAATCTCTGCTTCTACCTAAATGGTTTACAATCTCCTTTCAATGGAATGGTATGGGTGATAACTTGAGGATAAAATATCTTCAAGTATTCATAAGACCATAAAATAACATCCTTGTACCTATTTAGTATGTCTATGGCATTTCTATACTTCACATTTGTGCATGTTGTACCAAGGTTTACTAGTTGAGGTTAACCTTGAGTTCCTAGGTCAACTACATTATAATCATTTCCATTTAATTTGGGAACTTTAGGAGTTTTAGCTAGCTTATCTTTGTCAAAAATTATTTCCAAGCCAATCATGCCTTTGGGAATCTTACTATCATTCAGTTGTATTATCTTGTCATCAATTCTATCATCATCAAGAGATTTCTCATTTACCTCATCAATAATATGAGACTCAAACACTCCTAATTTGTTCATGAATTCAATTATATATTGGTCATCACCATCTTTAAACACTTGTAGATGATTAATATTATCAAGTATAGAGGGACATGGGACCAATTCAATGTTAAGCCTTTAGGAATCTTGATTTGGCATTAGGTTAGCTATAGTTGAAGTTCATTCATCAATAGATTAGTTTCCTTCTCTAAGGATTAAAATAATATTGAAATCATCAAAATACTCAATCAAGCACCATACTCTAAACTTGTATTTCTTCAGATAAAATAATTTGCATTGATACTTGCTTCTGACCTGATTTACTAATAATTTAGAATCACCATATACTATTAGTTATTTAACCCTATATTTAATATAAAATTGTAATCCTAAGATCCATACTTCATATTTTGACAAATTATTGTTTCAATGAAATTGAATTTTGTACTAAGCATTATATTCTTTCCTAGTGGGATTGATTTAAACTATTCTTATTCCAGATCCATATTTGCATCTAACATCATTAACATATAATTTCCAAAGTCTAGACATAACATGAGTGTCTTTATAATTACATACTTGAGGAGTGTCAAGGGTGTAAACCCCTAAATCATAATTAACCATATTGACCTTTTCATTAGTTTTATTATACTCAATGATCATATGCTTCATTTTTAGTTCCATTTCAATTTGAATTTTGATTAGGAATTCCCCTCCATAGTAACAACATGTGAGAGTAATCAGTTGACATGTATCCATTCAAATATTTGGTCCAATCTATGCTAAGCAACATCCCATAATTATTTGGAATATCCATAATTTGAATATCAATAAATTTTTGCACTCTTGGTTCTGAAGCAAGATGCATAAGCACATTTAACAATTCACCAATCACTTTAACTCTAGATTTGTCTAATTGAGTCACTACTCTATCAGACTTAATAGGAGTTAAAAAAATATTTTGTAGAAGCACCTGAATCTAATAGATAATTATGTTTGTTTTTACCAAAATCTCTATTTTTTAGTCAAAAAAGTGGAACCTCTATTTTATTCTTATACATTGCTACATTTGTATTTGCAGGTTGCTATGATTTACTTGGTTTTTTAGTTAAAGATTATTGAAAAAAGTATCTCTATTCAATTATATAATTCAATTCATGTAATGTGATATTAGATTTAATTTCTTCATATCCTCTACTATGTTGTACCCACTCCTAGTAGAATAAATAGATAAATCAGCATTATTTTTAGTGTTACTTCCCTTCTAAGGTTCTAGATTGTTATCTACATAGGGATTAGGAGGAGTATTAATGTTTTTTAGTGGATTAAAACTTATCATTAGTTAATTTTATTCTCTATTCCTCAATGGATAAGTCTTCTTTAGATACTATTAAAAATCATGAATATCCTCTGGAGTATCTTCAGGTTCATTCTCATCTTGAAATGGAAAATTAAAGGTTTTCACTATAAGAGTTGTTTTGAAAGATTTATATGTCTTTGAAGAGCCAGATTCAAATGTATCCAATTCATCTTGAAATAATTCAAAAGCATTATAAAATTCTATACAGACCAATTCACCATGTTTTGCAATGTTATGAACCCTGAAATAATTAGTTAAAGCTACATCACAGATGCTTATTTGAGGTATGTTCTTAGTTGTAGATGACTCATTATTATTATTTTTATTAATATTATGAAACATATTTAGAGGTATGTTAAACTTATGATAAGAATAGTTTTTATTTGAACTCTCCCTAGTGTTACCTACCTATTTTTGTAACTAAAGAAAATCAATGCTCATTTTTTAAACCATTTTCAATATGGAATCATTTTTATTCTTAGGTTCCTCTAAATTATGGACTTTTTACTATTACTAACTATTGGAACCATAGCTCATTGATCTTATGGATAAGATCTACTTTTAGAGCTATTTACAAATCCTAGGTTCTAACCAAGATGAGAATGACTCAAAGGCAACTAGTTTAAAATTAGAGTTTGATTCAAAGCAACCATGTTCTAATTAGCATTTGGGATGATATTCAATATAGGAAAATTAAGATTGATATTAGGAATAATGTATGATAATTAACTTTTGGGTTGAATTTGATCATTAATTTTCATAGTGTCATCATATTTATGGCTCCAATAGCTATCTTCAAAAATATAGAAGTCATTAGATCTAAAACATCCTTATAAATATCTAAAGTTAATGCTTCATTGATCTTATAAGGAGTTATAGTTATGCTAAACATCTTTTTAAATCTAGCATTGAAAGATCTAATGGTTTAATTTGAATCTCTCTTCACCGTAGTGAACTATTGATCTAGAACATAGGGACTAATGATATTTCCAAAATGATCAAAGAAATAATTATTAAAATCATTATAGATGATGATGTAATCTTTAAGAAGATTAAAAAAATAATCATATGATGCATCTCTAAAGGTAAATGAAAACAACCTATAAGCAACATCTTCATGAACAACATTTAACAATCTTAAGGCATCCTTAAAAGACATGATGTGTTCTTTAGTAGTAAAAATACCTGTAAGACTAAATAAAGGTAAATATTTCTATGGATTTCCTGGTAAGTCATGTACTTGACTAGGCATATTGATAGAAGATCAGGTTAACCAATCCATACCTTGATGAGGATTGAATATAATAGCAAAAATAGGTGTAGGTTGAGATTTAGAAATTCTACATTTACCTATATTCACTATTATTTTCCTATGATTTTCCAAGGAAAGAAGAGGTAGCCTTGTCTTATACCTTAACCTAGTTCTTATTCATGATAATTACAACTTGTAAAATCTAATTCCTATTCAAAATACAATGTAGAAAATTTATCTTTACAAAGACAAATGATCTTTAAATTTTTGTAAATAATAGTCCATTTCTTATAAATAAGTAGATTTGTACATTTAAATTTCTAATTTCAAGCAAACTTTGCACAAATTCAAACAAATATTTTAAATAATGACTATCTTTAACTGTATTAACTTAAACATACATCCAAACTTGTGAATATTAGTGATCTTTGAATAAAATTACTATCACTAACCTTAAATATGTCATATTCACAAATATTAAACAAAATTTACAATAATTTAACATAAATATTTAAAGAATAACTATCTTTAGCTAAATAAGCCTAAAGACTAGCCTAAAACCATGAATATTAGTGATCTTTATAAATTTAAGCTAATAAAACACAAATCTGCTAAGGATTAAGTGATATTAAAACAAAATTCACTAAAATCAGCTCAAGATACTTTAGATTCACAAATATTTATTTTATACCATCCTTTTAGCAGCAATTCTATCACCTATTGATGCATGTAAATGTATCACAGGGTTCTTATAGTGATGAAAATTGATTTAACAATTTTTGGGAATATTGGTGTATTATTCCTAATTTAGTTAAAGGGTCTAAGTAGTAAAATAAGTAAATAAATAAACAATAATTAATCTACTAATTTTTTTAAATTAGATTGCAAATTTTACCTTTCTAAAAATAGTAATAAGATGGAAAAAATAATACTTTGCTAAAAACTGGTTGATATGATTGAGATAGGGCCTGAGATTCATTGTGAAGGACTAAGACACTATCGTAAACTAAGATCTAACCTTCATTTTATGGTTTTACAAGAGCACAAAAAGTGGATAGGAGTGGCATCAATGTTTTAGTCTACATCTACCACTATTATCTTAAGGATCTAATCTTTTTGGGTTTTGTTTGTCAAGTTTATGTGACCCTATCCATGAAGTCTTGATAATTAGAAGTATGTAGAACTCCCTATAGAGAATATTTTCTCTTGAAACCCTATACTGCATTATGATTTGACCAATTTTGAGAAATATGGGGGTTAGTGAGGTAATATTCACTAAATGTGTATCCACACCCCTTATGTGGACATGCTACCTATATATTGATGCTCTAAAGAGGGATCAAGCCATATGTAGTTCTCCCACTTGATGTGCTTTATGAAATTGAGTGTATGAATATCAAAAATGCTAAAATAGATGTATTTGAGGTGGCTAAGGATTGGTGTAAGGATTTTAATAATTTTTTAAGTGTATTGGCTAGCTATATGTAGAGAATAGGGAAGATTGCTTAAGTAGTCTTGCTTGTATTCTTACTTGCTTAGTGATATTTTCCAACCCTTTCCAAATGATCTTTGAATGAGATTTTATAAGGATCTATTTGTCATGGGTTGAATGTGCTTATATTAGGATGACAAAGATAAGGATGGATAACTAGAAGGAATTGATCATTGGGGACAAAATAACACTTGGACAAGAGCACTGAAAGTAGACAGGAGTAACACCAACACTATAGTCCAAGTGTGGTATAATTGTCTTAAGTTGATGGGACTTGAGGGCATCAATTAGTCATGGAAAAAAGGGTCTGGATCAGCTCAGATCAAGTTTAGAAGGCTACATATGATTAGGAATTAGTGAAAATATGCTTATGAGGGTTATGAGAGAAAGCAAGAGGGACCTAAGGGTTGGGTGTCATTAGCCACATTCAAGTTACTAATTTTTTCATTTTATATAACTACATTTCCCCCCCCTTTATTTTAGTGATGTAATAAAGTTAAATATTAGGATAAAAGAAAAATAAAAAAGTGTACTTGAACTTACCTATAAATATGAAGCTCATGAAGTTGTGTGATTTTGGGTGTGCATAGAGAGAGCACACAATGAATTATAAATCTACAAGCTAAAACAAAGAGTATATTAGTTCTTACTAGATATGTTATATCTAAAATAAGAATTTACAAAGCTGGCTAAGATAGAGAGAGAGAGGAAGAGAATGGAATGAATACACCTCACTAGGTATGCAAACTAATAAAAGACCTATTATAATGCTAAGTGATGTTGAGTAATGTTGTATGATATTTTATCAAGAGTAATATCATGAATGGAGCTGAGTGCTCAATTCCCTAAGAATGGATCAAGAATGCAAAGTCTAGCCCTTTGGTTCCATCATCACCCACTAAGTAAATCTATATGATTATGTGTATGCTAATCGATGTTTGGACTATGTGTCTAATCCCTCTAAGTAGGTAGCTTAAGAATATAAAGGCTAGCTCATCCTTTAGCTCCATTGTTTCCTCATGAAGTGAAGCTATAAACTGATACTAGTTTGAAATATGTGCCATATAAGATGGCTCCTAAAGCCCATGAATTCTCTATAATATGACAATATTGGCATGGATATTTGAATGTATGCTAGAAACTATGTCACTCTTGGCCACTCTAAAATATGGAGATTAGGTTTATATGAAATCCACTCTAAAATTAGTACACTAGGCTTATATGAAAGCCACTTTAAAAAGTGTAAGTTAGGCTTATATGAAAGCCACTCTAAAATGATGTCGACCACCTATAGATGGACTAAGGCATGCAACTATTGAGAATTCCTAGGTAATGTTAAACTTGAAAATAAAAAAACAAATGTGATGCACATTGTACCCTTAATCACTAGTATCTGAAATAATCATTCTAATCTAGAAGCTATACCAACTATCATATCTAAAAATGGAAGTGAGAGCCAATCATGCCACGTATGATGCCTCCTATATTTGGATTCTCTGAGAAAAAGTGTACTAAAAACTACTAATTTTAAATTATTTTGACTATACAAAAATATAGATGAACCTACTTTTCTACCTTCTTCTAAAAGTTTGGTTTTTTTATTATTTGGATAGGAGCACCAAAAATGGACATTAGCAACATCGGTGTTGTAGTCCAATCTTAGTGCTATTGTCTTGGGCTAAATCTAATGATTGTTATGGTTTTTACACTATTTTTTTGGTCTATTTTGACTATTTTGATGTTTGGTTATTATTTTGAGTGTTCTAAAATTGATTATTTGACTAGTAAGAGCTCTGATCTCTATGACAAAACCCTTGTTTGTTGCCCCCTCTTTTGAGGGTAGCAATGAAGACCCTACAATGATTTCCCTCAAAAGAAAGAGCCCTAAAAGTGTGTTATGCTATAAAGATACATGATATATAAATGATAATTGATAAGATATCTCAATGTATAACACGGTTTATATTAAGAGATTGTTAGATCAATAGGTGTATGCCTAGATAGATATAATAATGTAATAGTGTGTGCAATGTCCTGAATTGGAATTGAGGGGGTTAATTATTAGTTTTTAGTTGTTATTTAGCATAAATAGATGGAAAATGATGTCCATCATGGAATCTAAGAAATAAATATAATACATGATGTGGATCATGGCATTGTAAACAATCAAAAATTAATCAAGAAGTAAACACACAAGACAAGAAGCAAGAATCATACAAGGGTGGCTAAGGGCCCAAGTAAATAAGGGACATGGGCACATGTCACTCAAATTAGAAGGAAATAATATAAGGCATGTTCAAATGAAACATACACATATATTTTAAAACATGCAAGGTTGGCATGAAAGCCACAATCACATAGAAGAGTAAAAGCAAAAGACATTGGCAAATGTCCTAAGGTACACACATGGATAAAAGTAAAGGACATTGGAAAATGTCCTAAATCACATATAGGAGACAAAGTAAGAATAAAGGAATGAAAATAATCTAGCAATGTTAAGCAATAAATTAAATCTTTTAATAAATAGGAATATAATCACATCTAACTAATCAAATCAAGAGGGAAAGTATGCAAGACATGTTAGTATACGACTAGGTATATGCGAAGAAATACACAAGTGTTATATACTAGTGAGATGTCAATATAGTAATCTATGTAATCTAAAATATAATTCACATCAACATGATAAATAGAGTGTGTGGTGTATGAATGGCATAACTTGGATGGTGTAGTCATGTAGAAGATGTCCCCAATGGGTATGCATATCGATGCATGTTTTGAATTTAGAATTAGGATGCCCCCTCAATGTGTAGATTGAAGAAATAAAAGAATTGGATATCACTATTCACACTCAAAGGAGATCAATTAAAGCATGGTAATGTAGATAAATAAATAAATAATAACATAGAATAGCAAATGTAAGTCTAGCATGATAGTAGAAATATAAAGCATGGAAGCCTACAATCAAAATGTTTTTGGTGTTTTGACATATTTGAATGTTTTGGTGTTTTTGAAATGTTATATTGTTTTTGGATTTTTTAGAGTTTATCTATGTACAATCAATCATAACAATAATATGTACAAAAACTTGAAAAGGACTATGTATAATCAAGCATAGGAAACTATGTATAGTAATACTGACATACTATGTGGAAGTAACTATATAAAAACTATGGACAAACATTTGAAAAAAAAAATTATATACAAGCATATGAATATATTAATATGTATATAATGACATAAAAGACTAGGCTGGAGGGGCTAAATGGTCCAAAGATGGAGCTTTCTAAGAATGGATATGGAGGAAGGGATAAAATCCATCATTAAATGCCTCAAGATCATCAGCATAAGTATCATCAGATGTTGTAGATGTTGTGTTCATGGTTTCATTCTACTGAAGGTGAACTAAAGGTTAATCTAGTAGTAGAGATATTGATTATCCTCTAGGACTTTTAGCTCTATTAGTATATTGTTTGGTGGAAGTGATATAGTAAGTGTTGTTGGTATTATGATCTAAATAATAACCCAAACCTATATTTTATTTAATCTCTACTATAAATTTGTACATGAGTTTGTATCATGGCATGTATCCTATGAAAAAGATAAAATGGGAAACCATCCCACTATGATAATCTACTAATAAATCTATGTCTTATTATCAGTAATGTGATTAATCCATAGTCAAGTAACATCTATAACATAATCTATGGTTGATATTGTGTTACCTATCTAAACTAAATAACTAGTTTTATATCCATAAAAGTAACCATGTAAACTATATGTGTTGAGTGATCTAATTGTGGCCATAAACGTGGATTATATCCTATGAGTGTAGTGTGAGATGATAAGAGTGATGTAGGATGTGTAATGAGAGCTCTAGAGTCATCTCAATACTCTCTTAGAACTACTAGTGTAAAACTCAACCCACACAAATAGTCATCTATGAGTGTGGGTATCATATCATCATCTAAATAATATTAAGAATATATAGCAACATCATGTACTTATGCTAACTTAGAATTTACCACAAGGGGTAGATGTGATATGGGAGTCTCATCAACTATAGTAGTATAATACAATGGTGTTGTGAGAGTGTCTATAATTGATGGATTAATTGCATCTATCGAATCAACTGATACTGTTGGAACTAATATCAGTGAATATATAATTATAACAAATGTAAAAATCATGATTGATATAGTAGTTGGAATGGTTGACTAAATATTTGAATCTTAGGATACAATTTAAAGTGGAGTGTGAGAAGTGCTAGTCTCTCTAACCTCATATATATATATATATATATATATATATATATATATATATATATATATATATATATATCTGATCAAGAGAAATACAATGAGGTAGTGGTTGAACTATGATATGAGATTTCCCAATTGGTGAAATAGTCAAAGATGACTCTATAGTTTGACAATATCTGAATGGTTGGTTATCTTTTAGACATGTGTATAGGTATCCTTCACAGATAAATTTAACACATTGATGAAGATTAGAAGGAACATCCCCCATAGTATGTATCTAGGGTTGTCTATGTAAAATATTATAATGAAGAGGACCTAGCATGACCTAGAACTATGTAGAGAGGGTTTTGGGCACTACCATGATATCCAAAGTAATGGTGCCCAATGTCTATCATGGTATATTATCAAACCCTCTAATGTTCTTATATGATTTTTACATGGATTCCATATCCATGCACATGGTCTATAAGTATGTAATATTACATATATTAAGTCTAGAACCACTATCAACTAGAACTCTCTTAACTACGCTAGTTTTAACTTGAGCTTGTATGAATAATACAAAATTTTGATCAATAACTGTCTGAGATGGCATGTCATCATGAGTAAAAGTAATATCATATATGGTTTTTATCATGTTGACTACTGATGTAAAATAATAAGGCTTTGAATCAATTGGCATAGAAGTCTGAGTGAGTGCTTGATAGAGAATGTCCTTGAACACATTAGATTTTTGAAGCATTTTTAACATGGAAATCTTAGCTGGTGTGTTTCTCAATTGATCAAAAATATAATATGCCTTGTGGAGATCTATGTGTGTGGGTGGGTTGGGCCTAATATGGGAAAGAATAGGAGGGTGTTGGGGCTCCTGACTAGGTAGATGCATAGTGTCACATCAAGTAACAACTCTAACTACATTAAATACTATATGTATAGGACTAGTAGTATCTATGGTGGGAGAGTGAAGATAATTGACAAGTCAAGGTGGTGGAGGGACAAATGGTGTCAATTGGGATTTTTGGTGATAGGCAATGACCTAGGGAAGAGAAAAATAGACCATATAACATGACTCGACATGGGATAAAGGTTCTAAGGGAGGTGATACAAAAGATATCTTAGCATGTTTAATAATAACTTTCTTAACATTATCCCATATTTTGAAAAATAAGCATGAAATACAAATAATGAATCTTTTTATTAACATATGGTAAACTTTATCATTCACGTACATAATAGGACCAATGATGGTCTCCTTATTTTTTGCAAAAAATGTAAGAAAAAATTATAAATAAGTGAGATCCATTTTTGAAATCTGATTTTTAGAATGTAAGGTGATATCTCAAAATCAATAGGACCTAGTGTATGCAACTCAGGGTTTGAAAATTATTAATTTAAAAATTACTATAAAATTTTGAAATTTAAAGTGAAATTCTAAGTTAGATATGCAAGTAAAAATTCAAAAAATTATAGGAAAAAATTGTGATTTAACAAGACCTAGAAGATGCAACTATGGCTTTGAAAAATAAATGTTTTTGAAAATTAATATTGAATTTTGAAATTTAAAGTGAATTTTTTATTTCAATATGCTAGTAAAAAAATTATAAAATTATTGGAAAATTAATAGGAAAATACTAGTACCTAGTATAGACAACTAGGGTTTGAAATAAAATTAGTTTAAAATTAATACAAAAAATTTAAAATTTAATTCAAATTTTTTATTTTATTATGTAGGTAGAAATCATAAAAATATAGAAAAAATTGGGAGGAAATTTACCGTAGGGTTTCTAGGATTTTTATGCACAAATGGAGTAAGTCGGGTTCACTAAATGGTTTAACAATTTTTGAGAATATTGGTGTATTATTTTTTAATTTAGTTAAAGGGTATAAGTATTAAAATTAGTAAATAAATATGTAATAATTAATCCACTAATTTTTTCAAATTAGATTATAATTTTTCCCTTTCTAAAAATACTAATAAGATGGATAAAATAAGACTTAGCTAGAAATTAGCTTATATGGCTGAGACAGGTTCTGAGATTCATTATGCAAGACTGGGACACTATCACAAACTAAGATCTTACCTTAATTTTATGGTTGGATAGGACTGATAAAATTTTATAGGAGTGGAGTCAATGTTATAGTCCACCTCTATTGCTATTGTCTTGAGGATTTGAGCTTTTTAGGTTTAATTTGTTAGGTCTGTGTGACCATGTCCATGAAGTTTTCACAATTAAAAGTCTATAGAGCTTCATATAGAGAAAATTTTCTCTTAAAACCCTATATTCCATTTTTATTTGACCAATTTATAGAAAGAGGAAGGGTTAGTTTGTGTAAGATTCATTGAACATGTATCTATACCCCTTGTGTGGGATATTACTTACATACCAATACTCTTAAGAGGGATCAAGCCATTTGTAGTTCTTCTACTTGATGTGCTTTATGAAATTAAGTGTATGAATATGAAAAATAATAAAATAGATTTAATTGAGGTGGATAGATATTGGTGTAATGATTTTAATAATCTTGTAAGTGTATTAGATGGTTGTATGCAGATAATAGGGAAGATTGCTTGAGTATTCTTGCTTGTATTATTGCTTGCTTAGTGATATTTTCCAACCCTTTCTAGATGATCTTTGAATGGGATTTTATAGGGATCTATTGATCATGGGTTGAATGTGCTCACATTAGAATGACAAGGATAAGGATGGGGAACCAAAAGGAATTGACTATTGGGGCCAAAATAGCACTTATGTAGGAGCATCAAAATGGACAAGAATGGTACCAATGCTTTATTCCAAGTGTGTAACTATTGTCCTAATCTAATAGGACCTAGGGGGATGGATTATTAATGGAAAAATGGTTTTGGATCAGCTGAGATCAAGTTTGGAAGGTGACAGATGATTAGGAATCAATGAAAAGATTCCTATGAGGGTCATGAGAGCAAGAAAGAGGGACCCAAGGGTTGGGTGTCATGAGCCATGCTCAAGTTACCAGCTTTTGCATTTTATATGACTATAAAAACACTTCTCACTTACAGATTCAAAGAATTTTTTGCATGATTTGTTGGTTGTAATCTTCTTTAGATCTATGGTGGAGTAGTGGTTAAGCTAATTGACTATTTCACAAAATGATTATGCAAGCAGTTGTTGGGAACAACCATGGTCAATGATCAGAATCTAAAGTCTAAAAATTGAATATAACATGAATATTATTAATGAGAAAGTAAACTATAGTGAGTTGATAAAAAAATGAGAAAATAGGTAGGGTAATTTTTAAGAGAGATGTTTATATTCTTTAGTTCAAACATCTTGACAAAACTCTCAGTTTATCGAAGATATGCATCTTCAAACCAACATACGACATGAAATTAAAAAATTATACATATCCTATCATATATCAAGTAAATTTCTAAGGATATTTGAAAACATGCAAATTAGAGCTTAGATTCATTTTAAAGATTTACTTAAATAAAAAAATTGCATTTGCATATCTTACAGAAAAGCAATGATATTGAAATGAATCTAATAAATTTCATTCAACCTAGCATAAATCTCAAATTAACAGATCTAAATTAATACATGCAAAAAGAAATCATAAAATTAGTTCAAATATAAACATCAGAACAAAGATTTGAGGAAGTAGACATGAGAATAAATAAACAAATAAAATGAGACATCTTCACAGAATTTTCTTGCTTATATTATTTGCTCCAAATTTTACAAAATAGTTTTTCTCTCAAAACTTCCTCACTTTTTCAAATGATAATACCCCCTTTTTAGGTTGAAAGAGAAACTTATGAGGTATGTCAGTTAGTCATATATCAAATAGGAATCAGATAATTGTTAAGGATAATTGTCTTCTTACAAATATTCTAATATTGATGACACTTTTCAAATGTGACTAGCATATAATCCATGTGTGTTACACATTGCACATTCTTTTACAAAATAGTATATTATTTTAAAATTATTTACATGTTTTGATACACAAGAATATTCCAAGTTAACCTTGTTGACTTTGAGATGCCCCTGCAATTATAGCCTTTTGTTTTTTTCCAAAATATTGATGAATTTGTCATATTGTTCATCAATCAACCTAAGATTAATGATTGTCTCTATGAATAGCTCCTATGTTTGCCTTGATAGATCTTTGAATATTTCATCTATTCTTCCCATGGCTTCCTTGATGCTCTTGGCATTACCAATATTTTCATTTTTTTACAAGATCATGTCCAAGATACATTTTTTGTCAGCCCTTATAGTGCCCTTACTTCTACTCTTGACCTCTTGGATGAACTTTGTATCTCAAATGGAATTATTCATCAGTTATTAGGCCTATTTGACTGGAGATGGTTGTATCCTTAATAAAAATTCCTAATATATGTATCATTCTTCCCTCTAGTTATTTGAAGTCACTTGAGAGACTCTCCATGCCTTTTGACCACTTATTTGTGTCATTGATTTTCACCATCAAGATTATCATGGCCATATTTAGGTGTGATGGGCTGACCATTTTTAGCTTAGGGATCTAGTTTTCCATTATTATCTTAATCAATACCTTCATCTTCTTGTTTGATCCTTGCCACTAATTGGATTGGTTTAGATCAATGGCAAGTTATTTACTTACCATGTCTAATTTGGACCTTATTGCCTTCAAAAAACTAAATGTCTCATAGATAGTTGCTTCAAAATTATTAAAAATATTCATAGGTACTAAAAAAATGGATTTTCCTTTTAAGATATTCTTCTCTTGTTTTAATCCTTTGATTGTAGCTTATAGCCTTTCTGACTAAGACTGGGCTAACTCTAGAACATATTCTTCAAACATAGGGTCTTCACCTAGTCTCTATTCCCTCTTCTAAGTTAGGTGAAGCAAAGGCTCAACCTTTTATTCTAGAACCTCCTAACCTTCCTCTATGACAACTATCTCAGTCACTCTTTATAGTCCAATAGTAGTTGGATCATACCTAACTCCCACTAAATATTGGCCCATATGCTTGATTGGAACCTCTACTTGTATTTTATCTAATTGAGTAAGAATAAAAATTATCCTTTCTTATTCATTTTGAAATGCTACTAGCTAAGGATTTAAATCCTATTGAAGATGGATATCTATGGTCTTTACTATAGCCCATAGGTGATAGACAATAGGAAGCTTCTCCATCCTTGGTTCATATATGAACCATTTAGGTACAGTTGGTCCATAGATTGGGTAATCCTCACTAAAAAGGTTGGTGTCCTTCAAATGGGAATCAAGTCTAGCCATTTTTGCCTTTTTTCTCTTGATATAATTATAGTCTCAACCTTCCTTTTGGAATGATCAATTATCATTAAGTCTAATGACTTTTATTGGAAGTCTAATCAGTGAGAGGGAGGGTTGAATTAGTGATGCAATATATTTAAAAATTCATTTAGAATCCTTTTAAACTCTTAATTAATGACCACAAGAATTCATAAAGTATACAAGATGCTCATAACAATGAATAATCAAGATGATGTAAGATCACACATAAAACACAAGTATATGTGAAAAACCCTCTTAGGGAATAAAACCCACTCTCAAACCTAAAAACACATATACTACTTGTCCTATAAGATTATCACAAACATGATATTTTTAGTAAAACACCCCCTTCACAAGGAGCACCCACCCATAAGTATGAACAAGCACCCACTTGTTCTATATGTTGAGCACCCACACAATACCTATGAAATAAACAACTTTAGAACTCTAACTATAGATTAGTCTAATTAGAGAAATAATGTTTAACACACCTATCTCTCAACTCATTACACACACTAAAGCTTGCTCATATAAGCAATGCATCCAAACACCTATTTTGGATTTCCCTAATCTTCTTCCTGCATCCTCAATCTACTCTATACTTTATTCCATCCATGAGCACACTCCCTCTGATCTCTTTCCTTAGTCTCTATCTTTAGCTCTCTCAACACTTGCAAATCCAAGTCTAGAATCCATTGCCTTGGTCTCCATTATTTATAGAGTCTTCATGCATATCAAATTCTATGGTGGCCATGATACTTGTCCTTATCCTTAAGACTTATATCATGATAATCATATCTCAAATACATTGTCACAGGTTGGCCATAGCATCTATGGGTCACACTTAAGTAATTATACCTTTATATTAGGATTTAATAGCCCGTATAGATCTCATGAAGACCTATTCACCCATTTATCACTTTATTAAGCAAATTAACAACAAATGATTAGTTTAAAATACATGGGTCCACTATATATGATCTCTAAGAGATATTCAACTAATTAATCCCACCAAAAAACTCTTCTTCTAAAGCATAAATTGATTGAACAATATTTTATATAGATTATCACCTTGAATGAATAAATTATCAATTTTTAAGCTCCATAATTTTGATTGTACAAACATTCAAACCTTCTAACTAGATTCTCTAGATGTACCTTGAAGTCCTTTACAACTTTACTTTTTATTTCATCAAAACATTCATCCTAGATCAAAATATATATCTTAAAAATAATATACTATTTTTCCTTAATTTGAATATTTAAATTACAATGGTCACTATTCAGACACTAAACATCAAGCACTTTAACCTCATCTTCCCTAGAAACTATGGATAAATATGCACTGTTGATCTTCTTAGAGTAACCTAGTCTTTATCTTTCAATGATCACCATTGATCTTAGATTAGAGCTCTCATGATTGTTCCACTTGGAATCTCTGCATGCCTTTTGCACATTTTACTCTTTAACTTGACCTACACCATCAATCTCTATCTATATGAACACATGTGAACTGTTGATATTTAGTCAACTTGATGAGATTATGACAGTTATCACCAATGGATGTAATCTCAAACTCTTTGACATATTTACTAAATACACACCATTGGATCAAGATCTAGATGATGAATGCTCACTATTAGATCAACTAAGTAGTGATCTTAGACTTCAACAAAGTTAAACTTGATGGTCTCTAACTCGTCATGGTCTACAAGAGTAGCTTTGATAGTTTATAAATTGAGATAGAAAACACTTCAAGAGTCAAATTTTTTAGAGTATCTTCTTAGAACTATATACAACATCTCTATTAAAACCTTTGACCTCAATTGACTTTATGAGTACCTAAAATAAATGCATAAACTTATTGGTTCAATCATATATTCATGACGTGTAGTGATGATCTGGCTTCTCTTAGTCTATAATATACATTTTTCTCTTTCTAAATGATCAAGTGACATACCATAACTTCATTAAGACATATATGAATGCCTCACAACTTCTTCTTTATCCTTATAGATTTGTAAATGTGTCATATCTCTCCAATCCATCAATCTAATCACTTTGTCATTATGCATTAGTACCACATGTTCTCTATGACATCAATGACAACCAAATATTAATGGGCATGCTCAATAATCTCCCCCTTTGTCATTGGTATAAAAACACCCTTACAATGACTTCTTGCTCATGAATTTATTTATTCTAATCTTTCTCCCCCTTTGACATGAATGACAAAGGGTCTCTTCCTCAACATGCCAATAAATATTCTTCAATATTATGTATGCATTCAATTACTATTAATAATATTAGGGTACGTACATAATTTCATGCATATTAAACAATTTATCCCCCTTTGACATGCACTAATATGAACTTGAACTTATCTAATCCTTGTACCTAATAAACTATTCACAAGTCTTAGAAACCTCCCCCTAACATCAAGATCCCTCTTATGTCATTTGTTTTTTGATATACAACAATTTAAACTTAGGATTTTTTTATCCTTGGACCTATCTACCTAAAAAAATCACAAGCTCTATTTTCTTATGCATGAATATGGAATACCTTATCAAAATACATGACTTGGTTTGATCAAGTCATCATGTTAATCTTCTTGAAATCACAACTGTAGTGTTGACATCAAAGATTGCACCCTTTGGTAGGTGGCCGAGCTCCTGCCTTCTCCTCGCAACTATGGAAACTCCCCTCTCACTTGTGGGACTAGCGAAGCTGGAGGGGAGAGTCTCTAGATAAGGGTTAGCTCCCTTTCATGCATCATGCTCATTCTAGCAAGTGCTAACACACACACACACACACACACACACACACACATATAATGGGGGGGTGAAAAGAGAGAAAGATGTAGGAAAAAAAACTACTCTAAAGAGGTGGTGCACCAAAATAAGTTAACCTTCTCACATCCACTCTTTAAATCAGATATACACATACATACACTTCAGTCTTGGCAGAAGGACCAAGTTGCTAGAAACTAGTAGGGAGGCTTTCATGAAAACACAAAAAATAGAGATCCACCAAGGTGCTGTGAAATACACACTGTAAGTAATTTCTTCTATTCTGCACTTCCAAATGTAGCTCTTCTCTTGTCAGCTATAGAGATGGCACCTTGTAGACAACTGATATGCTAGTGTTGAACCTATGAAAGCACCAAGAGACAATGACTAAACACAAACTAACACTCAAGACATACACAAAAATATCTATCCAAGATAGAGGTAAAAAACTGCGTTTATTGATTTAGGTGGAAATTTTGCCAGGGTTATGCCTTATAGATGTGAAAAAGATCCTTTTCTAAATGACAAGTCCTCAATATATAGGAGAAGAAAGGAGGCCTTTTGGGACCCCTTTTTTACAAGTGGCCCATTGCATCTTCTCATTGGCAAGAGCAAGTCACTCAAAACATTAATGAACTGTGCCCTTTGTCTATTTGTAAGGCTGCTTCTTTAAGATGATTTACATGGTTTATCCACTCATTAATGTGAAATGGAGAAAACCGGTTGCACTGCTAGCTATTTGCGTCTCTAATGGTCAATTTGTAGGCATTGTTTCACCTGCTGGAGTCACTTCTCAAATCGGTGCTTCCCTTTGCCACTTGGGCTATCTACCTATTCCATGCCTAGCACTTCATCTTTTTCCTTTCTTGTCTCTTCTAGCTCTTTCATCCCTTGGGGCAAACTTCCAGTGAGTCGTTGCATTTCTAGGCCCTCATGGTTAGCACTCTCTCATTTTAAAAGTAAACGGCTATTTCATTGCGCTAATTTTGACGTTCACACAGCCGTCCTTGGTTTGAAAACCAATGGCTAAATTGATTTGTTAATTTTGATGGCCTTCGAGATGTCCTCATCCCTGTCAAAATGTCATCGAATGCTTTCCTAGCTTCTCTGTGGGCACTCCTTCCTTGGCCCTCTCTATGGGTACTCTTTTGCCTTGTATATTTTCCTAGCACCTTCCTGACTTTGCTTAATGCCCCTTTGTATTTGGACCGAGAGTCCCCCACAAGGGCACCTACCCTTTAGGGTCCTTCGATAGGTCATTTGCTTTGTCTGGATGCCTCTTGAGTTCTCACGGGCTTTGTGTACTTTCCACGGGCTTTTGTCTATAGACATTTTCCCATAGACAAAAAGTCTGTAGAAATTCTCCCTAGGTCTTTCCTTTGTGTTTTGAGTTGCACCCGAATTCCTTTGGACTTTTTGCCCAAAGGAATTCCTTCAGAAAAAAAGTCTAAAGGAATTTAGGACTTAAACAAAATCTAAAATCCTTTGAGTTGCCTTTTTCTTTGGAAAGTTTTCCCTCCGCTAGGGCAATTGAACTTTGGACTGCCCCTCAACCAATTGGGCATGCCCTTAAACCAAGCTGTTGAACCAAAATTGGTTCAATAGTTCAATAGTTCAACCATTGCACATCGATGAACTTGAATTGAGCTAACTGATTGAACTAGGCTGATGAACCAAGTGTTGAACCAAGCCATTGAACCAAAATTGGTTCAACAGTTCAACGGTTCCACCATTATGCATTGATGAACTTGAACTGAGCTGACTGATTGAACTAGGCCAATGAACCAAGTGTTGAACCAAGCCATTGAACCAAAATTGGTTCAATGGTTCAACCATTGTGTGCTGATGAACCAAGGTGTTGAATATTAAACCACTCACTTTGAACCAAGCCCATTGAACTAAACCATTTGAACCAAGCCCGTTGAACCAAAAATGGTTCAACGGTTCAATGGTTCAATGCTTGTTGAATCAAGATGTTGAACTTGAAGATGGACTTTTGAACCAAAGGTCACTAAACCACTTAAACCAGGCCATGAACCAAACTCATGAACTTGTGCAACCTAAAAAATGACTGGCATGAATAGAAAGGGAAGAAGGGGACCAAAAATTTTGCCTATGGGCAAAATTGGTCAACAAATTTGGTGACTCCCAGGGGAAGCATGCCTGTTATGCTTAGAGACTAGTTGCCTTACAGTCCATAGGGACAGAGTTAGATGGTGACTTGGAAAACCAGTAATAGCTCTGATAAATCTAGAACTAGTCACACAAATCTACCTCCAAGGAAATGAAAGCACACAAGACTAAGAAAACTACTACTTGTGTAACAGCACTTAGGGAAAATAGTAAAGAAAACAAGGGAAAATATATATAAATGAAAAGAGACTCAATGGCAATTCTTTAGATGTATCCCATTAATTGGGATACATAGTTCTTTGCCATCTAACTTGGAGAGTTGGAATGCATTATGTTGCTTGCACTGAGTAATTATGTATGGGCCACTCCATAGGGCATCAAATTTTGCATGTTTTCCAGGCTTGGCTAGGTCTTCATCCCATTTCAAGACAATGTCTCCTTCAAAGAAATCTTTTGACGAAGATTTCTTGTCGAAGTGTCTCTTTGTTTTCTACTGGCAACTGGTCATAGAAGCCATAGCCCGGTCCCTTGTCTCTTGGAGCTCCATCAGCTTACACATCCTAACCTCCATGATGGTTCCTTCCTCTAACTGTAGCTGGCAGGTGAGATCCAATGCTAGTAATTCAAGTGAGATGGGAAGCCTAGCTTCCCTTCCATACATGAGCATATATGGAGAATTTCTGATTGCTCTCTTTGGGGTGATTTGATTGGCCCACAGAGCTATCTTTAGCTTGGCATGCCAAGTCCTCTAATTTTCTTCCATGGTCCTCTTTATGATCCTGATCAAATTTTTGTTGGTGGACTCAGCTAGCCCATTCCCCTATGGGTAATAATTTGATGAAGTGTTGAGATATATACCATACCTTAGTGCCCATTCACTTGTTTTGGTTCCCAGAAAATCTAGAGCGTTATTTGAAATTATGATGGCTGGGACCTCGAATCTTGTCACCAGGTCCTCATAAAACTCCAAGACTGCACTTTCATTTGCCTCTTTCAGAGAAACAGCCTCCACCCACCTTGTGAAATAATCCATAGCAATCAGGACCCACTTATGCCCAACACTAGAGGGAGGATTGATCATCCCTATGAAGTCTAGGCCCCACTACATGAATGGCTGCTCCACCTGAATAAGCTGTAAAGGCATGGCAGCCAACCATTGTTTCCCATCAAAAAAGTGCACACTTTTGGTACTTTCTTACCCAGGCATGGGTGTCCCTAAAAAGAGTAGGCCAAAAATAGCCATCTCTCATTATCCTCTTAGTAGCTCTAGGAGTGAAATGACCACTTACTGGCCCATCGTGGAACTTAGACAATACATTATCAACTTGGTATGGGTCAATGCATCTTAGAAGGACCTCAGAGAGATCCTTCCTAAACAATACTTCATCAACTAGGACATAAAGGAGAGACTGGAGCCTAAAGTACTTTATTTTGGTCTTATCAAGACCCTATGGGCACTCACCACTGATAAGGAAACACCTCAGGTCTGATGTCTAGTCTTTTATGATAGCTAGTTCCTCTATAGTGGCTACATCGTGAATTAGTAAGTTATCTTCCCTTTTCTACTTGAAGTCTACAGCAAGATGTTCACACAGGCTTCTTCCCCTCACTAGCTTGGTGATCTTGATGTCTACGTCATACTCCATCACCTTGGTGATCCACCTTGCTCTCTTCTCATTTAGGTCTCAATTGGTCAAGAAATCCTTGACACTAGGATGTGGGACCATGAGGTGAATCCTATTGTTTGACAACAAATGCCTGAATTTCTTTAGGCTCCACACTACTGCTAGCACTTGCTTCTCTACATACGTGTATCTGACTTCGAAATCCTCTAACCATTGGCTAAAAAAGGCAAGTGGTTGCTCAAGGTCATCACCATTTACCTAGGTAAGCATGGTAGAGATCACCTCTTCATTGCTAAAAGTGTAGAGGTTGAAGTCTTTATTGAATTCGAAGCTGATCAAATTAGGAGCCTGGGTTATGGCCTGCTTGATGGCTTCAAAGTTGTCCTTCCTTTGTGTTGTCCACTTGAACTCTTCACCCTTCCTCAGCATAGAGGTTAGGGGCTTGACTATCTCTATGAAATTTGAAATGAATCTCTGAATAAAATTTATCCTGCCAAAGAAACTTTTCAGGCCTTTCTTGTGCTTAGGTAGAGACATCTCTAGGATAGAACGAACTCTCTCAGGGTCAATGGATAAGCCCTCCTTAGACATGATGTGGCCAAGGAGTTTCCCCTCATGAACAACAAACACGCATTTCTTTGGATTAAGAGAGATGCCGAATTCCCTACACCTTTCAAAAATCTGCCTGAGGTGTTCTATGTGTTGGCTCACTTCCCTAGAGAATACCATCACATCATCAAGGTATACCAGTAGGTTGTTTTTTATCAAGCCTCTAAAAGCCATGTCCATGGCTTGCTGAAAGGTAACACCAGCATTAGATAGCCCGAATGGCATCTTCTTGTAGGCAAACATTCCCCATTTAGTAGTGAAGGCTATTTTGTGCTGGTCACAGCATTGCACTAGAATCTGATTATACCCTGAATAACCATCTAGGAGGGAGAAATGCTCACTACCTATTACCTTCTAAGGATCCACTCCATGCTTGGGAGGGGATAATGGTCTTTTAAAGAGACTTTATTAAGGTCTCTAAAGTCGACACATAGCCTGATCTCCTCATTCTTCTTTCTAACAAGAACAAGATTGGCTAGCCACGAGGAGTGTTTGATTGGAAATATAATTCTAAACTCAATCAATTTGGCTAGTTCCCTCTACATGAGGGGCTCAATCATCAGGTTGATGGGTCTGTACTTCTGCATGACTGGCCTAGCACCTTCTTCCAATTCAATGGTGTGCTGGGTGAGTCTTGGGTCAAAACCCTTCAAATCACTGTAGTCCCATGTAAAAACATTGGAGAACTCCTGACACAACAAAATGAAAGCTTGCCTTTCTTGAACCAAGCAGAATTTTCCAAGTGTGAGCAACTTGTCCTTGAAGATCCCAACCCTTTTGTAATTCTCCTCCTTAGTTGTGATGCATACCTTTTCTTTTCTCAATTAGTCATCTCCATTGAAGATGTTCTCAAGAGTGACCAAACCTTTAGGAAGCTTATTGTTCTTTAATTGAATAATCTGGTTGCCATATTGTTATTACAACTTCGCTTGGTTATGAGTTACAAACTCAACTTCCTCCTACAGGAAAAGAGCTATTTGCTGATCATTTTTGAAAACTTGCCAATTTGCAATGTTGTCAGGGATAGAGGGCCGAACTACCACCTTCAAGTGGCGTGAACTACAGTCTCGACCTATCTCCTTGGAAACATCAAATTGAGCACCAATTACTACCAGCCTATCCACTTGTTTGTTCTACTCTTTGGGAATGGAGTTGATATTGAAAGTAAGGAAATCTTCTACCAAGTCCTAGACCCTATGCTTGTAAGACTTTAGCAAGGAATTCTTGGTCAGATTCTAGCCTTTCACCTAATTTACAATTAGCTCACTGTCTCCCAAAACTTGTAACTCCTTGATTCCTCTTTTTCTTGCCCATTCCAGACCATGGATAAGGGACTCATATTCTACAACATTACTTGTGCAATAAAAATGGAAATAGAAAGTTGAAAAGTACCTATCCTTTGAAGAGGAGACTAACATTGCCCCACCACCAGCTCCCAGCTTAATTTTGGAACCATCAAAATATAGCTGCCATAGGCCTAGGTTCTCTTGGCTTGCCTTCATTATATTTGGTATGAAGGGGCCCTCTTCATGTATGAAGTAGACTCCAAGGCCTGTCTCCTCTATAAACTTGTAAGGATCATGTTTAAAGTTATCATTTCCCCACTCATCCAAGAGTAAGTCTGCGACTCCTTCAAGAGCAAAAGACGGAGATTGGTCTATCTAGGACTCTTCTAGGTCGATAATGGTGTAACTAACATTTTTTGCCTTGGGAGAATATGGTTCCAAATGGTCCTTATAGAGTGGGCTTATTCAACTTTTACCTTGGTCCCATACTTGGTTCTAAAAACCATATTTGACCAATTCACTGCTAGATAGCCACCTATCTTTGATGTGAAGTCCCTGGACAAGCAAATTGTGAAATAGGGAGGAACATCTACTACCACTATATCATGGGGAATTGAGAAGATTGGGCAAGCATGCAATGTTAATCTTAAACCTTTCAAAATCCCAACTATTTTTGCAGGCATCCCATCTAGCTGCAGGACTCCCTTATTCACCTCTTCATATTTCAGCCCCATCTTGTCAGCTATACACTTGGGCATCACTGAGGTACTAGCCCCACTGTCAATAATGTAATTGTGTACCGAGAAATCCCCTATGACCAAGGATACATATAAAGGGGGAATTTTCTCTTCCTTCTTTACCTATCTTGAAGTGGAAGGCTATCCATTCATCATCAAGACATTATCAGTGCTTGTTGGGATAGCTTGGTTGTCCAGCTCATGCAATCCCTTTTGTAGTATATCCTTTTATCCTAGAAGAGACAATGAATCCCATAAAGATATGTTCATATGCAGCTTATTCATTTGGTCCACTATATTGACCTGGGGACTGCCTCCCTTTAAGCTTTCTTTGGGGTTGATTCCAACCTGAGCTGCAAGCTGAGGGACTGAAGGTACAAATGGCTGTCTAAAGTTTAGGGCCTTCAAATTTGGGTGTGATGGAGAAGGTGTTGCTGCCACTTGGGTGGTAGCTTGGGCTTCTCCCACTGCTCTTCTCTTAAACCTTCTATTGGCTGCAACATAGTCAGCCTGATTCTCTGTAACTTCCACATAATTCACTGAATAAAATTCCCCTTCCAGATGACTCATGAGGGTAGAATCAGGCTGGGCCTAATTGCTACTCTTGCTAGGTTGCATTGAAGGCTCAAAGACTTGAGGTTGAGTGGTTGTTTGATTTTATACATTCTATAAATAATTCATCATCTCATTTGTATAAACAGCCTGCTCCTGACCATATCCCATGGTCGAACAACTTGGCTATTCTTGTACTAGATTATTCTAAATAGGCATCATGACTTTAGATGATGAAGGGGGCCCTATGTTGTAGTTTTGAAATGGCCTAGTCTGAGTAAGCTGACCATATCCTTGATTATAGTTTTGGAAAGGGGGTTTAGGGGCTTGGCCGTAATGCTAGTATCCCTGATTCGGTCTGTTGCTTTGAGCCTGTTGCCTTTTGAGAGCTACAAGTTCATTTGACATGCTCTACAACAGACTTTTAACCTCATGAAGCTCATTGGATGGAATAGTAGCTAGTTTCTCTATGATAGGTACAGGAGCTAATGTGGGAGAAATAGCCTAAATTGGAGGTAGGATTTTTGGGAATAGTGGCATGTGAGGTCTAGGGGCTATTTTCCCAGCCTATACTAAGCAATTTTTAGCTGCTATGGCTATGTCATAAGCAACAAGCAGTATATGCCCTCCCATGGATTATATCATTACTACAATATCACTATTTAATGCCTTTAAATAATATAAGAAAGCATATCTAGGAGTCAGCCTTACCAGGATGGGGATTCTATCCCTAGTCTTTTGAAACCATGTGTTGAAATCCTGCATATACTCATGTGGAGCCCTCTTTATGGTCATCAGCTACTCAACAAGCAAGAGGCCATCGCTCTTCTCCCCAAAATGATATGTCAACTAAGTACCCAATTCATTCCAAGAACATATTGAATTTACAGGCAAAGTTTTGTACCAGTTAAGAGCCTTGCCTTTGAGAGATAATGCTAGCAATCTGATGGCGATATTTTCTTCCATTGCATTGTGAATATTGTAGAGGTTAGCAATATTCCTAATATGCTTGATGACTATAATGGGCCCCTCTCCATCAAAATAAGGCACATTTTTTAGGGTTGTTCTAGGGATTGGATCATAATGTGGGAGGTTCAAGGGGCTCTGACCACAAAAAGCTACAAAGGGTAAAGCCATGGCTGGGATGGGTTGTAACTGTGGTTCTACTGTGTATATGTCCCTTACAATAGGTCTATGAGGGTGGCTTATTGGATAAGGATGGGTCCTCTCAAACCTTAGCCTTTTTTTAGAGTTTAAAGGCAACTCAATGAAGTCGAAGGGAACCCCTTTAAAAGCAGACCTTGTGGTGACTTTAGGCATAGAAAGTTAAGAAACCAGTCTTGATTTGAAAATTTAGCTCTTACTAGTGGAGTCGCTAGATGCTAGAAATCTTTGATTTGCTATAATAAGACCAGCATCAATCCTAAAACCTTACTGAAGATGTAAAACTACATCCCATTAGGTGTGCCAAAATTGTTGGCAGTGAAGATTGTACCCTTTGGCAGGAGGCTGAGCTCTTGCCTTCTCCTCGCAACTATGGAAACTCCCCTCTCGCCTATGGGACTAGTGAAGCTAGAGGGGGGAGTCTCTAGATAAGGGCTAGCTCCCTTTGATGCATCATGTTCATTTTAGCAAGTGCTAACACACACACATAAACACACACACACACACACACACACACACACACACACACACACACACACACACACACACACACACACACACACACACACACATAGATATATAATGGGGGGTGAAAAGAGAGAAAGATGTAGGAAAACAAACTACTCTAAAGAGGTGATGCACCAAAATAAGTCGACCTTCTCACATCCACTCTTTAAATTAGAGATACACATACATACACTTCAGTCTTAGTAGAAGGACCAGGTTGCTAGAAACTGGTAGGGAGGCTTTCATGAAAACACAAAAAATAGAGATTCACCAAGGTGCTGTGAAATACACACTGTAAGTAATTTCTTCTATTCTACACTTCCAAATGTAGCTCTTCTCCTATCAACTGTAGAGATGGCACCTTGTAGACAATTGATATGCTAGTGTTGAACTTGTGAAAGCACTAAGAGACAATGACTGAACACAAACTAACACTCAAGACATACATAGAAATATCTATCCAAGATAGAGGTAAAAAATTGTGTTTATTGATTCAGGTGGAAATTTTGCCAGGGCTACGCCTTACAAATGTGAAAAATATCCTTTTCTAAATAACAAGTCCTCAATATATAGGAGAAGAAAGGAGGCCTTTTGGTGCCCCTTTTTTACAAGTGGCCCATTGCGTCCTCTCATTGGGAAGAGCAAGTCGCTCAAAACATTAATGAACTGTGCCCTTTGTCTATTTGTAAGGCCACTTCTTTAAGATGATTTACACATTTTGTCCACTCATTAATGTGAAATGGAGAAAACTGGTTGCAATACTAGCTATTTACATATCTAATGGTCAATTCGCAGGCACTATTTCACTTGCTAGAGTCACTTCTCAAATTGGTGCTTCCCTTCGCCACTTGGGCTATCTACCTATTCCATGCCTCACACTTTGTCCTTTTCCTTTCTTGTCTCTTCTAACTCCTTCAGCCCTCAAGGCAAACTTCCAGTGGGTTGCTACATTTTTGGGCTTTCATGGTTAGCACTCTCGCATTTTGAAAGCAAACAGCTATTTCATTGCGCTAATTTTGACATTCACACGACCGTCCTTGGTTTGAAAACCAACGGCTAATTTGCTTTGTTAATTTTGATGGCCTCTAAGATGTCCTCGTCCCTATCAAAAAATCATCAGGTCCTTTCCTAGCTTCTCTGTGGGCACTCCTTCCTCAGCCCTCTCTGTGGGTACTCTTTTGCCTTGTATATTTTCCTAGCACCTTCCTGACTTTGCTTAGTGCCCCTTTGTATTTGGATCGAGAGTCCCCCGCAAGGGCACCTACCTTTTGGGGTCCTTTGGTGGGTCCTTTGCTTTGTCTAGATGCCTCCCAGGTTCCCATGGGCTTTGTGTATTTTTTGCAGGATTTTGTCTATGGAAATTTTCCTCTCAACAAAAAGTCTGTGGAAATTCTCCCTGGGTCTTTCCTTTGTGTTTTGAGCTACACCTGAATTCCTTCAAACTTTTTGTCTGAAGGAATTCCTTCAAGCAAAAATTTTGAAGGAATTTAAGACTTAAACAAAATCCAAAATCATTTGAGTTGCCTTTTTCTTTGGAAAGCCTGCCCTCCACTAGGGCAATTGAACTTTGGACTGCCCCTCGACCAACTTGGCATACCCTTGAACCAAGTCGTTGAACCAAAATTGATTCAATGGTTCAATGGTTCAACCATTGCACACCGATGAACTTGAACTAAGCTGACTGATTGAACTAGGCTAATGAACCAAGTGTTAAACCAAGCCATTGAACCAAAATTGGTTCAACAGTTCAACAGTTTAACCATTGCACGCTGATGAACTTGAACTGAACCGACTGATTGAACTAGACCAATGAACCAAGTGTTGAACCAAGACATTAAACCAAAATTGGTTTAATGGTTCAACAATTCAACCATTATGCACTGATGAACCAAGGTGTTGAATATTAAACCACTCGCTTTGAACCAAGCCTGTTGAACTAAACCATTTGAACCAAGCCCATTGAACCAAAAATGGTTCAACGGTTCAATGGTTCAACAGTTCAATGGTTCAATGCTTGTTAAATTGAGATGTTGAACTTGAAGATGGAATTTTGAACCAAAGGTCATTGAATCACTTGAACTATAATGTCCCCTTCTGATACCAAAACAAAAGCTCTGATACCACTGTAATATCCCCTATCCAATAGGGAATATAGTAATACAAAAGCTTTGATACCACTATAATGTCCCCTTCTGATACCAAAAAAAAAGCTCTAATACCACTGTAATATCCCCTGTCCAATAGGGAATATAGCAATACAAAATCTCTGATACCACTATAATATCCCCAACCA
This sequence comes from Torreya grandis, assembly GCA_037957365.1. Taxonomy (NCBI): domain Eukaryota; kingdom Viridiplantae; phylum Streptophyta; class Pinopsida; order Cupressales; family Taxaceae; genus Torreya; species Torreya grandis. The sequence goes on from JARHVA010003580.1 coordinate 410,589, forward strand.
ATAGGGACTATAGAAATACAAAAGCTCTAAACAAAGATACAATTTTGCAGAATAAATTCAAATAAACAAATAAACCACAGTAAATCTCTTAATTGCCAAATCACTAATCTTATTATTCATCCAGATGATTACAAATGATATCCTCTGTCATGCATATAAAATAATAATCAAATACGGTCTTAAAAACTTGAGTATTCCACAAACTGGGAATAAATCCTAAATCTGGTATGTCTCAGCCTGCTATGTCAAAAACACAGTCACCAATGTCAGTTATACTACAATCATCAGTCGACTGGGGTCCTTAATCTACTAACGTTGGTAATAGGTTGGCTGATGTTAGTCACTGTGGATCTCTACCTGCTGATGTCGGTCTCTGTGCGAATCTGTACAGATCTATATGGACTTCATATGGCTGCCAATAAAGCACACCCTATTTGTTGGACCCCTGATCTAAAGATATATGGATCTAATACAAAAAAGCTCTATCTATATAATTTATTGAATCAAAACTTAATAAAATAAATACTTGAAATATCTGTGATAGCTTCTGTATGAAACTATCTCTCAAACTTGTAAACCCTTGTGATAACTTCTGTATGAAGTTATCTCTCAAAATACCTAAAATACTATGATAACTTTTGTATGAAGCTATCCCTCAAATTGGCAATAGATCGGCTGATATCTCACAACCTCTGAATTGTACACACTGAAGAGCTAATGTTCTCCAATGTAAATGGAATCCTGGAACCCTTGGCTCAGTCTTCACAGAAGAATTCTTCAATATCAAAATCAATAATCATTCATTGGATAATCCTTCAATTCCCTCCCATGAGAAACCCTTATACCCTCCAAAAAGATATGCTTGCCCTAATTAGGGTTTCTTAAATTAGAATTAGGGTTTCACAATTAAAATATGCTAAATAATTAATATTTAATTAAATCAATCAAATATTAATATCTCCCTCAATACATGTCTGATCGAGCCCAAATGAAAGCCAACTAGAAAAATTCTACTAAACGAAGCCAAGCCAATCTCCATCAAGACCCTCTAACCATCCTATCAGCCTATGAGGGTCGCATAATAGGCTAACCATCAACTCTAAACATGTCAACTAAAAAGGGGACATGACAATCTGCCCCTCCTAAAATTTCTTGCCCTCAAGCAATCACTGAATGACAAACTAATCAACCCACCTAGATCCTAAATGTAGTCATGATCTCCACCACTATCAATCAATACAAACCCCATTCCATGTCCGTCACAACTCTCATCTAATGGTGTCACATCATCTCTAGTACTAAGATAAGAATCCCAACATCCCATCCCTAAATGAAAGTCAACTGGCAAATCTAGTAAACTCCTTACCTGAATAATATCTGAATCTAGAATGTGAATGCTAGACATACTCATATCATCATCAACCTGTGACCCCACTGTAACAAAAAGTTGAGTCCCTGTCACATGTGTTATCTCCTGAACTGAACTCACCTCAAGACAAAGCTCATCCACTTGTCTCTCCTATGTTGGTGCCAATGTGCACTTAGTAGCGCACTCTATCATGTCATGTCGTATGAGCCTCTCCATCTGATGAAAAAATATATATTTGAAGCTGCTGCCCCGTATTACCTTAAGAATATGTGTCTTCCCATCAACATCAAAGTGAACCTCCATATCCTTGAGATGAAGAGTAACTTCTTCAAATGAATGAAGCCACTTCATACCCAAGACTAGGTCTATATCCCCCATGTTCACCACATAATAATTAGCCTTGAACTCATAGTTGTTTAAGCGCAATGGGAGGTCTCTAATCATATGCTCACACCTAAGAGTGTGACAATTAGCTACCTTAACCCTAATGCCTTCAAAATCTTTATTAGTGATTCCACGCTTCTCCACAAATTTGGCATCTATAAAATTATGTGTGGCTCCTGTATCAAGAAGGGTGATGACCCTCTATCCTACCAAAACTCTGCGGAGTCTGAATGATTCATCTGACTGAATGCTGGATAGGTGTGCCTCCTGTATATGAAGCTCTAAATTTGCCTCTGCCTTAGGCTTTGAAGCCTCTGCCTCCTCAGAACCATCCTGTTATTCAGAATCCTCTGAATCTGAATCCTCATAATACGCCCACATCACATGATTTGCCTTTGCCTTGGACATTTGCAATAGAAGCAAAGCTTCTTCCTACGTAGATCATTAAGAACCTCTCGATCCAAAGGTGGTGCTACAGGATTTGCCTTAAAATCATTATTAAAACTTGATTTATCTATGTTAAAATCCGGTCTCTCTCTATTACCATTGAAGCACTTATGGTCCCTGGATGAAGAAGTACCTCCTGAGTTAGATTTACTGGATGGGGCTGCCATCTCCATACTATGTGCCTTCTTCATAGCTATTTGTAATGAAGGAGGATCAAAGGCTTTGATCCAACCTCTTAATGGTTCTTTCAATCCCTCCATGAAGAGAACTACCAATCTACACTCTAAAATATTTGGCACCATGACTGCCAACTGCTAAAACTCACCAATGAAAGACTCCAAATTACCTGTTTGTTTCAACTATGCCAGATCTTGAAAGTAAACCTCGAGATCTTTCCTGTCAAACCACTCAACCAATCTATCCATAAAGTCTTGGTACTCTGTCACCTAGTTATGTTGAAGTGTTACCATACCATGGTACCACCAATCATGTGCTACTCCATCCAAGTGCAAAGTGGCATATTTGATGGCCTCTATCTCTGTCATTGGCCTCAATGCCAAGAATGTGTCAAGCTTATGAACCCAAGCTTGAGCTATCATCTTGTCGCTACCATCAAAAGTAGTCAAAGAAAGCTTGCCAGTAGCCTTCTTCAACTCACTGAGTTGACCTCTAGGCCTCCTCTCCTATCTAACTAATCTGTAGTGCTCTCTCCTCAGATTAACAAAATGATCAAAGGACATCCTCTCCTGAACATGAGGAGCTAATAAGTCCCACTCATCATTTACAGCCATGAAAACATCTGCAAATAGGGAATCTCTTATCTCCTCCTCTGCTAGAGCCTCTAGTTCCTCTTGAACAAATGTAGGACATGTAGGTCTATCAACTATTCTGGAGTGGGCCTACTGTGGTCTCTAATTAATAGTAGCACTCCTATTATCTCCTTGTTCCCCATTCTGTCTAATAGGTGTGCTCATCCTCTCTACCATAGTAGTGAGTCTCTATATTTCTTGATTCATCTGCTACTGGCCTATCATCATAGCACAATGGAATTCTCTAGTGTCCTGATCATCATCATACCTATGGCCCTTGGGTGGGCTACCCTCACATCTGTCACTCATGATGATCGGTGGTTGCTCTAACACCTGGGTACCTTCAAGCAAGGCTCTACTGCATGTGGTATACCTGTGTGGTCCCAACTCTTATGGTTGTATAAGATCTATAAACCCTCAGGATGGTAGGATTTAGCTCTGATACCACTATAATGTCCCCTTCTGATACCAAAACAAAAGCTCTGATACCACTATAATATCCCCTGTCCAGTAGGGAATATAGCAATACAAAAGCTCTAATACCACTGTAATGTCCCCTTCTGATACCAGAACAAAAGCTCTAATACCACTGTAATATCCCCTGTCCAATAGGGAATATAGCAATACAAAAGCTCTGATACCACTGTAATATCCCCAACCAATAAGGACTATAGAAATACAAAAGCTCTGAACAAAGATACGATTTTGTAGAATAAATTCAAATAAACAAATAAACCACAGTAAATCTCTTAACTACCAAATCACTAATCTTATTATTCATCCAAATGATTACAAATGATATCCTTTGTCATGCATATAAAATAATAATCAAATACGGTCTTAAAAAACATGAGTATTCCACAAACTGGGAATAAATCCTGAATCTGGTACATCTCAGCCTACTGTGTCAAAAACACAGTCACCGACGTTGATTATACTACCGTCATCAATAGATTGGGTTCGTTAATTTGCTGACGTTGATAATAGGTTGGCCAATGTTGGTCGCTGTGGATCTCTGCCTGTCGATGTCGGTCTCTGTGCAAATTTGTACGGATCTATATGGACTTTGTATGGCTGCCAATAAAGCACACCTTGTTTGTTGGACCCCTAATCTGAAGATATATGGCTCTAATATAGAAAACCTCTATCTATATAATTTATTGAATCAAAACTTAATAAAATAAATACCTGAAATATTTGTGATAGCTTCTGTATGAAACTATCTCTCAAACTTGTAAACCCCTATGATAAATTTTGTATGAAGTTATCTCTCAAAATACCTGAAATACTATGATAACTTTTGTATGAAGTTATCCCTTGAACTGGTAATAGATCGGTTGATATCTCACAACCTCTGAATCGCACACACTAAAGAGTTGATGTTCTCCAATGCAAATGGAATCTTGGAACCCTTGGCTCAGTCTTCACAGAAGAATTCTTCAATATCAAAATCAATAATCATTCATTGGATAATCCTCTAATTCCCTCCCATGAGAAACCCTTATACCCTCCAAAAAGATATGCTTGCCCTAATTAGGGTTTCTTAAATTAGAATTAGGGTTGCATAATTAAAATATGCTAAATAATTAATATTTAATTAAATCAATCAAATATTAATATCTCCCTCAATACATGTCCGATCGAGCCCAAACAAAAGCCAACTGGAAAAATTCTACTAAACGAAGCCAAGCCAATCTCCATCAAGACCCTCTAACCATCCTATCAGCCTACGAGGGTCGCATAATAGGCTAACCATCAACTCTGAACATGTCAACTAAAAAGGGGACATGACATGAACCAAGCCATGAACCAAACTCATGAACTTGTGCAACCTAAAAAATGACTGGCATGATTAACAAGGGAAGAAGGGGATCAAAAATTTTGCCTGTGGGCAAAATCGGTCAACATGTAGTAGACATATTCATACTTCTATCAATATTAAAGCATCTTCACATATTATTCCACTTAAAGCATGTACATGTTCTTCAATCCACTCAAGTTAAATAAGTTAGCTCCCCCATATCTTGCATATTATCAAATTAAAAATAATATACCTTTATACTAATTGGCAGTTTGATCATTACCTAGAGCACACACACTTGCTTCTAAACATGAAATATGTCTCCTAAGAAGCATGGGTAGAGATACCCACCTATCATATAGGGACTAAATATCCAAAAACTCAAGACATTACCATATCTCCATGCTCTTACTTGACTTGCAATCCTTACTCATCTTCATATTGGCTTTGAATGAGTGCTCAACCTCAGTCTTTTATTTTATCTCAAGATCCTACTTGATTTCCTTGTTCATTTGGGTAGATAAGGATTTTTTCTTGATACTAGAACTTGTTCCCTATTCTATCATGGAAAATAATTCATTTTAAATCTATTTTTCATTTACCGACCTAGGCCTCCATTCACTATGACTCCTCTTCATGATAGAATTGATGATCTTTGAAGTAGAATTTTGATCATTCTTATAGAACCTTGCTATGTGACCTCTCTCATGACATTTGAAACAAATGAGATTTTTTAGATTGTGCATACCTTGTGATTGATATATATGACGATTCTTTGGAATTTCATGAATTCATTCATGTACTTGATCATTTGGTCTCTTGGTGAAGATATTACAAAATTTTGCAATATGACCAAATCCTTGACACTTCTAGAAAAAGATGTCATTTTTTCCTTGTGAACCTATTGGATATCTTGAGTGATGATGTTATTCATGCTTGACATTATCTTTCTCATAATTACTTGAGGATATTTTACAATATTTTTACTTATGATGAAACTAATTGCAAGAGTAATAATGACCATTGAAATTTACATACCTCATAGAATTTGGTTGTCTGATATGATTTATCTTTTTCTATCAATATCTTCATTCCTTAACTGATGATTGATCTTTAAAGTCTGATTATCCTTGTTCATATTAGAATTTATCTTGTATGGAGTTACATTATTTTGTTCTTCTTTGTATCCAAGACCAGTTCTATCACTTGCATGATTTTAACTACTCAGACTATTTACAATATCATTTGAGCTCTTTTCAAACTTTACAAATGACTTCACTTTACAAGATGTCTTGTATAACTCATCATTTAATACTCAATTTTAATCACATACCTTAAAGATTCATCTTCTTTGTCTTTTAGACTTATATACATAGTTTCTAATTGACTATTGAGATGCTTGACAATATCTTAATATTCCTTGGTGTCATCATTCAATCTTGATTCAAACACATTGAATTATTATTCATATTCCTTGATTTATGACATCATCTCTTTGTTATTTTTATTCTCAATCTTTATATCTTAAAGATCACTCATCAGTTCATCCTTATGAGCTAAATCATCATCTATATCTTTGTTTATTGATATCATATCTTTTAGAGTTACTTTCTTTTGGCTTCTAAAATGTTTAAATCTTGCTCATAGCTTGATTTAATTTCATCTAAAAAGACTCCATCTATGATTATGCATGATACATTCTTCATCCTTACTCTTTACTTCTTCATTAAGATTAAAAACCTAAGTTGTAAGTTATTGTGTGATCTTATCATGTTCTTTGACTTCATTACTCATCCTTCCTTCAAAAAGTCCAATTTACTCCTCGTAGGATTTGATCAAGGAATATTTTTCTCTATTCTTTTTTTTAATAACTTCATTTATTCCATAGTTTCTATATATTTATCTTTAAGAGTGACTTTCTCATCTTCTTCCTCTATGTCATCTCCACCAAAGAAATCTTTGCTTAAATAAAATTCACCTTCATCATCATTAAAATCCATGAACATTCTCTCCATGTATTCATTATGAAAATAATCATCACTATCAGATGTGTTTACTTCTTTTATAGATGAGTTACTATCTTCTTAATGGTAAAGGTTCTTACTACCTTTGTATGATTCCTTCTTTCCATTTGTATTACTGAATAATTTTTTTTACTTGTTAAGACACTCAGATTTCTTGTGTTCATCCTCATGAGATTCCTTATACGATTCTTTGTGTTCAAACTTGTCTATACATGGACATCTATCTATAAAATGACCAATTTTACCACATGAAAAACATTTGAAAGGAAGTTTTCCTTCATACTTTCCTGATCCTATAGTCAATTTTCTTGTAATCATGGCTTCAAGTTGATCTTCATTAAGATCAAAGTCTTCAAGACTTAACTTGTTATTCTTATATATTTTCTCCTTGATCACCTTAAAGTCTACTTCCTTCTTAGGATGTATGTCCTCATCAACTCTCATCTCATAGGTAGTAAGGATGTCATGTAGTTCATCCATCTTCATTTGAGTGAGATCATGACTTTCTTATACAATAAAAACCTTTGAATCAAACTTGAGTGTAAGAGTCCTCAATACCTTATATACTATAGTAGCTTCATCAATCACTTCTCCAAAACCTTTGATCATATTTACTACCTCATCATCCCTTAGAAGATAGGATGCCACAGTATCTTCTTCCTTCATTTTGAGACCTTTAAATTGCCTTTGATAGGTCTACAGTTTAGCTAGTCTTACCTTTGATTATCCTTCATAGATAGTCTGTAATTTGTCCCAAATTTCATTGATATACTTGTAATGGATCATTTTGGTGAGCTCAGCCTTGGATAGACCATAAATGATAACATTCATATATTTTGAATTATTCTCACTCAACTTCTTGTTATAAGCATTAATTAGAGGAGTAGTTGTAGTATAACCATCCATGATAAATTGCCAAATATCAAACCCTAGAGACGTTATTTATATATTTATCCTTGTATTCTAATAAGTATAATTTGACCCATTAAATAATGATGCTTGCTTAGTATAGAAACCTTGAATTTGTTGACACGTCATATTATACCTTGGATCACTTTAAAGTGGTTAAACTTACAATGAATTTATTACTCTTATACCAATTTTTGGAGGTACAATCATTGAGAGGGGGTAAATCAATAATGTAAGATATTTCAAACTTCAATTATAATCTTTTCAAACTCTTAATAAATGACCAAAAGCATTCATTAAGTATACAATATGTTCATAATAATTAATAAGCAAGATGATGCAAGATCACACGTAAAACAAAAGATCTACATGGGAAACTCTCTTAGGGAATAAGACCCAATCTCAATCCTATAAACACATGGACTACTTATCTTATAAAATTATCACAAACATGAGACATTTTCATGAATCACCCACTTTAGAAGGAACACCCACCCCTAAGTATGAACAAGCACCTACTTGTTCTAGATGTTGATCACTCACACAACACCTATGAAATCAACAATTCCAAAACTCTAATTTTAGATCAATATAATTGGATAAACAATGTTTAACACCTTCTTTTAACTCATCACACACAATCAAACTTGTTCATACAAAAAATGCATCTAAACACCTTCTTTAGATATTTCTAGTCCTCTTCACTCACCCTCAATCTACTCTATACTTCAATCCATCCACTGAGCACACTCCCTCTAATTTATTTCCTTATTCTCTATCTTGAACTCTCTCAATACTTACACATCCAAGTCTAGAAACAATTGCCTTGGTCTCCACTATTTATAGAGTATTCATGCATATCAACTTTTAGGTCAGTCATGATACTTGTCTTAATCCTTAAGACTTCTATCATGATAGTCATAGCTAAAATGACCATACTCAACAACTTCTCTTTTCCCTTTTCCTATTTAACTTCCTCAACATTTTCCTCTTTTGTATCTATGTCTACTTGATAAGTCATAGAGAGCATTCTCAATGCATCTTTAAGACATTCTTATGGATCCAAAGCTATCATGTGAATTTCCTCTTTTTGATGAAAACCTTGTTCTATTATTATTTAAGATTCAAGGATTGAGGAGCTTGAATCAACTTCTTATGATCTTCTTTTTTCAAGCCTATGTTTTATTTTTATGTTAGTTAGGGGAAGCCTAGAAGGTCCAACATCTACTAGATGATATTGTCTAGGACCAAGTTTCATATATCTTCTATCTTATGATCTCTTAACAATCTAGATTTATGATTAATATTATATTTCTTTATCCTTCTAGCAACTTTATAATAGGTGTCTACCTTAGTTTACATAAAGTCAAATGCACTAGGTTCATGTTCATAAGGCATAGCCAAAATACCTTTACTCTTCAAATTCTCCTTTAACCTAATATTGGGAATCCATTATTAATTTTCATCTACATATAAATTCAAATAAATCCTATGTTTTGGAGTAGCTTAAATGTGGACCCATTGTCTAAATGATTTGTAAACCAGGTTTAATCCTCAAATAAAACAAACATTTTAAGTATCAGATTTTGAAATTCTCAATTACCATTTAATGTCATAGAAATTGGTTGTTGAAATCAAGATAGAGTGAATAAAAAACCCCATTTAAATTTATTTCACATTGTAAACATTCACCTTTCAATATTTTAAGTAAAACTAAAATTAGAAGGGAAAATAGTGACACATTGACACTAAAGTGATAATGTAGTTCACCTTTTTAGGGGCTACATCTCTGGGTTCACTACAACTATGAATTGATCCATTCATAGTAGATGAAAGTAAAATTTTACAAAATTTACATCCATAGATAAATAATCTTCAATAGTAATAAAATCATATTGCATGAGGACTTTGATCCAATCAATAACTCATTTACCCTTCATCTGTAACACCTATGCATCATCTCCAACATCTGGGTATAATTATTTGTACAAGAGTAAAACAACTCTCTAAAATAGATCAATATCTCATCACCAAGGAATATGACTCAACTCCATAATAATGATGGGCTACTTTGATAAAATATGATATGATGGTTCCATAGGTATTTGCCTTTATAATGGAAAATAACCTCATTTATAGTTGGGTTAGAAAAAGTTCAATACAAAAATATCATATGAAGTCTCCCATAGGCATTTTAACTTTACTATAGAATGACTCCTTTATAATTTGGAATAAAAAACTACATATCTAAAATAATTCTCCAATATTGACCTCCAAGAGTGTCTTATAAGCCCCTTACAAAACATCCATAGGCTTACAAAATAAACACTAAAAATAACTTTGATTAAAAAAACTTGCAATGCTTTAGACGATCTGAAGCTATGTTTTCTCAGACTTAATGACTTTATCAATAGAACCATATGTTGTATGAATTATATCATGGTTAATAAATCAATTATAATAGACAAATTCACTCATGGCTTAAATAAATAACCTTTTATAATAGGCAATCTATCCTCACCTTCAAGATTGTGGAAATAGCATGAATCATGCTATATCAGTCTTTGGCTCAACTTATCTATGACTTGACTTGGCTTAGATCTATTGTGAGATTCCTTAAATAGTGAACTCCTCTAACAGCTCCCTTCACAAAACCTACAGAAAACTCTCACCAAGTGTGGCAATGGTAAATGCCTTCAAAATGTTTTTATAGAAAAAGTGAAGGTAGAGGCACTTTTTCCCAATGACCCAAGGTCTCTAATTTGAATCACCTATATTTAGCATTACCCAATTTGGTCCTAAAAAATAGATAATTTTCTCTATCCACTGGCTATTTTCAAATAAATATACTATCATTCAACACTAAACTATAATTGTAAAATTTTCCATCCACATTTTTGTCTTCCATGGCTTGATCCATCTAGAATATAAGATCATTGAATACTGGTGATTCAATCTACATCTTGAAAATTATGTATTAATTACTCAGGCATACAACCTTGAAAATAAGCATATATGATTTGGTCTTCAGGCATGGCTTGATCTCTATGTGCCTCTTATATAGTCAATTGTCATGACTAAGAGTCTTTGTCCTTAGGCTTTGTCATTGATCCCATGATGAACTATTAGTTTCATTACCCATAATGTTATGTCTCAATGGAATTAAAACATCCATCATAATTGTCTATGTGTTATATCCATGTATGTCCTCTCAAATATGCATATGTCTTGCATCCATGGTCAATCCCCAGGTGTGGTATGCTCAACAAAGAAGATGAGAATGTCTATCTCATCTCAACCCTCTAGTCCCTTCTACCACATCCAATGGATTCAATAAAATAAGAATCAAATCCCTTTATGCTTGTATCCCCTATAAAAAATAGGCAATTTATTTAAACATGCACTACTTTTTTCAAGGCTCTAAATATTTTTCCATTTAGTAGTCTCTCTCATCGATCAAGATTAAACTATATTTCAAAATAGATGAAGATCACTCCATCTAAAATGCTGATATTATCCTCCATTTTGTTCTTCCATGGTTGAAGGCCATTTGAATAGCTGTTTGTCACCCTTTTGGCTCAGTTCCTTATTAGGTATATCCCATGTATACCAAAACCATCCCATTTAATTAAGGATAAATATCCCACCTATCTTAGAATGAGGCTAGTACAATCTTTATTTTGGGTTACACATATATACAAAGCTCTTCTTCATGCTACCCATGTGGAAACTAAGGCAAGTGGCATTTTAGTGGTTAGAGCCAAGAATGTAAAACAATATGTGAGTTATCTTGGCTATGTGGAGCTCCTATTAAAATAGGAGTATAAGGATGAACTTTTAATAACATGAAATGGGTTAGCTAGAATAACTTGATAAAAAATCCAATGGTTAAAATAGAAATCATATTAACTAGGATATTAAGGAATATTAAAAATAATATCTAATGGATTAATAAATCCATTATAATAGGATATTAAATTAATAATTTTGAAAATAGAGGATTTACAGTGGAAATAAATATTTTCTCCAAACCATATAAAATAAATATCCTCAATATCAAACCTCCCCATGAAGATACTTTTGGTTTATAAAAGTCTAAATGCTCATTATTGATGCTAAATGACTTTCTAGTTTCAAAACCTTGTAACTATCCATCTTTAATTACAACTTGTATATGGAGAGTAAAATAAACTCTGTATCCATTTTGGTAAATGGCATGTTACCTAAACAATCATAATATCTGGTGGCTTCTCTCAACCCTTGCATTACATGAAGGTTAAAATATTCTCTTTATTATTGCACAACAAGGAAAATCACATTGCATTGCATACACCTATAGGATTTACAAACAAATTTCACACATGTATGCTTACATTTTACAAACATTACCCAAATTAGGGTGGACTTAAATGTATATGCAAATATTAAAACATACAAAGATTTTTTCTATCTTAAGGTAACTAATGCAAAATACATATTACCTTAGGGTAATCAAGGGAATTGAAAATAACAAAATTAACTACTATGTCCCTCAAATATTTCCTTACACCTATCAACTCCAATGTTATCTTGGAGAGTTTCCATAACAAGAGGTTCTTCAAAAACTCACAAATTTGTAAGTAACTATAAGCAAATATAATTAAATAGTGAGAATAAACCAATTATTTTAAACTTGTCTTAAGGTTTCCTTAACCATCTAACTACTCCCTAATTAATACCTCCACAACTCGTCCAATTGAGTTAGTTTCCAAAATTTTATAACAATGGAAAACTAAATAAGAGATAACAAGATTAATATCTTTCCAAACACAAGGGTTATCAATTTACTTTCTTATATCCAAGTAGTTAATAAATCCCTAGAATAGTGTTTGAAGAGTAACTAAGCATACCATAGCTTATGCTTATCAAAACCATTCTAGTAAACTATTTAATCAATAAGGGTTGTTCTTTCTTAATAGTTTTCATAACTGAATAGTAAGTGGTTTCATATTTTCAACTCTATCTCAATAAGAGTTATATGATCTATTTATCATTTCCAAAAGGATTTCAAAATAATTATACATAAAGGTACATTTTACTCTCAAAGCAACATACACAAAGGTTATCTAGATTTAAATCAAAATTGTGAAAATATAGTCACACTAAAAATAACTCATACCTATTGAGAATTGTGAAGTGCACCTGTTGAGTACTAACTAGCATACTATTTATATCTAAAACAACTTCCTTTTTACATCTTGTAACTCTTAAAAAATCTATGAGACATATAAATTCATGAACCAGATCAAACTCAAAACTCAAAGTGCAAATAATTTATCCACTACTAAACATCACTTTTTTGCTATTTCCATATCTTATCATGGAACTAGTCTTTTCACTTGTTCCTATATTCAAGGACATAGACATCTAATATTATTAATAATCCAAAATAATAAGTTTACACAATTGGCTAGCTAGACCACCATATTGTGTCAATACCAATATGAAATTAGATTATAATTATACCTCAATTTGCCTTTTGTGTAAGACTGGTAATTGAACTATAACTGATTCCTCTTAGAGATGCATTATTGAAAATGCCTTACATTTTATCTGAATGTTTTCCAAGGAAGAAAGGTTGTTCCTTTAATAAAACCATCTCATAACTCAAGTTTCAAAGTGTTGTGTTCTTCATCTATGTTGATCATATGGGGCTAGTGGTTCCAAAATCTTGGCTATCAGAAGCTTGTCTTCTTCTAGTGAATTAGAATACCTTCCAATTTCCCTTCACACTAGCCTCCATCCATAGTCAACTCAAGTAGAAGAATCATAAAGAAACATCTGATATTAAAAACTCCAAATATAATTATATCACAATCAAATCAAGGTCTTGTAATCACTAGCTTTGATACCAAATTTGATCTATAAACTAGGTTTAATCCTTAGATAAAACAAATAGTTTAAGTATTAGATTTTGAATTTCTCAATTCCTATTTAATGTCATAGAAATTGGTTTTTAAAATCAAGATAGAGTGAATAGAAAACCCTACTTAAACTGATTTTGCACTATAAAAGTTCACCTTTCAATACTACAAGTAAAATTGAAAGTAGAAGGAAAATAGTGACACATTGACACCAAAGTGATAATGAAGTTCACCATTTTAGGGGCTACATCTCTAGGTTCACTACAATTGTGAACTGATCCATTCATAATAGATGAAAGTATAATTTTATGAAACTTACATCCATGGATCAAAAAAAATCAATAATACTAAAATTATACTACATGAAGACTTTAATTTGATTAGGAACTCATCTCCCCTTTGTCTGCAACACCTATGCATCATCTCCAACATTTAGACATAATTCTTCATACAATAGTATAACAAATCTCCAAAATGGATCAATATCTCATCACTAAATAATATGACTCAACTCTGTAATAGTGATGGGATACTTTAATAAAATAGCATATGAGGGTTCCATAGGCATTTGCCTTTACAATGGAAAATAACCTCATTTATAGTCAGATTATAAAAACTCCAATACAAAATCTCATATTAAGTCTCTCGTAGGAATTTTGCCTTTACTATAGAATGACTCCTTTATAATTCAAAATAAAACAACTACATTTATGAAATAATCCTCCAATATCAGCTTCCAAGAGTGTCTTATAATCCCTTTACAAAAAATCCATAGGCTTACAAAATAAACACTAAAAAAACTTGGCCTAAAAAAACCTTGCAATGTTTTAGAGGATCCAAAGCTATGTTTTTCTCAACCTTAATGGATTTATTAATATAAACATACATTTTATGACTTCCATCATGGTCAAGAAATTAATTCTAATGGATGAATTTGCTCATGATTTAAATAAATAAACCTCTTATAATAGGCGATCTATCCTCACCTTTGAGATTATGGAAATAGCATGACTCATGTCATATTAGTATTTAGCTCAACTTATATATGGCTTGACTTGGCTCATTTATATTATGAGATTCCTTGAATAACTATCTCCTCTAATATCTCTTTTCACAAAACCTATAGACAACTCTCACCAAGCATGGCAATGGTAAATGCCCTCTAAACATTTCTACAAAAAAAAGTGAAGGTAGAGGCACTTTTTCCCAATGACCTGAGGTATCTAGTTTGAATCACCTTCATTCAACATTACCCAATTTTGTCCTACCAAATATATTATTTTCTCTATCCACTAGCTATTTGCAAATAAATATACAATCATCCAACACTGAACTGGAATTATACAATTCACTATTCACATTTTTGACTTATGTGGCTTAAGCCATATAGAATAGAAGATCATTTAATAATGGTGATTAAATCTACATATTGAAAATTTTGTATTAATATTCTAGGCCTATGGCCTTATAAATAAGCATATAAAATTTAGTCTTTAGGCACAACTTGTTCTCTATGTGCTTATTATATAGTCAAGTGTCATGACTTAGAGTCTTTATCCTCAATATATGTAATCAATCCCATGATGAGTTATCATTTCAATTACCCAAAATTCCATGTATCAATGGAATTAAAACACCCATCATAATGGACTATGTGTTATATCCATGCAAGTCCTCTCAGAGATGTGTATAGCTTGTGTCCATGGTTGATCCCTAGGGTTGGTATGCTCAATGAAGAAGTTGAAAACAATTATCTCATCTTATCCCTCTAGACCCTTCTACCACATCCAATTTATTTATTAAAATGGGAACCAAATCCCTTTATTCTTGTAGCCCCTATCAAAAATAGGCATTCTATTTAAACATGCACTGCTTTTATCGAGGCTCTAAATGCTTTGCCATTCGGTGGTCTCTCCCATCAATCAAGCTTAAACTATATTTCAAAATAGATGAAAATCCCTCCATCTAAAATGGTGATATTGTCTTCCATGGCTAAATTCCATTCAAATATCCATCCCTCACCCTTCTAACTAGCTCCTTAATAGGAAATCTCCCACGTATACAAAAACTATCTTGTGTAATTGAAGATAAAGATCCCACCTATCTCAATAGGAAGCCAGTATAATATTTATTTTGGATTACACACATATACATGACTC
This sequence comes from Torreya grandis, assembly GCA_037957365.1. Lineage (NCBI taxonomy): Eukaryota > Viridiplantae > Streptophyta > Pinopsida > Cupressales > Taxaceae > Torreya > Torreya grandis. Next base: position 426,394 of record JARHVA010003580.1, read on the forward strand.
TTCTTCATTTTTCCTATGTGGCAACCAAGGCAAGTGGTATTTTAGTGGTTGGCACCAAGAATTAAAACAATCTATGAGTTATCTTGTCTATGTGGAGCTTTTATTAAAATAGGAGTATTAAGATGAGATTTTAACAACATGCAATGGATTATCAATAATAGATTGATAAAAAACAATATCTAATGGTTAAAATAGAAATCATATTAACTAGGATATTAAAGAATATTAAAAATAATATCTGATGGATTAATAAATCCATTAAAATAGGATATTAAATTAATATTTTTGAAAATAGAGGATTTATGGTGGAAATAAATATTTTCTCCAAACCATATAAAATAAATATCCTCCACATCACTAAAAGTGGTTCTACCAATAGTCATGGGAAAACCATGGTGTAGTCCTTTGCTCTTAGTCTTGCAAATTCCATCTTTTCTATTAAACAATTGATATGCTAATTCTTATTCTGCCAACTTATCTAGCATGTGTACTAACAGCTTAAAGGGGCACTTTGGGTTACCTCTATTTTGATAATAGTATAATTAGGGTATAGCCAAATATCTCCTATTATCTCAATTTATTTCTTAACTAAAGGAGTTATCCTCATTATGGGGAGACCATTGATGGCTTAACTCAAAACATGATATACATAGTCACAAATGAATTGGATATTGTCCCTATATTTGTAAATATGCAACCTTGAATTATATTGGGACATATTTTGGGTATCATTTGGAGACCACTCTCTTTGATTAAGGATTTTTTTTGGCACAAAATGCATCTAAAAAATATGACATCATGAATAACTTAGTTCTCTTCTTTGTTTTAATCATAGACATCTTCATGCTTAAGGAAATGCTAATGATTTTGCCTAAAGGAGGTACTACCACTTACTCAATAATGAATTATATAAAAGGCACCCATATAGGTTCCACATGTGCAATATGTGCAAATCCATATAATTTTTTCAACATGGTCATAACCATTCTGACTCTTGGTCTAAATTGGCTCATAAGGATTATCGGCTTTTAACCATTTCACTAGGATATCCTCCATGGTATGTTTCTAGTCCCATGCATTAATGGAGGTGATGTCTATTTGGGGCCTAGGTAGTTTATAATAGTATTTTAAGGTAATATGGTACATGTATGTTATTTTTATCAAACTAGGTTCATGGATAAGCATACCCTTTTTAATTCTAGCATCTTTAAAAATAGTACTAAGGATGTCAATGTAGTGGAGTCATGTAAGTTAAAATACCATGATGGAATCATACAGTCTATTTTCTGATAGCAATTTCTCCTCTTTTTTGGTTAAAATTCTTGGGTTCTCTATGGTCTATAATATGCTTAAGTAGTTATTATCTCCTATATTTAGTGAAGAAGCTACAAACTTTGTATCTTTGTAAACTTTGCCTTTTGCATCTGATGATAAATATAATTCAACCATTTTCTTTGAAATATGTCCATAAGTTTCCATTTTTATGAATCTAATTAAATTGACAAATTTTGAATGATAATTTAACACTTTTGACTATCTAATTAGACTCTTTGAATAGTTGTGATTACCAAGATCTCTCTTTTGATTCAAAATAATGAATATATGAACAATTTTAGGGATTTTCTATACGTCTGAAGATTTTTAGAGGGTTTAACTGAGATTTAATGGTGGCATACTAACTTGAAGTATTTTCTTTGGTAACCCAAATCATATTTTGATCTCGTATTTATACCTTCACATGCTTGGGTTCATAAAATATTTTGATCTGACATGTCTTCTTATGTGGCATCTCCTACCAAACTATTTATTTAATTTTAAAACATGATCATTATCACTTCAAACAGATGTATTCATCTTTTGCCCCTATAAATTTGATCAAATTAACTCCATTAATCTCCTCAAGAGTCTCATATCCTTGACTTTCAATGTTAGTGATTTATTTTTTATCCAGGCTTTCAAGATTATGACACTTGGTAGCCCTGCATATCTTCTATGTACCCTACTAATATTCTCCATATAGTTAATGCTTTTATGACACATGGTAGTATTGTGTATAATATAGGATTATTGACTTATTGACTCAATTAACACCATTAGTCTCCATATGCATAGTTGAACGTGTGTCATTGATCATTGATCTGTGAAACACATAATCAAATGTAGACTGTTAATCTACTACCAATTTAATGTAATTGTGACACTTGTCACTATCACATTTAATATTTATATCATTTTACATATTTACTTTATGCTCACCATTATATCTCCATATATATTATTGAATGTGTACCATCAATCTTTGATCTTAACTTATTGACCTCAGTATTCAATGTGTAGCATTGATCAAAATTCATATGTAAGAATGCACACCATTAATATTGATCTAGGGAATTTTGAATTATTAACTTTGGGTGATCACTCTCATTTTATTTATTCTTGATCTGATTGAGAGAGGTTTTGACACTTGACATCCTTGCATTCAATTCATACTTGTAAATAGTAAAATCAAAGAATAAGTGCTCAAGACATATAATGACTTAGCATAAATCTTAGTTTAAAGTTTTAATGAATTAATAAACTTGATCAAAACCTAGGCTAAAATTAAACTAAGATTAGGATATAATAAAGTGACCCATCAAAAATATGAATCCATTTTAGTAAGAACTTAGGCTAAAGTAATTTAAACTAAGGTTTTGAATGTTATTTAAACTCATATTCAATTAATCAATTAAGGACCAAATGTTAACATAATGACTCGAATAGACCATATTAGTTAACCAAATAAGGGTTAAATTAACATTGAAGCATAAATCCATGAGCATTTATTCATTCTTATGAGAATTCATTGATCCTACAAAATGAAAACATATGTGCCAAATGTTAGTAAAATTAGATAGGATCAAATAAAGCTTATGTGCTATCAAGTGAATGTAAGCTAGATAACAACATGATATTCAAAAATGCACTTTGATCAAGTTGAATGCCTAATTTATAACATAATTTTCAAAATTTGAATAAGGGTCCTCATTTTCTAGAAATGGGGGATGTTGACCTCAAAAAATGGTGACTTCTAAGGGAAACATTTAGAATGTTAGAATTCAGATACTTTTGGTTCAAAATAATAATCAAACTAATCATTTCATATGATCAAGTACCATTATTAATATCAATTAATAATTAAAACAAGTATTACAAATGTAGAACTAAGGTCAAATATCAAAACTCAATAATTTTGTTTTTATGTTTTAAATCATTTACTGATTTCAATTGGGATTCAAATAATAACTTCTAGATTTCATGACCTTAATCATTAACATATAATTGTATAATATTTAGATATTCATTATGAATCATGCTTTATAAAAAGGGAAGGCTTAGGCATTGTTATACTACTAGCCAGACATACATGACCTTGATAGAGATACCTTTAGTTCCACTCTAGGCCTTACTCCATTACTAATTAGGTGTTGATATCCCTAATGGAGGTTACCAGAATCACCTTTACTTAGAAATTTTTTAGATTTTCAATAAAGATTTTATTTTGTATTTTTCAATTATATTTAGTTTTTTAACAAAGGTTAGAAACTAAAATTATCTAGGTGTTTAAGATTTTTGTCAAATGTTTGATTTTCAAGACAATCATCCTTGGTCATAGACTTCATCCCAGGCAATAATGTTCATTAGGTGCTAACATAAATTTGTTATAATAATTCAAATTTCACTCAAACAGATGCAATCCTTATTAAAAATTAAATTAGATCAAAATAAGGTTTAAGATTTTTAAGGAACAATTAGTCTAGATATTAATCTTCATCAATTTCTAAGAAACATAAAATTAAGAAAAATTTCCAAAATCCATGATCAACCAATGTTTAAGAGTCATATCTGCATTCTTGGTTTATGAAGTTCTTTTGAGCATTGGGATGGATGTGGAGCTTAAAGACTTATCTTGAAAAAGACTTATTGGAATTCAAAGAATTAAAAAAAGAAATCAAATACATAATAAGCAAATAGATATTCACAAACCCTATTTAAAAACAAAGGATAGGAATGAAACTCATCTAAACCTACCTACACTAACTCTTACTAATCTTACAGATTACTCCATAAATATTTGAGGTAGAACAATAGATAAATAATGCTTGAGATACTACCCATCGGTTGGAAAAGTAAACTCTACTCCCTACAAGTCTTTGAGCTTAAAGTTGTTTTCTCTTAATGTCTTAGAAATTTGGTAAGGGCCAATCCACAAAGGAGTGAATTTCCCATGTTTCCCTTTTGGCTTATATGCTTTATCCCAGAGGAGAACTAGGTCTCCCTATATGAACACCATGATCTTTTACTATTTTTCAAACCATCTTTTGATAGTGGTTTGATGTTTGCTAAAATTAGAAAATTCTTCTTCTTTAGCATCCTCCATTTGTATTATATCAAGTAACCTAAAATTTTAATATTCTTGATCTTCTTCTATATACTCTTGTATAAACTTGTAAGTTGGCAATTTGAGAGTAATTAGAAAGAATAGTTATTGTCCATATACTAAGAGAAATGGTGATATTTTTAGATATTTTTTCACTCTAGTTTTATCTTCCTACAAAGCATACTTCATTAATTTATGCCATATTCTTGGTTTTTGAGATGTAGACTTCTTAATATCGTTCATCAAATTATTATTTTTAGACACTAAAACTCCATTACCCTAAGGGTTATGATTAGATTAAAACTTAAGAGCTATTTTATTATCATATTCCCATTCAGTCATATCTATATATTTAAATGTTGATCCATTATCATAAACCAATGTTATCGGCATCCCAAATATGGTACAAATGTTCTCTTCTAAGAACTTGATAACATCTTTAGTCTTACACTATTTTGATGCTACTACCTCTATCCATCTTGTATAATAATCTATGGTAGTAAGAGCATATTTATGCCTAGTTTAAGAATTAGGGTTGATAACCCCTAAAAATTCCAACCCCCATTGAGAAAATGGTTTTTCAATTAAAACTAACCTTAAGAGTAAAGCTACTTTATGTTCCTTTGTATTGAAGATTTGGTATTGATGACATTCCTTGAAATGATTTTGAGCACATTTGAAAATGGTTGGCTAATAATATCCTACCCTTAGGATTTTGTAAGCTATTATTTTTCTAGATGGGTGTCCACTCCCAAGTTTCTCATGAAAGGTGCTTAAGATTTCAATTGATTCTTCCTTTGAAATGCATCTTAAATACACTCCATAATTCTTCCTATAAATTATCCCATCTTTGATCAAGAAGTGTGCTATTTTGAGCCTCAAAGTTCTTATATGTTCTTTGTTTAGTGTTATAGGACAAGAACCATTGATCAAAAAATGAATGATTACATCATACTAGTCATTTGGTTGAAACTATTGTTGTTCAACTTGCATGACACTCAATCTAGGAATAGTGTTAGCAATCAATTGAATTAATCCCTAACACATCACCAATTTAGCTACTTTCATTTCAAGATAATATTCCTAGAGTATGGACACACATTTACCTCTTCTTTCTCCTAATTCGCATTAACTCAACATGAGTTTGGTAGAAGGGTCTGGCAATATAGCATGTAATTTAATCCTAAGGATATAGTGTCTAAAATTTTTAACTACCTTAACCAAAGTAAATGCTTGTTTATCAATTAGGGAGTAATTTAACTTAGAATTTTTGAAGTTAGTACTCATAAATGCAATTGGATGATCACATTTATCAATTTTTTGAGTTAATACAATTGTTATAGTATGTTTATAATCAAAAGAATAAAGATAAAAATCTTTTGTAAAGTCAAGACTTATCAGCAAAGGTGCCTATCCCATTACTTCCTTGATATCCTTGAAGGCTTTCTTTGTTTCATCATTTCATTCAACCTTTGTATTTTTATTTAACATGTCATTGAGTGGTTTCATAATCTCTATAAAAACAAAAATGAATTTCCTTACAAAATAGATCTTCTCAAAGAAATACTTTAGCTATTTTCTACTATTTAGGGGTTCTATTTTAAAAATAACATTGACTCTATCTGGATCTATAGAAATCCCATCTCTAGTTATCACATGTCCTAGCATTTTTCATTTAGTTACACAAAATGTGTTTTTATTAGGGTTAAGGTAAATTTTTCACCTTTAACAACATTCAAATACTTGTAAATGCATTATGTGATCTTCCCTATTTTTATAAAACATAGTCAAATCATATATATATATATATACACACACACACACACACACACACACACACAGAGAGATATGTATGTATGTATATAGACATATATATATATATATGTATGTATATACATATATATATGTATATATGTATATACATATATATGTATAAACATATACATATATATATGTATATACATATATATATATATACATATACATACATATATATATGTATATACATATATATATACATACATATATATATATATACATATATATATACATACATATATATATGTATATACATACATATATATATATATATACATATATATACATATATACATATATATATATATATGTATATATATACATACATATATATACATGTATATATGTATATATATATATATATATATATGTATATATATACATATATATACGTATATATGTATATATACATACATATATATATATATATATATATATATATATAATGATACATTTATCTATGAGACCTTGAAAGGCATCGTTCATAGCTCTTTGAAAGGTATCCCCTACATTGATGAGTTTAAAAGGCATCCTTTTGTAAGCAAAAGTGCCCCATTTGATTGTGAATGTAGTCCTCATTCTATCTTCCTTGTTAATAAGTACTTGATTATACCCTGAAAAACCATATAGGAAAGACATCATGGTAGAACCAATAACAATTTGAATCACCTGAACAAGGGATGGAAAAGGATAATTATCCTTTTTAGAAGATTTTTTCAAGTTCCTAAAATCTATGAATAATCTAATCTCTCTATTTTTCTTTCTAACTAAATTTTTGATAATAGGAGTCATTAGAGATTGAATTGATTACAAAATACATGTCCCCCCTTTAGTGTTTTGAATCTCCATATCATTGTCTTTGAAAATATCAAATTTTTCATATTTCTCAAGTCATCCTAATCTTTAAAAAATGCTTGATGTTAACTACCTAGGTAGAATGTCTATTTGGAAAAACTATTTTTGTATCTAATAATTTCTTGACCTCTTTATAAATCAATGGTTCCAAAATAGGATTAACTAGTTTTTGCTTATATCTAAAAGGTTTACAAGCTTCTTTCAAGGTAATGGTATGGGTGATAACTCAAGGATCAAAGATCTTCAAGTCTTCATAAGACCATGCAATAACATCCTTGTACTTAGTCAGTATGTCTATATAATTTCTAGACTCTATAATTATGTATGTTGTACCAAGGTTTACTAGCTGAGGTTGACCTTGAGTTCTTAGGTCAAATACATTATAATCCTTCTCATTTTCTTTGGGAACTTTAGTAGTTTCAGCTAGCTTATCTTTATCGAATAGTCTTTCCAAGGCAATCATGCCTTTGGGAATCTTGTTATCAATCAGTTATATTATCTTGTCATCAATTATATCATCATGAAGAGAGTTCTCATTGACCTCATCAATAATATGAGACTCAAAAAATCCTAAGTTGTTCATGAATTCAATGATTTATTGGTCATCACTAAACACTTGCATATGATTAATATTGTTAAGTATATAAGGACATGGTACTGATTCAATGTTAAGTATTTAGGAATATTAATTTTGCATAGGTTAGTTGTAGCTAAAGTTAGCTCATTATCAGACTAGTTTCCTTCTCTAGGGATTGAAATAATATTTAAAGCATAAAAATACTCAATCAATTCCCATACTCTAAACTTATATTTTTTTAGATAAGACAATTTGCATTGTTACTTACTTCTGACCTAATTGACTACTAGTTCAGAATCACCATACACTTGTAGTTATTTAACCTTGTGTTTAATAGCAAATTATAATCCTAAGATCAATGCTTCATACTCTACCAAATTATTGGTGCAAGAAAATTTAAGTTTATAAGAATAATTATATTCTTTCTCAATGGGATTAATTAAAACTAATCCTACTCTAGACCTAGATTTACATCTAACACCATCAACATATAATTACCAAAGTCTAGGCATAACACGAGTCTTTAGAATTACATACCTAAGAAGTGACAAGGGTGTAAAACCTTAAATCAAAATTAACCATATTGACTTTTTCTTTAGCTACATTATATTCAATGATCATATGCTTCATATTTGGTTCCCTTTCAATTTTAATTTGATTATGAACTCCCCTCCATGGTAGAAACATGTGAGAGCAATCAGTTGACATGTATCCATTCAAAATTTTGGTCCAATCTCTACTAAGAAACATCCTCTAAGCTTCTAGAATGCCCATAATTTTAATATCAATAAATTGATGTACTCTTAATTCTAAAGTAAGTCATATATGCACATTTAACAATTCACTAATCACTTTAACTCTAGATTTGTCTAATTGAGTCACTACTATATTAGATTTAATAGTAGTTAAACCAAAATTTTCATAAATACCTACTAGCATAATATTTGCAGAGGCACTTGAATCTAATAGACAGTTATGCAATTTTTTACTAAAAATTCTAATTATTAGTAAAAAAAGGTGGAATTTATATTTTATTCTTATACATTACTAAATTTGCATTTGCAGGTTTCTATGATTCACTATTTTTTTAGTTAAATATTCTAGAAAAAAGTCTCTTTGTTCAGTTATCTAATTCAATTCATGTAATGTGATATTAGCTTTAATTTTATTCATATCCTCTACTATGTTTTACCCACTCTTGGTAGAAGAACTAGATGAATCAACATTATTTCTAGTGTTACTTCCCTTTAGAGGTTCTAAAATTTTATCCACTTTGGGATCAGAAGGAGTATCCATGTTGTTTGGTGGATTAGAACTTGTCATTAGTTTCTTTTGTTTTATGTTCCTCCATGGACAAGTCTTCTTTATATACTATGAAAATCATGAATCTCCTTTGGAGTACTTTTAGGTTCATTCTCATCTTGAAATGAAAAATCAAAGGTTTCCACCATAAGAGTTTTTTCAGAAGATTTAGATTTATATAAAGATCTAGATGACCCTGTGACATTATCTTTGTTAGGAACAAATTTAAATGTATCCAATTCATCTTGAAATACTTCAAAAGAATTAAAAGATTCTATAAATTCTAATTCAACATGTTTTACAGTGATATGAAACTTGTAATAATTAGTTTAAGTTACATCACAAATGTTTATTTCATGTATGTTCTTAGTTGTAGATGACTCATTATTATTTTTATTATGAAACCTATTCATAGTTCTATTAAAATTTTGATAAGAATAGTCTGTGTTGGAATTCTCCCTAGTGTTACCTACCTATTTTTGTAACTGGAGAAAATTAGTGCTTGATTTTTGAACCATTTTAAATATGGATTCATTTTCATTCTTATGTGCCTTTCAATTATGGACTTGAGTACTATTACTATTTATTGGCACCATAGCTAATTGATCTTATAGATAGGATCCACTTTTACATATATTTACCAATCTTAAGTTCTGATTAAGATGAGCATGACTCAAAGGCAATTAGTTTAAAGTGAAATTTTGATTCAAAGAAGGCATGTTATAGTTAGAATTGGGATGATATTCAATATAGGCAAATTAGGATTGATATTAGGAATAGCATATGTTAATTGACCATGAGGTTATATTTGATTACTAATTTTCATAGCTTCAACATAGGCCAAAGCCAATGCAATTATGGCTCTAATAACTCTCTTCAAAAATATAGAAGTCATTAAATCTAAAGCATCCCTATAAATATCTAAAGCTAAATATTCATCAGGATTATAGGGAGTTATAGTTATGATAAACATATTTGGAAATCTAGCATTGAAATCTATAATGGTTTCATTTGAATATCTCTTCACCATAGTGAACTGTTGATATAGAACATAAGGACTGGTGATCTTTCCAAATTGATCAATGAAATAATTATTGAAATCATTCTATCTGATAATGTAATATTTAATAAGATTAAGAAACTAGTCATATGTTGCATCTCTAAAGGTAAAATGAAATAAATATAATCAACATCTTCATGAACAACATTTAACAATATTAAGGCATCCTTAAAATACTTGATGTGTTCACTAATAATAATGCTTGTAGGACTAAATGAGGTGAATATTTCTCTAGATTTCTTGGTAAGTCATGTACCTGACTAGGGACATTGATAAAAGATCTAGCTAACCAAGCCATACCTTGATGAGGATTGAATATAGTAGAAAGAATAGGTGAAGTAGGTTAAGATTTAAAAACTCTACGTTTACCTTTATTCGTTATTGTTTTCCTATGAATTTTTAAGGAAAGAAGAGGTAGCCTTATCTTAGACCTTGACCTAGTTCTTATTTGTGGCAATTCCAGCTTGTAAAATCCAATTCTTATTCAAAATATAATGTAGAAACTTTATCTTTGGAAAGACAAATTATCTTCATATTTTTTCAAATAATGGTTCAATTCTTATAAATAAGTAGATTTGTGCGTTTAGATTTCTAAGTTCAAAAAAAGCTTTGCACAAATTCATACAAATATTTCAAAGAATGAGTATATTTAATTGTATTATCTTAAATATATATCCAAACTTGTAAATATTAGTGATATTTGAAAAAAATTACTATCACTAACCTTAAACATGTTAGATTCACAAAGCTTAAACAACCTTTGCAACAATTTCACATAAATCTTCAAAGAATAACTATCTTTAGCTAAATAAGCCTAAAGACTGGTCTAAAACCATGAATATCAGTGATCTTTACAAATTTAAGCTAATAAAAACACAAATCTATAAAGGATTAAGTTATTTTTGAATAAAATTCACTAAAATCAACTCAAGATACTTTAGATTCACAAATATTTATCTTCGGCCCTCATTCTAGCACCAATTTTGTCACCTATTTATGCATGTAAATGTATCACAGGGTTCTCATAGTGTTGAAAACACTTCTCATTCCAAGATTCAAATAATATTTTACATGAGTTGATGGTTATGATCTTCCTGAGATATGTGGTGGAGTAGTGGCTGAATTATTTGACTATTTCACAAAATGATAATCCAAGTGATTGTTGGGAGTAATCATGGCCCTAAAGTTTTGTGAAGAATATAAACTTATTTTAGCTAAATCTAATGAATAATGATCAAAATATAAAGTCTAAAACTCTAATCTAACATGAATATTAATAATGAGAAAGTAAACTACAATGATTTGATCAAAAATTTGAGAAAATAGGTAGGGTAAGGTAGAAAGAGAGATGTTTTTATTATTTAGTTTAGACATCTTGACAAATATCTCATTTCATCAAAGATATGCATCTACAATCTAGCATATGACATGAAATTACCAAATAGTATAGATCCTATCATATACCAAACAAATGTCTAAGGATATTTGAAAACATGCAAATTAGAGATCAAATTCACTTTAAATATTTACTTAAACAATAAAATTATATTTGCACATATTCCATTAAAGCAATGATATTGAAATGAATCTAATAAATTTCAGTCAACCTAGTGTAAATTTCAAATTAACAACTTTACATCAATACATGCACATCTAGAATTCATAAAAGTAGTTCAAATATAAACATTAGAATAGAGATTTGAGGAAGCAACCATGATAAAAAATAAACAAAAAAAATGAGATAATCTTCAAAAAATTATCATGCTTATATTATTTGCTCCAAAATTTACAAAACAATTTTGCTCTCAAAACTTCCTCCCTTGTTCAAAAGATAATACCACTTTTTATAGGTTGAAAGAGTAACTTATGAGGTATGTCAATTAGGAATTATAAAATGGGAATCAAACAAGTGTCAAAGATAGATGTCTTCTTACAAATATTCTAATACTAATGACACTTTTCAAATGTGACTAACCTATAAGCCATGTACGTTACATATTACACATGTTTTTATAAAATAGTATATTATTTTTAAATGATTTACATCTTTTAATACATAATAATATTATAATTCAACCTTGTTGACTTTGAGATGCCCCTACAACGATAGCCTTTTGTTTTTGTTTGAAAATATTCATGAATTTTTCATATTATTCATCAATCAACCTGAGATTGATGGTTGGCTCTATTAATAGATCCTTTATTTTCCTTAATAGATCTCTAAATATTTAATCTATTCTACCCATGAATTCCTTGATTATCATGACATTACCAATCTTTTCATTTGCTGATAAGATCATGTCAAAGATACATTTGTTGTCAGCCCTTATGGTGCCCTTGCTTCTACTCTTGACCTCTTGGATGAACTATGTATCTCTATGCTAGAATTCTTCATCATTTATTAGGCTTTTTTAACTAGAGATGGTTGGATCCTTAATCAAACTTCCTAATATCTATATCATTATACCCTCTAATTTTTTGAATTCACTTGAGAGACTTTCCATGCCTTTTGACCACTTATTTATGTCCTTGATTTTCTCCATCAAGATTATCATGGCCATATTTAGGTGTGATGGGCTGACCATTTTAATCTCAAGGATCTATTTTTCCATTATTATCTTAATCAATGCCTTTATCTTCTTGTTTTATCCTTTCCATTTATTTTCTTGGTTTAGAGCCATGGCATGTTGTTCACTTACCATGCCTAATTTAGACCTTATTGCCTTCAAAGAACTGAATGTCTCATAGATATTTGCTTCAAAATTATTAACAATATCCATAGGACCAACAAAATGGATTGATATTCTAGGATTTTCTTCTCTTATTTTAATCCTTTGATTGTAGCTTGTAGCCTTTCTAATTGAGATTGAGCTAGCTTTAAAATATCTTCTTCAAAAATTGGTTCTTCCCCTAATCTTTATTCCCTCTTTTGAATTAGGTGAAACAAAGGCTCAACCTTTTGGTTTAAATCCTCCTAACCTTCCTCTATGACAACTATCTTAGTCACTCTTTATAGGCTAGTATTAGCTACATCATACCTAACTCCTAGTAAAGATTGGCTTATATGATTGATAGGAACCTCTGCTTGTATGTTAGCTAATTGAGTTAGAATAGCAATTCTCCTTTCTTCTTCATATTACAATTTTATTATCCAAGGGTTCAAATCATGATGTAGAGGGATATATGTGGTCTTTAATATAGCCCATGGTTGATAGATAATAGGAAGCTTCTCCATCCTTGGTTCATATATGAACCATTCAGGTATATATGGTCCATAAATTGGGTTCTCCTCACTGAAAAGGTTGATGTCCTTGAAAGGGGAATCAAGCCTCACCATTTTTGTTTTTGTCTCTCTTTAGATAATTTTAGTCTCGACCTTCCTCTTGGAATGATCAATGATCATTAAATCCAATTACTTCTCTTTTCCCTTTTCCTATTTGGCTTCCTCAATATTTTAATCTTCTACATCTATGTTTGATTCATAAGTCATAGAGAGCATTCTCAATTCATCTTCAAGAGATTCCTATGGATATAAAACTATCATGTGAATTTCCTCTTGTTGATGCAAACCTTGTTGTATTATTCTATAAGATTTAGGGATTAAGGATCTTGAAGCAACTTCTTCTAGTCTTCTTTATTCAGGACTATGATCTATTTATATGTCACCTAGGGGAAGCCTAAAAGGGCCAACATATACCAGATGATATTGTCTAAGACCAAATTGTCATCTATCTTCCATCTTCTGATCTCTTAATAATTTGGATTTGGTCTTTATATTATATTCCTTTATCCTTATAGAAAATTCATAATAGGTGGTCACCTTATTATAGACAAAGTTAAATGCACTAGGTTCATGTTCATAAGGTAGAGTCAGAATACATTTTGCTCTTCAAATATCCTTTACCCTACTATTGGGATCCCATTGACTATTATCATATACCTATAAATTGATAGAAAGCATGTGTTTTGAAGCATCTTTAATGTGATCCCATTGTTTAAAAATGGTTATGTAAATAGTTATGTGAAAACCATGAAGTTTTCCTTTCCTCTTGGTCTTACAAATTCCATCTATTCCATTAAACAATTGATATGCTACTTCTTATTCTTCCAACTTATTTAGCACATGTACTAGCAATTTAAGGGGGCCACTTTAGGTTCTCTCTATTCCAATAATTATATAATTAGGGTCTATCTAGATATCTCCCATTGCCTCAATGGATTTCCTGACTAAAGGAATTATCCTCATCATGGGGAGACCATTGATGGCTTGGCTCAAAGTAGGATATACACAATCATAGATGAATTTGATATGGTCCCTATATTTATAAATATGTAGCTTTGAATAATATTGGGACATAGTTTAGGTGCCATTGGGGGACCACTCTCTTTGATTAGGTATTTTGGTTATGACACACAAGGCATCTAACAAATATGACATCATGAATAACTTAGTTATCTTCTTTATTTTAGTCCCAAAAATATGCTTTCTTAAGGAAATGCTAATGATTTCATCTAAAGGAGGGACTATCACTTCTTCAATAATGAAATATATATTAAGAACCCATATAGGTTCCATATGTGCAGTATGTGCAAATCCATATAATTTTTTCAACATGGTCATAACCATTCTGAGTCCTGGTTTAAATTGGCTCACAAGGATTTTATTGTTCGGATATACAATGACCTTGTTACTAGCTTCTAACCATTTCACTAGGATATCCTCCATGGTATGTTTATGGACCCATGCATTAACTAAGTTAAGGTCTTATTTGGAGCCTAGGTAGTTTAAAATATGATTCAAATGTAACAAGGGATATGTATGCTATTTTTCCCAAACTAGGTTCATGGATAAGCATACCCTTGTCAATTTTAACATATTTAAAAATAGTACTAAGGACATCAATGTAGTTAAATACCTATAGCTTAGTGGTAGCATAATGGAGTCCTATAAGCTAAATTACCATGATTTCATCATACAATATCTTTATCGGTAGCAAATTCTCCTTTTCCTTGGTTAAAATTCCTTAGTTATCTATGGTCTATAACAATCTTGAGTATTTATCATCTCCTTATTTAGTGAAGAAGCTATGAACTCTATATCTTTGAAAAATCAACCCTCTATGTATGATGACAAATATAATTCAACCATTTTCTTTGTAATATGTCCATAAGTTGCCATTACTATGACTCTGATTAAATTTCCCACTTGTGAATGACAATTCAACACTTTTGTCTATATGATTAGACTCTTTGAGCAACTTTCATTACCAAGCTCTCTCTTTTAATTCAAAATAGTGAATGTATGAACAATTTTAGGGATTTTTCATATGTTTAAGGTTTTTTGGAGGGTTTAACTAGGATTTAATGGTAGCATACAAACTTAAAGTATCTACTTTGGTAACCCAAATCATATTTTGATCTCGTATTCATAACTTCATGTGCTTGGGTCCATAAAATCTTTCAATCTAACATGTTTGCCTATGTGACATCTCCTTTACACACTATTTATTTGATTTTAAAACATGACCATTGTTGCTTTGAACATGTGTCTTCATATCATGCCCCCTATAAATTTGATCAAATTCACTCCATTGATCTCCTCAGGTGTCTCTTGGCCTTGACTTTTAATGTTGTCCATTGATCTTTGAATTAGGATTCTAAGATTAATGCACTTGGTAGACCTTCATATCTTTTATATATCCTACTAGCATTATCCATATAGTTAATTCTTTTATGCCACATGGTATCCTTGCATGCAATTTGGGATTATTGACTTATTAACTCTATTAATACCATCGATTTCCATCAAAACAATTGAACATGTGTCATTGATCTACTAAACACATGATCAAACATAGGTCATTGATCTACTACTAATTCACTATGATTTTGACACTTGTCACCATCATGTTAAATCTATAGATCCTTTGATTTATTAATTTTGTGCACTCTATTAGATCTCCATCTATACTATTGAATGTGTACCATTGATCTTTGATCTTGACTTATTGACCTCATTATTCAATGTGTATCATTGATTAGAATTTGTACGTAAGAATATGCACCATCAATATTGATCTAGGGAATTTTGACTTATTGACTTTAGGTGATCACCCATGTGTCGTTGATTCTTGATCTGATTGAGTGGGGCTTTTACACTTAGCATCCTTGTATTCAATTTGTACCTATGAATAGTAAAATCAAAGAATAATTACTCAGGACATATAATGACTTAGCATGAACCTTAGTTTAAAGTTTTAATGAATTAATAAACTCGACCAAAACTTATGCTAAAATTAAAATAAGACTAGGATGCAATAAAGTAACCCATCAAAAATATGAATCCATTTTAGTAAGAACTTAGGCTAAATTAATTTAAACTAAGGTCTTGAACATTATTTAAAATTGGATTCAATTAATCAATTAAGGACCAAATGTTAACATAATGACTCAAATGGGACCATATTAGTTAACCAACTAAGGGTCAAATTAACATTGAATCATAAATCCATGAACATTTGTTCATTCTTATGAGGATCCATTGATACTATAAAATAGAAACATATGTGCCAAATTATGGAAACATTGGATAGGATCAAATAAAGCTTATGTGTTAGCAAGTTAATGTAAGCTAGATCAAAACATAATATTCAACAATGTACTCTAATTAAGTTGAGTGCTTATTTTATGACATAATTTGAAAAATTTGATCAAGGTTCCTCATTTTTTATAAATGAAGGATGCTGAATTTAACATAATGTCATGGTGAAAACATTTTTGCTTGTACCATTATCAATCATAACACTGCATAAGGGGTTTTTATCAAGGTATAATTAAATGAATGGAGAATGAAGGTCAAATTTATCATCCTTAATTTCACTATCATCAAATGAAATGATGGGTTTCTAAACCATAAGAGGTATATGTCATGTGTAAATACCAATAACCCCATCTAGTGGGTGTTCATAATATGATGGAGGAGGATGTGCATTATGTGCCATTTGAACTTCTATTTCCTCATTATAATGGTCTTAAAAAATATTTTTAAATATTTTTTTTTGTGGTGATCACCAGATGTAAACTTGATTTCTTTATCATTAAATGCAATGTGTTAGCCATAGATGAGGTCCTAAATATTATGATTTAAGGTAAAACATCTATTTTTATAATGCCCAGGGTCTCAGTGATAGTCAAATTAAGCATTTGCATCATATCCTTTGGGTAGAGGTCTATTTATATCAACATGTATGGGAGGAGGGGCAGATATAAGATGACACTCTATCAACTATGAGAGTAATGAAATATGAGATGCAAATAAATATGTAAACTACCTCTTTAGTGTATTAGATAGGACAAGTTGATTAGGATGTCATGCAACTATGTTAACCATAGTGGTTTATTACTTTATAGGCTTAAGAGGTTTTACCTTATAACTTGGTTTGGTTTTAAACTTTTTACTAGATGTATATGTAGTAAGTGTGTTTGTTACATACTTGAGCTTATTCAATGACATAAGATTCATTTCAAGGTCCCTTACAACATGTCATAAATCATCAAAATATTAAAACTTCTTGAAAATAATGGACACATGTAAAGGAGTAATTAAACTTTTCTTGAATGTGTCTTATAGTTCTTTATCTACAATAGGATTGGTCATTTTGGCTAGCATTGTCTTATATCTCAAGACATATTCATTGATAGGTTCATTGGTTCCTTTTTTGATCTTTTTAATTTAAGCAAAGGAAAAAATTTCAATAATGTTAATATAAAAGTGTTCCAAAAATTGATCTACAAGAGGTTTGAATGCTTTCATAGATTGGAGAGATAAGTCATAAAACCACCTCAAATCATATTCCTTGAGGCTCCTGGGAAATACTTTTGTCAAAAGTTTATCATTGGATGCATAATCAATGCATGCCATATAAAAGGTTTGAAGATGTTATTTAAGATCACCGTTTCCATCATAAAATGTGAAATTAGGTGTAAAAATTTGAGCTAGCAAAGGGTGCAAAGAGATGTCAAGTGAAAAAGGTTTATACAACACATCTTGTGAATCTATAACATGTGAAGACTTTGAAGCCTTTTGTTCAATGTTTTTGGCCTTGTCTTCTAAGGTCTTTATGACTTGAAGAAGTGACTAAATTATAGTTCTGGTGAGATTTAGATTAGTGATTTGATTAGTCAACAAAGGGGATGAAAACATGTTTGGAGTAGTAATAGGCATTGAAACTGGTATTTGTGTTGAAACAATGGGTAAATTCATAATAGATGTATCAATAGTAGTTTCAATGAACAAAGGTTGAAACACATAATCCATGCCTCCATTAGATGTATTAAGTTATAATGTCTACAAAGGGAGGGATTTATCCATTAAAGTTTTTGAATTTTTGGCTTTAAGTATAGTTTTTAATATTTTATCAATATCTTAAGGATTTTTTCGAATGCACTCATGAAACATTAAAATTGCATGCACTTGCTCATTTTCATTTCTTTCAAGATTTTCATTATTAGAATCTTCTTCTATGATTACCTTATCATCATTTTTTTCATTTTCAACATGGGTATCATCATAATTCAAGGTATGAGATCCCTCATTAGTTTGAGACATTTTAGAAAGGTTGAGGGGAAGCTCAATATGTTTAATAGACACACCCTCCAATCTAGGGATATGCCTAGGCTACATGTAAAATAGTACCAATAAGAAATAAAAAATTATAATAATCTAAAACCTTAACTGGTTTAAAACCCTAAGAATAAAAATATATATATTCACATAGATCGATTTCACTAAGTGTTTATCCCTAATTAGGATGTAGATCCTACTTGGTTAGACAGGGTTAAGGATATAGAAATGATAAGGCACAAGGGTGAATATTAGATCTACATCATGATAATTAATAAATTAAACTCAAATGTACCATATGCTAAATTTATTAAACTAAGATAAGCTATAAATGGAAAGTACAATTATTATAGATATATAAAATGGTATAAAAGTGATGTACTTAGCTAGATCTAATGTTAATGCAGATCTGGATCTAGTATAGGTATAAATTAGGTGGGAAGACAATTCTATAATAGTTGCCACATTTTAGACCTAGTGTCTTTGGCTCTCTAAATAGTTGCATTAGCCTAACATGGTTAATTAAATGCTATTGTATGATTCTAATGTTAGTTTCCTATATGGAATATTTGCTCAAATAGGATGTGACCACCTAGATGCTTTTAGGTATGGATTCACTTTCACTCTAGTGCATTTAGATCTAGGTCACAGACTATCACTTCTAGTGAAATTTAAAAACCCTAGATTTTTATCTTCAATGTGACCTTAGGTTAAAATGGGTTAGTGATCATACTATGCCAATTTGACCCACAATAACCCTATTATCAAAGGGCATTGCTTACATATCTAATCTTTTAGAAGAGAGCCTCAAACTCATGATATCTCCCTTATGTGTTGTATTTTATGTGAATCATGCAATGTGTGTAAAAAAAGTACAATAATGACCTAGCTTGTAACTTGGAATATAAGACTTTATGACTATTCCTTTAGTACTTTAGACTTTTAACTAAGTTTTTCCTTTGATATGTATCACAATATGGTAGAATAGGAAAGATTTTGATAATTTGAGTGATTCTTGAATGAACTTTTGGTCTAATTTATAGGTGATGAATGAATGAGGGTTGATATTGTATTATATCAATCCTATCAAGAGATAACTTACATTAAAGCACTTGTGCTAGCCATTTTAATAAGTTTCATTTGAAAATTGGATGACTTTAGGGCACTAAACACTTATGTTAGGTCAAGACAATAATGTCAACCCTACTATCTATCTCAGACATTAGTGTCCAAATAAAAACAGAGTAGGTAAAGCCTCAAAGCATGTAGAGGTGTAAGATAAGTACATTTTAAGCACTCTAGGCAAAATATGTCATTAGTATGAGGTTAGTTAAACTAAGAGATAGGCCAAAGGTCACAAGATAGAGTAGATGTGAGGCTTGTAGAAGTAAATATGTGTATAACTCAGAGGATTAGCCAAGGTCTGAGTTTTCCAAGTGTACAAGATTGAGGTGTTACATAATCATAAATTATCATCTAAACCTTTGATCAAATCAGTTATATCAATTGATGGGACCTCACAATAGGTTCTTGGTAATATTGACTTACCTTTACAAGTAGGTCCTACACGTGTGGTTACTACCTTCTCAGTTATACCTTCCATGGATGTCTTTAATATGTTATTGGGATAGCCTTGGATACATATACTTTGAGTAGTACCTTCTAAACTACATGGGTGTGTTAAATACATTCATGCCAATTGGGTAATTATCATTTTCAAAATTCCATATGAACATCCAGTTGAATAAGAGAATTTTATACCTAGACAAGTAATCATAAAACCTACTAAGGTTAGTCCTCTGCAAAATGGTAAGTAATAGGTAATCCCCTTTCCTTAGTGGCTAATACTTAAGATACCATTGCATTAGAGATCCATAATGGATTCCATATAATCCTCATCTACTACATAGCATATTTAGATATCTAGAGGACCTAAACATGTTCATATTATTGTTATTCCAAAGAAACCATAGATTACTCAATGATGGGTTCTATGAACCCCCATTCCTTATATTTTTTATTCATGACTTATCATGTCCCATTTTCAATTAATTTATTTTTATGGATAAAATTCTCATTGCAATATTATCTTTGGGTTTAGAGAATGAGAAAGGAAAATAATTTTATTTAATATTGATTATTTGGACCCAAAATATTTGTTATTTCTTATTTTTGATAAAAATAATGGGCCAAATAATTAATGAAATGTTATTATTTTTGAGTATTTTCCCAAGGAGGGGCATATGAATTCTTATGAAGAGGTTTTTAACGTCCAAGATTAGTTGGCAGTCAACAATTAACAGATTCTTTGGTGAGTTTGAAAAGCAACAGGGAATAAAGATAAATAATAATACTTTATTGCTAAATTAGGGTGTGGTATTTTTAAGGAGAAGGATGAGGATTTAAATCAAACTAATAAATTGTTTTTTCATTCTTATCCTCTAGAAAATCTAGCAAATTTGGAAAAAAATTGGAATAAGACAAAAGGAGGAAAAGCATAATTAAAGCAAATTATGGAAAGTGAAAAAGATCACAAATAATGCCTTTTTATAATTGTCTTTTTTATCTTTCCAAATAAAGGAGATATATTTTTGTTCCCCCTTTGGGCCTTCTTGCTTATTAAGATGTCATAATTTCATTTAGAATGATTTTTTGTCAAACTAATTAACTTTTCTTATTGAGCAATGTTCATCAAATCATCTTGGAATAGAAACTATTAGATGTTGGAGGTCTTTATAAATAGACTCATTGAACCTAGGGATTTTATCATAAAATCCCTATTATCTATAGGTATAGTATCACATGAGAAATGTAAAAATATTCAAGGAGTGCAGATTCATTTAGTTTTTAGTTTTTTATGCAGGTAGTTGGTGTGAGTAGAGGTTATAGATCTATTTTAGATTTATTTTTTATTAAAAAAAATAAAAAGTGTATTTTGGAGTTATTTATATGTTATTTGAGTTATATCTAGTGTTGTGATCATCCTATAAGATTTATGTTTTTATGTTTTGCTTTGAGCAGTGTTTGTAATGCTACTATGTAGTTATGGCAAAGGTTTTTGCTAAAACTTTATATTTTGATATAAAAATATTTTGGAATATTTATTATATTTATTTTTAATTATTTTGATCTCATTTTTATGAAATATGATTTTGTATATGTGGTAGTATGGATTTACTATGCCATTCCATGAAAATTGTCAAAATTTAGGTTTCATTAGCTAGTATATAGAAGGGCATGAATTTTACATAAATTGTTCCAAATATGCACTTAATTTTAGATCTAATATTTCTATATCAAACTTAGTAATGTAAAATTAAAATGGTATTAGATCCATAATATTTCTATCTTATAAGGTTTTAAGTATGGATGTTTCTGAGTGAGAGAGAAACTAGATATTTTAAACGGGTACATTGATTTGTTTAGCATGGGAGGATTCTTGAGATTTTTAAAAGATGGAAAAATGTTATGATCCTGATGGTTAGATTTCACTAATGCCTCAAGGTTTTGGTGTATTTTTTTTTTGCATTTGGTATCATATCCTCCACCCAGGTTCAAGTCGTAGAGTGGATGGATATGCCAACATGGCAATGTTCATTTAGGGCCTGTACATGTAGGGGATCCTAGTGTTCATGCACAAATCTATCCCAGATTTTAGGCTTCAAAAGCATGGTGGGATGTTATGATCTTGATGGGTGGATTTCACTGATGTCTAGATTTTTTGGTGTAATGATTCATTATATTTAGTTGCTAATTAGGTTCCCAAACATGCAAATAATTTTGTCTAAAAATTACTAGTGAATATGGGATCTTGATCACTAACAATAATCTTAGGAGTACCATGAAAATTTTGAAATGTATTAAGAAAGGCATAATATATTATAGTGACCACCAATGGTTGATATAAATAATAAAAATTATCATACTTTGTGAGTCTATCCATAACAACCATGATAACATTTTGACCTTTAGATCGAGGTAACCCAATAATGAAATCCATAGATACCAATTCCCATCATTGACTAGGGATGGATAAGGGTTATAAAAGACCCTAGGGTTTTAATGGTTTCACCTTTATTTGCCAATAGACCATACATTAAGACACATATTTTTATACATCCTCTTGAGTCCTTTCCAAAAAAATCCTTCTTGACTCTATGATAAGTTTTCAAAAAACTTGAGTGACCACCAAGTGGAGATGCATGAAGTTCTTGAAGGATATTATGTTTGATAAGAGAATTTTGATAGATATAATCTATCTTTATACCATAATTCATTCCCATTCCATGTGAAATTTTCAATCACATCTAAACCTTATTGTAGATTCTCAATAAATGCATGTATAGTACTATCATTCTCCCATTCTAATCTTACTTTCTTGAGCTAGTCTACTTGCCAAATGGTCATGGCACATAACAATGCCTTAACTAGTCACATCTGGATAGTGCATCAACCACCACATTTTATTTTCCTTTTTTGTAGACATTTCAAAATTAAAACATAACATTTTTATCTCCCATTTTTTTGTTCTTTATAAGAAAACCATTGTTCCAAAAAATATTTAAGATTATCATGATTAGTCTTTACCTAAAAGTGATGACCCAATAAATGAGGTCTCCATTATTTGATTACATGTATACTAGCCATCATCTCTTTCTCATAGATTGGTTTGAGCTAATTTTTACCCTTTAATTGATGAATTTCAAATGCAATGATCCTAACCTCATTCATTATATTTAACCACAAAAGTATTAGAAAAATATGGAGTAGCCAATACCAGGGTGGTACATAGAGCCATTTTTAGTTTTTCAAATGCCTTGTTATCTATATTAGTCCATTGAAAGGAGTATTTATTCAACAATAAAGTGAGTGGTGTTGAAATACTACCATATTTTGACAAACCTTTGATATTATCTAGTTAGCCCTAAAAATCCCCTTAGTTTCTTTAGTGTCTTGGGAATCTACCACTCCATGACGGCATGGATTTTTTATAATCAAATTTTACACCATGTGATATAATATGACCCAAATATTCCACTTTCTTGACTCAAAAATCACATTTGGATGGTTTAGCATACAACTGATGTTGCTTAAGGATTGAGAGTACTTATTTCACATGCTATAAGTGGTCTTCTTATTTTTTTCTATAAATAAGGATGTCATCAAAAAACACAAGTACAAACTTTCTCAAAAATGGCCTAAAAATTTTATTCATCAAACTCTAAAATATGTATGGTGCATTGGTGAGACCAAAAGTCATGACCAAAATTCATAATGGCCTCGGTGAGTAGGGAAAATTGTTTTAAGAATGTCCTCCTCATAGATCTAGATTTGATGATACCTAGAGCAAAGATCTAATTTGGTAAAATAAATATCACCATGTAATTCATCTAAAAAATCATCAATTATAGGAATAAGAAACTTATCTTTGATAGCGAACTTGTTGATATCTGTATAATCTAGGCACATCCTCTAAGTTTCATCCTTCTTTCACACCATGACTACTAGAGAAGAATATTCACTTTGGCTATGGTGAATGGCTCCTACCTCTAACAAATCTTTTACCTTGTTTTTAAATTTCATTCTTAAGGGCATAAGGATATACATATGTTCAAATTTTAGGTGGTGTACTTCTAATAATGAGTCTGATGGCATGATCATCGTATGGCTAGGAGGAAGACCTTTTGGCATGGGGCCGAAAATAACCAAATGTTCATCCAATATTTGTTGTAAATTAGTATGGGTAGACTCTTTAGTTTGTTGAATATTAGTGGAAAAAAAGTGTGCCAAGAATCCTTTAGTATCTTAGACATCTGATGTGAAATAACCACTTGTGGAGATTTAAATTTCAATCCCTACAGTTCTACTAGCTTGCCTTCAAAATAAAATGCATGAATAGTTCCTAAAAATTCATCTCAATAGTACCCAATGTGGTGAGCCAATGTACTCCCAAAATAATGTTAGTCTCACCCATAGGAATAAAAACCATAGGAGGGTTTATAAAATAGTCCCCTATTGTTAACTTAATACTGTGGTATTTCTAGAACAATTAACTATACCACCATCTAAAATCATGACTTGAAATTTTGGGGTTGGGTAGATGAAACAATTCAAATGAGCATCCAACTTACTATTGATGAAATTGTATGTACTACCTGAGTCAATCAACACCATGACCTTTTATATCTTAATGAAACTTACCACTTTAAAATTTTGAGTATAAATACCTACAAGGGTATGGTAGGAGATAGTAGGTTGAGAATCTATAGCTTCATCCTTGGGTCCTTCAAAACCCTTGCTATATGCCTTCTCATATTTTCCATCCTCATCAACCCCTTCAATTTAAAATAACTTATTTTCAACACATCAATGACCTTTGATCCATTTACTATCATAACCATAACACAACCCTTTGGAACTTTTCTCCTCAATTTGTTGTGGTGTCAATCTAGTAGGTTGAGGTAGTGATGTAATTGGGAAGGTGTGTTCTTGGCTAGTAGTGAAAGGACAACATTTTCTCATCTCTTTTTCTTCTACTAGGCATGCCCTTGGTATATCTTTAGATACAATTGTGGGGTTAAACATATGAACCTCTAATTAAATACTATATTTTGGTCCACCCAAAAAAAGGTTAGTTAAATTTGCCTCAGTGATGTCCTCCACACATAAAGATAGATTCTAAAATTGATGAATATAATCCTTCACTATTCTTATTTATCATAATTTGTCTAACTAGTTAAATTAGTTTTTTGAAACATTATCTTGATAGTGAGACATTAGTTCATTAGATAATATTGACCATGTAATAAGAGCACCAGTCTTCTTATTTTGAGCACACAACTAGTGATACCAAATAAATGGCTCAGGTTCTAGATACAAAGATATAAAACCACTTTATGAGAGCTAGGATTTTGGTGTAGATCAAATAGATTTTCAATTTGAGTGATCTAAGTGAGTGGATCATTTCCATCAAACTTGTGCAATTCCACTTTTGATAACATCGATTTCACCCCTATATTGGTAGTGTTAATTTTGAGAGGTGAACTAGAAGGAAAAAGTGGAGGGTTATTGAGTGGTAAATGAGATTAAATGGTAGCTAGTTGTGTCATGATCTATTAAAATATATTTTTCATGCCATTAAGATCCCCTTGTATTATTGACATTTGAGTTTGGACTTGCACATCCTTTTGCATCAGGCCATATAGATTTGAATAAATTTGATAAATCATATCAGAATTTTTAGACTCCATGTCATCCCCTAAAGGAGTTTTAGGGGTGTCTTTCCATTTTCTCCATTCATGAGTGTTAGGACTAGCCACAAGAAGGCTTGATGGTGAACCTTATTTTGCCCCATTGACCCAAATTTGACCATGAATGTTTTTAAATATTTTAGCCTCAAATCACAAATATCAAAGAATATACCCAAACTAAGTTTTTTACAAATTTTCCAAAAATGTAAATAAATTTTAAAAATTCTATAAATTGAGAGCTATGGAGTGAATTTATGAAAAAGACTAAAATGGATATAACTTTTGAAACACATATAAAAATGATATCAAATTATAATGGATGTTTACTTGAACCATTTTTCAACTCCATTAAAAATATTGTAGATAAATTTTTAACTGTTTGTGAGATATAGCCAGATTTCAAAATCTAGGGTTTTGACCTAATTATGGCCTATATCGATGCTCTGATACCACTTGTAATGATATTACTTCACCAAATAATTATAAATATATAAATGGATCATAATGATATGGAAATACAACAAAAAACATGAATAATAGATAAGCCACTTTGAGGGGGCATCCTCCTAAATGCTTGTAATAAGAAATGAATACTACGATATGATGATGAATAACTAACCCTATCTCTTATGTATAGTATACCAAGGCAATTTAGAACCCATAAGATTACCAAATAAGTATATGAATTCATAGATAGATGTAAAACAATATGTAAAAAGGTTATGCAAGCCACAAGTTAGCTATACATATCCTTAGGCATGTCAACGATTAAGGGCATAGAAAAAAAATATGGATCTTATTTAAGATAAATGGTGGAAATAAAAATTAACCAACATAAAATGAAAAATTAACTTCAAATATTTATGGATATCATGTGAAATTCAATTCCCATTAAAACATCTCAAAAAGAGGATACTACAAATGAACTCAAGGGAAAGAAACTTTCCTTCTCTTACAAAGAACCTTGGGATCCAAGTCATATATGTTGGAGCAAAGAAGAGGTGAAGTTATAAAAATAATATAAATATCTATAAAATAATAACATAGAATCAAACTATGTGATGGATAAAGCATAACCATAAAAGGTCAAGGAAGAAATTATGATAGTGGAGCATAAATAAAAATCAGATTTTCAATAAAATGAATGAAAGCAAAACTTGGATGAATCTAACATACAATTAGGAGGTATGAAATTTTATAACTTAATGAATTTTTATATTATATATCAATAAAATAGTCATCTTAATGAATTCAAATATGAAGTATCCCTTACTAAATGCATAAGTGGGAATGTTGTTCTTGTTCAGAACTCACCCATCAATCTTCAAAAGATTGAATCCATGCTACATAAGGGTGATTTATAGGATATTTTTACACTTTAAGGTGAAAAAAATATTTGATGTCATAATATTGATGGTGTTATGATATCAAAAGAATCAACAAAGGAAGACATACATTTTGATCTTTCCTATGAAAATGAAAGGAATGTATTGAATCAATTAGTTTATGAGGAGTTTTAGAATGACCATATTGGGAGACATGCACATGAGTAAAGTGCCTCATGAGAAACTATATTGGCTTTTAACTTGAAAAAAATTGTAGATCAACAACTAATGGAAATTAAATTAATTATCTTCATGATTATAGCATATGGCCTGAAAGCAATAATACTAATAGAGATTTGATGCTTGACACTTTATTATTGAAAAATTATTGTCACTGGGAAATGTACCATAAAAAGGATGAAAGATTTCTAATATTTTTAAGATAATGGCATCTAAGTGTTTATTTTTGAACTTGTTATTTAAATTTTAAGTGGATCCTATTGTTAAAAGGAAACTTACCACATTACAAACAAGTGTAGAGGATGTCATGAGGACTCAAAAATTTTGTGATCATTGGTCCATCAGGGCTAAGGAGGATAAGATTATAATAACTCAACCAAAATAACATGTATATAAAATCAAGGAAAATATTTATTTCATGGATCATGAAAATTAAGTGTTTAGGCAACAACTAGGTGTAAATCTACATCATGCTTAGGAACTTCAAAAGGATATGTTGAAGAAAACAATTTTTAGGCTAAAAGTTGTAATGATTGTTTCTATAATCCACCAAGGAATATAAAAGGTTAGTTTTTTTAACCTCATCAATGAATAAATTGGTAATCATTTTGACCATTCTTATGAGTACAATTAAAAGTGTGAAAGAGATGTATTAGTGTATATTTACTCTACACTATGTCCTCTTAATATTTTGGTCATCATGGAAAGTACTCTAGGAATGGGAAAAAGTTGGAATTTATTATTTGTAGTGAAATAAACTTATACCTTTTCCCTTGAATGTAATATTTTTTGTGCAAAGGGTTATGGTATCCTAGTGATATTTTTAAAACTACTAAAGGTGGAGTTTTTAGGATCAATATCACTATTGCAAATAATTTAATGATCCCATGCAATTGGACAAGAAGAAAGTCCAAATTGATTACATATGAGAATAAGGGAAAATTTTTAAAGGATAACAAGGATCAATGTTTTGACCTTATAATTCAAATATAAGAAACAAAAGAATGTCACCTTTTGTTTGATAATGGCAAGGGATCAGAGCAAAAACTAGTTCCTAGTATTGACATGATATATTACATATGTGATGGGTTGTATTCATGTGGAGATAATATCACATTGAGGAAAGGACTAATTATTAACTTCAAGGAGGGAGAATCTTATTTACATCATGAGAATCATTTTTATTTAAGACAACACATATACCATATTTCCTAAAGATGCTTACATATTCAAACATGGGATCCATGAGATATTTATAGATATAAGCAAGGTAAGCACCATGTTGAATTTCATTTTTTTTTAATGTGTATTATGGTTTTTAGTCATTTACTCCTAAGACCATAAAAATATATGGAAATTCTACATATCACACATTTGGAATCAAGTTCAATACTTTTACTCCTTCCCAGGATGCATAGAGGAGAATTTCTAGAAGTAAAAAAACATTTTGATGGGAACCTCATGGTTTAGTTGGAGGTCCTTCATTACAAAACTATGAACAATTTGGAAGAACTCAAATGTACATATATGAACTTAAGTTGGAAAAGTTTTTTATTTTCATATTAATTCATCAAAAAAGTAATTCTTTCAATGAATCAAGTTGATTTTATCATTTGTAGCACATATCCAAAGTTTGAAAGAAACTGTGGGCCTTACATAAGTTATGCAACTTATACTCCTATGGGAGAGTTTGGGAGATTTTCTATTGGTACTAATATTAGTAATAAGACTGATACTACAATTAGTTGGTTTCATCAAAATATATAAGGAAAATAGATGAAGAGTATTTGTACCAGGGTGAAGCATCAAGAAGGTGGGCAAGTTTTAGCAATAGAAACATTTAAATTCCAATTTTCAAAATCTAAATTTTAGTAAGAGTGTTGAAACAGGGGCCAAGCAAAGCTTCCAAAAATTATCCCTAGTAGATTGGTGTAGTGAAATCATGGTGAAGATTTCTTGAGATTTATTTGGGATTCTATTAACATTTAGACTAGATGAGTTAGTACAATTATATTTTTATTATTTTATCCAAGTCAAATATGGAAAAGTATAATCATGCATCACATCATCGATAATTTGAAGGTTTGCATTACTGACGTTATGAGTCATGCACATTCATTTGATGTTTATTCTCATAAGGTCAAGTTGTCTTTGAAAAAGGTGATCAAATTACATGAGTTGTACAAGGATGTTTTGGATCTTAGGGAAAATATATATTTTAGTGCTCCTTGGTAGGAGTTATCTCACTTGATAGATACATGAACCAGATTACATGGGCATTATAGTTTGATTCATCACATTGGCACAATGATTCTTAAGCATCATGTCTGTAATTACTTATGGGAAAGTAATTTTGGGAAGGGCAAACTATTATGTCCCTTTTTCAATTAATTTATTCTTATGGACAAAATACCCATTCCAATATTATATTTAGGTTTAAATAAGGAGAAAGGAAAATAATTCTATTTAGTGTTGATTATTTGGATCTAAAATATTCATTATTTCCTATTTTTTTGAAAAAAAACCAAGTAATAATTATATTTTTATCTTTATAAATCAAGGAGTTGTATTTGGTTCCCACTTTGGGATTTCTTGATTATTAATATGTCACAAATTCATTTAAATGGATCTTTTGCCAAACTAATTAACTTGTCTTATTGAATAGTATTTGTCAGATCATCTTAGAATAGAAACTCTTGGATGTTGGAGTTATTTGGATAAAAACCTAGTCAAAAGGATTTTAGTATGAAACCCATATGATCTAGAGGTATAATTTCACATATGAATTTTAACAAAGCTTTAAGGAGTTTAGATTCAACCAGTTTATAGTGTTTTATGCAAGAAGTTGGTGTGAGTAGAGGATATAGAGCTTTATCATATTTTTTGGTTTGTTACTATAGACACTACTTTTTATTCACTTCCATGTCTAAATAGAATTTAGACTTATTTCTACAAAACTATGCAAATTAAGCTTAAAAATCACTAAACATCCTAAATTCATCTGCACATTGGACATAAGTGCCCAAAAATATGTCAAGGCATCCCTATTTGGGGTATTACCCTATACATAATGATAAACTCTCATGAATTCATCCCCAATCAGGTTGTAACTAGCAAAGTGACATTTTCAACCAATT
This sequence comes from Torreya grandis, assembly GCA_037957365.1. NCBI lineage: Eukaryota > Viridiplantae > Streptophyta > Pinopsida > Cupressales > Taxaceae > Torreya > Torreya grandis. Next base: position 457,001 of record JARHVA010003580.1, read on the forward strand.
AAGTGTGGCACTTAACCTACTTTTTGAAATGACTAAAAGATTAAGTAGAATTAATTAAACAAATAAATCAAATTAAATGCTTAAGTAAAAATTCCATGTTGAATTAGTAAATATGTAATTTCTAAAAAGGATTATTAAACAAAATATGAGGTCATGATGATATCATCAGCCTCAAAGTTAATAATTGTAAAATATCAACATAAATGCCATAAAAATTAAAAAATGGTGATTCATGCCTCCATAAATGCGTAATTAAAGATTTCATTAATGGCATTAAGACTCCCAAAACTAACCCTATCCTAACTACACTTGGGTTAGAGTTAGTTGAAAACCTATAAATACAAGTGCCATGCCCATTCTTAAAGAAGCTTATTTGTGCACACTTACTGTGTAAAATTTACAAGAGGAGCTTCACACAACATACACATGCCAAGACAAAAACCAAAGTGAACAAAGAGAGGTGTTTCCCATAAATAATTAAGGTCAAAAAAGACCCCATAATCTATAATATGAGCACAAGATAACTTTCATGCCTATAAGCCATTTGAGTTATCAAAGAAGGTAAAAGTGTCATTTTGTCTTCTTGTTGCTTTTTGTCTTGTTTGTTATATTACTCACCCTAGGTCTTAGGCTTGGAATGTTAGTTTCATTGATTTGTTCTTATTTTTATTTCAATAACAAGATAAGCTAACAATCTTCCTCATAATCATATGATACATATTTTCATACTTGGTGGGACCACAAACTCCACACTCATCATAAGATCATTTCTAGACCTCCTAAGAGCCAAGAAAAATTCATTTTAAACCTTAGTTTCAAAAAATTTCCTTTAAATTCCTATGTTTTTATATATAGATAATTGACTTCAACTTGATAAATTAGTGACTTCACTACTACGTATCAATGAATTTGACATAAAATAATGACTTCTCATGAAATTAGTGACTTTGACCTATAACTTTCTTCTTCTGGGAAATAGTGGTGTTGATCTAAGAAATCAATGACTTTGCTACTCAAAATAGGTGATTTTACTAGGTGACACTCTATTATAAATTCAAATATTTCACAATTTTTTTATGAAAAATGAATTTGACAATTATAATTGATAACTTCACCAAGTTTTATGTATTATGTGTTGTGTTTGAAGGGAAAATAATGACTTCACCATGTTTGGTAAATGTCAACTTTACCCTAAGACTAAAACCCAAGACCTTAAAATTTTTAAATTATTCTTTGTTTAGGCCATCTAACCAAGCATAAATAAATCCTCTAGTGTTTATTTCATAGAATTAAGCAAAGGAGGAGTTTAAACACATTAACAAAGCCACTTCACATTTATTTTGGTGCTTTAAAAGTCATCTCACATTGTCTTTTGGTGCTCTTATAATTTTGTTCAAAATAACTTTATTTTTTTATATTTCAAAGTTACAAAAAAAGGCCAAATTTCAATCACATTTCCATAGGTGTTTATAAAGAACAATCACATTTAGACTTAGAGATCGTAAGAGAACTTTTCTTTTTGTTCTTCATTTTTGCAAAACACTAGAGTATTTTTAGTAAGACTTTGCACCTATGCTCTCCCCTTGTCCCATTTAGGGAACTTGGATGACCAAAAATACATTATTTTTATTGTTTGATTGAGTTTATTTTAATAAATTTCACATATTATCTTTGCTTATTCCTAGGGACTTAGATGATTATAAATGACCTAGTTCTTCTTTTTTATTTTCTTTTTGTCTTGTGAGTGATTTATTGCAAGTTATTGAATAGGAATTTGACCTGGGGTTTCATCTCTCAACATTTTTACAACCCCATTTATCTATTGGGTTATATAAAAGGAGTGTACAATCCATTGGGATAGTGGTTGAGTGGTTAACCTAACCAACTGGAAGGGGGCTCAGGTTAAGTGGTAGTCTAGACATCAAACTTCACTAAATAGTACATGACTAAATTCATTTTTTAAGGGATAAGTCATAATAATCTAGGTGGTTTGAATCCATTTAAAAATATTTATTGCACCAAAATGTTTCTAAGAACCTGTGGACCATCTAGAAAAGCCAATAAAAAATTTTAGATTAATTGGCCCCACTTGTCATAGATTATCCTCCCAATGCCAAGTTTCTTTAGTTATCTAAGTTCCATGAAACATATAATTTCTTGAGATATATATGGGGTTTAAAAAACTCTACCTACATGCACTTTTTATTTATTGGTTAAATAATTAATTGCTTCTAAGAACTAGTATATCAATGGAAATTTGGTGATACTATGCACACTTTGTATTAGTTTTAGTATAGGAGTGTGAACTTAGGTGATAATTCTTATTTTAATTGTATTATTTGAGCCTAAAAACACTTTGACAAATAAAATGATTAAAAACATCAAACAAACACATTTACACCACCATTTTCACAAAGAAATGTTACGCTACCAAAATTGTTCCAAAATATTTGCCTTGTTCAAATGAGATTAAAATCATTTATGCCCTTATTTCTAAAAATAGAATTATTGAACTAGTTATATATATCTATAATAGTTGGATTTATTCTCAAACAAGTTTCAAACATACTAAAAGTGTGGATCCAATTTCAAATCTAGTGTGGTTATGCCATTCACATGGACTTACGACCCTTTTGCTAAGAGCTAAATTGCCTTCTCAAACCAAGTTTGAAACCCATTTTAAAGTATAGATATAAGGATAATTAGTTTTAATTTGAGTATTTACTCCTATTTTGGATTGAATTATTTAATTTTTTCACTTAATTTGTGGTACTTGAGTTAGATTTATAATTGATTTAAGACATTTGCCTAGAACAAGTTTAAACCTTCATTCTTAGATTACAAGCTCATTTTTAGACCAAGTTCAATTTTGACCTAGTTTCCAAGTTTACCTAGACCAATTACACTCTTTTTTTAAACTATTTTTTGTATATTTAAGTTTATTTCAAGTTTCATGCCTAGATCAAGTTTATTTCCAAAACTAGCTTTGAGAACTTTTTCCAAGGACCTAGTGTGTTTTCAATCTAATACTTATTTTTGACCTATATTAAATACCTAACATGATTTAATTATTAGAAATAGACCAATATTATTTTTCATTTTAGATAGTTCAAGATTGGTTTCCCATTTTCATTCTAATTTTCCTTAAACTTAGATTTAGTATAGATCTTTGATAAAGACTGAGTTTACATTTATACCTCTTCCCAAGAGTTAAGTTACAACATAATCAAGTTTTCAAGAATCCTTTTAGGTTAAGTTACAAATTTTTGATAAACTAGATCATCTTTTTTTGAGATGCTTAACCATCAATTCAACTATGCCTCCCTATACACATAATAGAACCATATATAATACTGCATATGAGTATGTTGTCATGAGTGACCATTTTGTTCAAGATCCTGATGGAGATGATGTAACTCACAAAATAGATTTGTACCCCTTGTATGCTACCCAATATACATAAAAAGGGTAAGATATATTAACACACTACCCTACCAGCACACCTTCCTATCTGAGATAAGAACAAGACCAAAGTATCCAATATCTTGTTAATGTACCACATAATGTAGAAAAAGTCCAACAATAACATCCTTATTATGGGACTACATCAAAAAATACCAATTATGATCCCTAATTATTTGATTCTCATATCTTGGATCATAGAGATGAAATTATTGTTAGAGTGGTAGAGGTAGGTGTTAAGTTCCCATCAAACTTCCCACATGGAAGTCTACCTAGCTTAGTTAGAGAACCTAGTAATGAAAATATAATCAAATCATTTGATTAGGCCTCATATATCCAAAATCAGGCCTTTATACTAATTCATAACCAATAACTTGCCACACTAGCAAAATGAAAAGGCTAAATTACTAACCAATTAGCATAAATACATCAATTGTATCAAATATACATTAACCTATTGTAACAACCCTGCTAGGTTAGATGTAGAAATATGTGATTTTTTATTTTTATTTAAAACAAATACAAAATATAGATTACACCATGAGAATATATAGAGACCATAAGAAACACACAAGGTGATAACTACAACAAGCATAATACATCACATAATATTGATCTCTAACATCATGAAAGTACACATAAAATTGTGAACACAAAAAGTAATTACATTAACTCAGTTAAAATTAAAGTATATATCTACCATTGATGATTTATAATATAAAGTTATTACAAATCAATGATAAATACAATACAATATAATATACATATATATATACATGGCTCCCAGAGCATGAGTTTCCTAGACTCTTTAGTATCTATGGAACTCTCAAGTGTCATCTCAATAATATTACTATTGTGGGAAGGGAGAGAATCATATGAGTTATTTTCCACCCAAACACAAACAAATTATCCCCCACACTATCCCATAAAGGAATGGCCTAACTTCATAGATGAGTAGATAGTGATGGTGTGGAAATCTAGAGTGACTAGCAAGTACCTATGTGGTGTATGATTCTAAACTAAATATGCAATGTATCATAGAAATACTTTATATTTTAAGATATTGCACTAACTTGTGAATCACACTCATGAAATGATAATGTCTCACTAAACATGCTTTGGCCCTAAGATTTACATATAATAAATGATAATGATCTAGATCAATCAATTTCATACACACCACTTGATTGGACTGCCTTCATTTAACATTATAATGCCAATAAGTCAGTGAAGTTCATCTCACTCCTTACTCCACGTTAGCAATATAGATTGGTCAAATTAAATTAAGCCATAAGATTCATCAACTTACATCTTACTATCAAATGCATCACATGACATGTTATACAATGGAGTAATAATAGCATACATTAAGTCTGTCTAATATATGCATGAATCTTCCATTATATTCTATCCCATACTAAAAATAATGATTAAAAATATACTTCCAAGGTAAACATACAATTTAACTATAAAATTAAATATAATTGGTTTCCATTTATCTCACCTTGTGGTAACCCATATTACCATAGTCTAGTGTTTTAAGACTTAACTCTCATTTTTCCACAATCAATCATATGAAGTAGTCTAAAATACACAAAAACAAAAAAATTACACAAGTATATATATATATATATATATATATATATATATATATATATATATATATATATATTAATTCATTGATACTATGGAACATAATAACATTTTAACACAATATTTTTTAATTTCTCAGAGTTTGCATGCATGCATACAAAATTATACCAACTGCAAAAACACATACTATCCACAACAATAACTAGTATGTATATAGGCCAATGTAGATATGAGTTATGTATAATAGCTATAGTAATTACAACCTAGGTATAACATATTTTTATACTTTAGTACCCTATGATATCCCATATTATCATAGTTTTGTTGTCAATCAGACTCATACCCTTGTGAAGGTAGTTTTAGGCCTTAAAAGTCTACTAAAACATATAAATAATCTTAGGCTATGGGTGGCCTGATCAATGGATTGAATCTCTAAATTCTAAGGGATAGCTCCCTTTGGTGTATCAATTAGGATCCCTACTATATGAGAAAAATAGTCAAGGAAAAGGGAAGAGGGAGAATGTAAAAAATAAATTAGAAGGGAAATCCTATCTAATGATGGTGATACACCAAAAATATGAACTCCATCTACATGACATGCACTAAGAAGATGAACAAGGATGTGAATCTAATTACACTACTCAAATGGTAGTATTTAAGCATCAATATTTTACATAGAGGTTTGGGCTTGATGCACAATTTAAGGCAATTATTCAATAGGTCTATCAAAGAAACTAGAGAGAGATTATGATTGCCATAAAAACAAGATGATAGAGCACACTATGTGACTTACAAGGATGAGCTTAACACCTATAAATAGGTTTAATGGAAAGGATAAGATGAGAGCAAACCTTAGCTATCACTTTCATCTCCCAACAGACCATGAAAATACACTAAAACTTAAGCTTCTAAGGAGATATGAATTTTGTCTAAATCATCAAAAGAGGCAAAATACAAATGTTCTTCAAGCATGGCCTCGCCACAATATGGTTTTGAGGATTTTTTTTTTTTGGATTAAAAAAAAATGATCCTTAAAATGGCTCAAAAGCTTGTACATATATAAGAAAATACAAGAGAGAAGAGGGACTTACATGTTAGAGTGGGGAACTGAGAGAAGAATTTAGTAATGACTATAGATCACTCCTTGTTGTTCTTGATCTATTTTTTAATGAAATCATGCAATTAATTTAATCATGAGATTAGCCAACCAAAATCACCTAAAATCTCCTCAATCCCCTCATGCATTTGAGTCTCCCTTTTGGAACTGAGAGATTCATGCTTGAAGGTAGTTGCATGTCTTTATTTTTTCATATTCATGCTCCACTTAAATGCATCTAATCAAGCTTGGGATACTTTTCATGTTCTAAATCTAGGCTATAGATCATGTTGATCTTCTTGAGCTTGGACTCTCATGAACTATCAATCTCTGATCACAAGATCTTGACAAGTGTCAAGCTCTTGATAACCTTGATGAACCCTTTGAAAACTTGACCAAATGTAAATAACTACTTTTAGGGGATCAAACTTGACGTTTGTGATCTCATCATTATATATTTGAATTCCAATGGCTATTTTTAGAGGCTAAAGTTGATGTCTGTGCAACTATCATCAATCCCTTTGAGTCATTTCCTTTAAATTATTTGTTTTAGCCTTTCTCATGGATAATTTGTCCAAATTAAATCATGTCTTAAAAAAAAATTCTTTGCACTTTACCATGGATAATTTATCCAAAATAAATCATGTCTTTAACCTTTTTGAAAAGAAACCTTTAGACTTCTTGAAAAGTACCTTTCATATTTTTTGAAATGGACCATCGGGTCTTTTGAAAAATACCCTTCATATTTTTAAAAATGATCCCTTTCCTTGAGAAAAATACCTTCAAAAATTTAAAAAAAAAAACATTTCCTCATAATTTTATCCTGAAGGAATTTCTTCAAAATTTTTGCAATGGACCATTCAGAGTTTTTGTTTTCTTCAATTTTCATGAACAATTTTCTTGTAGACTTGATTCTTTCATCTTGTTTGAAAAGTCCCTTCATATTTTTTCTAAGTTCCTTTAGATTTCTTGAAATTCCATTTAGCCTTTGAAAATGAACCTTTTTCTAAGAAGTACCCTTTGAATTGTTGAAATAGAACCTTCAAAATTTTTGAAAAAAACCCTTCGGCCTTTTTAAAATGGGTAGTCAAATATTTTGAAAAATACCCTTTGGATTTTTGAAAATTTCTCATTTTCCTTGAGAAAAATACCTTCAAATTTTTTTGAAAGACCATTTCCTAAATAATTTTATCCTAAAGGAATTCCTGTAGAACTTTTGCAATGGACCATTTCTCCAATATAGTACCCTTCAAAAAAAATGCGTTTGGAACACTAATTCCTTTGGGCCTTCTAAAAATGGATAATTTTATGGAGAAAATATACTTTGGGAAAACTATTTGGGGCACTTTATTTTCCAAAAGATGTTTTAAAACTTTTCCTTTGAAGAAAATGTCTAAATAAATTCTAACATTTTAGTGAAAAAGAGTCCTAAAAGAAAATAAAATTATACTTTTGTCTCATTAGGTTTTCCTATTCTTGCTTCAAGCTTCTTTGGTGAAGTTATTTATTTAGGAAATCCCAAAGTATTTTACTATTGAAATCCCAAAGTCTTCTTTAAAAACTTACTCCTTTCAACTAATCTAATCAACATCAATACTTTCCTACAAAGGACAAGACAGGTGAAAGAGAAGGCCCTAAATCACCTAAAAAACGTTAAGACCTATTAACTATGGATTCCTCAAGGACTTTTAAAGACTAATTACTAACTCATAATACAAAATGGCATGGTAAGCAAAGTTTCAAATGATAAGGGTAGCAATTTAACCTATGGGGTCAAAATTGTTAACATTTTGGTAACTCAGCTAGGAAGCATGCATACTATGCTTGAGAATCAGACCATTTACATGACTCTTGGACTCAAAAATTAATGATAAATTTAATCCATGACTAAAAATTCTATTTTTACTTAAAATGAGACAACATTTATTCCCAAAATAAGAAGGGAAACACACAAATTAGGAGAAAGTAACTAAATAAAACAAATGTACAGATAAATCACTTATTTGGGATAAAACATAACTAAACTAATGTATTTGAATATCAATTAGAGGAAAATTAAAAAAATATGTACAAGGAACTTATCTCTTCAGTAGAAATGTTTTAAATATATCCCATTGGTTGGTATTACAAGCTCCTCAACATTCATATTTGCAAGTTGGAAGGCATTGTGGGATTTACAGCTGGATATTCTGTATGGGCCACTCCAAATGGAATCAAACTTTGTGTGCCTTCTTGGTTTAGATCTATCTTCATCACAATTGAGGACCAAATCTCCCTCTTTGAAACTTTGTGAAGAAGATCCTTTGTCAAAAGCTCTTTTTACTTGTGCTTGATGAATTTCCATGGCTATCATGGACTGATTTCTTATCTCTTCCAACTCCATAATCTTAGCATACCTGATCTCCATGGGATCATTCTCTAACAACTCAAGTTGATGCATTAGTTCTAAAGTTGGAAACTCAAGAGAAATGGGTAACCTTGCTTCCTTACCATATACTAGCTTGTATGGAGAGTTAGCTATTGATATATTACAGGTGATCCTATCAGCCAATAGAGTTGACTTCAACTTGAGATGCCATGACCTTTTATTGTCTTCAATAATCCTTATGATCTTTAATAGATTTTTATTTTTAGACTTATCAAGGCCATTGCCTTATGGATAATAGTTTGACGAAGTGATAAGATAAATTCCATGTTAGACATCCCATTGTCTTATCATAGTTCCCATAAAATCCATTACATTATCAAAAATAATAGTTTAAGGAACTCCAAATCTAGTAATCAAACCTTCATAGAAATCTAGAATATTGGATTCATTTTCTTCTTTCAATGAAACTACTTATACCCAACGTGTGAAGTAATCTATAGTAGTTAGAATCCATTTATGTCCTAAACTTGAAGGAGAATTTATGAGACCAATAAAGTCCAATTCCCATTTGGTAAAGTGTTGATCCTCCACAATTGGTTAAAGAGGTAAGGCTATAAGTTTCACTTTTCCTACAAACATAGCACACTATTTTCACTTCTTAACCCATGCATGGTAATCACAAAATATACTAGGCCAATATTACCCACCTCTTATAATCTTAAGGTCTATATTTGTAGCAATCTCTGAGTTTGGCTTGGCTCTATACATCTTAGCAACATGCCATTAATATACTTTTTAAACAAAACACCATCAACAAGAAAAAATGGAATTGATTAAAACTTAAAATATCTTATTTTTTAATAACTTAGATGAGAGGGATAAATACCATCTTGGAGATAGCTTACCAAGTCATGAAACTAGCTGGAAGTTGAGGTATGACCAGCTGCAACCTCTTCATCATTTGACACCAAAACAACCTCATTAGTACCTTGAAATTCTTGAACTAGATGCTTACAAAGTCCTTTTCCTCTAATCAGCTTTGTGAACTTAATTTTGAAATGATACTCCATTACCTTGGTTATCCAACCAAATCTCTTCTCATTTATATCTTTGTTCAAAAGGAACTCCTTGATGCTTGGATGGGAAACCATTAGGTGTATCTTATTGTTAGAAAATAAGTATCTAAACTTTTTAAGAGACCTTATAACTAAAATTACATGTTTTTCAAAAAAAGAGTACCTTGTGTCACACTCTTATAATCCTTGACTAAAGAAGGCTATTGGTTGCTCCAAAGTCTCATGATTTTATTGCATAAGAATGCCTGAAATGGTGTCTATGTTAGCATATGTATACAAAATGAAATAATTTGTGAAATCTAGATTTATAAGTGTAGGAGTACTAGTTATGGCCATTTTAATATCTTCAAAACTCTTTACTCCTTCTTTGGACTAGTTAAAGCTCTAATTCTTCCTTAGCATGGTTGTAAGTGGTGTAGCTAAAATGGCAAAATCTGAATTATATCTCCTTATGAAATTAATTTTCCCAAAGAAGTTTTGCATAGACTTTTTGTGCTTAGGCAAGAAAATTGTAAGAATGGAATCAATCCTTTTATAATCTATGCTTTAACCATACTTTGAAACCACATGTCCAAGGAGCTTACCTTCATGAACTAAGAAGACACACTTTTTGGGATTTAGAGATGCCCCAAATTTCCTACACCTTTCAAACACTTGCTTGAGATGAACCATGTGATCACTCAAATTATTTGAAAACACTATTATATCATCCAAATAAACAAGTACGAACTTGTTAAGAAGGCCTTAGAATGCCATATCCATGGCTCTCTAAAAGGTTGATCTAGCATTAGATAAATTGAAGGGTATATTTATATATGCAAATGTCCCCCAATTGGTTGTGAAGGCTATCTTTAAAAATTGGTCCTCCTCCTTTACCAAAATATAATTGTAGCCACTATATCCATCAAATAAATGAAACCTCTCTAAACCTACAACCAGCTATAAAATTTGTTTTATTGATGGCAATGAATAGTGATCTTTAAGTGAAGCCCTATTCAAATCATGGAAGTCAATGCAAAATCTAATCTCACCATTATTCTTTCTTATCAGAACAAGATTTTCCACTTGATTTGAGTGCTTAATTATAAATATAATAGCTGAATCTATGATCTTTTGAAGCTTAGATCTCATCAAAGGCTCAAGCTTAGGATTGATGGGCATTTTTTTTTGGTCTCATTGGTTTAGTTTTATCCTCTAACTCAATAATGTGTTAAGATAAACTTATAACAAATCCCTTGAGATCACTATATTTCCATGCAAATGCATCAACAAAATTTGAGCATAACTCAATGAAAGCTTCTTTTTGTGAAGGAGTGCATACCTTTCCCAACTTCAAATTATTACCAACTTTAATCTCCACATTGACATAGTGCTCTTATTTTATTGACAAGGATGAATTCTCCTTCCTCAACTCATCATCACCACTAAAAATGCTCTCAAGTGTAACCAGTCCCTTGGGAAGCTTATTTGTTTTTAGTTACACATTATGATCACCATACTACTATAAATACTTTGGTTGGTTTCTTTAAGAAAACTCAACCTCTTTTTGCAATAATCTCACAATTTGATTGTCATCTTTGAATACTTTTCAATTCTCATGATTATCTAGAATAGAAGGTCTTACAACCACATTTACATGTGACTAAATTTTTTCACTTTTTATAGCAATTGGGATACTAAATTATGCCCCAATGGTAGCCAACCTATCTATATGTATATTCTCACCTCTTAGTATTGCATGACTGTTAAAATATTGAAAATATTCAAGTAAGTCCCATATTATATAATTATAAGATTTAAGTAAAAAAAATCTACATACATTTAAAGCTCTTACTTGGTGAATTATAATTTTGCTATCACCAAAAATTGGCAAAGTGTTGACTTTAATCCTCCTGGCCCACTACAAACCATGAACTAGTGCCTCATACTCTACAAAATTATTTAAACAACCAAAATAAAAATTAATAAAAGAGAAATGCCTTTGATTTTATGGAGAAACCAATATCATTATATCCTTAGTGCTATGTTTATTCTTTGATCCATCAAAGTACAATTGCCATAAACCTTCACTAGATTCATCATCCTTAACCATGGTTGGAATTAGTGCATCATTCTCATAAAGTCAATACACACCCAATAATTCTTATTTAATTATCTTATAAGGATCATGCTCATGTAAATTAAAATCTCACTCATCAAGAAATAAATCTATAACTCCATCCAAAGGTGATCCATTTTCTACTCCACTAGGTTCTAGTACATCATCTGAGATGATACAGTTACTGTTCACAACACTTGCCATATATGGCTCCATATGGAAACATGAAATAGGTTTAGAATGAATCATTAGAAAAATACAAAAGGTTGGCAGTGAAAAACCACTGCATTGACCTAGTCGACCCAGTAGGCTAAAAATAGGCAAAATCCACACTACTAACTTAGTAGGTATGTGTTGACCCTATATGTTTTGAAAACTATTGAATTAGTACAATTTTCTAACTGATCTAAAAAGTCTATAATGATAATGTAGTACTAGGGAGGGTAAAATAAGAGGATTAACTTATATTTTTAAGTCAACCAGGCCAAAAATAAGGAAATTTTGGTCAAACTAGGTTGACCAAAGAACTAGAATGGTATAAAAATATGTATAAAAGGCTAAAAGAAGGCTATAATGGCTTGAAATAACCAAGGGGGAAAAGGATCGAGTAGGCTAAAAATAGGAAAAAATAAATGAATTAAAGCAATTTAGGCCTATTTTTATTAAAATTGTAAAAAGAAAGTATTTTAATTATACATGATATGAAGGATATAATACATATTTTGTTGTTTCTTGGTAAAGGTGTCTTGGCTATCAAATATTCTAGAGCATTTTACCATAGGTGATAGAGCTAAGCTATTAGTTTTATGCCTAGGATGGATAGCTAACATGTGTAAGATTCCCTTGAGAATAGAATTGTTAGTCATGTTCCTTGGATACTAGGAGTGATTGACTAATACCTTTAGATGGGAGGTGGATGGGGATGTGGTAGAGGTATCTATCACTCTAGAGGATGTGCATGTCATCCTAAGGCTATTGATAGTAGGATCACCAATGACTACAGGCATACTAGATAGCCTAGAGGAGAGGAAAACCTTCACCATGTAAACTACAGGCTCAAATATGATATTAGTAGGTAGGAGAGTTAGTATGTTTGATGTATATGAATCACAAATTTTGGATATCTAGAAGGATATGATAGGACTTGTGACACAGTGAGAGATTTATCACAAGTCATATGGCAAGGTACCATTATTCAAGGTATCCTTGAGCAAGATGATCCTAGAGAAGGGCATATTATATGATGTCAACTCTATCATCTTAGTGTATTTCATACATGATCTATATGAGGTGCTGGTTAGAGGGTATAATTTGATAGGACCAATCATATTATTGGTGTCTTAGATACATGAGAGGTTTTACATGTATCAGTTGATTGGGTTTCCCCATGTAGTTGATGATAGGTCACCTTGAGTGTAGAGATAGAGATAAGACCAAGTAACATGGGTCATGCCCCATATGCTAACACTATAGATGGTGAGATGCATAGACATATTGTGGTATCCATATGGGTATATAGTGACTACATGGTTGAGCCAATACATAGTTGTATTAGTTACAATGAATGTTGGAAATATTATCATTGATGTCAAAGGTCTAGTATTATTGGTGATAAAGGCCACATCACATTTAATGGTGTTTTTAATATTCATATCTTAGCTAATGTGTGTTAATATTTATTTAATATTAATGAATATATTTTTTGTTGCATATAAGTCAAAAGAGGGCCCATAGAGAAGTCAAAGAGTCATGGGGTAAAAGATGAAAGAGGAATGGGATTCATTTTTTCATGAAGAGTCATCTTTAGGAATTCTAAGAGTCACCATGTGAAGAGAAAAGAGGTATGGTACATTTTTCCATGAAGGGACACTTTTAGGAATATAAAAAGTCACCAAGATAAAGACAAAAGAGGAAAGGATGTTTTTACTTATAAAGGGTCACCATATGATTTTTCAAATACAAGGATACGAAGGGTCATGCAAGTTTGGCACCATTTTCCATGAGGATTGAAGGGTCATAAAGGGTGAATGCCAAAGGTCATTTGGAAAGATATAATTAAAGGCTTGAGAAGCCATTTTTAATATTTAAGAGAGCGCATGGTTTGTATTTTTTTCAAAGAGAAAAGTAGGAGATATTATAGAGTTCTATCATTTGTTGAGTAAGCAACATTGAGAGATAGTTGTGTTTTATACACAAGAGGGGTTGGTGCTCACAAATATTTGATGTGTTGGTCCTTGGAAAAGGGTTTGGTGATCCTACAAGTTGGTGATTAAAAAATTTGTATTTTGAGTTGGTGTTCATTCATATACTTGAGATTATTCTTCATGTTTTTTCCCACTTTGGGTTTCCACGTAAAAATATGGTGCCTCTCTCTCTTTCTCTCTCTCTCTCTCTCTCTCTCTCTCTCTCTCTCTCTCTCTCTCTCTCTCTCTCTCTCTCTCTCTCTCTCTCTCTCTCTCTCTTGTGTGGTGAAAATTATCAATTTTATTGCATATATTGAATGTATGATTAAGTGGTTAAAGAAAAGAAATTATATTAATTAAAAAGATATATAATATACTGATTCACCCCCCCTTCTCAGTATATTTCATGCTTAACAATTAGTATTAGAGCAGGTTCCTTTTGAAAAAGTTTTATAGCTTGAAGGTAGATCGGGAAAGCATGATGGTTGGATCACATGAAGGAATGAATTATATTTTTTGGAGCATAAAGATGAAGACTTATTTGATGGCCCTTGGATTTGACATATGGAAAGTAGTGGTAGAGGAATATGAAGAGCCACAGACACTTATAATTAATCTGATATAAAAGAAGGCAAGTGAAAATAATGCTAAATATTTAAATTTTATTTTATGTGGTTTATGTGATTTAGAATTTGTTAAAGTTATGCAACGTAAATCTACTTATAAAACTTGGGTAAAACTTGAGAATATTTACAAAGGTGATGGAAAGGCTCAGCAAGCTAAGCTTCAAACTTTTAGAAGATAGTTTGAAAGTTTGAAGATGGAAGAAGAAAAAATATAACAAGTTATCTTTTATGGGTTGATCAAATAGTTAATCAGATTCAAGGTCTCGGAGAAAATTTACAAGAATCAACTATGGGTCAAAAAGTTTTTAGATCTCTACGATTGAGATATGATGCGAAAATTTTAGTAATTGAAGAGATGAAGAATTTAGCCAAGGTAAAGATGGATGAGCTTCATGGTATTCTTACAGCATATGAGATGCAGACTGAACAAGATAAACCCTTAAAAAGAGAAGCTAATTTTAAGACATCAAAGAAAGAGAAAGCTAAGATTCAAGAATTGTAATATCCCCTTCAAACAGGGAATATCAAAAACACAAATAACTCTGATTTATTTTCTAATTACTCTGAATTTGGTATGAAATAAGAACAAATTGCAAAATATCTTCAAATAAAATAGATCAACCAAAATATAGTCTCTCAATAGAGAATCAAAGATCTTATCAGTTGTTCAGATGATCACAATTACAATTCTATCTTATGCATATAAATAATATGAAAATATAGTCTTGAAAACCTGGGCTCTAGCAAATTTGGGAATAAATTTGGTTCTTATCCATCTTGGGTTACTGTGTCGACACATAGTCACCATCATCGATCGATATATTGTTGATGTCAGTCACTATCGGTCGGATCTCTGCCGACATCGGTCTTTAGTCAACTGATGTCAGTCACTAGGGTACCGATGTCAGTTCCTGTGTCCTCTGTGGCACTATTCTGGCCTGCTGCCGAACTGTACAAAATTGCACAGATCGATACAGTTCCATATCGAAGCAAGGTAATATGCGGTGGTCTTATATTCTAGATCCTTGATCTAAAAACCTCTATCTATATAATTATTTGAATCAAAACATAAAGAAATAAATACCTGGAATATCTGTAATAACTTCTGTGTGAAGTTATCTCTCAACCCTGTAAATTATGTGATAACTTTTGGATGAAGCTATCTCTCAATTTGGCAATAGATCAGTTGATATTTCACAGCCTCTGAATCGCACACACTGAAGAGGGAACGTTCTCCAATGCAAATGGAATCCTAGAACCCTAGGCTTAGTCTTCACAGAAGAAATTCTTCAAAATCAATAATCAATAATCAATGGCTAATCAATAATGGCCTCCATGAGAAACCCTTATACCTTCAAAAGATATGCTTGCCCTAATTAGGGTTTTCTTTTCTTAAATTAGAATTAGGGTTTATAAATTAAAATTACACCAAATAATTAATATTTGATTAAATCAATCAAATATTAATATCTCCCTCAAAACATGTCCAATCAAGCCCAAACGAAAGCCAACTCAAAAAATTCTGCTAAACAAAGCCACGCCAATCTCCATCAAGACCCTCTAACCATCCTATCAGCCTACGACGATTGCATAATAGGCTAACCATGAACTTAGAACATGTCAACTGAAAAGGGGACATGACAATCCGCCCCTCCTGAAATTGCTTGCCCTCAAGCAATCATTGAATGACAAAACAATCAATCCCCCTGGATCCCAAATGTAGTCATGATCTCCACCGCTGTCAATTAACATGAACTCCATGCCATGTCTATCTATTGGCATCACATCATCTCTAGTACTAAGATAAGCACCCCAACATTCAATCCATAAATGAAAATCAGCAAGCAAACTCCTTACCTGAATAATATCTAAAACTGGATTGTGAAGGCTAGAAATAGTCATATCATCATCAACCTGTGACATGACTGTAACAAAAAGCTGAGTCTCTACCACACGTGATAACTCCTAAATTGAACTCACCTCAAGACCAAGCTTGTCCTCATATCTCCCCTGTGTTGGTGCCAATGTGTACTCGTCATCGCACTCTATCATGTCATGTGGTATAGGCATCTCCATCCGATGAAAAAACATATATCTGAAGCTGCTGCCCCGTATTGCCTTAAGAATATGTGTCTTCCCATCAACATTAAAGAGAACCTCCATGTCCTTGAGACGAAGAGTAACTTCCTCAAATGAATGAAGCCACTTCATACCCAAGACTAAGTCTATATCCCCCATATCTACCACATAATAATCAGCGTTGAACTCATAGTTGTTTAAGCGCAATGGGAGGTCTCTAATCATATGCTCACACCTAAGAGTGTGACCATCGGCTACCTTAACTCTGATGCCCTCAAAATCTTTGATAGTGATTCCACACTTCTCCACAAATCTAACATCTATGAAATTATGTGTGGCTCTTGTATCAAGAAGGGTGATAACCTTCTGCCCTGTCAAAACACCACGGAGTCTGAATGACTCATCCAACTGAATGCTGGATAGGCGTGCCTCCTGTATGTGAAGCTCTAACTCTACCTCTACCTTAAGCCTTGAATCCTCTACCTCTACCCCCTCAGAACTATTCTACTATTTGGAATCCTCTGAATCCGAATCCTCATAATATGCCCACATCACATGATTTGCCTTGCCCTTAGGCCTCAAAGGGCAATTGTGATGGATATCATATGGACCTTTACAGTAGAAGCAAAGCTTCTTCCTACGTAGATCATTAAGCACTTCATGATCCAAAGGTGGTGCTATTGGATTGGCCTTTGAATCATTCTTTACACCTGATTTATCTATGTTAAATTTTGATCTCTCTGTATCTGCGTTGGAGCACTTATGGTCTCTAGATGAAGAAGTACTTTTGGAGTTAAATTTATGGGATGGGGCTGCCATATCCATACTATGCACCTTATTCAGAGCTACCTATAATGAAGGAGGATCAAAGGCTTTGATCCAACCTCTCAATGGCTCTGTCAATCCCTCCATGAAGAGAACTACCAATCTACGCTCAGACATATTAGGCACCATGACTGCCAATCTCTAAAAATCCCCAATGAAGGACTCCAAGTTACCTATTTGTCTCAACTATGCCAGATCTCAAAAGTAAACCTTGGGATCTTTCCTATCAAACTGCTCAACCAATCTATCCATAAAGTCCTGGTATTCTGTCACTTGGTTATGCTGAAGTGTTACCATACCATGGTACCACCAATCATGTGCTACTCCATCCAAGTGCAAAGTGGCATATTTGATGGCCTCTATTTTTGACATTGGTCTCAATGCCAAAAAGGTGTCAAGCTTATGAACCCAAGCTTGAGCTATCATCTTGCCACTGCCATCAAAAGTAGTCAAAGAAAGCTTACCAGTAGCCTTCTTCAGCTCACTGAATTGAACTCTAGGCCTCCTGTCCTGTCTAACTAATCTGTAGTGCTCTCTCCTCAGAGTAACAAAATGATCAAAGGACATCTTCTCCTAAACATGAGGATCTAATAAATTCCACTCATCAGTTGCAACCATGAGGGTATCTGTAAATAGGAAATCACCTGCCGCCTCTTCTGTTGGAGCCTCTGGTTCATCCTGTACAAACGTAGGCCATGTAGGTCTATCAGTGGTCCTAAAATGGGTCTGCTAGGGTCTCTAATTAATAGTAGCACTCCTATTATCCCCTTATTCCCCACTCTATCTATCAGGTGCATTCATCCCCCTTATCATAGTCATAAGTGCCTGTAGTGTCTGATTCATCTGCTATTGGTTTGTCATCATAGCACGGTGAAATTCTCTGGTGTCCTGATCAACATCATACCTATGGCCCCTGGGTGGGCTACCCTCATGTATATCACTCATGATAATCCATTGATGTTCCAAAAAATGGGTACCTTCAAGCAAGGCTCTATTGCATGTGTTAAACATGTGTGGTCCCAACTCTTGTGGCTGCATAAGATTGTCACACCCTTAGGATGGCAAGATTTAGCTCTGATACCACTGTAATATTCCCTTCAAATAGGGAATATTGAAAACACAAATAGCTCTGATTTCTTTTCTAATTACTCTAAATTTGGTATGAAATAAGAACAAATTGCAAAATATCTTCAAATAAAATAGATTAACCACAATATAGTCTCTCAATAGAGAATCAAAGATCTTATCAGTTGTTCAGATGATCACAATTACAGTTCTATCTTATGCATATAAATAATATGAAAATACAGTCTTGAAAACTTGGGCTCTTGCAAATCTAGGAATAAATCTGGTTCTTATCCGTCTCGAGTTACTGTGTCGACACACAGTCACCATCATCGGTCGATATATCACCGACATCGATCACTGTCGATCGGATCTCTATCGACGTCGATCTTCAATCAGCTGATGTCGGTCACTAGGGTACCGATGTCGATTCTTGTGTCCTTTGTAGCACTATTCTGGCCTACTGCCAAACTATACAGAATTACACAGATCGATACAGTTCTATACCGAAGCAAGGTAATATGCGGCGGTCCTATATTCTAGATCCCTGATCTAAAAACCTCTATCTGTATAATTATTTGAATCAAAACATAAAGAAATAAATACCTAGAATATCTGTAATAACTTCTGTGTGAAGTTATCTCTCAACCCTGTAAATTCTATTGTAACTTCTGGATGAAGCTATCTCTCAATTTGGCAATAGATCAGCTGATATTTCACAGCCTCTAAATTGCACACACTAAAGAGGGAACATTCTCCAATGCAAATGGAATCCTAGAACCCTAGGCTCAGTCTTCACAGAAGAAATTCTTCAAAATCAATAATCAATAATCAATGGCTAATCAATAATGGCCTCCATGAGAAACCCTTATACCTTCAAAAGATATGCTTGCCCTAATTAGGGTTTTCTTTTCTTAAATTAGAATTAGGGTTTCTAAATTAAAATTAGACCAAATAATTAATATTTGATTAAATCAATCAAATATTAATATCTCCCTCAATACATGTCCAATTGAGCCCAAGCCAACTCAAAAAAATTTGCTAAACGAAGCCACGCCAATCTCCATCAAGACCCTCTAACCATCCTATCAGCCTATGAGGGTCGCATAATAGGCTAACCATGAACTCAGAACATGTCAACTGAAAAGGGGACATGACAAGAATCAAGTGATAGTTCTAGTGATGATGAAGATGACAATGGAGCTCTTTTCATTTGCAAGTCAAAAAGGACATAGGTAAATATCAAGGAAAATTACCTTTTAAATGTTTTAATTATGGAAAGATTAGACATTTTGTATTTAAATGCACAAATAAGGGTAATGATAACAATGAAAAAGAAACATCTACGTACAAGAATAATTTCAAAGGTAAATTCAAGAAGGAATTTGAGAATAAGAGTTTATATTATAAATATCTTAGCTCAATCAAAGATAGTGGAGTCAGTGATTCAGAAGAAGAAAATATTCTATTAATGGCCACACATGAAGATGCCTCCACAAGCAAAAGTATAGATGATCAAGAAGAAGAATAAGATGAAGCCGAAGTGAATCTGGAAGGAGAAATCATCATTTGTGCCTTAGAAGATTAAAAATCTCTTGAAAATAAAAATCAAATATTAAAGCTCTAGATTGAGAAAAATGAAAAGGAGTCAGGAAATAATTGAAGATCTATAAGCAGACTTTAAAGAAGACAAGAAAAATGAAGAAGATCTAATAGCACAGTTGAAAATAGTAAGTAAATAATGTGAAAGGTATGTTATTAAAATTGCTTCTTTAAAAGTATATCTTGAGAAAATAAATAAATCAATCAATGATAGAACAACCAATGATTTAAAATTTGAGAATAACACTAATATGTTGAATAAGATATTAGAAAATCAAATATCAATGTCAGATAAGATAGGTATTGGAATTTCAAAAGAGAAAGAGGAGGTCACTACTTTCATAGATAAGGAAAAAGGATAAAGCTATGTTGAAGCTCTTACAAAATAAAAAATAAAAAAGGAAGAAGTTAAGAATACAAAGGACATCTCCAACAAAGAAGGCTAGAGGGAACAGAGCTACAAAAGGTAATCAGGTTAGAGATATACAAATAGGTTCTATTTTTATGGTTACTATTGTTATTGTAATGGATATGATCATAAGAAAATATAATGTCAAAAAAGGGCTAACAATTTCAAAAATAAGGAGAAGGAAATTCATACAGCGTCAAGCAGAAGTCATAACTCTTTTGCTCCTCTATCAAGCTTTAGTGAAGAGGCCATAATATGTTACAAGTGCAACAACTTTAGACACATATCTCAATATTATAGATGTGTGTTTGATTCAATCAAGAAGGACCAGAGTTTCAAGGCTCCATTCATCAAGAAGAAAGTTTCGATAGGCTCATGGCAAAAGAAACAACCTAAAAAAATTATATTGGTATAGACATCTTTGCATGCAAAAAATGAAGAAAAGCCATGGTTCATTGATAGTGGATGTTTGAGGCACATGAAAAGAGACAAGATAAAGTTCATAACCTTGAAGAAGATTAATGGTGGCATAGTGAAATTCAAAGATAATACTACTACCAAAATTGTTGGAAAAGGTACACTAAGTTTGGATAATGGTAGAACTAAAACTAAAAATGTTTTGTATGTAGAAGGTCTTAAGCATAATATTTTGAGTTTAATTCAAATGTGTGATCAAGAGTACACACTAAATTTTTATGTATAAGGTTGTGAAATTAGAAGAAAAGATTCACATGTGTTGGTTGCAGATGCTTATCAAATAGGTAATAATTTGTATATGATATCAAACATCAAAGGTCAAAGATGTTGTTTGAGTCGGATTGAAGAAAGTTGGCTATAACACAAGAGAATGGGGTACATAAATTTTCAAAATCTTGTCAACATCAGCAAGAAGCAAGTAGTCAAAAATATTCTAAAGATTATAAATCCATCTGACATGCTTTGTGAACCTTGTCAACATGGGAAGCAGGCTAAAAGGTGGTTTAAAACAAAAGAGTACTCAACTACTCAGATGCTAGAGCTTGTTCACACTAATTTGTGTGGACCTATATGAAATCAAAGTACTCAAGGTGAGAAATATTTCATATTGCTTATTGATGATTTTTTACGTATGACTTGGGTAATATTTTTAAAGAAAAAATCAAAAGATTTTAGATATTTCAAAGCATTAGTTGAGAATGAAACTAATTTGAATATTAAATGTCTAAGATCATAGCGAGGAGGAGAATTCATGTCATATCAATTTATTGAGTTTTGTGAAGACCATGGAATAAAGAGACATTATTTAGCAGCCAAAACTCCATAGCAAAATAGAGTAGTTGATTGGAAAAATAATATAGTTCAAGAGATGGTGAGGATAATGCTAAATGAATCCAAGATAGCAGATAATTATTGGATAGAGGTAGTTACTACAATAGTGCATATTTAGAATAGATCATTTTTGAGATTCAATAGTGACAAGAATCCTTATGAGCTATGGAAAGACAAACTAGCAATAGTTGATTATTTTAGAGTGTTTGGTGGCAGATGCTTCACAAAGAGAACTGATGAAAAACTTGGTAAGTTTGAATCTAGATTAGATGAAATTATATTTCTTAGTTATTCTTACAAATTTAAAGCTTATAAATTTTATAAAAAAGAACCAAGAAAATTGTTGAAAGTGCAAGTGTCATGATAGAAGAAGATGGAACATAAAGAATCAGTAATCCAATAGACATTCCTAAAATAATTGAAGAGGAAGGTTTTGAAGAATAAGATGAAGATGAGAAAAAAGAGAAAAAGGGCACCAAAACTCCATCTAAATATGTTTAGATAAATTATAATGAAAGTGACATCATTAGGGACATAAATGAAGGAATTTGCACTAGAAGAATGATGATAAGTGAATCTGAGAAAGTTAATTTCTCTTTGTTATCCAAAATTCAGCCAAAAAAGTTTTCAAAAACTAGACATGATAAGCATTGGGTTAAGGCTATGGATGAAGAATTAAATTAGATAGAAAACATGATACTTAGGAATTAGTGCCTAGATAAAAAGATCACAATGTGATAGGAACAAAATTGGTCTATAGAAACAAGTTGAATGAAAATAGAAAAGTCACCAAAAATAAAGCAAGATTAGTATGTAAAGGATATGCTCATATTGAAGAATAGATTTTGAAGAAACTTTTTCACCAGTGGTAAGGTTAGAGGATATTAGAATGTTTCTTGCATATACAGTGTTTAAAAATTTCAAAGTGTTTCAGATGGATGTCAAATCTGCCTTCCTAAACAAAAATATAGAAGAAGAGGTCTACATTGAGTAGCTTGAGGGATTTATTCTCTCAAATATTAGTAGCCATGTATGCAGATTGAAGAAATCATTGTATGGATTGAAAAAAGCTCTCATAGTTTGGTATGCAAGACTTGATAAGTACTTACAGGATCAACATTTCAAGAGAGGATTTATTGATAGTAATCTCTACATTAAATAGAAGGTGAGCATCAATTGATTATTATGGTATATGTTGATGATATCATTTTTGAAGGAAATATTGAAAAGATGACAAAAGAATTTTTTGATAATATGTAAAAAGAATTTGAGATGTCTATGCTTGGAGAATTGTCATTTTTCTTAAGATTGAAAATATTTCAGTTAGATAAAGGAATTTTCATATGTCAAAGTAAATATGCTAAGGAAATGTTGAACAAATTTAGTTTTAGGATTGTGCACTAATTGGCACACCAATGTGTACAGGAAATAAGGTGATCAAGGATGAAGATTCACTTGTTACAAATCAATCTTTGTATAGATCTATGATTGGTAGTACTTTATATTTGATAGCATCAAGGCCAGACATCATGCATGTAGTAGGTATGGTTGCAAGATATCATGCATCTCCAAAAGATAGTCATGTTCAGTTGGTGAAGAGAATATTTAGATATATCAAGGGGACATTGGATTATGGTATCTCATAGGTATAGATTTCAATTTGGTTGCTTACACAGATTCAGATTGGGTAGGGTGTTTGGATGATAGAAAGAGTACAAGTGGAGGAGATTTCATCCTTGGTGATAGCTTATTATCATGGCTAAGCAAGAAGCATAATTCAGTATCACTTTCTATAGTTGAAGTAGAATATATTGCAGCACTACTGTGTTGTACTCAAGCGCTTTGGATGAAGTAAACTTTAGAAGATATCAAGGTAAAGTATGATGAGCCTATTTATATTTTTTGTGATAACACAAGTGTTATTAATATTTTGAAGAATCTAGTGATGCATTCAAGAATAAAACATATTCACATTAGATATCACTTTTTGAGAGAGTAGGTTGCAGATCAATAGGTTAAAATGGAGTATATTATTACTATAAAGTAGATTACAGATATTTTCACAAAGGCACTACCAAAAGACACATTTGAGTATCTATGAAAGAAGTTGAGAGTAATTTATTTTACTTCCTACCATTAAGGTTCAGCATCAGTTGAGGGGGAGCTAAGTGTTAGCTCCAAGTAGGCCCTTTGCCATTGATGTCAAAGAGAGAGACTAATAGGTACAGGTACAGGTGTAGAAATAGGTACAAGTTGTTATAATAAGGGGGAGTTATTGTATGTTTTTTATATGGTAGTATGTGTAGGTTTCAAGATGTGGTAGTTTCAATTTGAGTTTGCCATCAATGAAAAATGGGGAGATTTTTGGAAATATTGTCATTAATGTCAAAGGTCTAGAATTATTGGTGATAAGGGCCCCATTACATTTAATGGTGTTTTTAATATTCATATATTGGCTAATGTGTGTTAATATTTATTTAATATTAATGAATATATTTTTGGTTGCATATAAGTCAAAAGAGGGCCCATGGAGAAGTCAAAGAGTCACAGGGTAAAAGATGAAAGAGGAATGGGATGCATTTTCTCATGAAGAGTCATCTTGAGGAATTCTAAGAGTCACCATGTGAAGACAAAATAGGTATGGCACATTTTTCCATGAAGGGACACTTTGAGGAATATGAAAAGTCACCAAGATAAAGAAAAAAGAGGAAATAATGCTTTTACTTATGAAGGGTCACCATATGACTTTTCAAATGCAAGGATACGAAGGGTCATGCAAGTTTGGCACCATTTTCCATGAGGATTGAAGGGTCACAAAGGGTGAATGCCAAAGGTCATTTGGAAAGCTATAAACAAAGGCTTGAAAAGACATTTGTAATATGTAAGAGAGTGTATGGTTTGTATTTGTTTTCAAAGAGAGAAAATTAGAGATATTGTATAGTTCTATCATTTGTTGAGTAAGCAACATTGAGAGATAGTTGTGTTTTATACAAAAGAGGGGTTGGTGCTCCTGTGAGTTGGTGCTCATAAATATTTGTAATGGTTGGTGCTCACAAATAGTTGATGTGTTAATTCTCAATAAAGGGGTTGGAGATCCTATAAGTTGGTGCTTTCAAACTTTGTATTTTAAGTTGGTTATCATTCATATACTTGAGATTGTTCTCCATGGTTTTTCCCACTTTGGGTTTCCACATAAAAATCTGATGTCTCTCTCTCTTTCTTGTGTGATACAAATTATTATTTTATTTTATTGCATATCTCAAATGTATGATTAAGTGGTTAAAGAAAAGAAATTAGATTAAGTAAAAAGATATATAATATACTGATTTACCCCCCCCTCTCAGTATATTTTGTGCTTAACAATGAGGATAGAGGTTATTGGACACTATACTTAGTGAAGAGAGACACATATAGTGGCACAAGTGTTAGGATAGATGGGCTTACCTCATCTAGTGGCATTGATATTGATACTTGAGTAGTGCATTTTTAATGTGAGAGGGTCATGGGGGAAGAAGGGACTAGGGCCACTAGTTATAAGGTCAATGCTCAGACCACATCATGAGTGACCATGGACTAGATGAGCATGACAGGGAGTAGAGGAGAGGGATGCAAATCTAATGGCATCAAAAATACCACCATTAACTCCATAGTGAGATGAGATATGATCATTGAGGACATGGCATTGATGGAGGTAGGAGGAGCAAGAGAGAGTGGAGACTATCACCATCTTTGATGACCTAGAAAGTGAGCTAGAGGAAAGCTAGATGATAGAGAGGCCACTTACATGTAGGTTGAGGTGGATGTGAGCCATGAAAACTAGATTTGTACTGATGAGGTGACCTATAGAGGAGGTGCTAGAGGGCCACATAGATTGAGAGACTATGTTAGGTGGCCATGCAATTGGTGAGACCATAGTGGCCAAGACATAAATAAGTAATAAATATTAAATTATTGCTTAAGTTTTATTTTGAAATAGAAACTAGAGGTAGATAGATATTATGAGATATAATAGTGATCTAATATCTATCTAGGTGTGATTTTTTAGGTGTATTTAAGGATAAGTAGGAGATATGGGGGTCCCTTGTGAGGTTAGCACTCCATGACATCTTAGATGAGAATTTATAGTCATATGACCCTAATTCATTAGAGGACCCCAGTGTACCATCTACCCTAACTTTAGTGAGTTGGTTTAGATTAGTAGGGGAGGTAATGAAGAAGATATGAGTACATAAAGAGAGGATGTAGCCACTAATAGAGATGGGTGCAGGTGATATATAGGCATAGCAGGCCCTAGTAGAGGATAGAGTTCTATGTTTGAATATAGTGATGTAGATAACATAAGTACATATAATGACCCAGACCTAATTGGTGTAGGCATAGATATAGGTAGTACACCTATAGGGACAAGTAAAGAGACTGAGTTCTTGGATGACCTCCTTACAACATACTATTTGGAAGATTCAAACTGAAGCCTTAGTAAGTAGCATGGCTAGACCACAAGATAGATAGGATGGAGCTCTTCCATAGAGCTAGATCATTATATATGCTTGTACTTGTTGTATCAAAACTCATGATATGTATATATGATGTATCATATTGGCATATTGATGTTGATTGTGTATGTTTTTATCATTAAGGTTATGGTTATGGATGCTTTATATATATTTATTTCTAGCACATGTATTTAGCTATTGTTATATATGTTATAGGAATCTATGAGGTGTGGTTTCTTTTTTAGAATTATGAAAAACACATGCATGGTTAAAAATAAATATGTAAAAAGACTTGGTAAAATATAATCAATCAAAAATGTACTACATGCTATTTCAAGTTGGGAAATGTGTAACAACAAGAAAATTACTAAGTACAAAGAACTAAGAGATGGTAAAACAGGATGGTAAAAAGGAATTTGTTTTTAAACCAAAGTGAGATAATTTCACCAAATTAAAACAAGTAAAATCATATTAAATCATGTTGGGAAGTATGAAAACAATGTAATAAAATGGAAGGTATGTAAAAGGGCACAAATGGTATTAAAAAAAATAATTAAGTCAATCAATTATACTAAATCACATTAGGAAGTATAAGATAAAAACAAAATTAGTAAAAGATTGGTCTTGAATTTATCAACACTAATTCAAGCTAGGAAGTATGAAAAAATCAAGAAATGGTTGTATTCTTATATGCACGTGAAAAATAAGAAGATAAAAGTGAAAATAAATGAATTAAGTATAAAACATACTAAATCAAGCTAGGAAACATGTCAATGATGTGTAACTTCATAATTAATAACATTTTATCTCATATTTGACACATGTAATTTTGTATGTGACTTGTATTATTGGAAAAAAATTGTGAGGAATGTCAATTCCTATCCATGGTCTTAAACTACAACTCACAAAGAGAAAACCGCTAGGGTGGAAAAATTGGTATAATCAGGTAACAAAGGATATGGGTAATATGAAGGAAAAAGGCAGTAATTTATGAGGAATGTCAGGTCTTATGCGTGGTCTTATAATGCAATTCACACATGGAATCCCAAGGGGAGTGATCAATAGACAAAACAATATTTCTTAAGAGGAAATATGAGGGATATAAGGAATGTAAAAATAAATACTTAGGTGTCTTATGAGAAGACCTTAGAATGTAAGAGGCATACTAAGGACATGAGAAGACACTAAGTGACAAGTGACCATCAATGTACAAAGGAAACTTATTCGCTATAGACACAAAGCTTTGTAGGTAAATAACCATGCTACTAAGATCAACTCATGAAGGAATATTAGTACAAGTAAAATTAAAATGGACCTACCTTCCCATGAGGTGTTCCTCATTCCTCAAGACCCCTTACAAAGTCATCAATCTACTATGAAGATTGGGTAATTGCATGAGAAAGTAACATTAAAAGATTTTTTTATTTTCCTTTTCTAATCTACTAGCCTACCATAGCCCAAAGTACTTTGGCTTTATCGTGAGGCCAAATATGGAATTTGAGCTTCAAATAGAAGAAGCAGATGTGCATTGAATCACATCTTTTAGTTTGATTTCACTTTTAATAATATTTTTTCCTTTTATAACATTGCCTTTTATAAAATGATTTGTCTTTTAAGTTTTTATGGCTTTTGAAGATTCCTCCTCCATATAGATTTGGAATGACCAAGTATGAGAGATGTATTGATACACATGAATGAGATTTAGGATAAGACTAAAGGAAGCTAAGTAACCAAAGATAAAGACTGACTAGCACACTTAGGCTTAATAATGAACTAGTATGTGATCTAGAGTTTTAACCATGTATACACTTAATTTTCAAAGAAGGAAGAAGGGAAAAAGGAGATCCAAAGAGGACCAATATAAGGAAAGTATATATGAGATGCATTGTTTACTAGCTGATCACATGGTAAAAAGAGACAAGGACCAAAGGGAACAAAGTTTGTATAACTAAGTCACAATGACAATTATCTATGAAAAATAGAAATAAGAAAGTAAACAATCATGAGAGCACAAGAAGAGAGTTTTGAGAAAAAATAAAGAAAGAAAGAGAAAGAAATGATAAATAAAGACAATCATATTGAAAGATAAATGAAAATATAAGCAAGATATAGTACTAGAGGTAAGATCACTATATAAGAAAAATATGAATTTGACATAGCATAAAACATTATAATAGATAGATAAATAAAAATAAAATTAGATCACACATCCAATTAGAATGTAAATGTAAAGGTACCATGCATGTGCTCATAAATACTAATAAATGTACCCACATACATTATCCAAGACATTGGATAAATCTAGATATAAATAGATGCTAATGTCTCATAAATCTTTATTTGAAAACTAGGAAAAGACTTCTCCTCTAATCTCCTCAACTAAAAATGTAGGAATACTCAATGGATCATGCTGAGGAAAATTAGGTAAGGGATGCTTGGGAGAATACATGGGAGCAAGATCTATGGGAGATGCAGGTGTCATCGATAGAGAAGGATCCATGGGTAAGGGACTCATGAGTGGAGAGGGATCCATAGGTGAAGGAATCATGAGTGGAGTCATAGAAGATGATGAAAGGATCACAAGAGGATATGGGGCCACTAAATGTGGAGCTTTCTTATTGGAATTACCTATGGGAGGAATAGAAGAAGGTTTGAGAATAGCTACAAGGTGATACTTAAGGTGTTATTGAAATATGTGGTAATGATCAATGTGATGGGTGACACATTGGTGCCATAGATAATATACCTAAAAATACTTAGGTATATATTTAGGTAAAACCTTTGAGGGAGGCATGGTTTTGTCTAAATAAGTAGAAAAAGGACACAAAGTATGAATATACTATCACAACTTGTGACAATGGGTAGAAGAATGATTATCTATCCTATAAAAGTAATATATATTCTTGTGATTGGCCTTAGGAGAAGCACTCATAGAAGGAGTTATTATAGGAGTGGAAGAAGTTGAAGAGAACTAATTGGCCCATTTGGTGGGGAAAAAAGCCATGTTAGGTAAGGGAATCACACCATCACCAATAAAAAGTGGTGATGGAGGAAGAATGGAACTAGGCTCAATGGAAAGAGCAATGGGATGATAAGCAAGGGTAGGCTCAATAATAACATGAGTGAGAACAAGCTCAACTATAGGAGGATCAAGAATGGGCTCTAATAAGGGCTCTACTAAGGGAAGAGTGGGATCTATATAAGGTATAAGAAGGGTCTCACTAATCTCAAGAGTAAACCAACTATGATGATCAGGGAACCTAAAATAATGGTAAGGCCTAGTTATAGCATGATCCATGAGCATACTCCTATGAGGATCCTCAAAAATTGGAGGTGTTGGCACCATATCTACCCTATAATAAAGAGGAAAATTATTAAAATTATAAACTGTAAAGGAAGGAAGATGGGAAGATACATGAAAAGACCCAATTAAAAAAGAATGATAATAGATAATCTTGGCATCACGGGCCTATAAAAGACCACCTAAGAATGGATAATCTAAGGAATAACCATCATCATAATCCGAGGTGTGAAGATCAATGACACAAGTAGGGATGACCTTGTCATCTAAGGAAGTGTGGTGAATCTAATGTCGAGTCTTGGTCAAGATTATAGGAATATCATTGCAAAGAAGTAGAAAGCTATGAGATGAGGTGAGGTGAGAGGTCAAATGTTTTAATCTTTAAGTTAATCTCATTGGGATCATCATCATCAAAATTTAAGAGGTTAGGAGGAATTCTCTTGATGAGTTTAGGATGCCCATTGTAACCTCAAGTTGAATTAATGGTAAATTTGAGACATTGAGATTCACAAAATGGAATGCTAGCCAAAGGTTCAAGAGTAAGAATCTTGAAGACACCACAGTCTTGGAATTGTTTAAAATTTGAAGGGTTAGTGTTACCCTAAATCCTATAAATGGCTCAATTATGAGGGAATTTAGTGCATTGACAAGTGGAATAAGTAATGGCTCTCATATTGTGAGTCCACAGCCTACCAAGCAAGATGTTATAATAAAGGGGGAAGTTAAATATCATTACCTTCACATGAATGGTGATAGGTGGAATGGTAATGGTAATCCACACACAACCTAGAGGAGGCATTTTCCTTCTATCATATCCTTAGTAGGTTTTGCATGTAAACTTGAGATTGTATTATAAATATCCAAGTATCTTAATGAAGTTGAGAGAGGTAATGTAGGTGTTAGAACCCTCATCAATTAATGCATGCTTAACTTAGATATCACCTATTTAAACACTAATTAATAAAGGAGGATCATCCATATGAAGCAAAATCTTATCAAAAATCATAGAAGCTAAAGGGCATATTAAGGAAAGAGAAGTATGCAATCAAATATGCATCATGTCCATAAATAAATCCTAGATTGGAGAGGATATATCACACCTACACTTCTAATTAGTGGCATATAATTATTAAGCAAGAGTATGACCAATGCGAGGATCTGCTAAACCTGATTAGGGGATCACTTGTCAAAACATACCATGTGAGGTAGGATTCTAAAGCCTACAGTCTAACACAATCACACAACAACCCTAAAAGAGTCATATGATTTAATATTTCACTAATCTAATAACAAGAAAATTAACTCTAATATAGTTCACACCAAATCTTGTGGCACAAAGTGGGGGTTAGAAATAAAATAAATAAACACCTGAACTAAAATAAGACATATATTCACATCAATGTATATAGAATATTAATATATAGAAGAGAAGAATATAAATGAATTATCTATCTACTCTTACAAATGAGGAATAAATTTAGGAATACTTACCTTTAAGGATGAAACCACCAATCCTCAATCTTCCCCTTGGCCAAAGTGATTCATAAGAGATTGTTGTGGTATGTAAGGATAACTAAGATAAATCAACTCTAGGCTACACAACCTATCCAAGCATCCAAAATACTTATCCATAAGATAATATTAGATCTTCAAAAAAAGTATTGAACCCTAAATATTTATTCCCCAAGTATAATAGTCAATAGGTAGATGTATGTTCACACTTATTTGCTTAATTCTTCTCTCTTAAAAATGGTGGTAAATTACCTTGTATATGTAGTATAAACTTACCCTAAAATCATTCAAGAACATCAGCTATTCCAGGTTGACCCAGTTGACCTATCATGTTTTCAATACTAACTCTCTAAGTTTGTGCTAGGTTGGTCAAGAGTGCAACAAACTAAAAGAGATAAAAAGTCCCTAGACTATGTTAGGTTGACCTAGTCAACCTAACACAATCAATAGCTTAAAAGGGTGTGAAGGTAAAAATGAAGGATAAAATATAGAAAATGATAGGAATATGTAAAACTAAGAATAATAAGCTTGGGTTCAGTGGTTTCAAGAGGCTAGTGTGTAGATTCTGAGTGGAAAAAAGAATAACAATCTTATGAAGCATTGATGGTCTACCCACCCCTTTCTTAGTGCACCCCTTAAGGCATGCACTCAAACATATTGATACTTGATAGGTTCTTGAAAGATATGAAGTATCCATAATCAATAAAATTTTAAAAATATTATGTGTATAAATATGCCCCAACTGAAGCTAATCATGTGTCATGTAAGTGTAACATGGGATGGTGCTTTAGAAGAAAACATGATAACACACAATTTTGATGTTAAGTATGGTGAAATAAGTATAAAATAAGATAAATGAAAGAACTATGTTAAAAAACACATAAATTTAACTTACCTTAGTGTTGTAGATAAATAATTAGAGTGAAATAAATGTAGGTGTCCAATGTAAAGTATACTACGCGAACCTATAGAAATTAGTGTAAAAAATAGCCAAAAATCAATTTTTTTGGAAGATATACATATGATAGTGTAAAATAATCTATATGTCATCACAATTCTAATGTATTTTATGGTTTGTAAAATGGATGAGCAAAGACAAAGATAGAGGCAAAATAAGGAATCTACCTAAAATAAATGAAAGATTTGAATTGCTAAAAAGTGTTTTAAATAGGGAAAATGAGGAGGAGGAGGAGAGATGTGGGTCCCTAGTGAGGGGATCACTCCATAACATATTATATGAGACTCTACACCCATATGACCCCATGACACTAGAGGATCTGAGTGTACCATCTACCCCAACTCAGGTGAGTTGGTACAAATTAGCTGGTGAGGTAATGAGGTAGATACAAGTGTAGAGAGAGAGGATGTAACCATCAGTAGAGATGGATTTAGGCAAGAGATAAGTTTGGCAGGCCTTGGTAGATGAGAGAGTTGTGCATTTGGAGACAGTGGCATAGATGACATAGGTATATACAATGATGTAGACTCAACTAACATAGGCACATATAGTGACTCAAGCTGAGTTAGTGTAGGCACAAATGTAGACAGTGCACCAATAGGGAAAAGTAAAGGGATTGAGATCTTAGACTACCTTATTATAGTGTACCATTTAGATGAGTCATATGGAGGCCTCAATAGGTAGTATGGTTAGGTAATGAGATAGATAGGATGGATCCCAACCCTAGTGTTGGGGCTTTGTAGATGGTTGTATATGTTGTATCAAACTCATGGTGTATATGTATATATATATATATATATATATATATATATATATATATATATATCATTTTGGATTATTAGTTTTGGTTGTGTATGTTGTCTTTATGATGGTTGTGTTTGTAGATGCTTTATATATATATATATATATATATATATCTGTGTGTGTGTCTGTGTGTATGTATATATATATATATATATATATATATATATATATATATATATATATATATATGTATATATGTATATATATATGTATATATATATATATATGTATATATATATATATATATATATATATGATGTATCATTTTGGCTTATTAGTTTTGGTTGTGTTTGTAGATGCTTTAGATATATTTCTATCTAGCACATGTATTTATATTTATTATATATGTTATAAAAAATATATGTGGTGTGGTTTATTTTCTAGAATTATGGAGTACACATGCATGGTTAAAAATAAATATATGAAAAAGGACTTGGAAAAATATAATCAATCAAAAATGCACTACACACTAGTTCAAGTTGGGAAATGTGTAATAACAAAAAATGACTAAGTATAAAAATCCAAGAAAATGGCAAATAAGATGGCAAAAGGGGATTTGTTATTAAACCAATGTAAAATACTTTTGCACCAAATTAGAAAAAGTAAAATCATACTAAATATCACATTGGGAAGTATGACAAACAATGTAAAAAAAAATAGAAAGTATGTAAAAGGGCACAAATGGTAATAAAAATAAATCAAAATTAAGTTAATCAATTATACTATATCACGATGGGAACTATAAAAGAAAAACAAAAGTTACAAAAATTTGGTCTTAAATTTATCATACTAATTCAAGCTGGGAAGTAGGAGAAATTCAATAAATGGTTGTAATCTTAAATGCACTTAGAAAATAAGAAAATAAAAAGGTGAAATAAAAATGAATTAAGCATAAAAAATATTAATTCAAGATGGGAAGCATGTCAATGATGTGTAACCTCATAATCAATCAAATCTTATCTCATATTTGACACATGTAATTTTGGATGGTGACTTTGATTATTGGAAAATTTTGTGAGGAGGGTCAGGTCCTATCCACAGTCTTACACTGTAACTTGCAAAAGAAGAACCTAAGGGGTACCAAATCAAGATTGTTAAGCAAAAGGATAAGGAATGGTAAATTAAGGATGTGGGTAATAATATGGTAAATGTGGTAATTTATGAGGGATGTCAAGTCTATCAATGGTCTTATAAATCAACTCATAAATGATATCCCATGGGGAGTGATTAGTAAGAAAAAAAATATTTCCCAAGAAGAAATATGAAGGAAAAGGAATGAAAAAGGGATTAAAATCAATACTTAGGCATATTATGATAATACCTTAGGAAGAAATAGGCATACTAAGGACATGATAAGACATTAAGTGACTGGTGGTCATCTATGTACAAAGGAAACCCACTTGCTATAGACACAAAGCTTTATAGGAAAATAAGTGT
This sequence comes from Torreya grandis, assembly GCA_037957365.1. Classification (NCBI taxonomy): domain Eukaryota; kingdom Viridiplantae; phylum Streptophyta; class Pinopsida; order Cupressales; family Taxaceae; genus Torreya; species Torreya grandis. Next base: position 491,296 of record JARHVA010003580.1, read on the forward strand.
GCTACTAAGATCAACTCATGATGGTAGATTTGTGTAAGGAAAATTAAAATTGACCTACCTTCCCACAATTTTTTCCCTATTCCTCAAGACCCCTTATAGATTCATTGATCTACTATGAAGATTGGGTACTTGCGTGAGAAAGTAAGTAGCACTAGAAGATATTTTTATTCTCCTCTTCTAATCTATTGGCCTACCGCACCCCAAAGGACCTCAGCTCTATCATGAATCCAACTATGGATTTTGAGATTCAACTAGAAGAAGCATATGTGCTTTGAATGACATCTTTTAATATTATCAGACTTTTAAGAATATTCAATATTTTTACCTTTTGTTTAAATTATTTGGCTTTTAAATTTCTTTTGAAGGCTTTTTAAGATTCCTCCTCCATATGGATTTAGAATGACCAATCATGAGAGAGATAGTGATACACATGAATGAGTTTTATAATAAGGCTAATGGAAGCTAAGTAACCAAAGATAAATACTAACTAAGACACTTAGGCTTGGCAATGAACTAGCATGTAATCTCAAGTCTCAATCGTGTATATGCTTAGTTTGTAGAAAAGGAAGAAGGGAAAAAGGAGATCCAAAGTGGATTGGTAAAATGATATAGTAATGATAAATATTGCTTGTGAACTGATTACATGGTAATAGGAGATAGTAAAAGGGAAGAGGGTAAATATAACCAAGTTACCATGCCAACTATCTGTGAAAAATAAATATAAGAAAACAAATAATCATGAAGATGCAAGGGAAGAGTTTTGAGAAAAACTCTAAGGGAAAAGAAATCAATGATAAGGAAAAAAATTAGATGTGAAATTAAAAATGAAAACATAAGATAAATATAGTATAACAAGAAGGAGAAACATGATATAAGATAAGAAATAACTTGTCATAGTGTCAAATGATATAATCAAATAGATAAAATATGAGTGGAGCACATGTCCACTCCAAATATAAATGTGAAAGCACCATGCATGTGCTCATAAATACTAGTAAATATGTCAACACACATTATCTAATACATTATATAATTCTCTATGAAACTAAATGCATATTATAGATAATGTCTCACCAATATTTAGTGAATACTAGGCAAATACTTCTTGTTTTATCTCCTCAAATAAAAAAGTAAGGATGCTCAAAGGATCATGTTGAAGAGGAAAGTTAGGCAAAGGTTGGTTAGGAGAATGCATAGAAATAGGATCTATAGGAGAAGAAGGAATCACAAGTGGAGAGGGATCCATGGGTGAAGGACTCATAAGTGGTGAAGGATCCACAGGTGAGGGAAGGTCTATAGGTGAAGGAATCATAGGTGGAGTCATAAAAGGTGGTGAAGGGACCACAAGAGATGATGAAGCCATAAGAAGTGGAGTCATGGGAGAAGGAGGAGCCTTCTTGCAATAATGACCTATGGGAGGAGTGGTAGAAGGTCCAAAGATGACTATAAGGTGATCCTTAAGATGTTGTTAAAAAATGTGACAATGATCAGTGTGATGTGTGCCACATAGGTGCCATAGACAATATACCTCACATACATAGGTAAATATTTAAGAAGTACCTTTGGGGAAAGTATGGCTTTATCTAATGATGGGGAATAAGTATTGAAGGTATCAAGATATTATCATAACTTATGATAATGGGTGGAAGAATGCTTGTTTGTCCTATGGAAGTAACATATGTGCTTGTGATTTGTTTTAGGAGCACTCATGAAAGGAGGTGAAATAGGAGTAGAAGAAGTTGAATAGGACTCATCAGCCCATTTGGTGGCCAAAGGAATCATCTAAGGTAGAAAAATCAAACCATCATTAAGGGAGGGTGATAATGAGGAAGGAATAGAACTAAGATCAATAGGAGGAGTACTAGGATGATAAGTAGGAAGAGACTCAATAATAGTAGGAGAGGAAATAGGTTTAAGTAAAGTGGAAAAAGGAATAGTCTTAACTATAGTTAGCCCTACTAAAGGAGGGGCAAGATTTGTAAAATTTTTAAGGAGGACTACCCTAGGTGTGGCAAAGTGATAAGGTTTGATCATAGTATGATACAAGATCATGGTCCTAAGTGGCTCCTTAGAAAATAGATATATCAGTTCCATCTTTACGCTATGATAAATTGGAAAAATGCAAGAATCAATAACTATAAATGAAAGAGAACAATGAGATGCACAAAAATACTCAAGTAAAGAAGAGAGGTAATGAATAATCATGGCATCACAAACTTGGACAAGGCCACTTAAAATAGGATCATCTAAATAATATCCATCATCATAATCTAGATTATAAAGATTGATGACATAGGTTAGGATGACCTTGTCATCAGAGGAAGCTTGCTAAATAGAGTACTTAGTCTTGGTTAAGGCTACGAGAATGTCATCACAAGGAGGCTTGTGAGAGTGAGGCTATAAAGAAGTAAGAAGTTGTGAGATGAGATTAGGAAAAAGATCAAAAAAATTGATCTCATTGGGCTCATCATCATAAGAGTATAAAAGGTTGGGAGGAATGTTACCAATGAGTTTATCTTTTTAAGGAGGGTGAAGGCTATTCATCTCAAATAAAAGTTGTATGAGGAAATTTCTATGACTGGAGATATCCTCATGAGTTTAATAAAAGGTACTTTAGATGGAAGATTAGTAAGTTATGCAATAGGATTCCACTCATCATAACCCATAAGTATATTGTTAGATATAGGTGCATAATGATTAATAAGATATTTGAATGGTAGATCTAAAGAGAATTGAACTTTATGTTGATAAAAATGAGAAGGTTGAGAGGAAGAATGTAAATCATTTGGTGATGAATAAGTAGTTGGTTTAGATTGATCTTGAAGTTTAGAAGAAGTGTTAGTGGAAATTGGATTGTTATTAGTATTAAAAGATGATGGGAGAGAAGTAGAAATAACATGGGATGTGTCATCAAAGAGAGAATCATAAATTAGATTGTCAAAAGAAATAAGATCTTCTTACCCCAACTCATTTAAATGAGTTGGATAAGAATATTAGATAACATGATATGTCTTATGGGAAGGAGTGTAGATAGGTTATAAATCAATGAAATCCACCACTCTTCACATATTAGTCATGCTAACAACATTATCTTCAAATTTTGGTTCAATAAGACTTTCTAAGTTATTGGTGGAAGAAGTGGGCTTATCTTGAATTTCTTAGATTGGTTGATGATTAGGCAAGGGGTCTTTATAGATAGCTAAATGAGCATTTTCTTGATTTAAGGCGTGATTTTTATCATGTGATTTATAGTATTTGAAATAAATCTCATAGGCTTGTTGATGCTTACAGATGATAGAATCATGATCAAAATTTGGGCCAAGAATAAATTCCATGGCTAAATTGTGGAGCTATCTACAAGTCTTGTGAGAGTGGCCCCAACTAGCATGAAACCAGCAAAACTTATTAGGATCATACCATGATTTCATAGGTCGATTAGGGTCAAACTATCATGGAAGAAGCTTGGGTAGACATTTAATCAATTTAGCTAAGGATAAAGGTTTATGGACATTAATATTATTTTTTGAGGAGTTGGTTTAAAAGAAGGGGTAGGAATGACAGATTGCACATTATGAATGGTGTCAAATGAATTGGTAATATCACATTTTTGTTCTTTACTAATATGCAAGGGCTTATGAAAGGTTAGGGCAACTTGAATTGATGCATGAATAAATTTTGTCTTTTGGCTTGATCGATGACATCTTCCAAGGTACATGGAGAAAGGGTAAAAAATCTATATTATAATTTAGGAAATATTATATTGTAATTTAGAAAATACTATATTATAATTTAGGAAATAAAGTATTTATAAAAAGATGAAAGAGATTGTCATCCTCCATGTTATGTTCACATTTATTTGATGAAGCCTTCCATATTTTGACAAAGGCTTGGGTAGTTTCATTTTTATTTTGTTTGCAATTGATGAATGGGCCAAAGTGTTCTCTGGAATATCACTAGTTTGAAATTATTGCACTAAAGAATTTACTAAGTCCTCAAAACTAGTAATAGAGTGTGTTTTAAGTTGATTATACCAATCCAAGGCATTACCCATGAGGGTTTTGGCTAAGATTTTGGTAGTGGAAAGGTATTTAACTTGACCCAATCCTTTTAAATATTTCCAAATGTCTTGAGGTGAAGAGTAGGGTCAATTGATCCATTATAAAAAATTGTAGGCATTATACCTCCAATGTCAATGTTAGCAATTTGGGTGGTAAGAGATTCACTATGTAAATGCTTGATGAATTTATTGACTAATGGTGGTTGAGGAATGAGATTACCTTGAGAATATTAAAGAGGAGGAGGAGGAGGAAAACTTTAGTTATGTGTGCCCCAAGTCATTGGTTGAGGATTGGATTGAAAATTAAAAAGGTGGTTTTGCATTTGTATCATTTGATTTGTATTATAAACTTGGAATGTGTTCATTTAATTAAGAGTTTGCAATAATATTTGATGAGTTTGATTAGTGTTATTACAAGAATTAGTATTGGTGTTTATGTTGGTGTTAGTGGCTTGGGTACCACTATTAGTGTTGATATGAGCTTGGGAAGATCTATGATAATTTGAGGCACAAGTGGAAAAAAATAATTATGAAGCAAAAGATGGACTAGTAAATGGTTAAGAGGAAGAAACACTGGAAACATGAGTGCCTTGGGTAGAAAATGATGAAGTAGTGGAAGGATTAACCATAGTGAATCTTATGAGAGGCCCACTAGATGTAGAACCTACCATGTTATTTGAGATACTAGGCATGAAGGTAGAAGAATTTAAATAAGAAGATATCATGACATAAGGAGTCAAGATTGAAGGGAGAGGTTGAGAAGCAAAGAAATTAGTACCCCCAAATCTAGTTGAGAAAGTGGGAGTAGGAGAATCAGGCTCTTCAACTTGACAACTAATCATGAGGTTATAGATGGTGGAAGGATCCTTCCCTCTATGTTGAGGTAATTCCATGATAAAGAATAGCATTTCTGGAGTATACTCTAACTCAAGCTGATCCTCTAAGAGAAGAGGAGGGTTTTGTTGTAAAGGGGTATGAGGGGGGATCCTATAGTTCATCATGCGGGTTACAATATGAACATTACTAGCATTCATGAAAGGAGACCTACTTTTTCTATGGGAGACCCTATTAGTACTGATGAATTCCATCATGTTTTTTGGTTGAACTTCAATGTTATCACCAAATATAAATTCCATGATGAAATGAAAAGAGATAAAATGAGAAAGCAAAGAATTAGAAATTGATTGAAATAGTACTAGGTCAACATGGTCAACCTAGTGCAAAAATAAGGGATATAAATTATACAAGGTCCACAGGGTCAACCCAGTTTAGTGAATAGTGACTGAAAAAAAGAGGCAAAAATTATGTAAATAGTACTAGGTTGATCAGTTTTACCTAACTCAATATATAGGGGCTAAAAATGATACAGGGTCGATAGGGTTGACCTAGTGCAGTAAACAGGGAAGAAAAGAAAGTAAAATCTTGTACTAACGTTGGCTAATGTAATATTTTGTACACATAATTGATCAAAGAGCAAATAAAAAACTTAGAAGTAAAGTTAGCTACTTGGTCAACCTATAATGTTGATTAGATTATTAAGAATGATTTTAAATGTGAAATGGAGATTAGCTATAAACAAGGTAATAAATAGCAATATATGGATAGTTTTAGGTAAGTTTAGGATGAAAGGGATTGTAGTGGTAATGATACAGGCTTGGTATTGGGGCCTACCCCCTCACTTCACATAGCATAGAAATATGGGTAACAGGTGCTTAGCCAAAATATAACATTAACCATGCTTTATACTTGACTAGAGCATCAAGTTAAATTCCCCCTTGGTGATGAAATCCAAGTAGGTAGACCTGGGTAGTCAAATTTTTAAATTATTGTTAATTTTTATGTGGTTTGGTTGTGTGTGCAAAAGAATAAAAATAGTGCAACTAAGTGATTAATTAAAGATCTCCTAATTAGACTATGTGAACAATTGTAATCATGTAATTAACTTACAAGAAAGATGTGATTAACATAAATGGTTAATTCTAAATTTAAAATAAGGTATTTTTGAGAAACTATATGGATAATCATATAGAATAGGTTTGATAGGGTCGAACCTATACTGTGAAAGAAAATTATAAAATTTAACTAGGTCAATTAGGTTGACCTAGTTATTTTAGAGAACACAGAACACATAACTAGGTCCATAGGGTCGACCTAGTTGACTATGTGAAGGCAATTTTAAAAATTGAAAATTGTGAAAGGAAATATAGAAAAAGAAAGATATAGAGAAATAGAAACTAATATTGATGGATCAAACATGAAAAGGAGAAGATTATTGATCTAAGACCTTGGAAGAAACTAGTAAAAACCTACAAACTAATTCAAGTTGGTTGATCAAGCTATATAAAAACCTATTAAAAAAGTGTTAAAAATGCACTAGGTTTACCTGGTTAACCTAATAGGTTGGACTAAAAGTTTAAAAACTTGAAAAACTTATATTGGGTTGAATTGGTCAATCCAATTATCTACATAGAAGTTTACAAGTTTTGGAACCATGTATTAAGTCGAGTTGTTCAAGCTAGTTATTTGTTCCTACAAACCTACACATAGAGATAAATAAATTAGATTGATAGGGTCAATCTAGCACAGTAAAGATATGATAAAAATAATGATGAATATAAATGAAATAAATCATGCAAGGGTTAAGTTCATGTTTGGTTCACTAGAATGTCTATAATCATAAATGCATCACATCCATAAATCAATCCTAGATTAGATGTGATAAAGCACACCTACACTTATAATTGGGGGAATAAAATTGTTAAGAGGAAGCATGACCAATGTGAAGATTTTCTAGACCTGATTAGGGGATCAATTATCACAACACACTATGTGAGGTAGGGTTACAAAGCCTACATTCTAACACAATCATAAAACAACCTTAAAAGAGTCCTTTGATTTAATATTTCACTAATCTAATAACAAGAAAAGTAAATCTAATTTAGTGCACACCAAATCTTGTCACACAAAGTGGGGGTTAGAAACAAAACAAATAAATAACTAAATTAAACATGTATAGAAGACATATACTCACATCAATGTATACATAATCCTAATACATGGAAGAGAATAATACAAATGCACTATTTATTTACTCTTACAAAGGAGGAATAAAGTTAATACTTACCTTTGAAGATGAACCTATCAAGCCTCAATCTCCCCCTTAGCCAAGGTGTTTTGCAAGAGATTATCATGGTATGTAAGGATAACTAAGATAAATTAGTTCTAAGATACACAACCTATCCAAGCATCCAAAAGACTTATCCACAATATGAGATCAAAGCTCAAAAGAAGGTATTGAATCCTAAATATTTATTCTCCAAATAGAATGGTCATTAGGTAGATGTTCATTCAAACTTATTTGCTTAATTATTCACTCTTATAAATGGTGATAAATGACCTTGTATATATAGTAGAAACTTTACCTAAAATCATTTGGGAGCATCAGTTGTGTTAGGTTGACCTAGTCGACCTAACACATTTTTTGGGGCTAACTCTGTAGGTTTGTGTTAGGTCAACTGAGAGGCCAACAAAATAAAAAAGAGAAAAATTTCCTAAACTGTGCTAGGTTGACTTGGTCAACCTAGCATAATCGATAGGTCAAAAGGGTGATCAGGCAAGAAATAAAGGATAAAACATAACAAGTGATAGGAATGGGTATAAATAAGAAGAATAAGATTGGGTTTAATGGTTTTAGGAGGCTAGTGTGTATATGACAAGTGGAAAAAGGAATAATAATCTTAAAAATCATTAATGTTCTACTCACCCCTTTCCCAGTGCACCCCTTAAGGCATGCACTCAGAGAGATTGAGACTCGATAGGTTCCTACAAGATACAAAGTGTTAGTAATCAATAAAATTTTGAAAATATTATGTATCTACAGAAGTGTCCATAGTTTCATCAACATTTATAGGCATATCTTCACATTATTGTAATATATTATCCTTAGATCCAAATAAAGCTACCTCCCATCTTGCTAAGGGAGGATGAGGGATATTCATTTCAAATAATAGTTGCATAAAATGTTTTCTATGATGTGTAGAAGTATTCATAAGCTCAAGGAATGTAATTTGGGATGGGATATTAGTGAGTTCCATGATGGGATCCCACTCATCATAACCCATAATAATATTATGAGATATAGGTGCATAATGATTAAGAAGGTCTTCGAAAAGAGGAGTTGAAGTGCATTGAAATTTATGTTGGTAAGAGGAAGTTTTAGAACAAGGTTGTAAATCATGTTGTGATGATGAATTAGCTAGTTCAAGTTGATTTTGAGAATTGGTAAAAGTTCTAGTATAAATTTGAGTATCATTAGTGCTAGAAGATGATAGAAGAGTGGTAAAAATAGAAAAGGAGGTATTATCCAAGGGAGAATCAAAAATTGAATCATCAAAACTAATAAGGTCATCTTGTCCCAACTCATTTAAATGATTTAGAGAAGAATCCTAGATAACATGATATGTTTTAGATGAAGGAGGAGTGTAGATAGGCCAAGAGTCAATAAAAGCAACCACCATTTACATATTAATCATGTTAACCACATTTTCTTAAGAAGTGGGTTCAACAAGACTTTATACATTATTGGTGGAAGGGGTGACTTTGTCTTGATTGTCTTGGATAGGCTGATGATTAGGAAGAGGGTCTTTATAAATAGCCAAATGAGCATTGGCTTGGTTCAAGGATTGATATTTATCATGTGACTTATAATCCTTGATAGTAATTTCATAAGCTTGTTAATGCTTTATAATGATAGAATCATGATCAAAATTAGGACCAATAAGAAATTCCATACCTAAATTATGAATTTGTCTATAATTATCATGAGAATGACCCTAACTAGCATGAAACCAGCAAAACTTTTTAGGATCATACCAGGATTTCATAGGATGGGTAGGGTCAAGCTCTTGTGGAAAATGCCTAGGTAGATGTTTAATAAATTCAACTGAGGATAGAGGTTTATGAATATTAATGTTGTTTGGTGAAGATAAGTGAGGACTGGTATATTTTTTGAGAAGCAGGAGTTAGTTCCAATGAAGGGGTAGGGATGATAGCTTGAACATTGTGAATGGTGTCATAAGAATCTATAACACCATCATTGGTAACATTGTGATTTTTATTTTTAAGTAAGATATGAGGACCCACAGAAGGTTGGGGCAGCTAGAATTGATGAATAAGTAAATCTTGTCATTTATCTTGGTCAATAGCCTCCTCAAATATACATGGAGAGAGAGTGTGGACCTGATATTGAAGCTTATTAAAAAGGGCATTAGTAATGAGATGGAAAATATTATCATTACCCATGTTATGTTCACATTTGTTTGACAAAGTTTTCCACCTTTTAACAAAGGCCTAGGGAATTTTGTTTTCAAGTTGTTTGAAATTTATTAAGTGGGCCAAAGTAATTTCAAGAAGATCACTAGTTTGGAGTTTTTGAACTAAAGCATTCACTAAATCTTCCAAACTAGTAATCAAATGAGTTCTAAGTTGGTTGTACCAATCTAAGGCATCACCTATGAGGGTTTTGGCTAATAGTTTGGTAGTAGCAAAGGTGTTCAATTTGGCCCAATATTTATAAATATTTCCAAATGCTTTAAGATGAAGGTTGGATCAGTTGATCCATTATAAGAAATTGCAGGTGTGATACCTCATATATCAATGTTAGAAATTTGAGTAGTGATAGGTTCATTTTGGAGATGCTTAATGGTTTTGTTGACCAAAAGAGGCTGAGTAGTGATATTTCCTTGAGAATATCAAAGAGGAGGAGGGGGAAAATTTTTGTTATGTATGCCCCAAGCCATTGGTTGAGGATGAGATTGAAGATGAATAAGGTTGTTTTGATTTCTCTTCATTTGATTTATGTTATGATCTTGAAAGGTATTCATTTAATTGAGTGTTTGTAACAATAGTTGATGTGTTTGATTAGCATTATTAGAAGCATTAGATGTGGTATTAGTGGCTTAGGTACCATTATTGGTATTGGTAGGAGCTTGAGAAGAATTATGAGAATTTGAGGAACTAGTGGAAAAAATTGCTTGTGTAGTAAAATATGGAACAGTGAATGGTTGAGAAGAAGCACTAGTAGCATGATTACCTTGGGTAGAAAATTATGCACTAGTGGAATGATTAAGGATAGTGGATCTTATGAGATGCCCACTAGATGTATAACACCTCATGTTGGTGGATATACCAAGCATGAAGGTGGAATAAGTTAGAGAAAAAGAGATCATGGTATGAGAAGGGGTCAAAATCAAAGGAAGAGACTGAGAATCAAAGAAAGTGGTACCCCCAAATCTAGTTGACAATGTAGGAGTAGGTGAATGAGGATCTTTAACTTGACCACTAATCATAATATTGTAAATATTAAAAGGATATTTTCCTTGATATTGAAGAAATTTAGAGATAAAAAAGAGCATTTTGAGGGTATACTCTACTTTGGTCTAGTCTTATATTAAGAAAAGAGGATTACATTGTGAAGAGGTATTAGGAGGGGTCCCATAGTTAATTGTGTGTGTGGAAATATGAAAATTACTAACATATAAGAGAGGAGCACTACTCTATCTATGAGAGACCCTATGAGGGTTGCTAAAATTCATCATGTTTGTTAACTACAATTCAGCATTGTCTTCAAGCAAAAATTCCATGATGAAGGTAAAGAAAAAGAGATGAGAAAGCAAGGAAATAGTAAATGATAAAAGTAGTATAGGGTTGATTGGGTCGATTTAGTACAATGAACAGAGATTGAAAAAAGAGGAAATAGGGTCTACAAACTATACAAGGTTGACTGGGTAGATCCAATATAGTGAACAAATGCTAGAAAAAGAGACGTGGTTGATTGGGTTGACCTAGTATAATAGATAGGAAAATTTAAGAAATTTATGACATTGTGAAATGAAACAAGATAACTTTTGCAAGTAATGTAGAAAAAAAATGACAAAAAGGAAACAAAAATTCAATTAGATTAATGTTGGCTATAACTCTAATTAAAGCACATAGTGCAAAACCTTATACCAATACTGGCTAATGCAATTTTTGTAATACAAAATACAATTGAGCAAAGAGAAAGAAATAAACTTGGAAAGTAAAGATCTAACTAATTAGTCAACCTAAATGTTAATTTGATTATTAAGATATGATTTTAAATGTGATGGAAAGTTGGATATAAGTAAGGAACTAAAAATCATTCTAAAGATGCTTTCAAGTATTTTGGGATGAAAGGGAATATGGTGGCAATGATATAGGCTTATAATTGGGGCCTACCCCCTCACTTCACACACTGTAGTGATAAGGGTGTTGGGTGCTTATCCAGAATATACCATTAACTATGCTTTATACTTGACCAGAGTATCAAGTCAACTTCCCCCTTGGTGATGAAATCCAAGTAGGTTGACCTTGGGTAAACAAATGTTAAAATTCTTGTTTAGATTTTTTGATTTGGTCATGTGTGCATAAAATAGAAAATATTTAAAATAAATGATTAATTTAAAACCATCTAATTAAACTATGTGATAAATTCTAGGCATGCAAGAAACAAGAAAAAAAAGTGTGAGCTAATTACCAGCATATAAGGTTAATTCTAATTTTGAAACAAGGTACAATGTTGATATAATTAGTAGTGTATGCACAAAATACATAATAATATATTTAGGGTCTAGCCTATACTATTTAAGTAAGTTATGAAAAGGAAAAGGGTTGGTAAAGTCGACCTAGTTATCTAGACAACACATAGAACACAAAATTAGGTTGACAAGGTCAATCTAATTGACTATGTAGGGTTAGTTTTAAATACTTCAAAATATAAAAGGAAATACTATAAATAAAATACAAAGAGATATAAAATAACCTTAGTGGATCAAAGATCTAGAGAATGAAGATTATTGTTCAAGAACCTTGATATATGCTTACAAATTATTCTAACTGGGTCAACTAGGTTGATCAATCTTTACAAAAACTTGTTGAATGCCTAAAATGTGCAGGGTCAACTGGGTCAACCTAGTAGTTTGTACTATATGTTTGAAATTCTAAAAAACTATACTAAGTTGACTAGGTTGATCCAGTAGCCTATACCAAAAATCCTATACACAGAAGTTAGATACTGGGTCGACAAAGTCAATCTAGTATGGCAAATATATGATAAAAATAATGATGAAAGAATGAAAAAAATGAAATAAGGTAAACAAATCCTACAAGGGTTAGTTCACATCAAGTTCACCAGAATGTATGCAATCAAAAATGTATATTTCTATAAATAAATCCTGGCTCAAAGAAGGTAGAGCCTACCTACATTTTTTATTGGGAATACATTTATTAAGTGGGAGCATGACCAATATAGGGATTTATTATACCTAATTAGGGGATCACTTGTCACAATACACCATGATAGGAAGGGTTACAAAGCTTATAGTATAGCATAATCATGTAATAACCCTACAAGATTCCTAATTTTAATGGTCACTCTATTCTAATAAACAAGAAAGTAAATCTAATCTAGTTCACACCAAAGCCTATGACACAAAGTGAGGGTTAGGAAAAAAACTAAAATAAACATACATAGAAGACATATAATCACATCAATGTATAAGGAATCCTAATTCATGGGAGAGAATCACAATTGCATTATCTATCTACTCTTACAAAGGAGAAATAAAGTTAGGAATACTTACCTCTAAAGATGAACTCACTGAGCCTCGATGTCTCTTTTGGCCAAGGTGCTTTACAAGAGATTATTTTGGTATGTAAGGATAACAAATATAAATCATCTCTAGGATACACAACCTATCTATGCATCTAAAATACTTCTTCATAATACAAGATCCGTATCTCCAAAGAAAGTATGGAACCCTAAGCTTTATTCCTCAAGTAGAATGGTCAATAAGTAGATGTTCATTTACAGTTATTCTTCTTTGCTTCTCTTTTTACAAATGGTTGGAAATGAAATTATATGTATAAATATATATTACCCTAAATCCTTTTGAATAGTTAGTTTTATAGGGTTGACAGAGTCGACCATATATGTTTTCGAGAGATAATTCACTAGGTCCCAAACTAGGTCAACCAAAGTGCTAACAAAGCTCCTAATGAAAAATACCCCTAAATAGTATATTGTTGACTGAGTTGACCTAGTATAGTCAACTGGTGAAAGGGGTTCAAGGCAATATCAAGGAGGATAAAGCATGATAAATTACTAGAATGAGTACAACTGAGAAGAATAAGCTTAGTGTAAATGGTTTTAGGAGATGAGTGTGTAGATGACAAGTGGCAAAAGGGATAATAATCTTATGAAGCACCAATGGTCTATCCACCCCTTTCTTGATGTACCCTTTAAGGCATGTACTTATTTATATTAAGACTCGACATGTTCTTGTAAGATACAAAATGTTAGTAATCAATAAAATTTTGAAAATATTATGTGTATACAACTACCAGCCTACTATATTCTAAGATGCTCACAAGAATGTGAGAGACTTCTACTCATATCAAATCATCAACACTAAAGATCCTAAGGCAGCCATGCCATTGAATCTAGTCATGATTGATAAGCCTTTTACTCAATGGGGATTAGACTTTATGGGGGTCATCAACCCCAATTCCTCAAATGATTACAAGTATGTCCTAACTACCATTGACTATTGCACAAGATGGACTTAAGCAATAGAAACCAAATAATGTAGGACTAAAGAGCTGATCAAATTCTTAAAAAATTATATATGCACAAGGTTTGGCTCACTAGTGTCTCTAGTCTATGATAATGGATCAACTTTTATATCTATCTAGATGACTGAATGGGCATATAACAATAACATTTTTCTAAACTTCTCATCAAACCATTAACCTCAAGGAAATGGAATGTATGAATCAAAAAATAAGAACTTGATGAAGGCAATAAAGAAGTTTGTAGCTGATAAACCAAGAACATGTCACAAGATACTTAAATATGCCTTTTGGATAGATAAAACAAGAGTCAACCATGATCTCAAGGCATCACCATTCTTACTAGTATATGGTCAAGAACCTATATTTCCCATCACACTTGAGCTGCCAACATATAGGTTCAAGCAAGAGTACATGAAGGAGGATCAATAATATTCAAGTTCAAGACTACTTGACATCATATAGATGGATTGCCAATTTCAGCATACATTAAACCATAGTTAATAGGTGGTTTAACAAGCATTTCAAGATAAAGGTGTTTAGACAAGGAGACCTAGGTCTTATTTGGGATAAAGCCTCAAAAACAAAAGGAAAACATGAGAAGTTAACACCTTTATGGATTGGCCCATATCAAATTGTTGAGACCCTAAGAGATAGCATCTTAAAACTAAAAGACTTACAAGGAGAAGAGTTTACATTACCAACCAATGAGCAATACCTCAATCATTATTTCTTTGTTATCCCACTAGAATTCTTCATGGATTAAACTATAAAACTATTTATAGTTAGTGTAGGTAGGCTTAGCTTAGTTTTTTTCTTGTTCTTTATTTTCTGTCCCTTGTTTGTACATAGTGTGTGTATATATTTGTTTGTTTGTTTCCTATGTCTTCTATTTGATGTGTTTGTTTTCCTTGCTTTATTCCTTATCTTTAATGAGTCTATTTCAAATAGACCTTATCTCAAGATTCATATTATTTCTCAAAGAATCCTCAAGGTTTAGAAATGTAGGTATGACCCCTCAGTAATGGTTGATCATAGATTATTGAAATGTGAGCCTAAAGTTATAGTCTGGAGACATCGGTAAAGACTAATAAGTAGGTTAATTATTCTTTGAGATTTTAAGTCTTATTCTAATCTAAGTTTGGTTATAATAATTATTTCACATATAGGTTGAAATATTGAATTATTAGGACAAATCCATGTTTGCACTTTAAAACATTAATTACCTAGGACAAAGTTTACAGCCAAAGATGACTATCTAAAGATCAAACAATCAACCAAATCCCAAAACCTGGCTAATCTAGTTCCCAACCTTTACTAGAAAGTTAAGATGTTAAAAAATAAAAAAATAATATCTTATTTCAAAACTCAAATCTTTCTAAGAAAAGGTGATTTTGGTAATCTCCATCGGGTTATAGACATTTGGCTAATAGTGGAACAAGGCCTTGAATGGAGCCAAAGATGTCTTTGCCAAGGCTATGGACACTTGGCTGGTAGTAGAGCAATACCCAATCCTTCCCTGAGCTAAAGCATGATTCTTAATGAAAATATAAATATGTTTTAAGTCAATGTTAATGGTCAAGGTCATGAGTCTGAAATATTTTCTCTTAATCCTATGGTAATCAATAAGTGGAATCAAAACACACACATAACATGGCTATGTTTTGATGTTTGATCCTAATTCTACATCTATAAGACTTGTTTTAACCATGAATTGGTCTTGATAATTGTGCCTGATCAAGTGGAATAAGCAACCTAATTATTATTCTAAACTAGAGTCTATGAATTCTAACATATTGTTATGTTTCCCCCAAAAGTTGCCATTTTTTGAGGTCAACATATCCCCATTTCTAAAAAATGGGGACCCTTGTTTTAAATTATGCAAATTTGTACCTTAAAGTTGAAAACTTAATTTATAAGAGTATCATTATCATGTTTACACATTGTCTTTATCTAAATATCATCCACACATGGTTCTCATTTGAATTAATTGACATATTTTCATGTGATCATTGTTCCCCCCCTCCTTCTAATGTTGATAATGATTGTTTCTTATGTTTTTGTATTATAGGTTTAATGAAATCTTATTTTGGAATGAGAATTCTTAGGGTTTTGTGCTTCAATATTAAATTGATCTTTTATTAACCTTCAATTTGTCAAAGATTAATTTAATTTATTTTAAGTCATTATAAAACCCTACTCTAATGTTTTAACCTAGGTCATTTTTGAATTAAATTCAAATTTGCATGAGAACAATTTATTCAAGAACAATTATTTATGCCATAAACTTGGTTTAATTTTTATCCTAAAGCTTAGTTGTGTTTTCAACACAACCAAACCTTAGACTAAAAATCATATTCTTGGTCCCTTCATGTCTTGCGACCCCTTGGTCTATTTTATTATTAGCATGGTCTAGCTTATCACATGGTCCCTTTCATCATGTTCTAAACTTAGCTTAGAATTTAATCCTAAGATTTGAATTGATTTTTATTAACATGAATCAAAACTTTAGTCTTAAGACTTTATCCTAAGTTTCATGTGTTTCCCAAACCTAACTTAAACATTTTATTGACCATAGGATCAATAATACGCATTTTTTTAGGAAAGATTGATCTAATAGTGTGAGTTAAGTTAAGACTTCAATGGAGCCTTAGAATGAGTGAGAGGGTAACAAGTGTCACCATCATGGGAACCATGTAAAAAATATAATGGTACATAGAAAAATGTTATCTGATGAAGTGCAATTGATTGTTCAAAGATGATCTGATGGTGAGAGATCAATGTTAATAATTCAAAGACCTTGAGACAAGTGAGAAGGTGATAAGTGTCATAATTTTAGAAAAATAACATTGAGCATGAAATGTCATTTTACCCTTTAGATTGAGATGTGATGGAGCACATTGATCTGGCCAAACAAGATCCAACAATGCATAAAAAAAGTTGAAAATTTAAGGCCCAATGAGTAAATGTAGGAATGACAAGTGGCACAACTGTGGGTCACAAATTAAAAATTGAGCATTTTTTGAAGTTTAATGGTACATGGCCTCACATACACATTTTGTTCAATAGAATGTGAAGCAAATAACATGATCAAATTTATCAATATTGATAAAGCATATTCATTAAAATGAGGATGATATGGTTGTACAAGATCAATGTGTTAGGAATAAAACACTTTTAAACCATATTTACTATTACCATAAACTAGATCTAAAGATATGTAATAACATGCATTATGAAAACATTCCTTAATTCACCATTATTATGAAATCATAAATGAGAGAACAAGATAATAACATAGATAACATAGATCTAATGTGGTTCACCCAATATGGGCTAAATCTACCTATGAAATTTCTCAAATAAAAATAATAATATAAACACTAAGACTACAATGAACTCTCATAGAGATATAAAAATATCCTATAGAAAATGCTACATAAATATCTACACTTTCACCTGCACCTTCACAATGTTGTATCTCACAAGTTACTAAACCACACCCTATAATGAACACCCACACTTTGCAAAAACATCTCCACTTTAACTCTGATCCTCAAAACCACACCCTGCAAATAAACCATCAACCTCTAATGGGCACACCACACCCTATATATATAAAATGTGAAGGAAAATCCATGAAAGGAGGATAAAATGCATCATTTTTATCCAAGATAAACATCATCCACTCAAGAAAACTCACTTCCACCTCATCAATCTCATCCAAAATCTCTTCCATGAAGGAACATGTGAAACTAAGGGTCTCCACCTTTCAAGGGCATAACATTTTCCAACATCACAACCAACTCCTTGCAATAAGGAAGGTATTCCATTTTCCAAAAAATAACTAGATCCCTAAAATTAAGGAAGTCAACATGGGAAAAGGCATCTAAAAATCAATTCTATAAAACATGGAAACATAAAAATTAGATAAAATATAGAATATTCCACTCACATGTGGAGAAAGGTTCCACAAAAAGTGGAGTAGGGAAAAATATGCTCCCCACATCCTTGGAGATCTCTAGGCCCCAAAAATAATTCCTTATGGTCATGTGATATCCCCAAAGGGCTCCACACTCAACAATCTCCCACTTAGAGACCATTTCTCCTGAATAGAATCTATTACTTCTCCATGACCAATAAGGCCAACCAAATCTGAACATAGTTTCACTTTGTCCAAAATGACCACCTTGGTCATCATATCCATAGGATTTTGGCTAGTATGAATCTTCTCCAAATTCACCAACTTCTCCAAAGCTATCCTAATGAAGAGATAACATAACTGAATGTGTTTCATCCTCAAGTGGAAAATAGAGTTCTTTGCCAAATGAATAACACTATAACTATCACTGTGTAGTCTCCTAATTTCTTACTTATGCCCTAACTCTAAAAATAACTCTTATTACTAAATCATATCCTTGATATCCTTTATGGCAGAAACATACTATGCCTCTATGGTTGACAAAGCCATAACCTTTTATATCCTAGAAATCCAACTAACCACTATATCTCCAATATTAAATATATATCCTATCATAATTCTCCTACTATCAATATCCCCTACCATATCTAAGTCCATATAACCACATTAAGTGGTATCTAATCCACCATAACATAATGCAAAATTAATGGTTCCTCTCAAATACCAAAAAATCCATTTCATTATTTGCCAATGCTCATAGCTTGGATCACTTATATATTTGCTCACAACTCCCACTGCTTGGCTAATATCTAGCCTAGTACAAGCCATGGAATACATCAAGCTACCAACTATCAATGAGTAAGGTACCTTATACATCTTAAACTTTTCATCTTCCATCTTGGGGCACTACTCCTTTGATAATCTAAAGTGGCCTATCAAAGGAGTACCAACAGATTTAGCATCCAACATGCTAAACCTTTCCAATACTTTCTTCACATACTCTAATTGGGATAAAACCAACTTCCTCTTTTTCCTATCATGATAAATCCTCATACCATGGATTTTCTTTGCAACACCCAAATCCTTCATAGAAAAGGAGTCACTAAGTTATTTCTTAAGCATATGAATATGTTGTATGTTCTTTCCTACAACTAACATGTCATCGACATACAAGCATAATATAATAAAGAAACCATCATCAAAATGTTTGATGTACACACAATGGTTAGAATGACACCTTTGATATTCTTTTTCCAACATAAAATAATCAAATTTATTGTACCATTATTTTGGAGATTATTTCAGGCCATATAAGATCTTCTTTAGTTTGCACATATAGTTCTCCTTCCCTTTGACCTCATAACACTGTGGTTGCTTCATATACAACTCTTCATCCAATTCACCATGAAGAAAATTAGTTTTCACATCTAACTATTCTAAGTGCAAATCCTCAACTGAAACTAAACCAATAAAATTCTTAATAGAAGTCATTTTTACGATGGGAGAAAAAATCTCATCAAAATCAATACCTGATTTTTTTGTAAACCCTTGACCACTATCCTAGCCTTATACCTTTTTCTCCCTCCATCTTCTTCTTTTATTCTAAAGATCCACTTTTTTGGCAATGCACTCTTTCCCTTAAGTAGCCTAACCAAATCCCATGTTTATTTCTCCATGAGAGATCTATGCTCTTCATCCATGGCTTGCTCCCACTTCAAATTGGCATCTACTTGCATTGATTCCTTATAACACTCTAGTTCTCCATTATCAGTGAATAATAAATAATTCAAAGAAGGAGAAAAACATTCAAGTGTTCTTCTTACCCTATAAGACCTTTTTACCATAGGAGTTTGGGGTCCTTCAATAAAAGTTTCCTAAACTGAACATTTGGATACTTTTCCATCCATAATATCATCCAATACTGTGTACTCTTTATGTTCCTCATCTTGTTCCTACAATTGATCCTTATGCATAACTTTTTCATTAAAGACTACATCTCTAGACCAAAATATTTTCTTATCTTTAATTCTCCTTAAATGGAAACCAAATTCATCCTCACCATATCAACAAATGTGCATTTATCTAATTTAGCCTCTACCTTGGTCTTATCCTCTTTCTTGATGAGAGAAAATGCTTCACATCTAAAGACTCTAAAAAAAAAATAATCAACATTCTTATCAGACTAAGATTATTCAAGAATGCCTCCATCCAAAGGCATAGAAGGTCCTCTATTAATCAAATATCCTATCATGTTAACTGCTTCTACCCAAAACTATAAAGGAACCTTGCATGTAACCTCATGCTCCTAGCATGTTCCATTATTATTTTGTTCATCCTTTTAGATACCCCATTCTTCTATGGATCTCTTAAAACCATTCTTTGCCTATGGATTCCATTGTTAGAACAATAATCAAAGAAATCATTACTATAATACTCACCTTCATTATCTAACTTAAGACATTTCAAATTGAGACATGTTTCATTCTCAACAAAGGAATTCCACTTCTTAAAAGTGTTAAATACATTATATTTATTTTTAATGAAATAAACCCAAACTTTCCTAGTTGCATCATCAATAAAATTAACATAATAATTAGATCTACCAATAGAAGATACATGAGTTGGTCCTCATACATCTGATTATACCAAATCTAACTTTTTCTCTTTATATGTGGGTCTAACCTTTAATAACTTAACCCACTTCTATTTCTCATACACACAATTCTCATAGAATTATATATCTATGTATTTTAATCCAGGCAACTTATCTTTTAAGATATGCATACCCTTATGGATCATATGACCAAACCTATAGTGTCACATAGTTGCATCTTCATTTGTAGCAACTAAATCAAGAAAATCAACACTACTAGTCAAATATAAAGTACCAACTTTCTTACCTCTCGAGATCACAAGATCACCTTTGGTAACTTTCCAATAATCTATAGTAAATAATATTAAACATCCCTCACTACCCAATTGCCCCACTGAAACCAAATTCCATCTCAACATAGGCACATGTCTAACATCCTTAAGGATCCATGTGTTTGAATTCTACATCTTAACCTAAACACAACCTTTCCCTACTATCTCACATGGTTCATAATCACCAAGATAAGTATGTCTTAAAGTATCTTAAACATAATTAGTAAAATAATACCTATGTGGGGTGGCATGAAAAGAAGCCTCTGAATCTAAAACCCAAGATGTAAAAAAACTATCCATAGAAAGAATTAAGGCATCCTTATATGATCTACCTTATGTCACATTTACCTCATTAGTTTCATCTTTGTTAACATTATTATCCCAAAGTGACCAATAATCCTTCTTTGAGTGTCCACTCTTCCCATAATTCTAGCATATCATCTTAGATCTAGATCTAGAATTAGATATACCTTTTGACTTTCCACAATTTCTTTTGCTCGTGTCCTTTTACCTCCCTATAGTATCAACAAATAAAGCATTAACTTAAGATGATTCACCAATACTTTTCCTTCACATATCCTCACTAAATATCACACCTATATCATCCTTAAAATTCAAGCTTCCCTTGGCAAGGATTACATTATTCACAGCCATAACCAAACTATCCCAACTATCAAGCAAAGAACATAAGATTAACAAAGCTCTAACTTTATCATCAAACTTACGTCCAACTAAAGTGAGCATACTTACAACCATATTAAATCATTTAGATGATTATCTATTGAACCATTCTTAGACATTTTCATGTTAAACAATCTTTTCATAAAAAAAATTATGAGAAGCTAAAGGTTTCTCATACAACTTTTCAAGTTTATCCATGAGATCTTTTGTGGTTTTCTCATCAAAAATATTAAATACAATAGAATATGTAAGGCATAACTGAATGGCTCCTAATGCCTTCCTATCAAGTAATGACCAATCTATAACACTCATACTTATAGGTTGTTCTACT
Source organism: Torreya grandis (assembly GCA_037957365.1). Lineage (NCBI taxonomy): Eukaryota > Viridiplantae > Streptophyta > Pinopsida > Cupressales > Taxaceae > Torreya > Torreya grandis. The sequence continues at coordinate 512,860 of JARHVA010003580.1, forward strand.
TTCCCCTCCAAGGGGAGATGTAGGTCCTTTTGATATAGGTAATCCTCCATCTACATTTTCCACAAACCAAAATTCTTACCATCAAACTTCTCCACTTTGAATCTGATCTCTTTTCCCATAGCTCCCACTCAAGCTAATAGCCTTCCTATGATTTACAACTTCAGTAAAACACACAACCAATGGATCTAATACCAATTATTAGGAATAAAACACTTTTAAAATAGATTTACTATTACCATAAATTAGATCTAAAGTTATGCAATAACATTCATTATGGAAACATTCCTTAATTCACCATTATTATGAAAGCATAAATGAGAGAATAAGATAATAACATAGATAACATAGATCTAACGTGGTTCATCCAATGTGAGATACATCCACCAATGAAAGTTCTCAAATAAAAATAGTAATCTGAATACCAAGACTATAATGAACTCTCATAGAGATATAAAAATCTCTTGTAGAAAATGTTGCACAAATAGCTTCACTTTTACCTGCACCTATACAATGTTGTATCTCACAAGTTGTTAAACCACACCCTATAATGAACACTTTCACTTTATAAAAAAAATCTACACTTTGATTCTAATTCTCAAAGCCACACCTTGTAAATAAACCATCAACCTCTAAAGGTGACACCATACCATATATATATATATAAAGGAAAATCCTTGAAAGGAGGAGAAAATGTGTCATGCTTATCCAAGATAAACATCATCCACTCAAGACAACTCACTTCCACCTCATCAAGATCATCTAAAAGCTCTCCCATGAAGGAACATGCCATACTAAGTGTCTTTACCTTTTAAGGGCATATTTTCCAACATCATCTGATCACACCCAACTCCTTATAATAAAGAAGGTATTCCTTTTTTCTAAAAAATAACTAGCTCCCTCAAAATAAGGAAGTCAGCATGGGAAAAATCATCTAACAAGCAATTCCATAATACATGGAAACATATAAATTAGATAAAATGAAGAATATTCCACTCACATGTGGAGAAAGGTTCCACAAAAGGTGGAATAGGGAAAACTATGCTCCCCACATCCTTAGAGCTTTCTAGGCCCCAAAAATAATTTCTTATGGTCATGTGATAGCCCCAAATGGCTCCACACTCAACACAACATTGACATTTCAACAAAGATCAAAACAAATATGGAAGTGCCAAGTATCACAATTGTAGGGAATATAACAAAGTAGCCAATGATGTTTGATTTCTTATATCAATATAAATGAACTATGTTGATTTAATCAAATAGACCCAATAGTGTGAGACAAGGTAGAATTTTTAAAGGACATAAAACCAATGAAATATTGACACATGTCCACAAGACATAAACAATCATATTTCAAATATTAATGAGCAGCATGTTGCAGAGATGCCAAGTTAGAGCCACATAAATATCAAGTCAAATTAAAAGATCTTATGGGCTCATAAAAGTAAAGGTATAAATAAAAATATCTAATCAAATTATAAATCATTAATTTCACATTATTTCAAATAGTTACCACCATTTAAGCATTATAAAAACCTTTAGGGAAGCTTTAGTAAGTATGAAAAGCCTAATTCAACCCTATGCTCATTATAGTCAAGCCAAGGAAGATTGGATTATCATTTGTGTAAGGATAATTCAATCCAAAATTAAACTACAAACCACTAGTGATAAATTTAGAGAAATCATAACCATGGTAGCCTAAAAAGGTGTTTCAAGGGAAAATGTGGAGCTATATTTGACTTTAGATGCAAAAGGGATAATCTTGACGAATACAAAGTTTGATGTCACCACTTTGAACACTAGGGATAATAATTAGTCAAGCTTGTTTTGGACCATTGAGAACCTATAACCCACCATAATAGAAGAGGAAAAGAACGTGTCTACAAGGAGGCTATTCTATGACATAGTTTTCATTCAAATGATGGGTCTCCATTACGCTATAGTAAAACCCAAGGTATTGCATTGTATAGATGTTATCTCTCATATTTTTAAGGATGGGAAAATAGATAAAGGCATGATTTTTCATGAACATAGTTTTAGGAATATTTATTACATCTCTCCCATAGATTTTTAAAATAATTACAAATTACCTAAGACCTAAATAGACATGACCACCATCAATAATTGGGCCAAGGATAATGATTTGAAGACCATCCTTTCTGTGATCTAGGAATTTGACTCAAGAGAGGATGGTTAGTATGGTGTTAGTTTCAAAATGAAAAAAATGAAAGAAACACACTAACTAGCATAACATCTCTAAGCCTAGACACTAGGGAGAGCTTAGTTAACAAACATGAATAAAAAACACAACTAAAATTCAAAAGAATCCTTTCTTTACCTCCCTTGGGTGCTCCAAAAAGCTTGTTGTAGTGGTTTTCTTAGCTTGTGCTCATGAAGTCCTTGGCAATGGAAGCTTGGCTACCTCCATCTCTCCTTGGCACCTCTGGCTTATGGCTCGGCTTGGCTTGGAATCAATTCGGCATGATAACACTAGTTGATTGAAGCTTTGTAATCAATTATGCATTATAACTTTGCATAATCATGTCTTAAAATGATGTTCATGGCCTCTCTATTTATAGATTTTTTAGAATGTCTTGAATCAACCTGAACCATCCATCTTAAGATTGAGATGTGTGGTTGAGAATTAATTCAATTTTTGGAATTAAATTTATAATTATCCTCATCATGACATTGGAAGAAGAGGCATGGAGGGCATGAATCCTGATATTTGTGGCATTTATGGCCTAGGGATGTCTTCCTAAGAAATGAGGTAAGTTGATGATGTAGATATTCAATATTCAGTTCTAAAATAAATTATTCAATAAGTTTCCATGGAATTATTAATTAGGCTCTAATTTGGTTTAATTAACTCTTCAGCATGTTTAAGCACTTTGTGCAAAAATTACTCAAATTGATCGGAATGCCTTATTATTGGTCCAAAATTTGACTAGATTAGAATTGGAAGGTGATGTTAGATAAATTAGATCCATTATCCCATTTAGGATGTTACTAAAAATAAATAACAGAGGCACACATCTTCTGTAAAAGATTTGATAGTAAAGAGTAATTTAGAGCACCCAAGTGCAAAATTGACATTTTGACTTGGAATGATCTGATTAAAGTTAGCTAGCCCATAAATTAAATTACCCCATTTAGGGATAACCTAGCCAAAATTGGCACTTGAGTATATCAATTTCAACTCATTTAATGCATTTTAGTGTTTTTAGGCTAAATTATGTACTTTAGGTAGAAATTAGTCAAAACCCTAATTGGAGGTTATCGATGGCCAAATTTAGGCGTCTACAGTTTACCCCTATTTGGGAAGGTGTTACAAGATATAAGCATAGTAATGTATTATCAAATAATGAAAGGTCCTATATTCCTACAACTACAATGATGATAAACTAATTGTATGATTCCCCCTCAAGGGAATGGTTAGCACAAGAAGGTTGGTAAACAATCCCTCAAAAGAAAGAAGTGAAATGAGGGGACCAAAGAAAGGAAAGATGCTGGGGTGAAAACACAATGATATTGAAAAAATATTCAAATTCATTGAGAATGCAAGTGTGATGGTGTACAATGGTTTACCTAAAGGCAGTTATAAACATTATACCTTGATAGTGGTAACGTGGTATGATAACACAATGATTTGCCCAAATATAGTTATAATCATTGAGAAGATGGAGTTGTCCCTATTAGGATAGACAAAAAATATAATAACATACCCCTGTATAGGTAAAAAAAATTAAAATGGTGACAACACAATGATTTGCCTAAAGGTGGTTATAATCATTGAGAAATGCAAGTGGGATGGTGTGCAATGATTTGCCCATAAGTGGTTATAATCATTAGACCTTGATTATGGAAAACATGATAAACTTGGTCAAGAATGATGATGACTTAACATAGAGAGTAATTATGAATTGGAACAACCTTCTAGTAGGGAGATGCTCATCTAAACTAATAAAGGTTGAAATTATTTCATGGTTAATTACTCTATTTGGGATATGATTGGGATTGAATCAAGATGTTGGTGTTGAAGAGATGCCACCATTACTAAATAGACTTCTTAAAACTGAGGTTTGTTATAGCATGTGTTAGTAGGCATCATAGTATAACATCATGAGGACCTAACTAAAATATACATAAGGACTGACTCTCATAATCTGATACTTAATAGAAAATAATGCACCAATGATAGAAACCATGATGACAATGTAAACATATGAATATGGATGGATTCAAGTATAAGTGTGGGTAAGGAATCACCCAATGAACACACATAAATTGAATCAAAGCAATAATGTTGAAAGTAAAAAAATAGACACACAAACAAAACAACAAAGAAACACTCAAAAGAAACCATATGAATAGTGCCCCTAGAAAATAGGCAACAATTTTAAAAAATAAAATAAAATGTGGGAAATAAAAGGAAAATAAGGGGGTGGCCAAGCTATCTCCATATGCACTAGGCAAGTGGACACTACCTACATAGTTCCATGGATGAATATCTAATAAAAACTTTAGGCCAAATGGAGTTCTCTTAGGGAATAAGAAGAATGTGATAACTAATGAAAACAAATAGAATGGATGTGAGAGAAGAAGAGGAATGGTCTTTAAAAATATCAAGTGCATGAGAGAAAAGGCCAAAAAGGATGGGGAAACTAAATGACAAGTTATTTTTTGGTAACTTAGTAAGGGTTCCCAGAATCTTTAAGGTAAAGAAGTGGTCAATGTTTTTTTTCTTTTCTAATAATTCTTCAAATGTTTTTGGAATTGTTTTAGAGTGTCTCAACTCAATCGAGAATGATGAGACACTAAAATGGTTCAATCTCACAAAATGGTGAGATAATTTAAACTAAGGTTTCTTAAAAAATGTTGAGAGTGTGGCTTAGGTTGATCATAACATAGTGAGAGCATGACTTAGGTTGCTCATAAAATGGTGAGAGTGTTCAAACTTAGGTTACTCACAAAATAGTGAGAGTGTGGCTTAGGTTTCTTGTAAAATAATGAGAGTGTGGCTTAAGAGTACTGAAGTGACTTTAACATGAATTGAGAATGACCCACATAGTCTTAAAGTAGGATGTCAAGTCATTATAGTTATGCCCTTATAATGGAGGCATTTAACTAGTGTAGCAATCAATTCAAAACAGAATAGGCATAGTTGGTAAAAAGGCATAGTACAACATAAGAAGTGGTAAGTTGGTACATCAAGGCTTAATGTTTCCCCTAGTTTTCCCATAAGTGGTTACAACTAGGACACAATGGCATAGATCAATGGTAATAATTTTCCCAAAGGTAATTGTAACTAGTAACAAGAGCAGTGGTAAGAAAGGAATAACAAACAAAGGATATAACTGCCAAAAATTCTATCAAACTACTCCAAAATATGATCTCTATTAAAGTACTTAAACCCAATGATGAAATTGATTAGATTCCTTAATGCTAAAAATGTGTAATGAATGGTAAAAACCAATGTCGAACAAGCTAGGTTGTAGAACACACTGGGTTGATAGGTCAAAAATGTAAAGTGGATACAGGTAAGAGGATGGATAAGAATGATAGTTATATAAAGAATAATAGTGATAAAATGGAATAACTAAAATGGTCCTTATAGACAATACAACTCAGTGCTCAAGCATAGTACCACTTGAGATGAATATTATTCATCAGCTTAAGAAGCTCATCTCTATCTAGTGTGGCAAGCATGTATGCTCTTGATCCATAATCTACAGTAATGATGAAAGGCCCTATCTAGTTTGGTTTGAATTTTCCTTTATGCTTCTTCTCAGCTATGGTATTATTTTGGTTTTCTTTAAGAACAAGATAACCAGGTTCAAATGTTCTATACTTAACATGCTGATTATAGTGGCCTTTGAGTCAGTTCTGATATGCTTGAAGATTGTTGATCATAGTTGTGTTTCTCATCACATATTTTTAGCTCTTATAGATGAGTTACTTGATAGTCATGATCATCCAGGACATGCTTGAAAGAGATGTAGGGTAAAGTCAATTCAACCTCAATCAAAAGGATGGCTTCCATAGCATAAACAAGTGAGTATGGAGTGGCTCATATGGTGGTATGATGATTGGTATGGTATGCCTAAAGAGTAGGGAATACCTATAGGTGCTAGTCATAACCAGTATCATTGACAATCTTTTTGAGAATGTTAACAATTATTTTATTTGATGCTTCAACTTGGCCATTACCTTGAGGGTAATAAGCTATATAAAAAAGTTGTGTGATGTTATATTTAGTACATAGCTAGTCTACATCCTTGTTTTTGAATGATCCTCCATTATAAGATATAATATTAGAGGGGATACCATAGTGGCAAATAAGATGGTTGAAGATGAATTTGGAAATTTATTTTCCAATCACGTGAGGGGTATAGATCCAACCCACTTAGTGAAATAATTGATGGCTATAAGGATATATTTATGGTTGTCAGATAAAGTGGGCTTGATCTTCCCAATGAGGTCAAGTTCCCATGTAGAAAATGGCCACGGTGTCAACATCAATTTTAGAGTTTTGGTTGGGGCATGAATAAGATTAGCATGTTTTTGACATGTGTCACACTTCTTTACATATGTAGTGGCATTTGTGTCCATTATGGGCCAACAATAAATAGTGTATAAGAGATTTTTGGATAGGACTACCCCGCTATAATGAGCTCTACATATCCCTTCATGTACTTCTCTTAACACTAGTGTAGACTCTACCAAAATTAAATAATGAAGTAGAGATTCATCAAAACTATGATGGTAAAGGGTGGATCCAAGTAGAGTATAAAAAATGGAATAATGAAAGAAGGATTTGGTTTATTTTTGAGATAGCTTAGGTTATAGAACTTGGTCATGAAGGTAGTTGTAAAGGTTTAAGTATCAAATAGAACTAGGACCAACAATATCACAAATCATTACAATAGTTGAAGGTTCATGAGCTGGTGTTGACAAATTCTCAATGAGAAACTGATACTCTCTAGTTTTATCTATTTATCAAATTGAAGATCCAATAGTAGCCATGGCATTTGTATTTCTATTACTATCCCTTGGTATGTGCTCAAACTAGATGTTGGCAATTTTTTGCTTAAGAGTATCGACCATGGCTTTATATGGAACTAGCTTATCATCTTTAGTCTAAAAATGATCTATGACCTGATTGATGATTAACTAAGAATCACTATAAACTTGGAGATGAGATATATTCCAATGCACTACTTATCAAAGTCCTTCAATAAGTGATTCACACTAAGCCATGTTGTTTGTATAAGGAAAGATGATTCTGAATGATTTAGGTATTAGATCCTCTTATGGTGTAATAAACAATAGGGCTACAGTCAATCTATGTGCAGTAAATGAACCATCAAAATATAGCTTCTGGGGATACTCCTCAAGGGGTGTGTCAATGAAACCCATTATAGATTCATCAATAAATTGAAATCTGAGTGGTTATGAGTCTATGAGAGGTGCTTCAGCAAGTTGATTTGTAAGAACTTGTCCCTTGATTACCTTCTGATTGACATACTCTATATCAAACTCACTGAGAAGCATAATCCATTTAGCCATTCTACCTTGCAAATATATTTTATATAGTAGATACTTGAGTGGATATACTTTTGAAATGACCATGGTCTTATTATTCAACATGTAATGGTGCTGTTTTTGAGCTATGAAGACCATGGACAGACAAGATTTTTTAATAGATGCATAGTTATGTTTATATGTAACCAAGGTATATCTTAAATAATATATGCCATGCTCTTTTCCATTATCATCATGTTAAGCCAAGAGTGCCCCCAGAGCATGGTCGATAGCTGATAGGTATAATAAAAATGGCTTTCCTGACATAAGAGGTAATAAAATAGGTGGATTAATAAGATAGTCTTTGATTTGTTGAAAATTTGTTTGATAATAATCATCCCAATGAAATTCAAATCCTTTCCTCAAAAGGTGTGTAAATGGATGGCACTTGTCTACTAACTGAGAGATGAAGCATCAAATTGATTAAATATTACTCTACAAACTATGAAGTTGCTTTAAATTGGTTAGTGGTGACATCTTAGTTATAACATGGACTTTATCTGAATCAACTTTAATACCTCTATGAGACATGATAAAGCCAATTAATTTCCTTGAGGTTATGCCAAACACATTTCTTTGGATTCATTCTAACTTTGTACTCTCATAATCTTTCAAATATCTTATGCAGCACTACTGAATGGTTCGCCCTAGTTTTGGATTTTCCTTGTATGTCATCAACATAGTCTTCAATAATATCATGCATCATATCATGAAATATTATAGTCATGTCCCTTTGATATGTAGCTATAGCATTCTTAAGTCCAAATGGAATTACTTGATAATAAAATGTTTCTCATGGAGTGGTGAATGCTATTTTATGTTGGTATTTCAATATTATTTTAATCTGGTTGTATCCTAAAAATCCATCCATGAGTGAAAGCATTTCATAACCTAGCATGGATTCAATGATTAAAAAAATAATAGGTAATGGAAAATCATATTTAGTATAATATTTGTTGATCTCTCAAAAATTGGTATAGATTTTGATCCCTTCAGGATTTTTACTAGTGGGTAACGCATTAGTGATCCATTCTGAGTAGTCAATAAATCAGATATATCCTAATTCTAAGAGTTTTTCCAACTCTTTCTTTACCAATATAGCAATGTGAGGATGCATCTTACATAGCTTTTGTTTGATTGGTTTGGCATCAGGATTAACCACAAGGTGGTGCAGAACCAAGGTGGGGTCTAAACCTGGCATGTCAGAATAGGCCCATGCAAAGATATCTATAAATTATCTCAACAGAGATATAAAGAGTTCATGTTATTCCTCAATGAGGGATGCACCTAATTTTATCCATTTCAAGCTAGATGGAGTCCTAATGTTTACCTCTATTGTATCTTTGACTAGAAGGGTCAAACCATCTTCTAGGATAGTAGGAAATGACTTGAATTATTGGACTATATCAGGGTCCTTTGTTAGGACTTGTTCTTCAACTTCTCCTAGGCATGATGAATCTGAGTCCTCTAATGGGAGATCTATCTATGTGATAAAAATAGTTAGAAATTATTGAATAATTTGATCAAATACTTGTTGATCAAAACTAAACTTAGATCCATAGGTAAGTTCATCATTGGTGATCTCTTGGTCTAAATTTGAAGAAGAATAAACACCCCCATATAATGGTGCCTAAAATAGGTTTTCACCACTAGACTAGACTTTATCTTTATTTTTTTCCTAGTCTAAAAGTGCCTCCAAGAGGTTTTCACTTTGGGACCTCAATGTTTTACTTATTTTTTTGGCTAAGGGTGTTCATTCACTCTGTAAAATAGGTTGTAGGATCCAATGTAATTAAGAATATTAACTTGTGATCTCCCAATAGAACATTATCTATAAGGCCTAAAAAGTCACAAAATGCCTCATCATTATGGAACTCATCAATCAGTAGACTGAATTCTTGTTGGTCCCAATCTATCCATTAGGGATAATATAATGGCAATAGGTTATGATAAATAGCTAGGATAAGGGTAAAAATGTCAATGTTATTAAATAGGTTAGTTTTAGCTAGGTCATCAAAGGTGAGGCTATGATCAAACTCTACTTTGTTGTGAGCATCATCATCACTAGTCACTACTGATGGAGTTGGAATAAGATATGTGGGGTCACCCCTAGGTAGTTTAAATCCAAGTCCATAAGGTATTTCATACTTAGTCATGGAAATTGGCTCGATGGTTCCTAGTTGATTTGGTCTGAGGCCTCTTCCTTCATAATTTTGACTCTCCACGATCCTATTGAGAATAAGATACTTTGCACTTTTATAACAATCAATTCGGTTGTCATTGTATAACCATGATTTGTCCCCTTCAAGAGGGTTAGGTTCTAGGCCAGATGCTGATACAAATGTGACAAGTCCCTTATCTTTGTTTTTTTATTACCAATACATATGTGGGGTGAATTTAGGTCACCTAAAAGTTTTAAAATTCTGAGGAAGATTAGTAATATGAAATGTATCATGGGTCACATACTCTCTCGGTCCATTATCTATAATGGTGAAATTATTATAAGATTTGAGAGGTAGCATGTGGGAAAGGAAATCCAAGGTATTATGATCTATGTAATTATTTGGTGAAGGATCAATAAGTATAAACTTTTCTTTATCCTACTTAGAACTTGGATTTATGTTATACTGATAATTATAGCTTTGAAATTTAGCCTCAAGATGTTTACAATGTTCATATGGGTGTAAATCTCTTAGAATATTCACTTCCATCCCTGAGTGGGAAAACTTGATACATTGGTGTAGCATTGACGATACTTCATGAATCTCATGTAACCAAGGCCTACCTAGAAGCATCATATATGATAACTCAATATCAAGCACATGGTAAAGTGTATCATGGGTCAATGGCCCAATGATAATTGGAAAACTAATGGTGCCTTTTGATTATCTTTCTTAATTATCATAGGCTTTGATGGTTATTATTTCTTGTTGGAGATCTACCATTGTGTACCCAAGAATCTTGATGAGCTTTAGAGACACTATGTTGAGGCCTGATCCATTGTCTATAAGGACATGTTTCACTTTATGCCATCTTATATAAAATTTTATGTATAATGGATTATTATGGAGTAGGCCAAGGGAAGACATATCACTTTGGTTGACTATGACTTGTTGGGTTGGAGCTAGGTGTCCAACCAAAGCTTAAAATTTATTAGGGGATATGTCACTAGCAATAGTGGATTGTGTCAAAAACTCATTCAATATGTTTTATGGATTATTGGCATTTATAGCAAATCTAAAACAAAAATTTGTGTTGGTTTCTTCTATAATTGTTCCATAACATCAAACTTATTATCTTGGTTAGGAGTGAATGGTTTATTCTAAGGCTGAATGGTTGGTTGGATGATAGGTAAAGTGGTAGATGGTTGTGGGCCTGGGATAGTCGTCTTTGACCTTTAAGTTATGATTGCATAATCAAGATTAAAACTATACCATTATTGCTAACAAATGTTGGGAATGGTGTGGGACTAGATAGGACAAGTCTTAGTTATTGTTGCACACATATGTGGTCACGTGGTAAGGATGAGTTGTTGATATAAGGTCTAAAAGGGGAAGTCCTAGTTTGATAGTTTGCCTATATGCAATCCCAAGTCAAAGAAGGATTATCTATGTAATTTAGCTGAATGTTATTGTTTAACAATGGTCTAGGCTGATTAGTGCTTGGTCTAGGATTAATGGAGATGGTATTAACCCTACCCCCTATAATATGACCTATAACCCTATTGTACTCATGTGAAATTGCATGGCATAATTGTTGGTTATTAAAATTCTAACCTTGGTTTTGTCCATTTTTCTATCATTTTGTATTTTTCTACTAATTTTGTTGATTTACTAGTTTAACCTTTGATTTTATTGTTGTACTAGCCATTATCATTGTTGCTAATCATTTTAATGTTGAATTGTTATGTCAGGGAAAGGGGTTTTGATAAATCCAAAGAGTTTTATTGGAAATGAAAGCACCATTATCCAATGTTATCCCCCCATTCTCCAACAAATTCTCAATTAAATGCTTGATTTGGACATATCTTCATAGATTATTCCCATTAACCCGATGATAGTCACAGATTTCATTTTCATGGTACCAATCAAGATAAGGAATGCCTTATAGATAATGCTTTGGTATAGGCTAACTAATTAGATTAGTAGTAATAAGAATGCAAAATACATACTCAATAGATTCTCCTAGTTCACTAAAGACCCAATGTGTAGGTACGGTTCTCCTAGGATGAGGGGTTTGTAATGGTAAAGGTTGTATTTGTTGTGTAGGTCTTTGTTATTATGCTTGCAGCATTGGTTGGAGAGGTTTCTAAGTAGGAGTAAGCTAAAAATGTGGTAAAAATGATGTTTCCACCATTTGGACATGACAGGATTCGGTTACTCCATTTCCCACAACATTCTTATTGCGGTTGAATTGCTTCAGTCTTTCTTGGTTATTGGCATGTGTCAATTGTGATGCTTATGCTTGAATGGGATGTTGATGTTGGAGATTTCCTTGATTGGTACCTTGATTTTAATTACCTGAATTAAGCTTGATGACTCCTTTATTGATGAGTGCTCACTCAATCAAAAAACCTTTATCAATTATCTCTTTGAAAGTATGTGCACCTTGTAGTTCTAGATGATAAGCTATCTCACTATGAAAATTTTTAGTAAACGCAGTAGCTAATTATTTATCTAGTAAACTATAGGTAAAATGGCTTGGAAGGGCTCTCTATCACTATAGATAACTTGAAAAACTATCACCATCTCTTTATTTTACTTGTATTAAGTCCACTAATGAAATCTCATGCTCGAGATTATAAGAAAAGTGTTGCACAAATTTATCAGAAAGATCATTAAAATCTGTTAATAAATTTTTGGGCAACTTTAAAAACCACTCCAAAGCTTGTCCAGCTAAACTCCTTATAAATAATAGTAAAAGGTATATGTCACTATATGCCACTGGTTGGAATGTAACAAAGAATTTAGTTAAATGAGCCTTAGGGTCACCTTTCCCTTTGTATTTTTCAAATTTTGGTGGTTCATATCCTAGAGGAAATGGTATCTTCAAATACTCTATGTTGAATGGATAAAAACACATGTCATCCAATTTGAAATTTTTAGTCTATTTCTCAGCTTGAATGGTAGTAATTGCATCCTTCATCTGTTATAATTCTTAGGATAGGAAATTGGAAGGAACATTCATTTGAGGGATAATATTGGTTTGGGTAGATGGTTGGGAGGTCACAAGTGGGACACTTTGACTAGGGTATGATAGAAATACCTATTGGGGTATATTGGTTTGGTTGGGGAATGGACCAAGAATATACATACGTGGATTAGGATGTACTTGAAATTACACATTTGGTTGTGTGATATTTTGGGTTGGGTTGGAAATAAAGGTTTGACTTGGAGGATTTTGTGGTTGGGATGGAGAGATATAACTATATTATGCCTACTATGGTTGAAAAGATACATGTTGCTGACTAATCAAACCTTACTATTGAGTGGGAACTTGTGGACTAAGACCCTCTCTCTGATTTTATGGCATATTTTGAACCAACAGTTATCTAGTAGGTACTTTAGAAACATGGGGACCTCCTTATTACATGAAGCCCTATGGGGAAGTGAAAAAAGGTTATAGATTCAACATCTATCACTGACCAATATTTGCACATTATTGATTAGTCATTGCTTAGTTTTAGATTGGCATATTAGTCTATGACTAAAGAGGTATGTTTATCATTACCTAGCAAGGTGGAACATTAGTTGCCCCTGATTTAGGTGGCAATGTATTTGTCCTCTACTGTGTTGATACACTAGATTTTGCTTATTGTTTTGGAATACTACTCATTACTTGTTGAGGAGGAGTAGGATTTGTCACATTCTATCATTGAGGTGTGATATTATTTATTATTTGATTACCTAATCATGTAGGTTATACACTTGAGGAAACAGTCGATTGAGGTTGGGATGTAGTGATGCCTATTCCCTAGTATGATGATCTACTCATGGGATTAACTATAGGCACATGTTGTTGGCTAGTTTTTTGTGCATTAGTACCACTTTGATTAGGATTGGATGTTTTTTTCACATTGTCCACTACATTTTTCTCACTAATGTATGTAAAGGTTGAAGACACTTCTTCAATAATGGGTATATGCATCAAGCTATCTATCGAAATAGTTTGTATGAATGGTTTAGAACTTGGATTCTCTTGTCCAATTAATTCTATCAATACTCATGTTGAAGGAACTAGGTCAATAAGAGGCTTACTCACCATGTTCGTCTGATTAGAATTACATGCTAGATTTTGGTAGGTTTGATATATTGTATGTATTTAGTTAAAGTGATCTTCCATGATTTTTTTCCTCGATTAGATATATTAGGGTTTGGATACATTGTTTAGACTAGATCCATAGGATTTATAAAAGAAGCATGTTGATCGTAAATGATATTATGGGTCACTCTTACTAGACTCGGTAAATTTTCATAGGGGAAGTGTACTAGAAACTTGGCCCCTACATCTATAGATCTAACAAAAATCTTATCTATGTTCTCTAACAAATGTCACTCAAACAAAAATGGATTATACGTGGAAGCCGTATTAGTCGAATATGACTATTGAAGAATTGGCTCATCCATTATGGGTATTATAGCTAGGTATTGTGTGGTTTATTCTCAGTCTTGTTCTAAATAAGGCGGTGTATTAACCAAATAGTTAGCCAATGGATCTTGGCTTTGTGTCCCTATTTGATTATTATAAGAGGAACAAGAATCCATCTCATAAGGAATATTATATGCATAGGGGTCTTGCACCATTTCTTCTTGTTCCACCACATTACTAATCCCTAGATTGTACATGAGTCCACTATGAGTGTAGGAATACGTGTTAGGATCCATATTCAATGCTTTATGATAAAAGGTCAAACAGTTCTACAAACTCTAAAAATGACAAAATCTAAAATAGATGTTCTAACTTGGTCTAAATTTTTCAAAAGGATCAAAAGGTTTATGTAAAGATTTTTGAGGAAAGAAGCTAGCGTGAAGTATCTAAATTTTCAATTTTCACATAAAGATAAGCAAGTAAATGGACTAAAAATCAAAATGCTAAACTCTAAGGTTGAAATGTTTCAAATCAGTATAATCTATAAATTTAAAAGTTTTTATGTCTTTTCACCAAATGTGGCATCAAAAGCTAGGCTCAAACAAGGCATGCACTAAGACTCTTGGACAAATTGCATCAAAAGCTAGACTTTTAAATAGATGAAAGTTTTAATCTAATGGATTTGAAACACTTCTAACAAATACTAGGCATTTGATTCTTGGACATGAACTTGATCAACTAGGTATAAGGTATGAAACAAAAGGCACTTTAGAGAGTTTATTTTCTCATATATAATGCTATAAAACTTGGTTTTTTGACAAATAAGGTAGACAAAAGTGAATAGTATAACTATGTTAGATAAAATATCACAAAATTACACTTGGATTGGTCTAAAAATGTAGGAATAAATTTGAAATCTATGCAAAAGGGTCTATGAAATAATATTACAAATGTTTTGGGCAGTGTAACAATGTTACACTACCCAAAAGGTGTAACAAAAATGTTTGTTTCAAAAAATATCTAAGGAAAATATAATTTCCCATAATTTTGATAGCATAACACTACTTTTCTTGACTTAAAATGTTGTTGTGAATAGACTCAAATTGCAAGTGTTTAGCATAAATTGGCTTAAATTTATCAAGTGATGATAATGATTATGAGTCATAAATGACCCTCAACCAAAATTGGAAACTAAACCTAATTTCCCTCAAGTTTAGTGCAAATTGTGAATCCACTTAACACATCAACCCTATGAACTTATAAAGGTGCAATTTCAATTTAGATTATAATTGAAGGACTTAAACAACTTTGGTAAAGTTCTAGACTCAATTGGGCATCATAACTATGCCAAAGTGGATGATATGACTCCCAAGCTTTTGATGAACTTCTAAAAAAGAAAAATTGATGATCTCACATGGGTATCATAATGCCTCTTTATGCAAATGAAAATGAGGACCATGTGTTTTGATTTGGATTATTTGTTTACACCAAGTTTTGAATTTAAACAATAATTTAATCTAGAATAAAACTCAACTGATTAATCACTCTTAGAATCTAAAATGAAAAGGTTGCTTGGTATTATTGGAATCCATATATATACATCATTTAAGATTATTTTAAGTGTTCATCCAAAATTAAATGTGCATTATATAGTAGGGTTTTTATACCCCCTTCTCTCAAATGACAATACTGTGACATGGACCTTGAGGTGCACCTCACACCAATAATACTTCCATGACAACTGGGGATTTATCTAAGATCTAAAAATTTTCTAAATTTTTTAGAGGAATCAATTACACAATGACTTTCATACCAAACAATGAAAAATAAAAGCACGTATTTTGGATTTATATCACTTATCTTATTGTAAAAAGGTCTAGTCTTTTTTGCAACCACTACATCCTACTATTCATTCAATGTAATTCGATGTCCAAATTGCCACTATGTACCATGTGAAACTTCAATTAGGATCCAAATGAAGTCAATGTTGGGAGGTGAAATCCTAGGTCAAAGCTTCCCTAAAGAACTTTTATGAGGTGATGAAGTCCCCCTCGCAAGTCAAGTATGCATAAAAACAAAGAAAGCATGAAAGGAGAAAGAATTTAGGGTTGTTTTCAAGGTCACCCAAACTTTGATGAGTTTTGGGGAGTGCTTTAGATAATTTTATTTACAATCCTTAGACTAGGCTACTTGAAATAGGAATGGCACTTTTTATTCCAAGGGTTCCCTAAAGGGGACAAATGGAAGAGCATACATGCAACATCCCTCTTTTTTCCAAACAAAAATTTAATTTAAATAACTAAGTGAATACAAAAATATTGAAAAGGTGAGTTCATTTTTAAGCCCAAATGGAAAATGAGGTGGTGTTCATTTTACCCCTTAGTCTTAGTTGTAAACTTTGAAAACATTCACCATAAACATCTAAATTTTTTGTTAAACACCAAAACAAGGTTCCTAATTGATTTTTAAGCACACAAAAGGTGATCTAAACATGTTCTTAGAAAATGTCAAGCTTGGTCCTATAACAAAAAATTTATCATGTCTTTTAACCTTGAAGCTCTTTTAGGTTTGAAATAATGAACTTTAAAAATAGAGCTCTCAGATCTGTGTTTTAAGAAAAACATAGTGACCAACATCAGTTATATAACCAATGATGGTTACACTGGCTAACCAATGATGTTTATCTAACCAAGATTGGTTATACCAATAGTGACTGATGATATCTATCCAACTGATGTTAGTTTTAATAAACAACGTCAGTTATTGTGTAAACCCATGATAAAGTAAAATGGCAAAACAAAGTTAGAAAATCAATTTAAAAGAGTTTTGATTATCCAAACAAAGATTTTAAAGATACAAAATGATATTATTCATCTGTGGTATGTGTTTGGTCCCATCGGGCATGCCATTATGTGATCTAAGAATTTAACTCAAGAGAGGATGGTTAGTATGGTGTTAGTTTCAAAATGAAAAATAAAATGAAATAAACACACTAACTAGCATAACATCTCTAGGCCTAGATACTAGGGAGAGCTTAGTTAACAAACATTAATAAAACACAATATTAAAATGTAAAATAAACCTTATTTTACCTCCCTTGGATGCTCCAAAATGCTTGTTGTAGTGGCTTACTTGGCTTGTGCTCATGACGTCCTTAGCAATAGAAGATTGGCTACCTCCATCTCTCCTTGGCACCTTTGGCTTGTGGCTTGGCTTGGATTGGAATCAATTTGGCATTATAACAGTAGTTTATTGAAGATTTTTAATAAATTATGCCTTATAACGTTGCATAATCATGTCTTATAAATGATCTTCATGGCCTCTCTATTTATAGATTTTTGAGAACCTCTAAAATCAACCTGAACTATCTATCCTGAGATTGAGATGTGTGTTTTAATATTAATTAAATTTTTGGGATTAAGTTTATAATTATACTCATCATGACATTGGAATAATGGGAAATTAATATGCATGGATAGCATCATGGAAGGCATTAATGAGGCATGGAGAGCATGAATCCTGATATTTGTGGTATTTATTGCCTAGGGATGTCTTCCCAAGCAATGAGATCACTTGATGATGTAGATATTCAATATTCATTTCTAAAACAAATTATTTAATAATTTTCCATGGAATTATTAATTAGTCTCTAATTTTTATTAATTAGCTCTTAAGCATGTTTAAGCACTTTGTGCACAAATTACTCAAATTGATCATAATGCCTTATTATTAGTCTAAATTTTTACTGGATTAGAATTGGAATTTGATGTTAGATGCATTAGATCTGTTATCCCATTTAGGATGTTACTAATAATAAATAATAAATTCATGTATCTTGTTCAAAATATTTGATAAGAAAGAGCAATTTAGAGCACCTAGGTGCAAAATTGGCATTTTGACTCAGATTGATCTGATCAAATTTAGTTGGCCCATAAATTACATTTCCCCATTTATGGACACCCTAGCCAAAATTATAAATTGAATATATCAATTTCAACTCATTTAATACATTTTAATGTTTTTAGGCCAAATTTTACACTTTGGGTGTAAATTGGTCAAAATCTTGATTGGAGGTTATCAATGGCCAGATTTAGGTGTCTACAGTTCCATGTGGATATATTATGGAAACCAAGTGTTTTATAACTTTAATAATAACATCCCCATTGGTAAATTTAGATCTAAAATAAGAATGATCATGAAAATGATGAATAGATTTTCTAGGAACTCAACCACTACATATGTAAATAAAATCTAGGTCCCCTTAGTCTATTTCAGGGTTGAGAAGAAAGTCACCCCTCCTCTTGGTGAAATAATTAGCTCTTGTTTGAGTAGATAGTTTTTTAAAATTAATTAAAAGATTAAGAACCAATTCCACATGATTCCATACCTTTTGGATTCCCTTCTTGCCAAAACCAAGATTCCCAACCTTAGGGAATGGTCACCTAATAAGACATAAATTATCTCATAGTATTACTCCAAGTTACATATCTTTAAGTACAAGGACCACATCCAATTCATATGTGATTGTGTTTATCCTACCCTTATTGAGGCCATCACTAATAATCTAATGTTAAGAGTTAGCCCCTTAATCAAAAATTCAATTAAGTCCATGGAAGATATATGGCTATACCTAGATTGTACCATCATAAAAACTGAAGGAATTCAAGGCCAACCACTTAGGTTACCCATCCATGCTTTCAATAAGCTATAAGAGTAAGAGGTAACATATTAATTATTCAATGGAATATATGGCTTATGCAAAATCAAGAAGAAAGGGATCCTCCACAACCTCCCAATTACTACTGGGAGGACCATATTCAAATAGTGGGAAAATGTTGAAGCAGCATCTAGACACATGACATCCTTCAATTTACAATTATATAAGCTAAGCCAGTGGGATCCCCAAGATAGGTTTAAAAGACACTTAAAGGCCAAAGGAATAAATGTGTCTTATGAGTACTATCTTGGCCCTTCTGGCCCAATGTACAAAAAGGCATCTTCATTCTCTGAGGTCATGGGGAGATTGAAGAAATACAACATCATTTTAGAATCTAGGATGATGAGGGAGCAAAAGAGAAGTGATGACATATGGTAACCAGGGCCAAGGTAGTATTAATTTTTAGGTAGTGCACCTTCCAAACCTCCTCCAACTCAATCACAAGAAAAGCCTAATATTAAGGCACAAATTAAGTAAAGGTCAATAAAAAGGAGACCTGATGAGATAGCATCATCTTCAACTGAAGTTGAGGAACAAGGATCACCAATTCAATAAATTCACATAGTAGCATTAGACCCTAGGGAGACCATTGAATATGCCCTCAAAATTCTATCACTAGCCTATGAGTCTAAAGATGAAGAAATGGAGGAGATAAAGGAATAAAAGGGGAAAGAAATATTTAACTTGGTTCTTGTGGATCCCCCTAAAAGAAAGGCTAAGCTAGAAATGGTCCCAGTAAAGACTAAGAAGCCTAAAGTGGCTTTCACCCACCCTTTGAGTGAATTCAACCTCTTTAGTTAAGATAACTTGATTTATGGACTTGTCATTCTAGAATGGTTCATCTTTGGTAATTTCCAAAAAATACCTAGTGTACAACATCCATGGTTTATGATGAAGACCATCAATATCCCAGTTCATGAAGAGGTCAAGCCATGGATCCTAGCTCTAAAAAATGAATATGAAAGTAGGATGGTTACTTTAAGAGAGTCAAGTGGGACACATATGGAGACCCCTAAACCATAAGTGACCCAATCCTCAATTGGTGTCAAATTTGACCCAATAATTACCAATTTATAGAGGGTAACTAAGAAGAAGGCCATGGTTGGTGAAGAGGAGTTCACATTCCAAAAGGTAGAAAATTTTATGGGATTAACTCTAGTTGGAGGACAAAATCCTCACCAAGAATTTGAAAGAATAAGCCATCTTATCAATCCAAGAAGATAGATTTAGGAAATTTGAGGATACCATGATTGATTTATTCAATTATTTAAAGTAAGTCAAGACCAAGTAAGATGCAATAAATAAATAAATTACTATGGATATAGGCCAATTTTTCTAATGGTAAGCTCAAGCTACCAAGTAAAGGATTTGATCAATGTCTTGACCAAAAATCAAATCCCTAAGTTCAAGATAGTTAGCCTAGCCCACCTAAATATGGTTATGGCTATATTAATTGATAATATCAATGCCTTAAGCATCTGGTGGAAGCAGATGGAGGAAATTTTTAATGACCTCAAATAATAAGAGGTTAAGATATTACACATTTTGGATAACATAATCAAAGAGCCCACAACCCTCAGTCCACTAGGCCTTATCACTGATGATGAGTTCAAACATAGAACTACTCAATTCATACAAGAAGTAAGGAATCAAAGACAAGGAGAAATAGCAATTGATAACAATAAGATCATGGGCATGCTTTTAAAATCAAAGGAAAATATAATAGATGTCAAGAACATCAAACAAGCTTTAGCAAGGGCTGAGAGGGTCTCAAGGGCCTAGAGAATCAAGAAAAATAATTGTTCATGAGACCTATCATTGATCTCCATCTTTTCAATGAATAGAATTATAGAATGAAGATCTTTCAGGGAAGGTAGAAGACTAAATTAGCACAAGGGTACCAAAGTCAAGCTAGTTGACTTAGGATATTCTATTGTATAGACATATTGTATATTTTTGAAAATAAAATATTTTTTTTGTAAAGGCATGCACAATTTTTAAAGCACATTGCCTATAGGTTAGTCATTTTATAAGGTCTAAAATGTTCTCAAAGAATTGTAAAAGGATATTTGTCCTTAATATTTGACTTAACTAATTGGCATACCTCATGAATTGTCTATATAAAGAGGTGTTGTCAAATGTAAATGAAGAGTGTTTTTAGATCCAAAACTATTTATAACTTTTGAGCTAATTAATATAAGCAGGGATTTCTACAAATTTTTCCCACATTTGTTTATGTGAATTACTATCAGGATTTCTCTCTCATTTGTCTGGTCTTATTTTAGATTTGAATAGTTCTTACAAATTTTGGATATACATATTTAAATATAGAGCTAATAATTTGTGTTAATGCTAGATTAGTTTTAAAAATTAGGATTACTTCATTTTATTTACTCTTCTTGCATCTAAGCTAATGTTATTTTATTATAGGGGTGAAATTTTTTAAATGAAATTGATTCTCATTTGTATATTTTCATAACTTCTTTAGATGTTTGCCTGATGTGTGATAGGATTTGAGCTTATGATAATTCATGTTACACATTGGTTAAATACATGTTTAGATGAAATTGGAGCTTTGTCATAATATTTGAAACAAAGATCAACAACACCTCTCTTATCTATCCTACCCTTCCTTTTTTTCCTTTTTTATCAATTTACCTTAGACTAGCTTCACTATGAATACTCATCTTGGTTTAGCTATAGACTTAGGTTTAATCATAATTCACTTTAAATAGCATAGATCATCTTCAAAATAAAATATTAACTATTGAGATACAGTGGCTCCCAACCACCAATTAATATAAATTTGTGAAATAGTCACTTGTTCTACCTCTATTCCACTAAAGATAGTAAGATTATCACAACCTGCAACTCATGCATTTGATTCTTTGGATTCATAAATGAGTAGTGTTTCTTAAACACTAAGAACCACCTATGATATACTTTTAGGCATTAATACCGTATTTAATAATCCTCTTGCACCTGAGCTATATTTTCACCCTTTACCAATAGGTTTTGTATCACCAATTTCATACTTTATGATGGAAAGAATGATCTTAAGTAACCTCTCTATTATTTTTATGCAGCATGCCTCGATTATATTTCTAATGATAAACTTTTGAAAAAAAATTCAAGAATCCTAAATGATTATCCTTTGAGATGGTTCTATGATCAACCCATGGGATTAGAATAATTATTCAAACCTCTAGCAGATCAGTTTCTAACACATTTATCACCAACATCACTAAAAAGATGTCATTTTTATAGTTTTCCAAAATCAACCAAGGAATCAAAGAGCCTATCAATTAATATGTTTTTAGGTACAATACAATGTTGTCTAGAATGACAAATCTAATGTCAGATAAAGATATTTAATATATCTTTAATAAAAGTTTTCTTATCCCACTACATGAGTCTATTATTTTAAATATTTTGATGACTTGTCACATATTTTCTAAGATCAATAAATTAAACTTATTTCATTGAATAAGCTTAAGTATGTATAAAACACATTGACTACATCTACTATCAATTTTCATATCAGACCAAGCTATAAGGTTAAACTTACAAATACTAAAAATGAAGGAACAATAATGGTCAATATAGTGTCACAAAAACCTAATCATCTCATCTTATCCAATGCACCTTAGAGACAATTTACATGATTACCTAAGTTGCTAAATTTGTTCCTTAAGAATCTTGTAAAGTGTCATCTCATATCTATTCCTCCTCCCTTAGAGGTTGATATGAGTTGACCTATACCAAAAGGATATTATGTAAATTGTTATTATGACTATCACTAATGTGTCAATAATTATATAAATAGATTTTATAAATTTAATCACAAGATAAAAGACCTCATTGATAGTGAACAAATCACCTTTGATGATCCTCTAAAGGATTTAGGGTCACAACCTAGCGATCATCAAAACTAGAAGATATTCAATAATCCATTATAAGATGATTCTAAGGATACACTAGAAGTGATAATGGTATATAATTCATATCCTCCTACACCACATTATGGACATCCATTATATGTTATTATTTGCATGATTACACACATAGTACCTCCTATAATTTAGAGACCTTTTATTAAATTTGATGATGGTTAAATTGTGGATGATGACTTATATCTTAACTAATTATTTATGAGAGCACATATTTATCATCAACCCAAACGTAGTGTTATGATTGATAATGGTTCTAGTGATAATTTATGTATGATGACATTACTTACACATTTTAGATACACACATGATTATTTATACCCTTTGACCAACATGATGAGATAATTTGATGGGAAAGCACAACATATTGTTAGTGAGATTGATTTACTTTATAAGTTGTTCTAGCACATGTGACCACACCATTTTTAGTTATACCATTTACAAAAGTAGTTTACATATTACTGTGATGAACTTGAATTCATAATATCCTCATATTACCTTCCACAATGCATAGATGTCTCAAGTATATTCATGCCAATAGGGTAATCATAGTTTTAGGGATTCAGTATGAGAATCCACTACAATAAGAGAAGTTTATTCCAAGATAGATAATTATACAACCTATTAAGGTTAATCATGATAGAAAGGGGAATAAAAAATTAATTTCCTTTCTTAGTTGGACAATACTTGAGAGGTAATTATATCAAATGTATATATGGGATTCCACTGAGCACTCATCTACACCTACATGGCCCAGTTAATTACTAAGAGAAGATAACCATGTTTTAAAAAGGGTATAAAGACTCATAATTATGTTTTAAATTAATAATTCACATAGCATTAAGAAATGGGTTCCATGAAAAACTATTGATTCACAACCAAAGAGTCTTATGAGGTATAGGCATAGTATCATAGATTTTATAGTTCAAGATTTAGCACATATACATGATCCTTGATAGTATGACTAATTTGGTGTACCCTAAATTGATTCTAGATCACCCTATGATCATCTCTTAGATAGGATCATTATTTATCCCTCTCTTCCCTAAAATTAAACAACATGCAAAAATATAAAAGAATAAAAAAATCAAGAAAATACAAAAATATTCAATTAAAACAAAAATACAAAAAAATATTACCCATGGACATGTTTAATATATTTTGATTATATGTTATTTAATATATGTTAATATATAGTATATCATTTCATTTATTTTCACAAATATGTTTCATGAATACTTAAGTGTAATACATGCATACATTTTATGCATGATACATGAGCCTACAGATGTTGGACCTTTTCCTCTACCCACTAACACACTACATTGGGGACATCCACTTCATTGATCAAAATTGATACATGTTACATTATTTTATGATCACTTTAAATTATGATGTTGAGATTGCATATTAAATCTTACATTTCCATACTCATGCTTACATATTACATAGTGTGTTAAATATGATACCTTACATGACATTTTGCTAACACATACATGTCGTAAATAATATGATATGCTTATGTTGGTTTTTTTTATTTCTTTTATTCATCTTATCACATGTCTTACTTGAGCGTAATTCTTGTTTTCTACCTTGTTTTGATTATGGAACATTCAAACATGTTCTTTCTTTTTGTCATAGTGCCCCTCAATGTTATTTATTTAGTGTGTGAACATTTGAACATCTCCTCCCATTGAGTGTGTTAAATTTTAACATGAACTTTTTTTATGGTCTCCTTAGACCTATTTAGTGTGACATTAAGTGCTCCTGTGTGTGCACGCTTGATTATTTATTGATTTTTTTCTTGTTACCATAGACATTATCATGATCCATATCATGCATCTTAAGGATTGTTGTGATTGGATATGAAGAGATTCATTAATATATATACTTAGACATGATACCACTATATTCTTGATTATTACATTATTGATATAGATATGACATGGTTATCTTATCCTTTTAAGATAAGGTTACTACCATTTTATTTTCCCTTTATTCAAAAGGGGGGCATATTAGTGGGGGCATGTTATAAATACATGAGTCTAGACATGTACACCTAGATAAAATGACATAATTTGATATGGTTGACATGATTTATATATACACTTGGGATAGAATATTGTGCATTTGACACTAATTTTCACAAATTTGGGAGAGTTTTTCAAATTTGAGACAGATGTTATATATAACTTATAGAGTAGAGATTAAAATTTGATAGATACTTCATCATGAGACACATTAGAGGTGCATATGTCATGAAATTACACCAAATCATAAATACATATTCATATTATACACCATTTATAGAATATTTAATGAGGGGGCATAAATAGGGTTCATTCTTTTATCACCACACGTTAATGCACCGACCTTTCCAAGATGCACAAATTGAGGTTTTTAATTATCTAAAACATTTATCTCCCTTAATTAGTGACATCAAAATTTAAAACCCTCAATTTCCTTAACATTACTCCTCTTTTCATATTGATATGGTTACACTTCTTGACCTTGGATTGATTGGATAGATTATGTATATACTTAAGTTATGCAATTAATATTTTGGGCTCTCAATGCACTTGGAACAACTTAAACTTGCACCATATTAGGGGAATGATAACCCTCCAATTCCCCTCTTCACATCTCCAAGGTTTAGTTTTGAACCTCTCTCTCCAAATGTTTCAACAAGGATGCATCATCACAAACTCAAATAACCAATGGGTGTTTAACCCTAAATTATATTTTTTATACAAGGATACTATAGGGTTAAGAATATATAAATGAATAAGATAAGGGTGATAAATATATTTATAGTAGGAAAATTAATTATTAAACTTAGATAAATAATATTTTGAATTTATGATACTGAGATATGTTAAAAATAGAAAATATGACTATTAATTGATATTGAAATAAATTATAAATAAGAGTGCTTAGATAGTTTTATTCTATATATGTAGATTTGGATTGAAACATGTTGGAAGTGGACTATGTCAGGATTCTAATACAGCCCTTAGATTCTATAATTTTGAATTTTTTGGCCTCAAACGCGTGCATCAGATCCAAATAGTTAAGTTGATTTTGGTGTTTGAGTTGGATGCAAGTGTCTAGTATGGAATAGTGGTTATATTTGGATGCAACCACTTGGAGCCTTATCATTTTTATGTCACCTTTCCTCTAATGTGTAAAAATTATGTACATAGGGTATCACTCTTTTTCAAATGATCTAACCCTATCTTCTTCACTCTTGGAGTAGATGTGAGAAAAATGAGTTAGTAGGAGCATGGTATTGAGCTACCCCAAGGACCCCTATATCAATGGTCACCACCCATATAACCAATAATCTAAAGAGGTATTCACACCTATGTAGTTCTCCCCTACGTTTTGTCTTGTGTGTGCATAAAGATGTAATATGTGATAAGTAAGTACATAGAGTGACCTAGCTTATGACTTATCAAATATGGCTCATGGGATACTCCTTCAATAATTTATACTTATGGGGATATTGATCCTATGCTTGATATGGAAATAAATATGAATAGAGAAAGTTTTCTAACTTGAATTCTTGATTGAATGCTTTTGGTAAGTTAATTTTTGAGTTCCTAGTATTTTCTAAGTGAGGAATGAATGAAGGTTATTCTTGTATATATACCAATCCCATTTAAAAATATATCACACTAAATCACTTAATATGACCTTTAGGATATGTTTCATTTGAAAATTGGATAACGTTTGGGCACTTGATACTTAGTTTGAAAGGGGACACTAATGCCAACATAGGCATCTAACTAGGATACAAGTGTTTGGGAAGCTAAAAAATAGTTACATGTCTAAAATTTATAGAGGGTGCTAATAAATAGGTTTATAACATTTATAAAAACCCCCTTAGTTTTATTTAGGTGAATCTAATTTTTAGTCTTGGTAAATATGAAATTTTCAAAAAAAAATGCCTTTTTAAATTATCTATATAATTGTCCATCTACATAGTTAAAACATATAAGTTATGGGATAAATTTAAAAAGAGTATATAAATTTTCCTAAACCTTAATATTATTGAATATTTTGATTCTTATTGAATATCTATGCAATTTTTATTAAAAAAAATATCAAATTGAGTGTGTATGCAAAAGTTATAGCCTCTAAAAATTAGTGTTCAGTTGCATCGCATCATGCCATTAGGTGGTAGCATGTTGTTTCTCAGAAGCATTTTCAACCTAAAAACATGCTACCACTTAGAATAATGCCAAAACTTGAATTCATCTTGAATATCTATAAAATTTCAAAAAAAAATCCTCAAACTAAATTCATTTCTAAAAGTTACAGCCTTCAAAAATTGGTGTTCAATTGCATCACGTCATGTTATCAGGTAGCAGCATGATACCACCCAAAAGCATTTTTCTACTTAGAAGGATGATTCTACCTAATAACATACTAAAATTTAGATTCCTTATATATATATATATATATATATATATATATATATATATATATATATAATTTTAAAAAATCACCTCAAATTGAGTTTGTATGCAAAAGTTATAGCCTCCAAAAGTTGGTGTTCTAGTTGCATCTCATCATGCCATTGGGTAGCAGCATATTGCCACCTAGTAACATGATGTAAGTTGGATTCATCTTGAAAAGATATACAATTTTTAAAAAAAATCATCTCAAACCAAGTTCATATGTGAAAGTTATATCCTCTAAAACTTGGTGTTCAGTTCCATCATAGCATACCATTTACTGACAACATGCTATCAAGTAGTAACATACTACCGAGTAACAACATGCTACCAAGTAGTAACATGTTCCGAGAGATAACATGTTGCTAAGTAATAGTATCATGATGTTACTAGGTGATAGTAATATGATGTAACTAGATGGCATTAATGATATGATGTGAAGTAATTGAATGCCAACTTCTTGAGGATGTAACTTTTGTATACAGATTGAGATTGAGACAATTTTTTTTTAAATTAAATATATCTTCGAGAAGAATTCAAATATGTAAAAATATTTAGGTTTAGAAAAGTTTTTCAAACTCTTTTTCATTTATACCAAAACCTATCTATTAGGTAGCCTCAATATTCAACTTGGCAATGAGGTAAAGAATGAGACTTATATGGTAACCTTTATGAACATATATACTATATATATATAAGGCTAATCACATGGATTCTTCCATAATTATTATGAATGATTGGTGAGTCAACCCAAAAAAAATTTGCATCCCTAAATTTTAGGTGAATGGGTCCTATGTACTACTAAAAAATCACCAAAAACAATTTCCCAAAAAGTGAATATTCATGAATTAATGAATATTCACAACTAAAATTTACCTTGATAGCATTTTTCATAGTATATAAGGCTTGGTAATAAAAATAATGGTGATTAGACTTAGAGAAAGTAATTTATCACAAAGCAATAGTTAATGTGAGATTTTCAATAATGATAATGTTTTAAAACTGAAGGGTACAATCATGATAGGTATTTTCCAAGTGTACAAGAGTGAGGTGCTATATCAATCAGAGTTATTATCTAAATTTTCCTTCCTTAATCTAGTAATGAAATTGCTAGTTTAAATGAAAGAAATATGTACATAAGAGTGTATAATACATTGTTTTAGTATATTTTTTATTCATTTTTCTAATAAAATTAAGTTACTAAAAATAGAAATGATACATGGTTTAAATAATAATACTTTTGATGGGACATGTGCATCATTAATTAAGTGAGGTAGTAGTTCCTTTTTGGGCAAAGAAGGGCTACATGAACACAAGAGATAACCTGGACAAGATTGGATTAATAAGATAGATGAGTGGATTAATTGATACAAGATCAGTTCTAAGAAGTGGTACACTTATTTAAAGGGTGTTATCAGAGGTTCTTAAAACATCAAAACATGTTAAGGATGAGGATAGCTAAGTTTTAATCAAGTGCACAGGATAGTGCAAAGAATGCATGTTTAATAGGGAAAGCAGAAGCATAATAGTGATGAATTATCATGTGTTAGATAGGAGTTAAGAATAACCATTACTTCATTAAAATTTATAGAAAATAAATTATAATGAAATAATCCAAACATGAAAGTGCACACAAGGAAAAAAAAATACAATAGGTAACCATAACCAAATAGTCTATATTGATCTCAACAAAGTTTGAACTCTCTTCTTCATACAAGAATACATATATATAGTCATTTATATTCTCTAAATATTCACATTATTATCGTACATTGGTGCCAAAAGAGGATACTATTCATCTTTTAATCTTATTACTAGTCATGAAGGATAGGACAAAATACATATAGCCAAAAATTGAATACATAATGCATGAATATCAGAAGAATATCCTGGATAGTTTCACTATTTGATTTCTTCTCCCAACACTTTCTCAGAATTAAAATGTTGTCTCATCCTAAAACAACATTTTAGGATCACCTAAATGTGCACACAGGGTAGAAGCTAAGGAAATGGTTAGACCAATAAGATTCACGATAATCATTCAAGGCACCATTTCTGATTTTTACCTCTTGTGCTCTACTTTGCTACCCTTTCAGGGTTTTAACTAAGTATCATACCAACCTATCATAATTTTGGATTTTTAATAGTTTGGTGTAATCAGATGGCCATCCTTTATGGGTTTTCAACCATCCTATCCCTACTTGTCTCACTAGTCATCCCCAATACAAAATTGTTTTATAAAATTTTCAAAAATTTTGCCTTGCATAGTACTTAGCTTGAAGGAGGTGGAATTGATGTAGATAATGACTATTCAACATGATCCCTGGCCCTAGACTATGTATCCTTACACTATGTGATGACTTACTAGAGCTCAAATAGTGGCTTGTAGATTAGAATGTTGAGGATGTGGGTAACCTCACTGTAGAATGGAGAGAGGTTAAACTTGTATGTATGCCAATCGATCATAACTTCCTAGACCATGAACATTAGGATGTGAATTAGTGTGTGATAGCTAATAAGTTTTTTTAGGTCTAAGTTATCAATTATGCTCATGGTTGATCTAGTATTGTTGACTCTTATCTAGATCTCTCCTCTCAGCTACTCCAAAAAATTTATGTGGCATTGGGCCTAAAGACCTATAAATGAAATATGTAGAAGGTCACTTTGATAGTTAATAATTTTGTCATAGATATTATCTCTTGCATTTAACAAGTCATAGAAATCTCTATCATTCTCATCCACTAAATTGGTGTGGTTTACCATGGTTATCTTGGTAGTTTTAGCTATAGTAAAATCTATGCTAAAACTAGTGAGAGAGTCATTAAGGTGTTGCTTTCAATCCAACAAACTTCATATGACTTGATGTACTTGTAGGGTTGTAATGTCTAACATGATCTAGTACTCTTCTAGTAAGGTTATCAATGTGTCTACCTTAGTATTCATAATATACCAACTACATGAAGTTATTGGGCTATATACTAGTCCTTAGTGAACTCAGAGACTAATCTCTTAAGCCTACACTAGTCAAACATATATTGGTCCTCGATTGCTTGAGTAACCAAATCCAGGTAAGTATCTTGAATAATATTCATAGCTTCATGAAGGTGATCCTTCAACTCTATGTTTTCCACCTTAGATTGATCCCTTTATTTCTCTAAGGAGATGGCCTTTTGTGCAATTAATTCCTAAACAACTATTGTGCTCTCTAATTACTTTTTAGGGGAATCTTTGAGATGTCTATGGAAGACTCTTACTTGATTAGAAGTGTAGCCAATGTACTTTTGGATGATATAGGGTTTGGTTTTGGCATTATGTAAATGGGAGTGAGAAGGTGGTACATTTAGCACTAATTATTAAGACATCCTAGCTAGACACCTCCCAATGGCATCTCAAGTAGCTACAGATTTGTTAGAGCTATAAATGGTGCTTCTTATTATGCAGTCTACTCTGATTAGACATGAGGTTGTGCTGGTACTTGTTGCTATTATGATATGGCCTCTACTACCATCTTGATTTGATATGTAGTGTCTTCATTCTACTTGCATTTTACTTCCTCCTCCTCTTTTTTCTTCTTTAGCTCTTGCTACATAGATTACAGCTTTGCCTATTCCTCCTAGGCCTTCAATTTCTTTGCCTATTCTTCTTCTTCCTCTTTATTCTTTTTCTCTACCAAGGTCATATCCTTGTATTTCTCTTGTGTTTTATAGGATTATGTTTGTGATTGTGATTGTGCCTATGCCTATTGTTGATGTAGGTATTCATCTTCTTCCTCTTTTTTTCATGCAGCTTCTTCTACTTGCTATTGTATACATTTTTTAGCTTCCATGGTATACTATCATTGGGATTTTACATCCTATTTTCTTTTGTCTTCCTATTCTACCTTCACTTTGGTAGTTATTTCATCTTTATTTTCCTTCCTTGATCTCTCCTCTTGCACTTTATGGGCCACATTAGCTTCTTCTTGTACCTTTTTATCCATATCTATCACCTTATATATATCATCATCTACATTCTTAGCCTTTTATGTGGCCTTGACTTATTTATCTTTATGAGAGGCTTTTTTTTGTTTCACTTATTCTTGATTTCTCTTTTTTTCCTCCTTCCTCACTCATTTTTATACTGCATGATCTACTTCTTCTTTTGAGGATTTTTGTTCTTCTTATGTGGGTTTCTCTAGGGTGAGCTCTTAAACCTCTTGGGCTTGGAGTGACAGTGGTGAATCACTTGGTCACACTTTCAAGCTATAAACTTGTGCCTTCCTCCTCCCAAGAATAATCAATCTATATTTTGGTGGTGTTGTAGTAGAGGAAAGGGTAGGTTGTGCTTCTTGTGTAGTGGTTGGTCTTCCAAAGGTGCACTCTTCCAGTGTAGGGGAGACCCTAGCCTCTCACCTTGTTTGAGGTCTATAGATTAGTGATTTGGGTGGACTCTCTAGAAGGGGTGAAAATATTTCCTCATCTATGAATGTCAATACATTTTTAGGATGGAAAAATTTGATCCTCCTTTATAGCTACTCTATTTCTTCCAAAATGGTATCAACAACAATAGAAGGTGGGCAAGATGGGAGGTTTACTGACAATTCTAGGAGAACCTACTTCTGCACTTGAACTATATGCACAACCTTATAAAATAAAAATTCCTTCTCCTCTTCCTTGTCCTAAAAATCCCTAGCCATGTTTGCCATCATGCCCTAGTAGAATTCTTGCTCATTTGTTCCCATCTAGATGAGGTTGCGTGAACTCATGATCTAAGTGACTTTTGGTTCATCCATATAGGTGGTTGTGTTATGTGTCTTGAATTTCAAGGGAAGGGACATCGAATGATGTTATTATTTGTGCTTTCCCTTCTAATACTATGATTTGGTATCTTCCTCTAGTTTCTATGTTGTAAGGATGACTACACCAAGTTGTATGGCCTATAGTGAAGTTGTACACCTGGATATGAAAGGTTTTTCTCTATTGAATTTGTCTTGTATCATGTCCATTATTACAAATAAGGGGAGTGGTTGGAAGGGTGATCATATAAACTCATTTATGTTGATGAACACACCCCATAGCAACAAAGTGATAGATATGTGTTGACCCAAATATTACATGATGTCGAGTGGCACTCAGGGATGTGTTTCAATCAGCTACAAACACTCTTCCCATCAAGATTTGAATTTTCTCTAATATGTTAGGGCTTCATGATTTTGCATCTAGATGAGATTTTTAAATTATTTCACTATCCAATAGTCTATGTTATGGTGTACTTCTCCCTCTAGGGACTTCTATTGAATAAAGCAAATTAGGAAGATGAGGAACTAGTATTGAAAGGTTTGCCTTGGAGAGGTTTAATACTTCTCAATGTTAGTGAGTAATTCCTAAATGAAGTACTCTATACAATTGAATTTATCATTTCTATGGATCATCTGGTGGGTGAATTCCATGATGTCTTTTGGTATTTGTTTTACAAAATTGGTCATCTGCCAAAATCTCTTGGTGGTGCATTTCATAAGGATTCACACTAGTTTGTCTAGGATTTCATCAATGGGAATCCCTCTATTAATTTTCACATACAAATCATGAAATTATTGTAAAATGGGAGGCAATTTTGTCTTGTAAGGAGACAGGGAGTCTCTTTGTGCAAGCATGCCCAAATATCAGGCCATGACTTTTGTATTGATTATAATGGTGACATCTGGGTCAAGATAGATGTTGTCATCATTATATCGACTGAGTAATACTTGTATGATCTCTCCTAAGTCACCAAAGGTAGGAATTCATAGTATGCACTCAACATATATGCTATGGAAATGGTGGAGATCTACTAGAGTAAGCAGTTATGTAACATCAATAGGGTCTAGACAAAACAACTTTTGATCTACTTACCAGAGATAGTCAAATGGTTTAGGGTAATTAAACTTAGTTTTATTGAGCACCATGTCAATACTCATTACCTATTTTTGAACCTATATCATACCCTTGATGATCCTTGAAGTATCCATATCTACTGAATTGATGGAATTATAATGTTATCTACTTTTTGCACAAGAAAACTAGATTGGTCTTTTTAATTGTAGATTGTGAAAAATATACACAAGGATGAAATGATGACTTGGGTATATGAACTTAGCCTTTATAGATTTGGCACCTCATAGATTATTAAATAAATTTCATGATTATATTTCCATTCATCATAAATTCAATGGTGGATGTGGAAATTCTCTATCTGATCTAGAAATTATGACAGTTATTCATTGGCACATATGTGGAGTTATGCTTTTATACTCTTTGATATTCGTATGGGGGGCATGAGTAGATAGTGTTAATAGGATGCCATTTTTTTTAAGATCACATCAAGAAACCCTTGGATCTAGAATTTACTTGTTGGTGGATGTCCATTATATGATGGAGATCTTATTGATGGGACATTTTTGTACCTTTCTTGAATTTAATTTCTTTCTTTCTTTCTTCTTTGACATCCATGATGGCACACATGGATCCTTCTATGCACAACTACTTGATATATTTATTCCAAATATTTTTGAAGAGATCATCTATAAATATACACAAACAAAAAAAGAAACACAACAAACATGCAAATACTGGGAAATCCTAATCTACTTGGTGATACTCAGCACCCACTCACTTTGCCAAATGATATCAATTAAATATTGGTGGTAGGGCTTAAAATTATAGCCATTTACCCACCCTGGTAAGATCATTCCCTAAATATATCTTAAAACCATGGATCCTTTCTACATTAGGTAATGTATAATATAGGGTCCTTTCTAATGAATTTGTAACTTGCCCAAAAATGCTCTGAAATGACTATCATATAGTAAGATTGGTTGATCTTTATGAAATTCTTTCTTGCACAAATTCCTATCATACCATGATTTTTGGATCTACTTGTGCACTTCTTGGATCCACACTACTATATGTCTATACTCATCCATCCTATTTATTTCAAATAACCTATTATTTAGAGAGCCATGATCCCCTGGTCTCATGACCATGGTAATGCACAGACTAGGTACTAAGTATTCCATCGGTATGATTGTTTTAAGCCCATATACTAACTAGAAATGCATAAAACCTATGGCTTTTTTACAGTGTATGTGATATGCTAATAAAATCAAAGGAATTTAATATTCCTAGTCATCCTTATTGACATCATAGATTTTTATCAGCATTATACCTAACATTTGGTTGGAAGCTTCTGTTGTCATCAAATTGTGCACCCGAGGACACTCTACGAGACTCCTTTAATTTGATGCAACATGGAATCATCTCTAAAGTTGTGGGTGAACTTGTAAGAGATATGAATCTCTATATTATGAGGGATATCTCCCTAGATTCGTCTCTAATTGCTTATCACCTAATCTAATGCTTATTTATGGGGAAAGGGTTAGGAGTTTGCATGAAAAGGAAACTACACTAAAGGGGTGATACACCAAGATATATCCCACAGATTTTCACACTCCTACTAAGAAACAAAGCTTTTCAAGACCAATTATAGGCATTGAAGGATCCTAACATAGTCTTTCAATGTGAAGGTAGGCATACATAGGATAATCAACAAGATAATTGATCTATGGGTAGATTACACCATAGAGATAATTTCATACTTGAAAAATAACCTAGTACCTTCATACACTTCACATGACTTATTAAAATTAGAAATATTACTTAAACATGAATGATAAAGGGGAGTAAGGATGACACCATCACTTATCTCCAATAAACATCACTCACACACTTAGATAAAATGTTCTTAAGTCAGAATCAAACTTGTATTTCAATGTTGAAAGATAAAATGCAGTGTCATACCAGTAGGGCCTTGCCATACTAGTTGTGGTCTCCTTTGTTTTCTCTCATTATATCAATGTTCATGAAGACTTGTGTCCCATATTTAAACCTTTATTGAATCATTTTCCAATATGATCTTTATATAACATTCACATATCTCATCTTTGCTAAATTATCCTCATGTTTGACTAAGATAGAGTCACTTATTCATGCTTATAGGTCTGAGTTAAAGCTTTGTTTAATGGATTTTAGGCCTTATCTCCATATTATTTAGGTTATAAACCATTTTTATACCTTCCCTTACCTATAGACCTTCAAATCATGCATCAATCCCATGTTTTTGTCTTTAAAGAGGACACCCCTAACTTGACTAGACTAAGACCCTGTTTATGCCTATACATGCATATTCCTAGTCCACCTGTAAGTTGTCAAGGGCTATTTGGATCATGGTAGTGAAGGTAAGAAGGTTCATATCATGGTGGTGGAGGTAAGAATATTTACTTGACCAAACTCCCATACCTTTTCCATACCCTTTAAACATGGACTATGTTTCAAGCTAACCCACTAGTCTAAGACATCTTTTGCCCTATTTGTAGCCTTTCATGTGAGAATATGGCTTAAAAGAGTGTATAAGTCCTTTTAGTTAACCTCCTACCATCATATTATATTCATTTCCCTCACTTTCATGCCCTATTTTAGTTTATAAATTGATTTCACTCATGACTGAGTTAACACCCTCAATACTTCTGACTATAGGTGTATTTTCTTAGACCTATAAGTTGTATTTAGGATCATTTGGATCACGATAGTGAATTTTAGAGATTTTTAAGGTTCTATTTAGCTTAATAGTACTCATAATAGGACCCTAGTTTATTTTTGGGAATCTTCAACACTATCTTTTTCTGTCAATCATTAAAAAATTACCTTCATTGTATACTCTACCCTATGTACAGACAAGGGGTAGGCTTAAAAGGTCATTTCATATAATAAAATTCTTATTCATGACCTAAGTGCTCAGGACTCATTTTTCATTTTTTTTAATTATTTTCCCTTGCTAGAGTAGGTCTAGATTCATTCATGCATAGTGTAGGTGGTAGCCTCCTTCCAAATCCTATAGACAACACTATCTACTTTTAGTGGTTCACTAACAACCTTTGAAGGTCTCAAAAACAATCTCATTCTTGTCCTTTCAAGCTAAAAATTGGCATAGTGGATTGTTTTTAGGTAGGAATAATAGGCCAAATAATTAGATGCATTGAGAAACCATTTGGTTATGCTATGCACTAATCCAAAAAACCCCAAGGACCTCTGTTTGGTCCATTTATGGACTGAGAGGACAAAACATAGTCACTTAATGTTTTGAAAGAAAATCCCACTTATAGTCTATTCTAGTCTTTATGACATGAAATCCATGACTCTTAAGAATTATATAACATAAAACATACATCCCACCATGTATTTTACCATTGACACCTTCGTACCAACCTCTTGAAGTTAGCATAAGTTGATTGTGAGCAGACTTGGCAATGAACAAGGAGATTAGGTAATTTGGCTTTGGAGGAGTATCATAATTTCATCTTTCACAAGGGAATCCAATGAAAAAAAAATTAAAAACATGAACCCAATAATATTATACATCTTCAAGAGCTCCTTCCATGTTGTAAAACTCAGGCTTTACAGCCATGTCTGCCAACTTTGAGAAACAAGCACATTTTGGAATCCTCCTTCAAAGACATTGAAAGAGAAGTGTTGGATGATTTAAAAATAATTTATATGACTATATACCTACATAAAAATATCTCCTTAAACTCACATATCTCCCTGGATTCATAAAAATAAGAAATCGATGCAAACTTACACCCCTCTTGAATGCAATTCCATAAAAAGCTTCCTGGAGTGTAAATAATTATTCATAAATGAGGAGGAACAAATATGATACTTATTATTATGAAATTAAATTTCACTAAAATTAAAATCAACCCCTAGAATCACTCTTTCCAATTCCACTTGTAACTTCTATAGTGAATGATTGAATCTGTACTTCCTTGGCTTGCCAATAGAAAATGAAGGAAAAGAAGTTGTAATGGATATTATATGAAATTTTATGGAAAAAAAACATGAATATGACCTGTGGGGAGGTGAATAGACACTCCACCATGTTTTCAACTAATGATGGACTTGATAAGTCCGTACAAGTGCCCAAAGGGGCCTATTTTTTAAGAAAACTACCATTTCATCATCATAGCAGACTTGTAACTACCACCTTACATGATTATGACATAATTTGACCTCCTCCACGTTCTCATCCACCTTAGAAACAAATATTTTAATTTTTAAGTCCTCAAAAGTCATTTAATCAAGCTAAAAGGTGGCCAAATGACCTTTTTAGCACCTAAAACCTAGCAAGTGGTCAATTTATGAATTGTAAACACATTAAAACCTATCAAAGACCATTTTAAAACATTTATAAAATAAATTTAGAATTTGAATAATTTTTACCATAGTTTACCAATGTTTACTTTTGTTGACTAAGCCAATACAAGGAGAATGGGTTTCAACAAAAATGAGGGAAAGAGTAAGTGAGACATGTATGACAATAGATGACCCCATAAGACACATTAAAATTTATCTAAAAGTTTAAAATAGTAGGGGTTGACTAAAATTTGACTTGGGGTCAAATTTGGTCAACATTCTTGGTGATTCCCAAGGGTGGCATGACTATTATGCCTAAGACCAGTTACCTAATCCTTCTATTGGGTATAGATTCATGCATATGAGCACTCTAATTGACTTAAAAAAACCTTTGGATCAAGGGAAACAAGATGGTTGACATGCACACACAAAATCAAATACACACACCAATAAAAGGAAAGAATAACACCTATGCCATGAAGTACTTAGGAAACATAAGACAACTAAAACAAACCACTCTAAAGTGTACAAACTAGATATATAGATATGATCCTCCTGGATCAAAAGGAAAGATTTTCATACCATCTCCTTTAAGTTAACTAAAATAATGTTCAAGCTACCACTTAGGACTTATCCTTGTTTGTTCAAAACTTTTCTTACTTTCCATGGTGCTTGCATTGACTTCATCTAGTTTCACAGCCAAGAACATGTGTTTAATATAAACATACTCCTCTTAATTGGTTTATATGTCAACCATATTCCTTGGTTTAAGTGGTTTTCCATTGATTATACACTCATTTTTATCTTCACATTCAACCTCAACCTCAAGTTGTTTTTCATCGTGAAGGTTGTATTTATTTTGAAAAGGAAGTTCTCCATCAAACTTTGGTGATTCTAACAACTGAATGCATGGGAGAGGTTATTCAAAAAAATTCTCAAGATATTCATGAATTGAATATGCATCATCCAAGCTCAAGCAAAAATTTTCAAAATCATCCCAAAATGCCAACTCTTCATGGTCAATATAAAGGACTAGAATTTCATTAACTTTCTTACCAATCTCTTTTGGAGCATCATGTTGGCTAGTGGGTACCACTTCTTCATTTTGTGTTGCAAGTAGATCATCATCATCATCATCTTCCATGAAGCAAGGTAATTCATCAGTCCATTTAAGGTCTACTTCTTCTTGTCTTTCCATTTAATGGCCTTATTCTCCCAAAACCTTTATTGGCTACTCTATATCATCAGCTCCTTGTTCAATATGTTCAAGTAACGTATCTATAATGGCATCCTCCTAAAACTCTTCAGTTGATGTGAAGGAAAAAGAGAAGAAGTACTTGATGGAAAACCTTTAGGTTCTTTTTAAACCTTGTTCACATAGTTTTCTTCCCTTTAAAATTTGACAAGAATGGGACCTTATTTGCTACTCTTTCTATGTGCATCCCTTTACATGAGGTTTTGTTCTTTTGATGTGAGGCAAGGAATAGATCTTTCTTGTGCTACTAAGGCTTGACAACCTCCTCCATCATCACACACAAAATGACATTGAGATTTTCCCCAATGATCTAAATGTTCTTCTCATTGAACTAGGTTGGTATGGACTAGAATAATAGCCTTTGTGGATGGAATGGAATTAGGATTATAACTATTAGGCTACCTGTTAAAAACTTGATGACCTTGGTGATTGTATTAGGGATTGGATGGAGTACTTACTTGTAATTGAGCTTGTTTGAGCTAAACTTGTAATGACCTAATCATTTCATATTTGTATATAGCATTATCCACCTTTTGAGGTGTGATTATAGACTTGACATTGGCATTGGGAACTTTATCTACACTTGGGGATAATTTCCCAGCTAGTATAAAACTATTCTCAAGTTTAATAGCTATCTCATATGCATTAGGTAGAGTAAATCCTACCATTACCTGCAACATTATTTCCACATCAATATCAATGGCCTTGAGATAAGTGGGGAACACAAAGCTTGGAGGGGATCTCATGATAGGTGGCAACCTATGCCATGTCCTTTGAAATATTTCATTAAAATCTCCAATAGATTCATTAGTATTTCTCTTTATTACATTCAGATGATGGATTAGTGAAGTGTGATCACTCTTATTATCAAACTTATTCACCAAAAAATCTCTAAAGCCATCCCAACAAGTGATGCAACTAGTTCCCAATGTCTTATACCAATCAAGTGTTTTACCTTTTAGAGACATGGCAAGTAGCTTAATAGTTATGTTGACTTGACTGATATTGTGGAAATTGTAAAAATTTGAGATGTCCCTAATGTGTTCAGATGGGGTAATAGGACCTTATCCATTGAATCTAAGGGATTTTTGGTAGCATTAAAAGGAATAAAGTCATATACAGGAAGACTAATTCGATTTTGGGTATTCAAAGCTAAGAAAGCATGTTTCCTATCCATCTATTCTTCTTCTTCTTGACCATGAAATATAATTTGGAAAACTTGATCTACAACTAGATATACTCTCCTTTTAGATTCACCAAATGTTGGATTATAAATACTTATTAAACCTTCAGCTTGTCAAGACCAGCATTCAACTTGACATGGAAGTAATTGGGACCATCTGTCCCACTGGGTGTGCCAAAATTGTTGTCATCAAATTGTGCACCTAAGAGACTCTATGAGACTCCTTCAATTTGATATAATATGGAATCATCTCTCAAGTTTTTGATGAACTTGTAAGAGAGATGAATCTCTAGATTATGAGGGATAGCTCCCTAGATTCATCTTTAAGTGTTTATCACCTAATCTAATGCTTGTTTATGGGGAAAGGGTTAGGATTTTTCATGAAAAGGAAACTACACTAAAGGGTTGATATACCAAGATATATCACATAGACTATTACAATCCTACTAAGTAACAAAGCTTTCCAAGACCAATTCTAGGCATTGAAGGATCCTAATATAGTGTTTCAATGTGAAGGTGGGAATACATAGGATAATCAACAAGATAATTTATCTAGAGGTAGATTGCACACCATAGATATATTTACATACTTGAAGAGGATCCTAATACATTCATACACTTTACATGACCTGTTAAAATTAGAATTATTAATTAAACATGAAGTGTAAAGGGGAGTAAGGATGACACCATCACTTAACTCCACTAAACATCACTCACAAAATTAGACAAAATATTCTTAACTCAAAATCAGACTTGTATTTTAATGTTAAAAGACAAAATGCAATATAATAGCAGCAGGGCCTCACCATACTAGTTATGGTCTCCTTTGATTTTTCTCCTCCTATCAATGTTCATGAGGACTTTTGTCCCATCTATAAACCTTGATTCAATAATTTTTTAATATGATCTTGCTAGAGCATTCAAATATCACATCTTTATTAAATTATCCTCATGTTTGACTAAGATAGAGTCACTTATTCCTACCTATAAGTCTGAGTTAAAGATTTTTTTGATGATTTTTAGGCCTTCTCTCCATGTTGTTTAGGCTATAAACCATATTCATACCTTCCCTTACCTAGATACCTTTTAATCATGCATCAATTCTATGTTTTGTTATTTAAGGAGGACACCCTTGCCTTAACTAGGCTAAAACCCTATTTATGCCTATATGTGCAAATTCCTAGTCCACCTATAGGTTGTCAAGTGCCATTTAGATCATGGTAGTGAAGGTAAGAAGGTTTATATCATGGTGGTTGAGGTAAGAATATTTACTTGCCCAAACTCCCATACCTTTTGCACACCCTTTGAACATGGACTATGTTTCAAGCTAACCCATAGGTTTAAGACATCTTTTGCCCTACCTGTAGGCTTTCATGTGAGAATATGGATTCAAAGAGTGTATAAGACCTTTTGATTGACCACATAGCATCATATTATATTAATTTCATTCACTTACATGCTTTATTTGAGTTTAGAAACCCCTTTCACTTTCGATTGAGTTCACACCCTCAATAATTCTTATTGTAGGTGTATTTTCTCAGGCCTATAGGTTGTATTTAGAATCATTTGGATCATGGTATTAAAGTATAGGGTTTTTTAAGGATGTATTTAGATCAATAATAATCACACTAGGACCTTATTTTCTTCTTGGGTATCCTCAACACCATCTCTTTGTGCTAATCATTGAAACATTGCCTTTACTGTATACTCTACCTTGTGTATAGATAGGGGGTAGGTTTAAAAGGTCATTTCATGTAATAGAAATATTCTTCATGACCTAAGTACTCAAGACTCATTCCTTATTTGTTTTAAATTATTTCCCATTGCAAGATTAGGTCTAGAGTCCTTCATGCATAGTGTAGGTGGTATCCTCCTTCCACGTCCTATAGACAACACTATCTACTTTCAGTGGTTCACTAGCAACCTTTGAAGGTCTCAAAAATAATCTCATTCTTATCCTTTAGAGCTCAAAATTTAAATATTAGATTGTTTGTAGGTATGAATAATAGGCCAAAAAATTAGGGGCATTGAGAAACCATTTGGTTAGGCTATGAACTAATCCAAAAAACCCCAAGGACCTTTGTTTGGTCTATTTATGGACAAGAGGACAAAACTCCATCACTTAATGTTTTGAATGAAAATCCTATTTATAGTCCATTCTAGTCTTTATGGCATGAATTCCATGACTCTTTAGAATTATATAACCTCAAACATATATCCCACCATGCTTTTTACCATTGACACCTCTGTACCAACCTCTTGAAGGTAGCATAAGTTAACTGTGAGCAGACTTGGCAGTGAACAAGGAGATTAAGAAATTTGGCTTTGGATGAGTAAGATAATATGATATTTCACAAGTTAACCCACTTAAAAAGCCTTTTTAAACATGAACCCAATCATATTATACATCTTCAATAGATCTTTACACATTGCAAAACCTAGGTTTTACACCCATGACTACCAACTTTGAGAAACAAGCACATTTTAGAATCCTCCTTCAAGGGAATTGAAGGATAAGTGTTGTATATTTAAAAAATAATTGAGAGGACTCTATACTCATATAAAAACACCTTATAAAACTCATAAATCTCCCTATATTCTTAAAAATAAGAAACAGATGCAAACTTACACCCCTCTTGAATGTAATTCCATAACAAGTTGCCTAGAGTGTAAATGATTGTTCATAAAGGAGAAGGAATAAATATGAGATTTATTTATATGAAATTTAATTTCACTTAGATTAAAATCCACTCCTATAATCACTCTTTCCAATTTCACCTATAGCTTCCATAATGAGTGATTGAATCTGCCCTTCCTTAGTTTGTCAATGGAAAATGAAGGAAAATAAGTTATAAATGGATATTATATGAAATTTTCTTCAAAAAAAACATTAATATTAATTTTTTGGAGGTGAAGAGACACTCCACCATGTTTTCAACTGATGATGGACTTGACAAGTTCATACAAGTGCCCAAAGGGGCCTATTTTTGAGGAAAAACTACCATTTCATGATCATAACAAAATTATAACTACAACTTGACATTATTATGACATAATTTGACCTCATCAAAGTTCTAATCCACATTATGGATAAATATTTTAATTTTAAAGTTCTCAAAAGTCATTTAATCAAGTTAAAAGGTGGCCAAATGACCTTTTTAGCACCTGAAACCTAGCAAGTGGTCAATT
The DNA here is from genome assembly GCA_037957365.1 of Torreya grandis. Taxonomy (NCBI): domain Eukaryota; kingdom Viridiplantae; phylum Streptophyta; class Pinopsida; order Cupressales; family Taxaceae; genus Torreya; species Torreya grandis. Next base: position 555,991 of record JARHVA010003580.1, read on the forward strand.
TATGACTTGTAAACACATTAAAACCTATCAAAGACCATTTTAAGAAATTTATAAAATAAATTAATCCTTTGAATAAGTTTTACCATAGTTTACTAATGTTGACTTTTTTTAACTAAGCCAAGACAAAGAGATTGGGTTTCAACAAGGACTAGGGAAAGAGTAAGTGAGACATGTAGGACAATAGATGACCCTATATGACACATGAAACTTTATATAAAAGTTAAAAATATTATTTATTTAAAAAAAAAATACTTGGGGTCAATTTTGGTCAACATTCTTGGTAATTCCCATGGGTGGCATGCCTATTATGCCTAAGACTAGTTGCCTAATCCTTCCATTGGGCATGGAGTCACACATATGAGCACTCTAATTGACTTGAACAAACCTTTGGATCAAGGGAAATAATCTAGTTGACACATACACACAAAAACAAAGAGACACACTAACAAAAGGAAAGAAACACACCTATGCCATGAATTACTTAGGAAACACAAGACAACTAAAACAAACCACTCATAAGTGTACAAACTAGATAGATAGAAATGATCCTCCTAGATCAAAAGGAAAGATTTTCATACCATCTCCTTTAAGTGAACTAAAATAATGTCCAAGCTGACACTTAGTACTTATCCTTGTTTTTTCAAAAATTTACTTACTTCCTATGGTGCTTGCATTGACTTCATCTAGTTTTATATCCAAGAACATGTGTTTAATAGAAACACACACCTCTTGATTGGTTTGAATGTCAACCAAATTCATTAGTTCAAGTGGTTTTCCATTAATTATAGACTAATTTTGATCTTCACATTCAATCTCAACCTCAAGTGGTTTTTCATCATCAAGGTTGTATTCATTTTGAAAAGGAAGTTCTCCTTCAAACATTGGTGTTTCTGGTAGCTAAATGCATGGGAGAGGTTCTTCAAAACTTTTCTCAAGCTCTTCATGAAGTGGAGATACATCATCCAAGCTCAATAAAAAAATTTCAAGATCATCCCAAAATGCCAACTCTTCATGTTCAATAGAAATGACTTGAATTTCATCAACTTTTTTACCAATCTCTTGTGGAGCATCATGTTTGATAGTGGGTAAAACTTCTTCATCTTGTGTTGTAATTATATCATCATCATCTTCCATGAAGCAAGGTAATTCATCAATCCATTCAAGGTCTACTTCTTCTTGTCTTGCCATTGAAGGGCCTTCTTCTCCCAAAACCTTTGTTGGTTTCTCTATATCATCAGTGCCTTATTTAATATGTTCAAGGAAATTATCTATAATGGAATCCTCCTCCAACTCTATATGAGTCTTAGGAACAATTAGTTGATGTGAAGGTAATAGAGAAGAAATACTGGATGTAAAATCTTTAGGTGCTTTGTCAACCTTGTTCACGTAGTTTTCTTCCCTTTGAAAGTTCACAAGAATGGTACCTTGGCTACTACTCTCTCTATGAGTATCCCTTTTCATGAAGTTTTTTTCTTCTGATGTGAGGCAAGGAATATCTCTTTCTTATGTTACTAAGGCTTGACAACCTCCTCCACCATCATACACAAACTAACATTGAGCTTGTCCCTAATGATCCAAATGTTTTTCTCCTTGAACTAGGTTGGTATGGACTAGAACAATAGTGTTTGTGGATGGACTAGAATTAGGAATATAGCTATTAGGTTGCCTATTAAGAACTTGATGACCTTGGTGATTGTATTAGGGATTGGGTGGAGTACTTACTTGTAATTAAGCTTGTTTGAGCTGAGCTTGTAATGACCTGATCATTTCATCTTTGTCTATATCATTATCTTCCTTCTTGGGAGTTATTATATACTTGACATTAGCATTGGTAACTTTATCTACACTTGGGGTTTCAAATGAACTATGAGATAACAAAAGCATAGCAACTCTTGGGGATAATTTCCTAGTTAGTATAAAACTATTCATAGTTTCAATAGCTATCTCATATGCATCAATTAGATTAAATCCTCCCATTACTTGTAACATTACTACCACATTAATTCCAATGTCTTTGAGATAATTGGGAAACACAAATCTTGGAGGGGGTCTCATGATAGGTGTCAAACTATGCCATGTCCATTGATATATTTCATTTAAATCTCCCATAGATTCATTAGGATTTATCTTTATCACATTTAATTGATGAATTAGTGAAGTGTCATCACTCTTATTCTCAAACCTATTCACCAACAACTCTCCAAAGCCATCCCAACTAGTGATGTAACCAGCTCCCAATGTCATATACCAATCAAGTGCTTCACTTTTTTAGAGACATGGCAAGTAGCCTAATAGCTATGTTGACTTGAGTGATATTGTGGAAATTGCAAAAAATTTAGATGACCCTAATGTTTTTGGATGGGGTAATAGGACCTTCTCCATTGAAGCTAGGAAGAATTTTGGTAGCATTAGGAGGAATAGGTTCATATACAAGAAGACTATTTTGATTTTTGGTATTGAAATATGGGAAAGCATGTTGCTTAGCCATCTCTTCTTCTTCTTCTTGACCATGAAATATAATGTGGCAAACTTTAGCTACAACCAAAGATCCTCACCTTTTGGAGTCACCAAATGCTAGTTTAGAAAGACTTCTTCAACCTTGGGCTTGTTAATACCAACATTCACCTTGACATTAAAGAAATTAGGACTAACTATCCCACTGGGAATGCCAGAACTATTGTCATCAAATTGTCCACCCTAGGACACTCTATGAGACTCCTTTAATTTGATGTAACATGGAATCATCTCTAAAGTTGTGGGTGAACTTGTAAGAGAGATGAATGTATAGATTATGAGGGGTAGCTCCCTAGATTCATATTTAAGTTTTTATCACCTAATATAATGCTTGTTTATGGGGAAAGGGTTAGGAGTTTGCATGAAAAGGAAACTACACTAAAGGGGTGATACACCAAGATATATCCCACAGATTATCACACTCCTACTAAGAAACAAATATTTCCAAGACCAATTATAGGAATTAAAGTATCCTAACATAGTGTTTCAATGTGAAGGTAGGCATACATAGGATAATCAACAAGATAACTGGTCTAGGGGTAGATTGCACACCATAGAGATAATTACATACTTGAAGAGGAGCCTAGTACATTTATACACTTCACATGACCTATTAAAATTATAAATCTTGCTTAAACATGAAGGATGTAGGGGAGTAAGGATGACACCATCACTTAACACCACTAAAAATCACTCACACACTTAGATAAAATATTCTTAACTCAAAATTAGACTTGTATTTCAATGTTGAAAGACAAAATGTAATGTCATACCAGTGGACCTCACCATACTAGTTTTTGTCTCCTTTGCTTTGTCTCCTCCTATCAATGTTCATGAGGATTTGTGTCCCATATCTAGACCTTGATTCAATTATTTTCCAATATGATTTTTATAGAGCATTCACATATCTCATCTTTAATAAACTATCCTCATGTTTGGTTGAGATAGAGTCACATTTTCCTACTTGTAGGTCTGAGTTAAAGATTTTTTTGATGATTTTTGGGCCTTATCTCCATGTTGTTAGGCTATAAACCATCTTCATGCCTTCCCTTACCTAGAGACCTTCAAATCATGCATCAATCCCATATTTTGGTATTTAAAGAGGATACCCTTGCCTTGACTGGGATAAGACCTTGTTTATGCCTATATGTGCATATTCCTAATCTACCTATAGGTTATCAAGGGCCATTTGGATAATGGTAGTGAAGGTAATAAGGTTTAGATAATGGTGGTGGAGTTAAGAAGATTTACTTTCCTAAACTCCCATACCTTTTGCACACCCTTTGAACATGGACTATGTTCCGAGCTAACCCACAAGTCTAAGACATCTTTTGCCCTGCTTGTAGGCTTTCATGTGAGAATATGGCTTTAAAGAGTGTATAAGGCATTTTTTTGACCTCCTAGCATCATATTTTATTCATTTCACTCACTTACATGTTATATTTGAGTTCAAAAAACCCTTTCACTCCTAACTGGTTTCACACCCTCAATACTTCTGATTGTAGGTGTATTTTCTTAGTCCTGTAGGTTGTATTTAGGATCATTTGGATCATGATAGTGAAGTTTAGGGCTTGTTAAGGATGTATTTATCTCAATAATACTCACACTAGGACCCTAGTTTCTTCTTGGGAATCTTCAACACCATCTCTTTGTGCCAATCATTGAAACATTGCCTTCACTATATACTCTACCCTATTTATGGATAGGGGGTAGACTTAAAAGGTCATTTCATGCAATATAGTTCTTCTTCATGACTTAAGTGCTTAGGAATAATTCTTGATTTGTTTGGAATTTTTTCCCCTTGAAATATTAGGTCTATAGTCCTTCATGTATAGTGTAGGTGGTAGCCTCCTTCTAAATCCTGTAGACAACACTATCTACTTTTAGTGGTTCACTAGCAACCTTTGAGGGTTTCAAAAAAAAAATCCTTATTGTCCTTTCAAGCTCAAAATTAGCATATTGGATTATTTTTAGGTATTACTAATATAAAAAACAATTAGGGGCATTGAGAAACCATTTGGTTAGGCTATGTACTAATCTAAAAAACCCCAAGGACCTCTATTTGGTCCATTTATGGACTAAGAGGACAAAACTCAGTCACTTAATGTTTGGAATGAAAATCCCATTTATAGTCCATTCTAGTCTTTATGTCATAGAATAAATTACTCTTGAGAATGTTATAACCTCAAACACACATCCCACCATGCATTTTACCATTGACACCTCCGTACCAACCTCTTGAAGTTAGCATAAGCAGACTGTGAGTAGACTTGGTAGTGAACAAGGAAATTAGGAAATTTGACTTTGGAAGAGTATGCTAATTTATATTTCATAAGGGAACCCAATGAAAACACCTTTGAAAACATGAACCCCACGCATATTATACATCTTTAGGACCTCCTTCCACATTACAACATTCAATTTCTGTACCCATGACTACCAACTTTGAGAAACAAGCACATTTTGGAATCCTCCTTCAAGTGCAAAGAATTATAAGTGTTGTATTATTTAAACATCATGGAGAGTACTATATCCCCACATTAAAATGCCTCATTAAACTCACATATCTCCTTGGATTCTTAAAAATAAGAAACAAATGCAAACTTACACCCCTCTTGAATGTAATTCCATAAAAAGCTACCTAGATGTAAATAATTTTTCATAAATGAGGAGGAACCAATATGATACTTATTTATATTAAATTTAATTTCAATCATATTAAAATCCACCCTTTTAATCACTCTTTCCAATTCCACCTATAGCTTCCATAGTGAGTGATTGAATCTACCCTTCCTTGGCTTGCCAATGGAAAATGAAGTAAAATAAGTTTTAAATGAATATTCTATGCAATTTTATGAAAAATAAATGTTAACATGACCTATGGGGAGGTGAAGAGACACTCCACCATGTTTTCAACTGATGATGGACTTGAGAAGTCCATACAAGTGCCCAAAGGGGCCTATTTTTGAGGAAAAATTACAATTTCATGATCATAATAGACTTGTAACTACCACATGACATGATTATAACATAATTTTACCTCCTCCACATTATAATTCACCTTAAAGACAAATATTTTGATTTGTCCTCAAAAGTCATTTAATCAAGCTAAAAGGTGGCTAAATGACCTTTTTAGCACCTGAAACCTAACAAGTTGTTAATTTATGACTTTTAAACACATTAAAAACTATAAAAGGAAATTTTAAGACATTTATAAAATAAATTTATCCTTTTAATAATTTTTACCATAGCTAACCAATGTTGACTTTTGTTGATTGAGCTAGCACAAGGAGAATGGGTTTCAGCAAAGACTAGGGAAAGAGTAAGTGAGACATGTAGGACAATAGATGACCCCATAGGACACATGAAACTTTTTATAAAAGTTTAAAATAGTATGTTTTGACCCAAATTTGACTTGGGGTCAAATTTTTTCAATAGCTTCAACTTGGCTATTGGCCTGAGGATGGTACACAGTGTTTTTGTGATGAGAAATCATAAAATCCTGAATCAAAGCCTTGATGGTATTGCTCATAAAGTGCATTACTTAATCACTAGTTAGCTTTATATGACATTCAAACCTTATAATTATGTTCTCATAGAGAAATTTCATTACATCTTTCATACCATAGCTAGGTGTCACAACAGCTTCAACCCACTTAGTATAATAGTCAATCATAATAATGATATACCTTACTTTACTACTCTTACTTAATGGATTGATAGGTCCAATAAAGTAAATGCCCCATTTTTCAAAAGGATGCTCAGCTAAGAGAGGACACAAAGTCATTTCATCTTTTTATAGTGGTTTACCCATATATTGGTAAACATTGTAGTGTTGTGTTACTCTATGTGCATCTTAGAATAGATTTGGCCACCATAACCCACTTTATAACAGCTTCATGGCAGTATATTTTCCCATAAAATGTTGTCCTTTTATGACTCCTTTATTTTCCTCCTAAAATATTTGAGGTCATTCATGTTCCATCATAACCCTGCATAGAATTTTGTCCTTCCCCAAGTGATACAGAATCTCATTGATGATGGTATATGCTAGGGATCTAGTAACAAATTACTTCTTATCACATTATTTATAGTGCATGAGGAATACTCCGTATTCAAGAAATTTGGCTATTTATTTAAAAAAAATAGGAATCACATAAACACAAAAAAGGTGCACATCAAGAGAGTCTTCTTGTAATTCTTGTAGTAATTCACCATTTGGAATGCAGCTGAGATGATTTAGTCTCATCTTCTCTCTTCTTGAATTTATATTAATGTATAATTTCAACTCTTAAAATAACATCAACCATAAAGAGATGCATGCTCCTAGCATCAGCTTATTGATAAGGTATCACAGATCTTAATAATCAGTGAAGACTTTGAATGCTGTCACAAGCAGATAATGTCAAAAAATTTATAGTGTGAACATGATAACCAATGCTTCTCACTTAATGGTTGCATATTTTTTCTCTACATCAAAGATTTTTTGGCTAGAAAAATGGATAGGATAGTCAAGTCCACTATCTACTGGCTGCACAAGCACAATACCAACTACGATACCTAAAGCATCCACATGTACATCAAAGGGTGTACTCTAGTCTAGAAAAACAAGGATGGGTGTGGTAACCAATCTCTATTTTAGCTTAATAAAGTCTTCTTGGCACCTTAGAGAAATAAAGGAAAAGAGGGAAGAGAAGACAGAAGTGGGGCCAGCTCAAAAAAACCAAAATATCTAGTTATGCTCTAGATTTGATTTAGATGATGAAATATTTCACCAACTTGTTCTTATACCTTATGTATCCTCCCAGCATCAGGGTAAGATTCATTTGGTTTGGGCCTACTTGATATTTGAATTTTACTCAATATCCTTCAATCCAAGCAGCAATCTTATAAAGAATGGTCTACTTTCATCTAATAAGCTCCTTAAGCTTATCACAATATTTCTCAAGTGACACCAATTACTTTATTTTATCAACATCAAAAGACTCTTATGGTGCATCAATGAGGTTTTTTAGATCAGTGTGTATTTTATTTTCCTTCAAATCACTCGCACCATCAAGGCTTACCATCTTCTTGAGTGTAGCATTTATCTCTTTTGTTATAGTCTTAGGGACTACTCTTCTCCTTTCAAATCGAATATGCCATCTTTGAGCATCACTAGTTGATGTTTGATTGCCAATTAATATTCTCTAGGCCTTTTGTGATCATTTGGAGTAGTGATCTTCTCAACTATTAGAGTATCTATGCTCATCTTGTAGACCTCATCCATTTTCCACTAGATTTCCTCCCACTTCTTGATGTCTGCCTCATAGATAAGCATTTGAGCATCACACTCCCTATTATTATCCACTATGTTATTTAATCACTTCAATGTTGAGTGGATTATTTATTTATCCCTAGTACACAAATCTTCTTACCATTTTTTTGTCGCCCTTCCTTTAGACTTTAAGTCATCATTTGGCTAAAATCAAATGACTCTATTGAGAAAAGAGGATGCTCTAAAGTAATACTAAAAGTTGGATTTATTTCCTTGGACTCACTCAATATTTTTTATAAGTACTAGATCATAGCCTACTTTTATGCCTTCAACTCCTCCATGGTGGCTTTTTCTTTGTCCATTCAGTGAGCCACCATGTTCACCAAAACCTGTGAGTTATGCTTTAGCTCATTTCTTGATGGCTCCCCTAGATTTTAGCTATAAATAGTGTAACTTTCAATGGGAACATCTTTCTTCAGAGCATCTTGTGTGGGAATAGTTATCTCTACATTTTTTTTCCTGTAACAGTGAATTTGGTCTTATAATGTGTCTTGGCCTTATTGGGGGGTTTGGCCTTATACGCTTGAGTGATCTTCACTACATCAATATCCCCAATCTTTCTCATGATGTCCTTATTTTCTTTGATCTATTATTTGACCAAGAGAAGTTGTCAGGTCTAAAATCTCATTGATGTAGTAGATATTGATGTTGGCCTCAAGATAGTGTAAAGTGGTGTCATCAGAGTACCTAATGTAGGCAGTGCCATAGGAGTAGGCCATGGACCCAACACAAACTATTCAATTTCTTTGTCACTCTCTAACTCCTCACCACCTTCTTTGTTTGCTTCAGGTTCCACCTCAAGGTTTGGCTCTATTTGATCCAAAACTTCAAAGTTTAACCTAAATTGGTGAGACTCCTTCAATAATTTCTTGATGGAGATCCCTTATCCTATGAACTGACTAGAAGGTTATGCAACTACTTTACCTTCTTTTTTTACTTGAGCCTTAGGTATAGATGAGGCTATAATGACTTCCTTACTACTTGCAGGCAACTCTTCACCAATCATGGCCTCTAAACCTTTATTATGGATTGGATCATGAACTTTGATGTGAGGAATGAAACCTCAAGATACTATAATTAAGGAAACACTACTTAAATTACCTTCCTTATCACCTTTATTGGGTTGGTCCAACTCCTTATTTACATCTATATGGGTGAGGGTACCCATTTTCAAGTTTTCTCTCCCACCTTCCTCTACACTTACCTTCTCTAATGTTGAACTTGACAACTTTGGAGGGAAAGAGATAATTGATGATACATCTAGAGTTACTTGTAGTCCTTCTTATTTAACCACCCCTTCAAGATCAGTGGTGACTTAAATATTCTACTTTAGATCTACCTCATCTTTCTTATCAAATTTATTCATTTCTGTAACTTCACCTTGATTATCTTAGTTTGATGGTTGGGTGATGAAATTCTCAACAAATGTCTCTAAATTAGATGAGATCATTCTTTCTCTTGAGGGACCTAAACTTAAGTGGCCACCTCAACTCTACCTACATAACATCTTAAAAAGAAAGAGAATCAATTAAGGCCATAACTTCTTCCTCATTACCCTTAATTTTTACTCCTAAAAGACCCTCATCTACAAACAATCCAACCATCAATATCTTCACCAGAGTTTAGGGTCTATCCCTCAGAGTTCTCTACCTAGTTTTTAATTATAAAGGAGTGAATGTTCATTGCTTCTTTATCACCTCAGTAATGGGCCTATCTTCATTTGAGTCTTCTTCTTCACTCATATATCCCAATCTCTAAGAATATGAGGATTTATCCTATTTCCTTTCCATGGGGAGTTCCTTAGAAGGAAGGTCCTTGAATACAACCTCCTTCCTTTTCTTAGGAATCCTCATTGGAGGCTACAAAGCCCTCTTGATTATTTTTTGCTTTGGCTACTTTCCCTCTTCTTCACTTCCTCTCTTCTTTGAATAATTCATTAGAGGAAAGACAACCTTTGGCTATTGTGCTAGTGGATCCATGGGTGGATCAAGTGGAATAACAACTAGATTGACCATTAGAATGGCTACTGGGATGATTGGTACTAATGGGATTCCCTCTAATGTAATGGATATTGGGGTGGTACTAACCAATTTAACCTCCCTAGTGGCGATCTCATCCCAATTCTTAGCTAAACTTATTAATTTTGACAAATATAGTCCCACCTTAGACCAAGATGTAGATATGGACTCCACATTAATTGGCTTAGTGAAGTCAACATCACCAACCTTGCTCTTCCCTTTACCCTTCACCATTGGTGGTGGAGCTAAGGGAACACCACTATAATCTAGGAGAAAACCCTTTAACTCTCAAACTTTTCTAAGTTCCCAGAGGGTAGGAGTATCATAAGCACTAAGATCAACCCCATGTTCCTTCAACCACTTGAAGTTTATTCTCATGATTGATATGGCCCTCCATGGAATGGAATCATTTTCCTTACTAGTGAAGTCCACCTATGAGATATCCTAAGCCTAAATATTGGACTGATTGTACACTATAGATAATGCCCTTTTATCATCCTCCATGTCCTATGGTATGGGAGTAATGTTGTAAGGAATAACTTTTTGTACAAACTCATTAAGTCTAGTTTTCTGACCTTTTCCTTAGTAATACAATCAGACCATGTGTCTTCATAATGTGATTGATGTATAATCATAGTTGTTGTTATGTTCACCCACCATCTGATATCATATTTTGGCCTGGGTGGCATCTTATCAATCACATATTGGTCAATTTCTTGCCCTAGTCCTTTAGCTTTGGCAATAAAAGGACATTAATAATGTCTAATTTTAACTAAAAATTTGATGGGATTATTCACCTTTTTTACCACTATCATCTCATGTGGGGTCACCATCTACCTACTCAACTCCAACACTACTAGTCTATCATCTAGGCATCTCAATAGTTTATATGGAGACCCTAAATAGCCACTTATTCTGATATAAGTGAATGATCTAAAATGAATATATGAGGCACCATATTTATCAATGATTACTTTGGCCCCTTTAGACATCCTATTGAGGCTTCTTAGAGGATATAATACACTCATCATAATATTGAAGAAACAATTATAAACTTTGCATAAATTTTGTATAAATCCATCTAGAGTTATTTATGGATAAGTCTCATATATCCTCATTCCACTAGGATTCCTTGTGAGCCTATGGAATGTCCTATTATGCACCAAGTTGTACATTAAGTAGGAGGACATGTAAAATTTACCTATGAACTCCTCCTCTAAGTGGATTACAACCTAAATTTGCATCATTTTCCTATGTATGTTGTCACTTAAAATGGTGGCCCAATCCAACTTCTTATGTTATTCCAACACATAGATTAAGATTATGAACATTTAAGGCTCAAAATTTTCTATGGTGGGCATCCCATATATTCTGGTATCCATGAAAATCACATATTGGGGCAATTCCTTGAATTCTACTAGTTTCAAACTCTTAGACATTCTAGATACCTCTTGCCTCTTCTTGACTAGCTAGTAAGAGTTGACAATGTCCCATATTGTTTTCTCATTTTTTTTGCATAATCTTGGCATTCTTCTAAAGAGAGTGTGATAATTTCAAGTTGGGAAGGAGTCTGAATCATGGTGCTGAGGGCCAAAGGATTGAAATATTAGACAATTGATTAAAAACCATTGATGACAGTCCTAATATTGGGTTGATATACTCAAGCACATGCAATCACTAATTTTAGGTATGGGGCAACCAAGGGGAATGCTACCATAGGGGTGATATAACTCATGCCAAGAATCAAGACCATTGATAAAGGGTTTGGCTACTATAAGACATTCAATAAGGCTAAAAATTCTAACCTCTAAACATTTGTATCTTTGATTTCATCCAAAATAGATATGATGTTGCTTTTCACATATGTTGAAGATGTCATCATTGTTCCCTAGCTTTCTAGTGCAATACTTTGAACTCAAAAAAATTCTTCACTCAAATCACCCTCAAAATACCTTCGAACCCCTTTAAATAACATGATATAAATATCTATAAGAACACTTACTGATAATTTGGAGGGTTGTACATAATTGAAGCTAAAAATATTTAAAGAATTTATCGTAATCACTCTTTCACACTACACGTAGATAGGGCACATAAATGGATTGAAGATGAAAGTAGAAGCTATGAATACAAAAGATAAATGTGAATAAAGGAAAATAACTTAATTATAATTTTTTACATTTTAAATTAGGGTTACCATTATTTCTTTGAAGCATAATGGCTAATTACCAACTACCCCTTTCAATCATTTGAGCTTCTTTCAAAAAAGGAAGAATGTGAAAATGTCTCCTTTATGTTGAGAAATCCTCTTTATAACACATGGTTCCATATAAGCAAACTTTACCTTCTGGTGCTTTTTGGACCTTCAAGGACTTTTTGCACCCTACCCACCAAAATGTAAGTGAGGAAATCTTCAAAAAGGGCTCAAAGCTTGAAAAACCTTGAGGACCTACCACATGTCATTACTAATCTTTACAAATTTAAGCATTTGAGTCTTCAAGAACTTCTTGCACCTTACCCACCAAAAGGTAAGTGGGTTAATACACAAAAAGGGCCTAGGACTCATAAAATTAGAGGATCCACCATGTGTCCAACTTGGATGTTAGTTCAAAATCTAAGCCAACTTTTCACCTTTGTACCATCCCTCTTGATACAAGGAAGGGTGCAAGATCCTTTTGATCCCTAAAAGTGCACTCATTACCTGTGAATAGAAATGAATAAGTCATTTCCTTATAAATTTGATGAATTTAACCTAGGAATTTTCATGGTATAAAATCTTAGGAGCCCCCTGAGATAACCACATGCCTTTCATTCAACTCATTGGGCAATTCCTCACCTCAGTCACCAAAACATGTTAGAGGTGTAACATAATAATTCAAGCACAAGATAGAAAATCAATGTATGAAAATAGACTTGGATGCATTTTTATCTTCTCATAGTGAATTTTCCCTTCATGAAAATTTTTTCCAAAACAAATGACTTTACAATTACTTCAATATTTTTGCATGAGAAAAATACATGAAGGGCAAGTGCCCTTCAGAATTTTTTCCATGGGAAAAATGCCCAAAGGGTAAGTGTCCTTCAAATATTTTTCCATGGGAAAAAATTTTGAAACAAATAGGACTTAGCATCTTTCCCAAAACAAAGGATTTCCTTTGAGCCTTTTGTTTGAGCAAAATGCTCGAAGAACAAGTACCCTTCAAACTTTTTTATATGGATAAAAAGTTTGAAACAAATTAAATAACCCTTCAAAACTTGTGTAAAACACTTATCCCAAAGAATATAAGTCATTTAATTCCTTTAAATATTTTATAGTGGAAAAAATATCTGATGGAAATAAGTATTCAAACTTTTTGTTCAAGACAAAAAATTTGAAGACCTATTTTTGTCGGACATTGTGTTTATGTAAAAATCCTAAGAATTCTAAGGGAAAGAGCACCTTCACCACGCAAAGACATGACAAAGGACTTATCAAATTATGAGCATGAACCTAACCTTCCAAAGGAAAACATGGATATAGAAATAGGGCTAATGACTTAAACATTGATATTCAACCTAAGTTAGACTTAGGCATTTTCATGGATAAAGGCACAATTACTCCAGTAAAATTTTGGGCACTAACATAGGCTCTCATGAAACTTGGAAAATAAATAAAATAATCTAGATAGAGATATCAAAATACAACAAATTTTCAACCTCCCAAATCTTTTTACACTGAAAAGGGTGTAAATTACTTGGTATATATTTGGGCTCCAACATCAGCGATTGTTTGGGGACATGTACCCCTAATGGGTACATAGAGAACACCATACCAGATGCCTATCCATTGGGCCATGGAATCAAATATTTTGCAAAAAATGCAAGGAAAACACACCATGGGTGAATAAATTTATAACAATGCATCTAGAGATAACCAAAAAGGAAAAGAAAAAACACAAACTATACAAACGCAATCCTAAACAGGGTAACAAAACACAAAAGGACTATGCAGCATGTACATATTTACATAGGCTAGCATAGACTTAATCCAAAAAGTGCTTGAGGTGTCTATCATTAATTGGTAGTTCTAATATTTCTCCATAAATATCTCTAAGATAAAATGTGTGGTTCCCTATTTGATAATTAATGGTGTAGGGACCCATCCATAGGGAATAAAATTTACCATGTTTTCCCTTATTTTCATGTTTGATATCCTAGAGTAGGACCAAATCACCAATTTTAAAAACTCTTGGGGTGACCTTTTTATCAAAGATATTTTTTATTCTTTCTTTAAACTTTAATTTCTTTTCATCAGCTTGTCTATGAGATTCATCAAGCTCCACAATATAGTTTATTTTTTCCTTATAATGGTCTACTTCTTCTTCATCCTTAGCTATATATTGCATAAACTGGTAAGTAGGAAACTATAGATTAAGGGGTAAAACATATTGATCTCCATAAAGAATCTCAAAGGGGCTTCTTCTAGTAGACCTTTTAGGAGTCAACATATCAACAAAGATAAAAAACTTCAACTACTCACTCCATTTCTTTTTGTTGGCATCCAAAGTCCTTTTAATAATCTTCAATAGATTCTTGTTACTAGACTCAACCTGCCCATTTCATTATGGATTTTTATTAGAGGAATATGTTAGATAAATCCCATAATCTTCAAACAATGTAACTAATTATTTTAATCTAAAGCACATAGCATTGCCATAGATAATTTTAACTGGCACTCCAAATTGACAAATCACATTATTTAAAAGGAAATAAATGACTACCTGATGGGTTGATTTTCTGGTAGGGCTTGCTTTAACCCATTTTGTGAAGTAATTAGTGGCCACTAAGATCCACTTATAACCATTGTAGACACCTAAATTTGGCCACAAATGGATTCATATCTGACTTTAGATCAATTATTGTTAATCATTGAATACCTAGTCCAAGAATTTTTATTAGTCTCGAATTTGGCTTCATAACCTTGCATTAAATCAATTTGGCCTATTAAATAAATTAAATAAGGTAAATACACGCATTGAATTAATCAAATTAAAACAAATAACCAAATTCCTAAAAATAATTAATTTTCACACCCTAATCAAAATCAATTAGCAAGTTAAATCAATTTTAAATCTTAATTAAGTTTACCTATGAGCTAATAAATCAATTAATAAAAAGGAAATTCAAGAGCATCTTACCTTTGTGAGTTGTCACTTTTGGAAAATATCTAAAATAATTCTTAGGAATATTCCAAACTCAACCAAAGTTAATAAACTCAATCATGGTTGTAAGTTGTCACTTTTGGGAAATATATAAAAGAATATCCTAGGAATATGTTAAACTCAACCAAAATTAATAAACTCAACCATGGTCAGATTTAACCCATTCCAAGGGATTTGAAATCCTATAAAAAAAATATTAGAGCCCTTAATTTAGAGAGCTCAATAAAATTAGATTTATAATGCATAAATAGATTCATGAATCTAAAATCCTAATGTTATAATGTTAAAATTGAGCCAAGCCATCAATCAAGCCAAGCATTTAACAATAGTGCCAAGAGGAGATGGAGATAGCCAAGCCCCATCGATGAAGATCTAATGAGAAAAAACTAAGAAGACACTACAAAAATAATTTTAGAGCATCCAAGTAAGTTAAAAGAGAGTTTAATTTGCATTTTAGTTGTGTTTCATTCATGTTTTGTTAACTAAGCTCTCCCTAGTAACTACGTTTAGAGATGTTATGCTAGTGTGTTTATTTCATTTTGATTTCATTTTGAGACTAACACAATACTAAACATCCTATTTTGATTTAAATTCATAGTCTACTTAATGTCATGTTCAGTGGGACTATCTACATGATTGCACAACCTACAAATTTCTTTGTATTCATAGTTTTAATTCTTTTTTTTATTGTTTTTGCTTTGCTAGAGTAAAAATGGCCCATAAAGAATTAATAACTTTTTATTTACTTAATATTTTTTTTTAAATTTTTGTAGGAGTATATATAAATATGTTATTTATATTATTTAAATATTTCAAAAAAATATATCTTTGTATTTTATAAGTTATAACTCTTTTAGTGACTGTCACTTTCTATTTTTTAAGTTTTTGGTAAAAATAGTTAGTATAAAGATAATAACTTTTTGGTTATTCACTTGTTTGACATAAATTTTTTCATAGAGGTGAATCCTGGACCTATAAATAACCTCCAAATATTTTGTGACAAATTAATATATATTTTAAAAGTTATGTCTAAATTACTAACTACAGGTTTTTATGATTTTTGTGTTCAATTTTCTTGTTTTTTACCTTCTAACTTGTTTGCATGTTTCACAGGTTTTTTTTTTTTTTTTTTTTTTTTTTTTTTTTTAAATAAACCTTTGCCTAACCTAAAATGTTTGATTTTTGGGGGTTTTTCCTTTGGGTCAATAGATTTAACCCTTCAAAGTTGCTTGTCTCATTTGATAAATAAGCTTCAAGGCTAAACAAAGTTGTGACCATTTCTTTGCAAGACCTATTTCGACAAAACCATTTAATATAAATTAGTCTTTTCACACTTTATTTTTATGTCTAAAAAAAACTAATAATCCTTTATTTTGGTTTTTAAATAAAAGTTTTAATGTGTTTTATTAGTTAAGTTTTTGTGGCTTTTTTCAAAGTTCACAACTTAAAGCCAAGGGGCTAAAAGAACACCACCACAAATTTTGTTTAGTGCTATAAAATTAAATACACTTCAAAGTGGTTTTCAAGTTGTTTTCATTATTTTTTTATTCTAATATTTTTTAAGTAAATATAGAGTTGTGTGTGTATGTTGTCCCATCTATCTCTTCTAAGAAACTTTTGGGATCAAAAGCACCAACTTTTTTTTGGGTGGTTTGCAATTGTTTCCATTTGTAATTCTTAAATCCAAGGGGTTAGTAATGAATATAATCAAATAATTTCAATTTATTGCTATAAAATTAATTTCACTTTAATTATTTGTAAACTTACTTGTTGATTGTGTGTTTTTTTTTTTGAAAAAGGACATGTGTGTATGCTCTCCCATCTGTCCCCTTTAGGGAACTTTTGGGATCAAAAGTACCATATCATCACACTTTGAGCCTAGTCAAAGGCATATAAATAATTTCATTTAAATACCTCCCCAAAAACTTTCAATATTATTGGGTGATCTTCAAGTCACCATAAAGTCTTTCTATTGTGTTATTTATTTCATGCATCTTAGCTTACGAGGGGGATTTCATTACCTCCCACGAGTTATATAGGGAAGCTTTGACCCAAGGTTTTATCTCCCAACACTAAATCCATCCACTCCCACTAGGATCAGATGTTTGAGTGGTTAAACCACCTTCTAGTGTTGGAGTTACATATGGGACATATCTACACTGTGGACATCGCACTACACTAAACAAGTGATGGATGTATTGGTTGCAAAAAGACAAGAATTTTTTGAAACAAGCCAAGTGTTGTGGACACCCAATTAAAGTGTATTTTTTTACATCATTTGGCATGAAATTCATTATGCAATTGATCCATCTAGAACATTTACAAAATAATTAGTTTAGTCAACCCCACATTGCCATACCCTTGCTAGGATTTGGATGATTATACTTACTATATTTTGGTCATTTTTGCTTGGTATGTTTTGAGGCTAAAACTAATGTTTGTTTGTTTATAACCATGCAAAAATATAATTTATTTATATGTAACTCCTTAATCGAAGAGGTGTTATACTAGTCATTTTACACCATACTTGTGCCTTGCAATTTTTTCTAAACATGTTTGTGTGTGTTACTTGTTTGAGATAGGTATCGTTATGATGCCCACATCATTATCAAGTTTGAGTCTTTGAGTCTTTGAAATATAACATTGATCACATCATTAGAGCATGCTTACACCATTAAGTTGATCATTTTGTTTCAAGACTTGTTTCACCTTGTATCAAAAACCATTATTTCAAACCAACCAAACCATGTCACGTATGCTATTCGGAAATTATTTATATGCCATCATGTTATCCAATTTTATCTATTTTGTTTAGTCTAATAATAGTTTTTGACCATTGAGTTTTCAATTAACTTTTATAAATTCAAATTCAAATATTGATTGATTTTTGTTTAGGCCTTACTTCACTGGGGCCAATGCACAGATCTTTCTATTTTGGGTTGCATAACTTAGGTTAATCGATTGCCCAAATTTGAAAACTATCACTTGTTTATTCATTCAGCCTATCCTCATCATTTTTTATGATTTTATTTGGAAAAACATAGTCTTTTCTCTAGGTGTCTTTTGCCTTATGACTTATACCAACTAATCATATTTATATTTGATTTTGTATGTCAAGTCTATGTCAAAGTTGTTCCATCCTTATTAGATTAAATCAAATCACATCAGCCTTTATTTCAAAGTCTACTTTTTGACGTTGTTTGGCCAAAATTCCTAGCAGATCATGTTTGTTTGAGCCTAGCTTTTGACTCTATTTTTAGATAAAAGCCCTAGCAACTCAACTTTTCCCTTTCCTAGTTTATACCTTATTTGGAACACTTTGGCCTAGAATTTGAAATGATGGTTTTATTTAGATGCTTAACTTTTTGTGTGTATGACATTTGACATTAGACATTTAACTCTAGACTATTTTATGCCAAGTTCTATGACAAACCATTTTAGAGATACAACTCTACCTTTTTGACCAAATTTGAACAATTTATCCTTTGAACATAGTTTTTTAGAGTTTTCAAAACTCTAAGCCTTTTTATTTTCATAAATTTCTTCATTGATGTGGATATGTCTAGCTACACTTATGGTGGAGTCATGTACAATCCAAATTATGATAGCATGGCTATAAAAAATGGCTTTGATTTTTATGGATTTATTCAAACCCCTTTGATGATAACATGTTCTATGACAGAATTTTATCCATCTTGTAAAAATTAAATTAGGGACCACAGTCAAGACCTCAATTGGAATAATATGGTTGGTGAGGAGGAATTAGGTACAGACCTCTATAATGATAATATTATTTTGGAGATAGATCTATATCATCCTTAAAATGATTAATATAGGGAACAAATTCAAGGACCAACTTATAATCCAACTCAAAACCCTGGTTGGAATGATATGGTTTATATGGAGGACTTGGATGCTTTGGCTTATGTAATTAATCAAGCTCCATGATTCCCTACCATTTCTATTCCAAGACCTCATCCTTTAGCTTTTTCAAGCAATCAAGCTCCATAGTGCCCACCCATTATCCAACTATCAACCATTCCTTGTCTAATGACTATCATCTCCCACTTTAGAAAACCCTAGCCAATTCAACCCAAATATAAATCAATCTAATTATGATCCTAACCAATCATTTAGCCTAAACCTCATCTATGTTGGAAATATTGTCATTGATGTCAAAGGTTTAGCATTATTGGTGATAAAGGCCCCATTGCATTTAATGTTGTTTGTAATAAATATATCTTGGCTAATATGAGTTCATATTTATTTAATATTAACAAATATATTTTTGGTTGCATATGAGACAAAATAAGGGCCCATGGAGAAGTCGAAGAGCCACGGGGTAAAGACAAAAGAAGGATGGGACGCATTTCCCCATGAAGAGTCATCTTGAGGAATACCAAGAGTCACCAAGTGAAGACAAAAGAGTAAGGGCACAATTTCTCATGAAGGAACACTTTGAGGAATATGAAGAGTCACCAAAGATAAGGACAAAAGTGGGAAGGACATTTTTGGTCATGAAGGGTCACCACATGACTTTTCAAAGGCTTGAATATGAAGGGTCATCCAAGATTGGCACCATTTTCCATGAGGATTGAAGGGTCACAAAGGGGGAAGGCCAAAGGTCATTTAGAAAGCTATAAATAAAGGGTTGAGAATCCATTTGTAATATGAGTGTGAGAGGTTGATTTGATATTGTAATATCTAGCTTAGAAGAGCAATTGTGAGAGATGAATATGATTTGTATTTGTTATATCTAGCTTAGAAGAGCAAAAGTGAGAGAGAGGAAAGAGATGTTGTATTGATCTATCATTTGTTGAGATAGCAACATTGAGAGATATGTGTGTGGTATATACAAAGGGGTTGGTGCTCCTGTGGGTTGGTGCTCACGAATTATTGCTGGGTTGGTGCTCGGCAAAGGGGTTGGTGCTCTTGTGGGTTGGTGCTCATGAATAGTAGCTAGGTTGATGCTCAGCAAAGGGGTTTGAAGCTCTTGTGGGTTGGTGCTCATGAATTATAGCTGAGGTTGATACACAACAAAGGGGTATGGTGTTCTTGTGGGTTTGTTCTCATGAATATGCTTGATATTGTTCTCTGTGGTTTTTCCCACATTAGGTTTCCATGTTATATCTGGTGTCTCTCTCTATCTTGTGTGATGTTTATTGTTTGATTTTTATTGCATATCTTGAATGTTTGATTAAGTAGAATTTGATAAAGGGAAAGTTTTATAAGATATATGATATACTAATTCACCCCCCCTTAGTATATTCCATGCTTAACAATTGGTATTAGAGCAGGTTCTTTCAGAAAGGGTTTAATAGCTTAAAGGTAGATCAAATAAAAGCATAAGATGGCCAAGTAGCTAAAGAAGGAGAATCAAGAGTTGAAATCTATGGTTGAGGCTCTTAAGGAAAAGGTGTGTATCTTGGATTCTAAGTTGGCTATAGAAGTAAAAGAAAATAAGATATTTATTTAGGATCTTAAGAATCAATTAGAGGTTGCAAATTCAATTTTAACATCAAAAGAAGAAGAGTGTAATCAGTTGAAGGATGAGTTAGGTTCTTTAAAGGATAATCATGAGAATATTATAATCAAGGTTGAGAAAGATCATGAAAGATTAGTCCAAGGAAAGAATAATTTCAAAGGCAAATATAAGAAGGGATTCGAGAAGAAGAGCCTGTATTCTAAAAATCCTAGCTTAGGCAAAGATAGTGGAGTCAGTGATTCAGAAGAAGAAGAGATTCTATTCATGGCCATACATGAAGGTGATCAAGAAGAAGAGGAGGAATCTGAAGTGAATATGGAAGGAGAGCTCATTTGTGCCTTAGAAGAGTTAGAAGCTGTTTAGAAGAAGAATCAAAGATTAAAGTGCCAAATTGAGAAAAATGAACAAGAGTCAAAGGAAATGATTGAAGATCTACAAGCACACTTTGAAGAAGCTAAGAAGAATGAAGAAGATCTCATAGCACAGTTGGAAATAACAAGAAAAGATTGTGAAAGGTATGTTATTGAAATTGCCTCTTTAAAAGAAGATATTAAGAAAGCAATCAGTGATAAAGTAGTCAATGATTCAAAATTTGAAGATAGCACTAACATGCTAAATAAGATATTGGAAAGTCAAAAAGCATATTCAGATAAGATAGGGATCAGTTTTGAAAAGAAAAAGAGCTATGTTGAAGCTCTTACACAAGAGGAAACAGAAAGGGGAGAAGTGAAGAATACAGAGGACATTCCAAATAGAGAAGGCTGGAAGGAACAAAGCTACAAAAGGC
Organism: Torreya grandis; assembly: GCA_037957365.1. Lineage (NCBI taxonomy): Eukaryota > Viridiplantae > Streptophyta > Pinopsida > Cupressales > Taxaceae > Torreya > Torreya grandis. The sequence goes on from JARHVA010003580.1 coordinate 577,313, forward strand.
AATTAAGTCAGAGATATACAGACAGGTCTTATTTTTATAGATATTGTTTTTATTGTAATGGATATGGTCACAATAAATTAGAATGTAGAAAAAGAGCTAACAATTTTAGAAATAAGGAGAAGAAAATTCAAGTAGAGTCAAGCAAAATCCATAACTCTTTTTCTCCTCTATCAAGCTTTGATGAAGAGACCATAGTATGCTACAAGTGCAACAACTTCAGACACATAGCTCGATATTGTAGAAGCGTGTTCAAGTCAATAAAAAGGGATCAAAGCCTCAAATATCCATTCATCAAGAAGAAGGATCAGAATCTCAAAGCTCCATTCATTAGGGAGAAGGTTTAGACATGTACATGGCAGAAGAAACAACATGAAGATTCTATGATGGTGCAGACAGCTCTGAATGTGGGAGGTAAAGATCAGCCATGGTTAATTAAGAGCAGATATTTGAGGCATATGATATGAGATAAAAGTAAGTTCATTACTCTAAAGAAGATCAATGGTGGTATAGTGAGATTTGGAGATAAAACCACTGCTAGGATAGCCAGAAAAGGTACTTTGAGTTTGGATTATGGTAGAACTAAGACTAAGAATGTATTATATGTAAAAGGTCTTAAACATAATCTGTTGAGTGTTAGTCAAATATGTGATCAAGGATACACATTAAGGTTTCATGCTAAAGGTTGTGATATTAGAAGAAAAGATTCAAATAAGTTGATTGCAGATGCTCAAAGGATAGGGAACAATGTATATGTTTTGTCAGATATCTTCTCAAAGGCACGATTAAAGGATACATTCAAAGATCAGTGAGAGGAGTTGGGAGTAATTTCTATTACTTTCTACCATTGATGTTTAGCATCAAGTGAGGGGGAGCTAAGTGTTAGCTCTAGGTAGGCCCTTTACCATTGATGTCAAAGGGGGAGAATAATAGGTACAGGTACATGTGCAAAAAATAGGTACAGGTGTAGAAAATAGGTACAAGGAATAGGTATATGTTACTACAGTAAGGGGGAGTTATTGTATGCTTTTAGATGACAGTATGTACAGGTGATAGGGTGTGGCATTTTTAGGATTGATTTTGCCATCAATGACAAAGGGGGAGATTGTTGGAAATATTGTCATTGATGTCAAAGGTTTAGCATTATTGGTGATAAAGGCCCCATTGCATTTAATGTTGTTTGTAATAAATATATTTTGGCTAATATGAGTTAATATTTATTTAATATTAATGAATATATTTTTAGTTGCATATGAGACAAAATAAGGGCCCATAGAGAAGTCGAAGAGCCACGGGGTAAAGACAAAAGAAGGATGGGACACATTTTCCGATGAAGAGTCATCTTGAGGAATACCAAGAGTCACCAAGTGAAGACAAAAGAGTAAGGGCACAATTTCTCATGAAGGGACACTTTGAGGAATATGAAGAGTCACCAAAGATAAGGACAAAAGTGGGAAGGACATTTTTGGTCATGAAGGGTCACCACATCACTTTTAAAAGGCTTGAATATGAAGGGTCATCCAAGATTGGTGCCATTTTCATGAGGATTGAAGGGTCACAAAGGGGGAAGGCCAAAGGTCATTTGGAAAGCTATAAATAAAGGGTTGAGAAGCCATTTGTAATATGAGTGTGAGAGGTTGATTTGATATTATAATATCTAGCTTAGAAGAGCAATTGTGAGAGATGAATATGATTTGTATTTGTTATATCTAGCTTAGAAGAGCAAAAGTGAGAGAGAGGAAAGAGATGTTGTATTGATCTATCATTTGTTGAGATAGCAACATTGAGAGATAGGTGTGTGGTATACACAAAAGGGTTGGTGCTCATGAATTGTTGATGGGTTGGTGCTCGACAAAGGGGTTGGTGTTCCTATGGGTTGGTTCTCACGAATAGTAGCTGGGTTGGTGCTCGGCAAAGGGGTTTGAAGCTCCTGTGGGTTGGTGCTCATGAATTGTAGCTGAGGTTGGTACTCGGCAAAGGGGTATGGTGCTCCTATGGGTTTGTTCTCACAAATATACTTGAGATTGTTCTCCATAGTTTTTCCCACATTGGGTTTCCACATTATATCTGGTGTCTCTCTCTATCTTGTGTGATGTTTCTTGTTTGATTTTTATTGCATATCTTAAATGTTTGATTAAGTAGAATTTGATAAAGGGAAAGTTTTATAAGATATATGATATACTGATTCACCCCCCCTCTCAATATATTTCATGCTTAACAATCTAATCATTCAACCTCAGTCCATCATTCAACTTAAACCTCAAACCATCATCCAACTAATCCAACCAAAACCTCAATCGATCCAATCATTCAAAGACCAAGCTATGTTCAAAACTAGTATTTTCAAACTCATTAGAAACCAAGGCCAAGAGAACCAACTAATATGAGATGGTTTTATTGAACCAATTATTTGTGACAAGTTAACCTATGATTAATCACCTTTCAATCCTACACCTATTATCGAGGAGTCTCATTATGATGAGCTAGTCTTTGTTGAGCCACTTCTTAATGATTATAACTACCTTTGGGAAAATAATTGCATTGACCATATGCCTATTTTCCAAGAGCCTCCTATTGAATATCCAATCTCTAAGGAGTTGTCTCTTAACCTTTTTCCCATCCTAGAGGAGTCTCGTTATGACAAACTAGTCTTTATGGAGTTTATTATGCCATCATAAGTCATTACTTGTCTACTACCAAATATGCAAATAGACATCATTGTAATAGAGTATCCATCAAATAAAGAATCATAATTAGAGTCAGATTCCACTCTTGAACCAACATTATATTTAGCATCAAAATTAGAATCAACATCAATCTTAACTTTGGATTTAGATTCCCTTCAGTTTGAATCAAATTCAGATACAGAATATATGCATGACTATTAAAACATTAGTTATGCATGCCTAGCATATTAGTACGAATACATTTGTGATTATTTTATGGTTTTTGAGGATGATTAATTTAGTATCGACACAATTTCTCCTAGTATCTTCTATAATGATTATATAGCCTTCCCTCATCCCATTACCATTCCACATACCATTACCACCAACCATCATAGCCATGTCATTGACATTTTATCTCCAAAAAATGTTGATTGGGACCAATAGAATCATACCTTATTAAAATAATTCCATGGTGACATATTAGATGAGGAAAATCAAGGAGGCCAAGACCAAAATCATATAGTATAAGAACACTCTCTTAGTAAAACCTTTTTGAAGGTGATAGGGGACAATCAAAGTTAGAACTCAGCATCTTCTAGTGAAACCTTTTCAGAGGTGTTAGGGGATAATAAAATTCAAAATTTCATATTACTTAGTGAAACCTTCTTGAAGGTGATATGGGACAATTAAGACAAATTCATTGGTAGAAACCTCTTAAAGACACCAATATTTGAGCACAAAATTTCTTCACTATTTAATGATGACATTATCAAAAAAAAAATAGTTTCCAATCTATAACCTAATCAAATGGAAGCTACTCTCAATCCTAAACAATATAAAAATATGGTGGTTTTATCAAGAGAATATTTAGAAGTCTTCAACCCTGCCACATCCAAATTTATGTTGAATCCAAAGTTAGAAACATTGTGTATGCCTAAAAATCTTGATCTTCATTTGTTTTCCATCCACCATCCATTCCATTATCCTCCATCATTACATTTTTGAAACAAACCTATCAACAAACATTTATCCATATTTACCATCTATGGTCACACTTTTCTTTGTAGAGGTTATGAGGATATCTTATCTTAAGACTTGAAGGAATCAAAATCAATGACCAATGAAGATCACAAAAGCATTCTGGACAACCAAATATATAGCCAATTCTTGCCAAAGTAGTTATTTAGAAGAGGTGTGGGGTATCAATTAACATGATCACATATTTTAGTTGTATCATTTGTTGATCAAGACATGCATCTCCACTTCAGCAAGAACAATAGAATCATATGTCATTTATCATACCTAAGCTAGAACCAAACATGTACCATACCATTTCAATTACCATATCCATTTATCATTATCACATATCCCAACCAATCACCTTACCACTTGGGGCCAACCCTCTTACCATTTTATCCAATTTATAAAACCATCATTATCCTAGAGAAAGACCATTATGTATTATCATTATATTCCTATCTAGAGCAAAGCCTATTTTTACTCATCCTACCCAATCCTATTTTGATCTTGGTTTCTTTCTTTCTTCCTACACCTTTTTTTATGGTATTCCAATCAAGTTTCAATAATAAATCAAATCTTTGTTTATAATGATAGTCTATGAAAGTAGTGTGATAGTTGATCTAGCAAGATATCTTTCATTTTCCATCCTATATTGAGTCTATTTATGTCAGACTAATTATAACCACCTATGGGAAAATTAGTATCATTGACCTATGCCATGGTATCCTAGTTATAATCACCTATGGGTAAATTAGGGTAAATATTTATTTACCAAGCATTATCACATCACTTTGACATCATTATTTTCATTTTACTAGCCATTTACCATATTTGAGAACTTATTGGGACCTAGTTAGTTTTTCTTCACCTTTTGTGTGGGTGGAATTAATATGACTTGAGGTCATTTTGGGACTATGTATTTCATGTTCAATTCATGTTGAGGTCACCTCAGTCCCTATTTCCATATGCTCTTACCATTTTATGATTAACCTAAGTCAAACACTCTTGCCATTTTGCAAGTAGATATTTTGTCATTTTCTAACAAGTTGAGATACCTCAAAATACCAGAAACATTTAAAATATTTCAAAATTAAAAACATTTGTCTTATCTAAGCTTAGTTAGTTATCCTCAATCCACCCTACTAGGGTAAATTCATTATTAGGATGCTTTCTTTTGCTTTTTATTTTCAGGATTTCTATTTATTTATTTATTTTAAGTTATTTGTATGTTTATGCACTTTCTATTTATTTGTTTGTTCACTTGTCTATTTATTTGCTTTTAATAGTGTTGCCTTGACTTAGTCTATATATTTTCATTGGGTGATTACTTGTGCATATTCTTCTTGAGTCCATCTATATTCATGTGCTTACATTATCATCATGGTTTTTATCATTGGTGCATTATTTTCTAGTCAGTATTGGATTTTGGGAGTTAGTCCTTATGCATATTTCAGCCAATTCTTCATGGTATTCTATCATGATGCCTACCATCACATGATATAGCAAAAATTAGCTTTAATAAGGTATACAAGAAATGGAGCTACAGAAGTTTCTCTTTGGCACCTTGGTAAATCCTTCCATACCACCCTTGATCAAATCAACCCATTGACCATTCTATATATATTATTTATCATAAGAATGAGCATCTCCTCATTAGCAGGTCCAACCAAATCATTTCTATTAATAAATATTATTCTTCTATTCATCTCTTTCATCACTTTGTGCCCACTCATCTTCAATCTATATTACAGGTTATATCCTTGAGTTATGCTTGTTAATCATCCCTAATTGGGGCACAATCATATTTAGCCAAGCCAAGTCCTTCTAATTATTATAACTGCCTATGGGAAAATCATTATTTTGACTTTTATTTTTTATTATAACCACCTTTAGACAAATCAGTAATCTTTAAAAATCAATGCATGCAAGCATTTTTTTATTTGGATTAATCTCAACCACAGGTTAATTCCATCTTTCTTCTTGCTTCTTTTTTAAGGGACCATCCATCAACAAATGTGATAGCCACTCCCTTGAGTGGGAATCATCATAGGCTTCCCAAATACCATTTGGAGCTTTGTTTTTTAAATCATCATCTTTTTTTTGGCATATAGACCATATCTCATTATTTGAGAATACATTACTTTACCTACAGTTTAAAACATCTTCCCAAATAGGGGCAAATTGTAGACACCTAAATTTGGCAACCAATGGCTTCATATCTAATTTTAGACCAATTATTGTTAATCATTGAATACCTAGCCCAAAAATTTCTATTAGTCTCAAATTTGGCTTCATAACATTACATTAAATCAATTTGGCCTATTAAATCAATTAAACAAGGTAAATACACACATTGAATTAATCAAATTCAAAAAATTGACCAAATTTCTAAAAGAATTAATTAGCTTGCATACCCTAATCAAAATCAAATAGCAAGTTAAATCAATTTCAAATCTTAATTGAGTTCACCCATGAACTAATAAACCAATTACTAAAAAGGAAATTCAAGAGCATCTTACCTGTGTGAGTTGTCACTTTTGAAAAATAAATAAAATAATATCCTAAGAATATGCCAAACTCAACCAAAGTTAATAAACTTGACCATGGTTGTGAGTTTTCACTTTAGGAAAATATCTTAAAAAATATCTTAGGAATATGCCAAACTCAACCAAAGTTAATAAACTCAACCATGGTCAGTTTTAACCCATTCCAAGGGATTTAAAAGCCTATAAAAGCAAGCTTATATCCCTTCATTTAGAGAGCTCAATCAAAGTAGAGTTATAATGCAATAATATATTCATGAAGCTAAAAGCCTATTGTTATAATGTTGAAATTAAGCCAAGCCATCAATCAAGTCAAGCATTTAACAATAGTGCCAAGAGGAGATGGAGATAGCCAATCTTAATTGATGAATATCTCATGAGCACAAATTGAGAAAGCAACTAAAACAAACATTTTGTAGCATCTAAGGAAGGTAGAAGAAGGTTTCTTTTGCATTTTAGTTGTATGCTTCATTCATGTTTTACTAACTAAGCTCAACTTAGTAACTAGGCCTAGAGATGTTATGCTAGTGTGTTTATTTCATTTTGATTTCATTTTTGGACTAACACAAAACTAACCATCCTCTCTTGAGTCAAATTCTAAGTCTACAACCATCACTTAAAATATCTTATATTTCACCTATGAAGTTCATTTCCCACTATCTAAAAGGTCCCTTAACAAAAACTAGCTGTAAGGGAAGTGATCCAGATGTTTTCATTATCCTAAAGAATCATTGGCATCCTTCACATCTTCTTACCATAGTAGAAACATTTTTGAATAGAGTGGGCCACCAATAACCAGCCCTCAAAATATTGTGTACAGTGACTTTGGGAGCAAAGTGACCACCACACACACCACTATGGAATTTCATAACTAATTCAAAAATCTCATGTTTCACTAAGTACCTCAAAAAGATACTATTTGGGCTCCTCCAAGCTATATCATCCTACAATAGAAGATACTAACAGTATATTAACTTCAAGGTCCTCCTTTGATTTTTGTCTAAGTGGGGGGGACAATTTAGAGTCTTCAAATAATAGACTATATCTTTATACCATAGAGATTGGTTTTACTTGATTTTAAGGCTATCAACAACCCCTTCTACATTATTCACGTATATACCATGTAAGTTGGCTTCAGTCATTAGCTTGGTGAGACCCATGCCTCTAACCAACTTAGTAGTTTATACTTCTAAATCATATTCTTGAAGTTTGGTGACCCATTGGCATCTTTTGTCAGTAGTTTCATTCTGAGTTAATATGTCCTTCACCATAGTGTGAGGAACATAGGCCATATTTTTTAACTTAGAGTGTAAGATATAAACTATTTCATAGCCTTTAAATAAGCAAAGGCTTGTTTTTCCATTATGGTATAGTTCAACTCGGATCCCTGTAATGCCTTACTAAAAAAGGCAATTGGCTGCTCATGACCATCATTATTTTATAGAAGTATTATAGCAATAGTATGTTCAGATGCAAATGAAAAGATTTAGAAATCTTTCCTATAGTTAGGACTGGCAAGTACCGCGGTAATTTTCAAAGTTGCCTTGATATCTTGGAAGGATTTGGTGGCCTTTTCCTCCCACCTTATAGTTTGATCCTTTTTTAACATTGAAGTAATGGGAAGATTAATCTCTAAAAAATTGAAAATAAACCTTCTAACAAAGTTAATCTGGACAAAGAAATATTGAATACATTTTTTGGTCTGTGGGATGGGTACCTTGTCAATGGCCTCTACCCTTTTAGGATCTATTATTACACCTTATTTAGACACAATATACCCAAGAAGATTTACCTTTAATACTCCAAAGTGGAACTTCTTAAGATTAAGGAGATTTTGAACTCCCTACATCTGATAAGCATCTATTCCAAGTTCCCTAAGTGGTCATCCTTTTTTTTGGAGTATATTATAACATCATCTTGATATATCACATTGAACTAGTTGATTAACCCAATGAAGGCTACATCCATTAATCTCTGAAAGGTGGCACCTACATTCATTAAGCTAAAATGCATTCAAACATACGCATAAGTGTCCCATGGGGTAGTGAAAGAAATATTAAAACTTTTATAATCCTTCACTACTTCCTAATTGTAGCCAAAAAAGTCATTCAGAGTTAAAAATAGCTCAGAACCAGTTACATCTTGAAGTATGTTATCCATAGTAGGCAATGGATAATTATCCTTCAATGAAGCCTTATTTAAATTTTGAAAATCAACATAAATCTATATGTCTCCATTTTTATTTCTTAAAGGGACAAGATTAGCCACCCATGATGAATACCTAATGGGTTGAATGATCCCACCATTCCTTAATTTCTTTAATTCCTCTTGCATCTTGGTGGCTAAGATGGGATTGATAGGTTTTTGTTTTTGATGGAATGGTTTCATACTAGGTTTAAGATGGATAACATGTTGAAACAAGTTTTCCGTATATGCCTTCATCTTTAAATATGACCATGGTAAATAATCTTGGTAATTAATTAAGATCATGATAAATGTTTCTTTCTCTTTCTTGCTCAGGTGAGTGTTGAGCTATATTTTCTTTGGATTATCTTTAGTCTTGATGTTAATATTAGTTATATACTTTGATATATAAATGTCTCTAGATTTAATTCAATTAGTTCCATCAAAGGATGATTCAAGACTAACCAATCCTTTAGGAATATTATTAGTCTTCAGCTAGATAACTTCTTTTCCATCACATACATGTACCATAGAGTCCAGATCTGTAATGGTTCCTTCAAACTCATCTATACAACATAGAAACCTTTTTATTTGATCATCATCAAAGACTTGTCAATGATCAATATTTTTAAGGACAAAATGCATTAATATCATCTTTACCTCATACCCATAAGAGGGATTTATATATTTAACTTTAAACTTGGTAGCCCTCTTTGCAAGCACATCTACCACCTAATTAAAATCTTGGGCATGATCTTTGATACTAAAAGCATTGATCTACTCCAAGCAATCCCATAAAGCATTTTGGTACTGCTTTAGTCTCTTTTATTTCATGGTGTAAATAGCTCAGACCTACTTCACCACTAATTTTGAATCACCCTTGACCAATAACTTTTTTATTCCATATTCATGGGTGATCTAGAGGCTAATCAGGAGTGCTTCATATTCAGCAATATTATTGGTGCACCTAAAGGACAATTGGAAGGAGTATTTGTAAGCTTGGCCATTAGGTGCATATAAGACAACCCCTACTCTATTTCCAATGTTTGAACATGCTCCATCAAAATGCATGGTCCAGATGGAGTCTTCAACTAGAGTACCAAATTTAGGAGGTAATTCCTTATATTCCACACTCCCCATAAAATTCCCAATGTTTATATCCACATACAACACTTCATTCAACTAATATTTAGGATCTTCTAGGACATGAAGCATTTATGGCTCCTAATTTAGGTAAACCATCTTCCCATATAGAGGTATAGTGGCATAGGATAAGTCCATCTGAATACTACCCCCAGTACTAGTAGCCCATTTTATAGACAACAATATACCCCATTTGGGTAGACAATCTACAACAATAACATCTATACTCAAGAATTTACTGGGGTATTATGTGAGTTACACCACCAATCCTTTTAACCATGTCAATAATAGGTACTTCTCTAGAATTCATGGAAATGCATCATCCTTATGTTATAGTTATTCTTATGCAAATTTCATTCATCATAGCCAATGGCATAATGTTACAAGATGCACTAGAGTCAAACATGCAGTTATGGATAATTAAACCATTAATTAGTAGGGTGGTATAGAATGGGTCAACTTCAAGTGGACTCTATACCAATTTTATTCCTAAATACACCTCAAAATGATGTTTAGGGGCTTCTAAGATGTTCTCACTTTCCTTAAGGGAAGTGGGAGAAGGCTCAGTGTCAATAATCTCATTGGTAGTAACATTCTTAGTGAATCCCAAATATTAAAAGGCCCTTCTCCTATGCTTTGGAATTATGAGAAATTATACAAAGGTTACTATTATTTTAAGTTGACTCAATACATGGGCCATGTCCCAGATACTATATTTAGGCAAAGGAGTGTTATCAAGTAGACTAGTGACACTTTCATTTGGGATACACCCCTTAAGGGTCAGAGGGGAGAAGTAGGATAACCAACATTTATAACTTCATTCTTCAATGGAGGCTTCCTAGGTTCATCCTTCTTGGGAATACTAGATAATAGTGGATTTTTATTCTTTGCCTAGGTACCTTTTAATTTAGCATTGTAAGGTGAAGAAATAGGCTTAGTGGAATTTGGGACCTCTTTACTCCCTCTGGTTTCTTTCTCTTTTGTCTCAGCTTTAGGGTCAATAGAGTCTTTATCCTTCAAAGGAGAATTTTGATCTTTACTTCTCAAATTATACTCCTCTTGGGAAATTATTGTGTGGATCATCAATTATTAGTCCTTAATTGATAGAGGTGAATTTCCATATTTCTTTTTTAGCATTGATCTCAAAAACTCAAAATCATGAACAGGCAATTCATATTCATGCATCATATTTATTTTATAGATGAAATCTAGGGTTGGAACCCTTACCTTTTCATAGGATTTTCATAATTCTTAAGTATTAGTAGCACTCATCATCTCTATAGATAGAGAGGTAACCATCACATATGGTTCGTTAATTTGGAAAGTTAAACATTCATAGGTTGGAATTTCTTCACAATGAGGAATAGTTGGAGCATTCACAACTCTCTCTCAAAAGGTGTAACTTTCCATCTCTTATAATTCAAAAATATAAATGTCATCTTCATTAGATGTAGATTCAAATCCTTCTACACCTTGACCATCACTATCAACTTTATTACATGGAGGATGAGGAAGGAAGCACTTGTCATACCAATTGATATTTATGTTGACTACATTGACCTTTATAACTAAAGGATCTAGTACTTCCTTTCCACTTCCCCAATTTTGGTTTCTCTCATGCTTATCATCCCTTGCAATCCCCTTTCCCTTGTCATTATTATTGCCTTGGAAAGTTGGCCTACCTTGACCCTAGTCCCTGAGATGATTTCTTTCTTCTCTCTTGTGATCCCTCCTATCATCATGGTTATAAGAACACTAAGACAACCCCTTTTCTGCTCTAGCCAATTTTTAAGAAATTTCTTTCACACCTATGGCTATATTATTCATAGTTTCTCTAGATCTACATTATTATGGAAGGCTTGAGGGTTTTCAAGATTCACCAACTTGACATCAGCCCTCATTTTTAAAGTCTTACCCATAGATTTGATGTTATTATCTATTTGGATAGCCAAATTAAAGGTCATCCTTAGATTTGTGGGAGGTTTGTCTCTAAGATAATAGGTTGCCTTATTTCAAATGCATCAAAATACTTAATCAAATAAATAGCACCACCACTAGGTCTTATGTCCTCTGGTAGCCTTCTCAATACTTTACTAAATCTAGAATTAAAATCCTTAACACGCTCATTAGGATTTTTCTTGAGGTTTTCAAATTTGCCAAGCAAGAATCTAGGATCAATACTATCACCAAATTGCATCTTAAATGCATCAATCATATCTTTCCATGTGTCTATGGATTCATCAAGGAGGGAGTTAAACCACTCTTGGGCCTCTTCTTTTAGTGTGTTCACAAAGACATTTATGCACACATCTTCTAGATTAATTTCATGGTCTTCAATAACATTTATGAAAGCTTTCAAATGTTGTTCCCTAGATACGAAATTATTTCCTTGAAATTTAGGTAATATATTTATAATTTTAATGGTAACTTCATTAGTGAAACTAGGCATACCATCAAATTTGATAGGTCTAAAACTTGGGATCACAAATGGTATGTGCCTATTAGCCAGACCTTGATCCCCTTATTCATTATCACTACCTACATTAAACCTCCTTCTTCTCATATCATTTCCTCCCATCTCTAATTTTGAAGATGAATATGAACTATGGGATAGTTGTGAATTAATACTATGAAGATGACTTAAAGGAGGATAAATAGAGTAATGACCTAATAGCCTTGTAGGAGGAGAAAGACTTCTTCATAGAGAAGGAGCTTGACTTACAGGGAGCTCATATTTTTTTGAAGTACTTTGTATCCTTCAACTAGAGGGATATTTGAGAAAAGGGGGTGGATTAAATAGGGGACAAACTATTCAGGTCTTACTTGATTGCCTAAGTCTTGGCCTATAATAGGCTTCCACACTTGTCTCCTTCTGGATGAACCTTTCAATTTAGGGATAAGCTCTTTAGATGGATCTTTCTGAAAGGAAGACCTAATACCCTCTAGATTTGTATATCTAAATAAAACTTTTCAAGATAGATAAGAGTATATATAATAGGCATTGATCTTTAGACTTTTAATGTAACAGAGTCACCACTAGAAGAAAAAAATTCTAGACCAAAATAAATATAACTCTAATAAAAATTGATAAAATGAAAAACTTTTATATATTGAAGATAATTTCAAGAACATTTTAAAAATTATTATAGCATAGGGGTGAATATCCCTAATGGATTCATGGTAATATAAAACTATTTGAAATGTTTGACGCATGAAATATGGTTGGATCAATCTAGTACTAGTAGGGATATTAGTAAGGTGAAATACTCATGGCCTTCTACAAGAGTCATGAGTAACACAAGTGACCAAGAATTTAAATTAATCCTTGTAAATGATGAAAAAATATGTTAGTTCCTAGTTATACACATCTCTCACTTGGCTTTACACACCTAAAATAAATGGCAAGAAAAGATGGAAAACCTGATAAAATGTCATTGTAGTTAGCGAGGGGTTTGACATCAGGAATGGATCAAATAGAGAAAATGACTAAGAGGCACCTATAAAGGGTATGGTTAGCTCCCTAATACTTTTGGCTTTACCTGAACCATGATGAGAGGACCTATAGGATAACTTTCTCATATAGATAAATTTTGTAATTTAATCTCCATGGGAATTATCAACATAAAAGGACACAAATCTGACTAGAACACAACTAAACCTACTCACTTCACCTAGGAAGGGTTGTCACATGGAATGAGAAAAAGTTATAAGTTATAAATAAGATACTAAAGACATATATGAATGTGATTGCAACCTTCATTGTAAATAATGTTCAACAACACAAGGGATGAATAAGAAACTGCAGTGCTAGTCTCCAATGCATAAAACATATACATATGATTAATACACAATGTTTATGAATCTACAAGTAAATAACACTTTAGATATATAAAGGGTGTGTTAATATATAGATTAATACATGGTAGGACAAGATATAATAATTAATATAAAAGAAAGTGGAGGGTTAATGAGTGAGTGCAAAGAAATTCAATAAAGTGTTATATCATCTTTACCAATAAATGCATTATAGATCTGAAACAAATGAAATTGAAATCATGCATAAATGATATCCTTTAAGAACCCTTTCCATCTAAATCTATGAGCCTAGGACTACCCTTAAAAAAGCTATCAATATGCTATTCCCAAATCTCAGAGTAGAAAGGATTTTATAACCAAGATATAATCTCTAAATGACTACCATAAAGATGAATACACAAAATAACCAATCTACTAAGCATGTAAAAAAGAGAACTATACCTCATTAAAAAGAAGAGAATGGAAACCACAAACATATTTCATTTATCAATTAAATGTAAACTAAATATAATGTGTTATGAATAACATAATAACCTAACACTATGCAAGACAATTCTGTGATAAGGGAGACATATCAAATACTCTCAAAGCTTGTCAATGATTTTACAATAGAAATCAATTTGGCACCAGAAAGATCACAAAAGGATAAATATTTGAGGCTACAGCTCTTGACTCAAAAATTTAACCAACCATTGTAAAGGAATAGACCCCCTTTACTTATATAATTGAGCTATAAGCCTAGCATATTCCTGAAGATGTTCCAAATGGAAAATTCTTTCATAGGCTTGGAGTCTATTAAACCTTGTAAAAACATGGTTCCTCAAATATGCTCATGCTCTTGTGATGATGGCAATATTGATCCTCCACCTAGGTAGAATATTTTCAAGTTATCTACGTGGAGGAAGATCTTGTAAGGGATAAAACAAAACCTTTGTCCTCTTGCACAACAAACAAAAATTTCCTTTTCCTATCCTCATGATTATACAAAAACTAACTAAAAGGGATGTGCCACTAATAGGCTAAGTATAATTGTTTCCCAATGGGAAATGAGAAAAAGAGGAAAGGAGGGAAGAGAAGAAAGAAGTGATTCTAGCTCATAAAAACCAAAATATCTAGTTATGCTCCAAAGTCGATATAGATGACAAAATATTTCTCTAACTTATTCATATACCTTATGTATCCTTCTAGCATCAAGGTGAGATTACCTTGGTCTGGGCCTACTTGATATTTTAATTTTACTCAATATTCTTCAAGCTAGGTGGTAATATTTTGAAGCATGTTCTTCTTTCATCTAATAATATCCTTAAGCTTATCACAATATTTCTCAAGTGACACCAATTATTTTATCAACATCAAAGGACTCTTGTGGTGCATTAATGAGGATTTTTAAAAGTAGTGCATATTATCTTTTCCTTTAAATCACTCGCACCATCAAGGCTTACCATCTTCTTGAGTACAACATCTATCTCTTTTATTACAGTCTTGAGGGACTACTCTTCTCCTTTCAAATTGAATATGCTGAGCATTGTTAGTCGATGTTTGATTTCTAATTGATGTTTTCTAGGCCTTTTATGATCATTTAGAGTAATGATCTTCTCAACTATTAGAGTATGTGTGCCAATATTGTATACCTCATCCATTTTCCACTAGATTTTCTCCCACTTCTTGATGTTTACCTCATAGATAAGCATTCGAGCATCATACTCCCTCTTATTATCCACTATGTTATTTAGGCACTTCAATGCTGAGTGGATTATTTCTTCGGCCTTGGTGTGCAAATATTTTGGTCATTTTTCTAATGCCCTTCCTTTGTACTTCAAGTCATCATTTTGGTTGAAATCAAATGACTCTATTAATAAAATAGGATAACTAGAGAAACACTGGTTTGTAATCCTTCTTATTCAACCACCCCTTTAGGATCAGTGGTGGCTTGAACATTTTGCTCTAGCTCCACCTCATTTTTTTCATTAGATTTATTCATTCATTAAATTTAACCTTGATTATCTTGACCTATTAATTGGGTGATGACTTTCTCAACAAATGTCTTTGTATCTGACGAGATCATTTCTTTCTCCTAGGGGCCTAAAATTGAGTGGCCACCTCAATCCCAACCTATATAAAATATTCAAAAGAGAGAAGATCAATTGAGTCCTTAACTTCTTCCTCATTACCATTAATTATTACTCTTGAAGTACCCTCTTCTAAAAATGAACCAACCATTGAGACCATCACTGGGGTTTAGGGTTTATCATTCAGAGTTCTATGTCTAATTTTTACTTTTGGAGGAGTGAATGGTCATTGCTTCCTCATCACCTCAGCAATGGGCCTATCTTCATCTAAGTCTTCTTCTTCACTCTTATCTCTCAATATTTAAGCATATGAGTATTGATCCTCTTTCCTTTTCATGGGAGTTCCTTAGAAGGGAGGTCCTTGAATACAACCTCCTTCCTTTTCTTAGGAATCCCCATTGGAGGCTGTAGATCCCTCTTAAATCTTTTTTTCTTGGGTCACTCTACCTCTTCTTCACTTCCTCTATTCCTTGAATAAGTCATTAGAGGAATCACAATGGTTGGTTATTGTGTTGGTGGAGCCATGGGTGGAGTAAGTGGAATAGTGGCTAGATTGACCATTGGAATGGTTGATGGGATGGTTGGTACTAATAGGGTGGCACTAGATAATGTAACCTCCCCAGTGGTGATCTTATCCCAATTCTCAACTAAACTTGTTAATTTTGAGAAAGACAATCCTAATTTGGATCATGATGTAGATATAGACTCCACATCAATTTGCTTGGTGAATTCAACATCACCAACCTTGCTCTTCCCTTTGCCCTTCATTATTGGTGGTGGAGCCAAGGGAACACCACTATAATCTGGGATAAAAGCCTTTAACTTCTAAACTTGTCTAATCTCCTAGAGGGAAAGGGTATTAAAAGTACTAAGATCAACCACATGTTCCTTCAACCACCTAAAGGTTCTTCTCATGATTGATATGGCCCTCCATGGAATGGAATCATTTTCTTAGCAGTGAAATCCCCCTGTGAGATATCTTGGGCCTCAATATTGGATTGGCTATACATTGTAAATAGCATCCTTTTATCATTCTCCATGTTTTTTGGGATGGGAATAATGTTGTAAGTGATAACTTATTGTACTGTCAGCCTCATGAAGGCTAGTTTTTTTGCCTCTTCCTCGATGATGCAATTAGACTAGATTTCTTCATAATGTGATTGATGTTGAATCACACTTATTGCTATGTTTACCCACCATATGATAGCATAGTTTGGCCTAGGTGGCATCTTGTCAACCACATATTGGCCCATTTCTTGCTCCAGTCCTTTGGCCTTTGCAATAGGACATGAATAATGCCTATTTTCAACTAGAAATTTGAAGGGAATATTCACCTTCTTTATTGCTATCATCTCATGTGGGGATACCATCTGCCTTCTCAACTCCATCACTACTAGTCCATCATCTAGGTATCTTGGTATTTTATATGGAGACCCTGAGTAGCCACTTATTCTAATATAAGTGAATGATCTAAACTAAATATATGTGGTACCATACTTATCAATGATTTATTTGGCCCCCTTAGACATCTTATTGAGGATTTTTAGAGGATATAATACACTCATCAGAGTATTGAAGAAGTAATTATAAACTTTGCAAAAAAATTGTCTAAAGCCATCTACAGTTATTTCTAGATAAGTCTCATATATCCTCATTACACTAGGATTCCTTATGAGCCCATGGAATGTCCTATTATGCATCAGGTTGTACATTAATTAGGTTGACATGTATAATGTACTTGTGAACTCCTCTAAGTAGATTTCAACCTAAAGTTACATCATCTACCTGTATAGGTTTTCACTTAAAATGGTGGCCCAATCTAGCTTCTTCTATTACTCCAACACATAAATTAAGATTATGAACATCCAAGGCTCAAACTTTCTTGCAATGGGCATCCCATAGATTCTAGTATCCATGGAAATCACATACTGGGGAAAGTCCTTGAATTTTTATAGTTTCAAACTCTTAGACATTCTGAAGACTTTTTTCCTCTTCTTGACTAGCTAGTAGGAGTTGAAAATGTCCCATATTATTTTCTCATTTTTGTCTACATACTCTTAGCATTCCTTCAAAGAGAGTGTGATACTTTCAGGTTGGGGAGGATTCCCAAGAATGGTGTTGAGGGCCAAAGGAGTGAAATAGTAGACAACTAATTGACTTCCATTGTGACAGTCCTAGTATTGGGTTGATATACTCAAGCACATATAAGCATTAATTCTAGGTATGGGGTAGCCAAGGGGAATGTTATCACAAGGGTGATATAACTCATGCCAAGATTTGAGACCACTGGTAGAGGGTTTGGCTACTGATATATATTTAATAAGGCTACAAATTCTAACCCATGAACATTTGTATCTTTGATTCCATATTAAATAGAATTGATTTTGCTTTTTACAGATGTTGAAGATGCCACTATTACTCCCTATATTTCTAGTGCAATACTTTGAACTTAAATAAAATCTTCACTCAAATCACCCTTTAAATACCATCAAACCTCTTCAAATAACACAATATAAGGATTTATAAGAACACTTACTAATAATCTAGATGGTTGTATGCAATTGAAGCTAAAAATCTTTAAATAATTCATCATAATCAAATTGCACGTAGCTAGGGAACACATATGGCTTGAAGACGCAAGTAGAATCTCTGAATGCAAAAGGTAAATGTTAATGAAGACAAACTCCTTAGTTATAATCTTTTGAATTTCAAATTAGGGTTTCCATTAATGCTTTGAAGCATAATGGCTACTTACCAACTACACTTTTTAGTCATTTGAGCTTCTTTCAAAAAAGGAAAGAGAAGGTGCAAATGTCTCCTTTATGTAGGGTAATCCTCCTTGCAACATATGGATCCATATAAGAAAACTTTACCTTCAAATGATTTTTGGGTCTTTAGGGACCTTTTGCACCTTGCCCACCAAAAGATAAGTGAAGCAATCTTTAAAAAGGGCTCAGAGCTTGAAAAGCCCCAAGGACCTACCATGTGTCATTACATTTATTTACAAATCTAGACCTTTGGAAAAAATTTGAACCTTTCCCACCAAAAGATAAGTGGGGAAATCCACAAAAAGGGCCTAGGACTCAAAATCTTAAGGATCTACCATGTGTCTAACTTGGATGTAAGTTTGGACTCTCAGCCAACTTTTCGCCTTTGCACCATCCTTCTTGATATGGGGAAGGGTGTAAGATCCTTTTGATCCTTGAAAATGCACTCATTAATTATAAAAGGCAATGAATAAGTCATTACCTTATAAATTTGATGAATTTGACTTGGGAATTTTCATAGGATAAAATCTTAGGAACCCCCTGAGATAACTATGTGTTTTTCATTTGGCTAATCAGGCAATTCCTTGCCTCAATCACCAAAACACATCAGAGGTGCAATATAGAAATTTCACTTGGGGCTCCATAGATTTCCTTCTTCAAGCATAAGATAGTAAATTGATGTATGCAAAGAGACTTAGATACATTTCTATCTTATCATAGTGAATCTTCCTGTCATGAAAAATTTTAGCTAAAACAAATGACCGTACAATTCTTTTGGGCTTTTTACATGGGAAAAATTCTTGAAGGGCAAGTGCCCTTTCAAATTTTTTTTTTGTGGGCAAAAATTTTGAAACAAATAGGACTTAGCATCTTTCCCAAGATAAAGGCATTTTATTTGAGTAAAATGCCTGAAGGACAAGTGCCCTTTGGACTTTTTACTATAGATAAAAAGCTTGAAACAAATAAAATAACCCTTTGAAACTTGTGTAAAACACTTAGCCTAAAAAATATAAGTCATTGAATTCCTTTAGAAATTTTTTAGTGGACAAAATGTCTGATGAAAATAAGTCTTCAAACTTTTTATCCAAGATAAAAAAAATCTAAAGACCTATTTTCATCAAACATTATGTTTGTGTAAAAGGATTGAGAAGTCTAAGGGAAAAAGCACCTTCACCAATCAAATGCATGACAAAGGAATTAGCAAATTATGAAAATGACCTGACCTTCCAAATGCAAACATAGAGATAGAATAGGGGCTAATGACTTAAACAATTATACTCAACCCAGGTAGGACTTAGGCATTTTAATGGACAAGGGCCCAATTGCTCTAGTGTAATTTTGGGCACTAAAATAGGTTCTGACAAAACTTGGAAAATTAATAAAATACCTCAAATAGAGATATCAAAACACAAAAAAAAATTAACCTCCCAAATCTTTTGATTCTGAAAAGGGCGCAAATTACTTGGTGTAGAGTTGGGCTCCAACACTCAAGATTACTATAATTTTTACTTGATCTACTAGAATGCCTTTGCTACATACTACATGACCTATAAAAATACCAAAAAGTGTAAATAATAGACATTTATTTAAATTTAACATGATGTGCAAAGCTTGACATGATTCTAATATTAGTTGTAGCTTAGACAAATATTCTTTGAATAAGGAAAAGACTACCTAATCATCAAGGTAGACTTCCATGAAATCATGAATGAAGTGGTTAAATATAGTAACCATTATGCAAGAGAACATCATAGGTGCATTCTTAAGTCCAAAAGGCATGACTTTATATGAAAAATACCCCCATTCCATGACAAAAGTCATCTTGGCTCTACCTTCTTCTGTAATGGGTATCTGATGATAGCCACTAAAGCCATTCACGAAAAAATAGACTTCATGTCTTGTGATAGACTCCAAACTTCATCTGTGATTGGAATTGGGAATAGATCCTTTACATAAACATCATTTAAAATGTGATCATCCCCACATACTCTTATTTCCCTTATCTTCTTCGATTACACTGCCATAGGGCTTACCCAATTTGTCTTTTCTACTGGATAGATTATTCCTACATCTTATCAAGTTTAGCCTTCACTTTTAGCTTCATGTTTAGATTTAGCTTGTATGGTCATTTATTTGTATGACATGCATAATCCTTTACTTTGATATGCATCTCGCCTAAAGATGGATCAATTGCTTGTACCTCTAATAATTTAGTGGGAAAGACATCTTGATAATCCCTCAAAAGTTACAAAGCTTTTGAAATTTTAGATTCTATCCATTAATCACCTATATTTGTCAATTTTAGAACCTTCTCAATTTCAATGTTTGTTACATGTTTTTTGATGGGCTACTAGTAAATCTTCTACTTTTATTCATCAATAGATTCTTGTATCTTCCGTTACCCTTCCTATTTTGGAATTTATAAGTTGTGTAGTTTATTTTCTTTAGTGGGTTATGTGTTGAGGTCCTTTAGGGGTTCTATAGCCATTTAGGTTCAAATAAATCAGTCAAATCTAGATCACCATTAGAATCATATTCCTCAATGTCATTTACTTCATCTTGTGTTCAGTGACATGGTTATATCAGAGATTGTTCTTCTTTCTTAGCAATTTTTTATCTTTGTAATATCGAATTAAGAACAAAAGTTGCATTATTATACATAATGGATTTTGTCATGGTGCTTAAGTCTTTTATGCACCCATGGCATAAGAATTATAATGCATTATGAACCAAATGTTTTCATATTCAAAAATAAATGTTTATATAAAATCACTTTGGACTTATGCCCAATGCTTGGTCTCCCTTATATACTCTTGGTACATGTACCATGTTGATGGTGATTAAACAAGTTTATAATGGAAAATGTGAACCCAATACTTTAGTTTCACCCATTACTCAATCCAGACTTTAACACATTTATGAATATGAATTTTAAGACACTCACCTTCTTAAAAGAAAGGTCAATTAGTTTAGATGAACTATGGTAGTTATAACCTGCTAATCATGAGCTCGTAGGCCTCATTCCACTCGAGATGAATTGCCCACCATGTCATTACAACTCCCTTTAGAGCATAATTTAGAGCACTGGCCTATTGGCTAATGGTAGGTATATGAATTTGTAGACACATAATGAATTCATTGATATCCTTAGTTGTATAGTACATAAGAAGCTATCACTCATGCATAGAGACCTTTCTCATCGATTAGAGTTCATGATCACCTTGGTACTAATTGAGTAGGTGTGTGTTTAAATCTCCACTAATAGATGAATCTATTTCCCATGGTAAAGTGTCATCTTTGGTCAGATCTATTTAGTCTTGCATGTGATCATTAGCTTGATATCTGAAGTCAATTTATGTTCAGGTAGGGGATTTTATAGACATAGATGCACAATATTCTATGATAAGTAACTACTATTTTGGGCCTACATTTTTATGATGCCTTCATCTATTGAGTGGTTAATGATTGTACCTAAGGTTTGGTATGCTCATACAAGAAGTTGTATTCAGCTATAGGTAAAGATTTTGGATTTTCCTTAGAGTTTACCTTCATCCAATTGGTTTATTATGTAGCGTATGGAGAATTTGGTTTAGCTAGAATTATATAAGGTTTGTGTACTCTATTTATAGGAATGAAAACAATATTATCTCCTTAGTATACCTCTAATTGATTCTACATCATGTTGATAGTTATCTGACGATCATATGCCCATTTATTACCTATTAGCATAGGGTAATGTATTGTTGTGGTCTTCATGTTAATGAATTCAAATTCACCTTGCAGTGTCAATTCTACAACTTTAATGTTCACATATAATAATTGAAAAATAGGCTCAACCCTTCTATAATTAGCTAATCTTAAAGTGATTGGGTTTTAACTCATAACTGGTTGTCCAATAACTTCCCATATAGACCTAGGAATCATGTTAACTATGTTTCCAAATTCAAAGATAGCATTCAAAATTTCATAACTAATAACCTCAATGTTGATTCATGTATTAAAATCATAGGGCTTCTTTGTTTTGACATAACAAACTAGACTTTCCATCTTTTATTACCTATATTATGCATACTCCACTAGATTATATAGCAGGTTTGTGATGTTTTGTAAGATGTATTTATTGTGTAATGTGCTTAAATTTTTCAAAATATTTGTGAGTGTAGTTATGACTCCATCCTAGTGCATAATGTGCATGATCTAGCCATACATTTGTGCATCTATCATTGTAACATCTCCTTTAGTTGTGTATTGATGTTGGATGTTTTTCAACATCTATGTAGCTTCATACATGAGCCCCTTTTTTGTAGAGTATAGATATTTATCTAGTTTTGATTTTTATATTCCTTAATCATAATGCATCTCAAGTGGATGCAAACCTTTTTCTACATGTTGTTGTTATGCAACAGCATTCAAGAATACATTATCCTTAGGATGCACACTTACCATATTCACATTATATATGGACTTGTCCTTTCTTTGCTTCTCTAAGATAGGACAATCTTTTGTGTCATGCTGGTTTGAGATTCTATAGTATGCATAATAGGACTATCTTTTAGGATTCATAGGGAAATTTTATTATACATGATTTTACTATATACATAGGTAGAATTGTAGATGAGGCCATTGATATTTATTCCCTCTACTACCTTGGTAACCTCCTCTATATCTACCTCTATCTCCTCCTCTATTGGATTGATATCCTCCTCTATACCCTCATTACTGTATAGTGTTCCAATGATGGTGTTGTTGGTTATTGTAGATTAAAAATTTACTCTATGTTTCATTCTATTTTTTAGTCGTGCACTGCAAATTTTTTTTACCTTCGCATATTATGGTCTGAGATAGTGGAGTTTTGAAATAGAGTGTGGGATCTATTTTCTTTTTGATTCATTTTTATCTAAGTGTCAGGGTAAAGCAAAAGCTGACAAGTGTCATCCTCTGAGGCATCCTTTCTCGAGTGAAACACCAAGTGTCATCATCTGAGGCACCTTTTATATTTTCTATGAGTTGGTCAGAATGTGCCACGTGTCTCATAGCAGCTCAACAGAATGCACCGAGTGTTAGCATATGTGGTTACATATTGGCACCCATGTTTTATCTCTTTGTAGTGGAAGGTTTCAAAAAGCTAAGTATCAAGACCAGGTGGAACGTCCCAAGTGGCAATAGCAGAAGGTCTCAGTGTTGCTTTTCTAAAAGTGACAGAAGCTACCACATATCCAGCTAAAGAGAGTAGAAGTCACCATGTATCGACATCCAAAATATGTTCAATTTAATTCCTTGGTTCAATATTTTTGGTTCAGTGTCTCGATTCATGTGTTAATGGTGCACAGTGTTGAACCATTGAACCATTTTTGGTTCAATCAGTTAGTTTAATAGCTTAGTATAATCAGGCAATTCAAAGGAGCATCCCAAAAAATTAAAGGGTCAAGTGCCCTTTTGAAAGGCAATAAGGTGCAACCAAATCATTCAAGCAGAGGCTACCAAGTGTCATCTACCGATCCCTTTCTACTATCCTCCCAGAAGCAACAGAAGCCACCACATGTCACCATCCGAAGGATCTTCTTCATGTTTCATTGCTGAATAAAGACTATGGTGGGTGTTGGGTTTTATTTCTAAAAGTCAGCAGAAGCTGCCAAGTGTCACCATCTGTAGGAGCCTAACATGTGTCCTGAACATTTCCACAATATAGCTAAAGAGCAGCGGAGATTGCCATGTGTTCTAAGTTGAAGCAAGCGGAGATTGCCACCTGTCCCGATGCCCCTTTTCAAAGTTGCTAGGGTAAGAGATGCAGTGAGTCTTATTTTTATTGAGCTATTGAAGTTTTGAGAAAGTGGATTATGACAAGTGTCAAAGGTAGAACACTCTTGAGCAAAGACACAAAAAAGTATAAGTTATGCGGAAAGTGCCGCGTGTCTTCGATAGTTGCTGCGGAACATGCCAAGTGTCATCCTCTAGTGTCTCCTAAGTAGCAGAGAGATTTTCAAGGAATTGGCTAAGTGTTACTTAGCATTTAAGAGAAGAGAGCATCCTATAATCTGTTATAGCCAATGAACTACCAAAAGATGAAGCATTTTAGAATCTATAAGATATCTTCTGTTAGACACGTTTAGTTAGAGATAGATTTCATTTGGGCCATTAGATTGGGAACAAGCAGACAATCTAGAGTGAATCTAAGGCTATAAATAAGGGTGTAGAGATCACCAAGAGGAAGAATCCATTATCAAATAGAATTTTTGAGAGAGAATTATTGTAACAAGTTTAGACTTTCTAGAGTTGTGGCTAAGTAATATCATTTTCTTTTGTCTCATTTTCTTGAGTTGGAAGGTTTACATAACTGTATGTGTTTCTTCGCCTCTTATGTGATTGGAAAATTCAAATAAGAAGATTGAACCCTATGCCTTTGTTGATATTATCTATGTCATTTGCAAAATTAGTCTAGGCTATAGACTTTCCAGAGTTATGATTAGGAATGTCATTTGCTTTTGTCTCATTTTCTTGAGTTGAAAGGTTTATATAACTGTACGTGTTTCTACACCTTTTATATGATTGGAAGGTTCAAATAAGAAGATTGAACCCTATGCCTTTGTTGACATTTTTTGTATTACAGTAAAAGTAGTCTATGTTATCAGCCTCTGTTTCTATTATTTCCATCTTTTACATTGATCATGCACTTGTTTGCTCTTAAATGTAAATGAATCCTACATATAGTTTCATTGTGCTCAGGATTAAGGTTGAATTACATTCAAGTGCATCGCCATATATTAGATTTATTTTCTTGCATTGTGTTTTTTATTTAAATTCCTATCCCTTTTCCCAGTATTTACTTGATTTAAAGAAGAGCCAGCTTCTCTAAAATCTAGAGGTTGTTTCAAGACACAATTCCCATATCTTGAAACTTCCCATTGTTGTTGATTAGAATCAAGCACAATTTTAAATCATCAACAATTTTTGGCATGCCCAATGAGACCAATCTTGAAGTCTCTTCCAAGATCGTATGAACCAAAGAGCTATGAGGAGTCATAGTTGTGGACCAGTAATCATATCACAATTTGCTACAAATCTAGGTATTCTTTTGCCACCTTTGGTAACAAGTCTAAGAAGAAGAGTTAACTAGTTTGTACTAATACCTAGAGCAAATATGGGAGCCCCTATTCCCCCAAGAAATTATGCAAGCTAGAACACTGGTAGTCCATTAGTCATCCCAATACCACCAGCCATTTGGGACCCTATCCCAGTGAATGCCCTAAAAGCTCTACCTAAATTTAGTGGGCAAGACTTGAAAACACCTGAAGAACATCTTCAGGATGTATCTGATGTCTATGTTATACATGTTGTCACATAGCAAAATATGGCCATAAGATTACTAGCAGCTTCTTTTAAAGGGAAAGCTTTAGAATGGTATAGGTCCCTGACCCCACATACCATTTCTACATGGGATCAGCTCGGAGATCTTTTCTTTGAAAGATTTGTGGAGAAGGGTGATAAGTCTTCCTTACTATAGCAATTAATTACCATTCAAATGGGACCACAAGAAGCCATGACTAACTTCAATTCCAAATTTCAAAAGACTTGGGATAGAATCCTTGCTATAGCTAGACCATTACTAGGTATGGCCATAGTGTTTTATCTTAAGGCTTTGAATTCAGATATATCTGTTATGATTCAATCACTTGGAGGACACACTTTGTTAGAGGCTTATGAATATGTGGTTAAGGTTAAGAACAATTTAATAGATGCTGGAAAGTTACCTCCAAGGCCTCCCATGCCCATGTTCCTATAAGTTTCCTTGCCATTACCTTAGGAAGTCCATAAATCTATAAGCCCACTTCTATCCATGTACACTTACCCTCAACCATCTTCTAAAGAAATTGTCCCCACTCATTCATCTGAGCTGGATGATATCAAGAGTATCTTAAGGACATTTTATAATGAACTAATCAATATAAAAAGATAGCAAAATACTTTTTTTAAGCCTCCATATCAAGGCTATCAAGGAAATAGATTTTCATCTTAGCCAAACCAATATTAGGGTCCTCCAAGACAAAATAACCATTAGCCAGAAAATTAATGGGTTGCAATCCCCACACCCTCACAGACTATTCCTCCCAATTCAAATAGGGAGATTATTCTAGGGAAAAATAACTATGTGGATAATACTAATGCCTGGTGTTTGTCCTATAACAATGCTCATACACTTAGAGATTGTCCTATGGGTAATCTACAACAAAAGGTGGCAGAGCGAAGAAGAATGGATGGTCAATTTGTAAGTTTTAGTGACAAACAAGCCTACCAGTCTTTTGATATATAGAATTTGGTCTTAATGTCTCAGATGCAAGAGATGTCTTTACAACAAGAGGAAGAAATAGCCCCAGAATATGCTTTGTTCTCATGGGTTGAAGATGAAAAATTAGTATTTTTGAATGAAGCTTCTGTTTCCAAGAAACTAGTGATGCAATCAGACTACTATACTAGATGAGAGAGAAGAATGTTAGAACATCTTGAAGTTATAAACAATAAAGATATAGAGAATACTTCATTTTAATGTCATCAACACGCAGTTGTTAGACAAGAAATGCTTCAGCTAGTATAGAATCAAGAGGTTCCTGAACAAGTTCAAAGAAAGACAAGATATCCTAATCTTCCAAGAATTCAAAATTTTGGACCAATGAATGTGGTAGATCAGCTGAAGATGACCCCAGCACAAGTATCAATTTGGGACATGTTAGCTATTCCTAAACAAAGAACATTATTACAGAAAGATCTTCAAAATCAAGCAAAGCCCAAGTATACTGAAGGACCTGCTGATAAAAGAAAGCTCAAAGATAGTTCATCTACAGACAATTTCCATAGTGAGTAATGCATCAGAGGTAAGCAAACCCAAACTGGATCCTTTCTATTCAATTAATATAGGTGATTGGACTAAGCATAATCAAGAAAAATAAAATAAATAGTTGTTAGCTATGATGCATAGTGACCCATATGAAAATTATAATTCTACTGGTTTGGGCACTTATGTTATTTTTGATGAGGATCATGAAATCCCAAATGTTTTAAGGGAAGAGACACCAACTAATCAAGGATCCAAAAAGGATTCAGAGATTTGGACCTTAAATTTTGATGGGGCCAAAAGTAAGAATGGTGCTAGAGTAGGAATTTGTCTTACCACTCCAAATGGTGAAAAAAATTTAAGGGCTATCCATTTTCAATTTGCTTGCACTAATAATGATGTTGAGTATGAATCTTTAGTACATAGGCTCCTATTAGCCAAGAAAAAGGGAATAAAGAATATAATAATAAAAGGAGATTCAGAATTAGTAGTAAAGCAAATTAGAGAAAAGGCAATAACAAAGAATGTCAGAATGAAATCCTATAAGCACAAAATTTGGGACTTAATAGAAGATTTTGAAGCTTTTAATATTGAAGTAGTTCCCAGGATTCAAAATTTTGAAGTTGATAGGATGGCACAGATTGGTTCATAGTTTGATCCACCAACTGACCTATTAGTTAATAATGAGTCAGTAAAGGTTATAGTAAGGCTAGTTATTCCTGATAATGATGAGAATTGGCAAGTATTTGAGAATGATTCTCAAGTACTCTCATTTTTGCAACAATCAGGGGAATTTGCTGATGAATTGCAACCATAGATTGAAGAAGCATATGGAGATCAAATCATACAATTAAAGAACAATAAGCTTCCCAAAGGTTTAATCACTTTAAAAAGTCTTTTTGATCCAGAAGATTTAAGCTTGGAGAAGAAAAGGTTCCAAGCAAACAAAGTAAATTATTCTAAAATAGAGGTGAGAGAAGGGAAAAAATTAAAAGTTGGAAACTCTGCAACTCAAGGAGAAAAGGAAAGGCTAATTAAATTATGTAAAAAGTATGATAGAGTCATAACCTAGAGCTATGAAGACCTTCATGGATATAATAGAGACATCATTTAGCACACAATAGAACTAACTAAAGGATCTAAGCCTGTCAAACAAAAATAGAGACTAGTGAATCTAAGAACTGAGCCTCTAATGGTAAATGAGTTACAGAAACTTATAGATTCTAAAATCATTTTTCCAATCAAACACTCAACCTGGGTATCAAATCTGGTACTAGTTAGGAAAAAGAATGGTGATATAAGACTTTGTGTAGATTTCAGAGATCTAAACAAAGCATCTTTGAAGGATCACTATCCCTTGCCCTCCATGGAACAAATTCTATAAATTGTGGCTAGATCAGAGAGATTTTCTTTGCTAGATGGTTTCTCTAGATACAATCAGATTTGGCTAGCTAAAGAAGACCAATACAAGACTGTTTTAACTACCAAGTGGGGAACATTTGCATATGTTAAGATGCCATTTGGTCTTTTAAATGTTGGAGACACTTTTCAGAGAGCTATAGATGTTGCATTTGGGGAACTGATAAATAAAATCATCTTGATTTATCTTGATGATCTTACTATTTTTTCAAAGAATGTTGTTGATCATTTTGATCATTTAAAAGCTGTGTTTAAAAAATGTCAAGAATTTGGAATATCCTTGAATCCTAAGAAATGTATCTTTACAGTCCCTCAAGGTAAATTATTGGGACATATAGTATCTAAAGAAGGAGTTTCCATAGACCCAAAAAGAGTGGCAGCTATAATGAACTTACCTCTTCCAGTCAATAAGAAAGCAATTCAATCATTCTTGGGAAAAATTAATTTTGTCAGTTGGTTCATATCTGACTTTGCAAGCTTAGTAAGACCAATAACACTTTTGCTAAAAAAAGACCTAATTTTCAAGTGGACTACAGAAGGAAGGCAAGCCTTTGAAGAGGTCAAGAAAGCTATCTCAATAGCTCCAGTACTTAGAAATCTAGATTTTTCTAAGCCTTTTGTAATGTATGTATATGGAGGAGAGCTCAGTATTGTTGTGGTTCTAACACAGAAGGATGATAAGCAGGAGGTAGAGCATCTAATAGTATTTTTCTCAAGGACTCTTAGGGAATATGAAACTAGATATAAATTTGTGGAAAAAGAAGCATATGCTATGGTAAAATCTCTTAAAAATTTTAGGCATATAGTATCATGAAGTAAAACTCTGATACTTGTAGCACATCTAAGTGTCAGAGAATACATCATGGAGGGTGAAATTACTGAAAAAAGAGCAAACTAGATAACTAAGATCCTTGAATATGATGTAGAATTCAAACCTACTAAATTAGTTAGAGGTAGGGGTTTGTGTCAATATATGACTCAAGAGCTTGAAAAGATGATTCCTAAAGAAACAAATTTAGGAACAGAAGAAGAAATTGTATTGAGAATATAAGAAGTTCATCAGGAATCTTGGGTTATAGATAGGATTCATTTTATGAAAAATGGGATTTACCTAAGATAACTCCCTCAAAATAAAAGAAGATACTATAGGATGCAAGGAGTTCATTTTGTTTTAATTGAATAGGTTCTTTTTAGAAGAAATTTTGATGGCAAATTGTTAAGATGTGTAGAAAAGGATGAGGCTAAGAAAATACTACATGAAATGCATCATGGAGAATCAGGTGCTCATTTTTCTGCAAAGACCATGCTATAAATATAAGTGAAGCAGGCTATTTTTGGCCTACTTTATTTATAGATTGTTATCAGTTGATTAAAAAATGTCAATCTTGTCAATATTATGTAGGGATGAGAAGGAATGCAGCAATGCCTCTTAGTCCTATAATTGTAGATGAACCTTTTGCTCAATGGGGTGTTGACTTCATTGGAATAATAAATCTAATATCTAGCATGGGTCACAAATGGATCTTATCACCCATAAATTATTTCACTAGATGGACTGAGGTAGTACCACTCAAGGAAGCAACAGAAAATGTGATCCTAGACTTTCTAGGGAGTGTCACTACTCATTTTGGGGCTCCTCGCACCATAATTTTAGATAATGCTAAAGCATTTTTAGGGTCCAAAGTATCTGATTTTGCATTAAAGCATGGAATATATCTAAAAACTTCTTCTAATTATTACCCTCATGGTAATGGTTTGGCAGAATCAACTAATAAGAACCTGATTAGACTCATCAAAAGAATAGGGGTTGATCATCACAAGGAATGGCATAAAGTGCTTAATTTAGCACTATGGTCTGATAGAATTACACCTAAATAGGTGATCAAAATGTCCCCATATGAATTGGTAAATGGGAAACCTAATGTCATTCCCCTAAGCTTGGAGATTCCTACTCTTCAGCTGATCAAACAGATTGAAATTGAAGAAAATGGCCCCATGCAGGTCAGATTAGCATAACTTCTAGAAGTTCAAGAAAAGAGAAATGCAGCACATGATTCATTGATAAAGCATCAAAAAATAGTTAAAGACTATTTTGATAAAAGGACTTCAAATCCATATTTTGAAATAGGCTCAATGGGATGCAAGAACTACCAAACCAGGTCAACACACTAAGTTTGAAGCATTATGGACTGGCCCTTATAGAATTCGGGCATGTAAACAACAAAATTTGTTTGAGATAGAAATGATGGAAGGTGAACCTAAAGAGATTCCTATAAATGGAATCTATTTGAAACATTTTAGTTAAAGATATGACTTTTAGCAATTTCAGATCATGTGGGAGTTGTAGATTCTTTTTGAGCAGGCTCAAAAGTCCTTGGGGTCGCCAGTAACTGTAGAGTAAAAATTTACTCTACGTTTCATTCTATTTTTTAGTCACACACTGCAAATTTTTTTTGCCTTCACATACTGTGGTCTGAGATAGTGGAGTTTTGAAATATAGTGTGGGCTCTATTTTCCTTTTGATTCATTTTTCTCTAAGTGTCAAGGTAAAGCAGAAGCTGACAAGTGTCATCCTCTGAGGCATCCTTTCTCAAGCGAAACACCAAGTGTCATCATTTGAGGCACTTTTTATATTTTCTATGAGTTGGTTGGAATGTGACACATGTCTCATAGCAACTCAATAGAATGTGCCAAGTGTCAGCATCCATGGTTACATATCAACACCCACATTTTATCTCTTTGTAGTGGAAGGTTCCAAAAAGCTAAGTATCGAGATCAGGCAAAAAGCACCAAGTGGCAAAAGTAGAAGGTCTCAGTGTTTATTTTCTAAAAGTGATGGAAGTTGCCACATATCAAGAAGAAGAGAGTGAAAGTCACCACGTG
Source organism: Torreya grandis (assembly GCA_037957365.1). Taxonomy (NCBI): domain Eukaryota; kingdom Viridiplantae; phylum Streptophyta; class Pinopsida; order Cupressales; family Taxaceae; genus Torreya; species Torreya grandis. Next base: position 608,651 of record JARHVA010003580.1, read on the forward strand.
TCTGCATCCAAAATATGTTTAGTTCAATGCCTTGGTTCAATATTTTTGGTTCAATGTCTTGGTTCATGTGTAAACGGTGCACAGTATTGAACCATTTTTGGTTCAATCAGTCAATTCAATAGCTTAGTACAATTGGGTAGTTCAAAGGAGCATCCCAAAAAAACCAAAGGGTTAAGTGCCCTTTTAGAAGGTAGTAAGGTGCAACCAAACTATTCAAGCAGAGGTTGCCAAGTGTCATCTATCGAGCCCTTTCTATTATCTTCCCAGAAGTAGCGGAAGCCACCATGTGTCACCATCTGAAGGATCTTCTTCACGTTTCATTACTAAATAAAGACTGTGGTGGGTCCCAGGTTTTATTTCTAAAATTCAGTGAAAGTTTCCAAGTGTCACCATTTGTAGGAGCCTAACATGTGTCCCAAACATTTCCACAATATAGCTAAAGAGCAGCGGAGATTGCCATGTGTCCTAAGTTGAAGCAAGCAGAGACTGCCACCTATCCCTATGCCCCTTTTCAAAGTTTCTCAGGTAAGAGATGTAGTGAGTCTTATTTCTATTGAGCTATTGGATTTTTGAGAAAGTGGATTGTGACAAGTGTCAAAGGTGGAACACTCCTGAGCAAAGACACAAAAAAGTATAAGTTATGCATAAAGTGTCACGTGTCTTCGATAGTTGTTGTGGAACATGCCAAGTGTAATCCTCCAGTGTCTCCTAAGTAGCAGAGAGATTTTCAAGGAATTGGCTAAGTGTTACTTAGCATTTAAGAAAAGGGAGCATCTTGCAATCTGTTACAGCCAATGAACTGCTAGAAGATGAAGCATTTTAGAATCTATAAGATATCTTCTGTTAGACACGTTCAGTTAGAGATAGATTTCATTTGGGCTGTTAGATTGGGAACAAGAAAATAATCCAAAGTGAATCTGAGGCTATAAATAAGGGTGTAGAGATCACCAAGAGGAAGAATCCATTATCAGAGATAATTTTTGAGAGAGAATTATTGTAACAAGTTTAGACTTTCTAGAGCTGTGGCTAAGTAATATCATTTGATTTTGTCTCATTTTCTTGAGTTGGAAGGTTTACATAATTGTACATGTTTCTTCACCTCTTATGTGATTAGAAAATTCAAATAAGAAGATTAAACCCTATGCCTTTGTTGATATTATCTATGTCATTTGCAAAAGTAGTCTAGGCTATAGACTTTCCAAAGCTGTGATTAGGAACGTCATTTGTTTTTGTCTCATTTTCTTGAATTGAAAGGTTTATATAACTATACATGTTTTTGCACCTTTTATATGATTGGAAGATTCAAATAAGAAGATTTAACCCTATGCCTTTGTTGACATTTTCTGTATTACAGTAAAAGTAGTCTATGTTGTTAGCCTCTATTTTTATTGTTTCCATCTTTTACATTCATGCACTTCTTTTCTCTTAAATGTAAATGAATCCTACATATAGTTTCATTGTGCTCAAGATTAAGGTCAAATTACATTCAAAAACATCACCATAGATTAGATTTATTTTCTTGAATTGTGTTTCTAATTTAAATTCCTATCCCTTTTCCTAGTATTTACTTGATTTAAAGAAGAGCCAGCTTTTCTAAAATCTGGAGGTTGTTTCAAGACGCAAGTCCCATATCTTGAAACTTCCCATTATTGTTGATTAGAATCAAGCACAATTTTAAATCATCAATAGTTATTATCTCCATTTCTAAATTGTTGTTGTGAAGCTATTGGGGTCTAATTTATTTGTTGCTACTGCATCATCTAGGGTGTTACATACTGATATTATGGAGATGGTGGTGTCCAACTCAATGAAGGAGGGTCCAACTTGTTAGACCTTAAGGTTGGTATTATGGTAACTAAGAATCCATTGTGGATTTGTTTGGGTCACACAACCTTTATCAACCTCTAGGTCTAGAATTGTCTACTTCATTAAGGACATTTGTTATGCAGTGATGGTGAATATGTTTTTGGTGATGCCTTATTTGACCTCCTACAAATCCTTACAATTTTTTTCATCATGATTCTTTGACTTACAAAAATCACAATAAAAATTCTATGAACTCTTGACATATTATTGCAAATGATGACACTATGTTTTACATGCCCCACTACTCGATAGATTTTAGAAAATTTTATCTTGATCTTTGGACAATCATTCTTTTGATGTCCTTCCTTTCTGCACTCCATACACCAGAGACTCAATTTAGTCTTATCTACCTCATGGTATTGCTCCATTCTCTTTATAAATTCCTATAGTGTATTTTTAATCTTATAATTAGCAATAAGAGCCTCTCTATAATCTATAACTTGTTTTATGTATAGGGTAGCAACTCTAGTATCTACTTTTATAGCATATTAAGAATGCATAGTGGCAAACCTAATTTTGGAGTATAGTCCTTTGATGAACCACATAGCTTTATCTTTATCTATTAAGGCAAATTCTACTTTATTCATCACATCAAATAATCTATGATCATCATCACAGATTGATTCTCCAAATTTTTATCTTATCTCCTTCAGGTCTTGAATGGTCTAACTAGTGCATTTCTTTATCTTGAATTATATTATAAGCTAGTCTTTAATGTCTTGTAGACTTGCCTTATGAACTTATCTTCAGTATATGAACTTAAGTTCTCTTCTAACTAGTTCTCCTACTAACTCAAAATTTTTGATAGCTTCATTAATGATGGCCTTAGCTTACCATCTCATTTTATAGGTTAGTAGGTATTGTTTAGGATCCATAGGCCCATATTTGATTTTTATATTTATGAATCCTCCTTGATGACTCATTATGTAAACTGGTATCAATGGAATCTGATGTGTAGTTATTACTAAAGGAGTCTATGTTATGGGTGATCCTACCTACGTACTACTTTATGCACTAGGATAGTTAATGTGTGCACTTTATTTTTATGTGCTTCTTTCTTCTCTTTGATTCATTTCAACAAGCCTTATGGCCTTAAAATCCTTTCTAATTGATATTATTTGAATTTTGGTACCCAATGCTTCATGTACTTTTAAAATGGTCCTTCTCAACTATTACCTTCTTGTCTACCTAGTTGAAACCTTCTACTAGAATATAAAATATTGGGTTATAGGGACATGTGCTCTTCGAGTGAATGGTTATTTTCTATGAAATCTTATTTTATTATGTTTGAACCTATAATTAAATATTGATTATGTTTCATTTCTTTACATAATTCTTCTTCTTTTTATAATACCCTTTCATGTAGCTACACATTACATCTATCTGCTCTACTTCTAAACTATTCTCACCTTCTTCTTCAAACATATCTCTTTGTCTCATTCTTCATCACTTCACTCTATCTGTTAGCATTCATCCTCTTCTTTATTTGTCCTTCATTCATCCTCTCACTCATCATGTTGTCATACTAATTCATAATCTAATCTACTAATATTCTTACCTCTACTCATAGCTACCTAGGTATTCTTTTATTTCTTCCATTTGTTCTATTGTCACAGTTCTCATTCTGAATCTAGACTTTTCTTCTAAATCTTCTTTCCTCATGTCTCCATTCTATATTTAAGGTAAATCTATACTTACTCATCTAACCATCATTCACCATCATGTCACACACACCCCCATATGTCCAAATCAACTACTCTATATTGGCTAGAGTAGGCACCATGGACTTATCTAAAACCAACATCTTCATAAAGAGAGGTATCATTGCAAAAAAATTCTTCTAATTACTCAAATAAATAGGTCTTGTATAGTTTAAAATGTTATATATCTTTGTACTAAAAAATTAGTGATGTGTCCATCTATGGTGGTAGCAATCCAATAGTCTATTGTTCTCATCCAATTAGTTTCCAATTTCAATAGCTAGTCTATCTTCTCTTTGGTTTAATCAATTGCTTCTTTCATTCTTGGATTAAATCAATAGTATTCCAATCTTGTCAACCAATTAGCTAGCAGTTCAGGTAATACACACCAAAAAATTTCATATATCTCTCCATAGATGTTCTCTTGAATAATTTCACTTGTAGTAAGACCAGTCTATTTAGCTTCTTATTTTATGAAATTCCATACTTTTTGGTATAACCATGTCTCAATGTCTCTTACCCTGGTAACCATCTTAGCATAGTTTCCTTGGGAAGGAGTGTTTATAATATCACCACATCATTGTTAGCAAAGGTTCCTAAAGCATCAAAACATGTTAAGGATGAGGATAACTAAATTTTACTCAAGTGCATAAGATAGTGCAAAGAATTAATATTCAACATGGAAAGTAGAAGCATAATAGTGATGAATTATTATGTGTTAGATAGGAATTAGGAATAACCAATACTTCATTAATGTTTACAGAGCATTCAAAATAAACTTAAAAGGAAATAAGCTAAACATTATCTATGAAAGTGCATGTAAGGAACAAAATAATAAATATAATAGGTAACCATAACCAAATAGTCTATATTTATCTTAACAAAGGTTGAACTCTCTTCTTCATACAAGTATACATATTTATAGTCATTTATAGTCTCTAACTATTCACATTCTTCTCACACTTTGGCATCAAAAGAGGAGACTGTTCATCTTCTAATCCTATTACAAGTCATGGAGGATAGGAAAAAATACATAAAGCTAATAAATGAGTACATAATGCATAAATATCATAATAATATCTTTCATATATTTACTATCTAATTTATTCTCCCAAAAAAGGGATGTTAGTCCACTATTTTATGCAATCAAAAGGATAATATAATGAGATAAATTACAATAAATCATATGACAATATATGATACTAAAATGAAATAAATCAATCTATTGCATAGATTTTATCAAAGTATTAATTCCAATATAATATAACTAAGTCTTCTTAATCTTGAATTACTTCTAGTTTCTCGATGATGGCTTCTAGAGTTGGGGCAAAGATGATAGTGTAAAGTCCTAAGTCAAAGGAGATGTCACTTTGATTGATGAATAATGGATGATAAAATATGGGTAAGTCATGTATTAAAACCACATAATGTATAACATTAGGTAAGGTCATCTACAAATAGCAATGCATGATTTCAAGACTTAGAAATAGAAAATTAGAAACACTTGAGACTGCTAAACTAGTCTTGGGTTGTAGACAAAAGTAAAAACACAAAGATCAATGTTGATTATCTCATAATTGGTATTGATTATGTAATCAATGTTGATCTATATAATGAATCATCATCGATCCTTAGAGTGGATATAGAAATTTTAGGATGGGCCTAAAAGAGGGATCTAATATATTTTAAATGGTTCAGGGATTAATACTGATTTATCTAAATAGGCTCAGAGTAGTAAATAGAATATAAATGGATAACATATTAATAAAAATGCACTTAAATAGACATCATATTTACCTCTAAAAATACTTCCTATACTATAAAAAAATATCTTATTGATAGGGATGTGCTTAACCTTTGGCTGAGTGTGGATGGGCTGAAAGAGGGGTGGCATTCTTCTACATTACTCTAGGAGAATTTCCTTAGCATTATGGTGTGTAAATTTAAGATCCTTTATCCTAAAAATGGATTGAGTATAAATCAATGTCAATCTTAACAAAATAAATGATGATCATGGGGATCAATATTGATTTGGCCTGTGTTTAACCTATTTGTTCCAATACTCTAAATCATGGGATTAAACAAGGATCAATTATAGATAACTCGTTAATGAGTCAAAACAATTTTACTTTAATAAACTTAGATATATTTTACTAAATTTAGGGATGGTTAACTAGTTACTTAGGTAAAAAGGTAATTAATAAGAATAATTATGCAATATAAGGTGGTAAATGGTAAAACTACATTAACTAGCATAAAAAGGTTGGAAAGGGGTAAGACACATTTATTCATAGTACAATGGTGTAAATACTAAATGTCTATGTTTTCCCTTTTTTATTGATAAGTTTGTGATAACCTATTGTGAGACAAAAACTATGATGGGTTAAATGCCCCAAGTTTATGTGAGGAGGTATTCCCCCTCAAACTATGAGTCAAAAAAGGATTATGAGGTAGAGACAGGTTTGAAAATGAGGTTGTAATGGATAAGATAGATGTAAAAATAGTATCAAAGATGTAAGGATAAGCATGAAGTATAATGTTACACTAACAAGATGTAGAATATCCAAACTAGAATGCCCCAAGGAAAATAAAGAATGGATTACCACAACTATGAACATGCAAGTTTTATCAAAGACAATCAAGAGGGCAAAGGATAGGATGGGTTAACCAAAGCATATGGTGTTCTTGGTAAATATGTACTACCTAAGGACACTTGTGCTCAAGATTAGGTACATGTTTAAGATCTATAGGGGATAGACACTAAAATTACCTCTCAAAGGTTGTGGGACCATTAAGGGGTCAATATCCAAAAACCAATAATGTTATGTAATAAAATATAGGATAGTTGTAATTAAATGATAACTTAAGTGGCCTTAAAATATGGCTAAAAGGATGTAAAAAAATTATAAGTAGTGCGAGGGAGCCAAAATGGACCAAATCAACATTGATCTAATAGATCAATATTGATTAGGAGAGAATCAACATTGATCACAAATGAATCGACACCAATATTAAATAGATATAAATAAGCCACTGAATGGCTTCAATGCTCATTTTATAATTAGATACATATGAGCTAGAGATAAAAAATTGACACTTGTCTACATGTTTGAGTGAGATATACATAATAGAGGCTAGCAGGAGTGGGAGACAATGATGATGATCACATGACAAGGTAGGGGTAAAATGTTTTTATAATTTTTTTGAATTTTTTTATTTTTTTACATTTTTGGCTAATTTAGTTAAGTTTTTACATTACTAGGGTTTAGTAAGGGTTAAAACTGATCCACAATGGATCAATGTTAATTCCCTAGCAATCAACCATCTATCAGTGATGGATTGATAGTGATTGGTCAATCAACAGTGATTGACTAATCAATAAAAATCAGGGACCAATTAGTGTTAATCCCTTAAGGTTTTATGTCAATTCCTAGGGGTAAAGAAAACTTAGTGCATAGGATTATTGACTAAGAAATTAAATATCCTAAGGGATTATGGGATTACAAGCATGCATATTGTTAACCATGCAATATCGAGTTCCACCATTACTAGATCATCTATGAGAGGTGATGGGAGATATAAATTGGAAGCATCTCAAAGTAGTAGCCTTAGGAGGACTATGCCACTTCCACTAAGTACACCAAGATTGGAGTTTACTAGTGGTATTATTAGAGCAATAAGATCTAGATTTAGGGACCTTTTATCTATCAATAAGAGAGATAACAATTATTTTGGAGGATATTTATAAGATACTATGATTATCAATATAGGGATCAGATATTACCTTGGTGGATGAGAGAGGATAGGCAATAGCATTGACATAGTTATATGAAGATGATGTTATATATATTATATTCATAGTGGGAGGTTTAAATTATTACATTTTATATGATCAACATAGGAATGGGAGATGAGAGATCATCATGATGATGCTAGCCATCTCTTTTTATTCATTTCTTGACTCTAGTGGAGGGAGATTCTCATGGGGCCTAAAGGTGTGTTAGTAGATATGTGGGAGCATCGAATAATTTTTTTATGGGCTTAAACATTACTAGCATAGATATATAAGGAGCTATGGGGATGGAGGACATAGTAGTGCTATGGGATAGATGTCACCTATGTTTAATAGTGTTGGTCATATGATCACTTATGATTAGTTCATCCACTAGGGCTACCATGGATGAGATGTTACCAGTTTACTTTTACTATTAGTTTTTTATAATGAAAGGATGACTTTACTCATCTACATAAAGATGAGAGAGTTTGGGACTTCTATTACTAAAAATAATTGTTGGAAGAACTGGAGGAGGATGAGATGATATGGATTACATACATTGGGTTTCCATCATGGTCAAGGATGGAGATGGAGCTAATTAAAAGGTAGTAAGCAAGGTGGTTATAGGGGTGATACATAAAGCATATAGAGCTATTTCAGTTTGGGCACATGCATCAACAATTTGGATTACATCAAGATTCACCTAAGGTGCCCTAGGTATATAAGAGGGATGATGTGGAGGGGGAGATTATTGAGGCATAGGTTACATAGCTGGAGCTTTTGGCAGAGGAGGAGATGGAGGGAGTAGATGTGGATGATGCTAGAGTGATACAGGCATATTTATTATGGTGGGTGGATTAGCATGGAGGGGAATAGGAGAGGGTGGTATGATAGAGATAAGACATGGGAAATATGTAGATGGTGGATTTGGTGGCCATAGGAGGATATAGGGAGGGGAATGTAGACTTACATGGGATGATAGTGTTTTGCTAAAATTTGTCCATTTCAAGTCTAAAGAAAAATAGAGAAGAAGGCTAGGGATAAGTGATTAGAATGAACCTGGATTTGTTTGCACACCATACCCAGACATTGTGAGTACTCCTCGTTGGCTGGGGAGGACTACCTACAAGTAAGAAAGTACTACCACAAAATGTTTGTTAGTAGATATTTGAGTGGGTTTTCAAGCTATATGTTTATTCTAGGAAGTGTCAAACTTCCTTAAATATGATATTCTAATTTTGAGAGACAAAAGAGTAACAAGTAACCAAAAGATAGACAAAAATATAGTAAGAGAGATAATGTTATCATTATTCATAACCTGAGTGTAGTAGAAAGTAACAAAATGCAAGTTGTATGTTTTGTTTGTATTATAGAAGTTGTTTGGATATGTCTTAGAAGGGTTAAGAAATCCATAGTAACTTATGTTAGTTATGATGTCGAGGTCGGTAAGGAAGTGACTGATATCAATTATGATATCAAGGTCAGTGGGGGAAGGTGATCAATGTCAGTTAGGCTACCAAGGTCAGTAAGGGAAATAATTGCCTAAGAGCTTGAAAAAGGCTTTTCTAGGTTTGGGAAATAGTTTTAGTCAGGTATGGAAGGTTGGGGAGAGTTGTGAGAGAGAGAGTATGGTTTAGATGGATTTGGTCAAAATTTTGGTGTGTCAGGTCAAGGGGAAACAAGCAGGTAAACTTTATAACTCCCTCACTAGGGTTCAGTCAAGAATGGGTAAAGTAATGAATAGTAGATGTAAAGTGATAGCAAAGTAACTTCTTAAAAGACCTATAGAATAAATGATATACTTAGCTATAGTGGTGACTGAGTGATAAGTGTTAGATAGATGTATCCTATTAGGTAGACCAAACTAATGCCCTAAATAGAGAAAATAAGCAGGTGTTGTTGGTCTTCAAGAGCTTGGTTCTTAATCTAGGTTGACTTATGCAAGATAATAGTAAGCCAAGATGTCAAAATTTGAATGCCAAAAGCTTGGATGCAAATAAGAATATTTTTTCTTGATTTATGCTAACCTAAACATCAGTTTGGAGTTTGTCTTATATAACCAACATCGTCCATGGGTTAACCGATGTTAGTGGCCCTAAAATAGGTAAAACTACTATTTTTATCTTTTTTTTGTTACCCCTTGTGCCAAGTGTGGCACCCATTACAAAATGGTAAAAATAGGAGTTTAAGAAGGACGTAGTTGGTTAGGAATTTAATTTTGAGGTGAGAATAAGTCTTAGGTAGTTAGGATAAAGGGACTATGTCTCGAGGTGACTCATCAATTGAGAATTGTGAGGGGTAAAATCATAGGTTAGGAAGTAGGAAGTTTAATTATTATTATTGAAAAATGGGCTTAAGGGGGGTTTCAACACAGGGAGTTATGCACATGTGTGTGATATAATTTTGGTGTCTAAATTTTCCCATTTTTATCTTGTAATTTTCATTGAAAAGTTGTAAGACAAAAATAGGAGTTAGATGCTCCAAGTATTAGATGAGGTATCCCCCTCAAAATGAGAATCAACAAAGGAGAAACCAAAGTCAAGTATCAGTTTGATAAGATGTGAATTTGGTGAGTGGAGGAGAAATTGGTATCACTTCATGTTTGTATACTACTATGAGATATAGTTGATAAAGTTAAGAATAGGTAAGGTTGAGGAGGACTCGGATAGAAATAACCAAAGCACATCTTGTAGGTGATAGCTGATAGGTCAAAACAATCAAAGTTATAGCTCCAATGGTTGATGTGTGTTAGGTATCTAAGGTAAGAAGTGCCCCTAGGAAATGTAAAAGGTTGTAGGTGATAGTATGAGCTTTTTTTCCATCTAAAATGCCTAATATATATGCATGTATATAATAGCCAACTATAGCGAAATAGCATACGTCGTCAAGACAAGCAATGCAAGGTTAGTGTAAAAGGGTCAATGAGCGAGGAGATACATGTGAGCTCTAAACAAAGTCATCATGGGTGGAGATTTAAGTGATCTCCAATGGTGGTTGTCATGGTTGGGGAGATATATGTGATCTCTAGGTTGGTTTCCATGGTTATGGATATATACGTGATCTCCAAATTGCCCTAGATTATGGGTAGAGTTTAAAAAGCTTGGGGTTAGTGGAAACTCTTAATGCAATAGTGTCAACATCAATGACATCACTAATGTTGATAGTAAATAGTGCCAACATTGGTGGCTTAGGGAAAAGTTACCAATATCAATGGGCTTAAGTGTCAACATCAGTGGATTAGGTCAAGGATGTTGATGTTAGTGGCTGACTAAACTTGACAAAAGGGGGTTTGGTGGCCCACCAAACTCATTTTCAACCTTTAATTGGAAAAACATATTGCTCTAACTATGATTAAGATGGAATAGCTAGGAGGGGACCCAATGGGTGGCACACCACCATAAGATCTAGGTGTGCCAACCTAGAGGAGAGAAAGAGATGAGGTAAGAGTCTCTATGATTTGGTTTTGAATGTGAATTGGTTAATTTGCTTTGGTAGGTTAATTTGAGAGTTGGGGGGGGAAGAAAATGTTAGTATAATGGTAGGAAATGGGGTGGGATATGTTTTAGGGTAATTTGGGAGAGATTTGGGGTAGATTTTAGGTGAAAATTTAACTTTTTAGGGATGGGTCATTTGACCCTAGGGCCAAACTTGTCATTGACATTAATGGGGTCCATTGATGTCAGCTAACATGGCACTAATGTCATTAGGTTTCTAATAACATCGACTGATACCAAGCACTGATGTTAGCATATAAGACTAACATTAGTGACTGTGAAGGACCCAAAAATAGGAGAAAAGGTCAATATTGATCCCTAAGTAAGGTAGTCAACTAAACTAATGGCTGAGCTAGCCTCAGAAGATCTTATGTTAACTAAGTGTTACCTACATAGCTCGGTGGAGGGCCTCAATCCAATGTAATTCACCTAGATCCTAGGGAAAAATATCTAAGGAATGGTTAAAATTGTGTTAAAAAATAGAGGTTGAGATAGGTCAAAAGACCTAGGGCTTAAAAGATAGGGCATAGGGTTGAGGGTTAGGCATATAAGCTATGAGGCCTAGATTTGTGATAGGTAGTTGGGCCTAGGGTAGAAAGAGAGAGGTAGTGAATCCTAGGGTAGAGAGGGGAGAGTAGGTTATATAGTTGGGTGGGTATATGGCCAAGCTAAGCTCAGAAGACCCTGTATCAACTGAGTGCTACCTACACAGCCCAGTGGAAGGCCTCAAACCAATGTAATTATCCTAAAGAGAAGGGAAAAAGGTGGTGGTAGGTTATATTATAAAGAATGTGACTTTAGATGTGTGTGTATGGATGTAGGATAAGATGGAGTTAACACTATAAGATCATCTACTAAGGTTATTGACATGTATGAGGAAGGATGTCACCCTAGATGAGTGGGATCACATGACAGCCATGGGGTTAGGAATATGATGATATTACAAAGTTGCCCAAGATGTGAGCCTGATGATAGCATTGATCAAGAGGTGGGATCACACCACCAACACCTTCCATCTATCAACCAAAGAGTGATAGTGACCTAGGAGGATGTATAAAATATTTTATGGTTACCACTTCAGGGTGAGGTGTTATTCTCATACTTGAGAAAGGAGCATGATATGCACATGGTGGAATCATTTGGTGAGCATGTTAGTGAGGTGACCTATCATTTAGCAATTTTCACCTATGAGCCACCGTATAGTGCTGATGAGGAGCAACATCAACTGAGCATCTTGATGATGATAGGGATCACAGTGTATGTATTACCAAATTTAGATGATGGGAGATTTTTTATTACATTAATAGGTGTTCTAGCATAGATGGTTGAGTAGTAGACTATTTTTGCATGGGGACCAGTGTTTTTGACTCAATTATACATAGAGATATGGGGTTTGAGATTACGATGGTGATATAGTTTGTGTGTCAGTCACTTGTTCCACTATTGGGCATATGAGCATATCATGGTGACATAACCATTGGGGCTACCTACTATGATTCTAGCCAGCTTCAAGGTTGGTTTTAGATGGTGAAGAGAGGGTATTGCACAAACTTGAGTTGATAGTGTAGTGCATGATATTGCTTATTATAGGTGCATGATGAAGGGATTGATCCCTATAGATATTTTGTAGAGACCCTACCTAACATACCCTTCCTTTAGAGGATAGGTAGAGCAGCTAGTTGGATTGCAAAGCTCATTATGGGTTAGGAGGAGATGAGCTAGTGAGCTAGAGATGGTACCTATGGCATGGGTTAGGAAGTAGCTTAGCTTACTACAAGATGTACCACCTAACTTTCCTCAATATAAGAGGGATGAGATAGAGGCACCCCTACCTTAACCCAAGGAGATAGATGGGCTAGATTTCAAGGCACTACCAACAAGGCTAGGTGTAGTAGATATAGGGTGTATAGAGGCATATATGACTTGGTGGATAGGTTTACATCTCATAGTGGAGGTCAAGAGGCCACCACTAGATTTACAATGGTTGGTGAGAGATAGAGATGTAGGCATACAAGTACCAGATGTTGTAATCCAGGCTAGAGATATAGTGCAAGCATAGGTATTAGCCTTACAAGGAGAGGTGGTGACATTGTAAGGCTAGGTTGGGGTACTATAGGGCCAAGTTGGGGCACTACAAGGCTAGGTTACTACACTGACAGTAGAGAGGGATATTTTGAGAGTAGTAAGTAAGGTTGCTCCTCCTCCTCCACGACAGGGACCAGTACAGGTTGGGCCTTCAGTAGGCACAATGGGACCATCATAGATTATATCTATAGTAAGATATACTACTACCCTTGATGATATTTCCTATTATGAGAGGGCCATTAAGGATTTATCACAAATTTAGAGGTATTTTGAGTTCAAAGAGTAGGAGAGATTAATGACATGTGCCATGGATTCTAGCTCACATAGATGTAGATGAGCAGAGAGTGGTGATGAAACTACTTCTTCATGACCACATGGCGAGCCTCTAGGATTCTGATTGCCATAGTTTGTTTTTGTTACATATGTTATATATACACCAGCCTACAAGCTAAAGATGAGAGATGTATATTTTGAGAGAGAGATGATATTATGATGATGTATTGATGGACATGTATTTTGAGCATATATATATATATATATGAAATGTATATTTATTGTGATTTTGAGATGCATTTATTATCATTATGATGATGATATTGATGTCGATGATGATTTTATGCTATGTTAATTTGATGTTAATGTTGAGTATGTTAGCTAAGGTATACTAGCATTTTCCATATGTGTGATGGTATATGCATAGTTGGTTGGTTAGCTTCATCTTTAAAAATTTCCATATTTATGATGGTATATACTTAAAATTAATAGGTTGTTTATTTTATTTTATTTCATCATTTTTCCATATGTGTGATGGTGTATGCTTAAAATAAATGGAGTAGCCTTGATATTGTTACTATGACATTTTTCATCTCAATAGAGAGATCGACATGTGATTTGGATGGGAAAATAAAGAGGTAGAATTCTCATGTACTAGAAAAGACCATAATCATAACATAAATAGGTTCAAGAATATGAACATCATTCATGATTTGCATCATTGGGCCATTGTGTTTGTTAGAGAAGCATCGTGTTCACCTTATGTTAAGTGAATTCAAATTCCCTTGAAAGATTATGAGGGAAAAAGGGTAAATGAGGGAAAGTGTTTGGGGTAGAATAACCTTCAAAGTGGGGATGATATGCCCCTTTGTGGGTGACCTAAGAGATACTATAGGCAAGTCCATGACTTCAATCTTCTCTTTTTTCTATTTTTCTTGTGTAAGATGATCAATGCGAGAAGCCTACAATGGGATTTTGTATGTGTTAAAGTCATATGAAGCTGAACAATATGAGAATGTTTTTATTTGTATTTCCCTTTGAGAATAAAGCTTTGGCCTAACCATCCTTCAAGGGAGTGGTCTAAGCATTTATTTTTGAGTTTAAATAGTTGTCCTTTAAGGGAGTAGTCTATTGATAAGAGCAAAGAGAATTTACATATTTTTCCTTTAAGAAATAAATCTACATTTAGAATCATGACCTGAGAGTTTATAACTTGTCACATATCCCATTTGTTTGTTTTTTTTTTTACTTTTAGTCATGGATATTACTATAGAGGCTTAGGATTTTTCCATTTTGAGGGCAAAACCATAGCACTTTATAAGTTAACTAAGTGTGTAAGAGTAATGGTGAAGAGGAAGGGAAATGAATGTAATAGGGATGCTTAAGGGATGAGATTGAGTTAAACACTAGGTGAAGAGATGCTTGGTTAACAAAAGAATGGTCATAAGTATAAGGAATTTAAAGGCTCAGGTTCTGCCCTTCCTTTGAGAGAAGATAAGTGATAAGTTCCTGAGCCATACTTGTGAGTTATGATATAGGGTCCAAGATAATTAGGATCAAACTTACCCCATTTGCTTTTTTCCATGTTCATCACATGTTGATTTTATTTTAAGATGAGATCTCCAATATTGAAATCTCACTCTTTGAGGTTTTTGTTATAAGTATGTTTGATACGCTCTTGATAGAATTAGAGGTGGTTGAGGTCTATGAGATGGTGCTCATCAAGCAATTTGAGTTGATCCAAGTTTTTTTAGAAAAATTCATCATTAATAAGTATGTCTTTTAGAGAAATATGAAGAGAAGGAATCTAAACCTCAAGAGGCAAAATATCTTCCATCCCATAGACCAAGGAAAAAGGGGTTGCACCCATAGGGGTTTGAATGCTAGTGCAATAAGCCCATAAAGTAAAATAAATGTGCATGTGCCAATCCTTGCCCATATTTTTGACTACCTTTATGAGAATTCTAGTCAATGTTTTGTTAGAAAATTCTGCCTGTCCATTTGCTTTTAATATTATGGTGATGAAAAGCTTAATTTGAATCCAAATATATCACAAAGACTTTGAATAGTCTTATTTTTGAAAGATTTATTGTTATCTGTGATAATTTTATGTGGAACACCAAAATGATAGATGATGTGATGGTTGATAAATTAAAAAAAATTGTCAATCTTAGTGGAGATGAGAGGAATGGCCTCGACCCACTTGGTGAAGTATTTAGTGGCAGTAATGATAGAACAATGATGGAGGAATGAATGAGGGTTAATATCCCTAATTAAATCCAAGTCCTATTGGGAAAAGGGATAAAAATATTTGGTGACTTGTAACACATGACTTAGAACATGAAGGAGGTTAGCATGTTGTTGACATTTGATGCAATGTTGAATATAATCAACACAGTCTTTATGGAGTGTTAGGCAATAATAGCCTAGTTGAAGGATACACTTAGAAACTATGTGACCATTGAAATGTCCATCACAAATCCCATCATGGACCTATTTAATAGTGAAAGGAGTCTCATTACTAGTGAGACATTTAAGAATGAGACCATCAAAACCTTGATTGTAAAGAAGTCCCCCTAGCATAGTGTAATGAGTGGCATGTTTTATGAAGGCACATTTCCCATTATTGAAGAGATCAAAAGGGGTAATAGAAAAGGAAAGGTAATCTGTGAGTTTCTTATACCATAAGTTATGTGGTTTGGATGCTACATTTATGATAAAGAGGATGTTAGTTAAAACATAGGAGGGTAATGTTAAGTGATGCATGATGACCTAGATTTTTGAAGAAGAGGATGAAGAGGGTATGTGTGAATCAAGTAAAGCCATTATGTCAGAAAACTTGTTTTTAGGTCAAAGAACAGTTTATAAGAGATAAGACTCAAATGATCCCAAAAGCATATCTACATGATGTTTATACCACTGTAGAATGTTGTTTTTACATAGGTAAGAACCATTAACTTGGTTAACTGCTAGCTGAGAATCACTAAAAATGGTTATGGATTTGATACCCAAGAAGAGAGTTATTTGAAGCCCTAAGATCAAAGCCTCAATTTGGCTATATTATTAGTGTATTCAAAATCTAGTTTAAATGACAAAGGCATAGGCTCATCATCTAGAGTAATAATAATGACCTTCATACCCCCACCATTTTGACATTTAGACCTATCAAATAACATCATCATTTGATAGGAGATATCATTAGTGGAGAGTGTTAGGATGGATTCATCAAGGAATTTGAGGTTTAAAGGTTGGTTTTTAGGTAAAGGGGTGGCAACTAACAAGTTAATAATTGTTTTCCCCTTGATAGACTTTTGTTGAATAAAATCTAAGTCAAATTTAGCAAGGAGTATAATCCACTAAGCTACATGTTGATTATGATATGGCTTAGAATGCATGTATTTAAGGGGATCAGTATGGGTGACCACATAGGTTTTATGATTTAGGAGATAATGGCAAAGCTTGGAGGCTAAAAAGACTAATGTGAGGCAAAGTTTTTTAGTATGGGTATATTGAGTCTCATAATCAATAAGTGTATGGCTTATGTATTAAACCCCCTATTCTCGATCATGATCATCTTGATGTGCAATCATAACACCTAGAAAATGGTCTATTATGGAGATATAAAGGTAGAAAGGCTGATTTTCCTTAGGTGTAATAAGAACTGATGGGGAAAGGAGATATTGTTTGAGTGTATTAAAATCTTCCTGGCAATCTATATTCCAATGGATGGAGACATCTTTTTTGAGGAGATGGTGAAAGGGTTGGAAACAATCAAAAAACTGGGAGATGAAGCAGTGGATTGACTAAAGTTTGCCTTGAAGGATGTGGATTTGTTTGATATTATTAGGTAGAGGCATCTCTAGGATTTCTCTAACCTTAGCAGGGTCAACCTCAATACCATGAAGAGAAATGATAAAACCTAAGAGCTTATCAAAAATAACACCAAAGACACATTTCTTTAGGTTTAGTCAAACATTATATTAGAGGAGATGAGAAAATATGATTTCAAGGTTATCAAGTTATCTTGGTGAAGTTTAGACTTGCTGAGTAAGTCATCCATAATCTTCCATAATTTTGTGTTGGAGATCATGGAAGATATAAGTCATAGCACATTGATAGGTGGCACCAGCATTCCTTAGACCAAAAGGCATTACTTGATAATAGAAAGTCCCCCATGGGGTAATGAAGGTTATCATGTGTTGATCCTCAGGAGAAACCAAGATTTTATTATATCCATAAAACCTCTCCATAAGTGATAGCATCTCATGGTCGGTTGTTAGATCAACAATTTGGTCGATACTTATCAATGGGATGTCATATTTTAGATAAGTGAGATTTAAGTCATGATAGTCAGTACAAATGTAAATTCCCCTAGTCACCTTTGTGATAGGAATAATATTGTAAATCTAGTGTGGGTAGTTGATGGGTTGGATAAAGTTAATAGAAAGGAGGCGTTGGAGGTCTTCTTTGACAAGAAGAGTAATATGAGGATGCATCTTGTGAATCTTTTGCTTTACAGTTTTAGCATATCGATTAGTGACAATGTTATGGGTGACAATAGAAGGTTCAATTCTAGTCATGTCATTATAAGACCAAGTGAAGGCTTTGTTATGGTTATTAATAAATGTGGCATAATCAACTTGCTCAAAAGAATCTAAAGATTGGTCAATCTTGAGGATGTGGGGGTTATCGTGAGAGGGCAGATTGATGTCAATGGTTGATTCATTTAGCATAGCTTATGTTTTAGATGGGAGAGATCATTAGATATAAGAATCATCTACACCCATGTATGTGAGAATAGAGTTATCATCATGAAATTAGATAGTGTTAATAGTGGGAGAGTCTTTATCAATTATTTTAGGATGAAGGAGAGGAAGGGACCTTTTTTCCTTACCCTAGTGATAGGTGAGAAGCCCCAAATAGATGGCATTTATTGAAAAAAAATAGAAGGTATAGATACCTCTGATTCTATAGGTGATGGTAGATAAGAAGGTGGGGAAGGAGAGACTAGTTCTCTAATAATTGGTACATGGGAAGTTTTGGTGAGTTTAGTTGGTTTGTCATAACCCACTCCATGCCTCTTTTTGGAAATTTTAATGGTTGTGCTAGTAGGATATTCAATAGGCATATGGACACCCTCTTCATAATGACCCAGACCAAATATTTTCTAGGCACACCTATAGAGATAGGTGTGAGAAAATCTAGGGTTGCTCAAGAAAGAGAAGTCATAGGTAAATGGTTATGGTGAAGAAGATGGATTGTTGACAGTGGGAGCCTGATAAATTCCCCCATATGTGAAATTAGTTTGAAGGTTAGAGGGCCCATAAGAAATGACCATCCCAATGTGGGGATATAATTTGGGTGCATGTGAAGCTTTTTATACTCTTTAGAGTATAGAACATGTCAAGCATTAATAAATTATATTCATCGAGTGACAAAAATTGAAAAGTTTCCTCTATGGGATCCTTGTTAGGAATTTGTATTGCCAATATCTATGTACATAGGGGAGTGAAGCTTGAGGAAGCATCAAAATTATCATGCAAGGAAGATGATGTTTTCAATGGAATGAGAACATAATTGTGACTATAAGTCATATTATATGTTTTAAATGAATGTGGGTCAGTGGGTATAACATGCACTTGTCCATCATGCTCAAACTTGACACAGTAGTTCAAAGTTGGGGGTACACATGCCATAGCATGTATCCAAGGTCATCCAAGTAGTATGTTATATTATAACTCTCCTTTTACCACATAGAAAAGATTGGGAATAGTGCAGGGACCTACATGGATATGTAAAATAACATGCCCATCGTAATATCTATGGTATCATTAAAAGAGTAGAGTACCACATCAGTTTGAGACATGCAATTATTAGGAAGAGCTAGTTATTTGTAGGCATGGGTGGAAATAATATTAATACTATCTCCTCCATCAATCATGATTATTTTGACATGACTTTGATCAATAAATGTGGTAATAAAAAGAGCAAAATATTGATCTTTAGGGTGTTGAAGTGGAATTTCCAAATTACTAAAGCAAATCAGGGAGATGGAATTAATGGATTTGACCAAAGTTGTAAGAGTTTGGGGATCATTAGGTTGAACCTTAATCACTTGCAAGGCACTAATTAAAGCTTATTGATGTTGGGATGAGTTTTGGATTAACTCATATAAGGACATTTTTAAAGGTATTTGGTGAAGTTGTTTCATGATTGAGCTTTGAATAACATCCAAAGATGTTGATTTTAGGACCCCTAAAATGGAGACCTTGGGATTTAGAGAAGTGTCTTTAGAAAACAAATGAACCTAAGGAGTAGTCATTTTTTCTTTGCCTTTATCTTTTTGGTTTTGTTATCATGTGGCCACATTAACTATGTTGATCTAAAATATAGGTGAAGGAGGTGTTAAAGGGGGTACGACCACATCTTTGGGTTTGAATTTAAGTGGAATAGTAGGAGGCATTATGGATGTCAGAGGTGGAATAACAAGAAGGTTAATATGATTATCACCAAAGAGAGTGTCGACATCAAAGTGTTACCAAATGACTATTGTGAGAGCTTTACAACTCTCAGTATCGTGTCTAGGTGAATGATGATATAAACACACTTGTGTATCATTAA
Source organism: Torreya grandis (assembly GCA_037957365.1). Classification (NCBI taxonomy): domain Eukaryota; kingdom Viridiplantae; phylum Streptophyta; class Pinopsida; order Cupressales; family Taxaceae; genus Torreya; species Torreya grandis. The sequence goes on from JARHVA010003580.1 coordinate 628,465, forward strand.
ACTAAGATGGATTCATTCCAATAGGACTATAAGGTTTAATGGGAGGAAGAGTTATTATGAAATATTGTAATAACTAACAGAGTAAAAAGCTCTAAGAGCCTGAAAATGGGCTTACACTTATCATGGTAATAGGAGTGGACACCTTTTGTCTAGGAGTCATCAGGGTGATTTTACATGATGCCTTATTTGGTGGTAGGGGAGTTACATGTATTTCTGACACTTTATTGATGTTAGGTATCATGGTATTAGATTTCAAAGGCTGATCAAGTGGCAAAGGAAGTAGTGGAGGTAAATTAACCTTTCATTTTGCTTGGGTTGGTAATACTCCAACTAAAGTAGAGGGGTGTGATCCTAAAATTGATGGTAAATTTGAGGGTTAAAGAGGGAAGGATCTATGAGACCTAAGAATATTAACATCTTTTTGTAGTTTAGGCCATGAAACTCTAACTTGTGGTTAAAGACTTAAATCTAATTTCACCTATGGATGAATCAGATTAGAGATGGGGCATATGCCTAAAGGCCAGATCTACTTTAATGTGGTAGATGCTTGTGAGGGTGAAGGTTTTTTCATGTGGATGAGCTTCTAGTGATTTTGGTGAATAAGCTCTAACTTTATCAAAGACCTTGAGGTAAAGGGTAGTGAGAGGGTTAGTGGTAAAGGTTAACACTCATTGTGTTGGATAAGGAGTTTTAACTTGGTCCCAAAATGATGTGTGATTTAGCTTTATGGAGTTAATAAATTTTATACTTGTCACCAACCATGAGAAGGGTTTAGATGAAGTTGGCATAGGATTTACAATTGCATCTTTATAAGGTTGAGGTGTTTAATAAAGAGGGAAATTATTGGTCTCTACTATTTTGGGCCAAAGATGAGAAAGAGCCATAATAGGGTCTTCTTTAATAGAGATAGGAAAAGAGGCATAGTCTTCCATGGGTGGAGGAGAGGTAGGTGAAGAGGGTTCCTCAAGAGGGTAGATCATAGGTATAATTTCTCCTTTAACATGTGGGTGAGGAATAGGTAAGGTATGATCCTCCATAGGTAAAAGAAGTGGTAAGAGTGGTATAATTGGAATAGGTATAACAGGTCTCTTGTCTAATGTGGGAGTAGATAATACTGACTCTTTAAGGCATAAAGGTGGAGTGGATGGGGTATTGATCTCTATCAGTGGAGGATAAGTAGGTGAAGAAGGCTCCTCAAGAGGGTATAGCACAACAATGATGCTCCCTTCAACATGCAGTTGAGGAATGGGTAGGGTGTGGTCTTCAAGTGGTAAGAGGATAGGTAATATTGGTGCAAAAGGAATTATCAATATAGGCTCCTCTAGTGGCAAAAGAAGTGGTAAAGGAGGCTCTTCCTCACACAAAAGTAGAATGGTGAAATAGACTCTTTTACCTAAGGAGGAAGAATGGGCAAAATAAATTCCACTAACTATGGGGGAGGAGTTAATAAAATGGGTGCCTCTTATTGAGGGGGAGGTTTAACTAGAGGTAAAGGAAAGACCATCTTAACCATATGGATATTATGATCACCTGATTTAGTCATGGTCTGAACAATATTTTGATTAGGTAAATGGTTAGGAAAAGGTTGTTTAAACACATCCATATTTTGATTAGCAAGTGCATTAGGATTATCCAAGATGAGATCACCCCTATCAAGCATGTCTCGAACAATGTTCTTGAGTGTCTTATAGCTATTAGAATTTTGGCCTTTAACTCAATGCTAGCCATAAAACTCATCTACCTTATAATAAGTTAGAATAGGATGAGAGGGGTCAAAATGTATAGGTGGTTTGATTTGTGGAAGGGTTCCAAAATGGATGTATATAACTCCCTAATGGGAGTGTATTATCTTTATTCATATCATTGTTGGAATTTCTTGGTTGGATTTTGGGAGGTTGATTGGTTTGTGGTTGTAGAAGAAGCTAACTTAATGACCACTACATTGGTAGAGCCTTTAGCTTTTTGGTTATAAGGAGAAGTTTTAGAAGAGGAGGAGTCATTCGATTTAGAATTGGGGTTCTTACTACACAACTTGAATCTACCTTCATCGATAGCATAAATCTTGAGTTTTCATGCCATTGTAAAGGCCTCATCAAATATTTAGAAAGTTTACCTAGAGTGTAGACAAGATGTGCTTAACACATGCCCTTGAGAAGAGATCAATAAGGTCAAGTTGCGGTAAGGAGGAGAGTTGATTAATCAAACCTCTCTAGTGAGTGACAAAATCTATGATATACTCATCATCAAATTGTCCAATAAAACAAAGGTTTGTAATAGAAGCCTTTTTAGAAATGTTGATAGAGAAATGGTCTATAAATATTTGTGTGAGCTAGGTAAATGAGAAAAGGGAGTGCTGAGTTATAGAGTTATACCAATCTAAGATAGCACTTGAAAGAGACATAGGGAAAGTGTGAAGTAGTAATGCATCATCATGTCCTATTAAATAACAAACATCTCTAAATGCTCATAAATTTTGGTGTGGGTCCTCTTTACTTTGGAAAAAAGTAAATTTAGGGAGTTCCCATTGTCTTGGATAAGGGTGAATAGGCAGAAAATGATGGATGGGTTCATTTCATATCTAATCAAAAGATAATATATTCTTTGAACCAAAAATGGATGTCTCCAGATTAGACATATTGTCTATCAGCATCTTAATGAGGTCTAAAGGGGGATTAGTCTGGGAGATACATCCTAAGTTATAGGGAACCTAATAGGAATTAGAGGGAGCATATGACATAGCTTGTTGAGGTTGTGTTGGGGTAACATAAGGATAATGAGTCATAGGCTAAGGGTTAAAATAAAAGGGGCTTGTCCCATTAGATTAGAGACTATGATTTGGTTGGATATTGTTATTATGGGTTGGGTTATTACCATGGTTAGAATGGATGAAGGGTGAGTCATAACTTAGGTAATTATAGGTGTAAGATTAGATGGAATAGGTACCACCAAATTCTAAAATGGGGTGAGACTTAACTAAACTGGTTATGGTTGTGAAAGTAAGGAAGTCACGCTAGGGTTTAGGTGGGATTGGGTAGTTGGTGATGCTAAACTTTGGACATTATTTATGGTTGGATTACTTGTCGAGGTGGTGGTTTCAGTAACCATGGGGAAAATAGTGGAGGCAACTAAAATTGAAGTTGTTTCCATTAGAGAGGTTGGCATACTATAGATTGGGTCACTTGAGGAATTATAGGTTCGGCTCATGGCAAGGTAATGCTGAAGGGCTGCCACATTGCAATCAAGAAATTTAGAAAAATGTTGATCTCCTTCAAGAAAAATGGGAATTTAGTTGGGGTTGGAATTATGATATGTATCTAAAGTATGCTCCATGATAGAATCAAAAGGAGGGGAAGGTGGAAGTGGTTGCTATCTTGTGTAATCAATAAGAATTTTGGCTTAAGATCATGTCAATATCATGCAAGAAGAAGTAAGAGTAGTCTTAATACTCTATATTAGTGATAGAATAATGAAAAACTAGGTTTGGGTGTAGGTAAGTGGGTTATTTTAGATTTCTATTTTGAGCAAATGGAAATTACACAGTCATCAATGTTAGTCACTTGACTGATATTGGTAGTAAAATTTTACTAATGTTGGTGGGATTGACTGATGTTGGTAGCTAAAATCTACTGACATCAGTGTAGTTAACTGATGTCGGTCACTATGATATCTTGGGAGATGGAAAATCCAACATTTTAGAAACCTATAGGTATAATCTAGGTAACATAAAAGATGTAAGAGGTCTGTGTAAAAAGGAAGAACACTCAAAAAACATGATATAATAGGTTATAAAAATTGAGTATTACAAATAGTGTTGATTTTATGAATCAATAAGAAAACATCCTTACCAACTCCAAAATACATAAGGTAATAGAAAAGTGGAAAAAGAACATAGAGCCACCAACTATTAACTCCTAGAGATTAATTTTAGTCTCATGTTGTCTTATGCCTTAATCAAATAGTGAAAATAAAATTTGGCTATCCAAGGTACTAGAAAGCAATCTAAAGCTAATTTCAAGTTAGTTTTAGTGATCAAGAGGAAATCTAAGTTAGACTAGGTATGTGGCTTATTATAGGGGCTTGCTCCTTGCACTTCATGAACTTGAAGCCAAGCTAGGATACTTAGCCAAAATATACCTTCTACCTAGACTTTATACTCTGCCAGAGAATGGAGTGGGTCTTCCCCTTGGTGGTGAAATCCATGTAAGATAGCTGGGTAGGGTAAGGTAATCCACCAGGTGATGAAATCCTAATGGGCCTTATCTTAGGTGAGTTTAGATGTTTATTTTTATGAGTGTGATTTGGTTTTGTAACATAGGTGCACTACAATTTATTCATAATGTTTATAATTAACTAGGTGAGCTAATATGCAGCAAGCAAATAATGAAGTGTAGTAAGTTTTAAACCCAAATCTAAAATATTTAGATTCAAATGAAAACAAAGATGAAATAAGAGTAGAGAATGAAATTCACTATCCTAATGTGCATGCAAAAAAGAGATAAAGAAGATATTATTTTTAACTTGTAATGGAAATGATAAATTACTTTTAGAGGCAAAGACAAAAGAAGAGTGGCAAGGAAGAAAAATTTTCAATTTATTGCCTTTAAATAGAAAATATAATGTTGAATTTTTCATTTTGAGGGAGAAAGGAAGGAGAAAGTGTAAGAAATGAAATTTTCACTATAATGAACCTATATGAATGCTTAAAACAAGCAATGTACCCAAGGAAATTTCTAGGGTCCCATCGGGTGTGCCAGAAATGTTTTGCTAAAATTTATCCATTTCAAGTCTAAAGAAAAATAGAGAAGAAGGATAGGGAAAAGTGATTAGAATGAACATGGATTGGTTTTCACATTGTATTCAAACATTGTGAGCACTCCTCTTTGGCTAGGGAGGACTACCTGCAAGTAAGAAAGTACTACCACAAAATATTTATTAGTAGATATTTGAGTGGGCTGCCAAGCTTTGCACTTATTCTAGGAAGTGTCAAACTTCCTTAGAGATGATAGTCCACTTTTGAGAGATAAAAGAGTAATAAATAACCAAAAGAGAGACAAAGAAATTGTAAGAGAGATATAATGTTACCATTATTCACAAATTGAGTGTAGAAGAAAGTAATAGAATGTAGGTGGTATGTTCTATTTGTATTTTTGTAATATCCCTTTGGATATCAAAACAAAAGCTCTGAATTGCTTATCTAAATTTATACAAAAATAGATTAATAAATCACAGTATAATCTCTTATTTATTTTCTCATAAGCTTACAATAGAGGTCCTCTGTCAAGTATACAAAGAATATTGAAAGTACAGCCTTAATAGCTTGAATATTCTGCAAACTGGGAAAGAAATCTGGATCTGGTACGTCTCAGCCTGCTGTGTAAAAAACATAGTCACTAACATCGATTATACTGCCATCATCGGTCGATCTGTAGTCGTTAACTTGTCGATGTCGGTGATATGGTGACCAATGTCGGTCTCTGTAGGTCTCTGTTCACCGATGTCAGTGCCTAAACTTTCTATTGATGCGTATGAATTTTCATGGATCTGTACAGACTTCGTACGGCCGCTGATATAGCACAACCTGTATTCTTGATCTTGATCTATAGAATTATGGGCTAATATAAAAGATCTATATCTAGATAATTCTTGAATCAAAACCCAAAATAATGAAATACATGTAAACCCTTGTGATAGCTTCTGTGTGAAGTTATCTCTCAAACTTGTAAACACCTGTGATAACTTCTATATAAAGTTATCTCTCAATTTGGCAATAGATCGGTTGATCTCTCACAACCTCTGAATCGCACACAATGAAGAGTTGACATTCTTCAATGCGAATGGAGTCCTGGAACCCTTGGCTCAGTCTTCACAGAAAAATTTCTTAACAAGAATCAATATCAATAATAATCATGAATACAAACTCTCTCCCATGAGAGATTCTTATACCCCTCTAAAGGTGTGCTGGCTAAAATTAGACTCCCTTAAATTAGACTTAGGGCTTCCTTAAATTAGAACTAGGGTCTTAAAATTAGACCAATTCTTAAATTAGAATTAGGATCCTAAAATTAGACCCAATAATTAATAATTAATAATTAATTAATAATTAGACTAAATAATTAAGATTTGATTAAATCAATCAAATATTAATATCTCCCTTAATTCATGTCCGAAAGAGCCCACACGAAATCCAACCCATCTCCATCAAGACCCTCTATCCATCCCATCAGCCTACGAGGGTCGCATAATAGGCTAATCATTCACTCAAAAAGATGTCAACTAGAAGGGGACATGATAGTCTGCCCCTCCTAAAATTGCTTGTCCTTAAGCAATCTCAACTCTGGATGTTGTAGAATATCCTCGCTTTCCCATGTCGCATCCTCAACTAGCAAATCTTTCCACTTTACCAAATATTCCCTAATAGTCCTCCTACACAACTATCTCTCTCTAGATTCCAAGATGGACTCAGGTACTAAAATCAACTTTCCCTCATCATCTAAGGGAGGTAAAACTATAGAAGGTATCACACGGTGTCCTAACACCTTTTTGAGGTGTGATACATGAAAGACATTGTGTACGTTGCTCTCTGTCAGAAGCTCTATCTCATAAGCCATCTCTCCAACACATCTCAAGATCCTAAAAGGACCGTAGTAACGTGGCTTAAGCTTCTCTGCCCCACTCTTCTTAAGAGTAGACTGACGGTAAGGCTGCAGCATAAGATAGACCATGTCACCCACCTCAAAAGATCTCTCAGTCCTCTGCTGATCTGCATACTGCTTCTATTGATTCTGTGCCTTAGCAATATTCTCCTTGAGAGTCCTCATAGTATCCTGACTCTCCTGCAATAAGTCTCCAGCACTCGGCACTCTACTATCGCTCAGTAGCAAATCTAGAAAACTCGATGCCTCATACCCGTACAATGCCATAAAAGGAGACATCTGAATGGTCATGTGGAAAGTTGTGTTATAGCAATACTCACACAAATGAATCCACTTGACCCAAGCTTTTTGTTGCCCTGCAATGTAGTTCCTGAGGTAGCCCTCCACCCATTTGTTCACTATCTCTATCTGTCCATCAGTCTACGGGTGGTAGCTGGTGCTAGGTGTAAGCTCGGTCCCATAGAGTCAGAACACCTCCTGCTAGAAGTGACTTAGGAACTGACTATCCCTATCGGTCACTATGCTTTGAGGCAATCCATGCAGTTGAAATACCTCTCAGAAGAAAACCTCTGCTACCTGTGTAGCTGTGTGTGTGGTGGTAATCAGAAAGAAGTGGGCATACTTCGTTAACCAATCCACAACTACATATATGCAATCTCATCCTTGGGGTTTAGGCAAGCCTGTAATGAAATCCATCGACAAACACTCCCACTTCCTGTCAGGAATTGGAAGTGGCCACAACAATCCTGCTGGGTACGTGTTCTCCTGCTTGTTCTACTAACAAACAGGGCACTCACGCACATACTGAAGAACATCTACTTTGAGGCCTTTCCATGTGAATCTCTCCCTAATCTGTCTGTAAGTCTTAAAATATCTGGGATGTCCTGCAGTGGATATATCATGAAAAGCTCGCATGATAATGTTCTTCATTGATGATCCTGGGATCAAATAAACCCTATTCTTGTAAATGATCAAGTCATTCACAAGAGTATATCTGGTGTCAACCGTCAATCCCTCAACAATGCTAGATGCCCATGTATCTTTGGCATACTCTACCACAATCATATGTCACCAATCCTCTGTAATGTGGACCATGGTACTCAAATACGGCCTACGTGAAAGAGCATCAGCCACAACATTCTGGGTGCCCTTGATGAAAGACATGTCAAATTCATATGCCTATATTTTACTCACCCACTTTTGTTGATGATCATTGAGGTCTCGCTGCCCCAAGAAATGTCTCAAACTATTGTAGTCCGTTTTGATGCAAAATTTGCTACCCACAAGATATTCCCTAAATTTTGCTAAGGCATGCATGATAGCAAGCATCTCCTTATCATATATGTTGTACAGTCTCTCTAGTCCCCTAAGCTTATGGCTCTCATATACTATGGGGTGCTTGTCTTGCATAAGCACCGCTCCAATGCCCTCACCTGAAACATCGCACTGAAGCTCGAACGGCCTCAAAAAATTAGGTAGTGCCAAAATTGGGCATGTAGTCATCAACTCCTTAAACCTTTTGAAACACTCTTGTGCTTAAGGTGTCCAAAAAAAAGAACCCTTTTTAGTCAAATATATCATAGGAGCTACATGTCATGAATAACCACTCATGAACCTATGATAAAATCCACACAAACCTAGAAATCCCCTTAGTTGTGTTAGGTTTACTGGAATAGGCTAGTCTATGATAGCGCGGATCTTCTCAGGATCCATCTGCACTCCCCCTGCACTAATAATATGACCCAAGTATAACAATTTGGTCATCCCCAAATCACATTTGGACTCCTTTGCGTATAAGGATTCCCTCTCCAAGATGCTAAGTACAGTCTCCAAATGAGCCAAATGCTCCTACCAAGTCCTACTGTATATAAGAATGTCATCAAAAAAACAAGTACAAACCTCCTCAGTAGTGAATGGAAGACTCTATTCATGGTGGACTGAAATGTTGTTGGTGCATTAGTGAGCCTAAATGGCATCACTATAAACTCATAGTATCCACAATGGCAATGGAAAGCTGTCTTCTCCATGTCCTGCTCGCAAACCCTGATCTAATGATAGCCTGACCTTAAGTCTATCTTTGTGAAGTAATTTGCACCATGGAGCTCATCAATAAGCTCGTTAATACGAGGTATAGGATACCTATTCTTAATGGTTCTCTTATTCAGGGCTCTGTATTCAATGCACATGCATAGGGTGCCATCCTTCTTCTTCACTAGAACAACTGAAGAAGCAAACAGTGATTTGCTAGGCCGAATGTGACCCATAGCCAGTAATTCCTTAATTGTTTTTTCTATCTCATCCTTCAACTGCTTAAGATGTCGATAAAGAGTAATCATAATGGGCTTAGCGCCCTCCTCAAGCTCAATAATGTGCTCAATGCCCCTATCTGGAGGTCTCCCTGGTGGAATGTCACTAAATACCTTATCATGCTTGACTCTCAACTATTGAATGTCGAGATGATACTCGGTCTTCTGCTGTCCCTCCTACATTGGTGCCAATGTTCACTCGACAGCCCACTCTACCATGTCATGTCGCATGAGCCTCTCCATTCGATGTAAAGAAATAGTTTTGATGTTGCCGTCTCGTATTGCTTTAAGAATGTGAGTCTTCCCATCAACATCAAAATAGATCTCCATATCCTTAAGACTAAGAGTGACTACCTCAAGGGAATGAAGCCACTTCATGCCCAAAACCAAATCTATATCCCCCATGTTGACCACATAATAATCAGCCTTGAACTCATAGTTGTTCAAGCGCAATGGGAGATCTCTGATCATCCACTCACACCTGAGGGTGTAACCATCAGCTACCTTAACTCTAATGCCCTCAAACTCCTCTCTGGTGAGTCCATGCTTCTCCACAAACCTAGTATCAATAAAATTATGTGTGGCTCCCGTGTCAAGAAGGGTAATGACCCTCTATCCTACCAAAACTCCATGGAGTCTGAATGACCCCTCGTGCTAGATGCTAGAAAGGCGTGCCTCTTGAATCTGGAGTTCTGACTCTGCCTCTACCCTGGGCTCCAAAGCCTCAGCCTCTGGCTCCTCAAAACAATCGTGATGTTCAAAATCTTCTAATTCCTCATCCTCATAATAGGCCCACATCACCTAATTTGCCTTGCCCTTAGGCCTCAAGGGACAATCGTGATTAGCATCATAAAGACCTTTGCAGTAAAAACAAAGCTTCTTCCTGCGTAGATCATTAAGAGCCTCTCTATCCAAAGGTGGTGCTGCTAGATTAGCCTTTGAATCATTTTTAACACCTGATTTATCTATGTTGAAACCTGGTCTTTCTCTATTCCTATTGAAGCCCTTACTGTCCCTGGATGAAGAAGTACCTCTGGAGTTAGATCTACTTGATGGGGCTGCCATCTCCATATTACGTGCCTTCTTCATCATTTCCTATAATGAATGAGGATCAAAGCCTTTGATCCAACCTCTCAACAGTTTTGTCAATCCTTCCATGAAGAGTACTACAAGTCGCCTCTCTGAAATGTCAGGAACCATAACTAATAACTTCTAGAAGTCACCAATATAAGACTCTAGATTGCCACTTTGGCACAATTGTGCCAACTCTCAGAAATAGGACTCTAGATTCCTCCTGTCAAAAGTGCTCTACCAGCCTATCCACAAACTCCTGATAAGATGTGATCTGATCATGATGGAGTGTCACCATCTCGTGGTGCCACCAATCATGAGCTACACCCTCAAGATGTAATGTAGCATATCTGATAGCATCTTCCTTGGCCATCGGTCGCAATGTGAGAAACGTATCCAGCTTACTAACCCAGGCCTGTGCTATCACCTTACCACTACCGTCAAAATCACTAGTGTGAGCCTGCTCGTAGCATGCTTCAAATCATTGTTATGGGGTCTTGGTCTCCCATTTTGTCGACCTCGGTAATGTTCTTTCCTTTGTGTGAGGAATTGGTCAAAAGTAATCATCTCCCTGACCACAGGTGGTAATGACTCCCACTCATCAGTCACTGTCATAAGTGTGTCTGTAAATGCCTCCTCATGCTCCTCACCTGCTATCACCTCCTCTACCTCCTATCTCACAACGGTAGGCCTAGTAGGCCTGTTAGCTGTATGAGAAGTAGTCCCAAGGCCTCTCTGTGATCTTGCATCACTCCTGACATCTTCACGATGTGGGGAATGTCTCCTTGGAGTACCCAATCTCGGCAGTGCTGCTGCCAACTACTATAATACTTGGTTATTCTGCCTTTGCCCTTCTTATAGTTCTCTAAGAGTAAGTAAAACCTCTGCATCATCTTGATCTCTAGGATGGTGAGGAATATGGGCCCTGCCAATATCATCACCCATGTCTTCCGGTGATTGTTCTAAAACTTGAGTGCCTTCAAGCAAAGCTCTACTGCGCGTGAAATACCCATGTGGTCCCAACCCTTGTGGCTGCATAAGATTGTCAACCCCTCAGGATGGCAGGATTTAGCTCTGATACCATTGTAATATCCCTTCAGATATCAAAACAAAAGCTCTGAATTGCTTATCTAATTTTTTGTAAAAATAGATTAATAAATCACAGTATAATCTCTTATTTATTTGCTCATAAGCTTACAATAGAGGTCCTCTATCAAGTATACAAATAATATTGAAAGTATAGCCTTAATAGCCTAAATATTCTACAAATTGGGAAAGAAATTTGGATCTGGTACGTCTCAGCCTGCTGTGTAAAAAACACAGTCACTAATGTCAGTTATACTACCATCGTCAGTCGATCTGTAGTCGTTAACTTGCCAACGTCGATGATATGTCGATCGATGTCGGTCTCTGTTCGCTGATGTCGATGCATGAATTTTTTGTTGATGCATACAGATTTTCATGGATCTGTACAGACTTCATACGGTCGCTGATATAGCATAACCTATATGCTTGATCCTGATCTGTAGAATTATGGGCTAATATAAAAGATCTATATCTGGATAATTCTTGAATCAAAACCCAAAATAATGAAATACATGTAAACCCTTTTGATAGCTTCTGTGTGAAGTTATCTCTCAAACTTGTAAACACCTGTGATAACTTCTGTATGAAGTTATCTCTCAATTTTGAAATAGATCGGTTGATCTCTCACAACCTCTGAATCGCACACAATGAAGAGTTGACGTTCTTCAATGCAAATGGAATCCTGGAACCCTTGGCTCAGTCTTCACAGAATAATTTCTTAACAAGAATCAATATCAATAATAATCATGAATACAAACTCTCTCCCATGAGAGATTCTTATACCCCTCCAAAGGTGTGCTGGCTTAAATTAGATTCCCTTAAATTAGACTTAGGGCTTCCTTAAATTAGAACTAGGGTCTTAAAATTAGACCAATTCTTAAATTAGAATTAGGATCCTAAAATTAGACCCAATAATTAATAATTAATAATTAATTAATAATTAATTAAAATTATACTAAATAATTAATATTTGATTAAATCAATCAAATATTAATATCTCCCTTAATTCATGTTCGAAAGAGCCCACACGAAATCCAACCCATCTCCATCAAGACCCTCTATCCATCCCATCAGCCTACGAGGGTTGCATAATAGGCTAATCATCCGCTCGAAAAGATGTCAACTAGAAGGGGACATGACAATTTTGGAAGTTGTTTTGGTAAGTCTTAAAAGGGTTAAGAAATCCACAGTCACCAACATTGGTTATGATGCTAAGGTCAGTAAGAAAGTGCTCAATATTAGTTATGTCATCAAGGTCACTGGCGGAAGGTGACCGATGTTGGTTAGGTTGTCGAGGTTAGTAGGGGCAGTAATTACCTAAGAGTTTATAAAAGGATTTTTTGGGTCTAGAAAATGGCTTTAGTCAAGTCTGGGAGGTTGGGGAGAGTTGTGAGAGAGAGTATGGTTTAGATGGATCTAGTTAGAATTTTGGTGTGTCAAGTCAAGAGGAAAAAATTAGGGAAGCTTTATAACTCCCTCACAGGGGTTCAGTTAAGAATGGGTAAAGTAATGAATAATAGATTTAAAGTGATAGCAAAGTAACTGCTTAAAAGACCTACAAAATAAGTGATATACTTAGTTGTAGTGGTTACTAAATGATAAGTGTCGAATGGATGGCTCCTATCAGGTAAACTAAATTGATGCCCTATATAGATAAAACAAGTGGGTGTTGCTAGTCCTCAAGAGCTTGGTTCTTGATTTGGGTTGACTTATGCAAGATAACAGTAAGCCAAGATGTCAGAAGTTGAATGGTAAAAGCTTGGATGCAAATAAGAATGAGTTTTCTTGATTTCTACTAACCTAAACATTAGTTTAGAGTTTCACTTATATAATCAACATCAGAGATCCCACCAATGTTAACCATGGGTTGATCGACATCATTGGCCCTAGATTAGGTAAAATTACTATTTTTAGCCTATTTTCTATTGCCCCTCATGCCAAGTGTTACACCCATTACAAAATGGTAAAAATAGGAGGTTAATAAGGATGTAGTTGGTTAGGAATTTAATTTTGAGGTGAGAATAAGTCTTGGGTAGTTAGGATAAGGGGACTAAGTCTTGAGGTGACTCATCAAGTGAGAATTAGTCTTAGGACAAGGTGGCCAAGTAAGGTGGTATAAGGGGTTTTTAATTAACTTAATTAAATATTTTATATTAATTAAATATGTGAGGGTTAAAAGTATGGGTTAGGAAGTTTAATTATTATTATTGAAAAATGGGCATACAGGGGGTTTCGACACAAGGATTTACTCACATGTGTGTGACGTAATTTTGGTGTCTGTAGATAGTGAAGAGGGATGTGGCTTGATCATAGTATTATATAGTTTTATTCAAGTAGGATCAATTATAGGAGATCTTGAAAGAGCTATAGGGGTGTTATGACACATTACAATAGATTTATGATGAGCATGTTGAGTGTGGGATAGATATCATGAGTAATGTGAGAGGATCTGAGTACTAACAAAGGCTACAAGGGAGTAGTAACAGGATATACTAATAGAGAAGAGGGACAAGGTAAGAGGATTGTGCCTCTAATTACTATAAACATAGATAAATATGAGGACATGGTGGTAGAGCTTAGATATTATTAGTATATTATTACAAAGTAGTTACCAGATGTTCCTAGATATGACAACCATATAGCCATGCAGGGTCAGACTCTACAGAGGGCCCAAACTACCATAACTAGCATAGGGAGTGTACCTCAAGAGAGAGACAAGAGGGATGGGGGAGGAGATAGAGGTAATAGTGGAGGAGGCAAAATGGACATTTGCTTGAGCTAAATCTAGTTCACTAAGTAGTCATATCTATGTTTAACTACATAGATTATCTTTATACATATTGTATATTTATGACATTTTTATGATATTTGATTTTCTAGATATATATTCATGAGTATATGTTACACACATTTATTACCTGATTTCATGTTATGTGTATAGAGAGGATTACATAACATGATTATTAAAACATTAGTCCAATAAACCAAACGAAGAATGCATAAGAACAACCCAAAATAAGCCTATCTACTCATGTGGGAATTACTAATTATAATGAAATATAAATGAAAGTAAGTAAGAAAAATATACCTTCCCAATTGAATCCATTCTCTAAAAGTGGCTCGAAATCATGTTCTCCCTTGATCAGGCATCCTTTTATTTATCAATAATGGTGAAAACTCCTCCAATGTCTCAAGAACACTCCACAAAACCTAGTCTCATGATTTGGAATCACTAAACTAGCCTATCAATGAAGATTTCAAAAAAAATCAATGATGAAATGAAAAGGATTGTGGAAACAATTTAACATTATAACTTTTCAATATTTAAGATTAAAAATGATGTCCATGGCCTCTCTATTTATAGATTTTCAAGAATGACCAGAATCAACCATGACCATCCATCTCAAGATTGAGATGTGTGGTCATGGATTAATTGAATTATGTAATTAAAATCCATAATTATCTTCATCATGACTTTGGAATAAGGGACATTAATGAGGCATGGGAAACCCATAATCCTAATATTTTATGCACTTATGGCTTGATGGATGCCACCCCATAGATGACATCACCTGATGATGCAGATAATAGAAATCAATTTCCAAAAATAAATATTCAACAACTCTCATGGAAAATCCACTTAAGATCTTGATTTGTATTAATTATCATTAAACAAGGTTAATCAAAATTTGTGTAATTATTTGGAAATTGGCCCTCAATTAATCAAAATGGTCAAAAAGTCATATTATTTATTTATAATTTGACTCGAGAAGAATTGGAAGGTGACATTAGATGCATTGGAACCATATTCCTATTTAGGATGTTTCTAAAAAAAAATAATAAAGTATGTGACATGTACCAATGAATTTAGAACAAAAGAGTGATCTAGAGCACAAAAACACAAAATCATCATTTTGACTTGAAATAAATTGATCAAAGTTAGCTGGCCCATAAGTTGCATTGCCCCATTTAGGGATACTTTAACCTAAATTGGCACTTGTAAATGACAAGTTTAAACCATTTAGCATATTTTATGGATTTTGACGTAAAATGTGCATTTGAGTGCAATTCAAGTAAGATTGACAATTTCAACATAAATGGTGTTAGGAATTGGATGTCTACATTTTGCCCCTATTTGACAAGGCATAGTGAGACATTTAGGCAAAGTAACGTATTTTCAAATAGAAGATTTTTTAAGAAGAAATTGTAATATACCCATGATTCCCCCTCAAGAGGACATACTAGGATAGAAGAGAAGGATGGACTCTTAAAAAGAGAGAGAAAATGAGAAATTAACCCATGGAATAGATCACATATAGATGGACTAATGCTTGCACACGTGATTACCATCAATGATGAAAATACAATTAGAGGTATAATAGGCCCTAAAGATAGGGGGAATGGGAAATATATAATCCATAAATGTAAGGGGCACACTATAGATGTACCCAATTTGAGAGTACAAGATGAGCACTTACGATATTGATCAATCTTGAGACAAGTTACACAATAAAATATTTCCATCATGGGATTTAATGTGGATAGCTTGGAATTAGAGGAAAAAAGAGAACATTCTACTTTAGGAAGGGAAGCACCACTATAATGGGGTCTCCAAAGAGAATATAATAAGAAGTACTCTAGTAGAGTAAATATCATCATGATAAAATAGTTTTACCCTAGTAGGGATAATTTTGATCATTGATAAAGAATAAATAATGATTTTCCCCTATAGAGCTGATTTGATTTATACATGGGTTAGATGGTTGGCCCCAACATGGGCAAGCAAAATAGCTCAAAAATATAACCCAAAAGATAGTTTAAAGTGAGTGGGTGAAAATGTATATGTGATGGTGTAATGGCTTATAAATCCATACAAAACCAAGCATATGAGAATGCACAAAGTGATGAAAGAGAAGAAATTAAGAATGAAATATATTTGAACTAACCTCGATAGATATTGAGCATGACCTAAATAGTTCCATGGACTCATGTTCTAACATGAACTTCAAGCCAATGTAGTTCACCCAAGTTTGAGAGAGAATGGAATGAGGAATGATGAAAAATGACCAAGAATTTATTATAATCATAATTTATTTGAAGAGATGCACACCTAAGAATAGAGCCAAGTGCTAAAATACATGTTACCTAGACTTTGAGACCTAAGCACAAATTTTTTGCTATAGCAAAAGAAATTAGGCATCATAAGTATGAAAAAATTAGAATGACATAAGATTCTAAATATGTTGAGCCAGTTCAAATTTGAATACCTATAATAAGGATAATGGCAAAATAATGACCAAAATTAGAGTTACAGCTATTTACATTTTAAAAAATTAAAGACAAATAAAAATAAACATAAATAAACCTAACATAAAATCAAGATATGAATAATCAGGATTCTATTAGGAACAATAATGTAGAAAATCAAGGCAAGAACAACTTGATAATATAAGATCAAGATATGAATAATTGAGATCTATGTTGACCATCAAGATGTACTTGGAAAATAAAACAAAGAAGCAAGACCAAATAGGAAAATAGAAGACCAAACAACAAATAACAATCAAATAAACACACACAAAATGTTTTTGACTTTTTGAATGTTTTTGGAATTTTCTAAGTATCTCAACTCAATTAAGGATTAAGAGATATAGAATGGTCTAGCTCATGAAATAATGAGAGCACACCAACTTAAAATTCTCATAATATGATGAGAGTGTATGATAAAAGGGACTGAGTTAATCTCAACATGAATCAAGTATAGACTATATAACCCTAAAATAATCCCAAGTCATAGTAATTATACCCACATAAAAGGTGATAAAAATTTGACTAGGTCACAATAAGTTCACAAACAAAGGTGAATGATAAGATAAATGATAATAATAATGACCAGATGATGTGGAAATGCATGATAAAAAGGCATTATACCTAATTTTTCCATAGGTAGTTATAATTAGGAAACAACATCATAATACTGATTTTCCCAAAGGCAGTTATAATCAAGGGTACCAAAACAATATTTATTTGCCCATAGGTAGTTATAATCAACAATATCAAATAAGATAATAAAATAAAGATAACTTGATAGATAAAATATCACACTACTTCCATAGACTATCATTCAACATGACATTCAAAAACTATTGAAACTATATCATAATCCCCCCATAAAAAGTGTAGGATGAATCAAAGGAACCAAGATCAAAAAAGGGATTGGTAAGATGACCAAAATCAAGCCTTGGTTAATAGTAAAGAAATGGTATAATAAAGATGGTATAATGAAATGATCAAAGAAAATTAGCTATAATGACAACAAAATTACCCCCAAGTGATGATTAGCTTAGATTGCTCACAAAATAGTGAGAGTGTTGGTTTAGGTTACTTGCAAAATGGTGAGAGCATTCAAACTTAACAATTGCTCACAAAATGGTGAGAGCATGGGAAAGGAGTGATCGAGCTAACCTCAATAAAAATTTAGTGTTGCCTACATAATCCTGAAGGACCTCAAGTCAATGTAGTTCAAACAACTCGGTTCATGGATCACAATGATATAATAATGCCTAAAAAGGGTCTATAGGGTTTCCCCTAGGAGATGAGGAAAAGACAATGTTCAATGGGTAATTGGAAAAGTGAAAAATGGTTTTACTGCTCTTGTTGACATGGAGATGCATGTCCTGGTCAATATGTGAGACAACAGAAATGATTAGTTAAATAATTTGTTATCCAACACCCTTTCAAAAAAGTTACTCTATTAAAAACTTGTTACTGATATGGATCTCAATAATTTGTTTTTGATCTTCGTAGATCATTGATTCTACTTCCTTCAAACATCAAGACAAGATATCCTTATAACCTTGACAAAGGAAAGTGTTACCAGTGATAAATGATATAAGTGGGTAATGAATGGGTGGGTGATCATGGAATGTATAATAAATGGGAAACAAATAAATATCATGACTTTCAGTCACACATAATGTTGTTGATGTTGGATTTGACATAATTTTGGTTATGGTAGGGCTGAAGACCTCTAAAGATACTCTCAATAGGACCACCAAATTATTATATTACTTGTTCTTGAGAGTAGCTACCATCTGATTATGTCATAGATTGGAAGTTATTTTTATTTGATCTTGAATAATATCTTCAGTAAATAGTGAATAACTTTTGTGCTCAGTAATGGGTGCCCCAATGAGGCTTTCACTAATGGATTTGTTCTAATCATCCCAAAGTGCCTCTGAGAAGGTTTCATGAAGAGATGTCAACATTTGATTTTGATTGTCTTCTAGCACCTTTGAAAATGTTTCACTAGAAGATATTGAGTTTGAATTTTGATCATCCCCTAGCACATCCAAAAAGGTTTCACTAGGAGATTTTTCTTCTTCTAAATGAATGCGTTCTTGACCCTACTGATATTCTACAAATGATATGTTGATGAAATTTAATAAAGTGTGATTATATCGGTCCTAATCGACATTTATGGGAGGTAGAATGTCAATATAATGGCTATATTGGGTGGTAAGAATGGTGGGATGATGAAAGGCAACACAATCCTTGTAGAAGATACTAGGATAACTTGTGTTGATGTTGAAGTAGTCATCCTCAAAAATCATAGAAGGATCACAAATATATTCAAATTGATCCACAAGGTAATTATAGCCAATGTTGTAACAACCAATACTATAATTTTTTTTTGAATCTGATTCTGAAGCAAAGGACTTTGAATCCAATGTCACAACTACTATTGCTTTTGTTTTTTATGCTAAATCCAATGTCAGTTCAAAAATGGAACCTAACTCTAATATTGATTCTTCATCTGATATGGTTGTTTTGATAATGTTTTGTTGAATGCTTAATTTTTTATAAGTAATGGCATGTGATAGCATAATGGGCTCAATAAAAATTGATTCATCTTGGAAAGGTTCAACATATATTGGCTCTTCTAAGTGAATCCCCTCAAAGAGAGGGAACTGCTTAAGGGATGTCTCAACAAAATCATGTATGTTAAAGTGAGACTCCTCAATGAGTGAGAAAAGATCAAGAGACAACTCTACAGAGATTAGCTTATCAAGGAGATGAGGCTCTTTAAAAATAGGTAACATATGAATAGGTAACTTATCATAGTTTGACTTATCACAAATGGGTGTTTCAACAATAACATTTCAATTTTGGTTCAGAATTGGTTGCAAAAAATCAATTTTGAACACATTTTGATCCTCATAAGATGGCTCTTAAAGAGGTAATGGTTCTTGTTTAGGATCAAAGGTCAGCATAGAATTTATAAAATGGGGAACATTTAGTTTAGTAGAATTAATGGTTTGTGGTTCAATAATGGACTCTCCAAATATTATACTATTGAATAAGGGATCAAAAACAATTGGTTCATCAAATGGAGGTTCTTCAAAAATAGGTTTATCAAATTTTTGGTGATGGGCCAAGATTGGTAACGATTGGATGCTTCTTAGTTTGGTTATTTTTGAAAACCAAATAAGGAGGTCTTAAAATGGTAACAACTAGACATTTCTTAGTTTGGTTGTTCATACAAACCAAAAGAGGAGGTCCTAAAATGGTAATGATTGGATGCTTCTTAATTTGGTTGCTTGTGCAAACCAAAGGAGGAGGTCCTAAAATGGTAATGATTAGGCACTTCATAATTTGGTTGATTTTACAAACCAAAGGAGGAGGTCTTAAAATGGTACCAAATAGATGCTTCTTAATTTGGTTGCTTATGCAAACCAAAGGAGGAGGTCCTAAAATGGTAATGAATGGATGTTTCTTAGTTTGGTTGCTTGTGCAAACCAAAGGAGGAGGTCCTAAAATGGTAATGACTGGATGCTTCTTAGTTTATTTGCTTGTGAAAACTAAAGGAGGAGGTCCTAAAATGGTAATGACTAGATGCTTCTTAATTTGGTTTCTTGTGCAAAACAAATGAGAAGGTCCTAAAATAGTAATGACTGAATGCTTCTTAATTTGGTTGCTTATGTAAACCAAAGGAGGAGGTCCTTAAATGGTAATGACTATATGCTTATTAATTTGGTTGCTTTTGTAAACCAAAGGAGGAGGTCCTAAAATTATAATGACCAGATGCTTCTTAATTTGGTTACTTTTACAAACCAAAGGAGGAGGTCCTAAAATGGTAACTTTTGTACATTGTAGAGCTTACTTGCTCATACAAGCTAAAGGAGAAGAAAGATACCCCAAAATAGTAACCTTCAAGCATGAAGCACAAATCTAAGGGGAAGGATGAGGATGATGTATGAAAATTGGCATCGATACGATTGGTTTTCAATAGATAAGCCCAAAGAGGGAAACATCCTTAAACAAGATGGAGTGCTTATGTCCATCATAAAGATGATCTACCTTGCAACTAGGGCCATAAGAAACCCTAATACAAGTGTGCTTTAGTGTCATTATTTAAAAATGATGTTCTTAAAATTTTGTCAAGATTTGGATAATGTTTCACAAATGTTCAAACAAGGTATTCTTAGTTTTATTCAAACAAATTACCAAGGCACCAAAGAGACTATAAATAGAGGGTGGCTTGGAACCACACACAATAAGAATTGGTTCATACTCAACCTTTGGTAAAGATAAAATCATATAGATTAGAAGAGGGTAAGGTAACTCAAAGATCCAAAGTGAAGACTACTACACCAAAGCCTAGATTTTTTTGATACATCTATACCATAAAATCTAGTTTCAACTTCAAGGAGTTAACCCTAGAAAATTAGAGGAAAATTTCTAAATTATGAAGACAAAATGAACTAAGCAACTCAAGATGTAAAAAAAATCATGAATCACTAAGTATAAATCTAGGATCAAATGGGTAGCACAACGTCACCATATGACTCTAGTAGAATAAAATATATTCTAGGACTCAAAGTGTAAGCCATAAACAAGATGGCTTGAGTCCACCAAGATGATAATGTGATTTTAAGTCTAATAAATGGCCCTCAATCCAAATGGAAAATTGAACCCAAGTTAGAACAAGTTTAGTATGCAAATGGCTAACCCACTTTGACACACCATCCCTTAAAACTTAGAAAGGTTCAATTTTGAATGTGGATTATAAATAAGGGACTCAAACAATTTGGATAAAATATATAGACTCAATTGGGTAGCATGACTATGCTAAAGTGGGTGATATGACACAAAAAATTGATAACAATTTAATCAAGGAAAAGATAAATTTGCCAATTGGATAGCGTAATGCCTCCCTTGCTCAAGAAAATTCAGGACAATGTGTTTTGGTTAAGTTCATTGAGTTAACAAGTAGTTTTAGGCACAAATCAAGACCAAGTAAGCTAATGACAAAATAAAAACATCTTAAGTCTAAACTGACAAGGTATGGTAAAGTGGGGTCAACTAAACTAGCAAGATTTTGATCATTCTAGGGGCATCAATTGTACAATGACTTTCATGCCAAATGATGTAAAATAAAAGCATGAAAATTGGGTGTCTATGTCACTTAGATTTTTGTAAAAAGGTCTAGTCCTTTTTACAACCAATACATCATGTTGTTCATTCAATGTAATGTGATGTCTAAAGTGCAGATATGTCACATGTGCAAATCCATCACGAGAAGGTGGTTTAACCACTTAAACCTCTGATCCTAGTTGGAGTGGGTGAATTCAATGACGGGAGATGAAATCTCGAGTCAAAGTTTCCCTAAATAACTTGTGGGAGGTAATAAAGTCCCCCTCACAAGCCAAATTTGCATAAAAATAAATGACTAAATAGAAAGACTTTAGGGTCATTTTCAAGGTCACCCAAACTATGATGAGTTTTTGGGGACTGCTTTAGATGACATTCTTTTTATTCCTTGAAATAGGCATGTTTGCAATAAGGACAGCATTTTTAATTCTAAAAGTTCCCTAAAGGGGATGGATGGAAGAGCATACATATAACAACCTTCTCTTTGCCAGTCAAGTTCTAATTAAACAACTATTTAAAACAAAAATTGACAAGTGTGTTCAATTTTAAGCACTAAAATAAATATTATGTGGTGTTCTTTTTGGCCCTTGGCCTTAAATTGCTAAAATGGTAAAATATTGCACAAAAAAAGACCACACGAAGCAATAAAGACCTAAGTTATTTAGATGGTAGTTGGTAAAATATCCTAACTTATTTTGTAATCCTAATCTAAATGTGATTATGGATTTATTTTATGTTTAGATGGTATTTGAGTTATTTTTATCATGATTTATATTGATTATATAATGTTTACATGGATTATGATGTTTAGATCATGTGGTGTAGCTTTAGATTGTTATCTTGATTATGGATTTATATGCATGTGTTTTAATAGATTTATGATAGAATATGGATTTTAATTTATTCAATAATTTATGATGTATTATGCATTTATGATGTATTTTTCTATGGATGTTATATTGCATGGATGGTGTTCATATGGATTTTTTCTTTTGATTATACTCATTAAATTATATGGATGGTACTTTATATCATGGTTGATTATGGATTATGTTATAATTTCACATGAATTTAAATGTTTATATAAAAAATGGCTTCTATATTAACTGATCGAGGATGCATGACTCATAATTGGCTTGGACCCTAAATAAAGCTATGCCTCTTTTTTTTTTTCATATACGCCCTTTTGTCCAATGTTAATGCAAATCCTTAACAATCTCTTGTCAACTAAATTCATAAATTTTTGGTTTTCTTAAAAAGGGGATTTTTATGTAGGAAAGGGGGAAAACTTAATTCTTCAGGAATACATATGTTGTTTTATGTTTTTTATTTGTTTAACCTTAAACTAATCCATGGATATATGTAGACTAATCAATGCAGGAAGTCTACAAATTTAATGAAATTTGATCAATGTGAGAAGCTTTCATGGGATATAATTTTGATTTTAAAAATTTTTACATGATTTTCATTTAATAAGAAATTGATCAATACGGTAAGTTTATTAAATCATAGGCACATACCCATTCTTAAAGGGATTGGTCTACATGTTTAGATATATACCTTAGTAGTTGTCCTTTGAGAGATCAGTCTCCGATTTTGCTTTTTTCTTGATTTTGATAACAACTGTCCTTCGAGGGATCAGTATACCCCTTTGATCTTTTCTTGATTTTCTATCCCAAATTAATATTTCTTTTTTTCCATGGATTAGACTTAAGGCAATCTAGCGTGTTTTCATAAGCCACGAAATAAGGCCATGTGTTATTCCCTTCAAACAAGATTTTAAGGTGAAATATTTTCAGTAAATAATGAATGATTTAGGGTTTTAATCTATTTTGAGTGGTTTTAATCTATGATAACATGCTATGAATAAAGCTTAGATGTCCATATTTAGGGGTAAAATGGGTATACTATCAAAAATACACATGATTCTTGATCATTATGGGGTATGTTTAGAGATAGAGGATAAGATTTTAAGAGAACTTATGTTGACTAGAGTTTGTAATAAGATCTTTAATAGTATAAAGGATGTAGATGCAAATAATTTATAGGCTCACATTCTAGTTTTCCATCAAAGGAGGCCAAATGATATGCCTTAGATCCATATTGATGAGTAATAATATAGGGTTCAAGCCAATTTGGATCAAACTTTCCTCATTTACTTATTTCCATATTTATGACATGTTGATTTTCTTTGAGGACAAGATCATTGA
The DNA here is from genome assembly GCA_037957365.1 of Torreya grandis. Taxonomy (NCBI): domain Eukaryota; kingdom Viridiplantae; phylum Streptophyta; class Pinopsida; order Cupressales; family Taxaceae; genus Torreya; species Torreya grandis. The sequence goes on from JARHVA010003580.1 coordinate 652,225, forward strand.
TATTAAATTCCCATTCCTTTAAATGTTGATTATATGGACATTTTATCTATTTTTGATATATATGAAGGTGATCAAGGGTTATGGATAAATGCTCATCTAAAATTTCTAGTTGTGCTAATTGTTCTTGATGGTAATCCTCTTCAAAAATGATATCCTTAAGAGAGATCTGAAGAGAAGGAATTTAGACTTAGAAGGGGAGAACTACTTTAGTATCATAGACTAAATAAAAAATAGTAGCCCCTGTAGGTGTTCAAATACTAGTTTGATAATCCCACAAAGTAAAGGTATACAAATATGCCCATCCTTTCTAACCTCATTGACCATTTTGGTTAACAACTTTACAAGGGTTTTGTTTGATGATTTGGATTGTCCATTGGCTTGTAGATAATAAGGTGATGAACTGCTCAGCTTAATGCCAAAGGAATCACATAACTTTTGGACTTACTTATTTTTAAAATATTTCCCATTATCTGTAATGATTTTATGTGAGACAATAAAATAACATATGATGTGATGATTAATGAAATCAACAATCTTGTCTACCTTGGTCAAAATAAGGGGAATGAATTCCACCCATTTAATGAAATATTCGGTAGTAGTAATGATAAAGCTATGTTACTAGGAAAATTTAGGATTGATTTGAACTATAAGATCTAAACCCCATTAGGATAAAGGCCAAAAATCCTTGGTTATTTGTAAGACATGACTAGAGGCATGGGATAAGTTGGCATGTTATTGGAACTTCACACATTTATTGACATACTCATAATAGTCTCGATTCATAGTGGACCAATAGTATCCTAATCGCATAATTTTATTGGTGATAATTAAACCACTGAAATGACCACCACATATTCCATCATGAGTTTTTTTATCACAAGATTTGACTCAGAATTTTGGAGACAACATAAGAGAATGCCATCAAACCCCTACTTATAAAGTACATCCCCTAGTATTACATACCAATAATTTTGTTATTGAAAAGCATGTTTATCATTTTTGGATAAATCTAAAGGAAAGATACCTTTAGACAAATAAACAAATATCTATGTGTACTATAGATCTAAATGGTATTCCTCTATAGTATGGATTATATATATATATATATATATATATATATTGGTATAATAAGGTTGATTGACCTTGTGAATAAGGATAAACAATTTAGATGCTTAGGAGGAAGATGGGATAAAGGAGACCAAGAAAACCATGGTATCAACAAACTTGTTGGTTAACCTAACATAGTGGTTAAGGGTGGCTAAAAACTACTTTTTTAAAGTCTTATACCTCTGGAGGATGTTATTATTGCATTTATATATTCCAATTATTTGATTGACTATCAGCTAGGAGTCCCTAAAAATATGAAGTGACTTAACTCCTAGAGCTAAAGTTATTTGGAGACCTATAATTATGGCTTCATATTCTACCATATTATTAGTATAGTTGAAAACAATATTAAAAGATAGGGTTATAAAAATGCCTTTATGTGGTATTAGAATAATCCCTACTCCCCCTCCATGTTTAAATTTAGATTCATCAAATAATGTCATCTAATATTCAAGATCTACTTGGGAAGTAGATGTTATAGCTTCATCAGGGAATTCATAACTAGATGGTAGATTATCATCAAGGGGTGCTTCAATTAATTTATCAAAAATGATCTACCCCTTAATTGACTTCTAGTTAAAGAAATCAAGATCAAACTTGGTGAGAAGCATAAGCCACCTTGCCATTCATTATTTTTGGTAGGGTTTTGAATGCATAAACTTAAGAGGATTGGTATTAGTAATCACATAGGTCTTATTATTAATCAAATAATGGTGAAGCTTATAATATAATAATATTAATTCCAAACATAGTCTTTCAACATGAATGTAATGAGTCTCATACTCAACCAAAGTACAACTTATATAATAAACTACTTGCTCTCTATGTTGCTCATCTTGATGGGTAATCATGGCACCTAAAGCATGACCTATAGCTAAGATATATAAGTAAAAAAATTTATCCTCTATTGGTAGAATAAGTATATGGGATATAAGAGATAATTCTTAAGAGTATCAAATGATACTTGATAATTTGAATCCCATAAAAACCAGGTGACTTTCTTAAGAAGGTGATGGAAGGGTTGACATCAGTCAGATAATTGTAAAATAAAGTTGTGAATAAATTGTAGTTCATTTATAAACTATAAAGTTTTTTGATGTTGGAAGGAGGTGGAATATCAATAAAATCTTTAATTTTAGTATAATCCACCTCAATTCCTAAAGGGAAATGATAAAACCCAAAAGCTTTCTTAATAAAACCCCAAAAACACACTTTTTAAGGTTAAGGTGAACCTGATATTTAATCAATTAAGTGAAGATTTGTTGAAGGATAGATAGGAGATCTTTATGATACATGGACTTACCAAGTAAATCATCCACATAATATTTAATGATTTTTCAAATTAAATCATGGAAAATATAGGTCGTGGCACACTGATAAGTTGCTCCTACATTCTTTAAACCAAAAGGCATAACTCTATAGCAAAAAATCCCCCATGGATTGATAAAAATAAGTTTTATGCTAATCTTCTTGAGTGATAAGGATCTCATTATAACCAAAAAATTTGTCCATGAGCAATAATATCTTGTGTCCTATAGTGAGATCCATGAGTTGGTCAATATTAGGAAGGGAAAAATCATCTTTTGGATAAGCAATATTAAGATTGTGAAAGTCGGTACAAACTCACAGTCCCACTATGGGATTTATGATAGGTACTATGTTATATACCCATTGAGGTTAAGTGATGGGCTATATAAATTTAATGGATAACAATCACTATAATTCTTCTTTAATAAGAATTGTTATATGAAGATGCATCTTATAAAGCTTTTGCTTCACTAGCTTAGCTTTGAGAATGGTAATAATGTTATAGACAACTATAGTTGGGCCAATTCCTAGCATATCACTATAAGACCAGTAAAAATCTTGGTTATGATTAATAAGGAATGTCACAAAATCTTGGTGTTCCTTAGAATCTAAGAATTGTCTAACTTTGATATTTTATGGGACCTCGAGTGTCCCTATGTTAATATTATTTATGATCTCATTTAAAATACTAAGAGACTTGGATGGTATGATAGTATTCATATATGAATCATCTACCCATAAATATGTTAAAATGGAGTCATCATCCTGACTCTCCATTACATGGACCAAGGGGGAATCTTCATATATTAGGTCAGGAAAAACTATAAGAAGTGATACATTTTTCTCATTGCTTTGATAAGTTAGTGGTTATAAGTGAATGGTAATAATCAAAAAAAAAATTGGGTGGGATGTAAATGGTGTCATCAGTTGTCATAATGGAATCGAGAGGAGATGAAGGAGTCTCATCATTAACATCCATAGGGATATGGGACATCAAATCATGATCTTCATTAGCTTCAAGAGTTTACTAAAAATTGAGGCCATATTTATTGTGTGGTTTTCTAAAGTCATTTATCATAACCTCATGAGGTCCTTGTTCATAATGTCTTATTCCAAATCCTTTCCAATCACATCATTTCAAATAAGTTTGTATAAATTATGGTTTGTCAAGAAAGGAGAAGTTAGACATGAATGATTTGGTATGTGTTTGACTTTCCTTGTATAAAGTGGATAGGTTGATTCCTCCATAGGTTAAGTGGGTTTGGAATCAAGGAGGTATAAAGTGATAATGTCTCCTAGGTTAGGTTGGTAAGTATACTATCATTCAAGACATCCATATTCTTGAGGGGTTGATAATATTTTAAGGGTTAACAGTTGATATTCCTCTATAGAGAGTTATTGGAATGCTGAGTCAAAAGTGTTTACATCATGGATATAGGATGAAGGTATAATAGAGCTAGAAAAAATTTCCATAAAAAATAATAGACTTGATTTATTTATGGGGATCAAGACATTGTTAGGCTAATAAGTCAAGTTTTAAGTCCTGAATGAATGTGGATTTGTTGGGACAACATGGATCTTACCTTCATGTTCAAATTTAAGACATCAGTGAAAAGTAGAATGAACTTAATGCATATATTATATCTAAGGGCATCCTAGTATGATGTTATATTTAAATTCCCCCTCTATTATGTAAAATAACTCTTTGAGGATATGTATACCTACTTGGATGGTATGGATGATTATACCTAATATGGGTGTAATAGTATCATTAAACGCTCCAACTAGAGATTGAGCTACAATATTTTATGGTAGTTGGAGTTGCCTAAAAACATGTGAGGATATATTATTTATACTATCTTCATTATCAATCATAACCCTTTTGATCCATGTTTGATTAACATGGGTAGTGATAAATAATGGTGGGCCCTAATTATTAGGTTGTAATGGGGATATTTTAGAATCATGAAATGTGATAGATGATGACTTATACAAGGATCTAATGAAAGCCGATAAAGGTTGAGGTTCTTTTGATTATATCTAGGTGGCTTGTAAGGCTTTTATCATATCTTTGTGATGTTGAAAAAAAATGTGGATAAGTTAATATAAAGACATATTTATGGGAAGTTGGTGGAGTTATTTTAGAACTAATATTTGTATCAACTCTAAGGAATTGTTAGTCTACACTTTCCCTAGAATAGAAACCTTAATCTTTAGGACAGGTGTTATAGGATTGTTTGGGCTAGAAGTAGGATATTTTATAATAGTCACCTTCACTTTGTTTGGACTCTAGGTTTTATGACATTGTGTCTAGGACTGTGTGGCTATATATATTGCATCTATTTCAAATAATGGCAAGATTGATATGTTTCCAAAATAATTTGAGTCTAGAAGGTTTAAGAGGGGTTAATACTAAGTTTCATCAGATATTTTATCTTCCCTTGAATATCATTCAAACCCTCTTAGTGATGTGTTATTTCTTGGGTGGTCAAGACTCTAGTAGTTTGACTATGAGGATAATCATGACCAAATTGTTCTAGTAAAAAATCATCCTCTCTTAATAAATTTTGGATTGTAGCTTTTAGCACATTACAACTTTTGGTATCATGTCCCACTATTTGATGGTAAGTGCATTTCTTCTTTTTGCGATACCATGTTAGTTTTTGAGTATGAGGGTTAACAGGCTTTATAGGTGGTATTGTGATAAAGGAGGTTTAAAGGATTTGATAACTAATCTTGGCATAACACCCCCATGATTGATCTTGGTTAGGTTTTATGACCCTTTGAAGCATTGGCATGGGAGCTACACTTACTTTTGTGTCTTGATTCCTCACATTGATTGTTTGAATATTTCCCACAAAAGGTACTTTATGCTTGGAATAATACTTATACCAAGATTCTAAGGGTAATAAGGATTTAAGGGATTATGTATTATAATTATTACTATGGTGAGATCCTTTTTAACTAGTGTATGCTTCTTAGAAGAGGATTTTATAATGGTGTATTTTATTCTTACATAAGGATGAGGTCCAAATATGGATGCTCTAGCTTGAATTATTGGTAGAACCATTTTCCCTTTTTGAATCTAGTCAGAAGTAGTAGGGATATCCTCTTTAGGGAGTTAAATTCTTATTGGTGGATGTTGTAAATATTTACCTCATGACAAACCAAGGGTTTGGTTTCCACTCCTTGAATGATTTCCCCTAGTTTATCCTTTTATAATATTTAGCTCGCCCTGAGCTATAAGGGAAGTTGATTTTAGAGTTGATCAATGTAATTTAATAGAGATCTCAGGAAGGAGTAAGCTATAAGGAATGGGTATGCTACGTGAAGGTGTAGAAGTGACTAAAGGAATAAATTTCATATCTTTTGGGATATATAAAAAATTATCATACTTGATAGGTTTCTCATCTTTTGTTTTTAGTTGATTACCTTGAACAGTCTTGAGTAACATTTCTTTGAAAGGATCCCAAATAATGAGATCAAAAAACCCCAAATGAACATTAGGAACAGATCTAGAAAGTTTGAATGGTTTGAAAATATATCTTGTAAAAAGATCAAGGATTTTATTTATTTTGTAAGGCAATGAATAATCACTACCAACTTCTTTAGGTAGAATTTTATCATGGATCATACTTATCACATGGGTCTCATGATCTGAGGTGCATCCTAAGTTTTCCTATATAGAATTAGATGTAAAAGAATGGTTGGGGAATAGTTTCTTTAAAATATTTATAGATTTATTATAAGGAGCATTAGGATTATCTAACTATAATTCCCCTTGGTAGATAATGTTTTAAACTAGACCTTTGAAGTATCAACACCTATTGACATCATGACCAATTACACGATGATAATTGTAGAAGTCATTCTCTTTGTACCAACTAGGATTGGGGTGAGAATCGTCAAGGGGCCTAACTAGAGGAAGTTAAATAATAGAATATTTTAAGAGCTTATCTAAAATGGAAGAATACAACTCCCCTAAGGGTGTGTATTATCAAGGAAGAAATCATGTTGAAGGTTTTTATGGTTGTATTTGGGAGATAGAGGGTTTGCATTGGCTCTTTATCAATAGAAGTGTTGATTTTAAGACAACAACATTTGTTGTGCCTTTAGTTTTGGTATTGTGAGTCCCTTTGGATGGATTAGGTTTGAAGTTATTATTATGTAGATCAACCTTTCCTTCCTTTAAATTTAATATTTCCAGTTTATGGGCCATGAACAAGGATTCATCAAAAGTCTTAAATGATTTCACTCATAATGTTGATGAGATATGCTTAGCGTATGATATTACAAACAATTCAATTAATTTTGATTAAGGGAGAAAGTAAGTTGGTTTATAAGACTTTTCCATCTAGCCATAAAATCAGCAATTGATTCACTGTTGAATTATCTGATGGGATAGAGGATGGTTATGGTCAATTTCTTTATGATGTTAATGGAAAAGTGTTCTAAAAATATTTGGGCCAGTTACCCAAAAGAGAACAAGAAGTGTTGAGGGATAGAGTTGTACAAGTCTAAGGCTAGTTTAGCTAACAACATGGGAAATGTCCTTAGGAGGATGTCATCATGAGCTATAATATAAAAAGTGTGTCTAAATGCTCTGATGTGTTGATAAGATATTCCTTATTTTTAAATTTCATAAATTTTGAAATTTCCCATTGTGAGGGGTATGGCCTAATAAGGATGGCCAGATTAATGGGTTCATTAAAAATTTGTTCATATGTGAGCATATTTTTCTACCCATAGGTAGAGGCTTCTATATTTTTTATCCTATTCATAAGGATGTTCATAAGGTCAAGATGGGTATTATATTTAGGAATACCCCTTAATACATTTTATTGTAGGTGTTAATAGATAGGGAATGGAGTAGAAAATGGTTGCAAAAATGAATAACCAATGAAAGTAGTCATAATAGGTCAGGAAGCAACCACAAACTATGGGGCTTATAAGGGTATATTTTGTTGTGGGGATGATTAAAGGTAAGTGGATCCAAGGGTTTTTGAGGGAGCTATGTATTGAGTAGTCAATAAGACATATTACTGAAGAGGATGACTTAGGGTAACCTATTGTAAGGGTTCGGTTTGAAGATTTGAAGCTATGCTAGTTTAGATGGGATAAAGAGTTATAGGGATTGAAATTACAAAGTTTAGGGGTGAATAGTGGGTGGTGGAGTAAGTGTAAGTTTAGGTGTAGTAATATTTTGGGCCTGGGTGATGATCAGAGATGGACTAGTAGATACTAATGGGGGTGGATTATTCAAGGGTTTTGATACATTGATATCAAAACCTATTGGGGGAGGATTATTGAGAGAGGAAACCATATCTACAGTAATCCCTTTGGGTCTTTCTAAGAGCATGCCAAAAAATATTCTAGAAGATTGGGTTTGAGGGGAGACAAGAATACATATGGCTCAATTACTAAGATAATGATTAAGGTAAATTGGATTACTATCCAATATACTAGTGAATTCTGGATCACCCTATGTATGGAACTAAGGAATGCCTTCCCCCATAGACTTAAGAGAGGTGGGATGACTTGGGGTGTTCTCTATGGATGAGGTTGAGGTAGGATATTTGGTCTATTGTAGTGACTCTTGTCACATCAAAACCATATAGGACCAAAAAGAAATAAATGAAATGCAAAGGCACATAATATTATTTTGATTATCTCATTTTAGTGAAAGTAAATGTACACACTACTAAATGTACTTAAAATATTTTAATTTTTAAGAAAATAAATTTAGAATGTGATAGGGAAAAGGGGTAATGAGGGTACTAAGAAATGGTAGTCTAAATATGGTTTTGGGTTTTATTTAAGGATGGAAACATATATATACAAAAAGGTATGTTGAGGCTTGATTTTGTGTTGGAAGGAAGTATGTGACTTGGTATTTTGGCCTACCCTTCACTTCATGCATCATAGAAATAAGGGTATTGGGTGATTAAGCTTTATACTTCTTGCCAAAATTTTCATACTCAACTAGTACACCAAGTCAGTTTTCCTCTTGGTGATGAAACCCAAGTGGATCCACCTTGGGTAGGAAAATGTTTCAATGCTTGTTTAAAGATTATGTGGTTTTGTTTGTGTGTAATAAATTTTGATTATTATGATATTATATTAAATTGACTAGATTAATCTATGTGAATTATCTAAGAAAGCAAAGGATGAATGCAATTCTTTTTAAACCTTAAAAAGGAAATCAAGAATTTTAGATTTTTTTATTTTTTGAATGAAAATAAATAATCAATAAAATGTAACTAATGAATTATTTCACAATACAAATATCAAAAACAATGAGACCTTAGGGGTCCTATCAGGCATGCCAGAATATTTTAGTATCTTTTTGGTTCATTTTTCTTAATAAAATTTAACTTAATAAAAATAGAAATGATATAGGGTTTAAATAGCAATGCATGTGATGGGGGATGTGCACCATTGATCTAGTAAGGTGTGAACTCCTTTTTGGCTAGGAAGGACTACCTACACACAAGAGACAACTTGGACATATTAGATTAATAAGATAGATGAGTGGACTACCTGATACAAGATTAGTTCTACGAAGTGGCACACTTCCTTAGAGGGATGTTAGTCCACTATTATATGCAATAAATCAAATAATATAATGAGATAAATTAAAATAAATCATGTGATAATATATGATACTTAAATGAAACAAATCAATATACTACATAGATATTATCAAAGCGTTCATTCCATTACGTTATAGCTAAGTCTTCTTGTTCTTGAATTACTTCTATTTGCTCGATGATGGATTTTAGAGTTAGGGAAAAGATGATCATGCAAAGTCCTAATTCAAAGGATATATCACTCTAATTGGTGAATAATGGATGAGGAATTATGGGTAAGTCATGTATTGAAACCACATCATCTATAATGCCAGGCAAGGTCATCTAAAAATAGTAATGCATGATTTTAAGACTTATAAATAGAAAATTAGAAACATTTAGGACTATTAAAATAGTCTCAAGTTATAGATAAAAATAAAAACATAGGGATCAATGTTGATTATCTCAGAATCGATATTGATTATGCTATCGATGTTGATCCATACAAGGAATCATCAATGATCCTTAAATTGGATACAAAAATTTTAGAATGGGCTTAAAGGAGGGATATAATAGATTATAAATGGTTCAAAGATTGGTTAATGATTTATCTAAACAATATTAGAACATTAAATAGAATATAAATGGATAACATAGTAATTATAATGCACTTAAATAAATAGCATGCTTACCTCTAAAAATGCTTCCTATGATGCAAAAAAATATCTCATTGATAGGGATGTGCTTAACATTTGGCTGAGTATGGATGGGCTAAAATAGGGGTGGCATTCTTTCATAGTAGTCTAGGGAAATTTCTTCAACATTTTGGTGTGTAAATCAAGATCCTTCAACCTAAGGATGGACTAGGTATAAATTGATGTTAATCTTATCAGGATTGATGATGATCATGCGGATCAATATCGATTTGGTACAATTTTAACCAGTTTTTTCTAACAACTCCAAATCATGAGATTAAAATTAATCTAGGGTTTTTTTTAATAAGGCTTGGTTATGGAAAATTTTTTAAGGAGTTAAAGTAATTTATCTCTAATAAACTTTGGGAGATTTTACTAGATTTAAGGATGGTTAACTAGTTACTTAGGTAAAAAGGTAATTAATAAGATTAATTATGTAACATAATATGATAAATGATAAAACTACATTAACTAACATAAAAATGATGGAAAGGGGTAATACACATTTATTTTTAATACAATGGTATAAATTTATAGTGTCTACACACACCTTGCCTTTGCATGAGTCCAACTTGAGTGCTTTTTTGGTGATTGACCTACAACCAAGAGTATGTTAAAGTATATAATTAGTGAATATGATATAGAATTTTAAATTATTGAAATTAAAGAGAGAAAGGTTGGGATTACACCTATGTATCAATGCAACCCTCTTACCTTTTGGAAATTTTATTTGAATATATGCCTTCTTATGAAACCTTGGAGCTGATATTAGGAAAATTTGTAAAATTTAATGTGTGTGTGTGTGTGTGTGTGTGTGCGCGCGCACGCACGCGTGTGTGTGTGTATTTAAGGAAAACATGCCCCCAACCTTGGTGAAATTTTGAGTTGCCACATAGCCATTGAGCATATCTCAATCATGTAACCCAATCATACTTATAACCTAGTGAATGTGAGTGATCCAATAAAATCACACTATATATTTAGTGAAGGCAAATTATTCAATAAATTCTAACTTATAAACTTGGTAAGATTGAGTTATTCAATCACCTCAACCCAAATATGTGAACCAACTACTATAGTAGATTGGTTTAATAAAGTTTATATAAGTCCATCCTAGGTATGATAATAGTCCATAGTAGTATTTAAAATTTGAAAGTTGATTTGATTTTGAAATTAAAGGTGCCTTTTACATGGCATATGCATATAATATATGTCTCAAGATGAAACCTAGGTATAAAAATGGTACTAATGTATACAATGCTACCACAAATCTTATAACTATGAAATTTGGCCAATTTTGATTTTTTTTGCAAGTGTGGAAAACATGTTTCCATAACATTCCATCACTAAAATCTAAAACTATGAAGGTGTCCAATCCATGCCTATATAACATTTCTCCACTGATATGCCCCTCTTTTTAGGTGAGGGTAAGTAAAAATTGGTAGTTACCTTACCTCAAAAGGATAAGATAACTGTATAATATGTGTATAAATCATATAGCATATAGGAGTAGTATGTCTAGGTAGATATAGCGATGAGGTACATAGTACATGATCACATCAAGTCATAATATACATGATGTTAATCATGGAAATATATAGATAGTAACATTAAAATCTCAACAACTAATCAAACACACACACAAGAGCACTCAAAATCAATATAAAAGGAAATGGTCTAAAGAGATTGCATATATTTGGCATGTTTAAATGCCACATGACCAAATAGACATGACCTAGTCAAAAGTCCACAAGGCATGAAATGACATATTCAAATGTCCACATACAACAAACTATGATTTATGCAAATTTTAAAATAAGTAAACATAGGAATGGGGCCCACATTCAATGGAGCATATTCAAATTTTTGAATAAACAATACAATGTAAAATAATAGCAAGAATGGTACACACTCAAGGAAGTAAAAAAAGGAAAGCATAGAATCATAAGAAACCAGTATCATCATATCATACTAGATATATATATATATATATGCTGGAAAAAATGTTAAGTACATAGCACATCAAGTACACTATGAAAGATATAAAAATGGATAAAGGCATGTGTAAGTGTATAATATCAAACATGATAATGGAAATGATCAAATAATAATGTAATCTGGGTGTATCATGACCAAGTAAGTGATGCCCCCAACATAATATGATGATGTGAGTAAATGGAAGGCCCAACATCTGTATGTGCATATATTATGTTCTTGGGTATGCTTGTGTCACACTCAAAAGATACATGAAACATATATGTGTATATAGAAATAAATTATATGTTATCTACAAACATGGAACCAATAACATAATTGGTAAGGAGCTATTAAGATATGAAAATGTTGAATATTTTTGGATTTTTTAATGTTTTAATTTTTTTGGTATTTTTAGAATATTTGAAAGGACAAGACTATCATATGATCTCATCCAAGGGATGGTCATAGGTATTTCCCAATTTAAAAGATGGTGCAATAAATTGGTGGTACTATCAAGGAGCATGCATAGGTGTAATATCTAGCACTGGAGGATCTGTGATGCTCTATATATGTATAATAGGACTCTGTGGTCATGAGGCAAAAATATATGAAATGGGTGTCCATGGAACCCATTATTGAGTGTCTTGCGGTCTTTTTACAATATCAAAAATAAGAACATGTTTTATTGATCTAAATAAATATGTTGCGTAATAGTATATGATGATTCCACAAAATCTAATGTGTATCTTTGATGCAGTGGTCTCTCAAGTATTGGCTACCTAAGGAAGGGGATTTCCTATTGCTTATTCTTTCATAGAGGATTAACCTTATTGGGTTTTATTATTAATTATTTGGGTATAAAATTATTTTATTCAATTGGATGTTCATACAGAGTTATGAAAACTATAATTACCCTATTGCATTAATTTATTTAATACACCCATGCACTATAGAAGGTATTGTACATAGTGTATGTATCTAAGGTCATCCCAATAAGATATCAAAGACTCTCATGTATGGTATAAATAGTAATAAAGTGACCACATGTGTTGGGCCGACCTGTAAAGGTAAGCAAATCTCACCAAGAACCTATTATGAAGTTCCATCGAATGTTCTAAACATTTTGGTCAAAGGATATAAATCATTATATGTATATCATAAATACGTAAGTAGTGTCATGGTGAAAAAATTCTCACTAGAACCATTATCAATAATAACATATGGTATAGGATGTGGTTGATGAGCATCTCATATAACTCATTATAGCTATATAAACTATCCATAAATTATTGCCTTTGGTTATATATTGCATTGTATTTAATAGTTAAATTCTTATCTAACTAGGAAATGAATGAACTTTATCATTTATATATAATTTATTACTGATTATTTACCTTTTTATTGTGTTTAATTTGGATGAAATTCATAGTTTTGATTATAGTAACACATCCCAATGATGGTAATTTTGAAAAGTAAAAACATAGTTTTGGTAACTCTTTTTGGTTACAATTTTGAGGATTCAGTGAGCGAGCTCTGAAGATATTCTGGAAGTGCTTTGAAGATGCTTTGAGGGTACTTCAAAGACAAATATAAAAGATGATATGAAGAATTCTAGGCATGATTTGAAGACCTATATAAGATATTCTGAAGACCTGTATAGGATGCTCCAAATATACCCAAATGTGCTCCGAAGACCAGTTGGATCCTACTAATTGGGATAGTAATTGTATAGATATCTATAAATGTAATTTATATATTCATATGTCTTATTTTATACATTTAAATTCATGTTAATGGATTGAAATAGTTTGGATAGATTTGTATCTTTATTTTGTAAAACTGGATAAGTATCTTTAATCTATGTTAGTTATTTAGTGTCTATAGTTAGTTGAGTCAGTTATAATGCCTTACTTGAAGCATGGAATCTAACTCCTTATATTTTCTTTAATCTAAATAAATAGATTTGGGAATTAATATCACCAATATTTTTTCCTCTGCAAATAGATGTTGAGATATGTTTAAATACACATCTCCTTCTCATTCTAGATAGTTGTTAAAGTTGAAGAAAAGTTAAAAGAAGTTGGAAACAGAGTTCAATATTTTATATTTGTATATGTTATTTTGAATGAAATAGAGTTCAGCATTTCCCTTTATTTTTTATTAAAGTAATTCCTATTTTGAGGAAGGAGTAAGGGCCCACTTCTATCCAATGATCAAGATAAATTGGAAATTTTTAGTTTAATAGTTTAAAAATTACTTCTTTAAGTCAAATATATTTCACTCACTACAAATTGTAATTTCTTTTTAAGCAAGAGTGATTTATTTTAAATGTAGAGTAATTTCCTTTCAAAACAAAGAGTGATTGTTTTTAAATGCAAGAGTGAATTTCATTTTCAAAATCAAGTGTGATTTCCTTTTCCAAAAGCAAGTGTGAGTTTATTTTAATACAAGAGTGTTTCATTTACATGCAAGATTTATTTCAATTCAATACAAGCAGGTTTATTTTAAGTAAGAGTGTGTCTTTTAATTAGATTAAGTTTGTTAATGCATCTCATGTTTAGAATTTGTCAGAATCTATTTAAAATGATAATAAATAGTATTCTCAGATTATGAACATCATGTTATCCTACCCAGCCAGGTAAATCAAATGAGATCATTATATATCTTATGCTAGATGTTTAAGTTTTAGATGTTGATGGTTTGAATTCTAATAGAATATTTTCAATTAATAAATAGTTTAGGTTTACTTTCTTATAAATTAGAGTTAGATTTTTATTTTATTTTTTAAGGATTTAGAAAGCACAATACAAGTAAACCCCCCAAATAGTGAACTATATCAAAAGGTCTCATTGCATATAGTCATCGGGCACTACCCTAGTTGAAAATGAAACCAATCCATTGATTGGTTAAATGAGAGGTATAATAATAGCCTATAATTTTTGGAATCATTTTTAGGAACACACATTCATCAATAAGTGTTACTAAGATCCTACATTAGACTTATATAGGGAAATATAAAAATATTCAAAAAAATTAAAAACTTAAAAACAATTCAAAAATATTTAGATTTATGAACCACCTAAGATATTCTCAAATATGGTTTATCTCTAAGGGATCACAAATAAATCAAGAAGAAGAGAGGGTCTAGTCCTTGTTGGAAAGATTAGGAAGTGAAAGAAAGGCACTTGAAAGCTATTTTTATGATTCCTCTCCTCAACAGGGTTTATCCTCACAAATAGATCCTACAAGAAGAATCATATTCAGAACATCTTCTCATATAGGGATAATTGATCTTGAAAATATTCTTTATATAATAGTTGTATTTGATCCATAAGCCTTACAAGAAGAAGATCTGATTGAAGATTATACTCCTAAGATAGACCATAGACTGAGCACACAAGAAGCAAATTTATATTAGATTGATAACCAAAGTTGGGAAGAAAACATGAGAGATGAACCTGCATGTATGGAAAACCCTAACCAACAACTCCAACAAGATATAACTTTCTCTTATCTAATCAGCCTAGGTTTTGATTATAGAACTCCCATGAAAACATTTCACCATCCATTTTACCTACTTTCAGAGGTAAATCCTTAGAGGATCCAGATCAATTCTTCTTTGAGTTTTAGGTTCTTTTCCAAACATATGATTATGTCACATACAATCAAAAGTTAAAATTATTTCCATCTACACTCAATGATACAGCCATGAGATGGCTCATGGCATTTGAGGGTAATTCCATAACCACTTGGGATGAAATATAAACTATATTTCTATATAAATATCAGGACTATTGCAAAGTTAGAGAATGAAAGGAGTACTTTTTAAAGATCAAGCAAAATGAAGATGAAACCTTAGAAGATTACCTTGATAGATTTATATTTACTCATAAAAGGAGTGGTTATCAACTCACTGAGGAGTTTTTTAAAATCATATTTCTTAAGGTTTTAGATGATGATGCATGATATTCTTTGAACCTAATGGGAAAGGATAACATTGACAAGTTAACCTTTCATCAAATTCTAGCATTGTGTACTAATTACTTCAAGACAAAACTTAGTATAAGGAAATCAAGGTTAGGAAAATACCTAAAGTTGGGAAATTAAAGGAAGAATTTACCAATTTTAATATAGATATTATAGTTTAATTGACATCTACTTTAGATGATCTCAAATCAAAATCTAATTCTACCAATACTAAACAATTTTCAATCTATTATTCTAGATGTAGGCTCAAACATGCCATAAGAGATTGCCTTTAGAAATAATAGAGGTCTATGGTATTTGTGATCTAAATCATGATACTAAGAATTATAAACACCTTCCTACTATAAAAAATCATGTGAAACAAGAAGAACATACCATTAAAGATGTAACTTTCAGTTAAAGACAAGGAAACTAATACTCTCAACCTCAAAATTAGTTTGGTCTAATATTGCTTCCCAATCCATAAATGGCACCATGGGATGAACAAGTCACACCACCAATTTGGGGACCACCACAACCACAACTATGGGGTACTCAAGAATGGATGCCATAAATATGTGGGATGCCTCAAATTCAACCTTGGGCATAATAACAAAATCAACAACCACATTGGGTAAAATAGCCACAACCATAATGGTCAAAGCAAAAGTACCAACCACCAAGAAGATTTCCTCCATAGTAGGCCTTAATACCTCCACAACATCAGCCACCGCCAATTGAGAAGTAGGTTAACCAACCATATTTACCTGCCCAACTAGTGGTAAATCCAAAGAATAGGCAAAATGCACCTGTCTATGGAGCTAATCAAGAAAGTAATATTGCAAGTGATTCAATTAAATGTAATAATATTCAACTCGGATTAGGAAGGTAGTAGGATATATACCCATTACCATAACTAAAAATTCCAATTATGACAACACTCCTAAACCACCTATAGTCCAAGAACTAGTTGAAGAAAATATATAGGCCACAACCACATCAAACACAATTCAAAATCCCCTTTTTATTCCATTTCTTAAGAGACTTAAGGAAGAGAAACCTAGGGAAGATTCTAAATTGCTGCATAGACTAAAAGAAATGAAGATAAAAATTCCAATATTAAAATCTATTAAAGACATTCCTAAGGTGATCCAAATCATTAAAGGATTATGCTTCAATTAACCAAGAATAAAAAAATAGTATCCTAAAATGATTCAAGTAACTATAAAAATTGTTGATCTATTAGTAGGAAACATACTTGTTCCTAAATGTGGAGATCCTAGAAGTTTTGTGATGACTATAGCAATTGGGAAAAGTTTGTTCTAAATATGCTTATATATTTAGGTGTTGCCATGAACATCATGACTGTCAAAATGATAGAGTCTTTATTTCTTATAAGGCTTTAACCTACCATAACAATCTTATAAATTGTAGATCAATCCATTGTTTCCCCTAAAGGAATTACAGATAATGTACCAAGCACCATTGAATCCTGAAAATACCCTATTGATTTCATGATCCTTCAACCTAAACTATACAAGGTAAGGTATCCAATCATTCTAGGTAAACCTTAGTTAACTATAGTTATAGTAAGAATTGGTTATAGATCTGGAAACATAACCATTTCTAATGGAATTCATGCTAAATAGATATCTCTCTATCTACTTGCTAGACCCTCAATGGGTCTTTCTAAACAAATTTAAGTGGATCAATATAAATAAAACCAAACTAGTGTGTCTTTATTAGCCATGGTTACCATCAAATAACATTCATAAGAGTTTAAATAAAAAATAACATAATATTTAGGCCAAGAGAGATTAGATCCAAAGTCTGATGATTTTTCTCTAAAGTTTGACAATTTTTGATCTGAAACCCAATAATTTTACTTTGAAGTCTAATGGTCTTAATCCGAAGACCAGCAGTCTTGTTCTAAAGTTTAAAGGCTTAGTTCTAAAGACTAGCAGTTTAGCTCTAAAGATGGAAAGCTATGATTTGAAGATAAAAAATCATGAATGGGAAGAACCCACCTCTACTATTAAGAATCAAAGCAATTTCTTAAGCAAACCAAACATTTTATCTAGTCCACAAGACATTCAATAAGCCATAGTTGATTGGGATTGAAATGGGTAGAATTCATTTTTACATAATTTTCATTATACATAGACCAATATGCTTTCCATAAGTGAACCTTTTTACAAATATGTATCCACACTTCACATGTTACTACCACAAACATGTCCATTAAATTCCTTGATAAGTGAATACAAGCAATTGAATTCCATTATTTTAGGCACTAAATAGATTGCCATTCAACTAGGTAAATTGTTAATTATTAATAGTTGGTTAACTGATCAGTAGAAAATAAAATTATTTGATGTTTTGGTAAAACACACTAAATATTTTACTTGGGATTATAGTGACATGAAAGGAATACATCCTAGTGTTTGTACACATTACATCTATACTACAAATGTTAGACCCATCAAACAACCACAACAAAAGATTAACCTAGCTTTGAAGGAAATTTTTAAGAAAGAAATATAAAAACTATTAGATGTTTGTTTTTATCTATCCTATATTTGATATCCAATAGATTTCACCTCTATTTATTGTGCCTAAAAAGAATGAGAAATGAAGAGTTTGTGTAGACTACAAAGAACTTTACAAAGCCATTGTGAGAGACTATTTTTCCTTGCCTTTCATTGATCAAATTTTTTATAATTTGTTAGAAAATATTTTTTTTATTTCTTATATGGGTTCAATGGATACAACCGAATTATAATATCAACTAAAAATCAAGACAAAACAACATTTACCTACCCCTAGGGAATATATGCTTATAAAATCCTTCCTTTTGGATTGTGTAATGCACCTTCTACCTTTTGGAGAGTAGTGTTATCAATATTTTTTTATCTTGCAAATGATTGTATGAAAGTATACATGGATGATTTTAATATCCATGGTACTATATTTGATGAGGCTTTGAACAACTTAGACAAAATGCTTACTAGATGTAAAGAGCACCAGGTATCTTTGAGTCATGAGAAATACATCATAATGGATTATGAAGGGATAGTATTAAGATGTAATATCTCTTCTTAAGGAATAAAAGTAGATCCTAAAAAGATTGAGGTAATTTATAACCTCCCCATTTTACAAACATAAACTAATGTTAAAAGTTTTCTTAGCCATGCAGGATATTACAAATGATTCATTGAAGATTTCAGCAAGATAATTGTCCCTATGTTTTCTTTGTTAGTAAAATATAGTGAATTTATATGTACTGATAAATTTCAAGAAGCCTTTGAAACATTAAATAATAAACTCGTAATTTCTCCTATCTTGAAAGGACCTAATTGGGAAAAACATTTCCATATCTATACCAATGCTTTCAATATTGTATTAAGAGTCATTTTTAGGTCAAAAAGATGATGATGGAAAGATGTATGCCATTTATTATATCATCAAGAATCTTACCCCCATAGATAAAAACTATAGTACCAAATAAAAAGAGTTTCTTATTATTATCTATGCTATAAACAAGTTTAAGCATTACATTATTAGTTATCAGGTATTCATCTATATAGATCATTTAGTAATTAAGTACTTAATGAATAAACTAGTAGTAGGTGGAAGAATAATTAGATGGCTCCTGTTGTTGCAAGAATTTGACATTACTATCATATACAAACTAGGGAAGTATAATGTTTTTGTTCACTTTTTATTTAGATTGATCACTACATGTGAAGATGAACCTATGGAGGATACTTTTCCAAATGAATAGTTATTTTCCACATCCACATACTCACCATGGTTTGTAGACATGGAAAATTACTTGTAAATAGGGGACTTTCCTCATTATTTTACCTCTAAATAAAGAAAATATTTGGTTAGAGATAGTTCTCATTTCAAATGGTTTAAAGGCATGTTGTTTAAAACTAGATCTGATCATATAATTCATAGGTTTGTTAGAGAAGATGAAGTGTATGACATCATCAAAGCATGCCATAGTGAATCAAGTGGAGGACATTATTTAGTGAAAAGGACCATTCATAATATCTTTGGTGCAGGTTACTATTGGCCATCTCTTTACAAGTCTATCAAAAGGTATGTATGGCAATGTGATCCTTGCCAAAGGATGGGTAAGTCTACTTTATCTTTTGAAATGCCTCTTCATCCCTAATTAAGTTGAGAACCATTTGAAAAATAGGATTTAGACTTTGTTGGACTAATCAACACACCATCTCAAGGAAAAGAATATTTATTAGTGTGCACTATGTTACTAAGTGGGTTGAAGTGCAGGCACTCTCAATTTGTTAGGGAAGAAATGGTTGCTAATTTTCTATACCATAAGATCATGCTAATATTTAGAGATCTTAGATCTATTGTTTCAAATCAAGGACCCCAATTAATGTCCAATATGATCAAAGCTTTTATAGATTTATATCAAATCAATCATAGTAAATCTTCACCATATCATCCCCAAGCCAATGGGAAAATAGATTTTACTAACCCAGAGCTGAAAAACATCCTAACCAAGATTGTGAATAGAAGCAGAAAAGATTGGGTAGAAAAACTACGTGAAGTAACTTGGGCATACAATATAACATGGAACAAAACTACAAGATTATCTCTATATGAACTTGTGTATGGAAAGAAAACTTTATTACCAATAGAATTTGAATTGTAGACATTGAAGATAGTGCCAACATGGGAATTGATATTAATGAAGCACAAAAATAAAGAATAGTGAAATTAAATGGGCTGAATGAACTCACTTAGACTAGCATGATCTAAAAATAGAGAAAGCAATGTCATGGCACTCACATCAGAGAAAAATAGTTTTAAGATGGTGATTAGGTACTCCTATTTGATTTTAAATCCCAAAATTTTAAAGGTAAGATAAAAACAAGATGGTTGGGACCATACCTAATCAAAACCATTTTTAGTAATGGATCTATCCAACTTTAACCCATTGATGGTGATAAAAGGACACTTTTGGTCAATGGTCATAGGCTTAAGGTGTACATAAGACTTATTAGCAAGGAAGAATTTATTAAACAAAATCAAGACCAATTTGACCTTGTGTAGAAACTTGGTTCTTTGACTAAGGCCAAATGATCTTCATGGAAAACATCCAATAAAAGATGAGTGTTGAAAACTAATAAATGGTGGTTCTCCTCCCTTCAAAAAAAATGAAAATAAAAAAGTATATATATTGAAAAGTGAAAACTAATAAATGATGTTTTTTAGAAGAAAACTTTCTACAATAAATAAAAATTATTGTCAACTAACCTATTTTCTTAGATTTTTTTATCCCTATAGGACATATGGCATCTCTAGAAGATAGATGTGGATTTGTATGGAAAGTTATAATTGTATATATTTTCCCAAAGGATTGTGCATTTTTTTATTTTATGTCATGCATATGTAATTATTAGGCAATCCACATTTTTCACATAGACACATTTTGGTAAAGTCACGTGGGTATGATGAGTTAGTAGCATTATTACTGCATTCCATAATTTGATGTGACAGTGTTTTCAAAAGATCTTCTCCAATAGATTTGATGTGACTATGTTTTAAATAAAGGGTCTTTCAAAAATATTTGATGTGATGCATAATTCATTATGATTATTTCTCCCAGTACTACCAATAATGACCTTTATGCCACATCATTAATATTGATCAGATAAAGCACCTTTCTATATCTCACATGCTCTGAAGAGATCGTTATAGCTTCTACTATAATTCTTATCATAATCTCATAATATACCTTGATTTGTTATTAATTGTGTATTATCATTACTCTCCATTATTGCATCACATCCCTAACCTCTTGCCTTCCCCTATTTAATGTGCAAATCCAAGCTCTATTTTTTTATAGCATAGTTAGATTTTCAATTAAACAGTGTTTTCTCTAAAGATGGGTGGAAGAAAGAAGAAGAGTGAACCAAAATCCTAAGATGCATTACTATAAGATGATGTAGTTAGAGATATCTTTGAATTAGCAAGTTGGTTAAATTTATTTAAAATGTTTTAGGGATTTCATAAATAAATTATACGAGAATTCTATGAGAATTTTGATGAATATATGCTATTATCAAAGGTAAAAACATTTTAGTGGATCTATTTGTAATCAATGCACTCTCCAATATTCATGAGGAGGGGTAGTTATTATTGATAAGATAAGGTTTTTAGACTTTATTCACATGTTTATTTAAGGAAATGATCCCTACCCTAAACTAGCTAAATCCCCACAAGGAATGGCCAAGGGAATCATGAGAGATAGCCTTGGAAAAATGTTGTCTTATGGATTATGAAATATATCACTTGTGACAGTCAGTTTATAGTAGTAAGTAGAGATGCCATGAGACTCCTTATTTACTTGAAAAAAGGAGCTACTCGATAAGAATACAAAGTAAATCTTCCCCCTTTCCTTCATAACATCATAATTTATGTTGCTTAAAAGTTAAAGAGAGGTACTAGGTTTATCCAACATCATGGGTTGGTTACCCTTCTATGTCAACATTATTTTCTTAGTAAACCAAGGGGTGAGAAGGTCTAGTCCTTCTTCCAAAAAGTCTCTCTAGTTTCTATCAAGAAAATACCATGCCCTACCTCTCCTCTTTCCACCTTAGTACAGATTGAAGAATGGTCATCTTCACCAACTTTGGCTCCAAAGATACTACACCAAATATCAAAGAGAAAAATGGGAGTTTCTTCATATACCCCTAATCCTCCTCCACCTAAGCTTTGATGTAGTCATTAGCTTATTTTGTAGGAAGAAGAAGAATAAGATGTGTAGGTTGTGGATACTTTGGGAAGCCTAAGTTACCCCATTGATGTTATATATGTTGAAGTAGTTGTTATATAATAACCTCAAGAATAAGAAATTATATTTACAAAAGAAACCCTTTCAGTAGAAGTTATGCCTCAAGAAGCAGAGTGACCTGTACCCTCTACCATTGATAAGGGTAAGGCACCCTTGATTGAATAAGGACCATCTTCCCCACATTATGTTAATGAAGAAGCTGAATTGAAACATGTCATGGCTTTGTCTCACCATGAATAAATAATCAAGTAGAAACAAGCAAAATTAGATATTCTTCATTCAACTTTGAAAGGTAAGGAACCTGATTATTTATAATTTAGAACAAAAGTGTGAATAATCTATTACTAGAGATAGATAACAAGAGATAATTCTTTAAGGAATACAAGTTGAACAAACTAGGGTCCAAAATTTAAAGTTTTCATAGACTCAAGAGTTGAATAATTTACAAAATTATCTTACTATCAATGACACCCAAATTTTTGATTTGTAAAACACTAATGTTGATAAGTGTAATCAGATTAATAATTTGAGATAAATTATTGATGATAAAAATTCAGTGATTATTCTACATATTAATATAATAATAGAACTAACCACTCAAAATTTTGAGTTACAAGCCTCTATTTGAGCAATGTAGATAGAAATAAGAGAAATAGTAGTTTAGATAGAGGGACCAACAAGAGTTATTCCCTCTTTCTTTGTTCCATTACATGAAATGATCTCAGTCTAGAATAACACCCAAAAGAACATTCATAAGTTTAACGATGAAAATTCTAATCTTAAATATTAATATTAGAAGCAATTGGTATAATCTCAACAATAATTTCAAAAGGCACAATCCTTCATCCAACACATTTATGTTATTTCTAAGAAATTATTAGCATGCAGTCAACCTTCATCCATTTATGTTCTCTTTATCCATGAGTAGTTTTATAAATAGAAAATTCAATTAATTTCTCTTGGTTTTTCACATATTATTAAATATGAGCATACGTTTATGGACAGTTTTCTCAAGAGCACTGAAGAAAGGCAAGATGTAATTTATGAGTTTTATACTTTTAATTTGTTATTAGGGTATCAATCTAGCTTTCTCATAAATATATTTGTTGGAGAGACACAATTATGTGTCTTTATCTCCACTCTAAGGAATAAAATAGCATGGTGGGAAGCCAATAATAAATTTAGAGAATTGCAAAGCACTACTAGTTTATGTATGAGACCACAATTCCTAGAACAAGGAAACTTATTATTGCTTTTCAACCATTGTATAATATGTATATGAAGAATAAGTATCATGAGTTATTGAGATCCAATACTATATCTTTTATATATTTTTGAAATCACCATTCTGACAATGTCATCAATGTTACTCTTACTAGGTGGGAGATATTACTTACTGAGTTGAAGCACAGTGAAGTCTTGAGCCCCACCATTATTAGATAGAGTCTAAGAAGAGCCAAAGCAATTGCCTAGATTATCACTCAGATCTTAGAGTAAATAGGTTTAGATTTATGGATTGGGATGAGGTTTAGACCTTCACTAATTCTATGCCCTTTATCTCTATGGTAGGGTTGGAGTACTCAAGCATAAGTTGAGTTTCAAGCTTGGTTGCATATAGTTGTATGGGATTTTGGATTCTTACCAAGGGGCCATCATTTTCAAGATTATGATCTTAGTCAGAGGTTTGAATCAATAATTTTGGATTGAAGACTAGTCATCCCACTTCTTTACAAGAGGACTTGTAAAAGGTAAAGTGTGGGGGATAAATGATGAGCGTCTCATAGAGCTCATCATAGCTATATAAATTGTCCATAAAGTGTTGCCTTTGGTTATATATTGCATTATATTTAAGAGTTAAATTATTATCCAATTAAGAAATGAATTTAATTTGTTACTAATTCTTTACCTTGTTATTGTGTCTAACTTGGATGAATAGCATAATTTTTAGTATAGCAACACATCCTAATGATGGGGTAATTTTAAGAAGGAAACACACAGTTTTGGTAACTCTTTTTTGTTCCAATTTTGAGGATTCAAAGAGAAAGATCCAAAGATGCTCTAGAAGTGATCTGAGGATGATCTAAGGATACTTTAAAGACATATATAGGATGCTTTGAAGAAGTCTAGGCATGTTCTAAAGACTTGTATAGGGTGTTCCAAATACCTGTACAGGATACTCCAAAGATACCTAGATGTGCTCTGAAAACCAGCTAGATCCTAAAATAGTAATTATATATATATCTATAAGTAGAATTTCTATATTTATGTATTATTTTAGACATTACCATTCATGGTAATGGCTTGAAATAGTCTAAATATATTTACATCTTTATTTTGTAAAACCGAATAAGTATCTTCAATATATGTTAGTTATTTTATGTTTATAGTTAGTTAATTTGGTTTCAACACCTTTTTTGAAACATGGGATCTAACTCCTTATACTATCTATATGTTGAATAAATAGATTTGGGCACTAAGATCACCAAGATTTTATACTCTATGAATAGATGTTTAGATATGCTTAAATACACATCTCCTTCTCTTTCTAGATAGTTGTTGAAGTTGAAGGAAAGTTAGAAGAAGTTGGAAAAAGAGTTCAACATTATTTATTTGTATATTTTTTTTAATGAAATAGAGTTTAGCATTTCCCTTTATTTTTTAGTAAAGTAATTCATGTTATCAGGAAGGAGCAAGGGCCCACTTCTCTCCAAGGATTAGAATAAATTAGTATTTTTTAGTTTAATAGTTTAGAAAGTCTTTCTTTAATTTAAATATATTTCATTCACTACAAATTGCAATTTCCTTTCAACCAAGAGTGATTTCTTTTAAATACAAAAGAATTCCCTTTCAAAGCAAAGATTGATTATTTTTAAATGCAAGAGTGAATTTCATTTTCAAAATCAAATGTGATTTCCTTTTCCAAAAGCAAGTGTGAATTTAATTTAATATAAGAGTGTCTCATTTACATGCAAGAGTTATGTCAATTCAATATAAGCACATTTATTTTAATCAAGAGTGTGACTTTTAATCAGAGTAAGTTTGTTAATTCATCTCATATTTAGATTTTGTCAGAAGCTATTTAAATTGATAATAAATAATATTCTCATATATTTAATATCACATTATCCTACCCAGTTGGGTGGCAAGTCAAGTGAATCCATTATATGTCTTATGGTAGATGTTTAAGTTCTATATGTTGATGGTGTTAATGCCAATAGGATATTTTCAATTAAAAAATAATTTAGAATTACTTTCTTGTAAATTAGAGTTGAAGTTTTATTTATTATATTTAGGATTTAGAAAGCACAATGAAAGTAAACCCCCTAAATAGTGAACTATACAACTCCAATATCAAAAGGTCTCATTACAAATAGCTATTAGACATTACCCTAGTTGAAAATGGCATCAATCCATTGATTGTTTAAATGATAGGTATAATGATAGCCTATTAGTGGTCAAGTTATACTTGAATGAATAATGAATGGAAATATAATTCATCATCTACAATATCATTGTCATCAAAAGTAATAGAAGGTATTTAAATCTTGGGAAGTGTATGTTGTGTATAATTACTAATAATCTCATCTAATGTGTACCCATAGTATTGTGGAGGAGGGTGTGTACTATATTCAATTTTTACTTCCATTTCCTTCTTAAAATGGTCTTACAAAGGGTTTTTTAATATTTTATTATTCTAGTGATCCCCAAGTTGTGAACCTGATTCCGTAGAGGATCATCAAATATAATTTTTGGTCATCGATAAGGTCTTGGATCTTATGCTTCATGGTAAAACTTTAGTTCATGGAATTCCTAGGGCCTTGGTTATAATCATAATAAGTATTGGCATCATATCCTTTGGGTAGAGTTCAACTCATATCAACCTATATAGAATTAGGGAGAGATATGAGATGACACTGCACAAACTTTAAAAGTAACAAATTTGGAGACTTGGGTAAGCATGAAAATTATATCCTTTGTGTATTAGATAATACAAGACAATTAGATTGTTTTGAGACTACATTTAGTGGGTTTTTCCTTTTTAGGTTTTGTAGGTTTCAACTTATAACTTGGTTTGATAGTGTTTTATTATTTTTGGGAAACTAGTGTTTAGTTCCTAAACAATAAAGGGTATTAAGGGATAAAATATAATAAAATTTAGTAAAATATAGATTTATATTAATTTGATAAAATTAATTACATAGGGAAGAGAAATGATTTATCTAAAAAAATAGGTTGATATGGCTATTGTAGGGTTTAAAACTGGCTATGCAAGATTGGGACAGTATCACAAATCAAAATCTAGATTTTGTTTGGTGAAAGGATAGAATCATTGAAAATAGAACACCCTAGGGTTTGGTATTGTTGTCTACTCATGTTGCTATTATCCAAACTAGTTTTAGAGACCTAAATTTTCTAGATTCTTTGTGTTGTCCTTGTGTGACCTTGCCTATGAAATCTTGAGTGTTGATTGTCAATATAACTTGTTGTAGAACTATTTTAATCTTCAAACCCTAGTTCTACCTACACACATAAAACAATAAACACATAAAAATCAAAAGGGGGAAAAAACTAGGTTAGGGGAAGTATGATCACATGATCTATAACCCTTGTTATCTTGATCACTACCTACATTAACCTTCAAGCTTTGGTCTTAGATCAAATGTAATTCTCCTTTATGGAATGTGCATAATCAACATGCATGGTAGATGTAAGAATGAACTTTTTCCTAGGCCCTTCATTATTCAAGCATGCAAATCTATGTGTAATGCAGAAGGTTGAGATATACTATTGACTAGTTTTTTAATTATTTACTATGCCAAAGTAGTAAGTGCTAGATATAAAATGCCTTGTGAAGTCCTTTATATAAGAGACTCTTTATTTTGAATTTGGGATATTTATTCATATTAGTCAACATCAAAAAGGTAAATAAAACTTAAGGGAGGGGATAATAAGGGTTAGAGACTCATTAAGAAACAAAAAATGACTATTGGATAATAGTACCAAGTAGGATAGGAGTGTTGAGTGTTATAGTCCTAAAGAATTCTATTTTCTAAGACTTATAAAAATAGTCTAAGACTAACACAGGCCAATTCTAGGGGTCTTTTGGTGTATAGGTCAGTTGACTAAGATAACATAGAGGTGATAAAATTAAGAAACAAGATCAAGATAAGTAAAATAAAGACATGGCTAATGTGAACAAGGCTCATAGTCTTCAATCAAAGTCTCCCATTAAGAAGACTATAAAAAGACATAATATGTGTGGTTTCTTGACCAATTTAGGGTGTATACATTTGCCCCCCTTTTATTCTAGTGATGTAATGAAATGAAATACAAGACTAAAATAAAGACTAATAAAATATGTACCTAAACTTACTTGCATGGATATAAATGTGTTGTAAGGGTCCAACTCACTTCTTAGCCAAAGAAGTGGATGGAGAGCCAAATAGTACCTAGAGAGAAAAGGAATCCATGGAGTAGATGCCCCTTGTACTAAATCTAAATATGGGATCCATGTATCATGGAGAAGGAGGGCAATGTTTTCCCCCTATGTTGAATTTGACTGAAGATGAAGAATGCTCAGAGGCCCAAAACTAATGTTTGTCCTCTATCTCACATAAAATCATGTAATCTCGAATGTGTGTATAAAATATATATGTTGTGAAGAGCAAAATCTATCATGCCCCCACTCTGAATATCTAAACTAGAACTAAGAAATGCTCGAAAGCCCAAAACCAATGTCTATCCTTTATCTCACACAAACTTGTGTAGTATAGGTCTAGGTAATATAATGGACCAAATACTACAAATATCCATGTGATCCAACCTAGTGACAACCTAGGTACAATTGGGTATAATCTAAAACTTAACATAAACATATATGCCATGCCCTTAAATCTGGTATGTGAGTGATGCATTTGTATAATTTGGTAATCTATATAACCACATGTGATATGACATATACTTCCATGCACATGTGAAAAATTGGAGACCCAAAACACTATGCTCTGCACTATGTCTATAGTTTATTATATAATTAAATAATTGTGTGATGTTGTATGAAGCTGTATGTGTGAGACATGTAGCATGTACATGCCCCCAAATTTGGTATCTGATTCTATATCTTACCAAAATCACTATGAATTTATATGATCTGAACCACTAAATCTAAATAGTCTATGTATATTTAAACTAAAGGTATATCCCTCTGAATGTCTTAAGTAATGTTGAGTGACCCACATAATTTGAATCAATATATATCTTGACCAATCTAAGCTAAATCTAATAATCTAAATATTGGATGTGTAAGAACCATGGTATACCCACTAATGAGAGTGGGTGGATATGTTAAATAAGCATAGAAATGGTAATAGTATGAATTATTCCCCCCTTTGGGGAGAGGGATGAAATTGTGATAGATAAGGTTGATCCAAAGGTGATGAATAGTGGTGTAATAATATAAATAAGGTTGGTATGTTGTGAAAGGATTTAAATGTTGCTAGATTAATTAGATTGAGTTGTTGGAAGTGGAACAAGTTTTGATTGGTGATAACCAAGGTATGTGTCTGAGCATAAGGGAAAATAGAGATGCTCATGCTATAGTAGGAAAATGAGGATGAAGAGAACAAAGCTTGAGTGATGTTGAAGGTATAATTGTCATGATTTTGTGGAAGAAAATGGTCTAAAAAATAGAGTTACAAGGTTCAAGCTATGGGCAAAATGGTATTTTGTTTTGATTGAAAAAGATGGCTAATATAGGAAATTGGATTGATTCTTGATTCATTTGTGCATTGACTAAGTTGAGATTTTAAGCTCTAGATTAAGAGATATTTTGAGGAGATGAGCACCTACCATGACTTGATTTGATTAGTTGGTAGCCAAGGTTCAAACTGGTGGTGATGTGACCCTGGTAAGTAACCCAAATGCTTGGTTTTTGTCTCTTTTTAGGCTTATTTTGGTGTTTTTGAGCTCTTAAAAGTATCCTAGGAAAAAAATTCTAGTTTTGGTGTTCTTATCCAAGGTTCAACACTCCTATCCAGTGTTGTTATCTTTTCTATGATGTTGTTGTCCAATGGGCAAGATTTTTTGAGATGTTACTTTATTTCTTACTATTGTTTTTGCTTGGCTTTTGAGTTCATATTGTTGACAAATGGGTGTGTTATTTTTGATGATGTAGGGTGAAGTTTGGATGAGATATTTTTGTAGGGGCTAGGTGATGGAGACATTGAGGTTGTTACCATTGTCTACTAATGAGAGATCTATCATAGACAGGGTAGGATTGGGTCGTGTATGTGACCTAGGCATAGTGTACTGTAATTAATATCTAATTACCACCTTATGTGATAAGTGGAATGCAGATACATGTACTTTATAAATTCCTATAGGGGAGATGATTGTGACTCTAGAGGATGTGTATTGCATATTGTATTTATCGATTAGTGGGCAGTGAGTGACAATACAAGATGATATGGGTGTTGATGCCATTGATCATGCATACTTATATTTTCCTAGTATGCCCTCAGGTATACATCAAAGAAGTGATAGTGATGTACTATTATCAGTTATTATGTGGTCTAGTGTTTCATGCTTGTGGAAGTGGCTGGTTATTTTTTTGGCATCATTTATTGATGTAGATGGGAGTAGAGTTTCTATTTCATACAATATGCATAGGATTGTGCATAGTGTGGAGGTACATGGCACTATATTTTCATGGGGGAGGACTATGTTAGCCCACCTATATAGGGATATTTACAGGTTTACACAAGATTCATTTAATGGTGGAGTGAGCATGGTGACCTTATTGCATTATTGGGCATATGAGTACATAGTAGATGTATAGGTGATTGGATTACCAAGGGAGAAGTGGGCACCTCCATAGCCATTTGAAGAGTGGTAGATGAGTACATTGGTTATCTGATCCCTTGGGATAGATAATTAGAGGTAGGTGCTAGACATATTATTAGTTGGTGACATCATATAAAGGCCTTATAGAGGATTTCTTGGTTGGGAAGAGGAAGGAGTATAGTTGTGATATATGAGGGTCAGTTGTTGGATACATGACCACTAGATTGGAGTATATAAGTACTTTTAGTATGAGCACATGACTAGATAGTTTGGGGTACCACAAGATGTGCCCCCAATAGTGTGGGTTTGGGTGAGGAGTGCATGAACATCTCTGAGGGTAGGAGCTTGTGTGAGGCCTATTGAGGCTGAGCTTGCACCATTACCTTTGGATGTGAGGGATGCATCCATAGATATTTTGGATGTGGATGATGTTGGATTTATATACACATATACTATGTGGTGGGATAGGTATCAGTGGGATCCATTAAATCCTATTAAGGTAAGGGATACTCTAGAGTATTAGGATCCTGAGCTAATCTAGATGATGGGAAGTAAGTACTGATTACATTTGAATTGTGTATAAATTTATGGTTTTAGTTTGATTTCAAATTATATATATAACATAATGTCATACTTTATGTGTAGGTAGAGTTAGATATGCTTGGGATGGATCTTAGGCTAAGGTAGGAGGTAAAGATGATGATTATTAGGAGATAATAATTGAGTCTACACTCTGAGAGATCACATGACATATACCTAATGATGTGGTAGAGGAGGTATTGATAGAGTGAATGATTATCATAGTTGGTATCTATGTCCATCTATTTGATAGGGATGTTATAGCAATAGCTAAGTATGTTAGGGTAGTAAGAGAGAGAGATGAGCTAAGAGCTAAGTTAGATAGGCATAGATGCCTCCACCTAATTTTGGGTCTGTTAGAATGAGTATCATGTATGATTATATAAAACTTCATAGGTGATATGTGAGTTTATGTGAGGAGAATGGTCAGCTACTAAAGCTAGAGAGTCATCGTAAGAGGCATGTAGTAGCTCAAGGAGGTGCAGGGCCATCGAGTGCTAGGTTGGATTATGGGACTGGTACTAGTGGGGAGAATGAGACTAAGAGTGAGGGTGTGATTCCCATTCATGATTGATTATACTTGATATGGTGTATAGGTTTTGAAAACTCATTATATATATATATATATGTATAGTTGTTTGATTTTGACTCATACATATTATGTTATGGAATTTGGAGTATATCGGTATATTTATTTCAAATGGTTGATTATAAATAGTTGATTTGACATTAATGTTGAGGTTACATATGTTTGGTAAAATGGTATTTGGGATGTGATTTGATTTTTTTTGTTGATAGGTTCAAGTGTGATGCTAGTTTTGATTTTGAATCATATATGAGTATAAAAAATTATTTATTTTGTAATTTGTAAATGATTTGATAAAGTGATTTGGTTTAAGATTGGTAAAATAGGATATTGGTAAGATTGGGATTTAAATAATTTGGTTTGGCTATGGATGGTTATTTGAAACTAAGAATGTTAGTTATTAGTAGAAGGGGATGTAAGATATCACTTTATGTGTATCACTTTGTGCTCGATTCCCTGAGAGTGGCTCAAGAATAAAAAGGCTAGCCCTTTGGCTCCATCATCACCACTAAGTTAAGTTATAAACTAATATCGATATGAATATGTGTCATATCACTCTATGTTGTATCATTATTTGAACCCTGATGGCCAACTGAACAAGTGCCTATACTACTCATGTTGTGTAGGAACATACCTTATATCTGATATTGTCTATGGTACATTGACTATAATTATATGTGGAAAATCTGTAAGATGCAATCTCAATGGATTTGTAATTGAAATTGTGTTGTGAAGGAGGCTCATCTATCCATAATCATAGTGGATTGTTACATGAAATAACACCCTATGGCATTTTTTTTGATGCATATGATTGAGCAATATATCAAGATGGAACTATAACCTATGATGGGGACTCATATAATCTCAATCATAGTGGGTTACTACATGAAATGGGTCCCTAAAAACTCAATTATAGTGAGTATCTATCTAAAGTAGTACTCTATGATGTGGGTTCATCTAATCTTAACCATATTAGGTTTTTATGTTAGATATGACCCTAAAAAATTAGTTGTATTAAATATCTATCTAGAGCAACACTCTAAAATGTGGGTTTATCTAATCTTAATCATAGCGGGTTGCTACATAAGACCCTAAAAAATCTATTGTGGTGCCTATGATTATGTTGGATATGTATATGGAACTTCACTATGTACTCCATAGACTACACTACTATATGTAAGTTGCTCTTGATGTATTGGTCTCTAAACCCTTTGATTGGGTGGGATAAGAGATCTCCTATAAGGATATATCCTAGAAACTACATTACTCTCATGATGAGTAACAGATGATTCCTATGAAGGAATGTCCTGGGATGACTTAATCATGGAGGAATGAGGTTTATGGTTCCATGATGGAAGAGATCTTAGTGTGAATGTTATGATGTCATTATCAACAGATCTATTAATTCATTCCTTGAGTCTATAGCAATCATTATCTCTATGTCCACAAATACGATGATAGTTAGAAAAGGGCCAATATGGTTGCCTGTGTAAGAGATGTGGATCTCGATGATGATTAGAAGTTAATGTGACTTATAAACACCTAAATTTGGCCACCAATGACCATCAATCAAGCTTTTAACTAATTTTACACTAAAATGCACAATTTGGCCTAAAAACACTAAAACACACTAAAAGCTTTAAAATTGACATATTCAAGTGTCAATTTTGGTCAAAGTATCCTTGAATGGGGCAATGCATTTTATGGCCAACTAAATTTAATCAGATCATTTTGAGTCAAAATGCCAATTTTGCATCTAGGTGCACTAGATTTCTCTTTTCTATCAAATCTCTTACACAAGACATGTGCCTTTTTTATTTGGTGTTGGAAACATCCTAAATGAGATAATTGATGTAATACATCTAACATCAAATTCCAATTCCAATCCAGTCAAATTTTGAGCCACTAATAGGACATTTTGACCAATTTGATTAATTTGTACACCAATTGCCAAGATTTACACCAAAGTAACTAACCATGCTTAAAGATAATTAATTAAAATCATGAGACTAATTTCCATGTAACTTGTTTAATAAATATTTATTTTAAATTTATTTTCATTAACTACATCATCAAATGACATCATCCTATGGGGTGGCATCCATAAGCCATAAATGCATAAAATATCAAGATTCATGCCTTCATGCCTCATTATGACCCTCCATGCCTATTCATTTCCCCTCTATCCCAAATATTGATGAGCCTATTTATAATTTTTTTATTACATAATTTAATTAATCCTTAGCCACACATCTTCATCTTGAGATGGACAGTTTAGGTTGATTCTAACCATTTTTGAAAATCTATAAATAGGAGAGCCATGAACATGAATTTGAAGCTATTTTATGCCAAATTTATAATGCCAAAATACATTCAAAATCATTAAATTTTAGTGTTATAATGCTGAAATATTGATCCAAGCCAAGCCAAAGCCAAACATGGTGCCAAGGAGAGATGGAGGTAGCCACACTTTATTGATTTAGACTTCATGAGCACAAACCAAGCAAGCTACTTTAACAAGCTATTTAGAGCATACAAGGAAGGTGAAAGAAGGTTTATTTTGCATTTTAGTTGTGTTTTCCATTCTATTCTTGTTAACTAAGCTCCCCCTTTGTGATAGGCTTAAGGTGTTAGCATTAGTGTTTTTTATTTGGATTTGTTTTATTTACTAACATAATATTAATCTCTTCTTATTGTAATCCTAGTTCACATGATTAACTTCCTATCTAGTAGTGTTGATAATATGACATATGGGCTATCCTGATCTAAATCAAATTGTAGTGGTGCCTTGCTACTATTCTCTATAGTGCATACTATAGGTGGTGCTCTGGAAATTGTCTTTATGTTCTTAACTGGTTGTTTTTTTAGTTGTGGTCTCCTATCTTGTTTAAGACATGGTGGATGTTATGTTCTAGGAGCTATAGATGGAGGTAATGTTATGAAATCCAAAGTAATCTGATCAACTAAATCTAACTCAACAAATCCCAATTTCTTTTCCAAGGATAAAATTTTATAACATAAGTGCCTAAAATAGGACTCTATCTGATATAATAAATGCTCTGGGAGGGGTTGGAAAATCTCCTTAATAAAGATAAGTTGGACCTCAAAATATTTTGGTTTATAGATCAATCTTAACATGTGAGTCTTGAATCATAAGATATAATCACTAACTATCTCTAAATTATTCTAATTCAATGTGACAAGTTTCTCATATTTAACATGAGCGCCCATGTTAGCTATGTAATATCTGAGAAGTGCCTCCTCTAAGTTATTATATGTATGTAAAGAACCAATAGGGAGTATATGAAAGAACCAATTATTTGCATTACCCACTATTATATGTTGGAAAAATATTAGTAGGATCAAAGGACTCACATGAGATGGAAAAGCCTTATGAAAGGATTTAAGGTGAATGGATGGATCCCTAGTTCCATCAAATTGAGGCAATGATGGTATCTATAAATTCTTAGGTAATGAAACTTTGACAAATGTCTTTGGAAGAGGGTTACCATGTAAGTCATGGCATCCATCCAAGACTTATAAGCCTTGTTTCCCAAAGTAAGGAGATGTACTTGGTGTTGTAATTCACCAACTACATGCATAAAAGAAATAATCTCTTGGGATGGTATATTAGTATCTTGAAGTGGTTCATTTAATCATTGAATTTGATCATTTATTTTAGCCATGGTAATTTTACATTTAGGAATTAGATCATAGAGAGGGGGTGTGCTCACTTAAACCGTTGGAGGAATAGTAACTTGCACCTTAGTAGAGGGAAGTGGGCTACCATTCTCTTTATGTGAAGAGTGAGAAATAGGTGATATTGTAGTAGGGGTGGATTGGGAGATTCATTGGTATCTTTAGCATTTAGTGAATCACATTCTAATTGAATAGAATATGTGATGTTATCATTGACATGTGCATTATTTAAAATGGAATCATGTATAGAAGTATAAGCAACATTTTGTAATGCATTATGTTTGAGAGAAGGAGTGAGAGAAGAGTTAGAATCATGAGATTCATTTTCTTATTTATTATATGCATAATAGTCATCATTATTCCATGCATTATCACAATCAAAATTTTGTTCATTCAAAAGAGGAGAAGTAGAAGTATCACTTTCATATTCATTTGCATGTTCACTATCATACTCATTATCACTAGGGAGAGGGATAAGAGAAGATGTTAATTCTTTTCTAATATGCAATAAATTGTCATGTGAAATTGAATTACTATGTGCATATATGTTATCCTTGAATGGAGTGCATGCATTGTTTTCATTACAATGTGAGGAGTAAGAGAAAGAAAGTTATCATTTAGACAATCTTTTGGCATTGTTTGAGATGAAAAAGTAGAGTTAGGAATGGCATTTAAACTATGCATTGGCAATTTTATTCTATTGCATTTATATTGTTGTAATTTAAACATAAAACCAGTAAAAGAGATAGAGAGACTAGGTTCAAATGCAAGTAAATTATCACCAATGAGAGGTTCACTTAGAAATTCATAACTAATTTGTTCATTTGATGATTGTGCATAGGATAATGAGGTGAAAAGTACCTTTCCCATTTATCAAAATTATTTTATTTAGAAGAGGGAAGAAAAGAGATAGGTTTGAGAGAAGAAAATGGATCTAATTTTTCTGCACTATCACTTTCATGTGCATCATCATATTCCTCATTACAACAATATTAATTGTATTCATTATAAATAAAATCATTTTCCACATTTTTGGTTAATGTGTAATTTTTCAAGTTTGTCCATTCATTATCATAATTATGAGAAAAATTTAGAAAATTTATCTATGGGATGAGAGGGAATACGTGCCTTAGTGAAGATTTCATTGATTTCACCAAAGAAAATATGGAAAATTACTATTCAGCAAATAAATTCAAAAATAACTACCAACATAGATATTTTTAAAATATTTTTGACACTCCAAACAATTTTTAAAAATTTCAAAACACTTATCTAAAAATTTTAAGGGAGGAAGGCTTGGGGTTTGAGGACCTAATTTGGAAATTCAAGGTTTGAGGGTTGGAGTTTTAGAATTTTGAAATTATTGAAATAATTTAAATTATAAAATAAATTTGAATAAAAATAAATGTACAAAAATTTATACAAAAATTAGAAATTTGAAATTGAACTTTTGCACAAAATTTTGAAGGAAAAACCCTAAGGGAACCTAGGGTTTGAGATTTATTCAAAGTAAGTCAGGTTCACCAAATGATTTATTATTTTTGGAAAACTAGTGTTTAATTCATAAAAAATAAATAATCTAGATTAAGGGATAAAATATAATCAAATAAAGTAAAATGTAGATTTATATCAATTTGATCAAATTAATTACATAGGGAAGAGAAATGACTTATCTAGAAAAACATGTTGAGATGGCTACTATAGGGTCTAAAACTGGTTAAATAGGATTTGAATAGTGTCATAAATAATAATATAGATTTTATTCAATGAAATTATAGGACTGCCAAAAAAAATGCACCCTAGGGTCTAGTGTTATTATCCACTCTTATCATTATTGTCCAAACTAGTCACAGGACCTTAATTTTTTGTGTTCTTTATGTTGTCCCTGTGTGATCTTGTTTATGAAATATTGAGTGTTGATTATCAATAAAAATCACTGTAGAGTTTTTTTAATCTTCAAACCCTAGTTCTACCTACACACATGAAACAACAAATACATCATAAGCAAAAGAGGGAAAAACTAGGTTAGAGGAACTATGATCACATGACCTAGAACCCCTGTTGTCCTGATCTCTACATACATTAACCTTCAAGCTAGGGTATTAGATCAAATCTATTTATCCCTTAGGTAATATGCATAATAAATACACATGGTATATTCAATAATTAACTTTCACCTAATCCCTTCCTTGATCAAGCATGCAAATCTATGTGTGTTGCAAAAGGTTGAGCTATACTATTGACTAGTTTTTTAATTATTTACTATGCCAAAGTAGTAAGTGTTAGATATAAAATGCCTTGTGAAGTCAATTATATAGGAGACTCTTTATTTTGAATTTAATCTATTTATTTGCATTAGCTAACATCAAAAAGGTAAACAAAACATAAAAGAGGGGCTAAGAAGGGTTAGGGACTTATTAAGCAAGAAAAAACAACTATTGGATAATATTGTTGAATAGGATAGGAGCGTAGAGTGTTGTATTACTATAGAATTCTTTTGTTTGAGACTTAGAAAAACATGTTGGGACTAACATATGCCAAGTCTGGGGGTCTTTGGGGGTATAGGTAAGTTGACTAAGATAACAGAGAGGTAATAAAATCAAGAAACAAGACCAAGATAAGTAAAATAAAGACATAGCTAATGTGAACAAGGCTCATATTCTCTAGTCAAAGTCTCCTATTAAGAGGACTTTGAAAATACATAATATTTGTGGTTTTTTTACCAATTTAAGGTGTATACAGATAGTGAACTTGGTATTTGATGTAGTCATTATGTTTTCTACATTCTTAAGTTTACTTAATGAGATAAGTTTCATTTCATAATCATGAATAATATGGAATAGTCCATTAGAATACTTGAATTTTTTGAAGATAATGGACTCGTGTAATTTGGAAAATAAAATTTTCTTTAAGATGTCTTCAAGCTCTTTATCTACCATTAAATTGGTCATTTTATCCAACATTATCTTGTATCTTAAGAAATTGATAGGTTCATTGGTTCCTTGTTTTAGTTTTTAAATTTGGGCATAGGAAAAAAATTTAGTAATAATGATAGAGAAGTGTGCCAAAAACTAATCTACAAGAGGTTTAAATGTTTTTTCTAATTGAATTGGTAATTCATGGAACCACCTTAGAGCATAATCCTTGAGGCTCCTTGGAAATACATTATTCAATAATTTATCATTGTAGGCATAATCAAGGCATGCCACATAGAAATATTAAAGATGTTGTTTAGGATCACCATTTCCATCATAATATATGAACATAAATGAAATAAACCTAGTTGTTAAGGGGTGAAAATATACTTTAAGTGCAATAGGGTTATGCAACACCTCTTGTGAATCAATAGCATAAAGTGATTTCATAGAATTTTGCTCAATATTTATAACCTCAAATTGAAAAAAAATTATAGTTTGGATAAGATCTTGCACATATTTATTAATAATGTTTTAATTTTTAGGAGTCACCAAATGAGGTGTACCCATAGTTTGAGTGGATATAGGTATTGAAACCAGTGACTGGGTTGAATAATTTATGTTTCTTATGTAATATGTTGTGATAGTAGGATTTTTTTTGGGAATGATGAGGTAAACACATATCTCATGCCAAATTATCAATATGAATTGGTGATGTATTCAAGGTGATGGTTATTAGTGTATGAAGATGTCCCATAGCTTTAATAACATGATCAATATATGGACTTAGTTATTCATCTATTCTTTTTGATTTTTTTATTTCTAATATGGATCTTAGGATCTCATCAAGATCATTTGGGTTTCCTAAGATACGATGTCAAAACATAACAAGATCATGTACTTGATCTTGGTTTGTTTTTTCATTTTCATTATTTTCATTAAATTCATCATTTTCATGAAGATAATCATCTTATATTATAATCTCTTCAGTATGTAGTTTAGATTTATTAGTAGAATCTTCATTAGGTATAGGATTAGTTTCTTCATTGGTTGATCCAATGTTAAGTGTATAATGAAGAAGCTCTAGGTGTCAAATAGAAACACTAGATAATTTAGGGTTATGCCTAGGTTGCATACAAATGATAGAGTAAAGCTAAAAAACACATCAATGAAAAACTTCATAAGGCTAAATATCCTAGGATAAAATAGGGTTATCATAAAGAGATATATTCACTAAATGTTTAACCCTAACTTTTATTTTTAGTACAAGGGTACTATAGGGTTAAGAATATATAAATAAATAAGCATAAAGTGATAAATAGATCGTTAGCAGGGCAATTAATTTGCAAACTTAGATAAATAATATTCTAAATTTACAATACTAGGATATGATAAAAATAAAAAGTACATATGTTGATTGATATTGAAATATATTATAAATAAGATTACTTGACTATTTTCACTATGTATATGTATATTTGGGTTGAAAAAGATACAAGTGGACTAGGTCAAGATTATGACACAGTAATCAGATTCTATAATTTTGTGCTCAATGGCCTTAGATGCTTACATCAGATATGGATAGTTACATCAACATTGGTATCTGAGTTAGATGTAAATGTATAATATGGAATAATGATTAGATATATGTGTGACCACTTATATCCTTTTGGTTTTTATGTCACCTTTAATCTAATGTGTATAGATCATGAGCATAAGTTGTCATCTTTGTCAAATGATCAAATCCTAGCTTCCTTACCCTTGGAGTGGATGTGGAAAAAATGGGTTAGTGGGCACATAGTT
This sequence comes from Torreya grandis, assembly GCA_037957365.1. NCBI lineage: Eukaryota > Viridiplantae > Streptophyta > Pinopsida > Cupressales > Taxaceae > Torreya > Torreya grandis. Next base: position 692,106 of record JARHVA010003580.1, read on the forward strand.
TCAACCTTCCCTAAGGACCCCTATATCAATGGGCACTACCTACATATCCAATACTATAAATAGGGCCTCATACTTATATATTTATTCCCTACATGTTGGCTTATGTGTGTGTAAGTATGCAATATGTGATAAGAAATTACATAGAGTGACCTAGCTTGTAACTTAGAAAATGTGGCTCATGAGATGATTCTTCAGTAATTTAGACTTGTGGGGATACTACTCATATTCCTAATATGTAAATATGGTCGAATAGAGAAACATTTCTCACTTGAATTCTTAATTGAGTGGTTTTGGTAAGTTACTTTGTGAGTTCTCAATATTGGCTAGGTGAGGAGCAAGTGAGGGTTTATCTTGGATATATATCAATATTTTTTAAAAATATATTACATTAAATCACATAAGACAATAATTGGGTTACATTTCATTTATAAATTGGATGACTTTTGGCACTAGACACTTAGTTTGAAAGGGGGCACTACTATCATCGTAGGCATCTAAATAAGATGCAAGTCTTCAAGAAGTTAGAAAATAGGTACATGTCAACTTGTTGAGAGTGATAATAATGAGGTTTATAACATATTTTATAGTATATAAGTTTTATTCACCATAATAATAGTGTTTGGACTAAGAGATAAGTAATTTGGCATAAAGAGATAGTGAACATGAGCCTTTCAATAGTGGGAGGCCCTTTGAGCTAAAGGGTACAACCATGATAGGTATTTTCTAAGTGTAAAAGTTTGAGGTGATATATAATTTAAATTTAGTGTCCAAAATTGGAAACATAGTTGCATAAACACATAGGTGTATTCCTTCCTTTCTTTATTTACTTTCAAACATTTCAATTATTCAATTTTTATATTGTATGCATTAAATAATATTGTAACATGCTCTTAGTTTCAGGTAATGCATAAACATGAAACTCCATGAGGGGTCAATCAAAATTAAGGTATGTTTTACACACTAAGGTATGCATTTATTTCCCTTAACCTATTAATTTTACCTTTATGCATTACTATATTAAAGCAGGGGAAATGTAGATATTAAAATCTAATTTTATATGACATAATAGTCTTTTATATTTGACAAATACCAATCATGGCTCAACTTTGTAGTTATGACCTTCCTATTGTTGGAAGGCTCATATTTTCCATCTCACTATTCCTAATTACTTATCCTTTAGTCTGAACCTCACATTCTAATGGCATAGATCACTTGTATCCTAAATTCTACACAAAACCTAAGTTTTTATCATGCCCAAATAAATATAGATCTTTAGTAGCTTTTGACCCTGTAGGAGACTAGCGTCAATGCTAGTATCCCTTCCTTATAAATGATTAAAATGAAAATATTTTGATATACATAGGTTAGACTATTTATATTATTTAACCTTAATATGATATTATTTCAAAAAAAATTGTATAAATACAAATCAAAGGTCATTCATTGTAAATCTATCAAGAATCAACCAAGCACCTCTCAAGCTCACACTATACTCTTGAAAATAAATTGTAAAACTAATTTATATTTTCATATTATTCCATATTTCCAAATAAATCATAGGATTAGTCCTTATAGATATGAATCATCCAAAGAGTATCCCATGATTATTATTTCACAATTTACAAGCTAGATCATTAGATGTACTTGCACATAACATATTACACAATTATTCACACATAAGCCCACATAAAGTAGAAATGTACATCATTATGAGGCCCTCTTCATATTATATGGCTATGTAGTTATCTCTCATTTATAGAGGGATATTTGAGGTCATCTTGACTTCATTTGAGCCCAAAAACCCATGTTTTTCAAGGTGGCATATATTAATTGAAAGACCTATGATTTTGAGCAAAATATTGATTGAATTTGTGTGCATGATCTAAGTTTATATCTTGTAAGGTGATGATGATCCATTATATACACAATTCATTATTATATAAAATGATCCATATTTATGTAGACACTCAAATCTGGGCATCAATAACCTCCAATCAGGCTTTTGGCCAATTTCCACTTAAAATACACAATTTGGCATAAAAACACTAAAACATGATAAATGATGTGAAAATAGCATATTAAAGTGTTTATTTTGGCTAGGGTATCCCTCAATGGGGTATTGCAACTTATGGGCTAGCTAACTGTGATCAGATCATTCTGAGTCAAAATGCCAATTTTGCAACTAGGTGTTTTGGATTGATCTTTCCTATCAAATCTATTGCATAATACATGTGTCTTTGTTATTTGTTGTTGGTAACATCATAAATGGGATAATGGTTCCAATGCATCTAAAATCTCCTTCCAATTTTAATCCAATTAAATTTTAGATCAATAACAAGACATTCTGATCAATTTGAGTAATTTGTGTACAAAGTGCATAAACATGCTTAAGAACTAATTAACCCAAATCAAGGAATAATTAATAATTCCATGGAAACTTGTTAAAAATTTATTTTTGGAAATGAATATTTAATATCTACATCATCAAGTGACCTCATTTCTTGGGAAGACATCCCTAGGCCATAAATACCACAAATATCAGGATTCATGCCCTCCATGCCTCATCAATGTCTTCCATGATGCCCTCTATGCCTCTTAATTGCCCCTTATTCTAATTTCATGATGAGGATAATTAAAAACTTAATTCTAAAAATTGAATTAATCTTTAAACACACATCTCAATCTCAGGATGGACAGTTCCAGTTGATTCTAGACATTCTCAAAAATCTATAAATAGGAGGCCTTACCACATCATTTCTAAGACTTGATAATGCAAAGTTATTATGCTCAAATATCTTCAAGAATCCATTAAAATTAGTGTTACCATACCAAATTGATTCCAAGATAAGCCAAAGGTACCAAGGAGAAATAGAGGTAGCCAAGCTTCCATTGCCAAGGACTTCATGAGCACAAGTTGAGTAAGCCACTACAAAAAACATTTTGGAGAATCTAAGGGAGGTAAAAAAAAGGTTTATTTTGCAATTTAGTTATGTTTTTTATTCATATTTATTAACTAAGATCTCCCTAGTGTCTAGGCCTAGAGATGTTATTCCAGTTAGTGTGTTTCTTTCATTTTATTTTTATTTTGAAACTAAGACCATACTAACCATCCTCTTTTGAGTCAAATTTTTAGATCACATATGGCACACCCAGTGTGAAAAAATGCATCCCAAATATAGATAAGATTATTTTTAAACTTTAAAATATTCATTTAGACCATTAAAACTCTTACAAAATGAATATTTTAAATATTCAAAATGATCTTCTTTATGTTTGGGATGTCAATTTTAATAACTGACATTGGTTAAACTATCCAACTTATGTTGCTTTGTGATGGGTTTACATAGTAATCGATGTCCACTAGTCAAACCAACATTAGTTGGATAGCTTAACCAATGTCAATTAGTAAAATCAACATTGGTTCAATACCTATCATCAGTCACATTGGTATAACTGATGTCAATTAGATAATCATCATTGGTTATCAAATGCAACCATCATCGATTATATAACTGATGTTGGTCACTATTTTTTTCTTAAAACACAGAATCAAGATCTCTTTTTTTAAAGTTCATTGTTTCAAATCTACAAGATCTTCAAGGCTAAAGGACATGCTAAAGTTTTTTTTATGAGACCAAGCTTGACATTTTCTAAAAACATGTTTAAATCACCTTTTGCATGCTTAAAAATCAATTGGGAACATTGTTTTGGTGTTTAATAAAAAAAATATAGATGTTTATGATGAATGTTTTCAAAGTTTACAACTAAGAATAAGGGTTCAAATGAACACCACCTCATTTTCCATTTGGGATTAAAAATGAACTCACATTTTCAAAGCTTTTTGTGTCTACTTAGTTGTTTAGATTAAAATTTATGTTTGGAAAAAAGAGAGATGTTGCATGTATGATCTTCCATTTATCCCCTTTAAGGAACCCTTGGAATCAAAATCACCATTCCTATTGAAAGTATCCTAGTCTAAGGCTTAGAAAGGAAGTCGTCTAAAGCACTCCCCAAAAACTTGTCAAAGTTTGGGTGACCTTGAAAATGACCCTAAAGTCTTTCTACTTACATACTTTCTTGATTTTTATGCAAAATTGGCTTGTGAGGGGAACCTCATCACCTCTCATAAGTTTTTTAGGGAAGATTTGACCTAGGGATTCACCTCCTAGCATTGAATTCATTTGGATCCTAATTAGAGTTGTAAATAGGATATAGTGGCACTTTGGACATCACACTACACTGAGTGAATAGTAGGATGTAGTGGTTGTAAAAAGGACTAGACCTTTTAACAACAAGCCAAGTGATACAGACCCAAAATCCATGCTTTTCTTTTGCATTGTTTAGCATGAAAGTCATTGTGTAAATAATTCCCCTAGAATTTTCAAAAACTTTTTAGATCTTAGATAAATCCCCACTTACCACAGAAAAATTGTTAGTGTAAGGTGTGCCTTAAGGTCCATGTTGTAGTACTATCATTCGAGATAAGGGGGGTGTAAAAACCCTACTATATAATGCACATTTAATTTTGGATGAACACTTAAAATCCTCTTAAATGATGTATATTGATGGATTCCAATAATACCAATAAACCTTGTCAGTTTAGGATCTAAGAGGGATTAATTAATTGGTCTTTTCCTAAATTAAAGTCTTGTTTAAAGTCAAAACTTGGTGTAAACAAATAATTCAAACCAAACACATAGTCCTAATTTTTCTTTGAATAAAGAGGCACTCTGTTGCCCACATGAGATCATCAATTTGCCTTGTTCAAAGTTCATCAAAAGTTTGAGATTCATATCATCCACTTTGGCATAGTTATGCTACCCAATTAAGTCTATACCTTTGCCAAAGTTGTTTTAAGTCCACTTATAATCTAAATGTATAATTTCACCTTTTTAAGTTCATAAAGTTGATTTGTTGAGTGGGCTCACCATTTTCACTAAACTTGAGGGAACTTAGGTTTAATTTCTAATTTGGGTTGAAGGCCATTCAAGACTCATAATCATTGTCATCACTTGATAGACTTAAGCCATTTTATGCTAAAAACTTGCACTTTGAGTCTATGCACCATAACATTTTGAGTCAAAAAAATCAGTGTTATGATGTCAAAATTATATAAAAATATATTTGCCTTAGAGAGTTTCTAAAATAAACTTTTTTGTCACACCTTTTAGGTAGTGTAGCATTTACCAAAACATTTTAAATATTATTTCACAGACCCTCTTGCATAGAGTTCAAATTTATTCCTACATTTTTAGAATAATCCAAGTGTACTTTTGTGATCCTTTGTCTAGCATAGTTACACTGGTCACTTTTGTCTAGCTTTTTTATCAAAAGAACCAAGTTTTATACCATTATTTATGAGAAAATAAAATATCTCTAAAAGTTTCTTTTGTTTCATACCTTATACCTAGTTGATCAAGTTCATGTCCAAGAATCAAATTCCTAGTGTTTATTAGAAATGTTTCAAATTTGTTAAGTTAAACCATTAATCTATTTTCAAATTCTAGCTTTTGACATCATTTGGCCAAGAGTCCTAGTGCATGCCTTGTTTGAGCCTATATTTTGATGCAACATTTGGCCAAAAGACGTAGTAAATTTTAAATTCTTAGATTAGACTGATTTGAAACACTTCAACCTTAGATTTTGGCATTTCAATTTTTGATCCATCTACTAACTTATCTTTGTGTGAACAGTGAAACATTAGACACTTCACACTAGCTTGCTTCCTCACAAATATTTGCATAAACCTTTTTGATCAATTTGACAAATCTAGACCAAGTTGGAACATCATCTGTTTTATATTTTACCCTTTTTATAGTTTGTATAACTATTTGAACTTTTATCACAAAGCATTGACTATGGATCCTAACATGTATTCCTACACTCGTAGTGGACTCATGTACAATCCAGGGATTAGTAATGTAGTTACACAAGAAGAAATGGTACAAAACCCCTATGCAGATAATATGGTTTATGAGATGGATTCTTATCCCTCTTATAATACTCAATCAAGGGCACAAATCCAAGATCTATTGGCTAACTATCTAGTTAACACACCACCTTATTCATAATAAGACCAAGAATAAATCACATAATACCCACAGTGGATGGGCCAGTTCTTCAATAATCATATTCTACTAATACAGATTCCATGTATGATCCATTTTTTTTTAGTGACATTTGTTAGAGAATAAATATGAGATTTTGGTTAGAGCCATAGCGGTAGGGGCCAAGTTTTGAGCAGACTTTCCCCATGAAAATTTACTAAATCTAGTAAGAGTGCCCCACAATATCATTTATGATCAACATGCTTATTCTATCAATCCTATTGCTTTAGTCCAAATAATGTATCGAGACCCTAATATATCTAATCAAGGCAAAATCATCATGAAAGATCACTTTAACCAAATGTAGATAGTATATCAAACCTACCTGAATCTAGCACATAATTTCAATCAGATGAACATGGTGAGTAAGCCTCTTATTGACCTAGTTCTTTCAACAAGAGTGTTGATAGAGTTAACTGGAAAAGGAATCTAAGTTTTGACCCATTCATACAAACCTTTTTGATAGATAACTTGATGCATATGCTTGTTATTGAAGAAGTGTCTTCATCCTCTACACAGAATAGTGAGCCAAACATAATGGAAAATATACAAATAACATCCAATTTTGATAAAAGTGTTACTAATTCACAAACAACTAGCCAACAACATATGCTTGTAGTTAATCCAATAGATAGATCATCATACTAGGGAATCAGGATACTAGGGAATCAGGGTTTCTACACCCCTACCTCAACTAGTTGCTTCCTCAAGTGTATAACCTATTAATGTCATGCCCCAATGATAGAATGTGATGAACCCCACTCCTCCTCAACAAGTAACGAGTAGTATTCCACAACAATAGACATAATTTAGTGTGTCAATGAAATAGAGGACAAATACATTGCCACCTCAATTAGGGGCATCAAATGTTCCACCTCACTAGGTAATGATGAACATATCTCTTTAGTCATAGACTAATATGCCAATTCAAAACCAAGAAATGACTAGTTAACAATGTACAAATATTATCTAGTGACAGATGCTAAATCTATAACCTATTTTTACTTCCTCATAGGGATTCATGTAACAAGGAGGTCCCCATGTTTCACAAGTACATATTAGACAATCATTGGTTCAAAATGTGCCATAATTTTGGAGACAGGGTCTTGGTCCACAAGTTCCCACTCCACATCAAAGATTGATTAGTTGGTATCATCTCCCTTTTTAACCATAGTAGGTATAGTATAGTTATATCCCTCCATCCCAACCATAAAATCCTCTAATTTAAACCTTTATCACCAACCCAAACTAGAATATCATATAACCAATTATGCAATTTCAAGTACATCATAATCCATGTAAGCATATTCTTGGTCCATTCCCCAACTAAACCAATGTACCCTAATAGGTATCTCCATTGTACCCTGGTTAAAGTGTCCCACTTGTGACCTCCCAACCATCTACCCAAACCAATATTCTCCCTCAAACCAATGTTCCTTCCAATTTTCTATCACAAGAATTGTAATAGATGAAGGATGTAATTGATGCCATTCAGGCTGAGAAGTAGACTAAAAATTTCAAATTGGATTAAGAGTGTTCTTATCCATTCAACATGGAGTATTTATAGATACTATTTCCTCCAAGATACAAACCACCAAAATTTAATAAATACAAATGGAAAGGTGATCCTAAGGCTCATTTAACTGAATTCTTTATCACATGTCAACCAGTGGCATATAGAAACATATACCTTTTGCTATTATTTCCAAGGAGCTTGGTTAGACAAACCTTGCAGTGGTTTTTAAAGTTGCCCAAAAATTTAGTAACAGATTTTAATGATCTTTTTGATAAGTTCATGTAGAACTTTTCCTATAATCTCGAGCATGAGATTTCATTAGTGGACTTACTGCAAGCAAACCAAAAAGCTGGTGAGATTTTTACAAGTTATTTACAATTATGGAGAGCCCTTGTAAATCATTTCACCCATATTTTATCAGATAAACAATTAGATATTGTGTTTACTAAAAATTTGCATAGTGAGATAGCTTATCATCTAACTATAATGTGCACATACTTTCAAAGAGATCATTGTAAAGGTTTGTTGATTGAGTGGGTGCTCATCAATAAAGGAGTCATCAAGCTTAATTCAACTAATCAAAATCAAGGCACCAATCACGAAAATGACTAACATTAACATCCCATTCAAGTGCAAGCATCACAACTAGCACAGGCCAATAACTATGAAAGATCAAAGCAATTCAACCATAATAGGAATGTTGTGGAAAATAGAGTAACCAAATCCCATCATGTTCAAATGGTGTAAACATCATCTGCACCACCTTTTCAGCTTACTCCAACCTATAAACCTCTCCAATTACTGCCACAAGCACAACAACCAAGACCTACAAAATAAATAAAGTAGACTTTACCATTACAAACCCCTCCTCCTAAGAGAACAATGCCTACACATCATGTCTTTAGTGACCTAGGAGAACCTATTGAGTCTATATTTTATAAGCTTGCTATAGCTAATCTGATTAGTTGGCCTATACCAAATCATTATCTACAAGGCATTCCTTATCTTGATTGTTACCATGAAAATGAATTCAATGACTATCATTAGGTCAACGGGCATAATCTATGAATATGTGTCCAAATCAAGCATTAAATTGAGAATATGGAGGAGAATGGGAGATAACACTGGATAATGGTGCTTCCACTTCTAATAAAACTCTTGATATTTATCAAAACCCCTTTCCCTTACATAACAATTAGCAGTAACAAAATGATTAGCAACAACAACAATAGTCAATGCAAAAGCAAAATCAATAGTATCAAAATCAAAGACTGAACCAGTAGAATCAACAAAATTAGTAGTAAAACCCACAATGATAGAACAATAGACAAAACTAAGGTCAAAATGGTAACAACCAAAAAAACCTACCAAGTAGTTGAACATGACTACAATAGGGTTGTAGGTCATATTATAGGGGTAGCATTAATACCATCTCTATTAATCCTAGATGAAGTACTAATCAGCCTAGACCATTGCTAAATAGCAACATTCAACCAAATTACATGGATAATCCTTTTTCAACTTGGGAATTCATATAGGCAAACCAAAAAACTAAGACTTCCCTTTTTAGACCTTATATCAACAACACATCCTTGCCACGTGACCACATGTGAGTGCATAGGCAATCAAGAATTATCCTATCTGATCTCACACCATTCCCAACATTTATTGGAAATAATGGTCCATTATTTAATCTTGATTGTGCAATCTCAACTTAGAAGTCAAAGATTACTATCCCAAGCCCATAACCATTTACCACTTTTCCTATCATCCAACCAACCATTTAGCCTCAGAATAAACCATTACCTACTAACCAAGATAAGAAGTTTGATATTGTGGAACAATTATAGAAGATACTAGCACAAATTTATATTTTAGATTTTTTGTGAATTTCAATAATCCATAAGAACATCTTTAATGATTTTTTGACCCAATCCACTATTGCTAGTGGCATATCCCCTAATAAATTTCAAGCTTTGGTTGGACACCTAGCTCTAGCCCACCAAGTCACATTCAACCAAAGTGATATATCTTCCCTTGGTCCTCTCCATAATAATCCATTATACATAGAATTTTATATAAGATAGCATAAAGTGAAATGTGTCCTTATAGACAAAGGATCAAGCCTCAACATAGTGTCTCTAAAGCTCATCAATCTTCTTGGGTACATAATGGTAGATCTTTAGACAAAAACAATAACCATCAAAGCCTATGATAATTAGGAAAGAGAATCACAAGGCACCATTATTTTTCTAGTTATCATTGGGCCTTTGACCTATTTATCATATAATATGCTTCTAGGCAGGCCTTGGTTGCATGAGATTTGTGTAGTCTCATCAATGTTACACCAATGTATCAAGTTTTCCCACTCAGGGATGGAAGTGAATATTCCAAGATATTTACACTCATATGAACACTGCAATCATCTTGAGGATAAATTTCAAAGCTATAATTATCAATACAACATGAATCTAAGTTCCAAATAGGATAAAATAAAGGTTATGCTTATTGATCCTTCACCAGATAATTACATAGATCCTAATAACTTGGATTCCCTTTCCCATATGCTACCTCTTGAAGCTTCTAATCATTTCACCATTTCAGATAATGGATCAAGAGAGTATGTGACCCATGATACATTTCATATTTCTAAACTTCCTTAGAATCTGAAAACCTTTGGGTGACCTAAAGTCACCTCACATATACATTGGTAACAAAAGAACAAAGATAAGGGACATGTCATATTTATACCAACATTTGGCCTAGAACTTGACCCTCTTAAAGGGGAAAAATCATGTTTATACAATGATAACCAAGCTAATTTTTATAAAAATGCAAAGCATCATATTCCTAATAAGATCATGGAGCATCACAATTATGAAGAGGCCTCAGACCGAATCAGTAAGGAATCATCAAGCCAATTTCCATGAATAAGTATGAAAGACCTTATGAACTTGGATTTAAATTGCTTGGGGGTGACTCCACATATCTTATTCAAACTCCATCACTAGCAACTAGTGAGGATGATTCCAAATAGATAAATAGAGTCTGATCATAAACCCACCTTTAATGACCTAGCTGAAACCAACCTATTTGATATAATGCCATTTGTACCCTTATTCTAGCCATTCATCACAATCCATTACCATTATATTATCCCCAACTGATAGATTGGGACCAACAAGAATCCAATCTATCCATTGATGATTTCCAAAATGATGAGGTATTCTATAACTTTTTAGGCCTTAGAGATAACATTCTATTGAAAGATCACAAATTAGGATTCTCAATCACATCAGATCCTACATCCTATTTTAGAGAGTGAGTGAACACCCTTAGCCAAAAACAAATAAGTGAAACATTGAGATCCCAAATTGAAAACCTCTTTGAGGTGTTTTTTGACCAGGGAAAAAGTAAAGATAAAGGCCAGTCTAGTGGTGAAAACTTAATTTAGGCACCATTAGATGGGGGTGTTCATTTTTTTTGAATTAGACCAGGAGACCACCAATGATGAACTTGCCTATGGATCTGAGTTTAGATTTGAAAAACAACAAGTATTTGATTAAATTCTTCAAGAATTTTTGACTATTTTTATCACATGGCTAGATCTCCCATTAGGGGACTTAGATTCATCATGCCTAGGAGAAGTTGAAGAGAAAGTATTAACAAAGGACCCTAACATAATTCAATAGTTCAAGTCATTGCCTACTATCCTAGAAGATGGTTTGACCCTTCTAGTCAAAGATACAATAGAGGTAAATATCAAGACTCTATCAGGCCTAAAATGGATAAAATTAGGTGCATCCCTCACTAAGGAGGAACATGATGTCTTTACAGCTCTATTGAGAGAATTTGTAGATATCTTTACATGGGCCTATTCTAACACACCAAGTTTAGACCCCACCTTAGTTTTGCACCACCTTGTGGTTAATCCTAATGCCAAACTAGTAAAATAAAAGCTACATAAGATGCATCCTCACATTGATGTATTAGTAAAGAAAGATTTGGAAAAAATCTTAGAAGTAGGATGTATCTAATCCATTGACTACTTAGAATGGATCTCTAATATGGTGCATATTAGTAAAAATCCTAAAGGGATCAAAATTTTTACTAATTTTCAAGACATCAACAAAACTTGTCCTAAAGATGATTTTCCCTTGCCTAATATCAACATGATCATTGACTCCATGATAGGTTATTAAATTCTTTCACTCATGGATGGCTTTTTAGGATACAACCAGATCAGAATAGCACTAGAAGACCAATATAAAATAACATTCACCACTCCATGGAGAACATTTTGTTATCAGGTAATGCTATTTAGCCTTAAGAATGTTAAAGCTACATATCAAGGGGCCATGACTATAATATTATATGATATGATGCATGATATTTTTGAAGACTATGTGGATGAAATATTAGGAAAATCCAAAACCAGGGTTGACCATCCAATAGTGTTACATAATATATTTGAAATATTATGGGAGTATAAAGTCAGACTCAATCCAAAGAAATGTATGTTTAGTGTAACTTCAAGAAAATTACTTGGATTCATCATGTATTGTAGAGGTATTGAAGTTGATCTATCTAAAGGCCATGCTATAACTGAGATGCCACCACCAACCAATTAAAAGCAACTCCATAGTTTACAGGGTAAGATCTAGTTAATCTAATGCTTCATCTCTCATTTAGTAGATAAGTGTCATCCAGTTACACACCTAAAGAATGGAGTTTTATTTCACTAGGATGATCACTACCAAATAGCTTTCAAATAAATTAAATATTATTTTATTAATATGCCTATTTTATTACCTCCTATGCCAAAAAAGCCATTCTTGCTATACCTATCAACTACTGACCATGCTCTGGGGGCACTCTTGGCTCAACATGATGACAATGGAAAAGATCATTTTGTATACTACCTAATTCATACCTTAGTTACATATGAACATAACTATGCACCTATTGAAAAAGCTTGTTTGGCCATAGTCTTTACAGCTCAGAAACTACACCATTATATGTTGAATAATAAGACCATGGTCATTTAAAAAGTAGATCCACTCAAATATTTTCTATCTAAAATACATTTGCAAGGTATAATGGCTAAATGGATCATGCTTCTCAATGAGTTTGACATATATTATGTCAATTAGAAGTCAATCAAGGGACAAGTTCTTGTAGATCAACTTGTTGAATCCCCTCTCATAGACACATAGCCACTCACATTTCAATTTCTTGATGAATCCATAATGACCATCATTAACACACCCCTCGAGGAGTAGCCTTAGAAGTTGTATTTTGATGGTTCATTTATTACACATAGATCAGGGTAGCCTTATTGTGTATTGCACCATAAGGGTATCTAATCCCCAAATCATTTAGAATCATCTTTCCTTATACAAACAATATGGCCAAGTATGAATCACTTGTTGCAAGACTTTGACAAGCCATGCATTGAAATATATCTCATTTCCAAGTTTATGGTGATTCTTGGTTAATCATCAATCAGGTCATAGATCATTTTCAAACCAAAGATGACAAGCTAGTTCCATATAAATCCATGGTCGACACTCTTTAGCAATAAATTGCCAACATTTAGCTTGAGCACATACCAAAGGCTAGTAATAGAATTTTAGATGCCATGGCTACTATTGGCTCTCTAATTTTACAAACAAATAAAGCTAGAGAGTATCAGTTCCTCATTGAGAATTTGTTAGTATCAGCTCATGAACCTTCAACATTGCAATGATTTGTGATATTGTTTGTCTTAATTTTATCTAGTACTTAGACCCTTAAATCTACCTTCATGACCAATTTATACCACCTAGCCTATCTTAAAAATAAACCAAATACTTCATTCATCATTCTACTCATTATACTCTACTTGGATCCACCCTTTACCATCATAGTTTTGATGGAACTATGATTCATTGTTTAACTTTAGTATAGTCTACACTAGTGTTGAGATAATTTCATGAAAGAGTATGTGGAGCTCATTCTAACAGGTTATTCCTATCCAAAAATCTCTTGTGTACTGGTTATTATTAGCCCATAATGAATGTAGATGCCACTACATATGTAAAAATGTGTGATAAATGTCAATGGTATGCTAATATAACTCATGCCCCATCAAAAAATCTGAAACCAATGTTAATAAAATGGCCATTTTATACATGGGGACTTGACCTCATTATGAAGATCAACCCCACTTCATCTAATGGCCATAAACATATCCTTACCACCATCGAGTATTTCACTAAGTGGGTTGAAGTTATACCCCTTACTTACATGACTAGAAATTAAATTTTCAAATTCATCTTCAACCATCTCATTTGTGGCTATGATATCTCCTCTGATATTATATCTAATAATGGAGGATCATTCAAGAACAAAGATGTATATTAGTTATGTACCGAATGTAACATCACATAATATTTTTCTATAGCATATTACTCTCAAGATAATGACCAAGCTAAGGCATCTAACAAAACCATTATCAATATTCTCAAAATTATTTTCAATGATCTCAGTCATGATTGGCACTTGTAAATATTCCTTGCCCTTTGGGCATACCGTACCAATCATCATACCCCCATAAGATCCACTCCATACTCACTTGTTTATGGTACTGAATCCATCCTTTCCATTGAGGTTGAATTGCCTTCACTATGCATCTCTTCAAATCATGTCTTAGATGATCATGACTATTGAGTAGCTTGCCTATAAGAGCTAGACCTACTTGATGAGAAATGCATAGACGCACTCAAAAATCTTCAAGCAAATCAAAACTAACTTAATGGCCACTATAATTAGTGTGTTAAGTATATAACATTTGAACTTGGTGATCTTGTTCTTAAATAAAACCAAAATAATACTATGACTGAGAAGAAGCATAAAGGAAAATTCAAACCAAACTAGATAGGGCCTTTCATCATTATTGTAGATTATGGATCAAGAATATATAGGCTTGCCACACCAAATGGAGATCAACTTCCTGAGTTGATGAATATTATTTATCTCAAGTGGTACTATGCTTAAGTGCTAAGGTGTATTGTCTATAAATACCATTTTAGTTGTGACATTTTATCACTATTCTTCTTTGAAAAAATACCATCCTTATCTATCCTCTTCATCATATCCACTTTCCACTTTTGACCTATTAGCCTAGTGTGTTCTAAAGCCTAACATGTTTGACCTTGGTTTTTGCCATTTATTACACAATTTCAGCATTGAAGTATCTAATCAATTTCATCAGTTGGTTCACGTAATTTAGATATAGATCATATCTTGGGATAGTGTGATAGAAGTTTTTATAGTTACATCCTTCATTTATTATTCCTTTCTTACCACTGGTCTTGATACTAATTATAACCACTTCTAGGAAAATTAGTACCATTGATCTATGTTATTATGTCCTAGTTATAACCACCTATGGGTAAACTAGGGGTAACATTAAGCCTTAACGTACCAACTTGCCACTTCTTATATCATACTATCTTCTTACCAATTATGCCTATTTTATTTAAATTGACTACTACACTAGTTGAATTCCTCCATTGTAAGGGTGGAACTACAATGACTTGAGGTCCTACTCTAGGACTATGTAGGTAGTGATTGATACTTTTTAAGGTCATCTCAATCACCCTAAGCCATGCTCTCACCATTTTTTGAGTAATTTAAGCCACGTTCTCACTATTTTACAAGTAACCTAAGCCACACTCTAACCATTTTAAGAGATTGAACCATTTAGTGTCTCGTCATTCTTGATTGAGTTGAGACACTCCAAAACAATTCTAAAAACATTTAAACAATCATTAGAAAATAACAAAAATATTAACCACTTATTTGACTTAAAGATTTTGGGAACCCTCACTAAGTTACAAGAACATCACTTATTATTTAGTTTTCCCATCCTTTTTAGCCTTTTTCTCTCATGCACTTGACATTTTTCGAGACCATTCCTCTTCTTCTCCCACATCCATTCTATTTTTTTCATCATTTATCACATTCTTCCCATTCCCTGAGAGAACTACATTTGGCCTGAATTTTTTTATTAGATATTACATCCATAGAACTATGTAGGCAACATTCACTTACCTAGTGCATATGGAGACAGCTTGGCCACCCCCTTCTTTTTATTCTATTCCCCCATTTTGTTCATTTGTTCAGTTTTCACATATATTCTAGGGGAAATGTTCATATAGTTTCTATTGCATTATTTGTTTGTTTATTTATGCTTATTTTATTTGTTTGTCTACCTATTTATTTGTTTTCAACACTATTGCCTTGATTCAATTTATATGTGTTTATTGGGTGATTCCTTACCCATACTAGTACTTGAATCCATCCATATTCATATATTTACATTGTCATCATGGTTTATATAATTGGTGCATTGTTTTATATTAAGTATTGGAATACAAGAGTCTGTCCTTATGAACATTTTAGCCAAGTCATCATGATGTTATACCATGATGCCTACTAACATGTGCTACAACAAACCTTAGCTTTAATAAGTCTATTCAGCAATGGTGGCATCTCTTCTGCACTAACATCTTAATTCAATCCTAATAATACCCAAATAAACTAATTAAAAATGAAATAATTTCAACCTTTATTAGTTTAGATGAGCATCTCCCTACTAGTAGGTTATTCTAATTCATCATTACCCTCTGTGTTAAGTTATCATCCTCCTCAACCAAGTTTATCATGTTTTCTATAATTAGGGTCCAATGATTATAACTACCTATGGGTAAATCATTGCACACCATCCCACCTGCATTTCTCAATGATTATAACCACCTTTGGCAAAATAATTGTGTTGTCACCACTTTAATTTTTTTGCCTATACAGGGGCATGTTATTATCTTGTTTGTCTATCCTAACTGGGGCAGCTCCATTTTCTTAATGATTATAACTACCTTTGGGCAAATCATTGTGTTATCATACCACTTTGCCACTATCAAGGTATAATGTTTATAACCACCTTTGGGGAAACCATTGTGTACCATCCCACTTACATTCTTAATGATTTTGACTACTTTTTTAGTATCACTATGTTTTCACCCCATCATCTTTCCTTTATTTGGTCCCCTCACTTCACTTCTTTCTTTTTGAGGGACCATTTTCTAACTTACTTATGCCAACCATTCCCTCAAGGGGGCATCATTTAGTTAGTTTATCATCATTGTAGTTATAGGCATACAAGACCTTTTCATTCTTTGAGAAGACATTAATATGCTTATAGCTTGCAATTCCTTCCCAAATAGTGGAAAACTGTAGACACTTGAATCTAGCCACCGATAACCTCTAATCAGGTTTTGGCCAATTTCCACTTAAAATACACAATTTGGCCTAAAAACACTAAAACATGCTAAATGATATGAAATTGACAGATTCAAGTGCCAAATTTGGCTAGGGTATCCCTAAATGGGGTAATGTAATTTATGGGCCAACTAACATTGATCAGATCATTCTGAGTCAAAATACTAATTTGCACCTAGGTGCTCTAGATTGATCTTTCTTATCAAATATCTTACACAAGACATACGCCTTTGTTATTTTTTATTGGTAACATCCTAAATGGGATAATGGTTCCAACACATCTAACATCACCTTCCAATTCTAATCCAGCCAAATTTTAGACCAATAATAAGCATTCTGATCAATTTGAGTAATTTGTGCATAAAGTGCTTTAACATGCTTAAGAGTTAATTAACCCAAATCAAGGCATAATTAATAATTCCATGGAAACTTTTTAAAAACTTATTTTGGAAATGACTATTGAATATATGCATCATCAAGTGACCTCATTTCTTGGAAAGACATCCCTAGGCTATAAATACCATAAATATCAAGATTCATGCCCTCCATGCCTCATCAATGCCTTCTATGATGCCCTCCATGCCTCTTAATTTCCTCTTATTCCAATGTCATGATGAGGATAATTATAAACTTAATTCCAAAAATTTAATTAATCCTCAACCACACATCTCAATCTCAAGATGGATGGTTCAAGTTGATTCTAGACATTCTCAAAAATCTATAAATAAGAGGCTTTTCCACATCATTTATAAGACTTGATAATGCAAAGTTATTATGCTCAAATATCTTCAAAAATCCATTTAAATTAGTGTTACCATGCCAAATTGATTCCAAGCCAAGCCACAAACCAAAGGTTCCAAGGAGAAATAGAGGTAGCCAAGCTTCCATTACCAAGGACTTCATGAGCACAAGCTGAGCAAGCAACTACAAGCATTTTGGAGTATCCAAGGGAGCTAAAATAAGGTTTATGTTGCATTTTATTTACGTGTTTTATTCATGTTTGTTAACTAAGCTCTCTCTAGTGTCTAGGCCTAGATATGTTATGCTAGTTAGTGTGTTTCTTTCATTTTGTTTTCATTTTGAAACTAACACCATACTAACCATCCTCTTTTGAGTCAAATTCTTAGATCATAATTTAGATCTAGATAAAAGTGTAAAAATTAAAAGAAAATTGTCAAAGCTAGTGTTTATAGTTTGAAGCTAGTTTCTTAGTTGACAAAAAGCTAATTTCCAAAATCTAATGAATCGAGGTGAATCACCAAACTATATTTTTTGGCACTTGTGCATGTTAGATCTATCTATACATCATTGCATAAACTAATTATTATTTCTCCTATGAATTTTCACTTTCATAATATTATTTGATGTTCTAATTTTATATATTTAGCATATTCTTAAATTTAGTATATTTATCATAATATTATAAATCTAAATTATCTAATTGGCTGAATTTATAATAGCTTATTCCATATTGATTAGGTTATTCCCACCAACTCTTAATATAAACATTGTTAAACATGTTGAGGCTTTTTCAAATCAATTTCAAATGGAGGAGGTACATATATGAGATTGAAATAAAGTGTTTTCTATAACAAGATATGAGGAGGTTGTGGTAACCTTGTAGATTTCCTCCTTGGTAGAGTTGTCAATTGAAGTTTTCTCTATGGTTGTGATATTACATTAACTATTATTTTTGTTTCGTTCTTGTTGTTTTTAGATTTGACCTTGTGGTCTAGATTTATTTTAAACTTGACACTTGAATTATATATATATCACTAGGTGTATATATCATCTTATTCATAGCTATGAGTTTGACTTATCTTTATTTGATTGTGTGACATAGATCATTAAAGGATTTGAATTTATCAAACATGATTAATTCATGGAGTGGTGCTAAAACTGTTTGAGTGAGGGTATCTTGTAATTCATTATCTACCATGGAGTATTTCAACTTTTCTATCATGGTCGTGTACCGAAGAACATATTAGTTGATTTTTTTATTTAACCCTTGCTTGAGTTTAAAAATGTGTGCATTGGATAGATTTTAACTAATGTTGATTGATAAGTGTGCCAAAAATTTGTCTACTAGTCTACCAATGCATTTAATTACATAAGTATTGAAGTGGATGATCATAGAACCATCATAAATCATAACATTTGAGGATTTTTGAAAGATATTGGTGAGTATTTTATCATTATAGGCATAATCCAAACATGTTACACAAAATAATTGAATATTTTATTCAGGTTCTCCTTTACCCTCATATAGTGGTAGCTTATGAGATACAAATCCTATATTGGTAATGGGTAAGAATCTATCTTAAGTGCAAAAGGATTACATAGTAGATTATGAGAATCCATTGACTAAGTAGCTTTAGATACATGTTACTCTAATTGTAACAGTTTAACATGTAATATATAATAATTTACTCAAGATAGTGTGAATTAGGTGATGTAGGTGATGGACATTGTGTATTTAAAGGGAGGTGTATATAATGATCTTATAGACATAGGAATATTAAGTTGTTGTAAGCCAAGTGATGTCCCCATACTTAAGGATGATGGCGCATATGTAACTATAAGGGTTGATATAGGAATGGTAGCAATGGTAGTAACTATATTTTTTGAAGTAGAAGTGGAAGTGGAAGCTAATTTATTTTTATAATATCTTGTAATGTATATTAATGCATCAATATTATGTAGGTTAGTGTTAATATATTCAGTGAAGTCTTTAGCATTAACTTCATCTTCTTTAGTAGTGTTTACTTTATCAACCTCAATAGTCATGATAATTCCATCAATAGGGTACATATTATGCCTTCATTGATAATTTTTTTCATTGATGTCAAGTTCAAGTGTGATATCATTGATGTCAAAGTCAAGGTTTATGTCATTCATGTCAAGGTGCATCTAGTAAATATACATGGTGAAGTGGTATATGACAAGGAATCCATGTGACAAGAGAGAATTTGAAGGAAACCTATTGTTTCTCTATTGAGAGATAATTTGAAGGCAACCTAATAATTCTTCTAAGTTTAATGTCAAGGTTTAGTACAAGGTAAGCATATTTGAGTACCAATCTTGAGAATGTTAGTCATATCATGAGCATATGCATGATTAGAATGAAGAGGCATGTAAAAAGGAATGATACTATCTAAAGAGAATGAATATCATGTGATAAAGGTGTAGAATTATTAAGGAGTGTTTTCAAGGTTAGTTGTCAAAGCTTTAAGAGCTTGAGAAGCCTAGTCATGACACTGATCATAGAATGAAAAGACCTTGTGAGAAAGATAAGCTTGGTGGAATGATGAGATGGATGCATAAATTCATAAGAGGGTGTTTGAAATTGTTTAATTATGCATATGAAACATTTGATCACTCATTATAGTTTCAAAGTGAACCTATAGGGGTGAGACCCATAGACCTAGTATGAAACAAGACCATCTCTAGACCCTACTTGGCCTAATAAGGCATAATAGGCTATTGACAAGACATATGAAGGATGATTTATAGTTTTTGAGAATGAGAGTTGTTGTTTGATCATGTAAGTTAGGTGGGTATTGCTTTGACAATGGTTATAATGTTTATTTCAAATCATAATGTGACTTACAGGTCAAAGCCAAGCAAGCAAAGAGAAAAATCGTGGCTAAATGAGGTATGAGTTTTAGATTTAAAGATAAGTATGAACATGTGAAAATTTATAGTGGTGTGATAGGTTATCCTAGGTGTATTGACCAATTATAAGGTCAAATTTTGTAATAAAAATACAAGAAAAATTCTTTTAATGTCTCTCACATGCACAAAATGAAGGGTTCTTGACCCGAGAAGGACTTTTAAGTGTTCATTGGCACATGTAACCTATGCATGAGAAATTTATATGTTTAGGAGAGTTTTTTAAGGGTCCTATATAATATATCTAGGTATTAGTTTTGGAAATAAGGGGTAACCCTTTATGAACAATTATTAACACCAAAAATAGTGGTAACCCTATCTAAAACCCTAATAATGACCTGATGTGTAATATCTTGATCAAAAAAGCCCATAATGGATTGGTATGGATATAAAATTTATTATATATTGTATTAAACTCTCCCATTTATCTCTAGGTGTGATTGGTTTGTCAAGAGAGTGAGTGGACCCTACAAGAAAGGCCTTATTTCTCATAGATTTATTATAGCAGTCAAAGTTGACCAAGTCAAAATTGATAAATGGATGAAGGTTTAAGATTGAAAATTTTATTATATTTACATGTTGGTTTTTAATTATGTTTTATCCTTGAGGTGTTATAAAATATTCATACAAGTTGACTTATCGCTAATAGGCCTAATGGTGTAGACAGTGACAAAACTAGGTTGAAGTGAGAAGTTGACTAGGGATGTGTTATCATGGATTAGGAATGAATAAATGTGCATGGATAATTTTTTAAATACCTTTAATACATGTCCATGTTAGATGTAATTTTTTTATACCATCAGATATAATGAAAAAATTTCTCATAACTTGACATGTCTAGTGCAAATAAGATAGTGAAGGTGTGAGGTTGTGAGATTGGTCTACAAGACTAATATTGCCATATTACCTTGTTATATTATATATATATATATATATATATATATATATATATATATATATATAATATTGGTATAGTGATATTAAAATATCATCCACATGAATTTTAATTCTTTTAAAGTGTCTACACAATTTTTGAAGGTCATTATCACCATAACTATGTTTGAAGGTAAACTAGTAGATCTGGGTAAGCAAGTTTTAGATTAAGGTAAAAACAAGTTTTGAAGGGGCCCCGAAACCCTTTACAAATCAAAAAATAAAGCAATAAAAACTACCTAGACAGGCAAACCCACTGAACAACAGTAGAAAAACTAGGTTTTACATGGACCTGAAACCCCCAAGATAAACTAGACAAAGCTCCCCAAGTTTTTCAAAAAACCTAAAACCTAAACAAAAAAACCAAGCACTACGACCTGAAATAGGAACCCAGGTTTTACAAGGACCTGTAACCTTAAAAAATCCACACAATAATAGATCTACACGTTTTAGAACTGCATTAACACGAGGAGGGGTATATGGGAGTCATATTAACATCTGCCTTCAGACCCCATCCCCAACCAGACAAACCCCAGAACCAGTGCCGCCATCACTCCAGACATCCATCCAATCGTCAAATCATTCTCCCCCTCTACAAAATATAGAGGCAACACCACCTTGGCAATCCAAATTTCATCGAAAGATGTCTTGAAGCACTTCTTCATGAGCTACGACCCCACAGACGGAAGGCAATGGCAAAAAATTAGATCTAGCAACCACCCCCAACAAACACATCTTCAATCGAGCCCCTGGGGTTATAGCAGAAATAGAGCCCCTCTGGATCCACTATTAACACAACATCTACCACCACGGGGATCCGTTCAAAGCCCTCCCCATGACCAAACCCTCTCCAAGCTTGCTGGTCGAGAAACACAATGGCCAACACCACGCCACACACTGGTATGACAGTCCAAACAAGAAAAAAAATTCCCCTTTCACGCAAAAAAATTGACCCGTTGCCGCACCGCACTCACCACCAAGGAACCCATAAGCTCCGAGACCTGGTCTCCAAAAACCATGGGTAAGCAAGTTACAGTGATGAGTTGGAGGATATTTTCCTTAATATAAATCATATATATATATATATATATATTATAACATTAATTTCCTATCCATTCTTTTAATAATCTTGGAAGTTAGTTAAAGTTATAGAAATGGTAAATCCTAAATAGGTTGACTAGTTTAAGTTTGATTGTGTATACTAAAGATAAAAGATTGGCCATAAGACCAATATTTAGATTTATAACTAGTGATATTTGTACTTGAAAGTGATATATATATGTAAAATAATATATTTAAATTTTCATAAGTCATGTTAATTATTCTTTTAGGTATTGAAGATCAAGTTTCCATGACTATGTTTTGAGGCTAGTTGGTAGTTCTGAGTAGATTGCTTGCAGAGAAGGGTTTGAGTATTTTTGCCCTAAATTGGGAAGTATAAATAACGTATTAATGATATTAATGTAATTTATATTATTTATTTATTATTTTTTTACATGGTTTATTGTAAAAATTATGTTTTTACTTCAATTGTTAAGATGGACTTTCTAAGTATGCACAAGTGTAATATGAATAGTACTAATGGTATGCTTCAAGTAGTGGTTCGAGCCAAAAAATGTCATGAACCAAATATGAGCCTATAAAGGTTATTTTAATGTAATATGATGTTTTACTTTTTTTTTAATTTTTTTAATATACTTTAAGGAATACAAAGTGTAAAGTGTCCTAAAACAAACCTAATGGGATTAGGCCTTTATGAGACCTAAAGGTGAGATAAGACCTAATTGAGATAGATCAGACCTAAAGGGACTCAAAGCACATTTTATCCATTTATATGATATGTCCTAATATAAATTTCATGTCTAACCTAAGAGGGTCATAATGTTTGGCCGACTAAGAAGGATATGAGCGAGAAAGACTTGTATAAATACTAGGCAATTTTAGGCCTATGTGTATGTAGAATATAAGAGATTGAAATAGAACTTTGGTAATTATAATAAGGTCATATAAACCATCATATGTGTGTATATGAACTATGATGAAGATTTTATATAGGTTATTCATATGATAAATAAGGTCATATGACTTAATCGAGTCAAGAAGAGGGCTAGTTGAGTGTATAAGACTATAGACCAATTTGAGAGGGATAAAACTGCATGAATATCTTAGGAAGGAGATCATCATATATTTTATTAGAAACAAGGTATTATAAATTTGATCAATGGTTTAGGTTACTAAGTTATTTTTTATTAACCTAGGGGGTTGGTGCCTCCTTGCAAGTGGGTGATTGCTAAAGCCTACCTGAATTGGTGCTTAGCTAGTTGGGGTTGGTACTTCACTAAATTTGGTGTCTATCTTATATGACTATATTCCATTTACATCATCAATGGGTTTTCTTCCCCTTAAGGTTTTCTCACATATATTTTATGTTCATGTTTTTTCATGCTCTTGTGGATTGGTGTTTATGCTTGTTAAGATGTACATACTTGTTTAAAAGATCTATGATTACTTAAGTAAGATTGTTAAAGAAAGTTTTTAAAGACTAATTCACCCCCCCTCTTAGTCATGTTGCTTCCAATAGCCTTATAGCATTTTAAATTTACAATTGATCTTGATCCTAAGTTAGGCTTGATATTAAAAATATTTGACTTAATGGTTTTTGTGTCTTATGAGAAATATTTTGATAATGTGATTTGAGTAAGGTTTGAGATTACACATTATTCATTTTAGCCTTTTTAGCATTAATTTTATATTTTTTGGCCTAAAATAAAGCATTGTGATAGAAAAATAAAAATAAAATATTAAAATCATTAGGGGTTACACATTGATAATCCATTTTATATTTGTTAAACCAAGATAAATTAAAATGACAAGCATCAAACCTATTTCTAGCAAACAATTGATTATCCCAAGAAAGAAATAATGGTAAAAGGTGTGACTAGGCAAGGGTGTATTTTATTTTTAGGCTCTTAAATATATTTATTCTAATCATAAATAGTGAATATGGATGAAAAGTCACTAACTTCATAGGATTCCACTATTTTCTTAGTTGTATTATACCATCTCTAAGGTATGTTGAGAGTAAATTCTCAGGCCTAATCACTTATCAGTGCACTACAAGAATAAACGGCCAAATATTTAGTATGGTTGAAAAAACCTTTGTATGTTTATGATATATTATGAGGTACTTGGAAACTAAAACATAAATATAATGTTATCTAATGGCCTGGGTATTGGGGAAGTACCTATCACACCATGACTTAGGTAAAACTAATGACCGCTTTACCTAGAACAACATCTCTGATGAGTTTTAAAACTATCTAAACATAGTTTTTAGGAAAACAAAAATAAAAAAGAAATTTAAAAATAATGACAAGAAAATATTTTTATACAAAGGAGATAATAATTCAATATAAATCCATGAGGTTAGATAAATTATTTTTAGTGTCTGTAAATTAACCCTAGAATAAAGAGCAAAAAGGATAAACAATGCTTGAAACAAGATATGGGTTCATCAATATGTTTTATCCTATTTTTGATAAAACATATTAAATTTTAATTTTTCATAGGTGTAAAACTATAGAATATCATAATACTAAATATGTACAGTAATCAATTATTCTAATTTTAACAAATGTTAAATATTAAAATTGTTATTTTTGGAAAGTACTAAGAAGAGATATACTTAATTTCCACATAGATTTTTTTTTATTGTTATGACTATCTAAAATTGGAAATCAATTAAATAGATGATTTTACATCTTTAAGAACATGCAAAAGATTAAATATATAATATCAATAGCTTTATTTTAATTGGAAGGTAATACAGTGCATTGGAGTCCATTGACTGTAAACTTATCCTAGTTGATTATGAAAAGTGACTAATAGGAAATGACACAAAGTAAAATTATGGAAGTAATAAATCACCAACAGAATCAAAAAGTGTCACTAGACATGAATATTTTAGGAAAATTAAAATATATTTCACTCGAGTCCATTGACTATGAACTAATCCAAGTTGGCTATGTTGAATAACTGGTTGTTATGCCTTTTATACCTATGAATACTAAGTAATCTAATATATCATAATTAGATTTTTGTTGTGAATAAATTATGATTTTTCTTCTCTTGTTTTTTAAACCCTAAGGGAAATTTTATAACTTGAAAACTTATAATAAAATAGGGGAGTGTAGTGGGATGAGCTGACCTCAATTTCCCTCTTTATGACTGACTAATCCTATGTATCAAATACTCAAAGGAGGGAAATCAAGTCCATGTAGTTCTCCCACCTACACTGAATGTGCAATGGTAACCCTTTAACTATATGTGTGCAACTAAAAAATTGATTTTATACTTAAAATTTTGATATCTCTTGACTTTATTTTAAGGTCTCTTGACTTAGATTATTGTTTCCCCTTATGAGTGATCTTGAATTTGGAAAGAGTAGGGTAGTTTTTTTCAATGTTTAGAAGTGTAAAAGTGTGAACCAAGTGATTAGAAAATGGGAAAAATAAGTGTCTCTTGACATGTATTTATAGGTAAGTATTTTGACCATTTACTTTAGTCAACCTTATGAAATTTATGATAAGACACAAAATATTGATTTCAAATCTGGAACCTAGTCATTATTTGGTGTAAGACATAGTTGTCTTAAGTGGATAGGAATGCAGTGCACTCTTGTCTACGTAGCACGACCTTATCCAAAATATCAAATACACCTATTATAAATTAGATATAGTCTGAAGATGAATTTAGATAGCTTAAACATTTTACATTAGAAGTTGTTTGTAATAATAATGGTAAAAAAAATAGTCAAACCCTCATATAGATAAAAGGCTTAGAAGAATGACAATAAGGGTCTTGTGTTTGTGCACAAGTCATTTGGTTTAAAATGTGTCAATAATGATAATTTTCAAGTATATGTTACTAATTTTATGTGTCTATAGTAGCATGTTATAGACATTTCTTCCAAAGATGCATAATATCGAGGAGTTGTCAATGCCACCACATAGACTATTCATATCTGTCAGATCTTGTCAAAATTTAGTATCAAACAATGTCAACATACCATCATTTTTTATGACAACCAAATTTTTATTCACATCTCCAATAATATTTTAGATCATTACCACACCAATAAAATTGAGGTTTACATCCACTATTTTCAACAACTAATTCATGATCACATCATTGATCTATAATTCTATTGCACAGAGTTGCATGTGGTTGACATCTTCACTAAACCCCTCACTTAATTCACATATGTTCATCTTAGATCAATGATAAGGATGAATTAATTTGTCCTTTGGGGGTAGTTTAAGTCTTCATTCCTTCTTGGTCATATTCTACATGAGTAACTCATCAAACCTTGTTTTTAGGACTCATATCAGAGGTTAAGCCTCAAGTTTTTTATATTCTAACCATGTTTCACTTAGGGGGGTTGATGTAAATTTATAATTACATCATTAAGACTTAATTCTACTTAGTTCATAATAAAATTTCCTAGTATTTCCAATTTTCTAATTTATTAAATAATGTGTTTAAATATGTAACTTTCACTAAATTCTAAGTTTCACAACCACATATCAAAATAAAAAGTCTAATGTTCACACCAAAGTAGACTTTAGACCATGACTTCTAACTATGTGAATTTATGAAACTACTTGTATCTATGAGGATATTCAAGATATATATAAACATGCCTCTCTTCACCCATTTTGGCTATGGTAATTATTATATAAAATTATTTTTTGTATTTAATATATAAGTGAGTTTCATTATTCTATCAAATTTGTTTTACAAAATATTGTGTGTGGCATTTTACAGGAGTGTGGTCCTAGAGTGTATAAGTGTTGAAATAGCTTGCATGCTATCAGTATCTCCTCTTATCCAATATTATCATCCATCCACAAATTTGTCCCCATATTTACTTATAATGAGTTCTTCATGAATGTAAAGTGACTACAAAACTTGTCACTTCCACTGACTCTATGGGGAGATAAGGAGACTATTATGCTCTAGTGGGGTTTTATCACGATTGATCACTCCATGGAGACACTGAGGGTGACACATGTCTTCCTTTCACAAAATTATTATGTAAATTTTATGACGTTTATAATAACTCCATGAATGAACTTCAATAATTTTAAGAGGTGTTCCCATGGTCATTACCTTATTGGTTTCATGACTTTACGAAGTTTATAAAATCTAATAATTTATGGTTGTGTATCAATGAAAATATTTGAACTTACTAATAACTCATCATGATTTTAATGAAGTCCATGGGATTCATAATTATTCATGAACACAAATACTTAGTGAAATTAAAGGTCATCATGAAAGAATATATTTGTATATGTGAGGCCTCCATTAGACTTAGGGACTATCTAGCCTCTACAATATTTCAACTTAGAGTTGCAACAAGGAATATGACCCAAAATTTGAATTATGTGATCTTTAAGAACCCATAATTTACCTTATAATCCTTATTAAAAATTACACAAAACTCCTACTATAATTTTTGGTGATGCAAGATTTCATGTTCACCCTGGATGCTCTTAGATAAAACACCCAAGGTAAATGAAATTTTCCTTGACCTCCTACTTGTGAACATTAAAAAAATTACTTCAATAGTATTCCATGTTTATAAACTTCAAATTCATTCATTCAATTTTCCTCTTTATATTCTCTATTCTTCCACTTCACCAAGTACTCATAGTACTGGTTTCCCCTTATTTCCTTACAAATCCATGTGTTTAGAATGACTTTTATCTCTTCTTTCTTCTTGGATGGTAGTTTATCTTTCCAACCAATGTTTTTATATTCAATTACTAACTCTTCCTTATTTATTTTACCAGCCACATATAGGTAAAAATCAAATACATTAAAAATTTTGGAGATATCCACTCCCAGTAACTCAATTTCATAAGCATTGACTGAGAATTTTTTGAGAATCTAGTAAGGTTCAATTATATTCCATTTGAGCTTGTTATATTCACATATTTTAAGCCTATCCTTACATAATTATGCCAATACAAAGTCACTAATTTTAATATTATGTTCCCTTCTCCTTTGATCATCTTTATCTTTATATTTTTTACCACTTTCCTCTAGTCTTTTCTTTATATCCATATGCACACCATGCATCACTGTAAAATCTTCCCCTTCAACAATCCTTTTACTTAATTCAAATGTATTTATTAACTCACACACATATCCTAGGATGATACCATATATTATATGGAAAGGATTCATACATGTACTTCAATTGGTTGAAATACTTTAAGTGAATTCAACTTGAGCTAACACCAAATCCCACTATTTGGGTTTTTCTCCATTGAAAACCTCAATAACTTATAGATATTGTGATTCATAAATGATTTCCAATTCATGTAGGGATGATATGTTTTATTGAAGTCTAATATTTTAACCAATTTTTCCACAATGTCCTCCAAAAATGTTCAAAAAAATTAGTATCACTATCTGACACAATACTCCTTGGTAACCCATGCAATCTCATGACTTAATTGAACAATAGGCTAGAAATATCTATGTCATCACTAGTTATCTTACATTCTATAAAGTGAATCATTTTATAAAATTCATTTACTAAAACAAAAATAGAGTTATTACCTCACTAAATTCTTGGTAATCCAAGAA
The DNA here is from genome assembly GCA_037957365.1 of Torreya grandis. Taxonomy (NCBI): domain Eukaryota; kingdom Viridiplantae; phylum Streptophyta; class Pinopsida; order Cupressales; family Taxaceae; genus Torreya; species Torreya grandis. Next base: position 721,317 of record JARHVA010003580.1, read on the forward strand.
TGAAATCCATGCTTAATGCATCCCATGGTTTGTCAAGAATAATTAGTGGATAATACAACCTAGTATTCTAGCTTTTCTATTTTGTATGATGTAAATTTATACACCTTTCCATGAGATTATTCACATACATGCTCTTTTTAAAGAAATAATATATATCACTCAATTGGGTCAAAGTTTTATCATATCCAAAATGCCCAACCATGTCTCTGTTATGTTTTTCTTTTAGAGCATTCTCTCTCATATAATCTTGAGGTATGCATAACTTATTCCCATTAAACAAAAACCCATATTGAATCATTTACTCCAACCATGGATTTATATCTATTTTTTTAATATATTTTCATGTTATTCATTCATCTTAAAAATATTCATCATATTCATACAACTCTTTTATTGACTCAAATCCAATAACTTTAACTCTAAGTTCATTCACAAAAAAATCTCATCTTCTTAATGCATTTGCAACCTTATTATATTTACCACTTTTATACTTCAAAAAAAATAATGGATCTAAATAAATTCCACCCATTTTATATGCCTCTAATTCAAATTACCTTGGTTTTCTATAAATTGTAATGCTTGGTGAACAGTGTACAAAATAAATTCTTTTGAAAACAAATAATACCTCCACTTTTTAAGTGTTTTTACTATTGTATAAAAAAATTAATCATAAATTTAAAATTTTCTTTTTGATTCATTCATATTTTCTCTAAAATAAAAAATAGTCTTACCTTCTTGAATCACCATTGCTCTAATGGTCTTTTTGCTTGCATCAAAATCCACTTGAAGCACTTTCCCAAAATCAAGTAATGCCAAAATTGGTTGTATTTTTATCTTCTTCAATATCTAAAAGTTATTATTTGTTACAATTATCCAATGAAAATTATTTTTTACCTCCCTTCATAATTTATATGATGGGAGCACATATACTACTAGATTTTATAAGAAACTTCTAGTAGAAACTTGTTAATTCATGAAAACTTATAGCCTCAAATGTACTCTTTGGTGAAGACCACCCCATAATTTATTTCAAATTTTTAGGGTCCATATTTAACTCTTCACTTGAGATCACAATTATTAAATACACTACCTCCTCTTGCGTGAAGTTACATTTCTTCAAGTTTACCAATAACTTTTCTTTAATGTATCCAAAACCAATCTTAAATATCTAGAATGTTCCTCTTTAGAAAGACTAAATTTCAAAATATCATCAAAATAAATAACCAAAAGCTAAAATGTGAAAGGTTTTTTCATCTCATTCATAAGCCTCATGAACATATTAAAAACATGTGTTAACCTGAATGGCATAACTAATGACTCATACAACCCATCATTTATATTGAATGTGTTTTTATATTCATCACCTTATCTTATTTGAAATTGGTGATACCCATTCTTTAAATTTATATTTCTAAAGTATTGAGCTCTGGTTAAATAATATATTAAATCATCCATCCTTGGTAATGAAAACATGTACTTGATGTTGATCTTTTGTATTTACCTTGAATTTGTACACATTATCCATTATCCACCTTTATTGGGTGCTAATACGGTTGGAAACTACAAGCAGGCTCAAGCTTTATCTTATCAAGCCTTTATTTAGAAACTCTTGTAGTTTTATTTTTATCTCTTCATTCTCCATTGGGGTCAATCTATAAGTCATATTATTTTACAATCTTGATACCATCACTAGATCTATATGATGGCTAATGCTTCCCATGGGCATTAATCCATAAATAAAATCATGTCATAATATTAACATACTTTTCCAAAATTATGAATTTAAATAGGAATATCATTTACCTTCATGTATGTCATAATTAATATAGGTTTTGTAATGAAATCAAAACATGTCTCCTCTTCTTTCATCCTTTTTTGTTTAACCCTAAAATCTAATTATGGATAATCTAGGGTTAAATAATTAGAAATAGCCTAGGGCACAAGTATGGTTGACTATCTCTAAAGTAGGGTAATTAATTACAAAACTCAAATAAATAGGTATTGAATTTATTATGTTGAGATGCTAAAGATAAAAAGTATAGATATGTTATATATTACAATAAAAATGAAAATATGATACTTAGTTGGTTTTGATGCTAATACATATCTAGATCTAGAATAGGTAGAAAGTGGACTAGATCTAGATTATGGAATAGTCACCTGATTATATAAATTTGACCTCTATATCTACAAACACTTATATTGATTTGTAATAGTTGTGTATAAATTATTATCTAACTTGAATGCAGGTGTCTAGTATGAAATACATTCAAAACTAGATGCAACCACCTGGATGATTATGGGTTCTATGTCACTTTCACATTAGTGCATTCATATATGGGTCATGGACTATCAGTCCTTATCAAATAGCAAAACCTTAGTTCTTTATTTTCATATTGGTTATGGTAAAAATATATTATTTGGGCACATTGTGTTGAGCTACCCCAAAGACCTATCTATAAATTAGTGCTACCTATATAGCCAATACTTTGAAGAAGGCCTCAAACTTATGTAGTCCTCCCCTATGGTTTCTCTTGTGTCTGAATCCTACAATGTGTGATAATCTTGTACAATAGTGACCTATCTTTTAACTTGGAAAATATGGTTCATGGAATGCTCCTTTAGTACTTTAGACATGTATATGTGTTGTCCCTATGATTGATATGGAAATAACATAAAATAGGGAAACTTTGCTCATTCGAGTTCTTGTTTGAATTCTTTTGATAGGTTACTTTGTGAGTAGGTAAGAATTTTATAGGTGTTTTCTAGGTGAGCAATGAATGAGGATTGATCTTGTATTTATATCAAAACATTTTGATAACATCTAGTAATAAATCACTTAGTCTGACCATAAGAATACATTTCATTTGTAAATTGGATGACTTTAGGGCACTAAACACTTGCATTAGAATAGGACACTTGTGTTGACATAGACATTTGACTGGTATGTAACGATCTATTTAGTTGAAAAATATGTGCAAGTCCAAATCTTGAAGAGATAAAGGATAAGCATGTTTATATCATTATGGTCAAGGTATAATGTCTGAGTCATTAGAATAATATTTGTCAAACTAAGATATAAATAATTAGGCATAGAGAGAACGTATGTGAGCCTTTTGACAATAAGAAAGGTCTATTATTTGAAAATACATCAATGTTATGTATTTTCCAACTGTATAATACTGAGGTGCTATATAATTTATAAATAGTGTATACATTTTACCCACTTTTAATATTGTAATGAAATTACTATTTTAAATGAAAAAGAATGTATACCTGGGTGTCTATAACACACATTGACTTTGCTTGAGTCTAACATAAGTGATTTATTAGTGATTGACCTAAAACCAAGAGCATATTAGAGTCTATAATCAATGCATATAATCTGAAATTAAAAACATTGAAATAATTAAAATTAAAAGAGAGAAAGGTTTAGGATTACACCTATGTATTGGTGCAATTATCTTGAATTTTGTCAATTTGATTTGAAATATGTATCATTATGAATCACTAAAAACATGAATAGGATAAATATAAAATCTAAAAAGTGTATGTATCTAAAGAGATAGAGATACATATTGAAGGACACATGCCCCCAACTTTGGATAAGAGTGGATTTTACACCTGATTAATGATATTATCTCAATTGTGCAACCCAAGCATACTTATAAGTTAGTTAATGTGAGTGAAATAAGTCAATTCACACTATAAAACTGGTGAGTCTATATGATGAAATCAATTTAAATCTATAAACATGTAAATATTGAGTGACTTAATCACCTCAATCATACCAAAAAGTGAACCAACTACTCCATTATATTGGCTCAATACAGTCCGTAATAGTCAAACCTGGTGGGTGGTGACAGTCCCTAAAAGTTTTTGAAATCTAAAAATGATTTGATTTTACAATATTAAGAACACCTTTAATATCATATTCACCTTATATATTTCTCATGTTGAATTTTTGTATAACCATGGTACTAATGTATATAATTTTTCCACAATTGTGTATTCAAATCATATAACTATGTAATTTAACTAATTTAAAATTTTAAATATGAAAAACATGAATTTGTGAAGAAATGTGTAAGTCATGCCTATATGGCATGCCTCCACTGGTATATCCCCCCTTTTAAGGTGAGGTGAAGTAGAAATGAGTAGTTATCTTACCTCAAAAGGATGAAATAACTATATAAATTATGAATGTATCATGTATCATATAGAAGAAACATTTCTAGGTGTATATATATTTGAAATATGAATAAAGTTATCACACCAAGTCCTAATATGCATGATGTAGATCATGGCAATGGCTAGATAGTAACAATACAATCTCAAAAATAAATCAAGAACACACACACACACACACACACACACACACACACACACACACACACACAAGATCACTTGAAATCAAATCAAAATATAATGGTCTAAGGAGAGATCAAACAAGGGGCATTTTCTAGTGCCACAAAATTGAAGGGACATGAATTATTCAAATGTCCACAAAGCAAGAAATACATATTCAAATGTTAACATACAACAAACAATGATATATTAAAATTTCAAATAGGCAAAAAAAATATTGGGGGATGCAAATAATAGATCATATTCAAATGGTCAAATAAGAAAAATAATATCAAAGGTAAGACACTCAAATATGTGTGTAAATGAAAGTATAATCAGCCAACATAAACATATCATACTAGTCCGTAGATATATGTGTAAGTAAAAAATGTTAATTACATAGTATATCAATTATAGTGTGAAAGATATAAGCATGGATAAATACATGTGTATGTACATATATAAGCCCAAACATGATAATGTAAAGTGATCATATAATGATATAACATTTACATGTCATGATCATAGAGGTGGATGCCCCCAATATCCTAGTGACGTGAGTAGAAGGAGCATCCAACATCCAAAAGTGCATAGATCATGTATTTATGTATTCTTTAATCACATGAAAAATATGTATGACAAAATCATATATATAAAATACTAATATTCTATCTAACATGTTTTTTTGCCAACATATATGCCAAAGCGCTAATAGGATATGTAAATGTAGAAAAATGTTTATAGATTTTTTAGGGTTTTTTTGTATTTTTGGAATATTTGAAGCCTTACAACCTTAATTTGGATCCTTTGCATTATTTTAATTATGGTTGGATAAGTATAAATGGTACATGGCATGTTCCTCCTCATGTTTTACATGTGTAGTAGAATAACCAATGTTAAAATTTTGAATATAAATCAATTTGTTTTCATGAGAAAAATAAATACCTTGTTGATTCTAGTTAAATTTTTCTTCCATTTGATATAACAAAATAGTGCTAAATGTAAATTCATATGAGAGGTTTGCAGCATAACCAAAACTTGTGTTTCAATCACTTTATGACCACAAAAAATTGGTAGTGTTATGTTTTCCAAGTAGACTTTCTAACCTCCTCTTTATAAGTCTTTGAGATCAAATACAATCTATTGTAAATGTATTATATTGCAAGTATTTTTTATTTGTGTATGATTAATATCGTTATGTCAAAAATTATCACCAACCATGAATAATTTTATTGTCAAATATTGTTGGTGTGGATTCTTTTTGTGTTGTTCATCTTGGGGTTTATACATAGGATGTATACCTTGGATTGGTCCTATATTGAGTAAAATTTGTAAATCTCCCATATAAATATTAGGAACACCACACTTTTGTTCATAATGTTCATTTGGTAATTCACCTCCTTCCTTTGTGTGAGGAATAGAACTTTGGTATTTAGAAGGGGATATGTTAATCTCCTTTGGATGGGTAAGTATGAATGAAAAATATATATGCACATCCACATATAAATGGGTGAATTAATCATATTGTTTATGCAATACTTTTTCTTTTAACAGAGAAAGAAGACCTCTACTAAAAATGAATTATAACACCAAATTTGAAGATCTAATTTCTATCTCATATGATGTACTTTTAAATCAAATGGTATAATCTTGAAGGGATTCATCATCACATTATTTGAAATTGTGTAAAAGTTATAATGTAAGTTTTGGCACCTTATGAATATTGAAATCCATGAAGAATGCATCTTCTAATTGTGCAAAAGTGGTTAAGGAGCCTTTTGGTAGGATATAGAACCAATTATGAGCCTCATTGAAAAATATCATATGGAATAATTTTATCAATAGTTTGTCATTTTTTTCCCATTGACCAAAATAATGCACATAGTTAATCATGGGGTCAAATGGGTCCTTATGACTTGAAAATAAAGGTAAATCTGGTAGTTCAAAATCTTATGTATGAGGATATTCAAGTAGACATTGTGTAACAAGTTTATTGTTGAATGAGGTAACATTTGCATTAGTATTATGGAAATTCATTTGCATTTAAAGTATATAAACCTATTTTTGAATATCCACAATAGTTCTCATCATATAAATAAGATACTCCATGGGAATGGTGGGTCTTGGCATAGGTGTTATCAGTGATTATAATCCAACATCTCTCTTGAATCTCAGCATATGAGTATCACCATCCTCATGGATAAAAATTGCAAGTTATGAATCACTAAATTTAAGATACTCCAATAATGGTATTGGAACTCTAAATTGTGGTACCCTTGGTATATCATTTGAATATCTTAGTTCATTAACCTTTTGTATAGATATAGTAATTGGTATTAGAGGGATATTTTGTAAATATGCCTCTTTTTGTATGGTATAAATCTTTTACATGAATGAATATTTTGGGAGATAAAGATCCCTTGGTTTAAATACCTTGGTTGTAATATTTGGAACATTAGGAACCTTTGACACTTTAGGTTTGCAATGCTTCCCTCTTCTTGGCGCCTTAAAGCTACTTGGTAAAGATGCCATGATGTCTTGGTTCAACTTTTGAAATTTTTTAATTCCAAATTAAGGGAAAAGAGAATCATCACCCTTGATAAGGAGGACATAATTTGTAAATTTTGGAATTATAGGGGTTTGAATTAATTTATTTAAAGTAAAATCCCCCTTATAAGCAATTTGTAAATTAGACATAATTTCATTATGTATTTGTTAGAATTTTTAGTGATCATATAAAGGAACATCTTGTCAATATGTACCCACTATTATGTTAGAATGTGCATGAAGGGCATGATCAAATGATTTACCTCATTGATGACTCATGGTTTTTTTTTAAATCCCAAGCCTTGTCTAATTTTATTATTTTTAAGAAATATAGGGTGGGTTATACCTTGTTCATTTTTGCCCAATCCTTGACCTTTGTATCAATATTGTAATAAATATCGAAGGCTAAAATAATATGATAATGGTGTAGGAACTAGGTTAAAGTCTCTTTATCTTCCTTAAGATGGATCAACCCATCTCCTAAAATGGTGGTAGCATGTTCCTAATTAGTGGGATGATAGCTACCACCATTCAAATATTTGAGATTAGATGTTTTATCATTTGGAAGAATACAAGAGTAATCAATTTTTACCCCTTATTTGATAAAATTTTGGAGAGTTTCATAATCATAATCATCAAATCAATCAATGTCATCCATGATAAGAGAGATAAAGAACATAAATATTAGGACAAAGTAGATAATAAACATCATAAATGTTACACTTTTGCAAGAATGATGTTCAAATATTAGGTTCACCAAATTTTTAACCCTAAAATATAAATATGGGGAATCTAGGGTTAAAGGGGTAGAGATAGCCTAGGTAAAAAGGATGGTAGACTATCTCTAAAGTAAGCTAATTAATTATGAAACTCATATAAACATATACTAAATTTATTATGTTGAGATGTTAAAGATAGAAAGTATTGTTATGTTAGATTTTGAAATAATAATAAAAACAAGATACTTAGTTGGTTAGATGCTAATACAAATCTAGATCTAAAACATGTATAAAATGGATTGGATCTAAATTCTAGCATATTTTCTTGATTTTATATATTAGACCTCTATAATTATAAACACTTGCATCAATGTTACTACCTAATATGGACATAGGTGTCTAATAAGGAATACCTATTGAAACTAGATGTGAGCACCTAGATGTTTTTGGGTTATGTGTCACCTTTAATCTAATGCATTCATATTCTGATCATGGACTATCACTCCTTATCAAATAGAAAAACCTTATTTCTTTATATTCATATTGGTTGTGAAAAAAATGAGTTAATGGGTACAAGGTGTCTAGTTTCCCCAAATTCCCCTCTATCAATTAGTGATGCCTACATATCTAATACTCTAAAGAGGGCCTCATAGTTATATAATTATCCCCTATGTTTTGTCTTGTTTGTGAATTATGTAATGTTTAATAGGCAAGTACAATAGTGACCTAGCTTATAAATTGGTAAATATGAATCATAGAATGATCTTTCAATATTTTAGACCTATAGATGTGTTGCCTTATAACTTATATAGAAATAGGATAAAATATGGAAGCTTTGCTTACTTTAATGTTTAGTTTAATAATTCTGATAGGTTGCATTATTAGTAGGTAATAAGATTCTAGGTATTTTTTAGGGAAGGAATGAATGAGGATTGATCTTGTATTTATACCAATCCCTTTGTAGAATATCTCAGATTAAAGCACGTAGTCTGACTATAGGAATACATTTTATTTGAAAATTATATGACTTTAGGGAAATAAACACTTACATTGGAATAGGATACTTATGTTAATAAAGGCATCTAACTAGGACACAAGTATTTAGGTAGTTGGAAAATAGGTACAGGTCCATAACTTGTAGAGATAGAAGATAATGAGGTTTATAGAATTCTAGGCAAGGTAGAAGATTTGAACCATCTGAATAATATTGATAAAACTAATAGAGATAAGTAATTAGTCATATAGATATAATGTATGTAAGCCTTTTAACAATTGAAAATGTATATAATCTAAAAATACATCCATGATATGTATTTTCCAAGTGTATAAGACTAAGGTGTTATATAATTCAAAAATAATGTCTACACTTTCAAAACTTTTTTCTCTGAAACCATTATCATCTCTAGACTATTTCCCACTTATTATCCCTTATCCTTCAATGGACTCAAGGTGAACTTATATTTAACCCTAAATTGGATTGAACAATCTGCATAAGAGTGATAATCATATTTATAGCATCAAAATTGAGTGATAAACTTAAATATAAATGTACTCTAAATTTATTATGCTATAAATATGTTAAATATGGAAATTACAACTAAGTTATGCATGGAAATGAGAAAGAATTAAAATACATATCTAGTTGAATTTAGAATAGATAGAAAGCAGACTGGAAGGAGATTTTGTAATAGTTTTTTATTCTAGATCTAACATTTTTGGAACTCTAGACACTTTAAACATCAGTCTAGGATAGTCACATCAACACTATTGTTTGGGTTTAATGCAAGTTTCCTATATGAAATACCTATTAAAAAAGGATGCAACCACCTGGATACTTCTAAGTTTGATTTCACCTTCACTCTGATGCATTTATATCTAGGTCATGGACCATCACTCATGAATTTTTAAAATCCTAATTCTTCATCTTCATAGTGACCTTGGGGTAAAATGAGTTAGTGGGCACATGGTGTTGAGTTGACCCAAAGGACCCCTCTATTAGTGAGTGCTACCTAAATATCCAATACTCTGAAGAGGGCCTTAGACTGATATAGTTTTGTTTTATGTTTTGGCTTGTGGGTGAATCATGTAATATATAGAAATTACCTAAATATCCAATACTTTGAAGAGGGCCTTAAACTGATGTAGTTCTTTCTTATGTTTTGGCTTGTGGGTGAATCATGCAATATATGGAAATTAATTACAACAGTGACCTAGCTTGTAACTTGGAAAATATATCCCTTAGATTGGTCCTTAATTACTTCATGCATGTATATGTCTTATTCTTATGAGTGATATGAGAATAGGATAAAATAGGAAAGTTTTACTTTATTGAGTGTTTGATTGAATGTTTTTAATAGATTGCCTTGGTTTGTACTAGGTGAGAAATGAATGAGGGTTGATCATGTATTTATATTACTCCCTTTGGATAAGTAACTCACATTGAAATACTTAGACTGATCATTAGATATGTTTCATTTTTAAATTAGATGAATTTAGGACATTGGACACTTATATCAGGTCAAGTTACTAACGTCAATGTTAATGTCTATAATAGACTTTATTGTCCAGGGAGTAGGAAAGTAGGTACATGTTTAAAACCTATAGAGATGGAAGATAAGTACATTTTTGGCAAGATATAATTCCTAGGTCATCAACATAAGACTAGTCATACTAAGATATATAAGCTAAGGGGCACAAGATAGAGCAGATGTGAGACTTGCAAAAGCATAAAAAGGTCTAGAATTGAGAGGAAAAACCAAAATTTCAGTTTGTTAAATATACAAGATTAAGGAGATATATAATCCATAAATATCATCTAAATTTTTTTCCCTTTTAATAAATTAATAAAATTTCTAGTTTAAAGGAAAGGAATGTGTACCTTGGTGTGTATAACACACCATATCTTTATATGCACCCAACTTAAATGTTTTGTCAGTGACTGACTTGTGACCAAGAGCATATTATAGTATATAATTAGTGTATATAATCTAGGATTGAAAATACTTTAAATATATTGAAATTGAAAGATAAATGTTTAGGAGTATACTTGTATGTCGATGTAATCACCTTGCTTATTAGCAAGTTGATTTGAAAAAGATGTATCATTATAAGAATCTAAAATTGAGACTAGGAATATATAGATAAATATTGAAAGTGCACATATCCAAGGATATATATATATATATATATATATATTAAGGCCCATGTCCCAAATCTTAGATCAAAAGTGAGTTTTCACTAGCAGCTGAGATTATCTGAACTATGAAACCTAATGATACTTATAACTTGGTGAGTGTGAGTAAACCAAGTCATCTACACTATCAAATAGGTGAATATATATGGTACAATCAATTCCAACCTATAAACTTAGAAAGATTGAGTGATTTTATCACCTCAACCATACTAAAAGGTTAACCAACTACTATAGTAGATTGGCTTAATATAATTCATAAAATTATAACTAGTGGGTGGTGATAGTTCCTGAGAATGTTCTAAAATCTAAAAATAATTTGGATTTTGAAATATTAGGCATACATTGCATAATATGTGCACCTTAGATATGTCTCATGTTGAAACTATGTATGATAATGGTACCAATGTATATAATTATACCATAATTATGAATATGAATCATATAATTATGTGCTTTGGCCAATTCAAAAACTGTGTAAGTGTGGAGAACATGCTTCCACAACATGCCTCCACTATATATGGAGAAATATAAAAATTGATAGAAGTACCAATGCAAAGAACATGTTTTCAAAACATACTCCCATAATAATTTAGAGATGTTGAATACTAAATAAGTGTGGAAAACATGATTTCAAATATTTCCCCCACTAAATCTGAAAATTATGAATGTGTGAAACTTGTGGCCATATGGCATGGCCCCATTAAATCTAAAATATGATGTAAGTACCATATATCAAATGAGTGTGGATAATATGCTTCTAAATCATGCCCTCACTAAATCTAAAAATTGTTCCAAGTGTGGAGAACATACCTCTATGACATACCCCTATTATATTCCCCCCTTCGAGGTGAGGGAAAGATAGGAACTGATAGTTATCTCACCTCAAAATGATAATATAATTGTATAATTTGTGAATGTAACCATGTAACATATAGAAAAAAAATATGTCTGGGTAGATATAACATTGAAGCGCATAGAACTAATGTAATCACATGAATGCCTAAGATACATGATAAAGATTATGGAAATGTATAGATAGTAATAGTACAAGATCAAAAAGAAAATAATAATACACATAAGATAACTCAAAATCAAGTTAAAAGACAATGGTCCAAGGAGACTGCAAACAAGGAGCATGTTCAAATGTCGTACAATTGAAGGGACATGACTAGGTCAAATGTCCACAAAAGCAAGGATAATAATTTAAATATCCATACAAAAAAAAGACATGCAAATATTAATAAAATCATACGTAGGCATGGGAATTGAAATCAAATGAGCATATTCAAATGCTTGAATAAATAAGACAAGACACTCAAAGAAGTACATAAAATAAATCATAAGTAACCAATATAAACATGTCATAGAATCTTACGGATCTCATGTGTTAGAAAAAATGTCCAGTGTATAGTATATCAAGTAGTCTATGTAAGATATAATCATGGATAAAGGCATGTGTAAGTACATATGTAAGCTCAAACATGATAATGAAATGTGATCATCAAACCATATAACCTATGTGTATCAAGATCAAAGAATTGGATGCCCCCAATGTTTTCATGAAATGAGGAGAAGAAAATTCAACATCTGAGATAGGAATAGATCATATATTTGTGTATGATTTTATCACACTCTATTGATGATCAAAATTGTCATGTCAAAAGAATCAACCCTTTCACCTATCATGAAGGTTAAGATGGGAACGTACTAGTCTAATAGTTATGGTCTAAAAGGTCACGAAATATCTTAAAGATATGCAATGGATTTTTTATATGTTCTTAAAAATAACAAGTGTGTCAAATATCAAATAATAATCCATTATAATTTTAGAAACCAAATATCTCTTTGAATCAAGTGAAGGAAATAGATTATAATAATATAATCTAACTTATCCGAAAGAGAAAACCTATATATTATATAATATATGGAAGGATATATTTTTGTTCCTTATAATATGTTTGACTTATCAAATTATCTATAATCTTCAAATATTCATGTTGTGCTCAAAATAGATCAAAGAAAAAGAAACAAAAAGAGCTAAAAAATAAGTAAAAAAACTAACAATAAAGACCAAAGAAAGAAAAAGAAATAGCCAATAACATAACTAATCAAGTGCCTCTATTTAAATAAACTAAACTAAAAATAAAAATAATTAAAAGGGAGAAAATAGAACAACTACCAACAAAAAAAAATAATAAAATTAATCTATTACTTAAACTAGTCTAAAACTAAAATGAATTAAATCTAAGAAAGAAATAAAATACAATAATTAAAACTAAATAAGAAAATAAAACTATTTAACTTAAACCTAAACTATTATGAGAGATAAGATTATGATATCAAATAAACAACTTAGAATTAAAGAAATCACAAACAATCTAACAACTATAAGATAAAAAATAAACAATAAATAATCAAATAAGTAAAAACTAAAATCTAAACAAAGTAAACAGAAAGTAAAAGAACAAACTAATCTAATCTAAGAGATGAAATAGAATTAAAATGAAAACATGAATTAAAAATTAACTTAAATGAAATATAAAAAAAATGTGAGTCTTTTACAAGAGTCATCTTAACAAAGATAAAGATATTTTATTTAGAAATAATATTTTAGTACAAAAATCTTTTAAGTAATAATTTATATAATCTAAATGGATCAACAACAGATCGTACACAATGATGTGATCATTATTATTTGGGCCAAGTAGTTTGGATTATAATTATATGAATTTGAATATACAATCATCATAAGATATTAATCGTAATAGCCTTTAGATAAATGATTTATAAACTAAAAAATAAATCTGGATATACCTGCACTAATTAAGCATTTTACTTAACCTTTAGACAATGTGTTATTGGTCTTTCTACAAAAGTTATACTATCTTAGAGATGTTGCACGAAAAATAGTATGATGATGAACTTTGAAGCAATTCAAAGTCTTCAAGAATACCTATGTAAGGTTCCTCCATTTGTATGTCACTTTGATCTCCATTTAGAATAATCTCTTCAAGAGATAGTTGAATAATAAGTTATAACTAACTTTAGTTAGTTATTAGTTAAGTTTGGTTCAAATTTTTAAATAAGTCAATTAATTCATAACTTAACTTTATAATAAGACTTATATAAGTCTTAAAAGATTAAAATGAAACAATAATAGACTGACTAAAGACAAACTCTAAATGGATGGGACCCTTAGCTATTACTACCACTTAAATAAATAAATTATGTTAAACATTTAATATGAAATAAGAAATTTAAATAAAACTAACAATAAATCAATATTCATTAATCCATTTAATTTTAATAATATATGTTCGACCCAAAATATCAACTTCTATCAAATATCAAAAACAAATATGTAGCATCAGGGTATTGTAGTATGATAAAGCATGTAAAAGAAACTAACAACAAAATAACTTATCTAGTCATCCAAATCTTATCAAAATACTAAAGTATTATAAAGTATCAAAAAACATCAAAATCCACCACATAATTTAGCATGCCATCCATTCATATTTTATGTCAAAAAGTATTTTGAACAATAAATATCCTTTATCTGTCACATATTCAGTATAATTCATTGTTATTACTAAAAACTTTACCAATTTAGTGTCTCCTTATTTATCTTCATCGTCTACCTCTAATTTCAACTTCTTAACCATCCTAGTGATCATAGGAGATTCTAAAAGAATTAATCATTGCCTCATACTTTTTGAAGGAGTTGTCCTTTCCTATTCAATATATGTGAAGGAAAATTGACAAGTCTTAACCTTTAATAACCTATAGCAGCATTGTCAATTTCAGGGGAAGGGTTCTTAGTATTTAATGGGATGAGGGCTCAAGAATGTAATTTTGCAATCAACTATAAATCATTTCGAGCTAAAGGTTTTTAATGTTGAGGAGAATGGTGAAGAATGGGATTCTGATCATATTGTAAATCAGTATGCATGTGTTAGGAAGAACTACTTAGAGTTCCTCATCATTGATAAAGATCTCTCCAAGAAGGTCCTCTCCAACCTCAATTACCTCAGTTTGTAGGCTTGAAAGGTAGAGCATTCAAAACATTCTAAAAGGTGGGGTTTGAGGCATCAAAACTAATTAACATGTGTGTCCCATGATTTAAGTTCTAGGAATAACCCTACCAGTCCTCCTACCCCTAAAATTTTGGCCTATAAAAACAAATATTTATGGAGGTGTATCCTTTCTTTACCTTTCCTAGTTACACCCCCAATTATCATCATGTGAGTTATTAGAATGAGGTGGAGACTAGTATGACATTTTACTAAACAACTAAGCCCTGATTATTATTTGTATTGAAAACTATCATCTGTTATATGTTAAACCTAATAAATATCCATATATAATTCTAAGAAAGAATTCTTGTACAAATTTTAATAAAATAAATTAAAATTTAAATAAACAACTTATATCAACATTGATGTTGTTCAAATAAACTTGTCACATTTCAAAAGTTATCAAAACTAGAATAAATTCACATGATTCTATCATGTTATCTCAAAACTTTGACTGTATTTCTATAGTACTTAACCAAATCATCATCAAAAACTTAACATATTTCAAATATAAACCTATTTATTATGTTTTAAAAACCCAAATTATTATAACAACCACAAAGAATATTATCTATTCAACATAATATCACTTCCTAATGTAATCAATAATATTGTAGACACCAAAAATCTGCACACTTGTGATTTAAAATATCAAAAACACCCTTCAACCCCCTTGGGGCCAATTCACCCTTTGATAATTAAATGGACCAATCTTAGTTAGTTTAATTAAACTAACTTAAACCTATCCTTCATATTTTTGGCCTTCAACCTCGACCAGTGATGGTTAAGATGACTGATGACAATCACCTTGACCACCAATGATCAGGGTGCACCTCTTAACCAAATCATACAAGCTTTCACTGACCTATTCTAAATATAACTCATCTAATCCCTATTATGAGCCTTTATGTGGATGTGATATATTTAGATGGCCTAGTTACACCTTCACTTCAACCTCTTGTTTATGCCTATAAGAGAGAGAGGCCTGGGAGGTCAAATGCATCTGTAATAGTTATCAAGAGCTCAAGGATTCAAGAGTTTTCTTTTGTAGGTCAATCAACATCATCAACATTATCAAGCATCATTGTCAATTTTATTGAGAGTTGACTTTCCATCACCTCTCAACCAGGTTCTTAAGTACCATTACTCTATTGAAATCAATCTAAATTCCACCAACAGGCTAAGTGCTTCAACCACTCACCCAATTGACTTTTAGTAAGATGAGTACTTGTTTTTTAATATTAATTTACTTTATTTTTATTTTGCAATCAGTCCAACCCTTACCCATCACTCAAAATCCATCTTTTAAATCTTGTTATTCAATAATTAACAACCCAGAACTGACATAGTAACCATCGATGGTCTAGCCAACTGCTGACAGTTAGCTTGATCACTGACAGTCACCTTAACCACTGATGGTCACCCTAACCACCAATGATCACCTTAACCACTGATGGTCACTATGGTAGTGAAAACCAGTAAGTTATTTTCACCCATTTACCCTCAACCAAAACTAATTCTCTATGTTTTTTATCACTCATAGACCTCTTTTAGATTTTTTGAAGCATACCCAAACCCCTTAGCACTAGTATTAATTATTCTATCACTAATTTGATCATTTTTAGTCTATTTTTTGAGCAAGCATTCTTGTGTTCAATTTTATTACCTTTTGATTATTGATACAAGTATCTTCTTTCCAATTTTATGAACTTAATTGTTTAAAACATGTGGATTGATAGCCCCTAAAGAACCTTTCATTTATGATATCTAGCTATCACTAGGTAGTCCACCCAACTATCTATCTAACAAACAAGTTTGCTTCAGTGCTTTCTTATCTATAGGTATTCCTACCAAGCCAAAGAGGAACTCTTCACAATCTCTTGATTCAACATATGCACAAACAAATAGATTTTTCAACCATACCCTTATCAAATTTATTTTCTCTCTTCCCTATAAATTAAGTGAAAATTTACATGAAACATTCCAACACACCTAGTGGGACCTAAAGTCTTTACTCACATTTTTATTTGCATTTGTATGCTCTTCTCTCTATCTCTACTCATAATTAAAACTAAAATTTCTTTTGGGCTTAAAATCAACTACATCCATTAGTTGATTTTAACATTAGTTCACTTTGGATTAAAGCACAGTAATCTTATTGTAACACCACTTTTATTGCACACATTAGCCAAACCAATTTCATCAATCAAACATCAAAATAATTTGAGACAAGGCCCGACTAGGATTTCATCACCTAGCGAACACCTTACCCTTTCTCTATAATCCTACTTGGAGGTCATTAGCAAGGGGAGAACCAACTTAGCTCTCTGGTTGAAATAAACTCCAGATATTAATATATATTGGCTAAGCACCTGACACTCTTACCACTATGGGGCCATGAAGTGAGGGGGTAGGCCCCAATACCAAGCCATGTATTGATTCTAATACAGATTCTTTTGAGCATTTAAACAACATAAAACCAACCATAGACTACTTCTATAGTACTTTATCTACAAGCCAACTTCTATCACACATTCTTATAAACTAAGTATAGGCCAAAAGTGAGATTAAAACAAACCTCTAGGCTTAACATACTTTATAGTGTGTGTCTTGATTTCCTTGATCTATTTCTTTTATTTTTCCTATTTGAGTGGTGAGGTTATTCTTGTTTTCTCTCCCCCTTTTCTTGCATGGTTCTCACTCACCAACAGCAAAGAGACCTATTAGAGCAAAAAGCATCACTTAAATCAACCTCATCTACCTCCTCATCTATGGAGTACATCTCTGAAGTAGAAGACTTACCTCATCCATTGGTAAGCCCTACTTTTCTTTGGATATTTTCCCAAGGAGACATGGAATTTACAGCCTTTTTATAAAATAATCTAGTTGCCCTTCAGCACTACCTTAGCACCTCCCCTCACCATGCCCTAGTTATAACTCCACCTCAAGATCCTCCTTATGGCATTCCATCCCACCTTATGAGGGGTGTCCTTATTATCTTAGTCACCACCCAACCTTCAACTACCTAATCATATTAATTTACTAATGCCTTTGATACCATAGCCAAAAACTAACCTATCCAACCAACCGCTACCCTTACACCTTCCACCCTTACCAATGACTCCTCAACCTTAGGAACAACCTAACCATTAACCCATCATGCACCACTTATTGTTGGATCACCTACCACTAACACTACCAAACCTCCCTCTATCAACCCCAACCCATTGGTCAATACCTATTTTCTAAGATTAGTAGTATTTATCCCTTCTACTTCACCACCTATTAGCATGAAGGTCACTACCTCTCCTTTTGTTACCAACCCAACTACCATTCATGTCCAATTCATATAAATCCCTCAATAGATACCCATTGCACCAAATCTAGGATACATCCCTAACCCACAATGGTATATACCCACTACTCTATCACTATCATCCACCTATCCTTACATAGCACCTACCCAACCTCTAGCATCCACATTCTAAAATGTGACAGGCTCTCAACTACTAAACAATTACCAATATGTTACCCAATCTCAACCATAATATCCACCTTACACTCCTTTAGGTGCACCACCTCAAATCGACCTAGTGAAGATACTCATGGACAAGATAACACACCTCAATTCATTCATTTTAGGGGCTCATAACATCCTATCCTATGATCATATTTATAACAAACCTATAATCCTTTTGTCCCCATTAGACCATACCCTCCTTAATAGGATATTTAAAAATTTACCAAATTTTAGAGAAAGGAAGACCCCCAACAACACCTTAAGTATTTCAGGCATGCATGTTACATGATTTCTTTCAATGATTCCCTTCTCTTCCAAACCTTCCCCATGTCATTATCTAGCTTGGCACTTGACTGGTATAGTGCCATTACCAGGCATTCAATATTTTCTTTCACCCAACTAGCTCAAGTCTTCTTAGATCACTTTTACATTGACATTTCCAAGAAGGTCTCTATCATCGGCCTCTATTCTATTAATAAATTCAATGATGAATCTATTACTAATTTCATCATTCATTGGAGAAGCTTGATTAATCATCTTTCATTTTCCTTGCCTCAACCTAAACTTATAGAATTTTTTGCTCAATTTGGCACTAAACATGTATCTTCTACATTTCGTGTCCAAAACTTCAAAACTTTTGATGAAGCTTTTACCATAGCACATAAGCTAGAAAATCGAGCCATAAATGAGGGTAGATTGAAGTTACAAAATAAAAAATCTGCCTTCAAGACCAATGAAATCTCTTCCTCCAAACCAAGCAACCAAGCCAATAGCAAAACCAAGATCAAGGGAACTATGATTTTAGTTGTCCTTAAAATTGCCCCTTCACCCAATGTCAATCAGTAAAATTCTCCCACTACCTTCAACTAAAAAACAAGGAACCCAAATCGAAGAAACAAAAAATAGTTCACTCCACTTGGAGAATCTTATGCCTTGATTCTAGATAAAATACTAAAACTTAACCTCATATAGCTTCCCCCATTAAACCTCCTTAGTAGTTTGATTCTTCTCATCTAGCACCTACTTGGTATAATGAGAATTACCTTTGCACTTTTCATCGAGTAATTAGACATGACATCATTCAATGTAATACTTTCAAGAATGTTGTTCAAAGCCTTATCGATAAGGGGGAACTCATGTTGGATAATCCCAATGCCCCTCAAAATCAAGCTCTTAACATCTTTAGGAAGCCTTTTCCCAAACATGCCCTACTAAAATTAAGGACACATAGGCTAAATATTCTCATGATGCCCACATGATCAATATGGTTCTTGATACACTTATCCTAGAAGACTCGAGCATCCAATCTACCTACTCTTCCCTCATCACATCTACTGAGATGGTGGAGTCACCTTCCCCTCCTTTATAGACCCAAACCAAGGAGGTTCATTTTTCCTTGGTTACACTCATAGAGGCTTTAGAATCACCAAGCACCCCTTCAAATAACCTATCCAAACAAACAACCATTCCTAATCAACCATCTCCCCTAATTATGGAATAAACCACAACTATGGACATTGTGCCTAAGGGATCAACTTTTTCATAAGCACCCCTCACATAATAACCACCTAAACCAAACTTATATCCCTTGATTAAGGAAATAGATGAGGCTACCAATCCTCCTCCTCAACCCATAGGTGTATCCTTGACACCCACTACCTAGGAAGCCAGACTATTATATAGACATTTTTCTAAACTTGTTCAAAACTTAGTTATGGTCACAAAACTAGACATGGATTAACCCAATTTATGGCAACAATTAGGGCTCCTTTACATCAATAAACCCAAACCTACTGACATACCTTTAATAAACCAATCTATCATTTTTCCACCACCTCTTAAATTGATCAGAACTTCTACCAACCCCTTACCTTCTTAGTCAACCAGAATAGCCACATCTCAAATGACCACACCACCAACCAAACATTTCAAAACTCTTGGTGCCTTCCCTACATGAAATTTGGTTCACCCATCCTTGAAAGTGAAATTAACCATGTCCAATCATATGCCCAAACCTTAACCCAAATCAGCCAAGAAGGTAAAACCACTAAAAATCCACATGGCTAGGATTATACCTCCCTCTACCTTGCCTTCTATCTTGGAGCCTCATCCCTCAACCTTGCTTAAAAATCAATCTCCTTTTAACATATGTCATCCACCACCATTGGTTACACTAGCCCACTTATTATTTGATGCATTAGTCTTTCCTAAATTACTAATAGCCAGACTATCAACCTCGAACACCCCAACCACTAGTATACCCAAACCAAAATGCTTAACCAAAAACACCACCTTACTTAAACCCTCTCTCACTAAACCCATTACTACCAACATGCCAACCTCACCAACTAAAACCATAACCTCTAGACCTTTCCCACCTCTAGTGTAATTATATACAACTATTTTCCAAAGGTTATTACATGCCTCATACCTCTTTTTACCTCCTATCAGACCTTTCGATCCTCTTGGTTTAAAATTGGCTTGGTCTAATGACCATCAAATATGTTCTTATCATAGGACACCTAGGCATGACATGGATAATTTCAAAGCTCTCCAAGATATTATCCATTAGCTCTATGATGAAGATGATCTTTTATTAGATGATCTCCTCTTAACCCCTCTACTAGTTTACCTGGTAGCCATTTTCCAAAGCTAACCTGATTCTCTACTCTCACCATAAAGTAAACTAGCACTTACCCAACCTCATACCCTATCCTTCCCTTCTATCCATACCATTAATGTGGTCACATAATTATAATAAAAGAATAAAATGAAGGCCAAATTATCCATTCCATAGACATACCCACCTTCTCATCCTAATCCACACCATATCCTAATCTCTTCATCTTTAGCTAATCCAAAAGTTACCATCTTAGGCACCTCTAAAGTTAACCCCTTTGAATCCATCAAGAGGGTCATTCTTAAGCAACTCCACTAGACTTTAGCTATAATGAGCCTCTATGAGCTCATTTCCACCTCACCCCACTATTTTTAGGCCATGATAGAGGCTATGTAAGTTATTGAGGTTGGATTAAGTGACTCCCAACCTATAGAGGCCTTCGTAGGTGTTCTCCAACTCTCTACCCTTATTACCTTAAAGGACTCAGAGATACATTCTATCCACCTTAAGGACCTAGATCCCCCTCTTTTCATTACTTCCCACATCAACCAAACCTACATCAAATGGGTTATGATCGATGGGGGAGCCAGTATCAACATCATCTCTTCCCATTCCTATGACCAACTCAAATTACCAAACAATGTCATGTTCCAAACTTTAGCTATCTTTTTATCCTTTAATTACACCATGACCACTACCTTGGGAACTATTTTCCTCCACATTTAGCTCAGACTACACATGCTCCTTAAACTCTTCTACATGGTTAAAGGTGAATTCTAGTATAATATTCTATTAAGGAGACCTTATATCCATACTATGGGTTGTGTACCTTCTACCCTTCATCATTATGTCAAATTTTAGCATGAGGGTTAGGTTATTACTATAAAAACTAATCTAAATGCTTTTGTAACATGAAGCATGACCTATCGACCTAATGACATCCTTGTACCCTTGACAAAATCACCCCAAGCATCCATCACCAAGCATTTAACCATGAAAGATGAATCCATTACTTCTCCTTCCATAGAGGCATCTACTAGTTCATTATTCCCATAGACTAGATATCCACGATTGATCCCTTAGAATCTACCTTCCACCACATTACCCTTAGGTAATATTGACTCCTTACCCTTGATACTTTCCTTACTCCCCAAGAGTATGGAAAATTCAACCAGTAACTAGGTTATGACCTCAACATTGGGGTCATTACTCCTTTAAGAGCTCCAAGCTACCATACCCACTTTATCTATGGGGGAATTGACAAGCTACTTGATGTTGTTTCCACCCCCTCTTCACCACAACCATTCATGTCTACATTCTCTTAATTAGACAACTCAGACTTTGCTAAAATATACCTCCATAGGTGTGCTTGGAAAGGGTTTGGCTTAGGATTATACAAGCATGGCCCACACACATTGATCTCTATTAAGACCCAAAAGCCTCATGAGTAACATGGACTTGGCTTCATCCTACCTAATAAGAAGAAATCCACACAACCTACCACTACTATTATCGAGCAAGGGACCCCTTTCTCACCAACATCCCTTCCACTTGAGTGTGAATATGAAGACATTATCCCACCTAACCTTTTTTTATCAACATGATTACCTTTGCCCCCCTAACTTATTAAAAGGAAGGGGCACCAATATCCATCCCTTTAGCCCATCCTAAACTGGTGGGAGAAGACTCTCCTACCATTAACACTATCTAGTGCTAAGATGATGATTCTATTCTCACCTACCTTAGTGCACTTGATTCCTCCATCCATAAATCCTTGCCTCCCAAAACCTTAACCATTCTAAATTAATCCATTATGGATATTGACATAATCACTTTGGGTAACCCTCATATTGTAAAACTTTGCCAATCTCTCACCCTTGAGGAACTTTAGGACTTCTTACCTTCCTTTAGGACCATAGCATTGCATTTGCCTAGTCATATTCCAATATGCCTGGTATTGAACTAGCCATTACCACCCATAACATTGTAACCAATCATGATGTTAAACCTATCAAATAAAAACTTTGACAAATGCATCCCTACATAGCCCTTCTTATCAAAGAAGAGCTTCAATGCCTCCTCTCTATCAACTTTATTCAACCAATTGATTATCCCTATTGGGTTTCAAATATAGTGCCTATAGATAAAGCCATAGGGGGACTACATTTCTATGTGGACTTTTATGACCCTAACCTCACCTACCCAAAGGATGACTTTCCCCTACCTAGCATTGACCTACTTATTGATCTTATAGTAGGCCATGAGATGTTGTCTATCATAAATGAATTCTTGGGTTATAATCAAATTTTGATTGCCCATAAATATCAACACAAAACTATCTTTATCACCCCATGGGGGACTTTCTATTATAGATTCATGCCCTTCAATCTTAAAAACATTGGTGCAACCTACCAATGTGTTATGACCTATATCTTATATGACCTTATCTGCATAATTATTGAGGACTATGTGGATGACCTCCTTGTGAAATTCAAACTTTGCAAGGATTACTTAGTCATTCTCAATATTATCTTTGATAGACTTATCCATTACCATGTCCACCCCAATCCCAATAAATGTATTTTTGGTGTCTTTTCAGTAAAAATCCTTGGTTTCATCATTTCCCTTCAAGGAATCAAGGTTGATCCAGCTAAAATCAAAGCCATCCTTGAGATGATACCTCCCACCAATTTTAAGCAACTCCATAACTTGTAAGGGAAGATCCAATCCATTTTCCACTTTATTTCTCATCTCTTTGATCGGTGATAACCTTTCCATCACCTCTTGAAAAAAGACATATCTTTCAAGTATAAAATTGATTATCAAAAGGCCTTTGATTGACTCAAAGAGTACCTTCTATCCCCACCTATCCTCACACCCCCTAAGGATGACCAACCTTTCTACCTTTATATATTTGCCACTGATAATTCCTTAGGGGCAATGCTTGCCCATCATGATGAACAACACAAAGATCAAGCCATCTATTACATAAGTCACACCCTTGAAGACTATGAAACTCATTATACTCACATTGAGAGACTATGTTGGCCTTATTCTTCATGGCCACCAAACATTGCCACTACCTTCTTAACCACAAAATTTTTGTCATAACCAATAATAACCTACTCAAGTATATGCACTCCAAGCCATACCAAAACTAGCATATGGCCAAGTGGCTCATGATTTTATCTAAGTTTGACCTTGAGTTCCTATAGCAAAAATTAATTAAGGAGCAAGTCATCATTGACCAGTTTGCTGATGTACCCCTACCGAGAAACCAACCTCCTCTTGAATTTTTGAATGAGTCTAACATAACCTTGTCTCAAGAAAATTTCACCTATCAGGTCACCATGTTATTTAATGGATTGAAGTGTCAACATGGTTGGGGATCTAGTATCATCCTTATCCCCCTTTTTAGTGATCCACTTCCTTTATATTTTAAACTTGAATTTGAATGTACCAACAATGTGACTGAATATGAAGCCCTAGTAATAAGTCTCCAAGCCATGTTAGCCTTGGGAGTTAGAACATTCAACATCTTTGATGACTCTCAACTTGTGGCCAATCAATTCAATGACATTTACAAGTGTAAGAATGATATTTTTAAACTATATAGACAGTTAGTCATAGAACTCTTGACATCATTTAAATATTATCACATTTAAACCACCCCATGATCTACCAACAAGTTTGTTAACATTGTGGCTTATCTTGCTTCCCAAATCCCATTAGTACCATCAAACTCTAAGCTATCATTCATTTTCCATCACCTCACTGAACCCTCCTACATCAAGTTAGACACTCCAACCATTGTTAGTATGGAGGAGATCCAGCGTAACCTTTGTTATCAATGCACTTTTGACAACATAAACCTTGCAATAATTTCATCTAGCCTCCCTAAGAATGCCCATCAAGAATTTATTTAGAGTACCTCCTATTAAACCATTATGGGAGGTATCCTCTATAAACATGGTTTTGATGGCCTCCTATTCCATTGCCTCCATGGTCTACAAGCCTCTCACGTTATCAAAGAGATGCATGATGGTATTTATGGGGGTCACTTTATTGGACTCATTGCGGCTAAGCACATCCTCCACCTAGGTTATTATTGGCCTACCCTTAACCAATATTATTTTGATTATGTGAAAAAGTGTGTCAAGTGTTAACAACATGCTAATTTACATCACGCACCTAACAATAGTCTTCACATTTCCCTAGACTTATGGCCTTTTTCATAATAGGGTCTTAACCTTATTGGTGAAATCAACCCCCACTCTTCATTATGACATCACTCTATCATCACCACGATCGAATATTTCACCAAATGGGTGGAGGCTATTCCTTTTATCTTGACTAAAGCTGAAAATATTATCAAATTTATCACCCATCACATCATCTACCATTTTAGTGTTCCCCATAAGATCATCATCGATAATAATAAATCCTTTAAAAAAAACAAGTTTAAGGCCTTTGTGATCTATTTGGTATAAAACTTAGCTTTTCATCACCCTATCATCCATAATCAAATGGACAAGTAGAGGCCTCTAACAAAACCCTTAATAACATGCTTACCAAAATGGTTAATGCCTTAGGTTGAGATTGGCACTTACACATCCCTTTCACCTTATGGGCATATCATACTAGTATCCAAACCCCTATGGGTGCTACCCCTTTCATCTAGTGTTTGGATTTGAGGTTGTATTGCCTATTGAAGTCCAAATACCTTCTCTTTGCATATCTTTACATGATCTTATTTTGAAATATGATTATCACCAAGAACATTTAGTTTGACTCAATCCACATGATGAGCATTATTTGGCCACTGTTTCCCATCTTCGTGACTATAAAAAATTAATCAAGCATGCATATAACAAACACTTAAAAGTGTGAGAATTCAATATCGGAGACCTTGTTCTCAAAAAAAATCAATATCTAATTAATATGAAGAAAATTAAAAGGGGAAAATTTGCTTTTAATTAGTTTAGACCGTACATCATCACCCATAAGTATGGATCAAGAGCTTATTATTTGTCCTCTCTCAAAGGCAAACAAGAACTTGAGCCTCTCAAAACTTCACATCTACATCCTTTCTATTGTTAAATAGGGGTCACAATCATCATTGGTTTAACTTAAGCTCATCCCCTGCAACCACATTCATTTCCCTCTTTTTAGGGTAAATTGACTATAGTTGAATCATGTGATTATCCATCATAGTCATAAACTAATTTTGAACTATGGGTACCATGGCTCTACCCAAGGCATGATTCTCATGGTACTTTATATCCCTCTTCAAGATAGATTCCCATAGTCGTTATCACCTAAACCTTTTTTCACCTACTAAACCTTCTTGTGCCTTTAGTTTTACCTTCATAAAGGTAACCCCTTGAGCATGTATAAGTAAGTCTATGTCAAGAAAAATCAAATAAAATCAAAAGAAATATCAAATTCAAAACCAAATCATGGGTCATTTTAGCATTCCCAGACTGCTCCCTTAAAAGGTAGCTATTAAAACCTTATTTAAAATTTTAAAACATAAGGTGGACTACTCCATTGAAGGATAGTTATCAAAAGCATCTAAACTAAGTACATAAACTTATACCACTCCCTTGAAGGATGGTTGAGTAGAGCACTTGTCAAATCTAGCAATTTCTTGGAAGCTTCCCAAATCGATCAGTTTCCCCAACCCTAAATCAAAATAAAAAATGAGAAAAAACCCCAAGAAAAATCAAAATAAGTAAAAAACCCTGAGCAAAAACAATTAAAAGCACTATAATCAGCACTCCTAAAATTAATAGTCTTAGTAAGTTGTAATTGACTCTCCTAAGTAGACTTCCCAAATTGATTAGTCTACACTTTATATATGAGAATAGACTTGCTTATACTATCCTCTTAGAAGCCTATATAAGAGGCATGTTACTCTCACAAAAGGTTATAGTTTCACCCATCCTCCCTCCATATATCATATGCATGGGACTACAAACTTACTTGACACAATTTGATCGAGATACCTCTTTGTCAACCTATGCATGCTACTATGAAGCATTTGAAAGGCTTATTTTCATTAAGTCAATCCAACTTTAGGTTTTATTTTTGTCCTTACTAATGAAAAGGCATCATGTTTATCTTCTTATATTTTATTAGTTCATATAGATGTACCTCTCATGATTTCTCTCACCATCCTAAACATTTAGTTTGTTATCTAATTACTTTATGTATTCTCATTAGATCTTCAACCATACTCATATTTTATCTCCATGATCATAAACAAAAAATATCAAATCCAAAGCATAACATTATGAATCATATCCATGAACCACATTATCTATCTATCTATGATCAAAACACCATGACATTGCATCATATTATAGTATATCATGATCATTACCCTATCCATCTACTATCAAAACATCATGTGAACATATATTATATCATAAACCATCCTAATTATGCCATTAATCATCCTAATCATAAAAAAAATCAATGAGCAAAACATCATAAACCATATCATATACCAATCTATTTATTTACCATAACATTACCACAATTCATCTTATAACATCAACTCACAAAAAACATGTCAACATAACCATAAACAAAGCCATTACTATTACATTATCATATGACATATATCCATCAATAACACATCCCATCATATCCATGAATAAAATCAAAACATCATAACTATCTTTCTAGCATCACATGCCTAGGATACTGAGTCAACATCTCATAAATCATATGCAAAAAACCATATACCATCAACCATAAGCATAAACATGAATAAACACACATCATATATAACATCATAAACCATGTATCATCATCATATATATCATGTCATCATAAATACATATAATAATGTGTAAACTCTCTCTCAAAACATGTACATCTCGCTGCATCAACATATAGGCTAATATCAAAATAATGTATACCTATCTATACCAACATATTATCACATATGTAAATCATTCCCCTAGAACACCTACACCATTACCACCTGCCCCTATACTCCCATATAGTGGTGGCCCCCTTGGTATCCCTACCTAGCCCACTATGGAGGCCCACTATCCCAGGGTAGATATAGATGGCCCATCAACCAAACTAGCTCCATACTCCTCATATCTTATCACCTATGGAAGTTGATCCAACACCATTTCGTCATAATACCTGAGCTCCTCAATGGTGGCTAAGTATAAAAGCCTTGGAACTATGTTAGGTATTCCTATATCTACTTGTGTTGGTCCCCCTCCTACTACTACCCTTTATCTAAGAACATGTCTCTCCTATGTAACAAACCCAAGGGATGCCTTTCTTGATCTCACTCTATTGTGATGGTCACCACATGACCCTATAGCACAATAATCCAACCCTATAGTGTGGCCACCTATCCTTTTAGTACCTATACTTATGCTTATGTTACCATAAGTGCCATCACCTAGCCATCACCCTGAACTTATGCCCCTACTAGGTTTACATCCATGGCCCATCAACCCCCATCACTCCATCTAAATTTAGCTACCATATACTTGCCTTGAAACTAGGACACGTATCCATCATCAACCCCTATATCATCAATAGGGGCTCTAAATGGTAGCTTCTTATAATCATGAACCATATCCTGTGTCTGTGGCTCGAGTAACATAAACTCAACCTCCTCCCTCTGATACCTTAAAAATTCAAGAAAGATACTTTATGCCAAACCAAAATACATCTACACATGATAAAAATGGATGAACTCATACTTTCCCTCTCATCTCCCATATATCCACCACCAATTTTGAAGCCCTACAATGTGATACTTGAGTCCTGCCCACTGAGGCCAATCAATGTACAGCTGTTATATCACATCCCCAACTACCAAGCCCTCCAATTCATCTTAGAACCACTTGGTATATTTAGTTCCCATATCATGGCACCACATCTCCTCTAGTGTAGGAATCCCACTCTATAATCAGTCAATAGATAACCCTTTATCGACAACCCCAAGGGACTCAACACCCAAATATGCTCAAATGCCCAGTAGTGGTGTATGAAACTAATGTTGATCATGTATCGCCTATGTTCTTAGAAACCTCAAATCTCCTTATAGATCTACACCAATAGAATTGGGTCCCATCCAAACATCATCCTCTCCAGTAGCATCTCAACTAGGACACCCAACAACAAATATATAAATTACCCATTAACTAAATTTGGTAGCATAAAACTCATCAAGGCCATCATCATCATCATCATCATCATGAGTAAGCACTTTTCCTCATGACCCCTATGGTAATATGGATCAAAATGGAATACACTTGCATGAAAATATGCATGAACTTGATCTACATGATATATCAGATCTATGAAATAGTCTATTTCATTGCTCTCTATGTGGTATACTAGATCTCCTCAAATTAGAAATCATGTGATCCTATACACATCCTCCAATAGGATGGTGATCTCTTCAGTTGATAGCCAAAAAGTGTTCAGTATGGGATCCCATCTCTTGATGAGCATGATGATCATAACAGGATCTCAAGGTAGGTGTTGATAGTGTCACATCACACCTAATATAACCACCTCCATATGCCTCCATTTACCAACCATCATAGCATCTCATACCTTAATAAATATCATAAGAACTTGATCCCTTAATTGAATCTACTCATGGGACTACAAAACCATTATGACTAACAATGCATACTTAGTATTCTATTTGTTTCTAAGTCCCATCCTAGCCCATTATATCTACCCTACTTACCTCTATCCCACTTCTCACATCCACCTATTTAACATGTTTACCAACACCTAGCTTCTATTTACTAACACCTTACCTACAATCCCTTTCATAAACCATTATTTTTTATAACCTATTAACAATAATTTTCCATACACACAACACTTTTCAATACATATCACAACTTTCAACAAACAATAAAATTAAACTTAGATGATTCAATCATTTATTATAACCTTTGATCATTGAGAGTTCACTAAACCACTAATAGTCACATAGCCCTTTTTTACCAAGACCTTTGACTACTAGTGGTTGAGTCCTATCATCAATGATTTAATATCCATATCTACCAGTAGTGAGCCTTAACCCCCTAACCCACTAAATCTCCCCAAATTCCTCAACTTCTTACCCTACCCTCCTCTATTATCTATTATGGCATCTCCCTACCCTTCTAACCCCTTTTTTAGCCATTAATTTTCTTATTTTAAATAAAACCTAACCCTAGGGCATCATATCCCAACATGTACTCTTTCAAACAAGCTTAGCCTACCAATTTCCCCTTTACCCCACCCATAATCACAACTCAAGTTCAAAAATTGACCTACACTAATAATTTTAAGGCATCATCTACCTCATTCCATGAGCAATGTCATGGTCAGAGCCCACCCACTACCTAGTTGCACCCTTATCTACCCTCCATTTAGCCAGCACTCTCTTACCCAATCCAACACTACCAACTTAACAAGCTCAAACTGCTCATTGACATAATGTACCAAGCACTCAAAGTAAAATAAATAGAAGTCAAAATGATGAAAATGACTTCTCATTTTACTTTTTAACTCATGGCTTTTTAGTCTTTCCCCTAATCGATGATGATGAAGGTGACCACCACTAGTCGACCCTAGGGGAAACTCCTAAATACCAATGGTCAGGGCCCCCCACCTTTTTTACCAATTTTTTAGACCTCATCTCACTGACCCCCCTTTTTAGGGAGAACTACATTTATCCTAAAGTTTTTGTTGGATATAACATCCATGAAACTATGTAGGTAGTGTCCACTTGCCTAATGTATCTGGATTTAGCTCGGTCACCCCCACGTGGTTCACCAAATTGGATAAATCTATTTTAACACCATCCAACCTTCAAATATCACCTATTCTTCACCAACCAACCAATCAACCAACCCTTTGACCTAATCACCTCATATTTGGCCTATTTTGACCCATCTTGTGCATAATTTGTGACATTTTTTTGCTTGGTTTTTTATCATAGTGACAACATTGCCATGTTGACCCCTTTTTAATTTTGTGCCACCTCATGCATATCAACCCACTTGTGTATTTTTAGGATCACTTCTTACCTCAAACACCCATGACACTTGACCAAATTGTGTTTTCTTTGGGATCACTTCTTACCTTGGATACCTAATGAATCACATACCTTACTTTGGAGACTTGTGTTTATGAGTTTTCCCAACTACCACATCTACAAGTGGTCACATGGCTCACTTTTCACTTATCCCTCTTTACACTAACCCTTATTTTTACCAACATTGGTAACTTTAGTTTTTGTGTGATCTTGACACACACTTCATCACATTTTATGTGTAAGTTTGTATTCTCAAAATACCCAACCAACTTGTCCCCCACCTCATGGCTCACCAATTACACTTATTAAACCTTCACCCAATTTTGTTCTACCTCATCAACTCTAATTTGAGGAGGAATACCTCTTTCTATGCTCAAGGCAACTAGACCTTCGATCTATACTCTATTTTTGTTTTGTATCTCATTTATTCAAATGACATAATAAAAAAAGGCAAATATAGACACGAAAAATTTTGCACCTATGATTCCAAATGTTAAAAACACCCCTAGACCCCCTTGGGGCCAATTCATCCTTTGACCATTAAATAGGCCAATCTTAGTTAGTTTAATTAAACTAACTTAAACCTAGCCTTCTCCACCTTTTTGGCCTTCACTCTCAACTAACGATGGTTAGGATGACTGATGATAGTCACCTTGATTGCTAATGGTCAGGGTGCACCTCTTAAAAAAACATGCAAGATTTCACTAACCTCTTCTAAAAATAACTCATATAATTCATGTTTTAAGCCTTTACATAAATGTGTTATATTTAGATGGTCTAGTTACACCTTCACTTCTATCTCTTGCTTGTGCTTATAAGAGAGAGAGGCCTAGGAGGTCAAATGCATCTACAATAATTATAAGAAGCTCAAAGATTCAGGAGTTTTCTTTTACAGGTCAATCAATTTCATTAATGTTATCAAGCATCATCAGCAATATTATTAATATTTGACTTGTTGTCACCTCTTAATCTAGTTCTCAAGTACCGTTACTTTATTAAAATCAAGCTAGATTCTACCAATAGGCTAAATGCTTCAACCACTCACCCTATCAACTTTTAGTAAGATGAGTACTTGTTTTTCAATATTCATTTACTTTACTCCCATTTTTAAATCAATCTAACCCTTTCCCATCACCCAAAATCCATCATTTGGCTCTTATTATTCAATAATTAATAACCCAAAACTCACACAGTAACCATCTGATCCAAAACTCAGAAGTTCTGGCTGATAAATATCACAATAACATAGAAATAACACAATAACAATGAATTCTCTGAGAAGAGATGTAGTATTACTCAAAATCGCAATACAGAAATATGCTTATCTCTGGGAAGAGATGTCTGTCTTCACATTTCGGGTTAGTGGAACTGTCACCCGAATTGTCGCCTGAATTGATGCCTGGATCATTCCTCCCTCCTTGAAAAGCAATGGTCCCCATTGCGTCAATACTCCCCATCAGGTGTGGTAGTTGTTTCTTGATTTGATTCTCTGTGAGCCACTCACCTTGATGGCTCAGCTGACCCCTTTTGACCACTCGATAAAGTGGAATAGAACGTCCTTTGGTTGTCTTCATCCAAGTATCCAAAATCTGATCCTCTTCCACTGGAGCAAAACTCTGTGGATCAAGTTCATCAATGTCAAGTTGTTCTGCTACAACTGAAGTGTCCAAGAGAGGTGGATGATATGGCTTGAGGAGCTCCACATTGAATATTGGGTGCAGACCAAGGTAGGCTGGGAGGTTCAACTCAAAAGCATTTTCCCCAACTCTTCTGGTGATGGTGTATGGACCATATCACAGAGGCCGAATTTTTCTGTGTGGGCCTACAAGTCGTTCCTTTTGGAGCCGCAACCAGACCTTGTCACCCACAGCAAAATGGTGTGCAATCCTGTGTTTATCATGGCATTGCTTGTACTTTTGATTCATCTTCTCCAGGATGTCATGAACTTGTTGCTGGAGGTGTTACATTTGTTCAATAAACTTTGTAGCTTTTGCTGCCTCAGATCTTCCATGAGGTGTGTATTCCATGGTGGAAAATGGAACTGCTATATCAACTGGTGCCATGGGTTGGAACCCAAAACATACTTGGAATAGACTGTGCTTGGTCGAGCTGTGCAGTGCCCGATTGTATCCATGTTGTATGAAAATAAGTCCCTCATCCCATGTGCATGGATGTTTGGAGTGGTACATCTGAATCATGTGAATAATCAAGCGGTTTGCCACCTCTGTTTGACCATCAGTCTGTGGATGGAACGCTGTGGACTTCATAAGCTTAGTATCCATCATCTTCCATAGAGTGGACCAGAAGATGCTCAAGAACCTGCTATCTCGATCTGAGACAATGGACTTGGGAAGACCAAAATGGAGCCATACATGACCAAAATATAGTTGAGCAGTTTCCTCAGCAGATATATTTTTTTTACAGGCAATCATGATAGCCATTTTTGAAAAATGATCAACTACCACAAAAATACAGTCCTTACCATGTTTGGAAGTGGGCAAGCCTGATAGAAAATCCATTGAGACGGATTCCCAAGGCCTGGTTGGTTCTGGCAATGGCGTGTACAATCCTTGCTTCTTATTTGTCGGCTTGGCTATCACACATGGGGTGCAGGATTTGAGATATCTTTCTACATCCTTTCACATATGGGGCCAGTAGAAGTGTTTTTGAAGAACTGCCAATGTTTTCTCAATACCAAAGTGTCCAGCTGTCCTACTGAAGTGTGCTTCCCATATCATCTTTTGTTGCTCTGCAACTGGAACACATATGTGTCCCATATGACAGAGGACATTATCTTGCAAATAGAAATCAGAAACATGTGTACCTTTTTGAAGTGCTTGATATGTAGCAGCAAAGGTAGGATCTGCTTCATACAGGGTACCCCAAGTGGCAGTCTCATGTCTGCACAGGTCTAAAACTGTTGTGAGTGCAGTAATTGGTGGGCGGCTTAGACAATCTGTAGCTGTATTTGAGCTCCCCTTTTTGTGTTTGATTATCAAGTGGAATTGCTGAAGATATGTGGCCCACTTCTGATGCCTCTCATTTCGGAGCTTGCTTTGTGTCTGGATGAATTCCAATGGTCTGTGGTCAGTGTGAATGACCGTTTCTTTTCCCAAGATGTAGTTTTTCCATTGTTTGTAGGCTTGCACAATGGCATAGAGCTCCTTATCATATGTTGGATATTTCCTGACTGTATCAGTGAAAGTTTCACTGTGATATGCAATAGGATGGCCATGTTGCATGATGACAGCTCCCATGGCATATTCAGACGCATCTGTCATCAACTCAAAAGGTTGATGCAAATCTGGCAAGGCAAGAACAGGGGCTGAGCAGAGTCTGTTCTTCAAATTCTCAAATGCCCTTTGCTATATTTCACCCCACTGAAATGTAGCTTTTGCTCCTCCTTTAGTCACTTGGGTTAGTGACCAAGTAACATGTGAAAATCCAAGAACAAACCTGCAGTAGAAATTTGCAAGACCCAAAAAGCTACGAAGCTCTGTGAGGGTCCTTGGTGTGTGCCATTCTTGAATAACCCAAATCTTTTCTGGATCAACATGGACCCCTTCTGCATTCACAACATACTCGAGGTACTGAATTGTTGTCATTCTGAATGTGCATTTGTCAAGATTTGCATACAACTTGTGCTCCCGAAGAGTTTGAAGCACCTTACGAACATGTTGCAAATGTTCTTCCCACGTTCTGCTATAGATGAGTATGTCATCTAAGTAGACAACCACAAACGAGTTGGTGAAGGGTCGTAGGATGTCATCCATCATCCTCATGAAGGTTGCAGGTGCATTAGTTAAGCCAAAAGGCATAACCAACCATTCAAAGAGCCCCTCCTTAGATTTGAATGCAGTCTTCCAGACATCAGTGGGATCGATGGGAATTTGGTGATAACTAGATTTGAGATCAATTTTGGTGAAGAACTTCGCACCACAGAGCTGGTCCAGCAGGTCATCAATCCTGGGGAGAGGATAGCGATTCTTCACAGAGATTTTATTCAGGGCTCGATAGTCAATACAAAGCCTCCATGTTCCATCTTTCTTCAGTGCCAAGACAATTGGGCTACCACAAGGTGAAGAGCTTGGCCTGATGTGACCCTTTTGGATCAATTCTTGAATCTATCTTTTTATCTCATCATTCTCCAAAACTGATCTGCGATACACAGGACTGTTAGGCAAAGGTGATCCTGGGATCAAATCGATAGAATGTTTTACCTGGCAATGTAGTGGAACTCCTGTAGGTGACTTGAATAAGTCATCATATTCTCCTGTGATGTGTCCTATCTGCTTCTATTGTTGTGTTGATTGCGTAGTCAGGACTGCAACATTGGTCTTTGTGGATTTCTGCAGCTTGACCACCATGAGGACAAATTGCTTTGTTTTCTCCACCAATCTCTTACATTGCTTCGCACTGATTAGGGAGACAGATGTGGGAGGTGGTACCTCTGGTACCCTATAGTGCCATTTTCCAAGGGTGAGAGTAATCCTTCGGGTTCGTGATTCATAGATGCCATGTCGCTCATACATGAATGGCTGACCAAGGAGTACATCACAAACATCTAGATTGACTACATCACACAAGACTTCATCTTGGAATGGTTTTATGGCATATGAAAGAAGACACTGATGGGTGACACGGAGGTCTCTCCCTGGGCTTAACCATCCAATACTATAGGGCTTTGGATGAGGCTTCACAGATAGATTTAGACTCTTCACAACTTTAGCAGAGATTAAATTCTTTTGACTCCCACTATCAAGAATGAAATGTAAAGGCGTACCTTTTACCCATAGTTTGGAGTGGAACAATCTTTCCTTGTCATCTGGTCTTTCTCCACAGTTCTGTGATGAAGCGACAATGGTGTCCGGCTCTGCATCTACAATTTCTTCTTCGTCCTCTTCGACTGTGGGTTGTGTATGAGGCAGAGTAGTGGACGTTGAGTATTGTGACTCAGAAAGCAATGACTTGATGGCCTGACATTCTTCTTTGGAGTGGGTCCCAGTTTTGTGGTAATCACACCATTTTCCAGCCTTCCCTTTCTGGGATTTCTTATCCTAAAACTCCTTTTGCTTCCAATTTGGGCCTCGTGTTTGACCTTCCTTATCACTTTTCCATTTTGAGGGTTGACTCTTCGTATTCTTTCTGCCATTCTTCTGTTCAATCTTCACTGCAAATTTGTATGCCTCACCGAGGGTTTCCAAATTGAAGAGTTTCATTTCCCCCCGTATGTACCATTGTAGTCCACCACGATATTTGAGAGTCTTATGTTTCTCACTTTCTTGAATGCCCAACCTTGCAGACAAAGAATGAAAAGTGTCTGTGTAATCTTGAACAGATTGGTCCTTACCTTGGCGAAGTTGTTGCCACTGTATGTAGAGATCATCATATGCTCCGATGGGATAGTACTCTTCTTTCACTGCTTCTACAAAACCATCCCAGGTAGGTTCCGTCTCAAGGCCAATGTCATCTGTGCTGAACCTCTTTTTGCACACTTCCCACCAATTTTTCACAGGCAATGTTGATTTCAAAAGAGCAAAAGTAATCTTTTCTCCATCGGTAAACTTATTTACAGAGAAGTAGGAAGACAGTTGATCTAACCAATTTTCTACTACATCAGCATTGATTTTACCCTCAAATGTAGGAATATCAAAATTTACCTGGACCTTGAAGGGTGTTGGGGCACTGAAAGGTCGTTCCCTGGATGAAGAGCCAGGAAGTGGAGCCGCGGAGCCAAGATTTCCCATCGGAAGTGTTTGAAGAATTTGGGCAAATTGTTGTAGCATCTGTGCTTGTTGTCGTTGGAGGGCCTCATTCACCATTTCCTTAAAAGGATCAGATGTCTCGGTGTCGTCTGCATTTGAGGTCGTCTGGAGCAACCAGGTGGAAAATTTGGAAGCTCAGTTGTTTCCCACCCAAGCTTCTTATAGCCTGACCTCGTCCTCGGGATCATACACTCTCAAGACAAACCGCTCTGATACCACTGATCCAAAACTCAGAAGTTCTGGCTGATAAATATCACAATAACATAGAAATAACACAATAACAATGAATTCTCTGAGAAGAGATGTAGTATTACTCAAAATCGTAATACAGAAATATGCTTATCTCTGGGAAGAGATGTCTGTCTTCACATTTCGGGTTAGTGGAACTGTCACCCGAATTGTCACCTGAATTGATGCCTGGATCACCATCAATGGTCTGTCTAACTGTCGATGGTCAGCCTGACCATTAACGGTCACCTTAATCATTGATGGTCATTATGGTAGTGAAAACTAGTAAGCTATTTTCACCCACTCACCCTCAACCAAACCTAATTTTCTATGTTTCTGATCACTTACAGACCTATTTCAAATTTTTTGAAGCATACCCCAACTCCTTAGCATTATTGTTAATTAGTCTATCACTAATTTGATCATTTCTAGTCTATTTTCCAAGTAAGCATTATTGTGTTTAATTTTAGTACTTTCTTATTATTAATGCAAGTATCTTTTTTCTAGTTTTATGAACTTAATTGTTTAAAATGTGTGGATTGACATCACCTAAATAAGCTCTCACTTTTGGGATCTAGCCATCGCTAGGCAGTCCATCCAACTATCTATTTAATGAACAAGTTTACTTCAGTGTTTATCTACAGGTCTTCCTCCTAAACCAAAGAGGATCTCTTCATAATCTTTTGATTCAATACGTGCATAAACAAACAAGTTTTTCAACTACACCCATATCGAGTTTCTTTTCTCTCTTTCCTATAACTTAAGTGAAAATTTACATGAAACATATATCACTATGAATAATCATTTATTCATAGCTATTCTACTGAACTAAACATTATCTATAGGTATTTGATCCATATCTAAAACAAAATATTAATTTCAAACCTTATAACTTCCTCGATAGAATCAAAACAAAGCAATCAAAATATTTTACTTTATATCAAACAACTCAAAATACCAACCTCTAAATGCATTTCATGATTTGATTGACAAACTTTGACAAGCATAACTTCAAATCATTAAGACTTCTATTTGAAATTTGAAAACTTCAAATATTTGAAAATAAATATATTTTGAGTAATAAACACTTACTAATCTATTTGTTTTCAATAACCCATAACATAACTGATATCTCAAAATATTTCTTCATATTATATACCTTTTAATATTATTAACATCTAAGATTCTATAATAAGCACATGCAAAATATATCAACTAGTTATCAAAAAAATCGAGCATGACATACCAAACCATATTTATTATCAAAAACTTACATATAGAGAAACACAAAAGTTGTTTGAGTTTATAACCATGACAAAACCTTATAACGTCCACTGATACATTTTTCATAATCCTAAGTGAAGTAATCAAATCACATCTCAAACCTAACATAGTCTATCAAAACCTAGAATACATATTTATTTTGACAAAATAGAAGCTATTATGTACATAAAAAATCATTCAATCATATTTGAGATAAAATGATAAAAACATACAACTAATAATCAACCCAAAACAACTCTACATAGAAATTTTGATACTTTGAGTTTTGGATATTCATTCAGTGATAAACATAAATATTTTTAAGGTATATGATCCAAAACTTGAAGTATCGAAGTTTCTATGTAGAGTTATTTTGGGTTGATTCTTTGTTGTATGTTTTTATCATTATATCTTGAAGATGATTGAATGATTTTTTATGCACATAATAACTTCTATTTGGTCAAAATAATTATGTATTCTAGGTTTTGATACATTGTGTTAAGTTTAATATGAGATTTTATTACTTTACTCAGGATTATGAAAAAAGTATCAATGGGCATTATAAGGTTTTTCCATGGTTATAAACTCAAGCAACATTTATGTTTCTATGTATGCAAGTTTGTGATAAGAAATATGGTTTAAGATGTCATGCTCAGAATTTTTGATAACCAGCTGATAGATTTTGCATGTGTTTATGGTAAAAGATTAGTTGTTGATAATACTAATTAGGTATATAATATGAAGAGATGTTTTGAGATATCGATTATTTTCTAGGTTATTGAGAACAATTATATTAGTAAGTGTTTGTTATTTAAAAGATGTTTGTTTTCAAATATTTAAAATTTTCAAATTTTAAATAGAAGTTTTAAGGATTTGAATTTATGCCTATCAAAGTTTGTCAAGGAAAACATGAAAGGTATTCAGATGTTGTTATTTTGAGTTGTTTGAAATGAAGTAGAATATTTTCATGGCTTCATTTTGATTCTGTGGAGGAAGTTATAAGATTTGCAGTCAATATTTTATTTTAGATATGGGTCAAATACCTATAGATAATATTTTGTTTATCAACAATAGTTGTGAATAAATGATTATTCATAGTGATATAATTGGTTATAGTTGGTAATGATATTATGTTAAATGGATAATATTATTTATGGTTGGCATAATCATATAGGTTTTAAAAATAGAATAAATAAGTTTATATTTGAAATATGTCAGTTTTATGATGATGATGTGGTTAAGCAATATAGAAATACAATCAAAATTTTGAGATAATATGACAAAATCATGTGAATATGTTCTAGTTTTGATGACTTTTGAAATATAACAAGTCTATTTGTTGAACATTGATGTTGACATACGTTGTATATTTAATATTAAATTTATTTTATTGAAATTTGTACAAGAATTCTTTCTCAAAATTAGATATAGATATATATTAGGTTTAACATGTATCAAATGATAGATTTTAATACAGATAGTAATCATGGTTTTATTTTTCAATAAAATGTCAATTTGGACTCCACCTCATTTTAATAATTCACATGATGATAATTGGGGGTGTAACTAGGAAACACAAAGAGAAGATACGTCTCCACAAAGACTTTGTTCTTAGAGGCTAAAATTTTAGGGGTAGGAGGACTGGTAGGGTTATTCTTAGATCTTATCATCATGGGACATATATGTCAATTCATTTTGATGTTTTAGACCCTACCTTTTTGAATGTTTTGAATTTTATACCTTTAAATTATACAAAATAAGGTAACTAAGGTTGGAGAGGACCTCCTTGGAGAGCTAATTCTCATCGAAAATGAAATCCAAGTAGTTCCTCCTAACATATTATATTTTTTGTGATAGATATGATAAAAATAGAAAGTACATATATGTTATATATTGCAATGATAATGAAAAAGAGATACGTAGTGGTTCTAATGTTAACACACATAGATCTAGAACATGAAGAAGTAGACTGGATCTAAATTTTTGATTGGTCATTTGATTTTAGAAAGTGTACTTCTATAGCCATAGACACTTATGTCGATGATTTCTATCCAACTTGGATGCATGTGTCTAGTTTGAATACCTACTAAAACTAGATGTGACCACCTGGATGCTTTTAGGTTATGTGTCACATTCGATCTAGTGTATTTAGATATGGGTCACAAACTATCACTCCTTATCAAATAGAAAAATCATTTTAAGAAATCTCACTCCTTGCCATTCTCCTAAGCATCAATAACTTTCACCTCAAAATGATTTATAGTTGACTAAAAAATTAAATTTTTGAGCCCTCATGCCATCAAATACTAAGAACCCTTCCCCTAAAAATGAAAATAATTCTATAGGTTATTCAAGGTTAAGACTTGTTAATTTTTCTTCACATATACTTGAACAATAAAGAATAGCTCTTTTGAAAAGTAAGAGGCAAGGAATCAGTCCTAATTTTTTTTTATGATCACTAGAATGGTTAAGAAGGTGAAATTAGAGGTGAATGATGAAGATAATGAAGGTGACACTATTCCACTAACAAAAATAAATTATACCGAATAGTGACAGATAAAGGACATTCATTGATCAAAATGATTTTTGATATAGAAGATGAATGGATTGCATGCTAAATTATGTGGTGGATTGATATTTTCTGATACTTTGTTATACTTTCATATTCTGATGACACATGGATGATTGGATAAATTAGTTTACTATTAGTTTCTCTTAGGTGCTTTATCATACTGCAGTCCCCTGATGCTACATAGTTATTTTTGATATTTGACAATAGTTGGTATTTTGGGTTGAACATATATTACTGAAAATAAATAGATTAATGTATATGAATTTAGTATTAGATGTATTTAATTTTATTTAAATTTTTTATGTCATATTAAATGTTTAGCGTAATTTTTTTATTTAAGTGTTAGTAATAGGTAAGGGCCTCCACCTATTTAGATTTTGTCTTCAATCGGTATATTATTATTTTATTTTGATCTTATAAGACTTATAGAAGTCTTATTATAAATTAATGAATAAATTGAATTATTTAAAAAGTCAAATTAGACTTAATTAATAACTAACTAAAGTTGGTTATAACTTATTATTCAATTGTCAGTTGAAGAGATTATTATAAATGAAGATTAGAGTGATATATAAATAGATAAATATTACACAGGTATTCTTGAAGACTCTGAATTGCTTCAAAGGTCATCATCATACTCTTTTTTATGCAACATCTCTAAGATAGTATAACTTTTATAGAAAGACTAATAATGCATTCTCTGATGGTTAAGTAACATGTGTAATCAATATAGGTATATCTAGATTTCTTGTTTAGTTAATTGATTATCTAAAGACTATTAGAATTAATATTTTATGGTGATTGTAGATTCATAATCATATAAGCAGAATCTAAAGTCCTTACACCAAATAATAATGATTACATCATTACATGCAATATGTTGTTGATCCGTTCTGAATATGTAAGTTACCACTTCAATGAGTTTTTTACTAAAAGACTATTTTTCAATAAAATATCTTTATCTTTGTTAAGATGACTCTTGTTTAAGATTTGCATTTCATTTAGATTTTATTTAGATTTCATTTGAGTTAATTTTTAATTTATGTTTTCATTTTAATTATATTTTATCTCTTAGATTAGATTAATTTGTTCTTTTAATTTTTGTTTACTTTATTTATGTTTTAGTATGTACTTATTTGATTATTTATTGCTTGTTTCTTATCTTATAGTTGTTAGATTGTCTGTGATTTATTTAATTCTAAGTTATTTATTTGATAATGTAGTCTTATCTCTCATTAATAGTTTAGGTTTAAGTTAAATAGTTTTCTTTTCTTCTTTAATTTTAATTATTGTCTTTTATTTCTTTCTTCGATTTAATTCAATTTAGTTTTAAACTAATTTAAGTGATAAATAGATTTTATTATTTTTTGGGTTGGTAGTCGATCTCTTTTCTCTTTTTAATTAGTTTATTTTTTAGTGTAGTTTTTTTAAATATAGGTGTTTGATTAGTTATATTAACTATTATTTATTTTTGTTTCTTTGGTCTTCATTGTCAGTTGTTTTACTTATTTTTTGGCTTCTATTTCTTTTCCTTGATCTCTTTTAAACACATTACAAAAATTAAAAGATTACAGATAATTTGATAAAGTAGATATATTATGAGGGATATAAATTTTTCTTTCAAAAGATTATCTAATCTATAGATTTTCTCAATCAGATAGGTTAGATTGTATTATTCTAATCTATTTTATTTACTTGATTCAAAGAGATATTTAGTTTTTGAAATTGTACTAGAATATTATTTGATATTTGATGTACTTATTATTTTTTTAAATATATAAAAAAAAATCTATTGCGCATCTTTAAGATCTTTTGTGACCTTTTAGATCTTAACTGTTAGACTAGTATGATTCCATATTAACCTTCACAATAGGCAAAAGGGTTGATTCATTGATGTGATAATTTTGATCATCAACAAATTTGGCAACCCGCTAGGGACATTTTCAAAAATCTTACTTTCTTTTTCTATTTTTATTGTTTATTCATGACTATTGGAGGACCTTCTCTAATAACTCAATCTTTAATTGATATTACTGAAGACCAAGTTGACATTGATTTTAATCTAACTTGATTCACATAGTATAATGACCTTATGATCTACATCACATAGTTGAAGTTATAAATGAAGAAATAAAAGAAGTAGAAATCAATGAAGTTGTAGTAAATCTTGCATGTGAAACACAGACCCATATTCATTAAATTAATCAACAAATTAGATAGGGAAGATAATAGATTTTACTTGCTAATCCTCAACCTAGAGTTTGTTTTATTTCTAATTCTTTTCACCCTAAAGATAATATTTTTTATACCGACCCTAATACAACTTTAGAGTTAAATCAATATGGTCAAGTAATTGAATTTATTGAAAATTTTAATGGGAGACCAAACACTTCAAGGTCCATAGGAACATCAAAGAGCATAAGACCTAATTATAGATCTCCACATCAATAGAAACAAAGATGAAGTAATTGATAATGAACCATAATTTGATGATAAGGTCATCTAACCTTTAAAAAATTCTTGTATTTTTAGAAATATTATTAATATCGATGCTCACCTAGGTAATACTCCTTCATTAAGAGGTTTAAATATT
The DNA here is from genome assembly GCA_037957365.1 of Torreya grandis. NCBI lineage: Eukaryota > Viridiplantae > Streptophyta > Pinopsida > Cupressales > Taxaceae > Torreya > Torreya grandis. Next base: position 764,844 of record JARHVA010003580.1, read on the forward strand.
TCTAAATTTTCTAAAAGTCTTGGTGAATCATGGAAAGGTCATTTGGATGATTTTAAATTAATTTTCATAACTTTAAGTATTGTAAATGAAAAAAATCCTCTTAGAGATTTTTCTCAAATGTTAGAAGGGAAAGCTTATTAAGCCTTTAATAGTCTCTTTTTTGGTATAATTAGTAATTAGACTGATATCTGAGGAATTGTTAGAACTTTATTTTGGTAAACCTAAACAAAATTTATAACTGATTAATGAGTTACTAAATATTTTAATATATTCAAGAGAAACCATTTATAGTTTTATTGGTATATTTAATAGATTATGACAAAAGATCTTGCATGAGATTAGACGTACAAAAAGGATGGTAAGATTATATTTTTGTAATGATTTATCTTTAAAATATAAAATAACTTTAGAATATAGGGACATTATAGATTATGATGAAATTGTAAATTTTTGTATCAAATATGAAATAAGTTAAAACATGTTAGTTTTAATGATAGATCTACAAAATATTTGAATTTTGATAATGCAATTTTTTTAAAAGTTATTCATAGTCTTAACAATGAAGTGGTCATTGTTAAAAGGCAGTTGGAAGATAAACCTTCTTCATCAGGTAAATTTTCTTCTCAAAAAAGTAAAACAAAAGAAAAAGTTCATTATTATAATTTTTATGAATTAGATCATGATCCTGACATATGCATAAATATACATAAATTTAAAAGATATATTCAATGAAAAGATAATATTTCTATTGACCTTGATGATAACATAAGTATGTGTAGTGATGGTGAATCTTTAGATGAAATCAAATTTACAAATGCATATGTTGTCAAAATATGGTAAAAAGATTATTCTAATTAGAAAGATAATATAACTAATGATAAATTTTCTTCAAAAAATTAAGATAAAGACAAAGTAAATAGAATAATGTTGTATTTAACCATATTGCAAATAATTCCTCACAAAATAATATTTTATCTACTAGATTTAATAATCCTTAATGTACTCCCTATAAACCTAAAAATTACACATATATAATTCATCCACATGTGAGAACTTATAACATTATTGATGATTTGGCTACTATAAATTCAAATTTTTCATTATTACAAGCTGTTTGTTTATCAGGACATCTTGATAAAATAAATGTTATTAAAAATCTAAATTCTAAAGAGGTTTTTAGATTTCAATAAGAACATCAAGTTTAGGAACAATCTCATTCTATCATTTATGCTGAGTAATATGATCTTCCTGTTAATTACATACCTCTTTTTTATGTATCCATTAAAGTTATAGATAAAATTATACATAATTATATCTTAGATACTGGTGCATCAAAGAATATAATTCCTAACTTCATTTTTGATCAGCTAGGCATCTTTTTAAATAGATGATAGGAAAATTTTAGGCTTTAATTCTTATCAAACAAAAAATTATGGTAAATTTAGAGATATTGTTATTAAATTTTAATAAGATGAAAGAATTAGGTATATGACTAATATTTAAATTTTAGACATTCTTATTAATTATAGAATGTTTTTTGGAATATATTGGTCAAAGGCAACTGGTGCATTTATTGGTAGAGATACCACATGGATTCTAATAAGAAATGAGAAAGCTTTTATTCATAGAGAAGATTGGTCAAGTAATCCTATTAAATATTTACCTCTTGTTATTACTTATGTATAAATAAAAATTGGTATGTATGAGTTATTGAATTTAGATGAACCTAAAAAATATAAAAAAATCATCTTTATCAAAAATGATTTATGGTACTTATATTTTGATGGTGATTGTTTACAAGCTGGTAGTGTTGTAAGTATTTATCTTATTTATCCTATAGGCAAAGTGTTTTGTTATGCTTATAAACTATCTTTTGATACTACTAATAACATAGAAAAGTTTGAAGCCTTATGTTTAGGTTTAGAAAAAATCATAGAGTTGAATGTTAAATAGTTAAAACTTTTTAGAGATTCAGAGTTAACTATTTGATAAATAAGGAAGATTTATAAGACAAACTAAAATCATTTTCATTGATATAATCAAAAAGTTTGGGCCTTACTTGAAAATTTTGAAGATTTTAATATCACTCAAATACTTAGATAATTCAATTTATGAGCTGATAAATTTATAGTTTTTTCCTCACTTTGAGTGAAATAGAGCCTACTGTTGATTTTTTATTTTCAAAAAATTTTAGACATAAATTCTTGATTTTAAAAAAAATTGGTATGTTTTCAATTGTGATGAATAGATTGATACTTTATAAAAAGTAATTATTTTTATAGTGATGATTATGTGCTTAATTGTGAAGATTATTTACAATGAAATACTAATAAATTACCTACTAGTTTGATAAGTTTGAAATCAATGTTTATCCCTATTGATCAACCTAAGATACCATAGATAGAAGAGCCTTGTAGGAGAGACGATTCCAATAAATCTTGGGAAGAAAGAAGATCTAAAATTTGTTTATTTGGGAATACAATATGCACTTGATGAGAAGGTAAAATTTATTAAATTCTTTACAGAATTCATTGATATTTTTACCTAATCTTATAAATATTTTAAAGGTTATAATACTGATATTATTAGATATGATATTCACCCAAACCTATTAGACATAAAATAAGAAGGATAATCTCTTTGCTAGAGGACACCCTAAACAAAGAGCTTTATAAGATGTTAGATGGTGGTGTCATTTTTACTTTGACTTATTTTGAATGGGTAGCTAATTTAGTATTCATGCATAAAAATAATGATGATATTAGATTTTATGTAGATTTCAGAGATCTAAACAAGGTTAGTGTAAAGGATAATTTTATTCTTTCAAGCATTAATCAAATTCTATAATAATTTACATGATATGAAATGATTTCTTTAATTGATATATTTTTTTATTAGAATCAGATATTTTTTAATTCAGATGATAGATGTAAGATATTTCACTACTCGAAGAACTTTTATTTTTAATAAGATGCTTTTTGGTTTCATAAATACATGTGCTACCTTTCAAAGAGCTATGCATGTAAATTTTGATGATTTAATTGGTATTATATTTTAAGTTTACTTACATACTCTTACAGTCCATTCTAAAAAAATAAATAAGCATTTGGATCATCTTCATGAAGTATTCACAAGATGTAGAAAATACGGTATTTTTTTCAATCTTAAGAAATCTGTCTTTGGTGTTACTAAAGATAAATTATTAGAACATGTTATTTTTAAAGATGGTATTTCAATTGATTATGAACATATTGAAACAATCAAAGAGATGCCAAAATCTAAAGACCAGTCTGGTCTTAGATCTTTCTTTGAAAAAAATAATTTTATAGTAAGTTTATATGGGAATTTAATGATAAATTAAATTCTTTATATAATTTGTTAAAGATAAATCAGTCATAAGTATAGGATGCAAAAGTTGTTTCTACTTTTAATAATGTTAATAATTCAATTGCATGTGCACATGTACTTACTAAGCCTAATTTATCTAAGCCTTTCAATCTTTATGTGAATGCAACAAAAAAAGTCATAGATGTTGTAATTACATAGAATGACGAAAATAATGATGAAAAACTTATCAGATATATAAGCTTGGTTTTAAAAGATATGAAAATAAGATACCCACTTATTGATAAGTTTGTTTTGTCTTTAGTTTCTTCATTAATCAAATTTCATTATCTTTGAATGAAAAACAAAGTTAAGTAAAATCCAATGTCCCTGTTTTATCTTTTTTTTGAAACAACCCACTATTTAGGGAAGATTAAAAAAATGGATATTAAAAATTCATGAGTTTGATCTTGAATTTTAAACTTCTAAAACCATAAGGATAAATGATTTAGTAAAACATTTAGCTGAGAATGCTTCTTCTAGCATAAATATTTTGGTTTTATTTGTTAATAATTTGTTAAATACTAGAATGAATTTTTAGTTTATGAAGGTTGTCGATTTTTAAAAAAAATTAAAGTTTGGACTTGAGATGAATGATTGGTATTGTTTATTGGTTGAAAATAGTTGTTATCATAATTTAATTTATTATTCCTAGAATCAATTTTATTCTAATAATTTGGATAAGAGATAAAGAAGATCTTTGAGAGTTCAAACCTTCAAATTTTGTTTGTTGAAAAAAAAAATATTTTAGAGAAATAATTATGGTGTATTATTAAGGTGCCTAACCCATAATTGAACTCAAAAGGTTATTAAAAATGTCACGAAGGAAGTTGTGGTGGACATTATGTAACAAAAATTATATCTTATAAAAAATTATGTGCAAGATATTATTGACCTACATTATTTCAAGATGTTTATGTACATTCTTGTATGCTTTGTCAATTATTTGTTGGTAGACATAAATTAATAACAAAGCCTTTGTGTCATGTTATTTTTGAAAAACTATTTAATAAATGGGAAATTAATTTTATTTATAATATTCATCTACCTTTTATTGGACATCGATATATTTTAATTGTTACAAATTATTTTATGAAATGGTTTGAGGTAAAAAACACTTAAAAGTTTAGTTACAGTTGACATCATTTCTTTATTTGAAAATTATTTTTTTAGATTTGGTGTTCTATACAAAATTATTTTGGATAATGGACCTCAATTTATTTATAATGAATATTTTAAGTTTTTGAGACATTATGTTATTATATCATCATTCTTCTAAATATTATCCTCAAAAGAATGAATATACCAAATCAACAAATACAAATTTAATTTTTATTATGAAGAAAATAGTTTATGAAAATAAAAAGAATTGACATCTTAAGATTATTGAAATATTATGGGCTGACCTAATGATTGTTAAAACAGTCATAAATTATTGTCCTTTCAAGTTAGCATATGGGTTTGAAGCTACATTACTATTTGAACTTCAAATTTTATATGCTCATATTGCTTAACAACATCTACAAGAAAAAACTAAAATAATTAAATAAAGACTAAGTGATTTGATAGACCTAGATAAAACAAAATTTACTGCTTTGAAAAATTAGAAAAATCTAAATAAAAGTTGAAGATATTTTTTGATAAAAATATATCTAACAAAAATTTTAAGATAGGTGACCTTGTCCTTTATTGGGACAAAGCTCATGAAGATGTAGGGAAACATCATAAATTTGACTCTTTGTGGTTGAGACAATATAAAATTACTAATTTACTTATAAAAAATACTTTTCATTTTTAAGGTATGAATGAAAATTAGCTATGCTATTCAATCAATGGGTATCATTTGAAATTATTTTATCAATAACTTTTTTTCTTGTTCTTTTTCATTTTCTATTTGTTTGCTTATTTTTGTCTTGTTTTATTTTCTATTGTTATTTTCTTTGGTTTGGATCACTATTAGTTATGTCTGTGAAGTACTATTATATTGAAGATAAAAATACATGAAACCTATTATATTACTGTAAGTATACAATGATGGTAAGATATTTGACATAATATTATTCAGATTATTTCTTTATAAATTAATATGAGATGGTTATTAATGAGTTGAAAGCATTATTAATTTTTAAAATTTATGTTTGAAGATTTTATATTTGATTGTATATCTATCCTAAACTTCTTCATCTAATCTATCCTTTTCTTCGTGCCACACTAACCGAACACTTCATCCCTTAAGTTATCTTATTAAAGGGTTTCATGTTTATTTGCTTGATAAATGATTTAACCTAGATCGTACTCTCAGGTAATTTATATTTAAAAATATAATTTGTTATTTTTTACCTCATCTCATTACTAAGATTAGTTAGCAAGGTCACCAATGTTATGCCTATTTTTGACACCCCTTCTCTTTTTTAAATTTTTTAATAAGCCAAGATGTTCTATCATATTGATAAATTTAGTTGTAAGACTTAAAACTGTTAGCATGGGGGTCTTCATTCATTTACTTATTGGAGTATTTATTATTATGTTAAATTTATAGTATTATTTCTAAATTTAATGAAGTTTTTAATCTGACATTATGAAGTGGTTTTGAAAGCATGAGTTGACACAATGAAATACTCAGTATATATAGATAATGAAAGTTTTGCTTGGAATAATTGATTTTATCTCATGAGAATAATTCTTATAGTCATATGTTTGTCGGCATAAAAGAATAATGTGTATTTTCATAAATTTTAGTGGCATTGATCATGGCATATGGGAATGATTTGTTGATGCACAGGTTGTTTGATTTGTTGAGTTTATGACTTTTAGGTGTCAATATAATTTTAAATAATATGCTTTAAATATACTTTCATAGTTCATATTGATTATGCTTGCAATATATGTTATTTATATATTTGAATAATCAAATATAAATACATGATATAAACATTTGATTCATGTTTAAATTTATTTAAATATTTTTTTTCCTAACTTAGGACCTAAGGGTTGAATGGTTTTAGTGGAACTATAAATAATTTATGGTAGTAGCATTAAGTATTAAAATGGTTGTGGAATGAAATTATTTTAGTGGAAACCTAACAGGAGACTTAATGTTATTAACTCAAGTTTCAAACATAGTTAATGGATCATGTGAGTTGGCAAAGTTTTGATTTGATTTAAGTATGATGGGTTAAGAGATATGGTGGAGATATTGGGATTTGGCTAGCATATTCTAGATTTTATTACATCAAATTTGATGTACATATATCGAGTGAATGTTTCTGGCAAGGTTCTTAGTGATTGGTTTAACAATGGATAAAATTATTAAGATGGAAATAAGTTTGGGTAAGTTATCAAAATAGTACCAATAGACTTAGTAATCAATTAGAATGTAACACGTAACTTTTCATAGTTATTGTCGCTCAAAGTAATGCTAAAGATATATTAATTCAATTGATCTCCATTCTTTGGCAAGCTTTGAATAGAAGTGACATTCTGTGAATGAGAGTCAAATTCAGAAGTAATAGGAAAAGCTAGAAACTTATATATAAGGTAAAGAATTTATGTTTTCTTTGTTATTTTGAAGAACAGTTGGAGTTGAATTTTTTGTTGATATGTATGGGATTTTTTATATAAAATCATGGATGAAAATATGGAATAAATTACAATTCAAATCACAAAATTTATTTAGATTTGTCAATTCATTTTGAAGCCTCAAACCCCACCTTTTTAAATGTTTTGAATGCTCTGCCTTTCAATTATACAAACCAAGGTAATTGAGGTTGATGAGGACCTCCTTGGAGAGATCATTCTCATAGATGAAGAAATATAAATAGTTCCTTCCAACATATGCACACTACTTTGAAATCTGATCATAATATCACTCCTCACCATTATCCTTAGCATCAAGAACCTTCACCTCAGAATGATTTACAGTTGACTGCAAAACTACATTCTCAAGCCCTCATGTCATTAAATAATAAGGACCCTTCCCTTGAACTTGATAATGTTTCTATAAATTGTTCGAGGTTAAGACTTGCTAATTTTCCTTCACATATACTTGAATAGGAAATGACAACCCCTTCAAAAAGTAAGAGGCAAGGAATTAGTCCTATAGAATATTCTTTGATCACTAAGATGGTTAAAAAGGTGAAATCAAAGGTGGCTAATGAATATAATTAAGGTGACATTAAATTGGTAAAGTTTCTACTAACAATAATTATACTAAATATGTGATAGATAAAAGACATCTTTTAATCAAAATACTTTCTAACACAAAAAATGAATGGATGGCATGCTACATTATGTGGTGGATTTTGATATTTTATAATACTTTGTCATATTTTAGTATTATAATGACATTTAGATCACTGAATAAGTTATTTTACTGTTAGTTTATTTTAGATATTTTATCATACTATAGTACCTTGATACATATTTATTTTTGATATTTGACCTCAATTGGTATTTTAGGTTGAACATATATAACTAAAATTAAATGGCTTAATGCATATAGATGTAATTTTAGATGTATTTAATTTTATTTAAATTACTTATGTCATATTAAATGTTTAGCATAGTTTGTTTATTTAAGTGGTAGTAATAATTAAGGGGCCCCACCTGTTTAGAGTTTATCTTTAGTCAGTCTATTATTATTTTATAAGACTTATATAAGTGTTATTATAAAGTTAAGTTTTGAATTAATTGACTTATTTAAAAACTCAAATTAGATTTAAATAATAACTAACTAAAGTTATTTATAATTTATTATTCAAATGTATCTTGAAGAGATTATTATAAATGAAGATCAAAGTGACATACAAATAAAAAAATATTACATAAGTATTCTTGAAGACTTTGAATTACTTCAAAGTTCATCATCATATTTTTTTCCTGTGCAACATCTATGAGATTATAAAACTTTTGTAGATAAACCAATGACATATTCTCTGATGATTAAGTAACACACTTAATCAATGTAGGTATATCCATATTTCTTATTTAGTTTATAAATTGATTATTTCTTATTTAATTTATAAATTGATTATCTGAAGGTTGTTAAATTTATATCTTATGATGATTGCATATTTTTAATCATTTTATTCAGATCAAAATACTTGATCTGAATAATAATGATTACATCGATGCATGTAACATATTATTGATCCATTTATATTATATAAGTTGTTATTTCAAAGAGTTTTGTACTGAAATATTATTTCTCAACAAAATATCTTTATCTTTGCTAGGATAACTCTTGTTTAAGACTCACATTTCATTTATATTTCATTTAAGTTAATTTTTAATTTATGTTTTTGTTTTAATTCTATTTTATCTCTTATATTAGATTAGTTTGTTCTTTTACTTTCTGTTTACTTTATTTAGATTTTAGTTTGTATTTATTTGATTATTTTGTGCTTGTTTTTATATCTTATAGTTGTTAGATTATCTGTGATTTATTTAATTCTAAGTTACTTATTTGATATCGTAATCTTATATTTCATTAATAGTGTAGGTTTAAGTTAAATAGTTTTCTTTTCTTCTTTAGTTTTAATTATTGTCTTTTATTTCTTAGATTTAATTCAATTTAGTTTTATACTAGTTTAAGTGATAGATTAATTTTATTATTTTATTTATTGGTAGTTGTTATCTTTTCTCTTTTTTAATTAGTTTATTTTTTGGTGTATTTTATTTAAATATAGGTGCTTGATTAGTTATGTTAATTATTATTTCTTTTTCTTTTTTTGGTCTTTACTGTTAGTTGTTTTACTTATCTTTCAATTCTTTTTATTTCTCTTTTGTTGATCTATTTTGAGCACAACGCAAATATGATAAGATTATAGATAATTTGATATAGTAGATATATTATAAGGAATATAAATTTTTTCTTCAAGATATTATCTAATAAATAGGTTTTCTCTATCAAATAGATTAGATTAGATTATTATAATATGTATCATTTAATTGATTCAAAGAGATATTTGGTTTTTGAAATTATAATGGAGTATTATTTGAAATTTAAAGTACTTATTATTTTATATAACATATAAAAAACTCTTTACACATATTTAATATTTTTCATGACCTTTAGACCCTAACTATTAGAATGGTACAATTATATCTTAACCTTCACGATAAATGAAATGGTTGATTCGTTGATATGATTATTTTGATCATCAACATATTTAACGACCCACTGGGAATATTTTTAGATTTTTTTTTGTTCTAATATTTTTATTATATGTCCATGAATAGTGGAGGACCTCCTCCAATAATTCAACCTTTGTTTGACATTATTTAAGACCAAGTTGACATTGCTTTTAATTTAACTTGATTCACATGGTATAACAAACCTTATGATCTACATCACATAGTTAAAGTTATAAACAAAGAAGTAAATGAATAAAAATCAATGAAGTTATAGTAAATATTGCATGTGAAATGTAGTCCTATATTCAAGAAATTAATCAACAAATTAGGTAGAAAAGTGAGCACATTTTTCTTGTTAATCCTCAATCTAGAGTTCTTTTTTTTTTTTTTCTTTTTACCCTGAAGATAATATTTTTCCTACCAACCCTAATAAAACTATATAGTTAAATAAATCTAATCATTTACTTAAATTTATTAAAAATCTTAATGAGAAAATAACCACTTCAAGGTCCACAAGAACATCAAAGAGCACGACACCTGATTTTAGGTCTCCACATCAATAGAAATAAAGTTGAAGTAATTGATAAAAAATAAGAATTTGATAATGAGGTCACCTAACCTTTAACAAATATTTGGATTCATATAAAACTTATTAATATTAGTGCTTACCCAGGTAAGCTTCCTTCATTAAAAGGTCTTAATATTCTTATGTTTTCTAGAAGTCCCAATGAATTATCGGATGATCATTTAAATGTTTTTAGGTTGAATTATGTAATTTTAGGTATTATAAATGAAAAAAATTCTCTTAGAGTTTTTTCTTAAATGTTAGAAGGGAAAGCTTATCAAGCCTTTGTTAGGCTACCTTCTAGTATAATTAGTAATTGGACTAATATTGAGGAATGATTGGAGCTTTGTTTTGGTAAACCTAAGCAAGATTTGGAATTGATTAATGAGTTAGTAAATATTTGAATAGATCTAGGAGAAACTATTTATAGTTTTATTGATAGATTTATTAGATTGAGATAAAAGATCCCATGTGAGATTAAACTTACAAAAATATTGGCAAGACTATATTTTTGTAATGCTTTATCTTTAAAATATAAAATAACTTTAGAAGATAAAGATATTATAGATTACGATGAAACTATAACTTTTTTTTATCAAATATAAAATAAAGTTAAAACATGTTGATTTTAATGATAGATCTACAAAATATTTGAATTCTAATAATGCATAAATGTTAAAATCTATTATTAGTCTTAGTAATGAATTGGTTGCTGTTAAAAAGGAGTTGGATGATAAATCTTCTTCATCAAGTAAATTTTCTTCTTCTTAAAAAAGTAAAATGGAAGAAAAGGTTCATTGTTGTAATATTTGTGAATTAGATCATGATATTGACACTTGCATAGTTGTACATAAATTTAAAATATATATTCAAAGAAAAGATAGTATTTCTATTCACCTTATTGATAACATAAATGTGTAATGTTGGTGAATTTTTATATGAAATCAGATCTATAAATGCTTATGTTGTCAATATAAGGTAAAAATATTATTCTAATCATAAATATAGTACAATTAACAATCAGTCTTCTTCTAAAAATCAAGATAAAGATAAAAATATGTAGAATAATACTATCTCTGACCATGCCACAATTAGTTTCCCACAAAATAATCTTTTATCTAATGGATTTAATAATCCTCAATATCCTCCTTATAATCCCAAAAATTACACGTAGACACATCATTCAAATATAAGAACTTATAACATTATTGATGATTTGACTACTATAAAGGCATGATTTTTATTATTACAAACTACTGGTTTATCATAACAGCTTGATAAAGTAAATGGTGTTATTAAAATCTAAATTTTAAAGAGGTTTTAAGATTTCAAGAAGAAGACTAAATTTAAGAACAATATCATTCCATCATTTATGTTCAGATATACAATCCTCCTACTAATTACATACCTCCTTTTTATGTATCGGTTAAAATTTTAGATAAAATCATACATAATTATATCTTATATATCGGTGCATCAAAAAATATAATGCCTAAGTTTATTTTTGATCAATTAAGTATCTCTTATGAAATAGATAATAAAAATTTATAGGCTTTGATTCTTGTCAAATAAAAAGATGTGGTAAATTTAGAGATCTTATTATTAAAATTTCTCAAGATGAAAGAATTAAGTGTATGACTAATGTTTAAATTTTAGACATTCCTAATAATTATGACATGCTTCTCAAAAGGGATTAGTTAAAGGTAACTGCTACATTTTTTGATAAAGATACCACATGGGTTCAAGTAGGAAATGAGATTTATTCATAGAGAATATTGGTCCAATAATCCTATTGACTCTCTACCTCCTACTGTTACTTATGTATAAATAGGGATTGATACATACAAGTTATTAACTTTAGATGAACTTAAAAAATAACAACAAAATATCTTTATCAAAAATGATTTATGGTCTTTATATTTTCATGGTGTTTGTTTACAAGCTAGTAGTGGTGCAAGAATTTGTCTTATTTTTCTTATAGGTAAAGTGTTTCATTATGCTTATAAATTGTTTTTTGATACTACTAATAACACAATAGAGTTTAAAGCCTTATATTTAAACTTAGAAAAATATATAGAGTTGAATGTTAAACAGTTAAAAGTTTTTTGAGATTCTAAATTAATTGTTAGATAAGTAAAGAAGGTTTATAAGATAAATCAAACTCATCTTCATCAATATACTCAAAAGGTTTGGGCCTTAAAATTTTTAAAGATTTTAGTATCATTCATATACTTAAATAATTTAATTTATGAATTGACAAACTTGATTTCTTTGCCTTTAATCCTACTTTGAGTGAAATAGACCTTGCTCTTGATTTTTCATTTAAAAAAATTATAGACTTAAAATTCATGATGTAAATGAAAATTGATCTATTTTTAGTTATGATGAACATATTGATGCTTTTATAAAAGATAATTATTTTGATAGTGATGATTACATACTTAATTATGGAGATTATTTACAACCAAATACTAATAAATTACTTGTTGGTTTGATAAGTTTAGAATTAATGTTTACCTCTAATGATAAACCTAAGATATCATGGATAGAAGAGACTTATAGAAGAATTATTGAAGAGACTATTCAAATAAATCTTGGAATGAAAGAAGATCCAAAAGTTTATTTATTTGGGAACATAATGTACACCTAATGAAAATGTAAAATTTATTATATTTTTTAAAGAATTCATTGATATTTTGCCTGATTTTATAGATACCTTAAAGGTTATGATACTTATATTATTAGACATGATATACATATTAAATATGTTATTAAATCTATTAGATATAGAATAAGAAGGATAAACCTTTTATTGGAGGACACTATTAACAAAGATCTTGATAAGATGTTAGATGATGGTGTCATTTTTCTTATAACTTATTTTAAATGGGTAGTTAATTTAGTATCCATGCATAAAAAGAATTATGATATTAGACTTTGTGTAGACTTTAAAGATGTAAACAAGGCTAGTGTAAAGGGCACTTTTTTTTTTCAAATATTGATCAAATTCTACAAGTTACAGGATTTGAAATGATGTCCTTACTCAATAATTTTTTTGGTTACAATCAGATATTTTTTAATCTAGATGATAGACATAATATGACCTTCACTACTCAAAAATGAACTTTTATTTTTAATAAGATGCATTTTGGTCTCATGAATGGAGGTATTACCTTTCAAAGACTTATGCATGTAGTTTTTGATGTTTTAATTAACATTATCATTCAAATTTATTTAGATGACCTTATAGTCCATTATAAAAAAATAAAGAAGCATTTCGATCATCTTCATGAAGTATTCACAAGATGTAAAAAGTATGATATTTATCTCAACCCTAAGAAATCTATTTTTGGTGTTACTGAAGGTAAGTTATTATGACATGTTATTTATAAAAATAGAATTTCAATTGATTCTAAACATATTAAAGTGATCAAAGATCTGCCACTAAACAAAGACTAGTCTGGTCTTAGATATTTAGGAAAATTAATTTGTACGTAAGTTTATATAAGACTTTGCTGATTAGTCAAATCTTTTACAAATTTTGTTAAAGAAAAATTACTTATATGTGTGGGATACAGGAGATGATTCTACTTTTAATAATGTTAATAATTCCATTACAAGTGCACCTATACTTGTTAAGTCTTATTTATTTAAACCTTTAATTATTTACGTAAATGCAATAAAAAAGTCATAATTATTAGAATTACATAAAATAATGAAAATAATGATGAAAAACCTATTAGATATATGTGCCAAGTTTTAAAAGATATGGAAATAAGGTACCCACTTATTGCAAAGTTAGTTTTACCCTTAGTTTCTTTGTTAATTAAATTTCATTATCTTTTAATGGGAAACAAAGTTATAGTAAAATCTAATGTGTATGTTTGTTTTATCTTTTGAAACAACCCACTATTCAGAGAAGATTAGCAAAATAGATATTAAAAATTCAAGAGTTTGATATTGAATTTCAAAATTCTAAAATCACAAAGAGAAATAATGTAAAAAAACATTTAGCTAAGAATATTTCTTCTAGTGTAAATATTTTGGTTTTATTTGTTGATGATTCGTTAAATGCTAGATCTCATTTTCAGTCTATGAAGATTGCTAATTTTTTTTATTTTTTTTAAAGTTTGGACATGACATGAATGATTGGGATTATTTATTGACTGAAGATGATTGGTATCATGACTTAATTTATTATTTTTAGAATCAAGCTTGTCCTAATAATTTGGATAAGAAACAAAGAATATTTTTGAGAGTTCAAACTTTAAAATTTTATTTATTGAAAAAAATCTTGTTTTATAGAAATAAAGACAATGTATTATTAAGGTGCCTAACCCATAATCAAACTCAAAAGGTTATTAAGGGATGTTATGAAAGAAGTTGTGATGACCATTATGTAGTAAAAATTACATCTTATAAAATATTATGTGCAGGATATTATTGGTCTATGTTATTTCAAGATGCTTATAAATTGATACATTTTTGTATGTCTTGTCAATTATTTATTGGTAGAGACAAATTAAAAGCAATGCCTTTGAATTTTATTATTCTTAAAAAACTATTTACTAAATAGAGAATTGATTTTATTTTTGATATTCATCCACCTTATTATACTAGAAATCAATATATTTTAACTATTATAAATTGTTTTACAAAATATGCTAAGACAAAAACACTAAAAAGGTTAGTTACAACTCAAGTCATTTCTTTCTTTAAAAATCATTTTTTTTCTAGATTTAGTATTCCATATGAAATTATTTTGGATAACATACCTAAATTTATTCATAATATATTTTTTTAAGTTTATGGGATGTTATTTTATTATATCAAGTCATTATGCAACAAAAACTACAACTTATAAAATATTACATGCAAGATATTATTGGCCTACATTATTCCAAGATGCTTATAAGCTAGTACGTTCTTGTATATTTTGTCAATTATTTATTAGTGAAGATAAATTACTAGCAATGCCTTTGAATCATGTTATTCTTAAAAAACTATTTAATAAATGAGGAATTGATTTTGTTTTTGATATTCATCCACTTTTTTCTAAACATCAATATACATTAACTACTACAGATTATTTTATGAAATGGTTTGAGGCAAAAGAACTTAAAAATTCAATTATAGTTGAGGTCATTTTTTTAGGTTTGGTGTTCTATACAAATTATTTCAGATAATGGACCTCAATTTATTTTTAATGCATATTTAAAGTTTTAAAGACATTATGATATTATATCAAGTCATTCTTCTAAATATTATCCTCAAAAGAATGGACAGGGTAAATCAACAAATAAAAATTTGATTTTTATTATATCATTTCATTCTTTTAAGATGTTTTGTCATTTGATGACTCAAATCATAACATTTAAAATTGTCAGTGAAGGGGTCTTAGTTCATTGCTTCATTTGAATATTTGTTATTATGTTGAATGTCTAGTATGATTGTTGTGTTTAATAAAGTTTTTACTCTGATTTTATAAAGTGGTTTCAAAATCATAAGTTGACACAATGAAATATTCAGTATATATGGCTAATGACATTGTTACTTTGAACAATTGATTTGATCTCATGAGCATAATTCTTCTAGCCATATGTTTATTGGCATAAAGGAATATTGTGTAGTTTTATACATTTTAGTGGCATTGATTGTGGCATATGGGAATGCTTTGGTGATGCACATTGTTTGATTTGTTGAGTTTATGACTTTTAGGTGTCAATATAATTTCAAATACTATGCTTTCAATATGCTTTCATAGTTCATATTGATTATGCCTATAATATTTTTCATCTATATATTTGAATGACCAAATATAATTACATGATATAAACGTTTGAATCAAGTTTGAATTTATTTAAATCTAAATTTTCCTAACCTAGCACCTAAGGGTCGAATGGCTTTGGTGATCCTACGAATAATTTATGGCAGTGGCATTAAGTATTAAAAATATGTTTGAATGAAATGATTTTTGTGGAAACTTGATGTTATTAAATTAACTCAAGTTTTAGACATAGTTAAGGGATCATGCGAGCTGGCAAAGTTTTGATTTTATTTAAATATGACTTAGGTTAAGAGATATGGTAGAGATATTAGGATTTGGTTGGTATATTATGTATTTGATTACATTAAATTTGATGTATATGAATTAAGTGAATTTTTTTAAGGTACTTAGTGATCGGTTTAGTAATAGATAAAGTTAGCAAGATGGAAATAAGTTTTTCTAAGTTGTCAAAGTAGTACTAGAAAAATTATTAATCAATTAGAATGTAACAATTATATTTTCATAGTTATTGTAGCTCAAAGAAATACTAAAGTTAGATTCATTTAATTGATCGCTATTCTTTGGCAAGATTTGAGAAGTAATATTCTGTGAGTAAGAGGAAAATTAGGAAAGAATAAGAAAAGCTAAAAACTTGCAGACAAGTTAAGGAATTTTTGGTTTCATTGTTATTTTGAAGAATAGTTGGAGTTGAAGTTTTCATTGATATGCATGGAAATATGGAATTTTTTTTTATTAAAACATGGATGAAAAAATATAGAATAAATTGCATTTCAACATGTAAAATTTCTTTAGGTTTGTCTTGCATTACACAATATGATTTTTGAAGAGTTTTGAATTTGAAATTAGGACTACATGTCTTCATTTTGAGATTTAGATTTGATTTTTGTCATTTTTTGAAATCTTTTTACATAATCAGTTTCAATTCATGAAGATATTTGGGTATTAGACATTGGTTTTGAGTATTATTTCTCCAATGATAATTGTTTGTTTATTGCATGGTGGTATGTTGAGATTTGGAAATGTATATTGGTCTATAAATGAGTATGTGAAGGGTTAGTTTAGTCATTGAGAGACAAAGCCTTCCATATAAGCACTTATAGACCAACAAACATTTCCAAATCTAAACATACCAACATGCAAATACATAAACAATTCTAGTTGGAGAAATAATACTCAAAACCAGCGTCTAATACCCCAAATATATTCATAAACTAAAACTGATTATGCAAAAAGATTTCAATAAATGACAATAGTCAACTTGAAATCTCAAAATGAAAACATGCAGTCCTACTTTAGAACTCAAAATTCTTCAAAAATCATATTATGTAATCCAAGATAAACCTGAAGAAATTTTACATGTTGAAAAGCAATATATTCCATATTTTCATCCATGATTTAATTAAAAATACTCATAAATTTCCATATTCCTATGTATATCAGTGAAAAATTCAACCCCGGTTGTTCTTCAAAATAACAAAGAAATCATAAATTTATTACCTTGTCTACAAGTTTCTAGCTTTTCCTATTCTTCTCAATCACAGAATGTCGCTTCCACTTGAAGCTTTTCAAAGAATGGTGATCAATTGAATGAATATGACTTTAGTATTAATTCAAGCCATAATAACCATGTAGATTTATATATTACATTCTAATTTACTACTAAGTCTGATAGTACTACTTTGACAGTTTAGCCAAACTTATTTCCATCCTGCTAACTTTATCCATTACTAAACCGATCACTAAATACCTTGCTAAAAACATTCACTTGGTGTATGTACATCAAATTTCATGTAATCAAATATATAATATTCCACCCAAATCCCAATATATCCACCATATCTCTTAACCCAAGTCACATTTAAATCAAAACATATCTCTACCATCTCACATAATCCTTTAACTATGTTTGAAACCTGAGTTAACTTAATAATATTAAGTCTCACGTTAGATTTCCACTAAATTCATTTCATTCCACCACATTTTTAATACTTAATTCCACTTCCACAAATTATTCATAGGTCCACCAAATCCATTCAACTCTTAGGTCCTAGGTTAGGAAAAAAATAGATTTAAATAAATTCAAACTTGAATCAAATCTTTATATTATGTAATTATATTTGATCATTCAAATATATAGATGAAAAGTATTGAAAGCACAATCAATATGATCTATGAAATTATATTGACACCTGAAAGTCACAAACTTAATAAATTAAATACGCTGTACATCAATAAATCATTCCCATATGCCACAATCAATGCCACTAAAATTTATGAAACTACACATTATGTCTACAAAGGAAAATACAATTTATCTTTTAATCAATCCTAGTTCATAAAAAATAAATCTTACTTGCACTTCTATTTTTTGATACATTTAGACATTTGGGGTCATGACCAAGATGGATCCACTAGACCTAACCAAGGGGTATCTTATCACAATAACATCACTAGAGAGGGTTCCAAAGCCTCTAGTCAAGCAACACTATGCAATAACCCTAGATAGGTCTTATGTTTTGATATTCACTAATTATATGTAAAGTAAAGTAAAATCTAATCTAGTGCTCACCAAATCTTGTGGCACAAATTAGGGGTAATAAACATAAAAACTAAACATGCATAGAAGATATATACTTAATCCAATGCATAGAAAATCCTAATACATGGGAGAGAATTACAAATACAAATATATCTACTTTAACAAAGAAGGAACAAATTTAGGAATACTTACCTTTTAAGGTGAACCCACCAATCCTCAATCTCTCTATTGGCCAAGGTGTTTCACAAGAGATTATTGTGATATGTAAGGATAGCAAAGATAAGTCATCCCTAAGCTACAAAACTTCTCTACATATCCAAAATACTTCTCCACAAGATAACATTTTTATCTCCAAAAAAGGTATTGAAACCCTAAGCAATGTTCCTCAAGTAGAATGGTGGATAAGCAGATGTGTAATGTAATATTCTTCTTCTTCTCTTTATATAAATGGTATAAATGGATGTGTATATATAGTTGAATCTAACCCTAAAATTTTTTAAAAGTTTCATCGACACAGTCAACCCAATTCGACCCCATATCATTAATTGATAAAATTAAGTTAGGTCCCAATCTAGGTCATCCAACACTGACCTAGACCCATAACATGTAAATATAAATTAGAATATAGGGTAGGCCCAAGCCTACATTATTTGATAAATGTCAAAAAAGTTTTTTAACTTAGGTAAGGGTTGAGTAAGGTAGTGAATTACTGGGAGGAGTGTATAAGAGAAGTGTCAAATTTTAGGAGAATGTGTAAGAGAGGAGGCAAAGACTAGGGAAGTGTATAAGAGATGGTTATGTGGATAGAAAGTGGTGGTATAGGGGATAACAATCCTATGAAGCACCAATGGTTTATCCAACCTTTTTTGGTGTACCTTTTAAAATATGCACTCAGAGAGATTGAGACTTGAGATTTTTTTTCAAGAGAGGAAGTATTAGTAATTGATAAATTTTTAAAATATTATGTGTATGCATATACCTTATTCGAAGCTCATCACATGTCATGTAGGTATAATATGGAATGGTCCTTTAGGAAAATAACATAGCAATGCATAACACTAAAGTTAAATAAATTGTAGTAAAAAGTGAATAAGATAAATGAACGGATAGAATTAAAAAATACATACCTTTACCTACTTTAGTGTTGTCGATAAAGAATGAAGTGAAATAAATGTAAAGGTATCCAATGTAGAAAACATTAGGCAAACTTGTAGAAATTATCAAAAAACCAAAAAAATTATAAAATATAAATGTAATATGTGAAAAGATTCTCTACAGTGTCAAGATTCTAGAACATCTTATGGTTCAAAAAAAATGCTAGTAGAAACAAAGATATGGTTGAAAAATAGAATCTAATGGTAAATAATTGACAAGTAAATAAACCCAATTTGAGCCTAAAGAGTGACCATGGTGAGGAGATGACAGTTACGATGTGGAAGATGCATAGTGGACATAATGGGTATAGCATAGGTAAAAAATCATTAATTTAATTTTTTTGAAAAAATTTAATTAAAATTAAGTTAAATATATAAAATTGGATAGTAGGTAAAATCTAAACATCAAAACTAACCCTAAGAAATTTTTAGGAAAACTAGGGGCAAATGGGGTACTAAGTAAGAAAAGGTCAAACTAATAAATACATAAGGCATTTATGGTAAATGGTCAAAATTTCATAATAAAATATGATCAAAGTTGACCCTATCGACATAGTTTACAAGGCAATAGAAAGATAGGGGGTTAACTACGTCGCATGTGGATGATATAGTATCACTGAATATGGTTGACTACATAGCAGTGGGCTGATATAATTTGAAATAGGAAGATGGTTGACATAGTGCCCTATTTTTTATGTAGTTTCTAATATGTGGTTGATACAATTGTTAAATGAGGTCAACTACGTGCTAGAGGGCTGATGTAGTATTTTAAAGCTAAAAAATGGTTGATTTAGTATTAGCTAGGAAGATAGTGTTTGAAATTAAAAAAGGATGACTACGTACCAATGGGTTGATGTAATATGGCAAGACTATGACAAGGCTTATTTAGTATCAAATATGTTGATTGTGTAAAAAAATAAGAAAACTAGATTAAATAAGTTGATGAAGTCATTAATTTATAATTTTTTGAGAATATTTAATAATGTATTTTAATTATTATGATATCAAGATCTGATACATCCTCTATTATTTGATATTTTATAGAGACATCATAGATTTTGATGCCTAGTGGATGCACTCAAGCTACCAGATCTATTAGAGTGGTTATCAGATGTGGATAGAGTTTAATTGGTTGCCTGGAGGTATTATGGAGATGAGATAGATCCTTCTGAGTATTGATCTCATTATCATGTTCTTAGGAGTATGGGAATGATTAACCAATAGTTTTCGATGGGAGGTGGAGGGGATACCATAAAGGTGGTGATAATAGTAGAGGAAATCCATGTTTTGTTTGGACTCCCTATAGATGGGACACCAGTGATTTGTGACACATCAAAGTCAAAGGATGAGAGATGAGTCTTAGCTCAGTGGGCTACAGGCTCGAATAAGATATATCATGGGTTATACATGAGTTTGATCAATGTTTATCTTGTGATCATTTTGGATATCTAGAAGGCCGTGATAGGGCTTATGACAACATGAGTGATGTGTCATAAATTGAATGGAAAAGTGTCACTATATGCAATAGCCTTGTGTCAGTTGATTTTAGATCAAGAAGGGTTATATGATCTTAGTTTTGTAATCTGGGTTCATCTCAAATGTAATATATATGGGATGTTATCCTATGGATAGAATATGATGGGACCTATTATTCTATTGAGTACATAGATATGTGAGATATTTCCTATGACTTAGTCAGTTGGATTTTCCCATGTGATTGATTATAGGTTACCTTGAGTCATTTGATGGAGATAGGACCATGTAATTCAGGTTATGTCCCATGTTCTAGTATTGTAGACTATCATATGAGGGTATATAGTGTGTTAGTCATACACTCACATAGCTACCATATGGCCTAGTTGGGCTACCATTACTATAGTTTGGCATGTGTGCATATTATGGGCCACTATAATTTATGGGTGTATCCTCATTAAGTGGTTCATGTACCTAGATATCTAGGACTTTCTCATCTAGTGGCCCCTCTAGTAGTACACGATTATCAGGCATGACATGATAAAGAGTTGAGAGGGAGAGGAGGTAGAAGAATACCTATGGAAATATCAATTATTAGGCCTTAATAAGCTAGATGATGGGTTAGTCAAGCATGGTAATAATGGAATTGAGGCCTATGAGATATGACATCATGGATTTAGATGTAGAAGATGAAGGAGCATAATAGGTACCATAATATAAGTGACATTAACTGTCATGAGCTTATCAAAAATGGATACATCATCAATGTAAGGAGATGCAAGTGCTAGTTGTCATGATGGGGATCTTATAACAGCTATAAGACATATTTAGTCCATAAAAAGGCCACTAAGGAGAGGAATACGGTGATCTTGGGTGGTGAATCCTATATTTTTATGGGTGTGGTGGCATTTGATGGAGGGGGTGCTCTATGGGTGAGTAGATGGTGAGACCATGGTCGATGATATCAGCACTAGTGAGAAATGTTTTTAATTTGATTTAATTTTTTGATATAGAACACTAGTTACACTATTTATTATGATAGATAGATGATTTGAGATATATATACTTATAATTTTATGTATATTTTGGTTCTATTTTTACATATCCTATGATAGAGGATTTCAAATGCGGAGCCCTAGTTATGGTTGCACATCATGACATTTTAGATAGAGTGTTATCATCATACGACCCTACCATTTTAGATGATCTTGTGGTTCTGTCTACCAAGATCAATTGAGTTAATTTAGACTAGTGGGAGAGGCTATGTAACAACTACAGGTATGAGGTAGTGGATTAGAGTCACTAACAAGGGTAGGAGTTGGAGAGGCTTAGGCTTGGCAAGTCTTAGCACAGGAGTGAGTCGTACACATGGTGACTATGATCTAGCTTGAACAATTATAGGCCTAAGTGTCTAAATTACAAGGATAGGTTGTTGGTTTGAGATCCCATATTACCTCTTTATAGTGCACCATTCAAAGTGGTCAGTCATAGGAATCCATGGGTAGCATGACTAGGCCACATGATAGACATGATGGAGCATAGTCTTAGAGTTATATATATTATATTTTATACTTTGTATTGTATAAAACACATGATATATATATATATATATATATATATATATATATATATATATATATCATGTGTTTTATACAATACAAAGTATAAAATATAATATATATAACTCTAAGACTATATGTATATATATATATATATATATATATATATATATATATATGTTGACAGTTCATTCATCTCATGAGTTATACTTGAATTTGGATGTAGATGCATGGATATATTTGATTTTTAGCACATGTATTATGCTTTTGTTTTATATGTTATGGGAAATACGTGATGTATGTTTTCTTTTCTATCATTATGTGATACACATACATGGTTAAAAAAGAAAGGGAAAAAATGATTTGGAAAAGTATAATTGATTAAAATAAATGTAATACACATTATATCACGATGGGAAATGTGTAAAAATAAAAGATAAAATAAATATAATAAACCAAAATGGAAAAAAGGATAATAAATGTTTTCAAACTATGTAAAATATTTGCATCAAATTAAAATAAAATAAAAATCATACTATATCACGTTGAGAAGTATGAAAAATTTTAATAAAATGTAAATCACATGAAAACCAATGGTATTAAAACAAACAATAAAGTAAATTGATCATACTAGGTCATATTGGGAAGTATGAAAATAAAATTTAAATTTAAGTAGAAATCAAATTAATCACTCTAATTCAAGCTAGGAAGTATGAGAAATGTAATAAAGTGGTGGTAAAAATACGCGCAATCAAAAAATAAGAAGATAAAAGTGAAAGACTTATGAAGTAAGCATAAAACATATTATATCAATAAGGGAACTATGTCAATAACGTGTAACTCATAATCAAACATAACTAATCTCAAATTTAAATCATATAATTTCATTGTGACCTGGGTATTGGAATATTTTATGAGGAAGGCTTGGTCCTATCCATGGTCTTACACTACAACACACAAAGGGAACACTAATGAGGTGGAAATAATTATGAGAATTAAAAATATGTTTGTAATATGATAATTTATGAGGATGGTCTGGTCATATCCATGGTCTTACACTGAAACTCACAAGGAGAACACCAATGAGGTGAATGGTAATAATAAAATGGTTTATTAGGGTAATTTGTGAGAAGAGACTAGTCCTATCCATGGTATTACATTGTAACTCATAAAGAGAAACCCTAGGTAGAATGATCAGTTAACAAAACAATATTTATCAAGGGGAAATATTAGGAATGTTGTAATGAAAGAGGAGATATAAAAATTATGACATAGGCATCTATGAGAAAATCTTAGGAAACATGAGGCATACTAGGTACAAAAGAGAGACATTAAGAGTATAGTGACCACCAAAATACAAAGGATACCTACTCATAATAAGCACAAAGTTATATAGGAAAATAGGTGAGATACTAAGATCGACTCATGTTGGTTATATGAACAAAAAAAGTAAAATGGACCTACCTTTTCACAACATTTTCCCCATTCTTTAGGACCTCTTATAGAGTCGTCGGTGTACTGAAAATATTGGGTACTTGTATGAGAAATTAGGTATCACTTATATATTTTTTTAATCTCCTTTACCAATCTACTAGCTTACTGCACCCTAGTGGACCTAGACTTTATCATGAGACCAAATATGGAGTTTAAATTTTGATTAGGAATAGGAGATGTGTTATGAATCACATCTTTTAGTGTGTTTAAACTTTTAAATTTGTATGTTGACTTTTAAATCATTACCTTTTGTTTAAATGATTTGGCTTTTAAATTTTTATGGCTTTTATGATTCCTCCTTCATATGGATTTGGAATAAACAAATGAGTGATAGAAGTGATACACATGAATGACATTTAGACTTTGATTTAAAGGAAGCGAAGTATATAAAGAACTAGTATGTAATCCTAAGTTTCAATTGTATGTATGCTTAGTATGTGAAAGGAATAGAAAGGAATAAATGGAGATAAAATTAGATCGGTAAGTAGAATTACAATGAGAAGCCTTGTTTTCTAACTAATCATATGGTAGAGAAATATTACTAAAGGAAGTAAGGTTTGTATAACCAAGTCATAATAATAATGATCTAATTTTTTAGTGAGAAAAGATAGAAAACAATGATTTTAAAAGAAAATGAATCCATAAAACAAGTGAACTTATAAATATAAGTGTGTAATCATGAAAATAATAATAATAAGCCATAATATAGAGGAAAAGAAATAAAATCATATAAAATACATAAATCATAATATAATGATCCATGTAAAATAAATAGGTGAAACCAAATTTGACACATAATCAAGTGTATAATATATATAAAAATGGATCACAAATCCAATCCAAAATCATAATGTGAAATAACACATCATGTTCACAAATACTGATAAATCTGACCATAAATATTATCCATGACATCTAAAACATCTCTATGAAGCTAGATTCTGAAAGTAACGAGAGTCTCATCAATCCTCATGGAAAGTTATGCAAAGACTTCCTTCCAAATCTCTTCAACTAAAAATGTAGGTGTAACTAAAGGATCATGTTCATGAGGGATCTCATGTATAGTATACTCAAGGAGAAGAGTAGGTGTTTGAATAAGAATAGTATTTGTGAGATGAGAAGGATGTGCCATTGGTGCAAAAGGAGGAGCTTTCTTATGTGGGAAACGTATGGAAGGAGGAATAGCTGGTACAGGTGTTGACTATGGGTGATCATGGAGGTGTTATTGGAGACTACAATAATGATTGGTATGATGTGTACCACACAGGTGCCAAAAATAGCATACCTCCTCATATTTAAGGATATAATTAGGTAATAGCTTTGAAGGAGGGATAGCCTTATCTTTGGGTTGAATAGTGGTAGGATGTAATGTGTCAATATACTACCTAAATTTTTAGTAATGAGTGGAAGAGTGGTTATCTATCTCATAAAAATAACATATGCATTTGTTAATACGATTTGGGTGCCTACTAATGGAAGAAGTGGAAGGAGAAGTTGGGGGTGGCTGATATAACTAGAAACATTTAGTCCAATGACTGAAAAAATTTTGGATGTCATAATCAAATTGATCGTCCCATTAGATGGGAATGGGATAAAGATATAGTAAAGGATGAAGGCCATCCTTGAGGGAAGGCAAGGTTGGTACATTACAATTTGAGATAAAGAGCATTAATGAATAGGTGGAAGAGGTTATCATTGTCATATTATGCTCACATTTTTTAGACAAGTTCTCCATTCATTTGATGAAGGCTTGTTTGATTTCAATTTCAATTTTTTTATAATTGATAAAGTGAGCTAAGTTGTTCTCAAGAATATCACTAGTTTGAAATTCCTGGACTAGTAAGTTAACCAAGTCTTTAAGACTAGTGATAGAATGGATTTTTAATTAATTGTACCAATCTAAAGCATCTCTTGAGAGTGTTTTAGCTAATATTTTAGTAGTGTCAAAGGTGTTAATTTTGACCAAATATTTATAAAGGTTATTAAATGTCTTTAAGTGTAATGTGGGATCAGTAGACCTAATACAGGTGATTATGGGTGTATACCTCCTTTGTCAATATTAGCAATTTGAGGTATAAGAGGTTAATTTTGTAAATGTTTGATTATTTTATTAATGAGGAGTTGTTGAGGGATAAGGTTACCATGGGAATCCCTAAGGGGGGGTGTAGGGGCATTCAGATTTTGCACTCCCCATAAAACCTGTTGAGATTGATTTGGAAGATTAATGATATGTTTTTACATATGTGTCATATGATTTTTATTAGTGGTTTGAAAACATGCATTTGATTAAGTGTTTGCAATAATATTTGATTAGTTTGGGTAACATTTTGACTAGTGTGTGTATCATGTGATGCATTAATATTAGTATTAATGGCTTGAGTTACACTATGATAGTAGCACATGTTGCACTAGCAATATGAGAAGCATTGGTAGTGAAATAAGCACTAGTATCATGGTTAGTATTGGTAGAAAAACAGACACTAGTAGCATGGTTAAGGGGAAAGGTCTTTTGAAGAGGCCCACTAGAAGTTAAACCTACCATGTTAGTAGAGATACTTGGCATAGAGGTTGAAGAGGTCATAGAATAAGATGTCATGGTGTGTGAATGAGACATAATAAAAGGAAAAAGTTGATATGCAAATAAAGTGGTTCTCCCAAATATGTGAGAGAAGGTAGGGGAGGGTGAAGGAGGTTCTTCTACTTGAGGACCTATTATAAGACTATAAATAGTTAAAAGGTCTTTTCCTCATTGTTGAGAAAATTCATTTATGAAGAAGAGAATTTTAGTTGTGTACTTTAAATAATGTCCATATTATAGCGAGAATAAATGATTATAAAATAAGGATAAATGTAGAAGAGTCCCATAATTGGTAGTGTTAGTGGCAACATAGACATTGATTTCATCTAAGGTGGGTGCCACAAGCTGTCTTAGGAAACCTATTAGGATTGGTAAAATTCATCATGTTTATCTAATTTAACTCTATAATATCCTCAAATAGTAAATTAATGATGAAGGAAAGAGGCTAAAAATTTGATAGAAAGAAAGATCAGTTGTTAAGATACAAAATTTAACCAATTGACAATGCTATGTAAAATAGTAAATAGAATAGAAGAAAAAAGACATAGTCAAACAGGTCAACTATATACTACAAGATAGGAAATATAATAGGATAAAAAGAGGACACAATTAGATAGATCTACTATATACTAAAATATAGGAAATAAAATAAGATCAAAAGACACACAGTTATATAAGGCAATTGCGTATTGAAAGTAAGCAAGACTAACAGTTTGTAAGAGATTGTGTCGACATGGATGACTGTTAGAAAAGCAAGAAAATATTTTCAAGATAATAACTAAGAAAATAAATTTAAGTACACAATCAATTGATCAATGTGGTTGATTTAATTTGAACACAACACAAACCTTGTACTAACATTGGCTAGTGCAAGTTTTACAATAAAAAATATAATGATCAAAGAAAAAGAATCAAACTTGAATATAAATGCTAACTAATTGGTCATTCTTGAATGTTATTAAGTTATAATAAATTTTAAAATTAATGTGATGGGGAATTGGCTATAAGAAGGAACTAGAAAGTAATCTATGTATAGTCTCAAGTAGTTTAGGCTGAAAGGGATTTGTATTTGTAATGGTACTAGCTTTTTATTGGATCCTACCCCTTTAATTCATAATCTCACAATGAGAAGGGTGTTGGATGTTTTTTCAATCTATACCATCACCTATGTGTTTATACTTGACTAGAAAACCAACTCGATTTATCCTTTGGTGATGAAATCCAATTAGGTGGACCTCAAGAAGAAAATGTTTAATACTTGTTTAGTATAAATTGATTTGGAAGTGTGTGCAAAAAATAAAAATAGTGTGACTAAATAGGTAAATTAGAAAAAAAAAATCACCTAATTAGTTTATGTTTGTTACTCTAAGCATGCAAGAAATTGAAAATAAAAAGTGAGCTAAGTACTAGTAAAATAAGTTAATTCCTTTGAATGTGAAGAGTACAGAGTCAGTTCAGAGGACATTGTATGTAAACAATATAGAACATAGTCGATAAGGTCACTACTATTTTATGAAAGCAAGATTTAAAATAACATAGTCAAACATGTCGATTGTGTCTTCTAAAGAGAAAACAAGCTATAGACCTATGTCGAGCTAGTCGACCTAGTTTGTTGTAGGGTTGTAGGTTTATAGACTACAAACTTATGAAAAAATAATATTGTAAATAAAATTTAAAAAAATACATCATAGAAGGTAATAATGAACCTTGGTGGTTTTGAACATGATTAGTTTATAAATTTTATGTTGTGTTACTCAAGTGCTAATATTAAAATTCTACAAACAGAGTCGACTGGGTCGATGAAGTCTACAAAATTTGTATGTTGAAAAAGAATCTATGAATAGAGTCGATTGGATCAACAATGTCTAAAAAAATGTATGCTAATAAAAAATCTACAAATAGAATCAAATGGGCTGATAAAGTCTACAATCCTATAATTGAAGAACAATACTATATAGAGCTAATTGATCTAATCACCTATATTTGGAGAAGACCTACACAAACATAATAGAGTCATTTTGAAGTGACTATGTGTTAAACTTGCATAGAAAGTGTTAGACTATATCGATAGGTTAAATATATTACTACAAATATAATATATAATATGATAACAAAATGAATGTGTGAAATAAAACTTTTAAGTGTTTGATTCATGTCAGGGTCACCAGAATGTATACAAAGAAAAATGTAGCTGACCAATTAATCAATCCTAACTCAGAGAAGATAAATCAGACTTACACTTCTATCTATTGATACATTTATATATTTGGGGTCATGACCAAAATGGATTTGTTAGACTTAACCAAGAGGTCTCTTATCACAATAACATCACTAAAAAGGGTATCAAAACCTCTAGTCAAACAACACCATGTAATAACCCTAGCTAGGTCCTATGTTTTTATATTCACTAAGTATATGAAAATTAAGATAAAATCTAATCTAGAGCTCACCAAAGATTGTGGCACAAAGTGGGGGTAATAAACATAAATTATAAACATGCATAGAAGATCTATAATTAAGCCAATGTATAGGAAATCATAATGCATGGGAGAGGAGTGTAAATGCAAATCTATCTACTTTAACAAAGGAAAAACAAATCTAAGAATACTTACCTTTGAAGACAATTCCATTGAGCCTCAATCTCTTCCTTAGCCAAGGTGATTCACAAGAGATTTTTTTTGTATGTAAGCATAGTAAAGATAAGTCAACCCTAAGCTATAGAAATTCTCTTTGTATCAAAAAGACTTCTCCATAAAACAAGATTTGTATCTCTAAAAAAGGTATTAAAATCCTAAGCAATGTCCCTCAAGTAGAATGGCGGATAAGTAGATGTGCAATTTAATATTCTTTGTATTCTCTTTCTCCAAATGGTAGAAATGGATGTGTATCTATAGTTAAATCTAACCCTAAACATTTCTAAAAGTTTAATTGATAAGGCTAGTCCAATTTGACCCTATATCATTAATTGATAAAAGTAAGTTATGTTGCGATCTAGGTTGGCCATGGCTGACCTAGACTCATAATGTGTAAATATAAATTATAGTATAAAGTTGGCATAGGCTAACATTATTCGATAAATGTCAAAAAGGGTTTTTGGCTTAGGTAGAGGATAAGTAAGGCAGTGATTTGCTTAGATGAGTGTGTAAGAGAGGTGTCAAAGCTTAGAAAAGTGTGTAAGAGAGGAGTCAAAGCTTAAAGAAGTGTATAGGAGATAGTTATGTGGATATCAAGTGGTAGTATAGGGGAAAACAAATTTGTGAAGCACCAATGGTCTTCCCACCCCTTTTCTAGTGCACCATTTAAGGCATGCACTCAAAGATATTGAAACTCAACAGGTTCTTACTGTTGGGTGAATATTTTGTCACTAGCTGACTGATGGCAAAAGAGGTGCATCAACCACAGCATAAGGAGATTTATACAAAAAAATGGATGTGGTGACCACAGCTGAATTGGGACAAATCTCTCCTCTCAGCAAGGGGAGGTTTCCTATAATTAATTATATAATATAGCATATATATATATATATATAAGCTAAAAATACACTCAGGGGTGAAATCATACCATCCATCTCACTTTTTTCAGAGATGATGTTCATAAAATAAAAGAAAATTTTGGTGTAATTACTAAAAAGGCACTTCTCTTCTTTCAAAAGTGATATTCAACAAATAGCAAAATTCTTCTTGGGCAATAACAGAAACTACAAGAAATCAATGAAATCATAAAGTCTTTCATTGTCTCTCCTACTGATTAGGATAAAAGAACACAGCAGGATTAAATGCAACTCAAATTTTGCACCTAAAACTACAATAGAGTAAAGGATTACGAAGGATAAAGAGATCTCAAAGTCTCTCTAGTATCCTTTACACAAAACATAGACTAAAGACACTTATGGCAGCACAAAGTCTCCCATAGTTGGCTTTAGGACATCTTCCAGCTTATTTTCACTTGTTCTGCTTATTTGATTAAATGGACAAGAATGTATTTAGGAAACAGACATAAAAACAATTTTCTAGATGACACAAGCTTATTCCAACACAAAATTTGAAAGGTCACTTACTTTCTCATTCATTTAACAAAATATGATTAATAGTCTGAGCTCAAAGTATTAGGATTGCCTTTCAATTTGGACAGAGCTTCACTTCTGATAACAGAGAGATCCCCTTTATACAAGATGAGAGATTACAATATATAGCATTACAAGAAAGACTTGGGCACTTGTTTTCATGAAAATGGCCCATGTTGAATTGAATGCATTAAATATCTATCAAAGGGCCATGCTAGAACAAGGCATCAACCTTGACTTTGGCATTCTGAATTATCTCAAATGTCCCTTTCTTAGCATGGGTTGTCTAGTCTTCTTAATGATTCTTACACAGCTGTCCATTCACTTTTACTTAATGTAGAAAAATAGGCTGCACCTTTGAATGTTTATGTTCCCTAATGTTTACCTAGTGGATTGTTCCACCTACTGAAAATAACTCTTCTATAGATATTTCTAGATTTCATGTAGTTGTTCTCTCTTTCCTTGCCACATTTTGTCTTTCCTTAGCTATCTGAGCTCTCAAGGCTATCTTCTCGCTTTCAACTGGCTCTTTCAACTCCTTTTTGGGTTGGTCACTGAGTTTGTTCTCAAGTCTTTTGAAAATCAATGGCTATTCTATTACCCTAAATTTGACATCCACAGGGACATCATTGGTCACTTTGAACCTCTTTAAACCTTGAACCTTGAACTCTTTTGGTTCAAAGGTTCAATGGTTCGGCAATTCAATGTTTTGTAAAGAGCCACATTCGCTCTCTTTTTCTTCTTCGATTGAACTATTTCTTTGAACTTCTTTCTGGAATCTTTCACTTCCTTCATTCACTTGAAGATTCCTTTTGAAATTTGAACTCTTTGAACCCTTTAAACCTTTGAACCATTTTGGTTCAAGGTTCAACAGTTTAATGATTCATTCTCTTTTTTTTTAATTCTTT
Source organism: Torreya grandis (assembly GCA_037957365.1). Lineage (NCBI taxonomy): Eukaryota > Viridiplantae > Streptophyta > Pinopsida > Cupressales > Taxaceae > Torreya > Torreya grandis. The sequence goes on from JARHVA010003580.1 coordinate 796,484, forward strand.
TGAAGCTTCAAACTTTTTAGATCTTTTGCTTTTCTAAATCCATCAAACTCTTTGAACTTGTTGAACCTTTGAACTCTTTTGGTTCAAGGTTAAATAGTTCAATGGTTCATTCTTCACTCTTTGAATCCTTTTATTCTTTAAGTCTTTTAAACTTGTTGAACCCGTTGAACCTTTGAACCTTTCAAAGTTCAAGGTTCAATGGTTCAACGATTCAATATTAACTCTTCAAAGCCTTGAACCTTTGAACTCTTTTGGAGGTGGAGTTCAATGGTTCAATGGTTCAAGGTGGTTCATTTTAACTGTTTAAAACATGTCGTTAAGTCTTTTGATCGAACCTGGGCGTTGAACCATCCTCAAAACACTAAGGAAAAGTCTTAAGTGTTTTGAACTTCTTTTGAAGAAATTCCACCTATTGAACATGTGACTTCTTTAGCTAAAAAAGCTTGAATATTTGAAAAACTTAACTGCTCAGAACATTTTTAAAAAATAAAAGAGAGAGTTTTGGTCTGCAAGACCAAAATGATCAGTATGTTGTCCACAAAAACAAGTGACAGATTTTAGGAACAACAGCTGGCTTCAGTTCAAAAACTTCCATTGATTGAAAAAAGAAGCAATTAAAAGGAGTAGAAACTATAATCTTAGTGCCTTCATCTATGCCATTGGGCTATGGAGTCATGCTTACCCAAAAAGAAAGGTGCCAAAAACAAACGGTGCTAAAAACAAATGAAAAACACAAAACAAAGAAAGACTATACATATATATAAATGGACTTATCTGATACTTCAAGGATTGAAGTGCTTCAGATGCTGCCCACTGTGAGGCAAAATAAATGACTTTCCATCTTGATATCTCATCAAGAAACTATTTTCATCATTTAAATGATGAATGGCGAATGGGCCTCTCTACAGGGAATCAAATTTTTCATGCATTCCTTTTGGCTCTCTCCTCTTGTCCCACAATAAGACTTGATCTCCAACTTGAAAATCATAGATTTTTATTTTTTGTTCAAAGAGTCTCTTTACCAGACTTTGATGTGTAGCAATCGGTCTACCACCATCGTTCATTGCTCATTAAGTTTAGTCAAGCACATGATCCTCTTGTCGATGGAACTTTCAAAAGTTAAATCTTCCACTGCCTTTGTTAACTTTAATGTTGTTAACTCTAGGGTGATTGGTATCTCTGCATTGAGACTATAACAAAAATTGAAATAGGGACATACCAATTTCTCTCTTGGGTGTAATTTTGTCTGCCCATATAGCATCAAGTAATACTTTATGCCAAGTTCTTTGATTGTCATTTACCATCTTCTTGATAATGGTCACCAAGTTCTTGTTGCTTGATTCTGCTTGATTATTTCTTTGTAGATAATAGTCAGAAGAGTGGGAGAGAATAATCTCATAATAGTAGTAAAACTGGGTGATCTCATGAGAAGAGAAACAAGCTACATTATCTGTTACAATCTTAGTTGAGACTCCAAACCTAAAAATGATGTTTTCTTTGAGGAAATTACATACTACCTCTAAATTAGCATGCTTGACTGAAATGGCTTCTACCCACTTGGTAAAGTAGTATGTGGTTGTGAAGAGATAATCATGTCCAGCACTTGAAGAAGGATTTACAGTGCCAATGAAATCAATTTCCCATTGCTGAAATGGCTCTTCTATCACCACAAGTTTGAGAGGCAACGCAACCAACTTAGGTTTTCCAATAAACTATTGACATAGCTTGCATCTACTCACCCAAGTGTATGAATTTTAAAATAGAGTAGGCCAATAGTACCTGGCTCGTAGAATCTTATGGGCAATTATAGGCATAGAAAAATGTCCTCTACAAGCCAAATTGTGGAATGACTCTAAAAGTTTGTTCTGCTGCACTTTATCTATGTAGTGAAGGAACACCCCATTAAGATTCCTCTTATACAAAACGTTATCCCACAGGACAAAATTAGCAGCTTTCAATTTAATAGTCCTCTTTTTTTATGAGACAGGTGAGCAAGACACTCACCATAGGTAAATAAATGAGCAATATTTGAATACCACTCATTCGTAGTGGTGATAAAAAGAACTATTGGTGTGCCTTCAACTTTTGCTTTTTCATACCCTATTTTTTTGGTATGTTATAAGTAATTAATTGACAAAGGCCCCTTCCCTACACAAGCTTCATTGGTTTGATAACAAGATCAAACACCTAGATTTTAGCAATCTAATTGCCCCTTTTTGTTCCAAACTCTTGTTGACTTAGTATGGACTTGACTGTTGTATCAAGAACTAAAGCAACAGTGTGTGAGTTCAAGATGTAAAAATAAACTTACTTTACCACCTTTACCATAGCATAAGCATGTTTCTCCATGTTTGAATACTTTAGCTCATGAGCTTTAAGAGGATAGCACATAAAGGAGATGGTAGATTTCACACCTTCTTTGTTCTGTTGAACCAAGATGGCTGAAAGCATATGTTCAAAAGCATAGTTGTACATCATGAAATCTTTTGTGTAATCAAGACAAACTAGAAGTGGGGCATGGGCATTAGCTTCTTTGATGTCTCAAAATGCTGATTTGCCTTCTTCAGTCCAGCTAAAAGTGACTTTGCCCTTCATCATATTGATGATGTGGTGAGTCTTCTCTGCAAATTCAAGAATGAACCTTCACAAAAAATTCACCTTTCTAAAGAAAGAGTGAACTGCAGTCTTACTAGTAGGAATAGCAAGCTCTTGAATGGATTTGACCATTTTGGGGTCGATCTTTATGCCTTCTCAAAACACAGTGTGACCGAGAAGTTTACCTTCTGTAACCCTAAAAATTGACTTCTTAGGATTAAGAGAAATACCATTTTGCCTACATCACTCTAGCACTTATTGTAGATGATGCACATGATCAGGATGATGCTTAGAAATGACTGTCAAATCATCAAGATATACCATAATGAACTTACCTATTTCATTTCTGAAAGCAAGATCCATTGCTCTTTAGAAAGTGGCGTCAGCATTGATCAAGATAAAAGGCATTTTGTGATATGCAAAAGTGCCCCAAGGTGTTGTGAAGGTGGTTTTATGTTGGTCTACTTCACCAATTTATACTTGATTATATCTCAAAAAACTATCTAGCATTGATAACATCTCAGTGCCAGTCATTGTTTACAGCAGCTAATCCATGATGGGCAAGGGATAGTTGTCATTTAAAGATGACTGATTTAGATTTTTGAACTCAACACACAGGCAAATTTTTCCATTTTTATTTCTTACAAGGACTATATTCGCAACTCAAGTGGAATGATGGATTGGAAAAATAATCTTTACATTTAACATTTTCTATATTTCAGACAAAATTGTGCCTAATATCCTAAGATTGTACTGACTTTGCTTCTACTTGTGAGGCAATGACCCAATTTTGAAAAGAATTTCATGCTAGATTTCTTCAGGTCTAAGAGATTTTAGATCATCATATGAATATGCCAAAACATCAATTTAATGGCAAAGCAAAGTGACAAATTTGAGTTTTTCATCAGGGGTACAATAATTTCCAATGTTGGCCATTTTTGGATTGTCTTTTGTACTCAAATTTATTTGATCAAAATCCTTGGAGGATTTTGAATCTATTTGTTGTTTTTTGATAAACTTGTCATGCTTGTCAAATAGTTTCTCAAGAGAAACTAATTCTTTGGAAATTTTATTCCCTTTGAGCTGAAGGAACTCTTTATCAGCATTTAAATCTGCCTCAGGAGCTGATTTTCATGGTGGAAATTCATTGTCTTCAAATTGAAGCTTTTCAAAGCTGTCTCTTTATTCTAAAAAAGTAATGATTTGGTTATCACCATTGAACACTTGTCAATGGTCAACATTATCATGTACACTTGATCGAAAGATTAGCTCAATAGTGTACTTATCCTCTTTGAAATCTTAGGACTAAGAGACTATTGAATTTTCTAGGCACGATAGAAATACTAAAAGCATCAAAGCTTTCAATACAGTCCCATACTAGATTGTGATAATGTCACACTATCTCATTCTTAGTTTGATACAAGTTTTTCACTTGAAAAACCACCAGCTCAGCATCTCCTTTGGCATGAAAGATTTTAACCCCTTTTATCTTAAGCAGCCTTTAATCTAAGCAGCAGTGATTCATACTCAATAGTGTTGTTAGTGTTGCTAAACTGCAACTTATATGCATATGAGAAGATATCTCTTTGAAGAGATATTAAAACAACTCTATCTCTAGAATCGATAGAAGAGTTGCTACCATCGAATTCCAAAATTTAAATATCATCAAAATTTGATCTTCTTTCAATTTTTTCTTCATCAAGAAGAGAAGATCATTTTTCATGTGTATTGTGCCCTACCAATTCTTCTAATGTCTTATCTAAATTTTTTGGATTATCACCTATGGAACTTTCATCTACTGAAATAGAAACATCTTCAGTAGTCAAAAAGTAATTACCTATACCTGAAGACTCAAATAGAATTTGAGCTTTAGGGGCTGAAGTTTGGGTGATAATGTACTTTGATTCTTTCTCAAGAAGTAGCCTTTGCATGATGCCCTTGATAGGAATCTTCACCTTAGATAAGTTCATGCTTAATTCTCCACCAACATCTTTTCAAAAAATTTACCCAAGAAGAATGCCATAGGAGGCTGAGACATCAGCCACTAGGACTATCATTTCAATTCTCTTATCTAGGAAGGCCACAAATATAAATTGAGCATCTTTGATTTGTCTCAACAGATGCACTTATTTGTTTTTCATAGAGAAACATCTCTTAAACGTCTTAGTCAGTGTGAGACCAAGAGATTTTGCCACCTTGATGGGCATGACATTATCAAAAGCTCCTGAGTCTATAATATAATTATTCAGCTGATGACCATTTATAAGCAGGAAAACATAAAATGGTTCTATCTTCCTAAGGGCAGCTGGAGGAGTAATCACAAGATTATTTTGGCCTAGTGTATTTTTTGGGGGAATAAGAGTTAATTTTGAAATATCTTACCCTATAGGGATGATTTTATTTTTGACGCATTCAATGAGTCTATCCAACTGCTCAGAGTTGGATTGCAAGAATTCAAACTCAGATATTTGAATTTTAGTCTTCTTAACATGGTCAATTATATCAAATAGATAAAATGAATTAGAAATAGAGGGAGGCAGTCTATCAATCTAGTTTTTATTAAGTGTAGGACTGTTCTACGAATTTAAAGCAGAAGGTGAAGAAATATTTGAGGTACTTACTTTTGTAGTGATCACCAGGTCCTTTGATTAAAAAGGTAGCGAAGTTTCTTATTTAGTAATTGAAATTATTGGTCGAGATTCTTCTCTTATTTTTCCTTTATCTACTTATTGAGCTGACTGGTTCTAGGAGCTAGTAAATATAGTGTATGATCCATCAAATGCTTTACCTTTACTTCTAGGTTCATCTTAGTAATTTAAGAAACCAATGTTGGAGTTACCAACTGATTCTTCTTAGCCTTTTATAAAGAGATCAGCATCATCTTCTTGGTTCAACTCAAGTTGGAAAGGAAAATCAGATTCAATTTCAAGATAAGTTGGTGTTGCGTCAATGGCAAGCTTCCTTGGTGGGGGAGGAAGGTGATTTGGCTGCCCTTGATTTTTGGCAATATTACCCTAATACTACTGGTTAGAAAACATCCTCCTTAGTATATCTTGATAAAAAGGAGCAGACATCCCTTACACCATTTATTTTTTTAGAGCTAGCAATTCATTTGCTAGTTTTTACACCATCAGATCAGTGGTGCTTATAAAAGAATATTTAGAAGATGAAGAAGATTTACCTCTATTAGAATCTATTCTTATCTTTCCTACCAAGATAAGGTCATATTCAACTTCAATGGCCAAAATATGAGTTGTAGCAAGATATATTTGGCCAGCTCACCTCAATAGAAAACTTACTTTAGAAAGCTGAGAATAGATGAAGAAACATTTGAGATTCTCAGGCGTCAGCTAAGCAATTGTGGGAATCCTGTTCCTAAGCTTATTGAATTTAGCAATGAAGTCTCTCATGGGTTCATGAGGCTCCTTCTTCATTTGTGTAAGCTGGGCTAATAAGGCATGTGTATCTTTTGCAAGTTTGAACCTAGCCTCAAATTTGGTTTTGAGAGTGTTCTAGTCAGTTATTATTTGTGCTTGCACATGATAAAATTAGTCTGCAGCTACTCCTTGCAATGTCTCCATAAATAGCCTGACTGTAATATCTTCATATTCAACATCTATTACACCACAGGCTATGCAAAAGGCTACTATATGTTCATCAAGATAAACCTTCTCATCACCATAAAACTTAGAGAAATTTTTCTTTGAGCTATGGGGTAGCTCATGTAGAGGTGGGGTCAAATTTAGGGAACCAAAAGTATTACCCTAGGGGCCTTGGACTACCATGATATGGCTATTGAAAGGAGAGATAATAAATCTCTATGGGATATGTATAGACAAAGCTCTGATAGCAGAGGAAAGAGAAGTTTTTCTTGGTATTGGGGACCTAATGTTTGTAAGAGGAAAACTCTTGGTTCGCTAAAGGTGAGTTTGTGGAGGGGAAAGATCAAAATTACTTAGCTACACAAGATCAAATACAAGGTCAACAATACCTTGAGCTCTCTAGCTTCACATAAACGGTGGATATATCAGAGTGTAAAATAGATATGAAAAGAAACTAGAACTACTTTAATTTGAAGCTTGAGGCTTCAAACTACATGTTTTTTTCCAGCGGAGTCACTAAAAATTATTAGCGAGAAGCTAACAGTGTTCTTTCCTACTTCACGTCATTCCCCAGTGGAGTTGCCAAAAACTATTGAGTGAATATTTTGTCAACAACTGACTGATGAAAAAATAGGTGCATCAACCATAGCATAAGGAGATTTATACAACAAAATGAATGTGGTGACCATAGTTGGATTGGGACAAATCTCTCCTCTCAGCAAGGGGAGGTTCCCTATAATTAATTATATAATATGGCATATATATAAGCTAAAAATATACTCAGGGGTGAAATCATACCATCTATCTCTTTTTTTTTAGAGATGATGTTCACAAAATAGAGGAAAATTCTAGTCTAATTACTGAAAAGGCACTTCTCTTCTTTCAAAAATGATATTTAGCAAACAATAAGATTCTTCCTAGGCAGTAACAAAAACCACAAGAAACCAACAAAAGCATAGAGTCTTTCATTGTCTCTCCTACTGATTAGGACAAAAGAACACAGCAAGATTAAGTGCAGCTCAAAGTCTGCACCTAAAATTACAATAGAGTAAAGGATTACGAAGGATAAAGAGAGCTCAAAGTCTCTCTAGTATCCTTTACATAAAACATAGATTGAAAACACTTATGGTAGCACAAAGTCTCTCACAATTGGCTTCAGGACATCTTTCAACTTATTTCCACTTGTTCTATTTATTTGATTAAATAGACAAGAATGTGTTTAAAAAATAGACATAAAAACAATTTTCTAGATGACAGAAGCTTATTTCAACACAAAGTTTGAAAGGTCACTTACTTTCTCATTCATTTAACAAAATATGATTAACAGTCTGAGCTCAAAGTCTCAAGATTGCCTTTCAATTTGGGCAGATCTTTGCTTCTGATAACAAAGAGATCCCCTTTATACAAGATAAGAGATTATAATATATAGTATTACAAGAAAGACTTGGGTGCTTGTTTTCATGAAAATGGTCCATGCTGAATTGAATGCCTTAAATATCTGTCAAAGGGCCATGTTGGAACAGGGCATCAGCCTTGACTTTGGTGTTCTAAATTATCTCAAATGTCCCTTCCTTAGCATGGGTTTTCTGGTCTTCTTAATGATGCTTACACAACTGTCCATTCACTTTTACTTAATGTATAAAAATAGGCCACACTTTTAAATATTTATGTTCCCTAATGTCTACCTGGTGGACTGTTCCACCTATTAAAAATAACTCTCCTACAGATATTTTTGGATTTTTTGTAGTTTTTTTCTCTTTCCTTACCACATTTTGTCTTTCCTTGGCGATCTAAGCTCTCGGGGCTATCTTCTCGCTTTCAGCTAGCTCTTTCAGCACCTTTCTGGGCGGATCACTGAGTTTGTTCTCAAGTCTTTTGAAAATCAATGGCTATTCTATTACCTTGAATTTGACATCCACGGGGACATCATTGGTCACTTTGAACCTCTTTGAACATTTAACCTTGAACTCTTTTGGTTCAATAGTTCAATGGTTCGTCGATTTAATGTTTTGTAAAGAGTCGCGTTCGCTCTCTTTTTCTTCTTCGGTTGAACCATTTCTTTGAACTTCTTTCTGAAATCTTTCATTCGCTCGAAGATTTATTTCAAACTTTGAACTCTTTGAACCCTTTGAACCATTTCGGTTGAAGGTTCAATGGTTCAACAGTTCATTCTCTTTTTTTTAAATTCTTTTGAAGCTTCAAACTTTCTGGATCCTTTATTTTTCTAAGTCCATCAAACTCTTTGAACTTGTTGAACCTTTGAATCTTTGAACTCTTTGGGTTCAAGGTTCAATGGTTCAATGGTTCATTCTTCACTCTTCGAAGCCTTTTATTCTCTAAGTCTTTTGAACTTGTTGAATCCGTTGAACCTTTGAACCTTTTGAAGTTCAAGGTTTAATGGTTCAACGATTCAATGTTAACTCTTTGAAGCCTTCTTTTCTTTAAGTCCACTAAAGTTGTTGAACCTTTAAACTCTTTTGGAGGTGGGGTTCAATGGTTCAATGGTTCAAGGTGGTTCATTCTAAATGTTTAAATCCCACCGTTAAGTCTTTTGATCGAACCTGGGTGTTGAACCATCTTCAAAATACTAAGAAAAACCCTTAAGTGTTTTGAACTTCCTTTGAAGAAAGCCTGCCTATTGAACCTGTGACTTTTTTAGCTAAAAAAGCTTAAATATTTGAAAAACTTAACTGCTCAGAATATTTTTGAGAAAGACAAGAGAGAGTTTTGGTCTGCAGGACCAAAATGGTCAGTATGTTGTCCACAAAAATAAGTGACGGATTTTTGGAACAACACTTACAAGAGAGAAAGAATCAGTAATTGATAAATTTTAAAAATATTATGTGTATACACATTATTATTTTATGGTGAAAACATATGACTAGAATAATTATGATCGTGAGATTAAATAAGTTGTTCCAAGCAACATTTTCATTATCTATATATATTGAATATTTCATTGTGTCAACTCATATTTTCAAAACCACTTCATAATGTCAGAGTAAACTTCATTAAACACGGCAATCATACCAGACATTTAACATAATAATGAATATTCAAATGAAGCAATAAAGTAAGACCTCCATGTTAGTAGTTTTAAATGTTATGACTGAAGTCATCAATATGACAAAACACCTTGGCTTATTCAAATTTTTATAAAAGATAGGGGGTGCCAAAAATAGGCATAACACACTCAATTAGAAGTGTGACACACATGTGTATATATAAGTAATTTAATATGTGATCCATCAAAATAGAACTAACATATAGATGCCATAGAGATAATAAAACATGTACAGTAGAAGTAATGCTATCATTTGGAATATGTATTAATTTGTCTTCATGAGGAAAGGAGATACCTTTTTGATTGGCATAAATTTTGGTATAGCCAAATATTTCTTGGTGTAAGTGCATATGAAAATGTGGTAGGCATAACCCAAACCTATGTTTGAGTTACTTTAGGACCACAACAAATGAGTATTATTATGTTGCCTAAGGAGTCTTTTCAACATCTTTTATTTTGTAATTTTATTAGATCGAATCCAATTTGTTGTAAGCGTCTTACAGTCCAAGTAGTTTTCTTGTGTATGATCAACATGGTTATGCCAAAAATAAGCACCATCCGCGTATAAGGTAATTTTTAAATCTTGTTGGCGTGGATGCTTTTTGTTATTATTTACTTTGATATTATTTTATAAGATATGAACCTTGGATTGGCCCCATTTTAAGTAACATTTTCAAACTGGTCATATAAATATTAGGAATACCAAATTTTTGTTCATAATGATCATTTGGTAATTCATCTCCCTCCGTTGTGTGAGGAATAAAAAATTTATACTTAGAAGGGGATGTGTTAAGCTCCTTTGAATGAGTAATTATGAAAGAAGCATATCTATACACATCATCGTATAAATGGGTAAATGACTCATATTTTTTATGCAATGTTCTTTCCTTCAATGGGTAAAGAATGTCTCTGCTAAAGATAAATTGCAATTCTAAATCTAAGGGTCTAAATATTAGCTCATATGATGTAATTTTGAATCGAATAGTATAATCTTGAAGGGATTGCTTATCACATTGCTTGAAATTGTGAAAATGTTCTAATGTAAGTTTTGGCACCTTGTGGATATTGAAATCCATGAAGAATCCATCTCCCAATTTGAAAAATGTGGTTAAGGAATCATTTGGTAAACTATATAACTAATTTTGAGCCTCATCAAATATGTTCATATGGAAAACATTCATTAAAAATTTGTCATTGTTTGCCCATTGAACAAAAGAATGTACATAACATATCATATACTCAAGTGGATATTTATTTGTTTCAAAGAGAGGTAAATATGGTATCTCAAAACCTTTTGGATAAGGATATTCAAGTATACATTTTGCAATAGGTTGATTATTGAATTAGGTTACATGTGCATTATAATTATGGAGCCATTTGCATTTGAAGTATAAAAACATGTTTTTGAAGATCCCCAATAATGGTCATCATAGACATAAGATATTCCATGGAAATATTCATGTTTGTCATAGGTGTTATCATTGGTTATAACCCACCACCTTTTTTTAATCTAGGCATATGAGTACCACCGTCCTCATATATAAAAAGTACAAGTTCATGATCACTAAATGTAGGGTAACTTGGTATTGGTATGGGATCTTTGAACTTTGGTACTTTTGGTATATCATTTGAATATCTTGGATCATTGATAAATTTTGTTTCATTTACCTTTGGTAAGGGTATAAAAATTTGAGCTTGAGAAATCTTTTGTAAAGACACCTTTTTGATATAGAATTTGTTTTAAATGAAGGTAGGAAAAAACTATCACCCTTGATAGGGGGGATATTATTTTGGAAAGTAGGATTTATGGGGGTTTGAATCAATTTGCTTGAAGGCATATCCCACTTATAAGTTATTTTTAAATCATTCATAATTTCTTGATGTATTTGTTTATATTTTTTGTGGTCAAATAATGAGCCTCTTGGTCATATGTACCCACTTGTGTGATAAAATGTGCATGAAGGGCATGCTTAGATGACTTGCGTTATTGAACCTGCATAGAATTTTTTAAAAATCTTAAGCTTTTATGAGATGTATTATTTTTAAGAATAGTACGTTGAGTTATACCTTGCTCATGTTTTCCCGATCCTTGGCCTTTGTATCCATATTTTTTAAAATATTGAAGACCAAAATAGTATGATGGTAGTGTAAGAAGTATGGTTAAAGTCTATTTATCTTCCTTAATATGGCTCTATTCATCTCTTTAAATGGTGGGAGCATGGATGTGATTAAAGGGATAACTTAGCCATAAGATCTACCAACTTGGTTTTTGTTGTAGCATGTGACAGTATGCACCATAGTATAAAATATCATGATAAATTAGCCATAAGATGCATAAGTATTGACATGTAATCCAATAAATAAGTGAAATTAATGCACCAATGATAAAAACCATGATGACAATGTTGACATGTGAATATGGATGGACTTAAATATAATGTTCAAGGAATCACCCAATGAATGCATATATACTAAGTCAAGGCACATTAATGAAATCAAAGAAACAAAAAAAAAACACAACACTAATAAACAAAAACACAAAAAAAAAAAGACAAAATAAGGGGAATAGAAGAAAAGAAAGGGATAGCCGAGCTAACTCTAGATGCACTAGGCAAGTGGATGTTTCCTACATAGTTTCATGGATTAAAGATCCAACATGAACTTTAGGTCAAATGTAGTTCTCCCATGATATATAATAGAAAAAAATGATGATAACAAAACTTGATTGATGTATAGAGGAATATGGGAATGGTCGTGCAAAATGGTGAGATTGTGAGAGAAGAGAGGATGATGTATCACAATCATGAAAACTTCAACATAAATCAATTACGCAAGTGTGAGAGTATGTATTAATCTAAAACTACACTAAATGTCTAGATATAACTATTCACAAATGAATTAAAATGGTAATGTATAGTGGCTACTTTATATAAGGCTTGGAAGGAGAATGAGTTCACAAAATGGTGAGATTATAAGATAAAGGTGCTCACAAAATGGTAAGAGTGTTTAGATGAAGCCAAGGAGTCATTAGTGTATCAAGGTCGAATACATAATGCTCACAAAATGAACTGAGCATATGGCTAAGGCCAATAAAGATGGGGAAACTAAATTATAATTGGATACTCATGAAATAGTTAGGAGTCTCAAGATCTTTAAGGCAAAGAAATTGTCAAAAAATAAAGTAAAGTGCAGCTAAACTAACCCAAGATAACCCATATATTCAGGTGTTGCTTATATAGTTTATACAGACCTTAGGCCGATGTAGTTCTATCAAAATGGGAGGAAAAAGACCAAGGTGGTCTAGAAATAAATTGAACAAACAAGATGGCCCATCCTAAAAATTTTGATGGCTTTATATCTCACGTGAATATTCTAAGCTAATTTTCATGATTTTTTAATTTTTAGGATTTTTTAGGTCTTTTACAAATATTTTTAAAAAAAATTAAGCATCTCATCTCAATCAGGAATTACAAGAAACTAAATGGTCTGACTCATAAAAGGGCTAGAGTGTAGCTTAAGTTACTCACAAAATGGCAAGATCTTTTCAAAGAGTGACGGAGCTAACCTCAACATAAATTAAGCATTGCCTACATATTCCCATAATGAGACCTTAAGTCACTGTATTTTTGCCTTAAAATGAAGAATCTAACTAGGTAGTAGCAAGTTTGTGAATTAGGCAAATGGCACAGTATAGCATAGGAATGGCAAGGTGATACGGCAATGCATGGTAAAGGTGTTGCTCTAAAAAATTTCACATATAGTTATAATTAGGAAAAAATGGTATGGGTCAATGATACTAATTTACCCAAACGTAATTATAATTAGTAGCATTGAGAATAAAATGTGACAATAATGAATAATTTAATTGCCAAACCAACTATCATATTGGTCAGGGATATGGCCTTTGTGTAGAATATTGAATCAACTGCTAAAACTTTCATCTAAATCTAATTGTTGAAGGTGCCTAAAGAACCAATGGAGTGGAACTGCTCAAAAAGGTGGGTAGGGAGGGTGAAAATAACTATGGTCAATAGTGAAAGTATGGTAAAATGGTATATGGTATAATACAAGGAAGATGATATTATATTACAATGAAAATGAGCCTCATAGATAATATTGTGGGTCTCTCAAGAAAAATAAGGCTTGAGGTGTATTATGTTCATAGGTTCATCAAGTTCATCTTTGTCTGGTGTAGTGAGTTTATATGCTCCATAGCCATAGTTAGCAACAATGACATATGGGCTTATCCAATTGGGTTTAAACTTGCCTTTCTTCTTTTTATTGACCATGGTGTTCTTTTGGTTTTATTTAAGGATGAGATCACCAAGCTCAAATTATCTATGTTGGACCCATCGATTATATTGATCATGTAGCCTATTTTGATATACTTGAAGGCTATTGATAAGGGCCATGCATTTTTCATCCAGTAATTTTAGCTCTTACAGGTGAGCTACTCTGTAATTTTCATCATCTAGGATGTGTTTCAATGAGATACATAGAGAAGGTAACTCAGCATCGATGTAAATAATGGCCTTCATGCCAAAGACTAGGGAATATGGTGTGGCTCTTATTAGAGTACGATAATCAGTAGGATAAGCCTAGAGGGCATGGAATATTTGTAGGTGCTAATCATGGCCAGTGTCATTGATAATATTTTTAAGAATTTTGGCAATGGTTTTATTAGATGCCTCTACTTGGCCTTATGGGTAATATGTCGTGGAAAAATTTTGGGTGATATTATACTCGACACAAAGTGTTGTGAAATCCTTGTTCTTAAATGATCTACCATTATCAAATATAATGTCAAATAGGATACCATAGTGGCATATGAGATGGTTAAAGATGAATTTGGAAATTTGTTTTCCAATCATGTATGTGAGGGGTATGACTTCAACCCACTTAGTGAAATATTTGATAGCAGAAGGATGTGTTTATGGCTATTAGATGAGGTAGGGTTAATATTCCCAATAAAATTGAGTCCCTATGTTATAAACAACCATGGTGCAAGCATCAGTTTGAGTGTTTTGGTCAGAGTATGAATCAAATTGGCATGCCTTTGACATTTGTCACATCTTTTGACATAAGCAGTTGCATCTACTTTCATTATTGACCAATAATAACTTGTATGTAGGAGATTTTTCGCTAGGATAGTACCACTGGTGTGGGTACCACATACACCTTCGTAGACTTCTCGTAATGCTAATGCAGCTTCTACCAAATTTAAATAATGAATTAGAGTTCTATCAAAGCTTCTATGGTAAAGGTTTGGGCCAAGTAGGGTGTATTGGGAGGATTGATGTATAAAGGCCTTTTGTTGTTTATGTGATAGGTTTGTTGGAAGGATGTGATTGTGAAGGTATTTATATAGATATAAATACCAAAAAGAGTTGGGACCAACAATAGAAGAGATCATTATGATGGTCAAAGGTTCATGAGCAGGTGCTAAAATATTTTCAATAGGAACTAATATTCTTTTGTCTTATCAGTGTTGTGGATCAAATAACCAATGGTGGCCATGGCATTCTCCATCTTGTCACTATCCCTAGGTATGTTTTCAAATTGTATGTCAGTAATTTGTTATTTGAGAGTGTCTATCATGCTTTGTAGGGTACTATCTTGTCATCTTTGGTCTGAAAGTGGTCTATAACCTGATAGATGATTAACTAAGAACCACCATGAACCATGAGATGTTAAATGTTCCATTGTATTACTTGATGAATCCTAATAACAAGCGCTTCATATTCAGCCATGTTATTAGTATAAGAAAATTTTATATGAAATGATTTGGGAATGAGATCCCCTTGTGGTGTAATAAATAATAAGCCTACCCTTGATCCATGCGATGTGAATGACCCAAAAAAATATAGATTCCAATGTTGCTTCTCAAGAGGTGTTTATATTATAGCCATGATGGATTCATCTAGAAATAAAAAATAAGTAGTTTGGTATCTATAAGTGGAGCTTTAACAAGCCGGTCTATAAGTACTTATCCCTTGATGGAGTTTTGGTTGACATACTCAATATCAAACTCACTCAAAAACATGATCCATTTAACCATGTGGCCCTATAAAGATATTTTGAATAGTATATACTTGAGCAGATCTACTTTGGCAATGACTATGGTCTTGTTGTTAAACATGTAATGATGTAACTTCTAGACTGTAAAGACCATAACTAAATAACTTAGATAATACATGGCATGTTATTTTTCATTATCATCATGATGAGCTACAATTTCCCCTAGGGCTTTATCCATGGCAAATAGGTACAATATAAAAAGTCTTCCTGGCATTGGTGGTAACAAAATTGATGGATTGGCAAGATAATCCTTCAGGTGTTGAAATAAATTCGTCATCCCAAATAAATGTAACAACTTTATTTAATAAGTGAGTGAAAAGATGGAATTTATCATCCAACTATGAAATGAAGCATCTGATAGACTGGATTTTACCTTGTAAACTATGGAGTCGCTTCAAATTAGAAGGTGGCAACATTTTAGTAATGGCTTATACTTTGGTAGGATCAACTTTAATGCCCCAGTGAGATACAATGAAGCCTAATAATTTTCCTAAAGTGACAACAAAGATGCACTTTTTGAGATTGAATCAGACATTATACTCATGAAGCCTTTCAAATTTCTTCTTATTATTATTGGATGGTCGACATGGGTCTTTGATTTACCTAACATATCATCAACATAGTCTTCAACAATATCATGCATCATATCATGAAATATAATAGTCATGGTTCTTTGGTATGTGGCCCCAAAATTTTTGAAAATGAATGACATAACCTAATAACAAAATGTTCCCCAAGGAGTGGTGAACGTTGTCTTGTGTTGGTCTTCTAGTACAATCCTAATCTAATTGTATCCTTAAAAACCATCCATAATGGATAACATTTCATACCCAGCTATGGATTCAACTATCATGTCGATATTGAGCAGAGGGAAGTCATCCTTAGGGTAGGCCTTGTTGATATCTCTAAAATTAGTATAGATTATAATCCCTTTGATATTTTTATTAATAAGTACAACATTCGAGATCCACTCTAAATAGTCAATCTGTTAGATGTGTCTCACTTCCAAGAGTTTTTCCAACTCTTTCTTTACTAATATAGCAATATGAGGATGCATCTTATGAAATTTTCGCTTCACAAGTTTGACATCAGGATTCACAACAAGATGGTGTACAACCAAGATAGGGTCCAAACCTGGGATGTTTGATTAGACTCAAGCAAAAATGTCAACAAATTCTCTTAAAATGGTTGTAAACACTTCACACTCCTCTGTGAGGGATGTGCCTAATTTGATCAATTTCAATTCATTTAGAGTCCTAATGTTAAATTTCATAGTATCTTCTGCAAAGAGAGTCGAGCCATCTTTTAGGATAGTTGGAAAGGATGTGAATTGGCCTACAATGGCAAAGTCCTCTAGTTGGACTGGTTATTCAAGCTCTCCTAAACAAGATGAATATGAATCTTCCAATGGTAATGATGGCCATGTTACAAATACTATAGGAAATTCTTAGGTGATTCTATCAAAAGCATGTTATTCTGATGAATTGAACTCAGACCCAAAATCAATTTCATCATTGGTAGTCTCCTTAGCTTCATTTCAGGAAAGGTAAACACCCCTGTCTAATGGTGTTTGAAATAAGTTTTCACCAAAATATTGGCCTTTCTCTTTACTTTTACTTTGGTCCAAAAGCACCTCAAAGAGGTTTCTAATTTTGGACTTCAATGTTTTCTTTTTTTATTTTTGGATAAGGGTGTTTACTCATTCTCAAAAATAGGCTACAGGATCTAGTTTTATAGATAACCCTTGTTTGTGATCTCCCAATAGAACATTGTCTCTTAGGCCTAGAAAATCACAAAAGGCCTCATCATTATTAAATTCATTTAAAGGCACTGTGGATTCTTGTTGGTCCCAGTCTATTAGTTGATGATGATAAAGGGGAAGTGAAAAATATTTGATTACTAGGGTAATGGTACACATGGTATGAGGGTCAAATAGGTTGGTACTCACAAGCTCTTCATAAATGCCATAATAGGACTTTGCTTCACTATTAGCATCTTCGTCACTCAACATTGGCATTGGAACACAAATAAGATACGTGGGGTCACCCTTAGTTTAAATTCGAGACCATAAGTCCCTTTGTACCTAGTCATAAAAAATAGCTCAAGAGTACCCTATTGATTTAGCATGAGGCCTTCTCCTTCATAGGCTAGATTATCCATGATCCTATTAAGGATGGGATATTTTTCACTTTTGTATCAAGAAACCAATTTGTTATTATATAACTAAGATTCATCATTTTCTAATGGGTCTTCTGCTTGTTTAGTGGCCAATGTGAAAATAACAGGTGTGGGACCATGAAGCTTGCCTTTTCATTTTCATCACCATTCCATGCAAGCGGGTTTAGTTGTAGGCCTTCCATATGACTTGGGGTTTTATAGAAGCTTGGAAATATGGAATGTGTCATGGGTCAAATATTCTCTTGGACCATTATCCAAGTTGGTAAAATGATTAGACATTTAAATAAGAGGTGTATGTGAAGATGAGGTAAGGCTATCAGAGTCTATACAATTGGCCTTTAGAAATTCAACAAGTATCTCTTTATCTTTATCCTTCTTAGGTACTAGATTAAGGCCAAAATGGTAGTTACAAATTTCATACTCAGCCTCTAAATATTTACAATGTTCATAAGGTTGTAGATCCCTATGGATAGTAACCTCCATCCCTGAATGAGGGAACTTGATACATTGGTGCAATGTCAAAGGGATCGCATGAATTTCATGTATCTATGATCTACCCAAAAGCAAATTGTATGATAGATCTAGGACCAACACATGGCAAAATGTATCATGGGTCAAGGGCCCAACAATCATTGACAAGCTTATAGTTCCTTGTGATTCTCATTCTTCATCATCATAGGCTTTGGTAGTAATAGTTTTTGACTATATATTGGTTGTTGTGTATCCCATATGCTTCATGAGCTTTAGAGACACAATATTTAGGCCCGATCCATTTGTCTATGAGGACACATTTAACTTTGTGCCACATTATGTCAACTTTAATATATAGTGATTTTTTATGGATAGGGCCAAGGGATGACATATCTCTTTGGTCAAAGGTCAACTATTAGCCTGGGGCTATATGTATAACCAAAGCTTGGAATTTGTTTGGGGTTATGTCACTTAGAACCTGGGATTGGCCTAGGAGATCTATTAAGATGTTCTTATGGATAGTAGATGTACGTAACAAATCCAAAATAAAGATATGTACGAGCATCTTCTGGTGTTGTTTTATAAGGTCATAGGTATTTTCCTTAATAGTGGTAATTAGCTTATTCTATCCAGCATAGTGGGTTAGATTGGTTCATTGCCAGGTGGTTATTGGTCTGGGATGATAATCTTAGATTGTCGAGTTGTGATTACATAATCAGGATTGGATACAAGATCATTGTTATGAGAAAATGATGGTGTTGGGCTAGATAAGATAAGTCTCGATTGTTAGTGCACTTGGTTGTGGTCACAAGGCAATGATGAGTTATCGACACATGATCGTAAAATGGTAAATTTTATTTGTTGTTGTACTTAGCTATGGTCACAGGTCAAGGAAGGATTATTGGCATAGGTAGATTGATTAGAATTGTTAGGGAATGGTTCTAGTCTATTGGTAATTACTCTAGGATTGAGGGTAATATTAGAAACATGCCCACCCACAATATGATGTATAACTTTATTGTAGTCATGTGCAACTATGTGGTAAGATTATTGGTTGTTGGGGTCATTTTGGCCTTGGTTCATCCCATTCAATTGATGTTATTGTTGATATTGTTTTTGTTGTTCTTTTATTCATTTTTATTGTTGTTGATTATTATTGTTATTTTATGAAAAAGGTTTTGGTAGATACCCAGGTTCTGATTAGATGTAGATGCTATATTATCCAATTAGATCTCTCTATTTTCTAGCATATTTTTAATAAGGTGCTTCAACTGAACACAACAACATATATTATGTCCATGAACATGATGGTATTCATATAACTCATATTCTTTGTACTAGTCTAGATATGGTATACCCTTAGGATAGTACTTTTGAATTAGCCAACTAATCATATTAGATGTGGCTAACTTGAAAAACACTACTTTGATGGGATCCCCAAGGTCACTAAAGACTCTAGGATTAGGTTTTATTCTTGGAGGAGGGGTTTGCAAAGGTGTTGGTTGCTACATTTGAGGAGTTGTTGTATAGGTTGCACTTGCTGATTAGGCTACTGATGAGAAACATGTTGTATTTATGACATGGGTTTAGCAAATGGAATTTGCACCATTTAGACATGGAATGACTTAGTTACTCCATTACCAAAAACATTATTGTTGTATTTGTATGTTTTGGATTTCTCATAGTTGCTAGCTTGATTTGGTGCCAATGCTTGCACTTGGACTTGGTTAGGGTTTTGACTTGGGCCTGCACTTTGGCTTTGGTTCTAATTCTAATTTAAGGAGGTTAACTTGATAAACCCTTTGTTAGTAAGGTATTTTTCAATTTGTAAGCCTTTTTCAATAAACTCTTTAAAGGTGTGCACACACTGAAGCTCTAAATGGTAAGATATATCACTATGAAAAAATTTGGTAAACATAGTGGCCAATTGTTTGTCTAGTAAGTTGTAGGTGAAGCGACTATAAATCACTATCCATCTCTATAGGTAGATTACAAATATCTCACCAAATTTATATTTTCCCTAAGTCAAATATACTAATGAATTCTCATGCTCGAGATTTTAAGAGAAGTGTTGCATAAATTTGTCTAAAAGATCGTCAAAATCAGATATTAAATTTTTTGGTAACTTGAAGAACTGCTCCAAACCCTATCCAACTAGACTTTGAGAAAACAAAAGGAGTAGGTAAATGTCACTATAAGCCATTGGTTGAAAAGTGATAAAGAACTCTGTCAAATGGACCTTAGGGTCTCCTTTACCCTTGTACTTGTTAAATTTTAGTGGTTCATAACTTGGAGGAAATGGTATCTGAAGATAATCTATTTTGAATGGGTATGAACAGGCGTTATCTAACTTGAATTTTTTGGTCTACTTTCTTACTTGAATAGTAGCAATCACATCCTTCATTTATAGCAGTTATTGGGCCAATAAACTAGATGGTACATTTGGTTGAAGTGGCGATTGGGTAGTTAAAGGTGGACTTCCTTGACCAGGGTATAATAGAGGTATGGTTTGTTGCATAATGTTGGTTTGATGGGTGAACCGACCAGGAATATGTATCCATAAATTGGGATCCAGTTATTGAAATTGTACACATTGTTGATAGATATTCTATTTTAAATTTGATATATGGCCTTGGTTTTAAGGGAATTATGGCTGAGATGGAAGGATATGGCTTTGTGAACTATATTATGCCTACTAAAGTTGAATAAGGACTTGTTGCTAACTAGTTAAACCTAACTGAATAAATGGAACTTTTTATGGACTAAGGCCCTATCTTTGGATCTATGGCACATGTTGAGTAAAAGGCAATTATTGCCTAATGAGTATTTGTTGGACATATGCACCTCATTATTATGCAAACCCCTGTTGTGAATTAGATACCTTTTGGGCATTTGGCATTTATCTTTGACCAATAAAAGTACATTGTTGATTAGACTTTTTTTGTGATTGTAAGGGTACATTAGTATGTGATTATTGAGGTACATTTGTCACTACCTATTGAGGTAGAACATTTTTTCCCCTTGTTGAGGTGGCATAGTGTTTTACTTATATTGTGATGGTAGATTGGATTGTTCCTATTATTGTGGAATGTTAGTCACCACCTGTTGAGGTGGGATAACATTTCTCACTTATTATTGAGGCAAAGTATTGGTTGACACTTGGTTACTTACTCCCTGTTGTTGCATGCTTGAAGAAGTAAATTATTAAGGATTAGGATTAATTTGTTGTAATTGGGAAATAGGCATTCTTGCCCCCTGTTCTTGTGAACCACTCATGGTATTAACTAAAGGCACTTATTGTGGTAAATTTTTTATTTGTTGGTGAATTTAAACTACTTTGGACTAGATTGGAAGACACTTGTGTGTTATCCACCATATTTGGCACATTGTTTTGTGTAGAAGTTGCAATCACATCTTCAATGTATGGGACATTATACATGTCACATATTGTAGTGTTTTAAACAAATGGGTCTAAACCCTAATTAGCTTGAGCTATTGAATCAATTAACACTCCTATGGAAGGAGTTAGCTCTATGAGTGGAGCATTCAAAATGGCCATGGCATTGAAATTATGTGCTAGGTTCAAATAGGTCTGATATACTTATTGTATTTGTACAAAGTGGTCCTCCATGGGGCCTTTTCCTCTTGTAAGAATATTTTGGTATTGATATGGCATCAGTACGAGTGCTTGAGGGTAACTATTAGAGGCATGTTCAATGATTTGGGTATAAGGCATGTTTCGAGACACTCTAACTAGATTGGTAATTTTTCATGGGCAATGTCTACTGGAAACTTGGCCCCTACCTCTGTGGCTCTAACTAAAACCTTTTCCTTGTTTTAAATCAAGTGATGATTAAATAAATAAGGATCATATGTCAATAGCATAGTAATGTAATATGGTTGTTGATGACCTTGTTCTACAACCAATGGCACACTAGCTAAATATTGTGATGTTTGCTTTTGGTCTTGTTCTGAATAAAGAGTTGTGTTAACCAAGTATGGAATAATGAATATTGGCTTTGTTCCCCAGATTGAGTAGTGTAAGGAAGATAGGGATCCATCTCACAAACTACATCATCATATGGGTCTTGAACAAATTTATCATTCGTGACTATGTTATCATAATTTAAATTGTACATGGCTCCACTACGAGTGTAATGAGACATATCTAAATCAATGACTAACATATCACAAAGATAAAGATATATAGTTTTATAAACTCTTAAAATGAGGTTGAAAGGGCAAATGGTTCAAATGTGGTCCAAATGGTAAACTTGGTCTAAAAGTTAAACTTTGTCTAGGAATAAAGTTGTTCTCCAAAAGTGATCAATGATAAACTCGATCCAAAATGTCCTCAAGGTCTAACATTTAATGTCTCACACAAATGGTCAAGTGAATTGGATAAATCCAAATGACAAACTTGGTAAAAAAAAGTGTTTCAAATAACTCTAGTCTAGGTCTAAAAACAAAAAAAAAGGTTGTTAGGTCTTTGGGAACAAAGCACAAAGCTAGGCTTAAAATGAATTAGGTTTAAAAACAAACAGTAAAATGCTAGGTCTTTTGGAAACACAACATAAAATTTAGACTTGGCACAACACTAGGTCTAAAACAAAAGGAAATTTCTAGGTCTTTTAGAAACATGACACAAAATCTAGACTTGGTACAAACTAGGTCTAAAATACAAGATAATCTAACAAATTTGAAACACTTGGACTCAAACTAGGCATTCAAATTCAAACACACACTTGATCATTGGTAAAAGACCTTGGAATTTAGGCATATGCATAAAATTAATTGGAAAAATCAATTCCAAGTAAGCAAAAACAAGGATGAGAAGTAAAACATTCAAGTCTAAGTGATGAGAAAGATGCAAATGTAAACTAACCATGCTTAAGGTTGTACTTGGAGAGAAAATTTTGACCTTAGTTATAAGCAATATAAAGAGACATAAGGCACACAAAAGAGAGACTACCTCTCAAATATAGGCACAAAAGAGTCTTCAAAGCAAGCACAGAATTGGTCCAAGTTACACAACCCAAAAGTGAGATATGAATGCCTAAGCTAAAATTAGACGAGGCATAGGCATAAACCAATCAATGTTTGAATCTAAACTTAACAAGACCAATTTAAAACTTATTTTAAAAGATTCAATTTTTCAAATAGACAACAAACTAGACCAAAATGTATGACATAATGATACTAGGCATAGACCAAAAAGGCACACATGGTTTTAAAATTGATTGAACACAAGGCAATGGTATTTAAAATAATGTGAGCAACATAACAACACTATTTTTCACAAAATGTATGACAAATGGTTTGCTTCAAAAACCCTAAATCAAAAACTTGGAATGAAATAGACAGTGTAACAATGCCCCTTTCAAACAAGTGAATCATAAAATAATATTTGAAAAATAACTAAGGCAAAGTGTGGCATCAAACAGATGACATAACACCTCTTTAACAAAAAGAGTGACATGCAAACATGATTTGTTTTGGATGTGGTTTAAACAAACAAACAACTTTGACTCAAAACAATATAAGTAAAGAGGAAAAGACACAAAAAACATCTAAGTGTATCATCCTAATCCTAAAAATTGACAAGATGGCTTCATACTGTCAAATTACCTCTATATACTTGCTTTTGAAAGGAAACAATATTTTTAATCTAAAAAATTAAATATGCATGAAAATTAGGGTTTTTAATCCCCCTCTTCTTTCAAGCATTCATACGGTGACATGAAACGTTGAGATACTCATCCTACATTGCTAATATTTCCACGATAAATGGGGTTTGTCTAAAACTATAAGTTTTGTATGTTTATATGGTCCAAAGTGTGGTTAATACTAGAGATGCAATCATGTGAATTGAGTTTATACTAGATAAATTACTATGTAATGGTATATTCCTTTGCATAGAAATTTCATCTATGTATTTCTTAGTGAAATCTTCTAGTTATTCAGACTTGACTCATTTTTCATTATAATTAGAGAGGCTATCCACTTATCCCCTTAGTAATCATAGTATATGTGCCCTGATTTATATACCTTATTATAGATCGGGCTTGAAATAATGCCAGGAGATGAATTTATGTGTCAAATCTTCCTTAAAGAACTTATGGGGAGGCTATGAACTCCTGTCCACAAGCCAAGATGTAAGAAAGTAAATATAAAAATACTTTATGGTCATTTTGGGGTCACCCAATTCATTCAAATTTTATGGAGTGCCTTAGCGACATTCTTTCTATGCTTGGACTAAGTGACCAAAAAGTAAAGGATAAAGCACTTTTAGTCACCCAAGTTCCCTAAAATGGAAGGGGGGAGAGCATACACGCTAAGTCAATTTTACAAAAATAAAACCAACAAGTAAAAATGATAAACAAGCAAACTCTTAGGAGTATTTAATCTAAGTTTGAGTTCATTTTTAAAGCATCAAGTGAAATATGATGTGAATTTTATCCCCTTGACGTTGTTTGAGTTATGAACTTTGAAAAATGAAAACAAAGCAAGTAAATGATATTTAAACACCAAATGTAAATGTGATTTGAATAATTAAAGTTTTAAAAATGTTTTTCCTTGGTCTTTAGGTCCTGCAAAAAGTATTAAAGGGTCCTTGTGCTTAGAATCTAAAAGAAAATGAGCAAATGATAATTGAAATGTAGCTCTTGGGTTTCTTATATTTTTCATAGAGTGTAATACCACAGATACATAAAGAAAATTTGCCACTTTATTACAAAATCACAATTGGTTAGTCAAAATCGCATTTACCTATAAAATAAATTGTTAGTGCAAAATCATAACTACACAGTGCAAAACTATATAAATCACTACAAAACCATATTTCATGATTCAATAATGCAACTTGGAATTCAATAATGCAATTGGGAAGTCAAAAACACAATTGGGAAGTCAATAATGCAACTAGGTAGTCAATAACACAACTGGGTAGTCAATAATGCAAGTGGGAAGTCAATAATGCAACTAGGAAGTCAATAATGCAAATTCAATATTGCAACTCCATAGTGCAAAAATACAACTTTCTGGTGCAAAAATGCAACTCCACATAGCAATATTGCATCTTCCTATGCAACATTCATGAGCTTCAATTTTTCATTTTTTTGGTCATCAAGTTAAGATTTTGACATGAAAAATGTTAGCAAGAGGTCATAAAAAGCCATGAGAATAAATTTGTGGGATGCGCGTCCCACTGGATGTGCCATTAATATGAGTAAAGAATCTAAGAGGGGATATTAGTATAATTTAGTCAATAAAATCAAATCAAAACAGACACACTAAAAACCAACATCTCTTGTCTTTACACTAGGGAGAGCATATATAACAAGCACACAATGAAAATACAGCTAAAAGCACAAAAAAAACTCCCTTTGAATCTCCTTGTAGCTCCAAATTTGATTATTGGTATGGTTGGCTTGCTCGACTTTTGGACAAGGGAGTCTTTGCCAATGGTGCTCTTGCATCATCTCCCCTTCATTCACCTTGGTTTGGCTTGATTTGGCTTGGCATATGGGCATGGTAACACTACAATGAAGTTTTTTTGGAAGTATTTTAGCATAATAACATTGCACTAGAAAAGCTTAAAGATCTATAGCTGAGGTCTTGTATTTATAGCCTCCAAAGTTAACTCTCACCCAAATTGAGTTAGGTTAGAATGAACTAGGGTTGAGTTAAAACTAACCTTAGTTGAATCAAATTAACTCTAGGAGAGTCTAAGGCACTCGTGAAATCTTGACACCTCAGTTTCAAATATTTGTGAAGTATGATAACTCACTTTAGATATTTATGAAGTGTGAGTCATATTTTTGAATATTTATGAGATAATAAATCACTTTATTGGCTCATTTGACTCTTTGGCTTCATTTTTGAAAAAAAATTAGTAAATAAAATTCATTGATTTGACTTGGAATTTTTGCTTAAACAAGCTAATTAAGATTTGCAATATAATTAATCTTTCTTAGTGCTTTTTAGCTTTTGAAAATTGATTTAAATGTCATGAATTAATAGATTAACATGTCAAAAATGTTAAATTACTAAGTCGTAATCTGACTAGGGTTAGAATTGAACTAGGTTAATGATGCATGTAGAGTAATACAAAAAATAAGCTAGCCTCATCACATTTCTAGGTAATTTAATCCCTTATGCAGATGAAATTGAGACGTTCAACGATTCCTAAGCTTAATCTACATTATTTGGTAGAAATCAATTTAAAAACCAGTTGACAATTGGTTGTGGTCATAATGGGGTGTCTACAATAGCTACCACCATTCAAGGCTTTGAGGTTAGATGATTTAAAAGTTGGAAGGATATAAGAGCAATCAATTTTTACCCCTTATTGATAAAAAGTTGGAGAGATTCATAATCATAGTCATCAAAGCAACCAATATCATCTATGATAAGAGATGTGAAATAAATAAATATTATGGCAAAGAAAATAATAAACATTCTATAGGGTATGCTTAGTTATAAATAATATTCAAAGATCAGGGTCACCAAATGTTTAACTTTAAATTGGATTGAAGAATCATTTATTTAGTGTTAATATGATTAAAAATATATAAATGATAATGCACAAGGATGATAATCAAATCTATAGTAGGCCAATTGGGTGCTAAAATCATATATAAATATACACTAAATTTTTGATGTTGAGAATAAGCTATATATAGAAAGAACAACTAAGTTGTACAAGTAAATGACAAAGAATTAAAATACTTGGTTCTAATGTTAATACAATGGTAGATGTGAAATAAGTAGAAATCAAACTGGAAGGAGATTATATAATAGTCGTCATATTTTGGATCTAACACTTCTGGAGCTCTGAACACTAAAATTACCCTGAAACAGTTGTAGCGATGCTACTATCTAGGTTCAACATAAGCATCATGTATGGAATACCTATTGTAAAAAAATGTGACCACCTAGATGCTTGTGGGTTTGACTTCACCTTCACTTTGGTACATTTATATCTAGGTCATGGACCATCACTCCTTATAACTTTGAAAAACCCTAGTTTTTATTTTTATAGTGACCTTAAAGAAAAATGGGTTAGTGGGCACACAGTGTCTAGATGGCCCCAAAAGCTCCTATGTCAGTGAACACTGCCTACATATTCAATACTCCAAAGAAGGCCTTAGATTAATGTAGTTCTCCCCTACATGTTGGCTTGTGTATGAGTCATGCAATATATGAAAATCAAGTACAATAATGACCTAGTTTGTGACTTGATAAATATAGATTTTGGACTACCCCTTCAGTACTTTAGACTTGTATATGTTGCTTCATTAAATGATTTTGATAGGTTGCTTGGGTTTGTGTTAGGTGAAGAATAAATGAGAGTTGATCTTATACTTATATCAATCCCTTTAAAAAAGTAACTCATATTAAATCACTTAGGTCGATCATTAGGATATGTTTCATTTGTAAATTAGATGACTTTAGGGCACTAGACATTAATGTCGATGTTAGTGTCTATCCCAAATGTTAGTATCTAGGAAGTAGGAAAGTAGGTACAAGTTCAAAACTTATAAAGATGGAAGATAAGTATATTTTAAGTATTTTGGACAAGATAGAAGACCTGGGTCATCAACATAAGACTGGTCAAACTAAGAGATATAGGCCAAGAGGTACAAGATAGAGTAGATGTAAGACTTACAGAAATAGAAAAAAGTCTAAAATTGATAAGAATAGCTAAGATCTGAGTTTGCCAAATGTAAAATATTAAAATACTATATAATCCATAAATGTCATTTACAACTTCTTTCCATCCTTCACAAGAGTGTAAGTATTTTTTCTTCCATTATGCATGAATATTCTATTATACTAACATGGCCTTCCTAATAACACATGACACACATCCATGGGCATAATTTCATATAGAACTTCATCTTTATATGAATCAATTTGAAAATTCACCGTGCATTGTTCATTTACTAGCACCTGATGGCATTTAAGTAGCCATAAAACTTTATATGAGGTTGGATGTACTACCCTGTTTTGCTCAAGTTTCTCCACCATTTCTTGAGATAACAAATTATGTGTTGTCACTATCAATGATTACCTTGCAACACTTACCTTTTACTTTACAAAGAGTTTAGAATAAACTCTTTTTTTACACAAGTGCATTCACTTCTTTGACTAGTTTCAACAATATTATTTTCATCATAATATCCCCTTGTTTGGTTTTTTTGTGTGTTGAAGATATAACACTTTCTTCATCACCATGATAAATATGCATTATCCCTTTAATTCTCTTATTGTTGTTGTGTTACTTTTGGACACTTATAAGCTCTGTATACATAAATTCAACCACATTTAGTGTCGTAATTAATTTTGTTTAATATCAACACACTACCTCAACCACCATTTTAAATTTGAATTGTATTATAAAGTCCATTTAACATCATTACCCTCTCTTTTTTGAATAATTAATCCATATTAATTAATTAATCATGTACACAATTCTACAAAACTAATTAAAATCCTGAATTTCTAAGTCACCAAACATCTTCCATACTTCTCTCAACCAAATGTTAAGTCATCTAACCACTTCCTTAACTTCTTCAACCAACTTGGTGATTCATCCAACTATGTTGACTCATTCATGAGACATTTTCAACTTCCTTTTTTTTTTTCTTTCAAACATATAAGAAATTGGTCTCTTCCACATGGATGAGGACTCAATTTCGACAATCCAAAATTAACTTAATCAAATAAATTTGAATTTTTCTCAAATGTTTATCTTCTTACCCAAAAGCCTATACATGGAAGTGTCATCCTCTATTGTCAACAACCATCATCAAGCTATCTTAAGTGCTATCAAAATCATCTTGTGCATCCATGATAAAATCAAAAAGTTACGTCCATATGCTGCTAAAATTCTTTTTACCTTGAAGAATGAATTGAGCATCCACATATCACATTACAAAATCAAATCAAAGTTCATCAATAGAGAAGGTGATTTACATTGTTCATAAGATGATACATTAGAAGTATGTTTTGTTTCTTTTGATTGAATATCTCTAACTGAGATTTTAATTTAGTCTTTAGAATAAGAAATTAATTATTTGTTCAATTTCTTAACTTTTATAGGTTTTAAAATTATAGCTATCACATTTTGACATGCCCAGTGGAAAATCCAAAAACATCACACAATCCAGAACTCATTTTATCTTGGCCTACATCCTGTTAAAATCCTTAATCAATAAATCAAATCAATCATATCATCATCAATCACTAAACAGCAAAGGTTTTTAACTTAATGTAGAACATGCATTTACTTTAGGGTGTGTTTCTACTTGCTTTTGTATGTATACTTTGTGTGTTTTGTTTGTTTGTTTACATGTTTTTCTTTTTTGTTTTATTTTGTCTTCTTTATTTGTTTGAGTCAAGTCACTATGTGCAATACAAATAATGGTATTATGATCTTTCATATCATGATGCATTGTCTTGCACTTGTGAATATCTCAAATCCTATGTGTATTACATAATATACCTCATGGTTTTTCCACACCATTTGTGCATTTGTCATGCATGATATCAAAAATAAGGTTGTTCAATTCATGTTGGAAATCATGTTGGAAATTATGTTGGAACTCCATACAAAGACTACAAAAATTAGTTATTCACCCAATCCACATCATTATCTCATCTCCAAACATACATCACATTGCTAACACATGTCAACCCATTCAAATACTACCCATCTAAGTTCACCATACATCCCATAATCACCTCTATTTACCAACAATAAATCAAATCCGTGTTATCCAATCATGTGTCCAATCATAATTAATCCATATAGTCAATTAACTTCTTGGGTTATGTTTACGCATCAATCAACTAAATCAAACCATCCACTTAATCATTTTCCTGGTATTTCCATTCAATCTCTCATATCTGTCAATTGAGAACCGAAAAATCATGACATCCATATTTTCTCCCATCTAAATCAAATCAATCATCAATCAATTAGTCAATCAAATCCAAGTTCATAGATTTTTAGCGAGATATATTATTCCTACATCTGCTCTCTTGCATACATCATTATTTGGGTTACATCAAAGTGTGTCACTTTTCCCAAGATATACCATTCTCAATCTGCTATTTGCATATATCGTTGTTTGGGTCAAATCATTCCATCATCAAATTCAATCAAAATGTGAAAGCATTAGTTCAAGTGGATTAATAATATTCATGGGTTGATATCATTCCACTATAGCATCCATACTCTCATCTATATCCATACCATCATCCTCCTCCTATCCATTCAAAATAAATCCCCTTGTCCAAGTCTTTTTCACCTATTTCACAAACCTATTCTCTTATTTTCACCTCCACATTATACAACTAAATAATCGTAATACTCTATTCATTTGTTCTTTTCTTGAAAATCATTCTTGTAAATCTTATCACAACTCATTGAAAAATAAATTTCTCCTTTTTATAGTTCACAACTTATCAATGAAATATATCATTCCAAAATATGCTTCCATGTAACAATCTTCATGGCAAAATTACTAAGCGTGCTATTTATCTCGAGAAATATTATTTCTCCAATCATCCCTCTAGTAGCTATCTACTTAGGGCAAATCATTTTACATGTGCCTACACTCACGCGACCATTTTATTAATAATGGTCATTCAGTTTATTACAATATCCAATTCATCATTTTTCGTGTAACCTTCATTCATTCATTTTGAGTACTCATCTGCATCTCTTTTTCTCACATGATCTCTCGAGGGAGCATCATTCATAACCATTTAAAACCAACTGGGACATCATCTTTCTACATTTGTTTCCACTCTATCTTTATTATTTAAAAAAACATTGTTTATTTTAGTCACAACACTCTTTCAAAGAGGGGCAAATGTAGACACCTAAATTCTGTTACAGTGTCATAATTAATTTTGCTTAAGTTTGACATAGTAACTCGACCACCACCCTAAATTTGAATTTTATCATAAAGTCCATTGACATCATTTCCATCCATTTTTCGTATTATTAATTAATTAATCATGCACACATAATTCCATAAAACTTATTAAAATCTATAATTTCTAAGTCATCAAACATCTTTCATACTTCTCTCAATCAAATGTTGAGTCGTCCAACCACTTCTTCAACCAATTTGGTGAGTCATCCAACTATCTTGACGCATTCATGAGACATTTTTAACTACCAACTTTTCTGTTTTCTCTCAAACACATGAAGAATTAGTCCCTTCCACGTGGATGAGGACTCAAATCCGATAGTCCAAAATTAACCTAATCAAATAAATCTAGAATTTTCTCAACCATCCATCTTCTCACCCGAAAGCATATAAATGAAAGTTTCATCCTCCATTGTCAACAACCATCATCAAGTTGTCAAAGTGATACTGAAATCATCTTGTGCACCTATAAGAAAATCAAGAAGTTGTTTATATGTTGTTTAAAGTATATTTGCCTTAGAGAATGAGTTGAGCATAAACATATCACATTGCAAGAGCAAATTACAAATTATCAATGGAAAAAGTGATTTACATTTTTGGTAAGATGGTACATTGTAAGTATGTTTGCTTTATTTTTTTTATTGAATAAATCTAACTAAGATTTTAATTTAGTCTTTAGAATAGGAAGGTAATTGCTTATTTGATTTCATAGTTTGCATAGGTTATAAAATTATAGCTATCGCAAGCTCTATGTCCAACATATTTATTACACCTAAAGCACTTGCCTGTAAAGTCTTTACCACTTCCTCTCCCATAGGATCCTCTTCCCCTAAAAAGGTATCCCCTACCTCTAGCATTCAGATTTTGATTCAAATATTTTTTCACTTCTCTATCATATGTTTTTTGTGTTCTACCACTACTACTTTTCCCTCTTCCTCTTGAGGACCTCCCTCTACCTCTAGAATTCATTTGTTGCCTCCTAGAAAAATTCTCTTCTTTCCTGAATGCACATTGATAGGCTTCTTCCACAGTTCTCAGGTTAAGCAAATCAATCTCATCTTGAACAGCAGTGCGCAGCCCATTCACATATGAAACCACCTTCTCTAGGTCATCTTCTACATGTCCAACTCTTATAATGAGCCTATGAAACTCTTTAATATATTTTTTTAATATTCATTTCCTTTTCTCTTAGGTTTTAAAAAAATTTAAACAAACTTATTTGATAGTCTGAAGGCAAGAAATTAGCCTTCAATTTCATCACCATTTTGTCTCATGACTTGATCTTCTCCATAACTTTACTTTGTCTCTCAATTTGTACATGATCCCACCATAAAAATGCATGACCGTTCAACGTTGGGCATGACATGTCACCTTCTTAGGTTCCTCCATTGACTCATAGTCAAAAAAATAATCTTCATCTTTGTGATCCAATCTATAAGCTCTTCAGTGTTCAAGCTTCCATTGTAGCAAGATGTATCTAGCTTTGACTCGCTGCCAAGCTTTATAACAACTCTTATAAATTTGTCATCAATTTCAATCTCAATATCTTCCTCTTCAAAATCTTTAAATTTCACTTCTTATTCATCATCACTTACATCCTCAATGCGAGTTCTTTATGTTGTCTCCATTACCTCCAATCTTGTTTTGATTCCTCCTATCATCTCTGCTAAATCTGCAACTCTAAGTGTTCCTAATCTTGTGCCTCTCCTAATAATATTACCTCTATGTACCATCACTTCTCCCAAATGCAATATTCTCTTTCACAACTTGCTAATGACTCGATCAGAGTCTTCACACACAACCTAGCAAGCAAATAATCTCACTGTAATTCCAATTTGATGTAGGTGGGAGATACATGGGACCAAATTATCGGTTGCCTCACTCCCTAGTAGTTATTCTCTCACTCTCTAACTCTCGAATACTCAAAACATGAGACACACAGAGACAGGTTCTCTTTATTGAATTTGAGACTAAACCTACATTCAAAGATAAAATTTTGGGATCACGGTGTTCACACTACATTTACATGCTTAAATCTTTGAATTTCATTCTTTATCTTCTCTTATTCCCTACTCTACACTACTCACAACTCTCATTTCTTCAAATGCTAAACCCCCTTTTATTTTTAGCCTGAGATCATTTCCATTTCCCTGCTCATTAGCCTTCTCGAATTCTCTCTCCAACTATCTATAATTCCGAGGTAAATTGTTGTAATAGTGAACACATGGGTGAGTTACTTGTCTCATTGCCATAACCAACTAAAATATCTGATCAAGAGCTCTCCAAAAAGACCCAAATTCCCTATTTGGTGCTTTCTTGCAAAAAATTTGATCACTTGAAGATATTTATTGTTTCCTTTCACTGTGACTATATTTGAAAATTGTGGCCATATGGATCATAGGATTGTGCCACATGGTTGGATCCCAAGGTCTCTATAGAACTAGTTCCAAATTGTCCCCTTGGTCTCTATATTCTCCATGGATATGTGGATTTATCCATTCCATATAAACTTGATCACGCATCTGCAAAGTGGTCCTCACCTTGGCTTAAACTGAGATCTCTATGAACGAACTATGACTATGACACTTGTCACTTCCACTAACTCTGTTGGGAGATATTGAGACTGTCAAACTTCATGAATTTTATGAGGTCACTGCTATGCCCTTATCCTATAGTGTGTCTAGGGATATGTGTGGTCAACTTGTGGCTTATATACTTTTCATATTATCTTATCTCATTTCTTTATGTTCTTAACAAGTTTGGCATGAGGAACAACCATGGCTAAGTAGACTATATATAGGAGGTAGTGGTTAGTCTTTGATCATCGTATTACAATTTATGCTCTTATCGTATTATTGTGGAGGTTTCTCCCTCTAAGTGGATTAGTCATATTTATCAAGTATTATGCTCTTTCGTAAATTATTGTTGTGTATCTGTTTATTCTACTCTTAATTATGTGATATATGTTTCCATTGTTGTGAAATATCTAAGTAATTCTGTTATAGTCTCTGAGAACTCTGTACACAAATTTAGAGAATTCCAGGGGGTGTCCCTGAAGTCGATGTTTTGTTGGTTATGTGAATTTTTGGAGTTTGTGAATTCTGAGACTCTATGGATGTGGATCCATGATACTATGTGAACCATCTAATAACTCGCTTCATACTTAGTCACAAACATAAATACTTAGTGAAATGAGAGGTCATCATGAAAGCATATACTTGGATATGTGAGGCCTCCATTAGACTTAGGGACCACGTGGCCTCTGCAACATTGAAACTTAGAGTTGAAAGAAGGAATGTGACCCAAAATACGAATAATGTGATCTCTGAGAACCTAAAATTTACCTAAGAATATTTATTTAAAATTACACAAAAGTCCTACTAAACTTTTAGGTGATGCAAGATTCCATGTTCACCTTGGATGCTCTTGCATCATTGAACCTTGTGTCATGAGCAGGGTACTACTTTCTCTCAAGTTACTCCAATGTCTTGTTAATAATCATAATCTTAATCCAAAGTGTGACTCTTTATGTACCTTTGTGAAATGGTGAGGAAGTTTTTTAATGCTTTATTTACGCAAGAATAGGTTTGTAAACTCTAAAATATAACTTCTACCACTCCCTTTACAAATTTACCCAATACATTCCACATGATGTCTTCCTCAACAATTTCATCTTTTGAGGTGTCCAATCCATCTCTTGGTTGTGTAGAAAACGATGGTGTCTTCCTCAACAATTTGATCTTTTGAGGTGTCCAATCCACCGCTTGGTTGTGTAGAAAACCACCTTTTTCAACCAAGCGAAGATTTGCACAAACTCATGGCTCGACAGCTCATATATTAATAACTCATACAAACAATCATGCAAATAGGTGTCTCTCCATACATTTGGATCAATTCCAACGAGCATCTCCTTCCTAAAAACCACCAAAATCTAATGATCTAACATGCATCAATTTTGTCTAAGATAATACTCTAAAACATTCTACAACCTCCAAGTTCATTGAGGTTCCCAACAAAGGAACTAAAATGTTAGCTCATTTTAGTGTTGTGGCATTAATACCTTAGATCCAACTTAAACAAAACCACATTACATTAGCATATCAACATTGGAGGCGTTGCTCCCCTGAGGCGCGAAACAAGTGTGTCGGACCCTCCATGTTCAGATAGTTGCATCCCTATTTTAGATCATGAAATCAACATAATATGCTTCATGGAAGTTTAATGTAAGAAAATAAGACAAAAGCAATGTGCACATAGAGTGGATTCCATTGATCATTAGCAAAATGTACATAATTGTGAATATCATGAGGTGATCTTTGTATCTCCTCCTATACATCTTGAAGCCTCTTATATAGTCGTGCTCTTAATACATCATGTGGTTCTTGGGTACACTCACCTATCCACTCTACCTACTACATCCTTAAGCCCTAATGCACAAGATGCACTATCCTAAGTACATGCCCTGACTATCAAAAAGGGTGCAATGTCCTTAATACATCATTATATTATAAAAATGTCGTGACTATTCAAAAAAACACAAAAGATACTTGGGTGGCTTATGGGTCTAACACTTATATTGGTTGCATGTGGGGAAATTTATTTATAACATACATGTTTTCAAGATATCTTTCTATGTTACAAATCAATGATTTTAATTCTTATTTTACACATGATGTGTTTAATTCCTTTTTTTGAAATAAATGCTTCACAATGTCATCTCACATCTCAAAAGGGTTGCATATATTCCACCCATCGTTTTCAAACTCCACAACTCCGTACATTTAGTATTGTTTTGTTCCTCCATAGAAGGGAAATTACATCTATTTTATCCCTAGATATCTCCAATGCCTAACACATCCCTGTCATATGATCATTCAAGATATTTCTTTACCTTACTCTTGTATATTACATCAGATTTTTTAGCCTTGATTTTCACCCGCTAATTAAAATTACTCAGAAATGGATATAAGATTTAGCACACGGCCAAATAAATAGTATTTTATAGGGGCATCCTCATATCTTTAGCAAAAGCAAGATATGACACAAGTTCGAAGATGTAGGGAACTCTTATAGGGGCACTCTCACACCTCCAACAAAATAAGGTGTATCATTTTCAATTTTTATTTTCTATATTTCAATGTATTGTTTACTCTAATTCTAGTTTTATAAAAAAATAAGGAATAAAGTAGTTGCAATTAAATAGATTTAAGCATACATGATTGAACATATAGAATTTAGATCTATCTAACATGCTACAATGAGAAGCAAGTCCAAATGTAAGAAATGAAACTAAATTAAACAATGTAAATGATAACGTGGTAA
This sequence comes from Torreya grandis, assembly GCA_037957365.1. Taxonomy (NCBI): domain Eukaryota; kingdom Viridiplantae; phylum Streptophyta; class Pinopsida; order Cupressales; family Taxaceae; genus Torreya; species Torreya grandis. The sequence continues at coordinate 832,741 of JARHVA010003580.1, forward strand.
GGAATGATCACACGTGTTTGTTATTTTGTAACTCTAAGACTATAGATGGACTATGCAGACTGTGTGCAACCTACTCCTAAATTTGAAAATTATGCAATATTCTAGGGTATACATGTTTACTAGGACATACCCGTTCATGTGCTGATTTTTCTAAGACAGACTTGTATAGTTGTGACTCACTGATTGTGATCAAGTTTGTCCTATTGCGTTTGGTTTTGCCTGATAGGGTTTCGCAGTCCAGTTTTTATGTCGCCATGTGTTGTCGTCTTCCTATTATGCATGTACTTTTGCTTCACAAATATGTCAAGTAGAATGTGCAAAATATATGAATCTCTTCCTCGGCCTAGCTTATACTCCAAAATAAAACAAATAGTTATGGAGTCGAACAAAAGTCAAGGCAGCATTGCAAATTATGTACCTTGCATGCATGAATCAAAGTTTCACGTAGTTGTGTGAGTGTGGATGGAATGGCTCGAGTGGTTTGTGAGCCTCATTTTCCCTAGAAGTGATAGTGTAGTGACATGCAGTTTACTATGCTTCTTTGACACAAGGAAAATGTAGAAAGACAAAGATAGAATAACAATGTTCCCAGTGTATGAGATTCAATGGCATTTGACTTGCGTGATGCTTGGTTGTAATAAACCTAACCTTGTATGTGACTTGGTTCTTGATATTTAGAGGTATCATATGTTTGCTTCTAGATCCATTCTAGATAATGAATAGCTTGGTTAGGCCTTGTTTATATGCGTTGACCTACAATAACTTATGCACATTTTTTTACTATATTAATGTAGAAAAACAAGATAAAAGGTGTAAAATTCACAACCACCACCTAACAAACCCATAAAACAGAAAGGGAAAAACCCATAGATGTATGGGTTTGTCTAAGGTGGACCCATACATTGTACGGCTCTGTCCCAAAGATGTTTCTAGTATGTTTTTGAGGCAGGGTTGGGTGATAAGTGAGAAATACTCCAAATGCATTAACAAATACCTTTTTTATTAGTGTTGAGGTGCTTTTAGACTTAATGGACCAAGTATAGACGTATTTTGAGGTCAAAGTAATCCTAGAAACAGACTAGATAAACAAGTTTGACGAATAAAATAAATTGGGAATAACGGTCTTTTGCCAAATTTAGGTGTCTATACATATCATTGATATGAGCACTTATCCATGTATAAATGTCCTTGCATGTTTCACAAGAACATTGAAGATGTTGGAGTTTTAGGGGCGCATAATTTTTTATCCACCCTCTTTTTAGATTACTTTGATATGTATGCACATGCACATGCACACATCAAAGGAGCATCATGAAGACACCTAAAAATGGTCCTTGGGCATATTTTAGTCGTAAAATTACATTATTCTAGGGTCCTTGTGTGTTTGTTGATCATTGGTCCAAATTAGGCTCATTACACTGATTTTCCTTGTGGTGTTGGTTCCCATCATGTTCCCCCCAAGGTAAATTTTAGTGGTGATTTTTTATTAATTCACGAATATTTCAATTTTAGAAATTGGTATTTGGCAATTTTAAAAGGTAGTGAATAGCATGGATTCACCTAAATTATATAGGCTTAAGTTTTCTAGGTCAGCTCACCTACTGTTTAAAATAAATTTCTTACACAAATATAGTTCATCATTCTGTCAAAAGTCAATATGAACTTATTTGACATTATATGTAATATCTAATCATTTGAGAACGAAATCTCCAAAGCATATTAGCATAGCTACAATCTGGGGTCACTTGTGTCACTCATCAGCATAGTTGTCACATGCCCGCAACATTGTCACTCATCACAACCTATGTCAACCGCAATAAACCCTACCACACAACAGCGTCTGAGCCAAACGATAGCAATACAGTCACTTGTCAACAGCAGCACCAGTGTCAGCTCTAGTGGCATCTGACAGCCACTACGTCCCCTGACAGCACGAATGTCACCCGACATCTCAAGTGTTGCACAATAGATCCCCTATCGTACGATAGCTTTAGTGTCACATGGTTGTGCCAATGACACGATAGACTTTGTGTTGCACGACAACATCAGTGTTAGTGTTGCCCAAGTGCATTGGTGTCTCACAACAACATTGGTGTATGCATAATAATCTAAAGTGACATAGCTTCTGCAAGTTTGTGGCGACATGGCTTTTGTGTCGGGTGATGTTTCCCATGATTGCCTAAACATCCTCCGTTAACTTTCATTAGATTTTGAAACAAATACTTACATATTTGCCAAAAAAGAAACCAAGTTCGTTTCTATATGGATCACTAAAATTTAACCTGGTTCCCCCTCCTTTTCTCTCTAATCTAAAGTGACATAGCTTCTGCAAGTTTGTGGCGACATGGCTTTTGTGTCGGGTGATGTTTCCCATGATTGCCTAAACATCCTCCGTTAACTTTCATTAGATTTTGAAACAAATACTTACATATTTGCCAAAAAAGAAACCAAGTTCGTTTCTATATGGATCACTAAAATTTACCCTGGTTCCCCCTCCTTTTCTCTCTCCTATCTCCTCTCTCGTCCTCCTATTTCCCTAAGTTTCTGTTGTCTTTCCCAAAAACATACATCATATGTTTTTAGGAATGGGTCCTAAACCAGTTTTCAGACCCCGAGGCTGAGAGTCCTTGTCAACATTGTTGCCCAATGTATGTCAACTTGTGTGCCAAGAGAGTTCCTAATTTGAATTTAGGAAGCCTATACATACACAAGAACCTTAGTTCATTTAAAACATGCAATGAATAAGCACAAGCATATAGAAAAGGGATTCAAGAATTTAATGAAATTTGAAGAACGTTTAGCATTTACTACTGCATTCTAGAAGAAATAAAACATTCATTGTAACGTTGAAAGTCATAGTAGATAGAAAATGCACCACACTAGACTACCTCGTTGAATTGCATTTTACGTGGCATGTTGTCTTCAATTTTGTATACTATCGAGAGACCTAATCAGTAGTCCATGCCTAAAAACCTTGCTGACCCAAAAACAAGTATTTTCCTTCTCTGGGTTTAGTTGCACTATTATGGTTTGAAGAAGATCAATTTCCTAAGGATCCACACAAAATTAAGAAAGATAAATGAGGCTTTCAAGGCCCTAAATCTGATGATCACAATTGTCAAATCAAATTATTATTTGTCTGTTGTCTGTGAATAACTGTAATGTACAATTCTAGTTAATAGAGATGTCAACTATACAATTTTGGGGAGGTGCTCAAGGCATTGTGAGTTTTTAGGTTCTTGTTGTTTTTACCACAAAACCCCTGATTTTGTTGTCAAACTATGATGTCAACTTCTAGGTTGTGAGAAAATCAAGATACATATCTAAACAATCTTCTTTTCAATTTTTATGTTGGAATTAAGTTAGTAATTAAGTCTGATATCATTGTTTTACATATGATTAGGCTTGATTACCATGCCCTACGAACAAGTGGTGATGCATTTTGTATTAGATCATTTTATGCATACTAAACGAATGAAACAACATATTTAACCACAATATTGAAATCTCAAAAGTCTATAATTCCAATATAGTTCCAAAAACATTGTGTTCAGTGGCTATAACCCCACAATGGAAGAATCGTCCTATATTCAGAGAGCATATAGAGAATAAGCTAAGGAAAAGTAGGTAGCATCAATAAATTGCTTATTCATAGTAAGACTTATCCAACATGGTCATAAGACGCTTAATGATGCAAAAGCATCCCTAGAAAATTAAATAGATCATTGCATGCTTGGGATCATCCTATGGCCCTACAGATGACACAAATGAGACATCCCATTGAAGACTATTTTTGTTTTGTTTAGTTTTAAAAATAATCATATTGGAAATCATCTTATGATGATCAACTTGGAGATCATTTTATGCTCTCACGTTCATGACACCTTTATTACAAACCCATAATTTGCAAAAGTTGTAATGTTTTCACATAGAATCAAAACTGTCGCTTTTAAATTGCATTAATTTTCAAGAGCAATGCAATGGTGTCATTAATTTTTTTCATGGTATGTTCTCTGCCACCAATGGCACCATGCGTAAAGCTGATTTTCTGTCACTCCCTTGGGAAACTATGTCAAATGCCTATGAGAGAGAAAACTGACATGTCACATGATCATGCTCAGACACATCAAGATTTCAAATTAAACATGTGACTTATTTCGACAGTTGTATAGCTTTGAATCATTCCAGTTTTGTCATGTCGTTCTTTCCTTGTTACAAACAAGAACTATGAAGATAAATATTCAATCCAAACTAGAGATGGGAGCTTTTTGGTTTGGGCTTCTTAGGGTTTTTGGAATTAGACGAATGAAGTTAAGGTGAGGGAGCTTTCTAAGGAGGTGAGTCCAACTTCAAGAGAGAGATTGTCAAAAAGTCCAAAGGTCACAATAGGTATAGTGTCGAGTTTGTAATTCCAGTTTGAGAATATAGGATAGAAAAGTATTGTGTTTGTGTATTTATTCCAAATACTTGATGTATTAAGTTTTTTGAAAAAATAATGAAGAATGTCATATTTTCCAATATACTGTGTTGATGTTTTTGCTTCCATGTTGTGTCTGTACACTATGATTAGCTGAGTGATTGATGGTTTGTTCGACCCTTGGCCACACCACCATCACTAAAAATAAACCGAAGCCTTCCATATGTATGGAGGGTCCAACTTAGTCCTAAATTATGTCAGTAATTTCAACAAACCTCCAACTTAATCCTAAAGGAATCAAGGAAAGTCCAAGTCAAGAAACAAATCCTATGAGGAACCAATGAGAACCACAATTTAAATCGCAGGAAACGTGGCAGTAGAGTTTCCTGCCTCTGGCATCAAGAGGAAAGTATAGGATAAGCCAAAGGTTTGGACCAATGCACAGGTGATAAATCTCTTTCCTAAGTTCTTCTGTTTCTGATGATCACCAACTTGCTTCCTAAATTTCATCACTCAGAATTGCTGATTTCTAGCCAAGTCTTCACCAATCATATTCTTTCTTCAATCTTATAAGCGTCTAGCCTGTCTTATGAAATGCATGCAAAAGTGGGTAATCAAATATGAAAAAGGTAGGTCTGATATAGATGCCATTACTCCCTTGACCGACAAATTAAGATGCTTAAAAGGCATTAATAGTGAGTTTCCATCGCCCACTAGTTTCATGGGAAAGATACAACTGTGTACGTAAGCCAAAGTCCTCTCCATCCAGCAATACATGTCCAGTATATAGACAGAGCTATACGTCTCAAAAAATGTTCATGAGTCTTTCAATGATGGTTAGACATTGATTGCCTAATGTAATCTTAACAGAAAGTATGAGTGCAAGGGATTGCTTGTTAAGAGTGAAAAGTTGGAACACTTTCTGCACAAAGGACATGGGTTCAAATCCTAGAGAAGGTAGAGCTCAAGCTCCAGCAAGTTGAAAGGCCCTGCAACCTTATTGACCCAGGGAAGTAGTAAACTATTCAAGGAGTGTCTTTATTTACAGATGTTTTAAAGAACAGTGAAAATAATGGATGGCAAACACTTCTCAAAATCCTGGGATAGTGACCTCATCCATTATGTCCTTATCAACGCCATATTGTTAATCGGTCTAAAACTCTTAAGCACAATTCAGTCACAAACTTCTGAAAGACACAGTTTGTCATTTCTCCATTTACAAAGCAGGCCCAAATATATTTCAATTGGGAAGTATGTAACTTCTACTTTGACCTGCAGCTAGGTAGCCGACAATTATAAATAGATCTCGTCGAATAGTTGGTTCTTCTTGTGCCCTGCAATTCGTTCAGCTCCATCACAAGCATGGATAAAAGTGGTTTGCCTCTGATCACAAAAAGGTTCAAAAGCTCCTCAGGAATAGACTTGCATCCTAAATATCCCACTGAAATCAAGCCATCCTTTGTAACAAGTTGGTTTCCTCTCTGCATAAAAAGTATCCGTCTAACGGGAAACACCAAGTCTACTTACAATTGTAATGATTTCATGCTGTACCTGTAAATAGTTCCAACCTGACATATAGAAGTTGTTCAGTTGCTTATTCTCAGACAAGAATCAATCCTATCTAGAGTATTTGACATTGCTCGTCACAATCCAAACATGTCTTCTTACTCATACATCAGCATGTGTACCCACTTTAAAATTGTATTTCCAGCTTATTAAATCAATAACTTTTGCCTTAAAAACCTACCCTTTTGTAACTTGATTGCATATCCTGCAAATGTTGATATTCCATAACAATGGCACCCCAGAAAACCCAATCGAATGCCTATTTTTTTTTCACTGCTCCATCTTCTCCTTTTCAGAATTATCCATCTTCCAATTATAAGTTGCCTGCCTGCTATGTTTTTCTTCATACAAAATCTCTTTGACAGTATACCCTTTACTAATATAACATTCTTGGAGAAAAATTGCACATCTTTATTGCAACACGTTGCTATTCACTAGTAAAAAGTTAAAACAAAGCAAACTGGATTTATGCGAGATCTCAACCACGCCTGTCTAATGCAAGTCCTCCGCTAGCCGGTTTAGACCACTTGACACATCCACTCTTATCCTTAGCCAAATTTTGAACTCAGATTCAACCCATTAAAATACATGATGAGCATAAAATATCATAAAATGCTCTTATGAGACTCTCTCCTATCCAATAGAAATGAATTCATCATTCCAATTTAACCCAATAACCACACCAGCATAATTCTCCTCTGAATAAAGTGGGAGGTATATAATTATATTTTACAGGGAACTCAAAATCCAAAATAAACAGGTTTTCTGGATTTTTTAGAAAGACAAAATGTAGCATGTTTGTATATATGAAAACAGTTTCTTTTATGGTATCTGATGCATTGCACATATACAGGAAACCCCATGCACCTTACCATGCCTATACTATGGTGTGCAGATGCCGTACCCCCCTCCAGATTGATCCCATAACTCCATGATGGAAACACAGGATCTTTATCATTAGACCCACTACTAGCAAATTGAAAAGCATTTTAATTTTTTTAAAGCAGAATACCCATAAAACAGCGTTCTTTTAACCCAAAATCACATTAGTATACATATTTATTTATTTGCTTATATAAATCAAAACCTACAACACTCATTACAATGTCTTGGATTATTGACAAAGAGAAATTGGAGTTTCATGTGTGTTCCCATAGAGAATGTTTCACCCTCAAAATCTGGCCTGCAAATGCAATTTGATTTATGTCAAACTTGTTTTCAGACACCATTTTTCCCACCAGCTGCTTCAGAAACAGCGCTAATTTAAAATTTACCAGCATGCAACTAATGATCATAAACACAGTCTGCTCAATTAAAAATAAACTGATGCTGGTAAGCACTTCAGTCACAAATGACGCAATGGACCAGAGGCATCTACGTTAATCCCAGACACTCTTTTTCCCTACCCTACTGATAGTTCATCAAAGGAAAAGGTCAAACAATTGTAGTGGACTGCAGACTAGATTCAAAACAAAACTAAACCACATTCTCCCAGTGACACAAGAAGGGGTCAGCCGTATCATTTTATGTCGTTTAGTGTCAAAATGTCTTCCACAAGTATACGCAAGGCCAGCTGGACATAACAGGCCATATTCATACATCTTGCTACATATCAAGGACTTTTGATCAATTGAAAAAGTTACTTTCCAAAAACAAAGATCAGTTCTACTGTACATGCAGATGTTCATTGTAAATATACATTTCAGGAGAAAGGATATTTTTAAATTGTCCAGGAATCTTGATATCCATTCCTGCATTTCTTCCAACTGTCTACTCTTTTACAGTCCACTACTGCTGTAGCTACGATATTTGCATTCACAACAAAAATGATGTCGCAAGGATCAAGTTTTAAAACAAGGATTGTCACCCAAAAGGAAACAATCCTCTTAAGCATCGCCTTTCTAATTTACTTTAGTTCAATGAAAATGGCCTTCAATCTGCATCTAGAAATGGAAAGTTCAAACTGAACCACCATACTCTACAAGGTTCACTGAACACTCCGCAGCCACTGGTATGGTCCCAACTAATGCAAGAACTGCAGATGACAAGTCAAAGTTATGAAAGGTACATAAGCACATTAACACACAAAACCTAGAAGGCCCAAATGAAACCAACATTAGTCAAGAATGTTGAACATGAAATTCTCAAATGAGATTTTTGTACGTATAGGTGAATTGTAGTTATGATGTGTTTCTATTCCTCATCCCTGTGGACCACCTCATAAATCAGATGTGAAAACTCAAAATGTGAATTACTTCAAGAAATGCAATCAAAAAGCCCACTTTCCCAAGGTGCCAAACCAACCGGTGTACACAAACTAAGCAACGTGTGAAATTCCACTTTACTGAGATGCCATACCCTCTAACATACATCATAAACAAAGCTTATTCCTAAAGTAAGTATTATGCTGAAGAAGCCAAGCACAACGTGGTAGGCCTAAATCATTTTGCACATCTTTATTAGTGAGTTCTAAATTGCTTAGCCTAGTCGGAAGGCCATTTGATCCAACTTGAGGAAATAAGTATATGCAAGTTTGCGACTAGTCACACATCATAACACCTATACCATGGAATTAAACACTCCTTTACATGAGTGCCACAAATGCTTTAAATTTACTATAAAATTACCAACAGCAATGCAAAAGAAAATAAGATGATCAGATGATGAAAATAATGTAAGAACAGCCCCATGGAGACTTTGACGAGAACTTACTATGAGAGTTCGAGACAAAAGACCCAGGTTATATGGGCAGATCAGATAATTGCAATACTGCACAAGACAGCAACAGATGGAGACATTAATGAGAATTGACTACAAGAGTTATAGACAAAAGAGCCACAAACATATACAACCTTATTTCACAATGTTATAGTCCAATATGGCCAAATGCAAACAAGGATTACATTATTGATACGAAAAATAAAGAGGATAACAAGGCACTACAATAGCCTCCAAGGGAAATGTTAATGATGTATATGATCACAAAATTGCACAAGCAGACAGAGGAACGTGCGAATCCAGATATTCACCAATGAATTTCATCACCAGTCATTATTCTAGGAAAAAACATAAGGGAAATAGCATCCATTTCTCCTCACCTTCTGCTAATCAAGAATTTGACAGAAGAAACTATTGTGTGATCTTTTTGGGATGGTTTATAACACGTATGATTCACTCCTCCAATCCAGTGGCCATGGAAGTGAGGGGTGGGGATATAAAACTTTCAACCTGCTCTGGGTTACCGTATCCTGAACCCCATAAAAGCAATCCCAAAAGGCTTAGTGAGCCATTAAAGAGTGCATGAATGCCATGGAAAACCCCAAAAGGGGCCCCATATAATAGAAATGGAAAACCACCGAAAGAGAACAAAGAAACAAAAAGAAGGGAGCACACAACGCATAGTTAACATAACCCATCCCTGTTCTAAGCCAAACACTAACTAAACAGCTAAACTTATGTCTATAACAGTATAATTTTTTCCCGGTAAATAAAAATTTGTAATCCTTATCAAAAATTAATATGATTACACCAAACATACCCTTGTTTACTCACTAGTGTTAGCTGACTAAATAAATACGTCACTGTAATCAGAACATAAACAAACCTCTTCCAATAGGCAAACACTGTAAATCCTTTCTCAGTCTAGCAAACAGTTCCTTGTTCACATAAATTTTATTCTTACATGTTGATTTTTGCAAAAATGGTACTACTGTCTTCTTCTTGGAGCATTAAATCCACATTGCAAAACTGATTGCAAAGGAACTTTGATGGTTTCCATTCCTCATTTGGATTTCATCTTCATATGATGATCCAAAACTCGAAAGCTTTGGTTGAAAGATAATTCAAGAAACAAGAACAAAACAATTCAAATAATGCTATCTCTGAGAAGAGATGTTTTATTAATCAAATTTGTAGACCCAAACATATGCTTATCTCTGAGAAGAGATGTCTGCCCCCCCCCCCATTTCGGACTACCTCTTCATTTATACATATTTTGAATGCATGGGGAGGATGTGGAAGGTCACCAATCTCGCGAGAGATTGAGTGGCTCGAAAAATTAACGGGTGAAGATTTAAAACAATATAGTATTCGAGGAAATAACTATCACCCAACAATTCGACTTCCAAGATTTAAACAATACGGAGCTCGAGGACATAACGAGTGAGGATTGGAAACAATACAGAATTCGAAGAATTAACTGTCACCCGAATTGTCACCTAAATTGTTGCCCGGATCATTCCTCCCTCCTTGAAAAGCAATGGTCCCCATTGCATCAAGATTTGTCATCAAGTGTGGTAGTTGTACATCGATTTGATTTCCGATGCATACTTGGAAGGGACTGTGATTTATGGAACTATGCAGGGCCCGATTGTTCACCATTTCTGTCTGACCGTCAGTTTGTGGATGGAAGGCCGTGAACTTCTTCAGCTTGGTATCTATTTGCTTCTGTTGTGTTTTTTGCGTAGTCAGGGCTGTAACATCAACCCTTTTGGATTCTTGTGGCTTGACCACCATGAGAACAAATTTCTTGGCACTAATCAAAAAGACAGATGTAGAAGGTGGTACCTCTGGTACCCTGTAGCGCCATGTTCCAAGAGTGAGAGTAATCCTTCGAGTTCTTGATTCATAGATGCCATGTCGATCATACATGAATGGTTGACCAAAGAGTACATCACAAACATCCAAATTGACCACATCACATAAGACCTCATCTTGGAAAGGTTTTATTGCATATGAGAGAAGACATTGGTGGGTGACACTGAGGTTTCTCCCTGGACTCAACCATCCAACACTGTATGGCTTTGGGTGAGGCTTCATGGACAGATTTAGGCTTTTCACAACATTAGCAGAGATTAAATTCTTTTGACTTCCACTATCAAGAATGAAATGCAGAGGCTTTACCTTTTACCCATAACTTAGAGTGAAACAACCTTCCCTTGTCATCTGGCCTCTCCTCATAGGTCTGTGATGAAACAACAATGGCTTCAGGCTCAGCATCTATAATCTCTTCTTCAACCTCTTCAACTGCAGGGTTTGTATGAGGCAGAGCAGTAGATGTTGAGGATTGTGACTCAAAAAGCAGGGACTTGATGGCTCGACATTCTTCTTTGGAGTGAGTTCCAGTTTTGTGATAATCACACCATTTTCCAGCCTTTCCTTCCTTTTGCTTCCAATTTTGGCCTCGTGTTTGACCTTCTTTGTCACTTCTCCATTTTGAAGGCTAACTCTTCATATTCATTCTTCCATGCTTCTGCTCAATCTTCACTGCGAACTTGTATGCCTCACCAAGGGTTTCCAAATTGAAGAGTTTCATTTCTCCCCGTATGTACCATTGTAGTCCACCATGATATTTGAGAGTCTTATGTTTCTCACTTTCTTAAATGCCCAATCTTGCAGACAAAGAATGAAAAGTGTCTGTGTAATCTTGAACAGAATGGTCCTTGCCTTGGCGAAGTTGTTGCCACTGTATGTACAAATCATCATATGCTCCGATGGGATAGTATTCTTCTTTTACTGCTTCCATAAAATCATTTCAGGTAGGTTCCACCCCAAGGCCAATGATATTTGTACTGAACCTCTTTTTGTACACTTCCCACCAGTTTTTCACGGGCAATGATGATTTCAAAAGAGCAAAAGTGATTTTTTCTCCATCGGTGAACTTATTTACAGAGTAGGGAGACAGTTGATCCAACTAATTTTCTACTGCATCAGCATTGATTTTGCCTTCAAATGTGAGAATATCAAAATTTCCCTGAACCTTGAAGGGTGTTGGGGCACTGAAAGGAAGTTCCCTAGATGAGCCAGGACGTGTAGCCGCGGAACCAGAATTTTCTATCGGAAGTGTTTGAAGAATTTGAGCAAATTCTTGCAGCATCTACGCTTGTTGCCGTTGGAGGGCTTCATTCACCATTTCCTTGAAAGGATCGGATGTCTCGGTGTCGTTCGCCATTTGAAGTCGTTTGGAGCGAACAGGTGGAAAGTTTGGAAGCTCTGTTGCTTCCCACCCAAGTTTCCTGTACCCTGACCTCGTCCTCGAGATCATACTCTCAAGACAAACCGCCCTGATACCACTGATCCAAAACTCAAAAGCTTTGGTTGAAAAATAATTCAAGAAACAAGAACAAAACAATTCAAATAATGATATCTCTGAGAAGAGATGTTTTATTGATCAAATTTGCAGACCCAAACATATGCTTATCTCTGAGAAGAGATGTCTACCCCCCCCATTTCGAGCTACCTCTTCATTTATAAATATTTTGAAAGCATGGGGAGGATGTGGAAGGTCGACAATCTCACGGGAGATTGAGTGGCTCGAGGAATTAACGGGTGAAGATTTAAGACAATACAGTATTCGAGGAAATAACTGTCCCCTGACAATTCGACTTCCAAGATTTAAACAATACGGAGCTCGAGGACATAACGGGTGAGGATTGGAAACAATACAAAATTTGAGAAATTAATTGTCACCTAAATTATTGCCCGGATCATATGATCCCCATGGGATTGTTCTTGATTTTCATGTCATCAAGAAGAAGCGATAGCATGGGGGGGCGGATAACAAACTGCCTGCCTGTGGGTCTATAGAAGTGCTTGGTATCTTAGGAAAATCGGATGTCCAAACTGTTGCAACCAAATCATAAAGTTTCTCCCGGGTGGATCTACTAATTGGCTTGAAGAAAACATTGCATCAAAAAGTGCTATTTGATATTTCAAACTCCTCTTCTAATTAGATCATAGTAACACGCAGATGGAAAATGGAAATCCAGCTAAAAAAAGGAGAGAACAGGATTTCATAGAAATTTATAGCAATCGGATAATGGAAACATAAAGGAAAAAAACATGGTGATAGAAACAATGGAAGCAACAAGTAAATGGCAGTGACAAACACAGAAAATAAAAACATATGAAAAACAGAAAAGGTACTACTACTTCTCTTAGGACTGAGTTAAACAGAGATGAAGAAAATGTCTACCAATATGGAGATAGCTCCAGGAGAGGCTCTAAGAGGCAGATAAGCTCCAACCCGGCAAACATTAAAAGCAGTAGGAGGTGGCTTATCTCTGCAGCAGGTTCTAGAGCCTAAGTAGCCAATACGGGTACAGGAACAAGTATCGGGTATGTGGATACAAAGGATTTTTTTGGGGGGGTTTGGGTACGGCTAGGTACGGCCGTACAAATATATATAAAGAATTAAAAATATAAAAAAATAGCCATATAAGCAAAATTAACCACATAATATGCATAGAGCAAACATAATAAGTTAAATAACCACAAAAAATACTAATAATTTGATGCCAAATATCATAATATTCAGTTGTCGAACTTAGATTAGTCTTATTACAAGTACATAGTGCAAATGTTACGAAGTATGGACAAAAATAAAGACAAAAGAAAATGCACTCTCTGCAGTTTGGTGAAGATTACAATGAGATGACCTGGTGTTAACTCAACTTAAGACATGGCATGTTCTCTTCTTTGAGCTTACTCACGAGTTGAGTTTTCGTATCATACCTGTGCAAATGATCTTACTATATGTACTGCACAAAAAGAGTCTTGGAGAACCATATTTTTGGGACATAGAGGATAAGCCAAAAAAGACATTATTGATTTCAACCTCTCCCTCATCTTGATCACGTTACAGACATTTATTCCCTTTATTTTGGCAAGGCTGAAACACGATCAAATAACTGGAAGACTTGCTGACTCGCTCTGGCAACCTTCATAGCTGTTATATACAGTCCTAATAAAGAAGATACAGATGAATCGACTGAGGCTCACATTTTGAAAATACAGCCAGCCACTGAAACAACAAGAATGAACAAATATGCAATGGGAGGTAAAAATGCAATTAAAGGTAAATGTGTTGTTATCTTTTGATAAAACGAGTGTGATTCATGCTTTTGGGGTTGCACATGCACTTTAAAATGTTTTTAAATGTTTTTTGAGGTCCATATTTGACTTGGACCAGTGAAATACGGAAGAAAAATTTTAAAAAGATGTTTTTTTAGGGGCGGTACGCCAGTGCTATGCCCAAGGTACGCCCCAGCCCCTACGGGTACGACCGGGTACATCCTCTATATACAGCCCTAATAAAGAAGATACAGATGAATTGACTGAGGCTCACATTTTGAAAATACAGCCAGCCATTGAAACAACAAGAGTGAACAAATATGCAATGGGAGGTAAAAATGCAATGAAAGGTAAATGTGTCGTTATCTTTTGATAAAATGAGTGTGATTCATGCTTTTAGGGTTGCAAATGCACTTTAAAATGTTTTTTGAGGTCTATATTTGACTTTGACCAGCAAAACAAGGAAGAAAAAATTTAAAAAGACGCTTTTTTTGGAGCGGTATGCCAGCACTACGCCCCAGCCCCTACAGGTATGGCCAGGTACGTCTGAGGCCGTACCCAACCATACCCTTAGGCACTAGGGCATACCGCCCCCATACCCATATCAAAATGCCACATACCCGTCCCAAGTGGGGCTTAGGGGCGTATCCGGTAACATAGGCTAGAGCACTAAAAGAACAAAAACTAGCCATGAATTTAGTACATCATAGCGTGGGTTGAGCTTAGATACCAAAAGAGAGTTCCTAGAAAAGAAAATGGACCAAAGTAAAAATAGTTTAATGTTTCTTCAAGATGCAAGAATCATAGCATAGGAACAGGGAAAAACTCGAAGGCAAATATGGAAATCGACAAATGGCATAACTTGCTACGTTACTAGATACTACATATTAGCCCCCCAAATATGGTATGATTCGGCCCTAGGTACGGATACACAAGGGAAACACCGGGGATACACCCAGGATACTTCCTTGGACCTGAGGATACGCCAAGATACGCCACAGACCGTATCTGGGCATATCCATAGGCCCAAAGAAGTATCCTAGGTGTATCCACTGCAAAAAAACATTTTTTTTTCCAATTTTACTTCATGAAAAGTCAAACATGAACTTCAAAAATCAACTCTAATAGTCTTCATTTTGCCTTAAACAGTCTCCACCCGCGATCGCCGTTTATTCACCCTGTCGTCGTCATTTCTGTGAACCCTAAACTGGGCAGCATTGATTGCTTTCTCCATCCAAGCTATGCCCGAGTGTGTCCATACTGTACTGTGTCTGTTGTCCCAACTTTATCCGTCGTCCCAACTTTATCCGTTGTCGCAGCTATGAACAAGTTAGACTTGCAAAGAAGTTACATCTGCCAACGACTAATTTCTATGTTACCGGATACGCCCCCCAAGCCCATGGAGCGTGGGGGAAACGCTCCCAAATAGGGAAGCACGGGGCAAGCATGGGAAAAGTTTCCGGATACGAGAGCGCGACATGCGAGAAACGCCCAGGGAACATCCCTGTGCTACGAAAATGCCCGGATACATCTGGGTGACGTATTTGGACGTTTCCGCAGGCCAAGGACACTCCCTGGGGGTATCCGCATGCTCCTGGACGTCAAAAACATTTTTTTTATTTTTTATTCAATTTCGCCCAATGAAAAGTCAAACGTGGACTTCAAAATACAATTAAAAACAAAATAAAGTGGATTCCCAACCCTAAAAGCAGCATTCACACTCATTTTATCACAAGATAACACATTTACCCTTTGATGATGATGAAGGCATCGCAGCTGAAGACGAAAATGAATATAGTGAATCATGAAAATGCTGATTTGTCTTTATTTTTGTCCATACATTGTAACATTTGAACCATATACCTGTTATAAAACTAATCTAAGTTCGACCATTGTAGATTATGATATTTGGCATTGAATTATGAGTATATTTTGTGGTTATTTAACTTATTTTGTTTCCTCTTTGCATATTATGTGGTTAATTTTGCTTATATGGCTATATTTTTATATTTTTTATTTTCTATATATATTTCATTTGCAATTGCACCATGTACCTGTTATAAAACTAATCTAAGTTCGACCATTGAATATTATGATATTTGGCATTGAATTATGAGTATATTTTGTGGTTATTTGACTTATTTTGTTTCCTCTATTCATATTATGTGGTTAATTTTGCTTATACAGCTATATTTTTGTATGGCCATATCCAAACGTATCCAAACCCCAAATAAAAAATCCATATATCCCCTTATCCGATTCTCGTACCTGTATCCGTATCGGCAACCTAAACTAATTTAATAAAAATAAATGTGTTCGCAGCTGAAAAAGGCTATTTATGTTTTTAAAAAAAAAATCATAACGATAAAGGATTTAATTTAGTATATATAAGTTTGTTTGTTTGTTTTGTATTTTATATTTATTTCATTTAGTTTATATAAGTTTGTTTTCTTGTTATTTTTTATTTCTTTTTTTTTGTAATTTGTCGTTATTTGTTTTTTAATATCGTAAATTATATTTTTTAAATGATTTCTTTTAATATTTTTAATTATTCTTTAAAGTTATTTTAAATATTTTATAGGGTTTGTACTGGAACTCGAACTATGTACTTTTTAGAAGACTAATTTAAATTCGACCAATTGAATATTATGATATTTGGGATTGAATTATTAGTATATTTTGTGGTAACTCGAACTCGAACTATGTACTTGTTATACGACTAATTTAAATTCGACCATTGAATTTTATGATATTTGGCATTGAATTATTAGTATGTTTTGTGGTTATTTAACTTATTTTGTTTTTCTATGCATATTATGTGGCTAATTTTGCTTATATGGCAATATTTTTTATATATATTTTTGTACTGCCATATCCAAAAACGTATCCAAGCCCCCAAAAAAAAATAATTGTATCCACTCATCCGATTCTCGTACCCGTATTGGCAACGTAGGGCATAAGCATAAATCCAACCACCACAGCAGGGGAACAATAATCCCCTGGAACCCAAAAATCTTAGCACTTGGATCGTCTACACAACATCAATTGGGAGCAGCTAGAGAACTTTTTCATGCAAAACTTAGCATGAATCTGACTCATATCAATCTGCATAACAAAAGTGAGTTTCTGCAAAAGAAAATGGACCAAAGTAAACATAATTTGTTGCTTCTTCAAGAAACAAGAATCATATTATAGGAACTGGAAGAAACTCGAAAGGAAATATGGAAATCGGCAGATAGCATAAGCACAGATCCAACCATCACAGCAAGGGGAACAACAATCCCCTAGAACCCAAAAAACTTAGCACTTGGATTGTCTACACAAAATCAATTGGGAGCAGCTAGAAAAACATTTCATGCAAAAATTAACATAAATCTGACTCATATCAATCCTCCACATATTGTCATCTTGGCCAATAAAAATTAAATAGTTAAAGATCTTTGATTGGTTAGGAACATGGGAAACTTCTAATTTTTGGAAAACACAGCATGATAAGGACTGAAGCAGAATAGAAAGGATGGCCAAAACAGATTAAGCTTGCAAAATTCCTCAAAGGAGATTCTAGAAAATATGCTGTGTCAGTCATGCAGTTCTTTCAAGGCCAGTGCACATGCACATGTCTATGATCTCACAATTTCTGACCATTGGCCAGTTCAACCTGGAATCATAACGATGGCAGATATATATGATCACCAACCAATGAAAAAATAATAATAAATTAATGAATAAAATCATATTAAAATTAAACGTCCACAAATGACTAGAAATAGATCAATGGGACTCGCAAAGGACATTCAATTACAATTGAGAAGTCCTAAAGCAGTTAAACCCTGCATCAAATGGACGAAGTACAAGGACAAACAGTCCTGTGATCGAAGGGTGCCTCAATGAAGCATGGAGTAGATGAAGATGAAAGCAGGAGGCAAGGATAGGAGACAGGCAAAGTCATATGTCTGGAGCAAGGAGGGCTAGGAGGATAAAAGATGTAATCTATCTAGCAAATACTATGTTTCATTATAATTTGTCTACGGTGATTTCCTAAATCTTTGAGCTGAACTGTGCAAAGGCATGAAAAATAGACTTGCCATTTATATTATTGACCTTTACACATTGAGAAAATAGGCTAGACAAATGAATTTTGTTTCCTTATCTTCTCCATTTGTTCACTAGTGGACTTAGTAGATGATGCATAATAGTGCTTTCAGTGTTGATTTTGATGCGCATTTCAATGCCAGTGAGGAACTAGTTAGCTTGTGAATGTACATCTTCCAGTGTGGGCCCCATATTGTCCATTGTGGAATCTTTAGTGGTTGAAATATGTGCATACTCAACTGAGGATGGTCAAAAAACTACCAACAAGTTTTGCTTGGTATGTTTTATTTTTTGGTTGGTGTTGGTAATCTGTAGAAAGGCTTACAAAGTGTGTAACTCGTCTGTGACCTTAAGTGGGTCCTCATGCATAATGGGGATGAGCACAAAAAAGTTTTGAAGGGCTAATTAATGATAACTCTGCAAATAGGACAGATCAACAAGGCAGAGCATCAACAAATAATGATTATGCCATCCATGGAGGATAATAGGCTATCTTATCGATGTCAATGCAGATTTGATCATGCAGACAAACAAGCACACAAAGTTAAATATATGCACATTCCATTCAAAGCATTTAAAACCCAGAAATAAAAAATCAATATACTAATTATAAAAGAAAATACATTCATATACTGTACAATATCTTCCATATGGATTAGAAACTACAGACCAAATAGATAATCTATCCAAATATAAAATAGAACAATAAATGAAGATATATCAGATTATCTAGATGGGTATTATCATACCACATATATTTAATATCCGATGACTTATGCTAATGGCTACTAGAAGTTTATGATGTAATGAAATGCTTGGGCAGGAAACAGAGGGCAGGTTGTTGCTACTAACAAAGATTATCACTCGTTGTTCATTTTTATTTCTAGTGTTTATAACTTTATTAGTAATCCTGAGTTGTTTGCAAGCAAGGAAATAATTACCAACTTTATTAGTAATTTTTTGTTTGATCACACGAACTCAACCAGTCTACATGATGTTTTCTCGGTAAAATGAAAAAGTTTTCATAGGACCAAACATAATATGGAATAATAAAATAAACTATTTATTTTAACTTAACAGCCCCTGAACTGCCATGAGAATGAGAACACGAAGGCCCAACAAATACTCTATTGATATTTCATAATGCAGTATGTAACTTTCTAGGGTTCCTAATAGGATAGCTCAGAATTTGGTATCACCAGCGTTACATGGACATAGAGCATCATATTAATCTACATAAATTAATGTAAATACTTTGTTTATAAGAAGTCAAAGGAATAATAAAATAGACTATTTATTTAAACTTGACAGCCCCTGAACTGCCATGAGAATGAGAACAAGAAGGCCCAACAAATACTCTATTGATATTTCATAATGCAGTATGTAACTGTCTAGGGTTCCTAATAGGATAGCTCAGAATTTGGTATCACCAGCTTTACGTGGACATAGAGCATCATATTAATCTACATAAATTAATGTAAACACTTTGTTTATAAGAAGTCAAAATAAAGCAACACTGTATGTGGGATGCCTAACACATAATTCAAACAAGTAAACGTGGTACACTCTTTAATGATATTCGTTAACGCTCACATTTTTGGTTGTTAGAAAACAGTTTATTGTATTCTTATTATAAAAAAAAAATACAAAATAAATTGCAAGGACTTGAAAATTACCTGCTTCAGTCAACATGGACAGTTAAGTGGCTATGATAAATAAGAACTAGTTTACAAAAATTATTTGACTTGTCATACCATAATGCCAGTACCCAAACATTGCAATTGTAATATTTACTATTTTTATACTTATTTAGTATTTACGTTTTCCTAAGGAGCATATAAACACTGTCTATCTTAATTATTAGCTTCCCTGGTTGCTAGTAAGAATGCAAGCAGATGTGCTGCATTTGCTTCATCTTTTGTTGCTGCCAGTTGTCATTGAACTATGAATGCTGGCATTGGCAGATTATCTGTCCCATCTTTTGGTCTCATGTTGTATCCAATCAGACGACAACAAATTGCTAATTAAAATTGGATCAGTGCTCCAAGATGGGGCGATAAATCCTTGGGATGTATGAGCATGGATGTCAGGTGCATTAAGGGTGAACTTTCAACCCTTGTCTGCAATGACCTATTCTTCAGAATCTGTTCTTCCATTTCCTTTGAATTATTGCGTGTTGCAAACCCGTCCAGCTTGTTATCAGTCCCATTATTCTCATGATCAATTCTTAAATCCTTGGGATGTATGAGCATGGATGTCAGGTGCATTAAGGGTGAAATTTCAATCAGAATCTGTTCTTCCATTTCCTTTGAGTTCTTGCCTGTTGCAAACCAGTCCAGCTTGTTATCAGTCCCATTATTCTTGTGATCAATTATTTCCCCTTGCACAGGTATGGCTTGCTAGGTACCAAAGTACATTCCCTGGGCAACAGTGAACATTTTGTATTCAGTTCTTCCATTCCTATGATCATCTAGGAATAAAAATAATTCACACTGAAGCAGGCAAGACTTGTGATGAAGAAGGGAATATTCGTGGAGATAACAGTAACATTGGCATATGAAAAGTAGGTAGTAGAATTGCAGAATTGGGGGAATAAAAACAACGGAGCAAACTGAGTTCAGAATGGTAGCAGATGACACCAATAAAGGAGTTGAAGAGATGAATTGTGCTCTACCTGTAGATTCTGCCTGCTATTGTCACTGCCATATTTCAAAATGGACAATGTTCAGGTGTGAATCAATCTCATTAAAAAAATCCATCTTTCACTGATGCTGGGCAGGATTTGTTATTTTTGCTCCATTTTTCTGCTTATTCAATTTGGGCACCCTCAGCTGAAAACTGAGGTTGTTCCAGTGACCATACTCAGATTTCTGAGAGCTAAGAATTACCTTTTTACATCCTGTGTTAAATAACTCTACTACAAATCTAAGTATAAAATGAAAGATTTATGCTGTGGATCGAAGCAAGTGTGATTGTATTGCCAACAGTCGTTTCATAGAGGCAACCAAAATGGATATGAAGATTAGAGATATGTAGCTCTTTACATAAGAGACCATTTTTTCCATATAAGCTACTTTTTAAGAGAAAACAACCTGAGGATAAATGCTTTTGCTCATATTTCCTTGGTTGGGCACAAGCAATAGTATTTTTACATTAACAAACAAAAGATACACGCCATACATCAAGCATTAACTCCTAGACTTTCTTGGAAAGCTAGAGCTAGAAAACCTAAAATGTGCAATGTGCACCTCATAAGAAACTTATTTTCTACCACAATGAACCTCAAATAATAATTGGGATACCTCAACCACATCCATGGCATCTTCAACACTCTCACAGAATACCAGTGTTACATGGGGACACGTCCCCTAGATTTTGGGAACATCCCAAACAATTCGGGGACTTGAGGACTTGGAGGGGACATCCTCAATTTTATTTTTAGAAAAAATCTCATGCTTTTACTTTAAAACATGACCCTCCACCCCAAAACAAGTTATTTTCACACAAAAATTGAACCCTAATCCTAAAAGTATCCTAAAATATATTATATAAAGTTTAAACCCCTAAATTTCATTGAATAAAGTTAAAATAAATATATATTTATTTTAATATATTATTTTAATAGCCATCCCCTCGCTGTCCCGAAAATCTAGCAATTTTTTTGCTGTCTCGGAAACCCCATCCCCGCATCCCCAATACTTAGGTAACTATGCAGAAGACTTCCTGCCTATTTCCCAAGATCGAGCAGAAAGGCCTTGTGTCATTAGATGACACTCTTGAGAAAATTCTAAAATACTTTAAACTAAGTTGCCGATACGAATACAGGTACGAGTATCGGATACGGGGATACGTCGATTTTTTTTTTGGTGGTTTGGATACGGCCATACAAAAATATATATATATAATTAAAAATATAAAAATATAGACATATAAGCAAAAATTAACCACATAATATGCATAGAGAAAACAAAATAACTTCAAATAAGTTATATAACCACAAAATATATACTCAATGCCAAATATCATAATATTCAATAGTCAAACTTATATTAGTTTTATAAATTATAACAGGTACATGGTGGAAAATTGGAAATGTTACAATGTATGGACAAAAATAGAAACAAATCAGCGTTCTCATTGTTCACTATATAGTATATGCTTCTTCCCCTGCAATGTCTTCATCATCATGTGGTTCATTAGAACCACAAGTAGTAGCAGTGCCACTCCCACTAGCTCCACTGTGCAAGTCGTGTGAAACATTGTCTAGCTCCGTGTCAAATAAAGAAAGGTATGTAAGGGAGGCATCTAAATCAGCAGTCTCTGGGTTCACATCCCACAACTTTGTTGGCCCTTCCTTATATTGAGGTTGTTTATGTCAGAGAAGACGTAAGTTGGAATGCACATAAACCAAATCCTCCGCCCTTTTTGCGGCCAACTTGTTGCATTTAACTGAGTGGATAAAGCCATAGCTGCCCCAACTCCACTCAGCTGAAGAGGAACTTGCAACCTATTGAAGCCACAAAGAGAATTAGAATTTATAAAAAATTAAAAAATTAAAGACTAAAAGTTAAAATTTAAAACAAAACATCGAAAAGGTCAAAAGAAGGGTAGTGTAAAAAAATTAAAATCTTAGTTGTGAAAGAATTTTTATTGCAAGTGGTTGAAAGTGGGTGGATGCTTGCCCATGGAGGTACCACCAAAAATGAGCATCTATCTTGTACTTGTCACGGATAGCACCAAGAGAGTGACCCATCGAAAATATGAAATGCCCAAACTCTTCTCTAACTTGGTCTTCTACCTCTGAATCGGAAAAGATTTTAGAGAATGTTGCCTTATATCCCTCGGCAACCTCAACATCCCTATACGGTGCGACCCTCCTGGACAAAAAAAAATCTCTGCACTGTAGTGTTTGGGTGTCAAAGCAAAAGCAAGAAGATGTAATGGAGTGGTCATTTTGTTCCACCTTTCAATGAGATGCGACTGCACTTCCTTGAAGAACTTCTCCGTGGGATCTTGCTCTTTAGCATTTATGATGGATTTAATGTTCTCAATCATTGAGTCAATTCCATCATAAATCTCACCCAAACATGGATGATCCATGTCCACATATCTCAACATGCTGACGATGGGCTCAGTAAAACTCAGCAAATACTCCACACGTTCCCACCATGCATCATCAAGAATCCACCCTTTCACCTTTGTGGCCCTCTCACTGTTTGCCTGCCTCCATACGCCCCAAAGGTTGTTGATGACCATGCTACTCAATACCTCACGCACCTTAACAAGTCGTCTCAAGACGATGGTGTCTGAGGCAAATCGAGTCTCAGCAACCTAATACAAAATTAAAACAAGTTGAGATAATTACTAAACTTAAAAATTGTTTAAAAATAAAAACACTACAAATTACAAACATATAAGTTATAATATTAAATAATTAAATTAAGAGTTACCTTCAACAACTGTAATTTTGAAAAGGTCCCAAAGATGGCTTGGGACATGTGATGGTTGGTTATGAACATTTAGATCTCATTCGCCTCCTCATAGACTTGTTTGATCCAGTCAATTTTTGTCCCCAACTTTTGCAACATAAGGTTGAAAGAATGAACAGCACAAGGTGTCCAAAATATATGCCCATACCTTGCCTCAACCAACATGCCCGCAGCTTTGCAATTTTTAGCATTGTCCGTTACAACTTGAACAACGTTTTGAAGCCCCATTGCTTCAATGGACTCTATCAGGATGATAGCATTGAATTGTGCATCCTTCACTTGCCCCTCACAATCAACGGCTTTCAAAAACATTGCCCCTTTAGGGCTCATTGCAATCACATTAATCAATGGCCTATTTGCCATATCTTTCCATCCATCAAAAATGATGGACACCCCTGTTTCGATCCATGAATCCCTAATGGGCTTCAATGTGTTTTCTTTCTTTTGTCAATAAGGTGGTGCGCACCTTTTCATAACCTGGAGTGACAAACCCATTAGGGGCAACATTGATAGATCTCACCATTTCTTGCCAGTATGGTGATCTAATAGTATTAAATGACAGCCCACATGCGTAGATACAACGCGCGATGCTCTGCTCCACTATCTCCCTGGAGTCATTTTGGAATGCCCTCTCCAATGGGCCTGCATCTTTTGTTCTCTTGCGACCAAGAGGTGAATCCTCTTCCTCTTCGGCTGCAACGAGTGTTACAAGAAAGGGGTGTGATGGGGTCACCACACTAGCACAAGCTAGATCAACAGGAGGTGATCCTTTCTTTCTCAAAGGATGCTTCGATCTTTGCCCCACAACAGTGTCTGCCTCTTCTTGCTCTTTGATGTATGCAACGATCTTTCCCTGTGGCAAGCCCTTTCACGGCTTTCCATCTATGCTTGGCCCACTACAAATTCTGATTCAAGTGCCAGAGATCGCACACAAATGAGCTTTCACTCGACTATACGAGCTCTTAAATTCACCATTACACTCTGAGCAAACCCAATGAAAACACCCTCCACCAGGGATTTGTTCTAATATTGTCACGTACTTCCAAAGAGGCGCTCATGGATCAGATTTGGAGGTTATCACTTGCCCCACCAAACTAGCACTTGCGCCCTGAGACATTCTAATTTCTGACAAATCCGTATAAGCTTATAGCTCCAGTCCTGGTACAAAATAAAAAATTGCTATTAAAATTTAATAGTAAAAACTAGAAAGTTAAAACTTAAAAAAAAATTACTATTAAAATTTTTAAAAAATCATTTTATTAAAAAATTAAAATATTAAAAATATAAATATTATTATTAAGTTATTAACTATATTATTTATTAATATTTATAAATTAAAAAAACTTAATAATAAAGTTAATATAGTTAATAAAAAATATAGTTAAGTTTTTAATTTATAATAAAATTAATAAAAAATAGTTAATAACTTAATAAATTAAAAAAACTCAAAAGAAAAAAATATTAATATTAACTATATTTTTTATTAATATTAAATATATATTATTAGTTAATAATTATTATTAAGCTATTTAGTTTTAACTTTTAACTAAAAGAAAAAAAATAAAAAATAAACCCTACCTCCCTGGACCGCGCAAGCTCCTCAGCTGCGCGAGCAATGGCTTGCGTCTGCAACAACAGCAGTGGAGGTGGCAGCGGCGGAAGGAGGCAACGGCGGCGGCGGACAGCAGCGGCGGAAGAGAAGAATGACGGTTTTAAAATTTAGGTTTATTATATTGAGTTTTGACTTTAAAATTTTTTAAAGTGAAAAAAAAAAATTAAAATAACTTTTAAAAGGTACGATCCGCGTGGGATACGCCCAGGGCACATCTTGCCCCCTGTGGATACGGCCATATCCGTAGGGGGCAAGACGTGCCCTGGGCGTATCCCCCGCAGATTGTACCCGTACTGTACCGTATCCGCGTTTCGCCATGCTCCCAGGGCCTGGGGGAGGCGTATCCGGTAACGTAGACTTTAAAGTGATTTGGAAAGAATTAGTAGACCTTTCATAGTTCACCACAATTGTGCTTTTAGGCATGTTTTCATCATTACTCTTGGTTGTTACTTTAGATCATACTAGTCGTATTCATATAAAATGAAAAATGAGAGGGTCAAAAATGCCTAAAATATGTTTGAATGAAATAAATTCAGAAAAAAGGAAAAAAAAACTATAAAATACAGACACGAGCAGATTCCCCTCACTGAATAGTGTGAAGATACAGTGGGAACCACAAAATCATGCTATCTATTAGTGATAACAACAGTTCAATACTTCTATTTTCAAGTAACTATCCCAAGATATGCTGTCTATAAATAACTTCATGTATAATTTTAGATTAGGAAAATCAAGTCAAAATGTGAAGTAGAGAGAGTTGGTCGAAATGACCCACTCTCCCCAAAAAAACGGGCATGTTAATCCTATGGTCAAGATAAAGAAAAAATCAGTTTTTTTTTTTCAGTTTGATGGTTTTTTGCTACCGTGCTTTCATTTAAGCACCATGTTTACATTAGTCAAAGATGCCTTACAGCCATCCTTCCTGCATTTAAAAACTGCAACTTCCAAACCCATCAAACATCTTTTGGTCATTTGGCATACGTAATACTGCTTTCTTTCTATTAAAATTTTGAAAACAAATCTCATGAGACCAAAGTCGTCATATCTAGATATATTTATAACATTTCACTCAATGATACATTGAAAACTAATTCATGCTTGTTTGCGATAAATTTGAGTGATCATTTCATTCATTTCACATGGTACTGTCTATAGAATTCCTTCAAATAATGTGGCTTTACAGGTGATACCGAAGGCTGAATCCATACATGTTATTTTCTTCAAAAAGACTTGCTTCACTCTTTCAATAATCCTTCCGACTATCAAATGCATCTCATGATTACAAATTATACAAAATAATGCTGCCCTAGTTGCATCATATGACTTGAACACCGCCAACTACTCTTGTACAAGGACATGTAAGGCAAACAAGTTATCCATCCTATGTTAGGTGAATATTACATCTAGGTACATTGCTTGCTATCTAATAAGAAACCACATATGCAGCTATGCCTCAATAATTTTCTCCCATAGAAGATTCCCCTTAAAATTTCCAAAGCCAATATATAGCAATAAAGATCCAGATAGGATCTTACCACCAATGCTCTAGAGCCACAAAGAATGCATTGATCTTCAATGCTAAGACCAACACTAAACAAACTATTACATTATTCTTAGTCCCCTCTCACTATGTGACATCGTACCTCCCACTCCAAACGAGAATCTAAGAATTCAGTATCTAACATGCACAAGGGAAATAATAGATGATGGATAGCATGCATGACAAGAGCTATAAGCTGTATTTCCCAGTTACTATAACAGTGAGATACACATGACCGAATAAATTACACAAGTGTACCATGCAATGAGCTTATCTTGTATTTTTCTATCTAATATATGACTGCTTTGGTGGATGCCTTGTTTACTCATAGGTTGGAGATGCCTTGTTTACTCTGCAATTGTTGTTTTGAATATGGAAATATCTGCTCCATTCATTGGTCTGCTCTTGTGTGGTATCGATTAATCTAGGAACTATATATTATACACAATAGAATATTTGCAATGTAAACTTCCAACAAACATTCCTAGCAGGTAACATCAAAATACATTCACTATTTGTCACAAGGTTATAACTAAATTTTTTGAAACTCGGGAGAAAAAGAACAGAAGGAAAGAAGCAGATGATCAATTCATGGGGTAAAATTGCAGCCAACAAAAAAGATCATTCTTAGATAATAAATCAGAAAAGACAACAAATAGAAATAAGAAACAAAACAGTAAAAATTGTGGAATAAAGGAAGCAAGATATACAGCACACAACCTACAAAGTGAATAAGACACAACAAGTTCATAGCTGCGTTTTTAAAAGCATGTAGAGTAACTAAAGAAGGAGAAACTCATCAACTGGAATGCATTGAAAAATAAAACAGTAAAAGCATCTTCCTAGCTTCATTTTGTTTGTCCTCAATGTTCCATCATATTTTAAGCATAACCTCATAAGGTGGCAGTAATAAGTTATATCAATTTTGCAAACATTGGACAACTAGCTTAATGTTTCTCCCAATAACAGAAACGAAATGTTGGATAACAGAAGCACAAAAACAGTAGAACTGTGTACTGATTCACAAGAAAACCACAATTACTGTATGGTGCAAAACGTCACCTCTTGCATCTAAACCTAAAATTGCCACAATAAATATGGCATCTGAGTTGCTCTCAACAGAAGACTAGAGCTTGAACTTGTCAACAGGCTATTCAAGAACCAATTTTGATAAAACATTGACCACTAAAAAGATTGAATATTCAAAGAAACCTTGAAAAGGATACTTCAGGCCAAAGCATAACAAAAAGTGTGAAAAATGACAAATGGTTCAGAAATGCAAAGTAGCATCTCTTTATAAAATTCTGGCAAAATAGTACAATGGAGAGAGTCCTAACATCAAAGTTTCAAACATATATCACCAGATTCTTGAAACATCTTCCATTAAGTTCAAACATCAACAGACCTCAAGGTGTGGCAATTATATTTTCTATGTTTGGAAAACCGAATCCTTGCACAATCAGTCTGCACACAACCTACAAAGTGAATAAGGCACAAGAAGCTCATAGCTGCATATTGAAAGCATGGAGAGCAACCAGAGAAGGAGAAACTCATCAACTGGAATGCATTGAAAAATAGAACAGTAAAAGCATCTTCCTAGCTTCATTTTGGTTGTCCTCGATGTTCCATCATATTTAAAGCATAACCTCATAAGGTGGCAGTAATAAGTTATCAATTTTGCAAACATTGAACAACTAGCTTAATGTGTCTCCCAATAACAGAAACGAAATGTTGGATAACAGAAGCACAAAAACAGTAGAACTGTGTACTGATTCACAAGAAAGCCACAATTACTGTAGGGTGTGAAAGGTCACCTCTTGTATCTAAACCTAAAATTGCCACAATAAATAGAAAAAAATATGGCATCTGAGTTGCTCTAAAGAGAAGACTAGTGCTTGAACTTGTCAACAGGCTATTCAAGAACCAATTTTGATTAAACATCGACCACTAAAAAGATTGATTATTCAAAGAAACCTCAAAAAAGATATTTCAGGCCAAAGCATAACAAAAAGTGTGAAAAATGACAAATGGTTCAGAAATGCAAAGTAGCATCTCTTTATAATTTGGCAAAATAGTTCAATGGAGAGAGTCCTTACATCAAACATATATCACCAGATTCTTGAAACATCTTCCATTAAGTTCAAACATCAACAAACCTCAAGGTGCGGCAATTATATTTTCCATGTTTGGAAAACTGAATCCTTGCACAATCAGCCTCCATTAGAAAATAAAGTAAAATATACATACACTCATAGATTATAAACCAATATTTTAGGTTTATCATTCATGCTCTCCTATCTCGTCTGCACAAACAAACTCTATCTGAAAAGGCCTAGTTTATAACCCTCCCATCATTGTGCCCTAAGCACATCTGAAATAAACCTTTATAAACTATTAGTCCTTGGAAAAGAAATTTAAGCCAACATCTTGTAGTTCCTATGCATGATACAAAACATCCAAATACAATTCCTTACATCGATTCTAAGTTCTAGCATTCATGTGTCTTTCCATTGAAAGGTCTTATTATGGGTGCTCTTAGAATAATATTAATATGTGTTATTAATATATTACTATGCAGTGTTTTGACAGGTTAGTACCATATTAGTGATGTCTATTTTGGCAGATTGACAAAATGTGATATTCTACTAAAATGTGGTAATTGTCTTAACATTAATACATTATTTTAAGGGCATATTAAATTCAAAATTCCAAGCGAAGGTATTGATATGAATATTAATTTTATTTTGTAGGGCATGTGTAAGTCTCCGTATAGCACCTAGTTCTACATTGTGAACAATGTAACAAAAATGATACTGCACATTTTCAATTTCATCAACATGTAATCGACAACAGATCAAAACCATGGAGGGAAACATAAGATGGTTAAAATACCTTCAAGAATGTTAATAGATGACAACTACTCTGAGGTAACATGATGTCGCCCTAGTATGGCTGCCAACTCTCCAAAGTATGGACTCAAACTAGCATCTTTCTTCTCATCTACAACATCCTTGTATTCCGCCGCAAGCTTATCCCATTTCTCTTTGCACTGTTTTGCATCCCGCTTGATTCCTTGTGCCATCAGACAGTCTGCCAGTTGATCCCAAAGCAATCCCCTTCTTGTCGACTCTGCAAATCTGCTATCCATTTCCCCCCTCAGCTTGACAAGCTGAAGGACCTCAGCCCGCTTCCAATTCTTCGAGCGTTTCTTCAGCACTTGGTTATTTCCATCCATGGAAGAAACTGGAGGTATTGATAGAGCTCCTGTTGCAAAATCAGCCGCTCCTCCACCAACAAGCCTCTGTAACAAGGCTAACATAGCATTTTGGAACACCTCCCTTTGAGCCCGCTCTTCTGCCCTCCATTTCTCCTCTTTCTCCTGTCGTGCCAGCTCCCTCATTTGTTCCCTCCTCTCGACATTCTCCAAGACATCTCTGAACAACTCCTGCTGCCTCTCAAAGACCGTCCCCACTATGTCCTTGACAGCAGATACGTCAGACACTGCAATATATTTGGGCCTCAATCTCCGCTTCTTCCCCCTTTGAGCCATCATCTCCGCTTCCCACTCCTCCTCGTCCCTAAAATAATCAAAATTTCTCTTCACGGCATCATTGTGCTCTGCCTCATAGTCCCTGGCAGCAGTTTCGCTGCACACCCCTGTCACCTTAGGCAACTCTGCTGCTTCCTGATCCCTATCCTTCTCTTTATCCTTCCTCGACAACACCTTCCCTGCCAACAAGGGATGCATCTCTTCAAAAAAAGGGTTATCTTCCCTATCCTTGGCACCCTCCCTCACCCCCTTATAAGCTGCCGCAAGCTTCTCCCACTTGTCCCTGCACTGCTGCGCATCGCGGCAGAACTGGTCATTCCTCAAAGCCTCCGCAATTTCATCCCATATCTCCGATTTCTTGCCCCCCTTGACAAACTTAGGCTCAAAGTCAGTCCTCAGCCTAATCAATTTCGAAGTCTCCGCCTTGGTCCAATTCTTGGACCTTTTCTTGTGATGTTCCCTCTCCTTATCCTTCTTCTTATTGTCCTCTCCGTCTCCCTCGTCTTCATATTCTAGCTTTTCAGAACCCTTGGCCTCCGGGTTAGAAGCACAGTAAGCTGAGTTGGACACAGGGGTTTCGGTAATTGCATAGTGCTTCCCGGGGCATGAAGGGGAAGTGACCGTCTGGACAGGCTCATACTGCCCGGGAGGCGAGGATACGGCCCTTTGAGCAGGCTCATACTGACCGGCAGGCGAGGATACTGCCCTTTGAGCAGGCTCATACTGCCCGGCTGGAGAGGATATGACCCGTTGAATGGCCTCGTACTGTCCGGCAGGCGAAGATACGGTCCTTTGAACGGCTTCGAACTGCCCTGGGCAGGGTGAGGAGACGGCTCTTTGGACAGCCTCATACTGCCCGGGGCCAGACGGGGAGACAACAGTTTGGACAGCCTCATACTGCCCCGGGCCGGGCTGTATGATATCGCAGAGGGGCTGGGAAATGGACTGGGGCTGGCAAATTGCATGCAGCTGCTGAGGAATTTGCTGCTGGATTTGAACCTGGGCCGAATGGCGGTACAACTGTGACTGAAATGCCAAGGAGTTAGGGTGCGAAATAGTCGTCTGTGAGATGGTCGGCATGGACATGGGCAAGTGAGAAGACGAAGAAATGGGCATGTGAAATGACTGAGAAGAAATAGAGGGATGAGTTAGTGATGAAAATGGTGGCTGTGTAGAGTACATTGCGACAGCTTGTTTTCACTGCTCTCTCCAAAGATGGTGAATATTCACATGCCAAAGCTGAGTTTACTTACCTCTTTGACTGCACAACTTGTTCTGGTTCTTCCCCAGTTGCTCCTCCTCCTGCTTGGCCTGCAGAAGAGTGGACTGAGTGTGGAGTAGAGACAAAGCAACTGCTTCTGATTGTGTTTGGAAGAGGTCAAAAGGTACCCCGCAAGCTACTGTCAGTGCCCATTTAAAAAACAAAAATAAATTATGTCACACGGGGTATTTATTTCAAATGAGAGGCAGAGTACGTGCATGGGGATTGGGCATCACCGTGTTCTCATCCAACAATCTATTCTCGCTTATTTTCAAATTTTGGGTCCAAATTTGGGTCCACCTCTTCGACCCCATAGATTTAGGGTTTAGGGGAATACCAAGCTCGGTAGCTTTTATTTTTATCATACCTTCCATTAAATGTTTTACCAAGAGCATAGAAAATGCAATACGAGAAGGGGACTAGGAACGGGACTAGTAGTTGGGACTTTTAATTTCGGTTTTATAGTTTATTTTAGAAATATTATATTACAAGTTATTGTTTTGGATTTACGTAGTTTAATTAATTATTAGTCAAAATAAATTGTTTTACAAGTTTTTTAACATTTTTTAAAGTTGTATGTCAATTTTTCATTTATATATTAATAAAAGTCACTTAGATGTAAAGGTATATAAAAAAAATTACAATGACATTAATAAGCTATGTCGAACAGGGTGAAGATGGTACGCATGGCAGCATTAACAAGCCATCAAATATTTTTGAAAATGTCCATTACACATTAAAAACCCAATCATCTTCCAACACGGTCTTTTGTTGCATATTAATATCACAAGCATGTCCTAACATGGCCAAAGAATTCAAAAAATGATATTGTTTGATGCAAAAATAATAACATTTACTGCTATGTGAATGAAAACCTTAAGGCCATGCCATGAACATGCTAGTAAAAGTTGACTTAGTTGTAAAGGTATGCCAAAAAACCATTAAATAACAATGAAATTAATGTATTACAAACATGCAAAAAAATAACTAAAAATTGTCATGGGTTTAGTTACAGGCACAATGCACTTGAAACAGCACTTCACCTTTCTGAATTACTAACACTACAAGCTCTATGAAATGCTATAGATCGCTGAAGAGGCATAAGGGTTTCATGATTATTTGGGGAGAAGAGTCTAGAAAAGCCATGCCAAATAGGTGGTTGATGGTGTGCATGGCGGTATTTACTGTTGTAATCACCTAAAAGTCGTATTTGAGTGCTAAGAGTGCTACTTGAGACAACATAGTCCTAGCTTAGTCCTAGACCTATCCTAGGGCCTATTATCAAACTTTTCCAGCCTTTGTGTGGACCACAAGCATCCCTAGTCAACTTAAACACAGTCTCATACCCTCATTTCCCGTTCATGGCCCTTCGTGCTCAGTAGCCTATCAATCAAACATTAGCTCCACATTAAGAACACTAGAGCCACATGGCGCTAATGTCCTTTACCCTATCTTTCTCGAATGAATATATTTTCAAAAGTAAAACCCTATTAAGGTCAGCCTAAACATCTTTTATTGTTTGCACAAGCTACATAACACTATAAATATATGGCTTTTAGACCTATATCCACTATATGGAAAGTAGATGCAAAATACCTATTCAAACACAAAATAAGTTGAGCAAAATCAAGGTTATTAATCCTTATTCTACCCTACTTCTGCATACTACCATCTATAGCTTCCCTAAGCTCGAATTTTTTGGATTTCTAATCTCAAGCACATTAAAGGCATTCAAGACCACTCTCATTCTAGCATCACTTGCACTTGCACCAACACTTAGGTGGGGAGAACTACATCAGGCTTGATCCCTCATTGGAGTATTGGTATGTAGGTAACTATTTTCACATTGGGGTGTTGAGGATATCCAACATATCCTACTGATGAACACACTTTTTAGCTCATGTCTTACTTGCAAGGAGGATGAGGGTTTGCATCATAAATCAGCTATTACAGGCACAATACAAAGTTTTAGACTTTGTGCATGTAGAAATAGAACCTAGAAACACAGGCACGGGGGCACCTAAAAGTTTAGAGCAGTCTTGCACAAATGACACTAGCACCATTTTTAGGACACTAAAACCACATGGCATTACTGTCCAAATATGGCACTATTGTCTAGGAGGGTTTTTAGTACAAGGATCCAGTTGACAATACTTAGACATGTTTGTATCTCAGTTTCAACACTTAGATCTTTCGTATCATGTGTTTTTCAAATAAGTCTTTATTTGCACATATTTATTAATATTTTTAGAAAGTCAAAGCTAGTCAAAATATGTAACAAATCAATGGTTATTTTTTGCATATTATTTCACTGATTTAGACTACTCAACCCTTTAATCAAGCATAGGATTTACGTTAGCTAAAACCTAAAATGTTAAAACATTTGGTGAACCTAACTTACTTCTAATATTGCTCAAACCCTAACCCTATATGCTCCTAGGGTTTGTATCCTTTTTGTGTCTATGCTCGGATTTTAGTTCCAAAATTTTAGATTTGTTCCAATGTTCATTTTTTACAATCTTCCTTAGATTAAAATTCTTTAAAGGTTCAAAATATGCAACTTTTTTTCCTACTTCCCAAACTATAATGGCAAAATTTAACAACTGATTTGATCAGACCGACAAGAAACAATTGCAAGATTTTGTGTCTAAACATGCAAATATGCAATATGACCTCATCATAATTATTTAGGAAGAACTCTAAAAGTCAAACAATGATCAATCTTTAACTCCTTCAAATAATGACATTGTTACACCTACAGTGGGACCAACTCAGTTAGCATAACCTAAAATTGTGATTCAATAATCTTTAGTGATAGTCACACCTCTTATGGCTAGTTCTTCTACTCCATATCAACCCCTTATGCACGAGGTCCATACTCTATAGGTTAAGGTGTTACATCTTGAGAAGGGAGCCACGAGGCCATCACATGCCTTGGATTCTAATACTCTCTTACATACACCTTTTGCACACCACGTAACGGCAACTCCCTTGCCATCCAAATTTATGGCACCTAAGCTTACATTATATGATGACAAGGGTGACCTAGAGCACCATCTTAGAGCTTTTCATGCAGCATGTTTAGACTACGTGTCCAACATTTGGCTTCTCATGAAATTGTTTTCATGTAGTTTAAAGGATTATGCCCTACATTGGTTTTATGACTTACCAAATCAATCTATCACAACATTCAATCTTTTGGCATACATGTTTTTAACACACTTCTCCATCAATATCAGTGACAAGATATCATATGCCCAAGTTACACAGTGGAAACAAAAGTTAAATGAACCTATCCCAAAATACGTCTTACAATACAAGACTATATTAGCTATATTGACTAGCCCCATGGCAAACTAAGAGCTTCAGGACATCTTTAAACAAAGTCTTTTACTAGCATTACATGAAGCTATTTTATTTAAGACGATTCTTACATTCACAGATTTGTGCCACACAGTAAAAGAAAGAGAGGTAAAGCTTTTATCAATGGATCAAAGTCAACTGTTAAGAGTTAAAATAAGCCTCCATATAAGGTAAGGGCCACAGAGAACAAGAGTGAACAAAAGATCAGAGTTAGTGCAACTTCTGAACCATCTCCTAAATTGGTTTTATATGTTCCTTATTGGTTGAATATTTTGTCGATCAGCATACTGATAAACAAAATAGGTCTGATCAGCTAAAGTAAGAAGATTGGTCGTCCAAATGTGCAATTTTTTACCACATCAAAAGGGGACTAATCTCTCCTCTCATCAAGGGGAGGTTCCCTATAGATATGCTAGATATATATAAACAGAAAATAATACTCAAGGGTAGGACAAACCATCCATCTCTTTCTTCAGAGATGATGTGTGCAAATCAAAGGAAAAACTCAAGGGAAATGATAGACAACACTCCTCTTCTTTCAGAAGTACTATTTAGCAAACCACAAGAATACTCCTGGTAGTAAATGCAAAATGTAGCAAAGGACGTAGTAACCAACAAATCGAGATGCAGCACAAAGTCTCCACCTAAATTGCTCAAGAGAAAGATACGAAGGACAATGAGGGCACAAAGTCGTCCCAAAGTCCTTTACACATAAATGAAAAGAAAACACACTAAAAGCAATTATGGGGGCACAAAGTCTCTCCACAATTGACTCTTCAGGACACCTTCCTGACTACTGTCACTAATTCTGCTTATTGAATTAAAGGAACAGAAGATATATTAAGGAAAAAGACATAAGAACAGATTCCTCAACAACAAAGATATCATAGCACAAAGTCTTAAAAATCACTTGCTTTCTTATTCCAATAACAAAATATGATCAACAATATGAGCTCAAAGTCTCAGTAATGCCTTTCAATTTGGGCAGAGTTTTGTTCTGATTGTCAAAAAAGAGATAAATTTATAATAAAAGATAGTCCTTTATATAGCCTCTTCAAGAAGGACTCGAGAATAGTAACACATCATGTTGCGTTGAAAACTGTTAGGAAAATAGGCTGAAAATTAGGAGCATCTACCCATTTGTTTTTCTCAATGCAGAGAAACAAGTCATGCTATTGAAAGTTTGCAACTTTCAATGTCCACCTAGTAATCTGATCCTTCTTCATCGTTCCTCATTTTTTGGTTAATTGAATCGGGTCTTGGATTCAATTTGTTGTTATGTTCCTTAGTCACTTCCTGCTGGTTTTGGCCTTAAAGCTTGTGAATGCATTTGAGTCTATAGATTATAAGGATCAACGACTATTTTATGAGCTTTGAAATTGATGTTCACGTGCCCGTAACTACATTTTTAATGGCTAGTTCGTTGTCTTGAATTTGACATCTTTGGGCGCGTCACCCCTTGGTCCTTCTTCGAATTTTCTATTCGACACTTTTCCAGAAAGAATATGCCCTTTTGGGCCTTAAGAAATGATCCACTTTGGGTTAGGAAGAGCCCCTCGCAAGGGTATCTACCCTTTAGGTATTCTTTGAATGGCCTTTGGGCTTCGACAGTCTCTCGTGGACACTTCCTGCAGATAATCCCCGCGAGCATTTTCCTCGAGTTTTTCTACGGGCATTTTTCTCGCAGACAAAAATTCTGTGAACAAATTCCCTAAGATTTCTTCGTGGGTATTTTCCCGCAAACAAATTATCTGTGAAAATTTATCGCAAACAAAAAGTTTGTAGAATTGTTCCATTTTGTTTCGTTTGCCTTTGAGAATTTCCTTCGAGTTTTCTTCCTGCAGTCGCTTTCCCGAATTCCTTCAGACTTTTTGTCCAAATGAATTCATTCGGACAAAAAGTTCGAAGGAATTGTTTCTTGCCTTAGTCTTTTTTGAATTCTGAAAGAATTACCTTTGTGGCCTTCTTTGAAAATGACTTTGAAGGGTACTTTTGTTGACCAAGTGCCCTCCACAAGGGCACTTGTCCTTCGGGAGGCTTCTTTGAACTAAGTCGATGATCCCTTTGATTGAACCAACTGAGTGAACCGTTTGATTGAACCAAATGTTGAACTGATTGTTTGAACCAAACGTTGAACCAAGCCGATGAACCAAGCTTTGAACCAAAATGGTTCAAGCCGATGAACCAATTGAATGAACCAAGCCTTTGAACCAAGAGATGTTAAACCAAGCTTTAGTTCAAAGGTTTAAACAAAGCCTTGAATTGAAGCACTGAACCATTTGATTGAACCAAAAGATGAACCAAAACGTTGAAACAAAGTGGATGAACCAACTGAGTGAAACAAAGCATTGAACCACTTGGTTGAACCAACCCATTGAACCGTTCCTTTGATTGAACCCGCCGTTGAACCGAAAGCATTGAATCTTTTGAACTCTGAACTCGTTGAACCTTTGAACCAAAGTGGTTCAATGGTTCAATGGTTTAAGCCTTCTTTGCTTAGATGTTTACCGATGAATATTTTTTATTGGACCAAGGCATTGAACCAATCCCAAAAATGACCAAGTGTTAGAAACTGATTCTTTTGGTTGAACCTGCCTGCAAAAGTCTTTGAACCTGTAGAAATGAACCTACCTACAGAGTCTGTAGAAATCAACTTATAAAGCCCATTGAACTTGGCCTGCAGAGTCCGTAGATTCTTGGGAAGTTTGAAAAATGAGGAATTTGAATGTCCAAGACAAATTTTGAAAAGGGAAGAGACAATTTTGGTCTGTAAGACCAAAATAGTTCAAATGTTGTCTCAAAAATGAGTGATATTTTTGGGGGACAACAACTGGCTCCAGTTGGGGAACTTTTATCAATTTCAAAAAGAATTGAAGGGAGTAGAATCCAGAATCTCCAGTGTCTTCATGTGTACCATTGGGCTATGGAGTAATGCTACCCAAAAATGAAAGGCATCAAAAAAGAAAATAAACAAAACAAAATAGAATTAAAAACTGTACAAATATACATATATACAGATGTAATGATCTGATACTTCAAGAGTTGAAGTGTTTCAGATGCTGCCCATTGTGAGGCAGAGAAAAGAGTGTGCCATCTTGATATTTCAGCAGAAAGCTATTTTCACCAATGTGCTGATGAATTATAAATGGGCCTCTCCAAAGGGAGTCAAACTTTTCATGCATCCCCTTTGGTTCTCTCCTTTTGTCCCACAGCAGGACTTGATCCCCAATCTAGAAATCACGATTTTTAGCCTTCTGGTTAAAGAGTTTCTTTACCAGACTTTGATGAGCAGCAATTTTGTCCATCACCATGGTTCTCTATTCCTCCAGCTCAGTCAGGCACATGATTCTTTTATCAAGAGAGCTTTCATATGTCTGATCTTCAATTGCCTTTACCAATTTCAAGGCTGGCAATTTCAAGGTGATTGGTATCTCAGCATTGATACCATAAAGAAGTTGAAAATGAGACATACCAATTGCCCTCTTTGGTGTGATTCTATCTGCCCATAGAGCATCAACCAATGCTTTGTGCCATGTCCTTTGATTTCCATCTATTAGCTTTTTGATGATAGTTACTAGGTTCTTATTGTTGGATTCAACTTGTCCATTCCCTTGTGGAAAATAACCATAAGAGTGAGAGAGTATAATTCCATAATGGAAACAGAATTGTGTAATCTCCTGAGAGGTGAAACAAGCTGCATTATCAGTAACAATTTTGATTGGAACTCCAAACTTGGAAATGATATTCTCTTTGAGGAAGTTGCATACAACTTCTGAAGTAGCATGCTTAGTTGGGATTGCTTCTACCCACTTGGTGAAATAGTCAGTTGCTGTAAGGACATAATCATGTCCAGTACTTGAAGATGGGTTTATAGTCCTAATAAAATCAATCCCTCATTGTTGGAAAGGTTCTTCTATGATCACTGGCTTGAGAGGCATATCAACTAACTTGGGTCTTCCAACAAATTGCTGACAAAGTTCACATTTCCTAACCCACTTATGTGCATCTTGGAAAAGAGTTGTCCAGTAATACCTGGCTCACAAAATCTTGTGAGCAATCACAGGAGTAGAAAAATGTCCTCCACAGGCCAGATTATGAAAAGATTTCAAAAGCTAGCTTTGTTGCTCTTTGTCTACACAGTGAAGGAATACTCCATCTATGCTTTTCTTGTACAAGCTGTTGTCCCAAAGGACGAAATTGGTAGCTTTCAACTTGATAGTCCTCCTTTCTTTGTAAGACAAATGAGCAAGACGTTCACCATAAGTAAGAAAATGGGTGATACCTGAATACCACTCATTGGTAGTGGAGACAAAAAGGACTGTTGGAGTATCTTCCACTTCAGCTTCTTCATGATGTGTATCTTCTAGCTTGTTATCAGCAATTAATTGGCATAGGCCTTTACCCTTGACCAGCTTTGTCGGCTTGATGTCTAGATCAAAATCTTGGATCTTTGTAATCTAATTACCTCTTTTCATGCCAAACTCTTGCTGAGTTAATATAGACTTGACTGTAGTGTCAGGAATTAAGGCAGTAGTGTGTGAATTCAGAATATAGAAGTAAAAATGTTTGACTGCTTTCACCAACACATAAGCATGC
Source organism: Torreya grandis (assembly GCA_037957365.1). Taxonomy (NCBI): domain Eukaryota; kingdom Viridiplantae; phylum Streptophyta; class Pinopsida; order Cupressales; family Taxaceae; genus Torreya; species Torreya grandis. The sequence goes on from JARHVA010003580.1 coordinate 872,078, forward strand.
CTCTCTACATTTAAATACTTCATCTCATGGGTTTTGAGAGGGCAACTCATGAAAGATACAGGAGATTCCATACCTTCCTTGTCTTGTTGAACAAGAATTACTGAAAGAGTGTGTTCAAACACATAGCTGTATATGATGAAATCTTTGTTGTAATCTAGACAAACCAAGGTAGGGGTGTGAGCAATGGTAGTCTTGATATCCTGAAATGCTGACTTGCCTTCTTTAGTCTAGCTGAAGATGGTCTTCCCTTTCATCATGTTCACAATGTGTCTAGTCTTCTCAATAAATTTGGGGATGAATCTCCGTAAGAAATTCACCTTTTCAAAGAAAGAATGAACAACATTTTTGCTTGTAGGCAAATTAAGCTCTTGAATAGACTTGACTTTGTCTGAGTCAATCTTTATGCCTTCTTTTGACATAATGTGTCTAAAGAGTTTACCTTCTGTTACTCCAAAAATAGACTTTTTAGGATTCAAGGAAATACCATTATAGCGACAACGCTCCAACACTTGTTGTAAGTGGCGTACATGATCAGATCAACGCTTTGAAAAGATAGTCAAGTCATCAAGGTATACCACTATGAATTTACCAATATCATCTTTGAAAGCTAGATCCATTGCTCTCTGAAAGGTAGCACCAGCATTTATCAAGCCAAAAGGCATTTTTCTATATGCAAATGTACCCCAAGGTGTGGTGAATGCAGTCTTGTGTTGGTCTGCTTCACCAACTTCAACTTGATTATATTTTGAGAAGCCATCTAGCATTGATAACATCTCTGAACCTGTCACTATTTGAAGCACTTGATCCATAATTGGCAAAGGATAATTATCTTTCAAAGATGCTTGATTCAGATTCTTGAAATCTACACAAATGCGAATTTTGCCATTCTTCTTCCTTACAGGCACTATGTTTGCAATCTATGTGGAATGATGGATTGGGAAGATGATTCTAGCATTTAACATTTTTTGTATCTTAGACACAATAGTACCTAATATTTTTGGATTATACTATCTGGATTTTTGCTTGTAGGGCATTGAATCAACTTTGAGAGGAATGTCATGGCAGATTTTATCAGGTCTGAGAGACTTCAGGTCTTCATAAAAATATGCTAAGACATCCATGTATTGACGGAGCAAAGTGGTGAACTTGAATCTTTCTTCAGGGGTGTAACACTTACCAATGTTGACCATTTTGAGATTTTCTTTAGTGGTCAGATTTACTTGATCAAATCTCTGAGAGAAACTTGAGTCTGTTTGTTGTTGTTTGATGAATCTATCATGCTTGTCAAATATCTTCTCAAGAGAAACCAGGCCTTTAGGAATTTTGTTTCCTTTCAGTTGTAAGAACTCTTCATTTATATTTGAACTGGATTCAGAGGCTGATTCATACTTCTAGGGTTCACTGCCTTCAAAACGTAGTTGTTCAAAATTGTCTTTTCATTCCAAGAGGACAATAATTTGATGGTCATCATTGAATACTTGCCAATGATCAGCATTGTCAGGAACACTTGGTCTATAGACTAGCTCAATAGTATACCTGTCTTCTTTGAAATCTGAATGAAGAACTAAGAGAGTTTTTGAAACAACAAGTGCATCAGCTCTGTCATTAGACTCTCTGGGTATGGCATAAACGTTGAAAGCATCAAAGCTTTCAATTTGGTCCCAAACCAGGTTGTGATAGTGGTGTAATCTCTCATTCTTGGTTTGGTAAATATTTTTTACTTGACAAACCACTAATTCAACATCCCCTTTGGCATGAAGAAACTTGATGCCTTTTTCTTGAGCAGCCTTCATTCCAAGCAACAGAGATTCATATTCAACTGTATTGTTAGTGTTGCTAAACTGTAATCTGTAAGATGAAGGAAACATATTCCTTGAAGAGATATCAACACAATCCCAGCTCCCAAACTGGTAGAAGAATGGCTACCATCAAATTTCAAAGTCCATATCTCATCTGATACTAAATTTTCTTTAGACTTTCCTTCATTAGAGATGGAGGATCCTTTTTCATCTGTATTGTAGCCTACTAGTTCTTCTGTTATTCTAGTTGAAATGATTAATGAGTTGATCTTTTCAAGAATTATATCAAAAAATTTATGCATTTCATATGTAGATAGGAAATAGTTACCCATACCTATGGATTCAAAAAAAATTTGAGCTTCAAGGGCTGATGTTTGGGTGACCACATATTTTGCTTCCTTTTCAGGGAGCAACCTCTTCATTACGCCTTGTACAGGGATCCTTGCCTCAAATAGATCCATGCTTAGTTCTCTTCCCACATCTTTGTGGAAATTTTATCTAAGCAAAATGCCATAAAATGCTGAAACATCAACCACTAAGACAGTCATCCTGATTCTCTTATTTGAAAAGGCTGCAAATGCAAATTGGGCATCTTTGATTTGCCCCAGCAATGGTACTTGCTTGTTCTCCATGGAGAAACATCTCCCAAATGTCTTAGTCAGTGTGAGACCCAGAGACTCAGCTACTTTAGCGGGCATGACATTGTCAGATGCACCTGAGTCTATAATACAGTTACTCAACTTATAGCCATTAATTAAAAGGGAAACATAGAAAGGTTCTATTTTTTTAGGAGTAGCTGGAGGAGTAATGACAAGATTATTCAGAATAGGTGTGTTCTTTGGACAATCAAGAGCTACCTTTTTAGCCTTTTGTCTTACAAAGACGGTTTGGTTCTTAACATATTGGACCAACTTATTCAATTGATCAAGATTGGACTGTAAATATTCAAATTTAGACATTTATATTTTTGTCTTTTTGACATGATCGATTATGTCAAATGGCTAAATTGAGTTAGGCACAGAGAAAGGTACTTCAACCTTCTAAGTTTTAGGAGGGATGGGAGGTGGGCTAGTTTGTGAATTTGAAGTAGAAGGGGAAGGTGAAATTGATGTACTTGTCTTTTGGGTTATCACCAGATCCTTTGACTAAAAAGGTAGAATGGTTCCATGCTTAGCAATCATGACTGCTGGTTGAGGTTGCTCTTCTGTCTTCTCTTTATCAACTTGTTGGACTGATTGGTTCTTAGACCTAGTAAACACTGCATGTGATCCATCAAAAGCTTATCCTTTACTTTCAGGTTCATCTTGGTAGTTTAGAAAACTAATGTGGGAGTCGCCAACTGATTCTTTTTTATTTTCTTTAAGGAGATCATCATCATTTTTTTGATTCAATTCAGGCTGGAAAGAGAACTCTGATTCTGCTTCAAGATATCCCATTGCTGAATTAGTTGGAGGAGCTTCTAGGGTAAGTTTCCCTTGTGGGGGAGAAAGGTGATTCTGTTGCCCTTGATTCCTGGTAGCATTGCCCTGATATGACTGATTTAGATATGTCCTTCTGTATGAAGGACATTAAGACAATCCTTGAGCCATTTGCTTTTTGAGAGCAAGCAACTCATTTGCCAATTTCTGCACCATTGGATCTATGGTGCTTGTAGATGAATATTTAGAAGATGATGAAGCTCTATTTTTATTTGGATCTCTTTTTATCTTCCCTGCTAAGATGAGATCATCTTCTATCTTAGTGGCCAAATGTTGAGCTGTAGTAAGATCTATTTGACCAACACGTCTCAAAAGAAAACTTACTTCAGGTAATTAAGAATTAATGAAGAAACATTTGAGATTTTTAGCTGTAGGTCAGGTAATTATAGGAATTTTGTTTCTCAGTTTATCAAATTTGGCTATGAAGTCTCTCATAGGCTCATAAGGCTCTTTCTTCATCTGTGTAAGTTGAGCCAAAAGTGCATGTGCATCTTTTGCAGGTTTGAATTTGGCTTCAAACTTATCTTTGAGAGTATTCCAATCGATTATTGATCGAGCTTGCAGATGATAAAACCAATATGCAGCAGCACCTTGTACTATCTCCACAAAAAGTTTGACTGCTACATCTTCAAATTCTACTCTGATTACTCCACAAGCTATGCTGAAGGCTGCAATGTACTCATCAGGATGAACTTTTCTATCACCATAGAATTTGAAAAAATTCTTCCTTGAACTACGTGGAAGCTCATGTAGAGGTAGAGTAAGATTGAGAGGACCAAAAGCATTACCCCAGGGGCCTTGAAATGCCATTGTAGGATTATGAAAAGGAGGAATAAAAAATCTTAGAGGGGTAATTATAGGCAAAACTTTATCAATAGCAGAAGTAGATACTTCGTTTGGCAATGGAGATATGACTTTAGTAGGAGGAAAGCTCTTAGTTCATTGGAGACGAGATGGTGAAGGAAATAGATCAAAATCACTTTGCTATACCAACTCGAATATGGGGTCAATGATACCTTTAGCCCTTTGGCTTTGTGTCTACCTTGAATCTGCCAGATTGTGAAATAAAAATGGAAAAGAATTAACCTTGCTTCAGTTTGAAGCTTGAGGCTTTAAATTGTACGTTCTTTCCCAGTTAGTGTGGAGGTGAATGGATAGATTATAAATGGATAATGGATATTATATCTCTAGTAGAGTCGCTAAAAACTATTGGTTAACTATTTTGTTGATTAGCATACTGATAAACAAAATAGGTCTAATTAGCCAAAGTAGGAAGACTGGTCGTCCAAATGTGCAGTTTTTTACCACATCAAAAGGGGACGAATCTCTCCTCTCATCAAGGGGAGGTTCCCTATAGATATGCTAGATATATATAAACATAAAATACTACTCAAGGGTAGGACAAACCATCCATCTCTCTTTCTTTAGAGATGATGTGTGCAAATCAAAGGAAAAACTCAAGGGAAATGACAGACAACACTCCTCTTCTTTCATAAGTACTATTCAACAAACCACAAGAATACTCCTGGTAGTAAATGCAAAATGTAGCAAAGGATGCAATAACTAGCAAATTGAGATGCAATACAAAGTCTCCACTTGAATTGCTCAAGAGTAAGATACGAAGGACAATAAGGGCACAAAGTCGTCCCAAAGTCCTTTACATAGAAATGAAAAGAAAACACACTAAAGGCAATTATGGGGGCACAAAGTCTCTCCATAATTGACTCTTCAGGACACCTTCCTGACTACTGTCACTAATTCTGCTTGTTGAATTAAAGGAAAAGAAGATATATTAAGGAAAAAGACATAAGAACAGTTTCTTCAACAACAAAGATATCACAGCACAAAGTCTGAAAAATCACTTGCTTTCTTATTCCAATAACAAAATATGATCAACAATCTGAGCTCAAAGTCTGAGTAATGCCTTTCAATTTGGGCAGAGTTTCATTCTGATTTTCAAAAAAGAGATAAATTTATAATAAAAGATAGTCCTTTATATAGCCTCTTCAAGAAGGACTCGGGAACAATAACACATCATGTTGCATTGAAAATTGTTAGGAAAACAAGCTAGAAATTAGGGGCATCTACCCATTTGTTTTTCTCAATGCAGAGAAACAAGTCACGCTATTGAAAGTTTGCAACTTTTAATGTCCACCTGGCGATCTGATCCTTCTTCATCGTTCCTCTTTTTTTGGTTAATTGAATCGGGTCCTGGATTCAATTTGTTGTTCTATTCCTTAGTCGCTTCTTGTTAGTTTTGGCCTTAAATCCTGTGAATGCATTCAGATCTATAGATTACAAGGATTAACAACTATTTTATGAGCTTTGAAATTGACCTTCGTGCGCCTGTCACTACGTTTTCAATGGCTAGTTCGTTGTCTTGAATTTGACGTCTTCAAGTGTGTCACCCCTTGGTCCTTCTTTGGCTTTTTTGTTTGGCACTTTCCCAGAAAGAATATACCCTTTTGGGCCTTAAGAAATGATTTACTTTGGGTCAAGAAGAGCCCCCCACAAGGGTATCTACCCTTTGGGCGTTCTTTGAATGGCCTTCAGGCTTCGACAGTCTCTCGCAGACACTTCCTGCGGACAATCCCTGTAGGCATTTTCCCCAGGTTTTTTTGTGGGCATTTTTCCCACGGACAAAAAGTTCGCGGATAAATTCCCCAGGTTTTCTTTGTGGGTATTTTCCCGCAGACAAATTATTTGCAAAAATTTCTCGCAGACAAAAAGTTTGTAGAATTGTTCCATTTTATTCCGTTTGCCTTTGAGAATTTCCTTCGAGTTTTCTTCCTGCAGTCGCTTTCTCAAATTCCTTCAGACAAAAAGTCTGAAGGAATTGTTTCTTGCCTTAGTCTTTTTTTAATTTCGAAAGAATTACCTTTGTGGCCTTCTTTGAAAATGACCCTTCCAAAGTGTACTTTTGTTGACCAAGTGCCCTCCACAAGGGCACTTGTCCTTCGGGAGGCTTCTTTGAACTAAGTCGATGATCCTTTTGATTGAACTAATTCAGTGAACCATTTGACTGAACCAAATGTTGAAACACTTGTTTGAACCAAGTCGATGAACCAAGCTTTGAACCAAAATGGTTCAAGCCGATGAACCAATTGAATGAACCAAGCCTTTGAACCAAGAGACATTGAACCAACCGTTGAACCAAGATTTGGTTCAACAGCTCAAATGAAGCCTTGAACTGAAGCATTGAACCATTTGATTGAACCAAAGGATGAACCATAGCATTGAAACAAAGCGGATGAACCAAATGAGTGAAACAAAGTGTTGAACTGCTTGGTTGAACCAAGCCATTGAACCGTTCCTTTGATTGAACCCACCGTTGAACTGAAAGCATTAAACCTTTTGAACTTTGAACTCGTTGAACCTTTGAACCAAAGTGGTTCAATGGTTCAACGGTTCAAGCCTTATTTGCTTAGATGCTTGCCGATGAAGATTTTTGATTGAACCAAGGCACTGAACCAATCTCAAAAATGACCAAGTGTTAGAAACTGATTCTTTTCGTTGAACCTGCCTGCAGAAGTCTTTGAACTTGTAAAAATGAACCTGCCTGCAGAGTTTGTAGAAATCAAGTCTGTAGAAATCAACTTGTAAAGCCCATTAAACTTGGCCTGCAGAGTCCGTAGATTCTTGAGAAGTTTGAAAAATGAGCCATTTGAATGTCCAGGACAAATTTTGGAAAGGGAAGAGACAATTTTGGTCTGTAAGACCAAAATAGTTTAAATGTTGTCCCAAAAATGAGTGATATTTTTGGGGGACAACATTCCTCAGCATTGAATCTTCACTAACCTTCCAAAGTCACCAGCATGGGTTTTACAACAGCTCTTAAAATGCAAATTCATATCTCTCCCTCCCATTAAAGAGGTTGATATGACATGACCTCTTTCAAATAACTACGATTCTAATGTATTATGTATCACAGGGCACTGGGTCATATAACAAATAGATGCATAAGCCTAAAACACAAGATACTTATTGATGTGGCACACCCACAGAGGCATCAAACATACAACAAATAGAAGACAAGGCATTAACGATATTCTCAAATCCATTTCCAAAGCACGTAACAATTGAGGCAGGGAGTACATCAGGTGTTCACTACACATATCATGCACATCCACCACCAGCTTCATATCATACTATTACAGAGGAGGCACACCCATTTCACAACATCATTGACATGTACCATACTACAGTCCCACCTAGACCACTCATCACCTTGTCAAAATAAGAGATTATCAATAATGATAGAGATTTGCATGCATTCTTTATACGAGCATACATAGATCATCATCCTATCTAGAGTGTTATGGTTGATAACGGGTCAAGCATTAGCATGTGCACTATGACACTTTTACAACATTTAAAATATTCATAGTAGGATATATTCCCAATAGACATAGTTATTAGTGGCTCTAGTGGTCATGTTTAGAGCTCCATCAGGGAGATTGTGCTTCCATTACAATTGGGACAACACATATAGCCACTTGATTCTTAGTCATACCCAGTGCAGGCATGTTTGACATGTTATTGGGTAGGCCATGGTTACAACAGATATGATCCATCCCATCCACAATGTAAGACGATTGAAATACATAGATGTAAATCAGGTGGTCAAAGTTGAGGGTCTCTCATATCCTCTACCTATCCCACAGGCAATTATAACATAGTCACTAGTTATAGTTATGACACCATTACTAGATATAACATAGTTGTCAATTATAACTCAGAGTACATTTCCTATGGATATATTACATACTTTTGTAGATCCATCAGTACAGGTGAGGTCTACTCCTACCATATCGACATGTACGCATACTCTCCTATGAAGACCATTATTAAAGAGACCCTTATGTCAAAGATATGTGACAAATTTTATAGGGGCTTCCTCCACTCAATTTATGTCGAGATCGGTATTATTAGGTTCTCAGGTTTCTCAACACATAAGGCATCTATGTCACCTATAACTTCTTCTATCGATGGGTTCCTAAGACCCCTACAATTCACATAACATCACTTTTAATGCCACATATTCCTAGCACAACTACACAAGCAGATACATATATAGATTACTCAATACAATAGATTATGGGATCACAGTTACCCTTTCACACAACATGCATTATCACATTTCCCTTATTTGACACTGGTCACAATGATAGTGAGTCTCTCATGAGACTCATTAGTTAGTATGGTTCCTACCCTCTTGTACATACTCTCCTTCTCTCTTGTTCCTTATACATAGTTCATTTTCATGTTCCTTGTGTAGCTCCAAAAATCTAAACAGAACCACTAGTGTTTGGTAGGGTGGTACACAAGGTATTTAAATAAACAACTAGAAGGCTAGAGGGCTTAAGGATTCTATAGGCTACAAGAGATCTATAGTGGCTATCCAATTTTATAGCTTACACCAAACTATAGATAGACTTGTAAACTAGGTTAGGGCTAGCATGATCAAGTGCACAAAGGATGAAGGTATTTTTAGTTTGTATAACCACAATAAAGTAAGTAGCTAAGACTAGAAAACTTTTTGCATACAAATTATGGAAATAACAATGTTGAATAAAGAGAACTAATAAGTAATGTGTAAACTTAGAAACAAAGGCACTTTCAAGCCAAATGAAAGTCATTTTAAGTAATAAAGATGTTTTAAAGAAAGAGTTCAAGAGCATGCCTAATCTAATTTTGAGCTAACTATTTACTTTCAACATTATTATTCCCTAATAATGTAATTTTCCAGTTTAGCAAGAGAGTAGATTGTTTATGCAAATTATATAGACTATTTTGAGCATTTAGGATTCCTCTATGAAATGAGAAATGTTTCTAATATAAGCATGACATGCAATGGAAGATATTTTAAGCAATTTATATATTCTTAACCACATACAAAATTAATAAACTTTAAAAACTACCCTAGATAATGCCCTAAATAAGCTAATTCACTAAAATAATCAAATCCTAGCATATATGCTACTGCAAACAAATAAGAATTTCACTTTGCATAGGAAAGTGCCCTCATATCAAACTCAAAAGAAGTATCGAGACTTTCTACCAATTAATTATCCAATCCAGGAAGTAAGAGAGGAAGAGGATCAGGGTACGTGTGAGTTGAGTTTAGACCAAGAACCAAAAGTGGTGAAAGAGGTGAAGGAGAAGTTATCAATCTATGAAAGAGCCAATGCAAGGAGCACAAAAATAGGTGTAGTGGAGTCTTGAGGGAGCTAGGAACAACTCACAAGCTTTAGGAACATTGTAGAACACAATGTGGATCACCAAGATAAGTTGTACTATAATAGGGCATCCCCTATCACAATGAAAGCTAAGTGTGCCAACCAAGAAACAGGTTAGATTCAAGAAGGCAACCAAGCTTAAGTGTGATTATCAAGTGAGAAGATCAATGCACAAATGCAGGAAAGAGAGGCTTAAATGAATGAGAAAGTGACATATATCTCAACCCTAATCTACCAAGCAACTAAAAACTAGTCATTTTTATCTATTTGGGCCCAATTAGGAACCTTTTTTTAGTGTGCTTGCCTGGGGCATGGCATAAGCCATGTATTTCATGAAGGAAACATGTATCCTAGGCCATGGTTTTCCTTCCTAAGCTATGGCTTGGGTCAAATGTCCACTCTGGGTGGTCAACAGGCCTATGAAAGGGTCTTGAGGAGCGTCTAGAGGGCCTGTCTGGTGTGTAAATGGTCTGAGATGTGTAAAGAATGTAGAGGGGATAAGAGTATGATGCAAGAAAGGTCCAAGTGAGTGGAAGATGCCTCAAAATAGGATAACCAAGGTTAGTAGTCTGTATGTGAGCTGATGTGTAATCATAAAGAGTAGGGTCACAAGAAGTGTGATTACATATATCCCCGATGTACAAGTAGTCAGTGTTTAAAAGAACAAGGAGTGTTATGCAATACCTAGAAGCCACACAAAATCAAATGAAAGCAAAAAGATAAAAGAAAACATTACCTACACTTACCAATTAAGGATGGCAATGAAAGAAGTCGACAATGTGATCCATGGGTGAGAGTACAAAGGTTATGTAATCCAAATCCAATTCCAACTCCAACTCCAACTCTAATTCCTATGAAAAAGGGACATAATTGATATCAAATCAAATAATACAATCTAGAATGACATTTACTAAGACATCAGCCCTAGTGTTCTCCTTGTGAGGGATATGGGTGAACTGGATGTCCTCGAAGAAGGAGAGCAAATCGCATGCTACCTTAAAGAGGGAAAGCAACTCAGAGCTAAGGATGGCCCAGACACTAGTGATTTGAGACATAACCAAGAGTGAGTTAGAGAATAACTACACATAGCATGCACCTAACTTATGGGCATCAATCAAGGTGCTAATGATTATGTGATACTCGATGGTATTATTCATCTCACTGGTAAGGAAGAAACTAGCTAAAACAAGTTCATGACTTTATGGATCATTAATAACCTAAGCTACAGTAGTAGGTCCTGGGTTACCCTGACTACCACCATCTATGTGAATCACCAATAAGAGGTACACCATGATGTGGGTGGATGATGCAAGACTAACAACTACAGAAAGGCAATCTCAAAGCAAGGTAGGATAAGCGAGTTACATGAGGGAAACAAATAATGAAACCAAGTCATAACCAATGTAATTAACCACTATCAATCATGGTAAGAGGTAATAAGGAAAAGTGAGGGGAAGTTTAGATAAGATGAAGACTAGTTGACAAGACTAGAGCAAGTCTTAAACCATCGCAACCAACTGACAACCCTACCTGCAACCATGACAAAAAAGAGAAAAAGGGAGTTAAAAATGATTGACTATAGAAAAACAGAGAAATGACTAACTAAAATAAGCATGGCAAGTAACTTCTATCCCTAGGTGCCCATGAGGTCAATGGGGACCTACAAGGGGTCCCAAGGACCAAAATGGGGCCAGAGCAGGTGTAAGGAAGCCTTAGATTAAAAAACAAAAGTTGATAATGTGATCAAAATGTGCCAAAACCCCTAAGATGGATGTATCATTATCTGGAACACAAAAAAGGGTAAAATACCCAAAAAGGCCCACAAAAAGCAAAAAAAAGGGCTAAAAAGAGGAAAAAAAAGTGGAAAATGAATCATTTTCACTTTTATTTTCACTCTAAAAGAGCTAAAAGAGATCCCACCAACCACCAAATCCCAAGCAGAGTAAATGAGGACAGAAGAACATGTTACCAATGCATAGGATGGTTCAAGTAGTCCTTTGATTAAAATTTGCATAGATTTTGTTCATTTTTGGGGTTTGGGAGGCCCTAAACCCATTTTGACTGATTCCAAATGATTTAGTGGACTAATTAGATGAGACAAATAGTCAAAATGGTGGGGAGGTTGTGACGGACCAATCAAAAAAGATGACAAGTTAAATCATCTTCTTGAGAGGGAGAAACGAGGAGCCCTAGGGCTCCCCAAGGGGCCACACCCCAGGTCGCAACTTGGCTAGGCAAAGCCACAACCTGGGACATTGCTAGGCCATAGGGACCAATTGTTGATCAACTATTAGGCCGTGGTTTTGCCTAAAAAGTTGTGGCTTGGTGCAGAGAAGCCCTAGAACAAGCCTCGAGGAGCTTGAAAGAGCCCGAGAAGGCTCAAAAGGGGCCAAAATAGGGTGGGAAGAGAGGGAATTAAGAAAAATAGATTAAAATAATGATTTTTTACTTGATTTTCTCATTTCATAATTAGGAACACTAATCCACTTTTACTCAGTTGTGCAAACACGCAGAGGAGTTAACATACTAGAGGAGGGGAAGCCTGCACAAGCGAGAGAGTAGCCAACATAGAGAGATACACCATGTGAGGTGACCAATCGAGAGAGAGTCCCATCATGGTTGGTTGAAGAGATAGATGCTCTACCTATAGAGGACCAAGATCACCTATAGAGTGTAAGACTTTAGAGACTGGTACACATGCCTTCATTGTATTACTCCAGGGATCTAGTGAATGCATTGGTGACCACATAGGTACTTGAGAGACATGTATTCCAACTAGGGATTGAGCTAGAGGTCATCCTTAGCATTAATAACATCTACTAGCTCTGTGGGGTAGAGCCTATAGGGAGGGAGATAGAGCTATTGTAGGTGTAGGATACAGTCTCAACTAAGCTCTACCTAGTGGGATCCCATTGAAAGTAGAATAACCATGGAATATAGATCACACAAATATCAACAAGCGTACCACCATTTTAGACAGTGATAGTAGGCACTATAGTCAGAAGGCTCTACATCAGCTAGAGTATAAGGAGACTATCACTATCTTGGACATGTGTTGTTTAATGAGTAGAGGAAGGACAAATATACATGTGGGCCAATATATCCTGGGTGGACTATACCAATAGTTGGATCACATCTAACACACAAGGGCTAATGGATTGACACAACCCATCCTATTCATGTCATGGGCTTACAAGAGACTTTTATTGACATGATCAAGGACATCATGGGGTAGTGATGCATACCTTATGTTGGAGGAGGCATTGTATGGGCTGTGTGGTTCAAAGATAGGGCTGGACTTGTGTAGACCACCTTGGACTAGGATGTAGTGGCTAACCACATCCATGATCCTATAGATTTATGGTGTGGTCAGAGGATGTCGAGGTGGAGATCCATATGGGATAGGTGGAGTTTTGAGGTCAATAAGGGCCATACTAATATCCAAGGAGACATGCTCTAGTGACATAGGGGAGATGGGCATAAAATAGGCCAGCTGGGGTTGAGCAAGGAGGGCAGTCAAAATAGATCTAGGGGCAGTGGTGGACAGAGTTATCCATGATTAAGACCACCACCATTAGGAGGAGAATGACCTACTAGAGGGTCATAGAGGCCATCAACATGACTAGGTAAGAAAAGTGTATTTACTAGATAACACTTTATCTTTTGTACTCATCCTTGAGCGAGAGTAGGTATATGACTAACATATGTGCTTTATGTGTGTGTGTGTGTGTGTGCAGGAAACCATCCTAGCTAGATTGGACCCTAGGTGGACCTACTATTGAGAGAGCTATTCCCTAATGTGGCAATGACACCACTTATGGAGTGGGCATCACATCTACTAGCACGGCCAAATCCACATACTCACTTCTACTAAGTGGGTGCACAATCCTCGCTCGAGCTGGTGAGGGCACAACACCAGATATCATGACTAGAGGTAAAGTTATCATAGCACGAGGTAGCCATGGCATGGCATGAGACAACTACAACACAACATGAGATAGTTGTAGCATGAGTTGAGACCCAACTAACTAGAGTGGAGGTTGAGATCGATTGGTTGTGGATTGAGCTAGCCCAAGAGTAGACCAAAGGAATTAAGGCACCTAGGGAGAGGGTAGATTGGCTAGCTACCTTGGAAGAGACTGTGGCTTGATTGGTCGAGAGGCAAAGATTGAAATGTCCACCTAAAGCAAGGCTATCATAAATAGATCCCAATCATAGGCTGACTGGGATAGTATTATATATGTAGCCATGCATGTGGTAATTTTGGAGACTATGAGCCTAGGCTCAGAGGAAGCTATGTGATGTACCTAGAGAAAAAACATGTATCTTTTGTGATATATATAAAACTATTTCTCATTATTATCATATATGTGTATATGATTTTGTGTGTGATGTGTATGCTTCATTTGATATAGACTACTAGATACATGTGATTAAATAGTAGGAACTTCTAATAAAGAACCCACATGCACATACATATACAAGTGACACAGAGGTTAGTGGCATGAGAAGAGAGGAAATGCTTGTATTACCACCATAGGTGACTTTCTTAGAGGGCCACACAACCCTTGAAACATCTTGAGTTAGAATCCACTGATTGGGTGCCATAAGGGATCACCTTTGAGGGTTGAGAGATGATAAGCCCCATTCTATAGAGAGGCAATGATAATGAAGGGGCCAAACCATTTGTGTGTGAGTTTTCCCTTCTTACGATGCTCCTTGTCAAAAATACGCTAACAAGACTGGTCCAGTAGTAGCCCATCCTGATAATACGCTAAGCAGTGGCTTACCATCCTAAGTAACCACCACAAACACTCCCATGAGATTCTTCTAGTGTGATATGAGTATCCTTGAGGGCAAGGCACTACATCAACACACCATCTAAACCCCTCTTAAACAAGAAGCCACTTATGATGACATAACAAGTGGAAAGCTTGTGGATCTAATAACATTCCTATGAAAGAACGTCGATGGGATAAGATTGAATCTCAAGGTAATGGATAATGTCTTGATACCAATCACACTTAGAGATCTAAATCTGGTCAATTAAGTAAACCATGTCATTAGGAAAGGCATTATTAACCAATTCCATGCTAAAATTGGGTAGTGGGCACTCAATGAGTTTCTCAACTACAGCCAAACCCTTGGTGGATTTTTGGTTAACAATGTGGAGGTCAAACTCTTGAAGAAACATGATCTACCTCACAGTCTTGCCAAAAAGGTGTGTCTTAACGAGCAAATAGTGGAGTGGATCAGATTAGACAATCATGTTGGTGGTTTGACCTAACATGTAGTGTCTCAACTTCTTTGTGGCAAATACAATGGAGAGGCATTGCCACTCAATAAGAGAGTAGTTGATCTCAAGGCCAAATAGTGCGCAAGAGATGTAATAAACAACTCTCTCTCTACCAGTGTCATCCTTTTGACACAACATGCCCCTGATGGAAAGATCAGTAACAAATGTGTACAAAATGAACTCACAACCCTCAATGGTTACCATTAGGATGGGAGGATTATGAAGCATGCACTTTAATTCCTCAAAAGTCACTTGGACTTTAGCATACCACAAAAATGGAATGTTCTTGCTTAAGAGATGTGTGAGGGGTATAGATTTGTGAACATATTCCTCAAGGAAATGTTTAAGGAAGTTGAGTCTTATAAGAAAAGACTATAACTTAATGAGATTATGTGGGGGAGGCATCTAAAGTATTACTTTGATCTTCTTGGGATCCACTTGAATTTCCCTTTGTGAAATGAGGAAGCCAAGAAGCTTTCAGTAAAAATGTCAAAAATGCACTTCTTAAGGTTAAGGCTGATGTGATACTCCCTGAGATACTGAAAGATGATCCTGAGGTCTCACACATGCTCATCCCAAATATGATCTTGAGGTCTAGCACATGCTTATCCCGCTTATGGGATTTATCGAGGAGGTCATTGACATAACACTCAATAATCTTATGGATTAGGTCATGAAAAATGTGGGTCATGGCATGCTGATACATAGCCCCAACATTCTTCATATCAAAAGGCATGATGGCATAATAAAAGGTACCCCACAGGGTAGTGAATGTCATCTTGTGTTAATCTTCAGGTGCAATCTAGATTTGGTTGTACCTAGAGAACCCATCCATGAGGGACATGATCTCAAAACCAATTATGGAGTCTATAATGTAGTCGATCAAAGGAGTGGGAAAATTATTCTTTGGATAAGCCATATTGAGATCTCAAAAGTTGTTGTAAATTTGAACCATTCCATTCTTCTTGAGAATAGGAATGATGTTGGAAACCCATTGGAGTAGTCAATAGCTTGGATGAAACCAACTCAGATAAGCTTTTCAATCTCAACCTTGACTAACTTTGGAGACTTTAACCACCATTGGTCATTGTTTTTGGTGAATAGGATAGGTCCCATCATCTATAATGAGGTTATGGACAATGATGTTGGGATCCATGCCCTTCATATCAACATGTTCTTAAGAGAATACATCTAAAAATTCATGCAAGAAGGTGACCAAGACATCTTGTTCCTCTAGAGCAAGGCTAGCACTGATATTGATGATCTTTGGCCTTACTAAAGTACCAAGGTTGACATCTATGGATCCTTAAACATCCATAACATTGCCTTCCTCAAAACACTTCGGCACAAGAGGGAGCGATTGGTCTAACACCTAAGGCTCAATCATCAGGATATTCACTATGGGGATGCCAGGGGTCAGGCCATTAGAGAGAGAAATCTCAAAACCTAAATGATCAAGGGGATAATGGCACTTATGGCAAGTCCACATGAGCTTGATGTATGCCTTTCTCTCTTTAAATAAGTTTTGTGTTGTAACATGGATGAAATTACACTCGAGATCAAACTTAGCTACTCTAGCGATCTTAATGGGAGATGCATTGAGAGAGCCTATACTTTGATAGGAAAAGTGTGATGCGAGGGGAAGCTCTACATCTGGGGAGACATCTTGAAAGAGGTCTCCAAGAAGAGAATAGCTAGCTTGACATCATGGAGTGAAAGAGGTAATCAGTTATTGCATGCTAGACTTCAAAGGAATGAACACTAATCGATACTCAGCTAGATCATAATGTTTATCCTTGAGAAAATGAGATTCAAAAGTAGGGGGTGTGTGGGAATCCATATAGCCCTATGAGGAGATAGCTAAAGCCTCACTTGAGGGATTTTTATTCATGTAGAGCAATGTCTAAGGATCTGGGTCAACTTCCATAGTATTTACCTCACTTTCATGCACAAACTGAACCATGTGAAATATGGCTGACACAATGGCTTGTATGGTAGTGGTTTAAGGATGACCAAGAATCATATTATATGAAAGATCTAAGTCTAACACACAAAACTCAATCCTAACTATCTTGGGGCCAAAATTGACTCATAGCTTCACATTTCCCACTGGTGCAACTATGTCATTGTTAAAACCAACACACTTGTGGTGAGAATTAGAGAGATTTTTCTAACTAATCCCAAACTTATTAAACACATGTAGGGGCATGATATCAAATATAGATCCTTCATTAATGATGCATATCTTAACATGGTAGTCATCAATGGAGGTATCAATATATAGGGGGAATTGAGCCCTCTTTACAAGAACTAATGCATCTGACAAAGAGGTGGGGTTGAAAGATAGTATAGGAGGATGAGGGTGCTTGAATGCATCAGAGTTAAACAACACTTCAACATAATCCCATAAAAAGCCCTCATAAGAGAGACCAAGCTCATCAAATATGAGGCCCCTCTACTCAAGGCGAAGGATAAAAAGGTCCCAAATAGAGATCCTAATTAAGAGGCCTTATAAATCCTCAATGACAGAGTAAGGAAATTGTTTAGCTTGGGTAGGGATGTTACATCAAAAGTCAAATCTAACTTTAGGGTTCCCTACCCCCATGGGCTAGATAGGAGACCCAACACCATTAGTCTCTCCAATGAGGTTGGTGACTTGACCTGAGTGAATGTTGACAAAGTCCCCATACCCAATAGAGGTAATGTTAATAGCAACAATGACCTTGCTACTCTCGTGCTTGGATTTCCCTCTTGGGTCAGCCTAAGAAGAGGAGTCAAAAGAGTTAGAAGAGCAAGAAGGGGAATGAGGGGCCTTAGCCTTTGATTTCTTCTTCTTCTCCTTATCATGGTTAGGTAGGGGCTCTTTGAACACGTTTAATTTGTGGTTGGGTTCCATAAGTGGAGAACTCTGAGATGGAGGTGAGGCTTATGCATCAAACTTTTGGGAAGCACAATTGGCATCATCTTTTCCCTTCATTCGATAGAAATTATAAAACTTGGTGGGGTCATAAGGGAACACCATCCATTATTTTATTGTGCTTGAGTCAGAAGTCTTCTTTTTAGTTGGCTTATTGCTCAAAGTATTCACCTTGTGGCTGTCCTTCTTGTCCTTCTTTGTAGGAGGAGAATTGGTGACACCATCATCGGTCATATTATAATTGTGATCATGCAAAGAGGATGAATTTTGTGTTGGTATAGGATCCATGCTTGCACGCACCTCAAAAACTTCAATCTTTAGACACTCATTAATAGATTCATCATACAAGGTGGGCTTATGCTTGAGGACCTCAAGGTGAACCTCTTGCCTCAATGCTGATGTGAACATGTTGTAAAGCTAATCATTTGAGAACCTTCTTTTGCATGTATGGATGGTTGAATGCCACCTACATAAAAAATCAAAGTTTGACTCACTCTTAGCTTACACTATGGAGGTAAGTGATTAGATGTTGAGGTTGAACAGTTTGGAGATATCAAAGTACTAAAGGAAGTCATCCAGAAGGAGCTAGAAACTAGAGAGAGAATCTAGAGGCAGATTATAAAACCAAATAAGAGCTTTAGCTCATAGATAATGAGTGAAGAGTTTCAATATCATACATTCATCATGTTCCCAATCCATACATGCCATCATAAATGTCATAATATACTCCATGGTACTAGAGTCTCGAGTCCCATTAAACTTAGGTAGTTCAAGGATAGGAGTAGGAAGGGGAATAACACGCACCCAAGGTTCTAGAGAATTCCTATGGAAATTCTCATAGGCATGGTTGATAACGGGTTGGTGATGAGCTCTAGGAGGGGCTAATGATGGTGATGATATTGCCTATGCCAATAGACATCATCATAACCTTAATTACAGATAGGATGATGTTGAGGTAGCTCATGATATGGGAGACACTCATGTTGGGAATCATCTCTACCACAGGGTGGGGAACAACCACAGGAAGGATAATGTTCCCTAGGGGGAGGATGAGATGATGTGGCATACTCATAGAAATGATCATGGTGACCTAGGTCTCCATGATATTTGTCATGTGCCATTAAATGAGGGTCAACCTGAGGGTGTTGATACTCGAGATAGGCATCCCATGGATATTTAGTCTACAGGTGGAAATCAAAATCAACACACTTATCTGAAACTCTAAAGGATGGACTAGGAGGATGGGAGGACTTTTCATGTTGAAGATGCCTCACTGAGTTAGAATACAGGCTAGAACTAACATAGAACCAAAGCAGGATAAAACAACCAAGGTGAGAGCTGAAACACAACTAAAAGCAAAGCCTAATAATTAATAGAGGGGAGTTGCCTAAGAGGGCTCTAAACAGGCTAAAACTAACATGAGATCATATGTGGGGTCTCATTGGAAGTGCTATAATGTAGCTCTAAGAATCTGAATGGAACCGCCAGTGTTTGGCAGTGGGGTATACAGGGTACTTAAACAAACAACTAGAAGGCTGGAGGGCTCAAGGCTTATATGGGATACATGAGATCTATAATGGTTATCCAATTTGCCAACTTGAACCAAACTATAGATAAACTTATAAACTAGGTTAGGGCTAACATGATTAAGCATACAAAGGATGCAGGTATCTTTAGTAGGTATTACCATAGTAAATCAAGTAGCTAAGACTAGAAAACTATTCACATACAAATTATGGAAATAATAATGCTAAATAAAGAGAACTAACAAGCAATGTGTAAACTTAGAAACAAAGGCACTTTCCAAACAAATGAAAGACATTTTAAGAAATAAAGACATTTTAAAGTAAGGGTTCAAGAGAATTCCTAATCTAAGTTTGAGCTAACTCTTTACTTTCAACACTACTATTCCCTAGTAATGCAATTTTCCAGTTTAGCAAGAGAGTAGATTGTTTATGCAAATTATATAGACTATTTTGAGCATTTAGGATTATATTATGAAATGAGAAATGTTTCCAATACAAGCATGACATGTAATGGAAGATATTTCAAGCAATTAATATATTCTTAACCACATACAAATGCGAGAAACTTCAAAAACTACCCTAAATAATGCCCTAAATAAGCTAAAACAATCAAACAATCAAACCCTATCATATATACTACTACAAACAAACAAAAATTTAACTTTGCATAACAAAGTGCCCTCATATCAAACTCAAAATAAGTGTGGAAAATTTCTACCAATTGATTATCCAAGTTAGGAAGTGAGAGAGGAAGAGGATTAGGTTGTGTGTGAGTTGAGTCTAGACCAAGAGCCAAAAACTATGGAAGAGGTGAAGGAGAAGCTGCCAATATGTGAGAGAGATAGTGCAAGGAACACAAGAATAGGTGAAATGGAGTCTTGAGAGAGCTAGGAGCAACCCACAAACTTTAGGAACACTAAGAGGGCAATGTGAATCACCAAGATAAGTTACAGTATAGTAGGGCATCCCCTATCACAATGAAAGCTAAGTGTGCCAAGCAAGAACTAGGTGAGATTCAAGAAATTAGCCAAGCTTTGAGTGTGATGATCAAGTTGGAAGATCAGAGCAAAAATTTAGGAGAGAGAGGCTCAAATGAATAAGAAAGTGACATATATCTCAACCTTAATCCATGAAACAACCAAAAACTAGTTGTTTCTAGCCATTTGGGCCCAAACAGGGACCTTTTTTGCATGTTCTACCTGAGCCATATCTTTCATGAAGGAAACATGTGGCCTAGGCCATGGGTTTACTTCCTAAGTCATAGCCTGGGTCAAATGGCCACTCTAGGTGGTCAACAAGCCTCCAGAAGGGCCCTGAAGAGCATCTAGAGGGCCTGTCTGGCATGCAAAAGGTTTGAGATGTGTAAATGATGTATAGGGGATGAGAGTATGATGTGGTAGAGGTCTAATTGAGTGCTAGATGCCTCGAAGTAGGATTATCAAGGTTGGTAGTCTGCACATGAGCCGACGTGCAATCATAAGGAGGAGTAGGGTCATGGGAAGTACGATTACACCTTGTACATATCTTCTATCCAAAAAATCTAAAAATAATATAACATGCCAAAAACATAAAAACATTCAAATAATTACTTAAAAATACCAAATTTATAGATTGTATGCATTTCCATGTTTACATTCCTTATATTTTATAGACACTACATATGATAGCTATCTTAGTATAGTCGATTTTATCATACTACATTCTTCACTTGTTCTTATTAAGTGCTTGTAGATTGCTTATAAGACTTAGGTCCACTATATTGGTCCAAACTTGTTATCATCTACCCATTAGGGGCATATACACTGATCCATGGTTATTCATTTGACACATTCTCCCACTTAGGGGCATCTTATACATAATTTCTAGTACTAGGTTATATCCTTACATTCTATACATTTTAGTTTTAGCATTGTTATATCTTGATATTGATCATTGCTACTCATTCTCATATTTTTTGCTGACTATCACTAATTTAGACTCAATATATATCTATCCTCACTTTTACATAGATTTGTACTACATATCCATCCATGATTTCATATCTAGCTTTCATAGTTTAGACTTGATTGTATTTTTATGATTCTTATATTTGATGGCATTTGAATATGCCATTGTTCTTTGTCTCTATGCCACTTCTATTCACAGTATGTGTGCCTTCAACATGTGCCCATGCCCCTTTCATGTGTTTTCATGATTGTGTATGCGAACATTTGAACATGTCCTTCTATGTGGTTCTAAACCAACTTGTTTTTTGCTTACGTATGTGGACATTCAAACATGTCCTTGTATGTATTTTCTCAAATTTAATGACATGTGCCCATGTCCCTTGTATCATGGCCACTTGGCCTATTTTGCATGCCTCATGTGTTTAGTATGTATGATTTCTTATATGCATCATGGCCATGACACTTATCTTTGCTTGTTAGACACACCAGTTTTCGATGCCATGAGAGACTTCATGGATCTACCCTTCCTACTTGGGTGTCACAATGAACATCATGCCCCATCCCTTAGGTAGCTACTCAATTTTACTCATATTTATTATTATATACATTTATTACATCTATCTTGACTCCTTTATGCAATGTTAGACATGACATACATATTACATTACTTACTTATGCTCAGATTCTCTTACATTCTGATGTTATATTTGCACATTATATTGGATTATTATGTAATTATCATATATGCTTTGACTAACACACATTTTATAGAGTTATTAATTTTGAGGATAGTTCTTGCACAGGTTTAACAACTACCTTCAAAAGAGGGGGCATTCATAGGGGTTTGTCACATAGACCAGTATCCTATATTGCATTCACATAACATTATTTAACATGCAAGCTTAGTTTCAAAAATTCAAACATAATTAAACATAAAAAAAGACAATGACTCAGAAAGTAATATAATGACACATAATTTAGACTAGATAGACATTAGTGCCTAAATAGGGAAACTAGTGCCACATGGTGCTACTGTCTAATATGTGGCACTATTGTCCAGTAGCCTCAATTTCAAGACAATTCAGATTGGCCAAAATAGTACACTAGGCACAATATAAGTTTGCATAGATTTAGCTATAAGTTTGATAGTTATGCTCAGATTCACATAAGCTTAGCTCAAATTTATATTAGTTTTTCAGATTAGGGGCATCCTACATGACATGATCATCCCCATATTTAGTTTAGATATTCAGATATAGATATTACAACTTATTCCATAGTCAATATACTTAGATATCAGATTGGGGGCATGTGCATGACACATTATTTTCATACGCTTAGATATACACAAGTTTATCAGATGGAATTTCAAATTCCACATCATTCTTTACATTATATACACTTGACATCATATTCTAGGTTATCATCAGTTTCATGTCTTACACCATTTTGAAGTGGTTGGCATTCTCGAGTTCCCTAGTCACCTAATGTACCTGAGTGTCCACAGAATCGACATACATAGTTAGATATACTCAGTTAGATATTTCTAGCACTTTGTGTAGTTCAATTTTAGATGAATCTACTACACATGGGTGAGAAATGATTGATTCGTATCCTACTTGATTTCTTGAGCCACCCACATGAGAGAGTTGGACACATTATCATTATAATCCAAGCTATTCATAGGTCATGATCCACCAAGCAGGGGTGGGCAATGATGGAGTCAAAATCGGATTGAGTTCTTGAGCCACCCACACATGAGGATTGAGCAAGTTATCAACTTAGTCCAAACTATTCAATGATTTGATCATTGTATACATGCACACACATAGGTTGTCACTAGGTTCATACATTGGTTCACATACCAAATGAGGTATATTCATTCCTTTCCTCTTTCCCCTATATTTACTCAATTTTACATAGTTGTTATTCAACATAGTCTTTTACTTTGATATTTGTTAAGGACTGATTTATGCATGTTTCATTTTTGGTCATGATTTGGATCATGTTTCACATACATAGAACTAGCTTCACATACTTAGACTCAACTCCATGGGCTTCACTTTCTAGGTAAGTCCAAGTATGCTTCTTTTTCCTTTATACTAGTCATTTATTTTGTTGCATTTCTATCATAAAGGGGGGGGGGTAAATGCAATCACCTAGAAGTGTTATTTGAGTGCTAAGAGTACTATTTAAAATAATTTATTCCCAACTTAGTCTTAGACCTATCCTAGAGCCTATTATCACACTTTTCTAGCCTTTGTGTGGACCACATGCATCCATAGTTAGATTAAATGTAGTCTTTGACCCTCATTTTCTAATCTTGGCCCTTCATACCCAGTAGCATGCTAGTTGGACATTAGCACCACATTAAGGACACTAGAGCCATGTGGTGCTAGTGTCCCCAAAATGATGCTAATGTCCTTTACCCTATCTTTCTTGAATGGATATATTTTCAAAAGTAAAACCCTCTTAAGGTTAGCCTAAGCATATTTTATTATCTGCACAAGCTACAAAACACTATTAATACATGACTTTTAGAACCCTATCCACTAGACAGAACATAGATGCAAAATACCTATTCAAACACAAAATAATTTGATGAAAATTAAGGTTAATAATACCTATTCTACCCTATTTCTATATACTACCATCTACAGTTTTCCTAAGCTCAGATTTTTAAAATTTCTAATCTCAATCACACTCAAGGCATTCAAGACCACTATCATTATATCATCACTTGCACTTGCACCAACAATTAGGTGGGGCGATCTACATCGGGCTTGATCCCTCCTCAAAGTATTGGTATGTAGGTAACTATCTTAACAACAGGGTGTTGAGGATGTCCAACATATCCTACTATTGAACACACTTTTCAACACATCTTACTTGCAATGAAGATTAGGGTTTAAATCATAAATAAAATATCACATGCATAATACATAGTTTCAAACTTTATGCATGCAGGAACATAACCCATAAACATAGGCATAAGTGCACCCAAAAGTTTAGAGTAGTCTTATATAGAGGACACTAGTGCCATTTTCAAGACACTAGAGCCACATGACACTACTATCCAAATGTGGCACTACTATCCAAGAGGGGTTCTGGTATAGGGATCCAATTGACGACACTCAAACCTATTCATATCTCAATTTTTAGCACTCATATCTTCTGTATTAAGTTTTTCCAAACAAGTCTTTATTTTCACACATTTATTACTATTTTTAGAAAGTTAAAGCTAGTCAAAATCTGTAATAAATTTGTGATTATTTTATGCATATTATTTCATTGATTTAGATTACT
The DNA here is from genome assembly GCA_037957365.1 of Torreya grandis. Lineage (NCBI taxonomy): Eukaryota > Viridiplantae > Streptophyta > Pinopsida > Cupressales > Taxaceae > Torreya > Torreya grandis. The sequence continues at coordinate 896,585 of JARHVA010003580.1, forward strand.
CAACCCTTTAATCAAACATAGGATTTACATTAGCTAAACCCTAGAAGGTTAAAACAAATGGCAACATTAATGGAAATAAAGCCCACCAAACATCATTAAATATGATTTGTCATTGCATAATAATCACCCATGCATCTTCCAACATGTCCATTCATTTTTATTAATGACCCATCATAATTTGATGACATGGATAAGTGCACAATTTTTTAAGCTAATGTAGAAAAAATGTTTGTTTGTCTATTATTAGTGTTCATTCACATACTAGTAAATGTCATTATTTAAAAAAATTTAATATGCAATGAAGGGCCGTGTTCAAAGATGCTTGGTGAGCTTTGTTTCCATTAATGTGGCCAATCAATGTCATCAAAGATAAACTCTATAACATATTTAGTGTACCTTGTTCAAGTCACTCTCTCCTCATAGTAATGGAACCCAAATGCCTCCTCTATGATTGCATCATTTCAAAGATATTGTAGTGTAACCATGATAGAGGGATGAAACCTTACCCACATCATTGACATGTTTTCATTCACATCTGACTCAACAATTATTGGTGTTTAGATGGAAACACTTGAGTTTTTCATTCATATTTATATCCCTACCTATAACATGTAGACAATATAATGATTTCACAATTAAGGCCAAGGTTTGTTGCTCCCTCCTTCAACCAATCTGGTGGGCTTACCCAATAACACAAACTTAAACCACTTAGTTTGTCATTTTTAGTCTTTTTATAGGTGTGACAAATTGTTAGGATCAAAATTTGCAATGATTTTTTTAATTTGACCAATAATAATACACAAACAAACAATTTATTTTACATTGGCATAAAATTTTGTGTGCTTAGGCAACCCATCATGTTTTTGTTTCTGCATTCATATTGATGTGTTATTTATACTTATGACACATTTGTATTTCCTTACATGAAAGTGTCATGTTAATTCTATTTGGCATGCCATGTTAAAATATCACTCACTTGTAGTAAATATGAGATGAACGATAATAGAACCCAACAACCTTTTATGCAAAATGCATTGTTTAATAGAGATTGTAGCTTCATCATGTTAGAGGGATGAAATAGCCTTGAACAACTTGTAAATTGAACATGTGTTAGTGAATATTAGCCAATATGTGTATAGAAGCCTTGAAGGTTTTCATTCACATACCAATAAATGTTGTTGTCTTTGTATCCAATTTAATATTATCATTCACATACTAGTAAATGTTGAGTCATATTTATTGAACCATATCCTTTTGTGATTTCATGTTGTGTTATTGACATTAATGTTATGTTATTGATTCACATTTTCAACAATACTAATATTCTTTTCCTTAGTTGTTTTTGATATGTTATCCATTAACATTATTATGTTTTTTATAAATGAGATGCATTTCTATTTCCCTACCTCCAAATTTCCATGGCTTTTGCAAGCACCCACTAAAAATTCCCATGCATAATGTTTATTTGGATGGAAAGGGATTTGAACTTGGGATGGAATATTGAATATTTATTGGTATACACATAGCTATTTATTTAGATGGAAAGTTATTTGAACTTAGGATGGAAGAATTATGAAAATATTGGTATACAAAAATATTTTTTTAATGATTTTTATGCTTATTTAATTATGCATTTGCTTAATTCATACATATTCTAACACATTTCAAAATTTAACAGGGATGAAATTATTGCTTGCTTGGATGGAAATGGATTTCAACTTGGTATGGAAGACTAAAAATTTATTGATATGTGGATGGAAGCCTTTAAGGTTTTCATTCACATACGAATAAATGTTATTTTTTGTATCAAAATGAATGTTTTCATTAACATAATAGTAATTCTTATTGTCTTTGTATCAAAATTAAGGTTTTCATCAACATCTAAGTATAATGAGGTTTGTTGTCCAATGATTTTTATAAATTTTACCATTAATAATATATAAAAAAACAAATTTTATTTAAATCATCTTAAAATTTTGTGCACCTAGGCACATCATCTAATTAACATGGGTCATTAATAAAAAAAAGAAGTGCCATGTTATAATATGTGTGTGTGTATGATTCAACATCCACTGGTATATAGACAAAAGCCCCGATATTTTCATTCACATATTAGTAAATGTAATTTTATTTGTATCAAAATTAAAATTTCCATTCACATGCCAGTTAATATTGAGTCAAATGTATCAAACCAAATAGTTTTGTAAATGCATGTTGTTGTGCTATTGATATATTGTTGTGAAGTCATGTTTCTATTTTATTCATTCACATTTTGAACATTACAATTGTTATTTGCCATATTTGTTGTTGACATGTTTTGCATTCTATTATATTATTATTTTTAACTTAAGTTTAATTGTTGTAAAGGGTGAATGTTTGTTGGCATGCTCGTGAAAGTCTTACAAACATTGTGTTTATTGGTACTTTTTATATGTGGGGAGATTATACTACTTTTACAAAAAAAAAAGTGTTTCTTAACATCATATATAATTATGGATATTGTATTGCTTTTATGCTCTTACATTGATTACATTCTAATTTTAACACAATTATTGTGATTCTAATCTTTTTATTCCTTGTATTATTTAAATGTGTTTTTTATGTTTATTTTACATGGGTAATGATGAAATATTTTGAAGTAAAGAATAGTGAACAAAATTGGGGAACTCACTTTCAGGTGAATGTGTTTAACCTTAAATTTGATAGGTATGAGATGCCTTAGGGTTAAGAATATAGAAATGAATAATCACAAGGGCTATCTGTTAGGTGTGAAGTCACTATCACAGTGATTATTAATGTATCACTATTCATGGCCACTATTCATCGTGATGTGGCATGTTGGTGATGTGGTTGGTTAGTGATGTGGTATAGCCCATGGTGGGTGGTATGACTCACGGAGCATCTTTCATGTTAATAAATATTAGGAGAGAGAAATGGGATGCATTTATCCACTTAGTAACAGGGGTTGGATTTTGTGGATGCATATGAGGACATGAGGATAATGGATCTCATAATTCTACTTATGCATGTGCTTGTGGGGTGCAGTTGGTCTGTGGACTCCTGTTGGATGAGGTCAAAAGTTGGGAATCTTTTGACTCATGTGAATGCACATGAGAAAGTGGGGGATAAGGATCACGATGCTAGATTGAGGTCACATGTGAAGTGGGGTGTAACACTTTGGAGTACACATAGAGTGGTCAAGGGGGCATCATGAGATGTTATTCAAATATTGGCTTTGTATATGGGTAGACATGGTTCCCTATTCATGAATAATGTTCTGCACTATATGATGGTGCATTTTATCCTTATAGTTATTTCTCATATTCTTCTCTCTATGTTGTAAATGCATAAATTTCATGAGCTTTTTATTATAATTCATCCAATTAGTAGATCTATGCAAGATTAGGCTTGCATGCTTAAAGGTTGGATCCTATAGGCAGGTTGGATCCTATAGGCTAGGTTATATTTGGTTCACAACTTAAATGCTTCAAGTGGAAGAATTAAGTGCTTAGTTGCTAGCATTGAAGGAGTTGCTAGAGGAGTTGTTGTAGAAGAGGCATTGTTTAGATTAATATGAAGTCTAGAAGCTATGATTTTGCCTATGGTTTTTTTACCTTGATTGTTTACAAGGGTTTTCTATGTAATCTCTTATGTGATGTGTTCCCTCTTATCTCTTATTTTGTATCTTGTTTTATTCCACATTTTTACTTGCACTATAGGAACTTTTATTCCTAACAATTGGTATCTGAGCCTTGGTGAAAAACTTCTGTTTGTGAGTGTTTTCTATTGTTAGCTAGTTTATGCAAATGGAAGCTACTATGACAGGAGGAGTGAACAAGGTCAAGATGAATTTTTTGTTTTGTTTTGGTAGGTATATCTCTATGAAGATATGTAAGATCTCTCTATGGAGATATGGAGGATCTCTTGGTGAAGATCTTGTTCTCTTCATGTTGCTGAGGAGAATCCCACAAATGAGTGGAGGAGAAGCTGAATTTTTTTTTGCCAAATAAGTTAGCAGCCTACAGAGTTTTCCTATTGAAGAATATGAAGCAACTTTATAGCTTGAGGAATAAGCTGGTTTCCTTTAGAGGAGGTTGAGGACAAGGCATGACCTTGTTGTGGTTCTTAGAAATAAACAAAAGGGGTGTACGATGTGGTATCCTACTAACCACATGTTGTTAGTCGAGATGCTGAAGACAAAAAATCCATGTGAAGGAAGGAGGTATAGAGAAACTAGATGTTAAACCTATTTTAAAGTAGTTGAGGATGAGGAAGATGAGAATGTAGATGAATAAGTGAGACCTAGTGTTCCCAGAAGGAGAATGTCATGTGTTTGGACATGTGGTAGAGCAATGATGCATTTTAGATGCATTTTTTAGGCTCATAAACTCGATAGGTACATTGGTGCACTGAATAGCATGATGACTTACTTGGAGCTATGATTGGTCCACTTATGTCATATTTAACATGATTGGTAGCTGAAGGCTACATGTAAAAGAATAACTGAGACTTGGTGTTCCCAAAAGTAGAAGGGCAATGTTGACCATATAATGTAGGGTGCTAGAGTGTTGTGCATATGGTTATGGTGTTGGACAAGTTTATTGATGCATGGAGTAATATTGGAGGCACATGATTTGGTGTTTTGAAAACATTCAATAGAGGAGGATGCATTTCATATGCGGGCTCAAAAACTTGGTAGGTGTAGTGATGCATCGAGTAGCATGATGACTTCTTTGGAGCTGTGATTGGTCTAGTTAACATGTGCCATGCTGATAATTTGGTGGCTATGTAGAGAAGTCTAGTTTTGACTTTTATGAGATCTTCTCTCATCACTAATATTAAGATTATTGCATGTACTTGTTATTGTTTAAGGAGTTGGAGTAGTGTGATTCCTATATGATGATCTCTCGTAGGGAGAGATAGAGAAATTATATGAGGTAAAAGAGTTATTGTTTTGTAGGCTACAAGATATTTACTGCCTTCATGGAGAGCCAAAGTATTTAACAGATGTTATTTTTATGTGTTGTTGACATGTTGGATGTAGACCCCACTGTGATCACTATTGTGATGGCTTAGTTAGCTAGGACACATGAGATGAAGGTGGTATGAAGGAACAAACCAAGGATAGAGATGCACAAGGATGGGAAAGCAAAGAAGTACCCCACTTCTTGCATTTTGAGTTGTCTTATTAGGAGTGTCCTAGAGGAGGAGAAGACATGTTGTGTCTTGTGTATTAGATTCATCATGAGTAGGAAGCCTTGTGATGCTACGATGAGTACTAAACCGAATATTCCCAAGCAATGGGAATTATGAGTGGTTCACAGTAGAATCTTGATTGGAAGATTGGTCTATGGAAAAGTGAGTCACTTTAGGTGCTATAATCTGCTATGGAGGAGAAAATGTTGACAAAGTGGGTCAAGGCAGAGAAGTTTTAGTAGTGCAACAAAACTTCTATTAGGTTTGGGTTAGGGTAGCAATGGGCATAGATGGATAGTTGGTTGTAGAATACTCAAGTGTGGTAAAAGTCTATGTATATTGACTTCAAGTGGGAGTATGTTAGATGTGAAGTCATTATTCATGAATTACTATTCAAAATCACTATTCATGGTGATGTAGCATGTTGGTGATGTGGCATGACTCACAGTGGGTGGTATGGCCCATAGAGCATCTTTGATGTTGAAAATATAAAGAGAGAGAAATGTGGTGCATTTATCCACTTAGTCACATGGGTTGGATTTTGTAGATGTATGTGAGGACATGATGATAATGGATCTCATGATTCCACTTATGCATGTGCTTGTGGGACATAGTTTATTTGTGGGCTCCTTGGATGAGGTCAAAAGTTGGGAATATTTTGACTCATGTGAATTCACATGGGAAAGTGGGGAAAAAGGATCACTATGATAGATTAAGGTCATATGTGAAGTGGGGAGTAACACTTTGGACTACACATAGAGTGGTCAAGGGGGCTGTTATCACTGAGATTTTGCACCCATGTTTGTGTGGCATTGTGGTGTGTAGTATGAGTTGCAAACTGTGGGAAATATAATGACATAATGGGATCACTTCCAAGCTATGGGACCTTGGTGAATTGAGTTGAACCTATGGAGAAGTATGAATTCATTTCACTAAGTTTAGTACAACTAATTTATTACCAGTTCATGTTCAAAATACTACTTCTTAGTGGTCTCACTCCTAACTAGGGTTTGACTAGTGAGGAAAAGAGTTTTAGAATGAATTTTAAAATTGGAAAAATGGTGATTGCACCAAATTATTATAGTGAAAATTAATGCTTGATTTGTACAAACATAGTAGAATGATAAATATACTAAAATTTATTGAAGCATAGACTTATACAAGCGTGAAACCAAAGGTAATATTGGGCATTTATCATTTAAGGAACAAAGTTTTTTTTTCCTCAATAAGCTTCAAAAGGGCATAAATAAATACCATAGATGAGTCTATATGATTGAAACAAGACTTAGAACATTCACAAACACAATAAAAAGTCATTCATACACAAAGATAACACTGATAAGGAAGGAAAAACTTTAATTTATTATCATTCTCTAGGTTACGTGTAGATCAATTCTTCAAAATGCAGAATAATTTATCCGAAAATAAAAAGATAGATGGGCTACACTTGGGTACCCATATTTGTACAAAAATTATTAAAAGAGAGGGAGTTATCAAAACCTTACACCCAATTGAAGAGCAAGAAAATCTGGGAACCTCATGCAAATGGCATACTTATTGGAGTAAATGACTAGAACAAAAACATGCAACTGATGGGTGCTTCAACAAGTGTTGTAGGAGTGGAGAAATCCAACGGAATTGTCATGAAAACATCTCATTCATTTTTGAGTTTAGTTGTTGTTATCTTTTCCAAGGAATGAGGTGCCAAAATAAACTAGCACTTAGTAAAGTTGAATGCTTTTAGGTATTTTAGATTATAACTTGCAAAACCTAATTTGTATTTTCCAGTTGAGACTTTTATAACTTTTTAAGTCGTCCCACTTGACAAAAAGGGAAGTGTAAATTACAACATGAATTTTCACAAGTTAATCAACTCAAACTTTATCAAAAATAAAATTCAATTTACAAGTTTCACTTTTTCAACTTAAAGCCTGTTAAAATGATACTTGAAAATTACAAGTGGCTTTTTCTCAAAAAGAGCTGCCAAAATGGTAGTTGTAATTTACAACCTGCAATTTTACAATTTTCATTACAACAAAGAAATGTAATTTATAGAATGTATTTTATTGAAATAATTAACCCACAACCATAACCTTTGAAGATTCCTTATCCTTCTTCGCTTGTATCTTCTTAATATAAGCATCAAATCTTCTAAAGATCTCTTGGAGGTGATCTTCATTAGGACTAAGTGAATAGAGGTTGCTTATCTCACATTCTACCATTATTTTAGAGAGTTATCTAGAGGTGGATTTGTATACTTGAGTGTCTTTCCCCATCTAATACAGTGTATTGTGATAGCTGATGAATAAGTGGATAGAACTCAAATTGAACATTTTATCTTGTGCTTACTCTCTTTTGGCCACTCTTTTAAACTTGTCCTGAACCTATTGAGCAAAAGCATTTGATCTTGATGATCCATTACTTCACGTGACAATTTACTAAGAAAATCTTCAGTGTCATAGATTGTATCAATGGACTTATCACATGTAGCCTTGGCCTTATTAATACTCTCAATGAGTATCATGATTCTAAAATGGGCTACCCTATCTAGCTCCTCATGCTCTTTAAAACTCTTCAATATATTCTTTGATATAAGGGTATTAGCTTTAATTAGGTCTATAACCTACAACTTTGGGAAGAATAGATTTAGTATTTCAATCTCTTCCTCATACTTGCTTGTTTTTGCTTTCATAGATACCCAATCATCCTTGAGAGTATTGTAATAGTCCATTGCTAGCTCTATTACTCTATTTCCTTTTGTGATGTGTTCCTCATCCCAATAATTTTTATCCCTCCCCATACTATTAATCTTTGTCATTGATTCAAGTGTTTCTTTGTTGGGGAACTAAGCTAGAGATTATGTTGGTTGGGCTACTAGATCGATGAACTTCTTTAGGGTAGTTGTCAACTACTCAAATTTATTCTTCAGTTCATCCTTTGTGACCTTATCACTATCCATCTTCTTAAAAAGAGAGGTAATACTTAACTGAACATCATGCCTCAATCCCTCTCTTATCAAATGACCTAGGTGCACTTTGGATATTTGATAATCCCCCACCACTAGATCTTTTTGTTTGTTTGGTAGGGGGATTACTATTTTCACATATCTCTCCCTTATTGAATCATATCATATCTTGGATTTTGAGGCCTACTTTTGATCTTTTTGATGCCTTCAATAGACCAAAGTCTAGTGTGTTGGGTGACACCATTTGTTTCTACTTCTTTGTCACTGATTGTGATAGTTAGCTTGGGGTGACACCCTATGAATTTGGCAATGTCATCTATGAATTTATAGCTAAAGTTGCTACACTAGTGATTACTATGACAAGTGTTGTATTCATCACTGGATTTTCCATTGAATCCTTGATTGATGATTTTACTATCTCCTTCTCATTTATGGGTTGAGCAGCCATAGTTGTATCAGTGGGTCCTTCTGTCTCCACCTCCTGGGTGGGAGCTTGGGTTAATGATGGAATAAAAGAAATGGGTACTTGAATGGGTAAAATGGGTATTGATGTGTTTATCGAGGGTGTGGGAGCTAAGAGTGACATGAGTGGAGCTGTAGGCATGGGTAGTTGAAATAGGGGAACATGTATAAGTGTGAAATCTAAGGCAAAGAATGAATAAATCAATGTGGTAGGAACACTCATAGTTGATGAAATGGGGAGTGTAATAGGAGATGAAAATGAAATAATATATATCCTAATGGTTGGGATGGCTCATGGGATCATAGTGAGGCTGACTAAGTCTATAACCATGTACTATTGGGTAGTGTTAGTGATTAATGGAGTAGAAGTGGATATTAGGGATGAGGTGGAAGTGTTTATGGAAGAGGGAGGTAGAGGTGGAGTCTAAGTCCCCACTTATGTTGATTGGATTTCTACCAAGCAAGTCACTTGCACAAGTTGGTTGGGTGAAGGTGCAATCACTTTCATTGGAGGATTAGTGGAAACAAGAGGAGTAGTTATTTGGGCTGATTGGGTTGTGGAGATAAGAGGAGGGATAACTATTTATGCCTATTAAGTAGTAGTTGTGTCCTCTATATAAGTTGACTCTAGCTAGTCCATTTGCTGTTTTGTTGCCTCTTGGCTATTGAAAGGACCTCTTTTAGTCTTTTGTTTCTATTTCCACTTGTGTGATACAACTAGCCTATCTACCTAATTTACTTGGGTTCCACTACTGTAACCATCTGATGTTGTTTCTATAACCTTCTATTTCACTTATCTCAAATTATCTGTGATGCTCAGGGTCTCCTTGGTAACCTTGACTCCTTTGCTCCTTAACTAGTTGATTGTTTTGTTTATTACATGGATGGCCCTATCCATCAATGAAAAGGATTCAGGTTTGGACCACCTGACTAGTGGAAGAGGTTGGAGATAGATCTTATTATCATAGTATACCCTATCAAATGGAGATTCATAATCTTTTAAGCCCTCACAAACTGGTGCCATTCTGTAAGTTTTGATTTGTCTAAGATCATCTTAGAATAATCTCTCGACCTCACTTCCTCTTCATCTTGTATGACTTCCCAGTAATCTTCATAAAAAGGAACATGGGAATATGTGGTGATACCTGATATACTAGTAATATCACCAATCACATCATAGAATGACCTTGAATCAAGATCTCTTAAGGTGATTCAAATCATCGTGATAATTAAACATTTGGATTTTTATAGGGAAGGGCATGTATACCTCCATATGTTGATGGGAAAGTGGATGATTGACTTATGTTTGCTTGACAACAACTTCTAGATTTCTACAAGCTACCCCACAAGTTCCATTAGGGCCCATAAGCCACTTACATACTTCATAAGGGTGCAGGGACAACCACTAAAACCTCCTACTCTGATGTATGAATATGTTGGGAACTAAATGAAATAAGACCCCCAATTTGTGATTTTAGATGTCACAACGTCATAGAATCTTCTCCTTTCTAGCTCATTGTCAAACATAAATATGATGCAATATATGAAAGCATCATTGACCCTTCTAAAATGTTGCTTGTTTGCCTAAAGGATGAGGTTAGGATGGTAGTTAAAGACCTTATTGGCCTGATCAGGCACTATGTTCAATTTTGGGAATCCCCTCCCCTTTGCTAATATATAGACCAAGTATGAGGTCATGTAAAACTTACCTATAGTTTAGACTTCTAGAATTTTTTTGTGAATGGAGTTAGAAATCAATTGGGCCCAGTGGATATATTATTTGTTTTGGTGGATCACCCATATATACTAATACATCCAATCTTGATAATTCTTGGCATCTGGGTTCTCGGTAACTCTATAGAAGAGTATGATAATATTACCTACTTCATCTTTGAAGTCTATTATTTCTAGGGTTTTAGTTAGTCTTGTAGATGTGGGTCTATAAGTCTTTAGCCATTATTTATTCAATACCTTTAGACATGCAATATTATTATCTTGATAAAACTTCTTTGAAAAGTCAAGGGTTATATCCATATAGCTCTTATATTCCAGAATCAGGAACACAATATCTATGAAATCAAGGTCAAGGTTTATAATCTTTTCTCCATTTTCATTCACCATGTCCCTCTTCTCAAAATCATAGTGCTTTGCCAATGTGAGCACAAGCTCAGGGCTCTACACTGATAGCGGGAAGGTTGTTGCTTGGGGCAATCCACCATCATAAATGCTTTGAATCTAATCATTCTTAAATTCAACATTTATTCTATTCCAAAAATTAGCTAGGTTTGTGTGACTTAGGTATGTGTCAGTGATCTCATTTGTATTGGAGTCTAGGCTGAGTGGGACACTAGGTCCCTTTGAATTGAAGTTCATTTCCTTTCTAGACATATGTTTTGGGAAAATTGGTGTGGGGAAACCAACTATAGAGTTGGTAGGTTCTAGACTTGTAATTGTAGGTAAAAATTCTGATGGGGTTATGGACTTGTAATTTCAACTAAAAAGTATAGTGGGGATATATTGTGCAATTGTAACTAAAATTTTTGATGGGGTTTGGACTTACAATTTGCACTTGAAAAGCCTAATGAAAAGTTCAGTGAGTTTCATGTTTATAAAAGTAAGTTAGATCTTTGATGAGGATTTGGAGTTGTTTTTGCAAGCCAGATTTCTATGGGGTTTGTGTAGAGAATCTTGTGGGAATATTCTATATTCAATCAATTTTATGAACCCTAGATTTCAACTATGAAGGATAAATGATTGGATGATATTTTTAATAAGCTTTTAACAGGAAAAATTTGAAGGAATGCAAACAGATGGAAAAACCCTAAATTCATAACTAAATCTTTGTGTATTTAATGGAAATTTATGCTTTACTAATAAGAAAGATAACAATGTAGGGAAAATGGAAGAATACCATCTTATGTGTACAAGGGATGGCAATGGTGGATGTGGCGTTACTTGGCATCAATGAGGCATTTGCTTGGCATGGCTTGGAAAGGGTTATTTGGCTTTTTAGCATGCAAAGCTTGATTTTCAATTTGTAATATTAACAATGAACTCCAAAAACCCTAGTTTTATTAATATAACCCTATAATTAATGCTAATTAGGGTGGTTATTAGGAAAATGGTGAGAAAAGTAGGGTTTTTAAGTTATGGTGCAATTTAGCAGGTTTACAAAATTGCATTTTCCATTCTAACTTCTAATTTATGCCAAGTGACTTGGTGTTATGGAAGTAGGAAAGCAAAATTCAAGTTGCATTTTGCAACTTTACAAGTTGTAAAGTGTAACCAGAGTTCCAATTTTTGTGGGTAGGGTAGATGGTGGAAAGCAGAATTTCATTTGCACTTTATAACTTTGCAATTTGTAATGTGCAACCAATGTTCTAGTTTTTATGGGTTTAGTAAATCATAGAAAGTGAGACTTGAGTTACACTTTGTAACTTTACAAGTTACAAAGTGCAACTAAATTTTTAGTTTTTGTAGGTATGGTGAGCGGTAAAAAGTGGGGTTTCGCTTACAATTTGTAAATTGTAAAGTTGCAAAATATGACCAGAGTTTCATTTTTTGATAGATGTTGGGTGAGTGGGAAGTAGAGGTTGGGGTGTATTCTATAACTTTGCAAAGTTTTAAATGGCAATCGAACCTCTGATTTCCACTAGGTATGTGAAAAGCAAGAAGGAGAGGTTTGGGTGTAATTTACAACTTTGCAAGTTGTAAATTGCACCAAAATCTTCAGTTTTTGTTAAGCATTGAAAAAGAGTTTCCTTGGTCACTTGAAGCTTTTCTCCAAAAAATTAGTGGGTATCCCTTAGCGTATAATATGTTTTGACATTTTTGACATAAAAATATCAACACTTTGATGACCTCTGTGGGGTGATTTTTTGTTAATTTGTTTCTTTTCAGTAGCCTTCTAGTTCATTGAGCATGGAGTCATTTTAAGCTTAACACACTTTAACTAGAGAAGAACAAAATTGGGAATTGCCTAAACAAGAAAAAAATAGGGAAAAACAAAACATAAACAAACTAATGAAAATAAAAACTCCTAATGAGTTGACTTATGCGAAAGCACTTATTTGGAGAAACCAACTAAACCTAATATATACAATGTTTTGGAAATAATTACAACCTCAGAAGCAAGCTTTGAGGTATATACCATTGACTGGGATATACAACTCTGATTTATCAAGCCTAGATATTTGGAATGTATTTACTCCCTTGCATTGAGTTATGATATATGAACCACTCCATATGGAATAAATTTTTTTGTGCTTGCTTGGTTTGGCTCTTTCAACATCCCATTTCAAAACCATGTCTCCTTCATTGAAGTTCCTATCGGATGGTCTTTTTTTTATCAAAATTTCTCTTTGTTTGAGCCTAATTTTCTTCTAGAACTTTCATTGACTTGTTCCTAACTTCTTCTAGCTCCATGAGTTATGCTAACCGTATTGTCATTTCATCATTTTCAGTGAATTTCAACTGATGATTGAGTTTAAGATATGGTAACTCAATTGATAATGAAAATATAGCTTCCCTTCCATATACCAACATGAATGGATAATTGCCAATGACTCTCTTTGGAGTGATCCTATCAACCCAAAGTGTTGATTTTAACTTTCTGTGCCATGTCCTTTGGTTTTCCTCCATTATCCTTTTGATAATCCTTATGAGATTTTTGTTGGGAGACTCGACCAAGCCATTACCTTATGGGTAATAATTAGATGAATTATTTAGTATACATTGTGCCTTACATCCCATTCACTCACTTGAGTGCCCATAAAACCTTTGGCATTATCTGAGATAATGGTGTAAGGAACACCAAATCTCATGATAATGCCATCCATGAATTCTAGGATAGATGCCTCTGTGGCATCTTTCAATGCAACTAATTTAGTCCATCTAGTGAAATAATCAATTACTATAAGGACCCATTTGTGGCCTGCACTTGATAGTGGATTGATCATGCCAATAAAATCTAGTCCCATTAGGCAAATGGTTGGTCAGCTTGGATTGGTTTTAGAGGGAGAGTTGCTAATATTTGCTTGCCTGCAAAGTAGGCACATTTATAATAGTTTTGTACCCATTGATGGGCATCTTTAAATAAGTCAAGCCAATAATAGCCTCCCCTTATTATTTTGATGGTACTGGTTCTTACATGGAAATGTCCACTTGATGAGCCATCATGAAACTCCTCAAGCACCTTAGGAATTTGATCATGACCGATGTACCTTAGCATGACTCTATTTATATCTTTATTAAACAATACTCCATCAACAAGAACATAAAGTATAGATTAGATTCTAAAATGCCTTTTCTTGGACTGCTAGAAATTGTATGGGTACTCACCAGTCTATAGGAAGATGGTCATGTCATTAATTTAGTTTTTGAATGGGCACTGAGTATCTGGTTGAAATGCATGTTGAGCATATACTACATCACATACTGCTTCAAAAATATTTATATCAGAAGCAAGCTATTCACACAAGCCCTTTCCTCTTATGAGCTTTTTTATTTTGATGTTCACATCATATTCCATGACTTTTGTGATCTATCCCACTCTCTTCTCATTTATTTCCTGGCTTAACAGGAACTCCTTGACACTTTGGTGACTTACCATTCGATGAATTTTACTATTAGAGAGCATATGCCTAATTTTTTTTAGAGATTTGATTATGGCATATACTTTCTTGTCAATAAAACTATAATTTTCTTTGTAATCCTTCAAGGATTGACTAAAAAATATATATATGCTATTCCAACTATTTTTTAATCTATTGGGTCATCATAGCTGATATGCTACCTTCCTCTCCAAAAGCATAGAGAATGAAATCATTCTTGTAGTTGGGATTGACAAGGGTAGGATATTGATAAATAGCTTGCTTGATGGCTTCAAAACTATCTTTTCCTTCCTTTGTCCAACTAAAACTGACACCCTTCTTAAGCATGGCAGTAAGGGGCTTGTCCATGTAGGCAAAATTTGGAATGAACCTTCTTATGAAGTTGATCTTTCCTAGGAAACTTTATAATCCCATTTTATGAATCAGAAGTGCTATTGAAGATATAACACTTACTCTCTTTGGGTCTAATGCAAGAGCCTCTTTTGAAATAATGTGTCCCAGTAATTTTCCTTTATGAGCTATGAAAATTCACTTTTTTGGATTGAAGGAAACTCCAAATTCTATACACCTTTCAAAGACTTTGCTAAGGTGATCTAGGTGTGCACCAACATGTTTTGAATAAATAATTATGTCATTTAGGTACACCAAGATCATCTCATTTATCAAACCTATGAAATACATATCCATGGATCTTTGGAATGTAGCACTAGCATTAGATCGAAAGATATATTGTTATAGGCATATGTACCCTATTTTGTAGTGAAAGCATTCTTGAACTGGTCTGATTCCTGCACTAGGATTTGGTTATATCCAAAATAACTATCTAGAAGGGAAAACCTTTTAGATCCTGATACAGTTTGAAGAATTTGCTCCATGGGTGGAAGGGGATATTGATCCTTCAAGGATGTTTTGTTTATGTCCCTAAAATCTACATAAACCCTGATTTCACCATTCTTTTTCCTTACAGGGACCAAGTTAGCAACCTGGGATGAGTGTTTGATAGGGAAAATGATATTAAACTTTATCAGTTTAGACAACTCACTCTTCATCAAGGGTTTTATTTTTGGATTGATTGGTCTTTATTTTCATCTAATAGGCTTGGTATTTGGGTCAAGATTTATTGTGTGTCGAGCTAAACCAGGGTCAAACCCCTTTAGATATTTATGACTCCAAGTGAAGTTATCATCAAACTCTTGACACAACTCAATAAAATATTAATTTTTAGAAGTATTAAATACCTTTTTGAACTTCAATGCTTTGCCCTCTAAGATGACTATTAGCAAATAGTCATTTTCATTGATTGTGATATTCTTCTTCTCACCCTTCAACTAATCATCAAAGTTGAAGATACTTTCCAAAGTAACAAGAACCATGGGAAATTTATTTGTATTCAACTAAATGATTTCATCCCTGTATTATTCTTAGAGTCTTGAATAATTTTTGTTTGAGAATTCAGCCTCATCTCATAGAAAATTCATAATTTGCTGATCACTATCAAAAACTTGTCAATTAGTTGCATTGTCAAGAACTTATGGTCTCACTATTAATTTTCAATGCTAGTTGTTGTTCTTATTTATCTCTTTAGGTAGGTTATATTGGGAACCCATTGAGGCCATGCAATTAGCATCCTTGTTCTATGATCTTGGTACTATTTGAGTGTTTAAATTGGTAAAGTCTTCTAGCAGGTCCCAAACCCTATGTTTGTAAGATCTTAACAAGTTATTCTTTATTCTGATTTTAGATCTTACTTTGTGAATGACCAATTCACTATCAGCAAACACTTGTAGTGTCTTTATTCCTCTTTCTTTGGCCAACTGAAGGCTTCTTATCAATGCTTCATATTCAGTTACATTGTTACTGTATCTAGACTGAAGTCTAAAAGAATAAAAATAACTCTCCTTTTGGGGAGAGATTAAAACAATTCCTACACGTGCACCATTCCTACTTCTTAAGCCATAAAAAAATAGTTGCCACATTCCATAGAGATCTTCAACTGGTTTCACAATATTTGGGATGATTGTGTAGACACTAGAAAACTACATGGTTCTAATCATTGTAAAATACCCCTTGGCCCCCTTAGATTAAGATTTATTATTAAAATCCTTTAACACACCCACTTACCCCATTTGGCTAATTTAATTAAGTTAATTATTTTAAATAAATTCTATTTACACTTCCCCACTCAAACCCATGGCTAATTGATTGACACCTAGCCTTAGGACTATTTCCCACTTGGGCATTTAATGCCCTAACCCCCTAAAATTATTCCTCATGCATCCAAATAAGGCCTTAAATAACCTCAAACCATTTCTATTGGTCTTAAAAATCAGCCTTAAGTGCAAACAACTAAATTTATCAAGTTTGGACTTATTCTCCTTGACCGACACTGATCACCCCTCAACCAATGCCGATTGACTAAGACCGGCATCGGTTACTTAATGCCACCCAAAGACGTTACTTTAGGAGGTTGAAATCATCTTTTGCATGAGAATTTAAGATCTCAAGTGAATCAAATCTTCTAGGTGAACGAACAACCAGTCTAGAGACATCAAAGTGTCCCAACAACTCATCATCAAGAGCTTAAACATCATTACTCTACTTGCATTGATCTAGGATCCCACATAGCTTATACCCAACCTCAACATTTCTCTAGGCCAACCAACTCTAGAGCTAAGGATCTGCACTTGCATCAAGTTCATTTGTTAAGTTTTAGTTGTTTTACTATTTTGCACCCATTTCCCTATCTCTCCCATATTCCCTTTTATGTTGGAGTTTTGCAACTCCAAGTACTCTAGCTTCCACTAAGCACCCATAGGACATCTCAATCACTTGAATATCTAACCTCCAATTTTGATACTTCTAAGAACCTATTTTTCCTTCATGACCATTCCCTAACCCAGAAACAATCTATATAGACTTTCCTACAACCAACCCAACATTATTTTTTACCCAAACCAAAAGCAACAGAGATTGACATCGATCATCTCTAACTGACATCAATCGTCCCTCAACCGATAGTGGTTGCCTTAACTGGCACTAGTTGTATAGTGACCAACATTAGTCACTATGTGTTTTATTTTCAAAAAAAAAGTAATTCCTACCTATCAACCTTCATCTAAATTATAGTTTTTTAAAGTTTTTGTCACATCACAAAGGCCTAAGCTATTTTTTAAAATAGGTTTGAATATTTTATCATTATTTTTCAACAAGTTATTATTATTTTAATCAAAATCACTTATTTCCCTTCAAGTATTTATTGTATTAATTTTAGTACCTTCTATTGTTTCATGCAAGCAACTATTTCTATTTATCAGAACTTAGTTGTTTAAAGAGTGGATTGATAGCCTCCAAGGAAGTCTAGTGCTTCTTGGATTTATATTTTTCTAAGAAATCCACCCATATATCTTACTAATCAACCCTTTTCTAGTTATCTTATTTACAAGTCATCTTCCCGAGCCAAAGAGGAGTATCTACAATCGACTAGAT
Source organism: Torreya grandis (assembly GCA_037957365.1). Taxonomy (NCBI): domain Eukaryota; kingdom Viridiplantae; phylum Streptophyta; class Pinopsida; order Cupressales; family Taxaceae; genus Torreya; species Torreya grandis. The sequence continues at coordinate 914,306 of JARHVA010003580.1, forward strand.
CACGAGTGCATGATGAAACCAGGTTCTCCTAAACCACACCCTCTCTTAAGTTTCTTCTCGTTTTCTAGGAAAACAAAAAAATAAATGCAAAAAATAGTTAAACATTCTGGCATGCCTGGTGGGACCATAGAGCTTTTCTTGGGTTCATAGTTGTTTAGGACATTTAGTTGCATTAGTGAAATTTTCATCTTTTGCAAATTTCATTTCTAAAAATTAAACATTCTTTATTTTTTTCCTTCATTAAAAATCTTAGTTTCAATTCTTCTTTTCCAAAGCAAGTTTTAGTCTTTCTTTGAATTTTTATAAAAGGTTAAAATTTTCATTTTCCCTTCATTTCTAGAAATAAAAAAGCACTCATCCTAGTATTAAGACTTGCATTTTTATACCGCATTTAGGTGCATCACAGTTGTTCTTGTACTCATTGAAAAGAAATCAAAATTTTCATTTGGGTTTAAAAATAACTTACATCTAATGCTTGCTTATTTGTTTAATTCACATAGTTTTATTTAAACAGTTAAATTAATCATAGCAAATCACTTCTTGACACACACACACAATACCAAATCACTCATTCAAATCAAACATAAAACACTGACATAAGTCCTGACTAGGATTTCATCACCTAGTGGTAAACCTTTCCCTTGGTTATCCCACTTGGACTTCACTACCAAGGGGAGAGACCAAAACTCAGTTCATTGGCTAAGTATAATCTCTAGCAATTTGGTATATTTTGGCTCAACACCTGAAACCCTTATTGATGTGGTGTGTGAAGTAGTGGGGTAGGCCCCAATATCAAGCCACATACCAAATTCTAATATGGATTTTGAGAGCCTTAACAACCTGAAACCATCTTTAGACTTCCTCTTCTAGTTCTCGTTCTACAAGCCCAAGTTGAGTCTCATAATTTCTTAAACTGAGACATAAGCCCAAAAGAGATAAAAAGAATTTCAGGACTTAAACACACTCTTAGTGTATGTTTTTTTCCTTAAATATTTTATTTTATTTGCTTTTATTTTGAGTGTGTGTGATCGCTTCCACCCTTCTTTCATCTTTATTCACATGGTTTTGACAGAACAACAAGTTAGAAATCAACTAAACCTAGATCCACCTCCCAATCACCCATATTCTTCTTTCTCATCCATGTAACACACTCTGGATGTAGAGAGTTCCCTTGATCACTTTGGAAGTCCTAGAATACCTCAGTCTATTCCCCAAGGAGATACATATTTTTATACCCTTCTTGGTATATCCATGCTTTGGTTCCCTCTATTCAGCCTCCCTAAGGGATACCAACTTACCTTATGGGTGAGACTTCAGTAGCCACTATCTCCACCCAACGTATGGTAACCCAAGCCTCTTCCTTTGCCAACAACCCTTCCAACACCACCACCCAAAACTAATTCCTTCCATCATCCAATACCCAAACACCTTATACCCTAACTAACAACTCTTCCAATGTAGGAACCACCCAAACTTTGGTAAATCATACACCACTTAAGATGGGGATGCCTTCAACTAGTGTTACTTCCCTACCACTTGCCATTCACAACCCACCATCTTCTACCCCTTTCCAAATTTTGGTAGTTTCTATACCTTCTATGCTCCCACTTATTAACACTAAGGTCACTACCCAACTTCAACCCACTAATCCAACCATGCCTCTTACCCAACTAATGTCTATTCCACCAAACCCAGGGTATGTCCCAAACCCACAAGGGTACATGCCTCCACCTTCTTCCCAACCTTCCATGCCCACTTATCAATATGTGACATCTTCCCAACCTTTCATGCCAACTTATCAATATGTGGCATATTCCCAACCTTCCATGCCCACTTGCCAATATGTGGCATCTTCCCAACCCTCTACTAGTTACCCATATGTGGCACCTTCACAACCCCAACATAATACACCTTAAAATTATGGGGGTATACCACCATAAACTGATCTTATCAATAGGTTTATGGACAAGATGACCAATTTTTAGTGCCCATAACCTCTTGTCATATGACCAAATTTGCAATGAGCCAATCCACCCATCCGTCCCAATCTGACCATACACCATAAAGTGGGAACTTCCAAAATTTGCTAAGTTTCAAAGCAAAGAATATCCCCAATAACATATTAGAGTTTTTAGGCATTCATGTTATTTTTTACTTATGATGATGCTCTTCTTCTTTGGACTTTCCCCATGTCCTTAGATGGACCCACATTAGATTGGTATAGTGCTATTACCAAGAACTCCCTCTTCTCTTTTGCCCAACTAACCCAAACTTTCTTAGACCATTTCTATATAAATATTTCCAAGAAAGTTTCTATCACTGATCTTTGTGGCCTATTAGAGAGGGTTGATTAACCAACTCTCCTCTTTGCCCCAACCTGAGTTGATTGATATTTTATCTTGGGCTTGTGCCAAGGATATCTCATTAACCTTACAGGTTTAGACTTTCCTAGCCTTTGATGAGGCATTCACCATGGCTCAAAAGTTGGATATTAGAGCCATTGATGAGGGAAAGCTTAAATTAAGGAACAAAAATCCTAGTTTCAAATCAGACGAAGCTTCTTCTTTTAAAACCTCAAACCATACCAACACCAACACCAAAGATAAAGGAACCACAAATGAAGTTGTGCTTAAAATGGCTCCTCCTCCATTTGTTAGCCAACCCAATTCTTCCACCTCTTCCAACAAAAATTCCAAAACCCAAAACCACTATGTCCAAAAGTAATATACTCTACTAGGGGAGTCATACTCTTTAGTTTTGGAAAAGTTATTGAAGACATCTATCATCAACTTCCTCAGCAATTTGATTCCTCCCACCCTATACCAAGTTAGTATAATAAGAGTGAAATGTGTAGCTTCCACCATGACATTGGACATGATGTTAATAGACGTAATATGTTTAAAAACATTGTCCAAGATTTGATTTACAAGGTTGAACTTGTGATGGACAACAAAAATGCACCCCCCAATCAATCACTTGACATTTTTAGACAACCTTTCCCTAACCATCCACATTCTATGAATAGTGAGCATACTAATGTAGAGTCCTCCCACAAGCATGATGTTCACAAAATTAATGTTGTTCTCAAAGAACTAATAGTTAATGAACCCATCTCCCAAACTACCATCTCTTCTCCACTTATTGAGGTAATGGAGTCACCTTCCATTTATTTGGAAAATGAAACAAAAGAAGAAACTATCATCCCTTATCCACTTATTGAGGTATGGAAGCACCAATCTCTCCTTTGGAAAGCATAGTAAAGGAGGAAACCATTACTTCCATCCTTTTTTCTTCCATGATAGAGCTATCCACCCTTCCTTTAGAAATAATTCTCAAGGAAAAGATTACTTCACCTACCCTTTCTATGGAGGAATCATCCATTGAGGCCTTGGAACCTTTGATAAAGGAAAAAGAAAATATGGTCACCCCACTTTCCCATCCATTTGGTTTATCCTTCAAGTCCAACACCAAAGGAACTAAGCCCATCTATAAACCCTTTTCTAGGTTGGTCCAAAACTTAGAGTTTCTATCCCAACCAAACCTTGATTGGGCCACATTTTGGAATCACCTTGGGCTCCCATATCCAAGTAAGAAGGAGTCATCAACCTCACCCTTGTCTACCCAACATCCAACTTTCACTTGTGAAACTACCATCATCCCAACTGAACTAACAAAATCCACCACCTCCCAAACCTTAAATAAACCATCCAACCCAACTCCCCCAAAAACAACCAAAATACCTTCCACTATCCCAATAAAGCCCATCAAGAACCTAGGTGTCTTCACCACTCATAATATTACCCATCCTCCATTGAAGTTGGATTTGACACTGCCAAGCCCACCTAAGAAACCATAAGTCAAGCCAATAAAGAAAGATGAGCCATCTAGGATTTCCAAATCCAAAACCTTACCTCCCATTTCTATTTTGCCTTCCATCTCAAAACCTCACCCTTCCAAATTTTTTAAGATACCAAGCCTCCCAAGGAAACCACAAACCCAACTTCCACTTCTAGCTATACCTATGCTTTTAGCTACACCTTCGCTTCTAGCTACACCTCTACTTCTAGCTATACCTCCACCTATTATTACCAAGCCTTTTACCTCCAAACCATCTACAACCAAGCCTTTTACTTCCAAACCATCTATAACCAAGCCTTCTACTTCTAAACCATATATTCTAAAACCACCTATGAAGAACATTCTACCACTCAAAACTCTAATTATCAAGCCTATCCCTCATAAAGCTTCCATCCCAACTATCAAAATAAAAAACTCCACTCTCTTGCCACCCTTGCTAGAGTCTTACTCGACCATATTATAAAGGTTGTTACAAGCTTATTACTTGGTTTTATCTACTATAAAATCCTTTGATCCCCTTAGTCCTAAACCATCTTGGTTTAATGACAATCTGATTTGCTTACCATAGGATACCTGGGCATGATACGAAGAACTGTAAAGCTCTCTAAATCATAATCCTTAAATTATGTGATGAGGATGAATTATTGATGGAGGAACCTCCCATGATCCCAACACAAATCTAAAATCCAAAATAAACTACCCCACACCTACCTACCTACCCCCAAAGTCTCATATGAGAGTGTAGAGGAACCGAAGCAACCCATTAGTGTAAATCCTTTTCAAATCCATACCATTCATGTGGTCACTCGATCACAAGCCCAAAAGGATAAAGGGAAATCAAAGGTGTCCATCCCATGGATATACCCTTATTCCACACCAAAATACCCAACCAAACCCAAACACCTTCACCCAAGATGAAGATTTCTTTCTTGGGTGCACCCCAATCCAACCCCTCTGAATCAATACAAAGGACAGTTCTAAAACAACTTCAACAAACATTAGTGAAGATGAATTTATATGAGCTAATAAATACCTCTCCCTAACACCATCAAGCCATGATGGAGGCCTTTTAGTCTATATAGGTTCATCCTAAAGATCTATGACCTTTAGTAGCCTTTGTCGGGGCCCTTAAGCTATCTACCCTCGTCACCTTCTAAGATTTAGAGATACCTCCTATTCATCCAGATGATCCATATCCTCCCCTTTTCATTACCACCCACATCAACCAAACCCATATCAAGAGGGTTATGATTGATGGGGGATCTAATATAAATTTCATTTCCTCCCATGTGTATGACCAATTGAAACTACTAGAGAACATCATGTCAAAAACTACAGTGGTGCTCTGATCTTTCAATGATACCATGGAAACAACCTTAGGGATAGTCATCCTTCATATTCACTTAGGACCTTGCACTATTCTTGAGGTCTTCTATGTGGTAGAAGGTGAGTTTCAATATAACATTTTGCTTGGATACCCTTGGATCCATTCCATGGGTTGTGTGCCATCTACCTTACATCGGTGCATCAAGTTTGAGCATGAGGGTCAAGTCCATACCATACCAACTGACCCTAGTCCTTTCATGTCATGAAATATGACTTATCACCATAATAATGTTATCATCCCCATTAATGATGCATCCCCTTCTTCTTCCATCAACCAAGCCTCCACGAGCTCATCCATTCCTTCTTCCTAATTCAGGACCCCTTGGAATCAACATTCCAATGTCTATTGCTTATGGAGTATCATCTTTTGACCTTATATGCCTTCCATACTCCCCAAGAGTATGGGAATATTGACCAATATCCTATATATGATTCCAAAATTGAACCCATAATTCCCTTCAAACCTCCCAATTGACAAACTAATCTTGTTTATGGGGGACTTGATCAACCACTTTCTGCCTCCACTACCTCCTCTTTTACTAAACCATTCACCTTCAATTTCTCTTATTTGGATAAACTAGAGTTTTCCAAGACATACCTCCATAGGTGTGCTTGGAAAGGATTCAGTTTAAGTCACTATGAACATAAACCACATGAGTTTCTACCATATAAGACCCAAAAACCTTGTGAATAATTTGGTCTCAGATTTATTTCACTAGAAGAGCCAACCAACCCACCCCCCATCACCATCATTGAAGAAAAAATCCTATCCTTGCCAACCCCATCTCTTTTGAAATCTAAAGATATTGATATCATTCCCTCTAACTTTTTTTTATCAATATAATTAGTTTGGGACCCCTGACTTATCAAAAGGATGGGGAAACTAGAACCATTCCTTTGACTCATCTTGAGATGGTAAAAGATGATTCTCCTACCATTAATATTATTTAGTGTTAGGATGACAATTCCTTTATCACATATATTGGTGCTAAATATTCTTCCATTCATAAATCCATTCCTCTTAAGACTTCAACCATGTTAAACAAAGCCACTGTTGACATCAACTTAGGCACTCATGACCTCCACATAGTCAAAATTGGCTAATCCTTAGATTCCTTAGAACATCAATATTTATCTTCTTTGTTGTGAGACCATAGCATATAATTTACTTAGTATTAAAGTGACATGTCAAGGATCGACCCCACCATAGTCATCCATAACATTTTTACCACCCTCGATGCCAAACTTTTTAAGCAAAATCTTCAAAGGATACACCTTTATATAGCCCTTCTTATCAAATAAGAGCTTCAATGCCTCTTATCCATTAATTTTATCCAACCCATTGACTGTCTCTAATGGGTCTTGAATGTTGTTCCTATCACCAAAGTGATAGGGGGACTTTATATTTGCATTGGCTTTCATGATCTTAACCTTGTTTGTTTAAAAGATGATTTCCATTTACTAAGCATTGACTAGCTTATTGATCTTACTGTTGGCCATGAGATGCTATCTTTTATGGATGGGTTCTTGAGTTATAATCAGATCTTGATTACCCCCAAAGATTAACATAAAACTACCTTTATCACCCCATGGGGAACCTTCTGCTATAGGTTCATGCCTTTTGGTCTAAAGAATGTTGGTGTAACCTACCAATGTGCCATGACCTATACCTTTCATGACCTTATTCATAAAATTATAGAGGACTATGTAGATGACCTACTTGGAAAGTGTAAATGTCTTAAGCATCATTTGGAAATCCTTAAGGTTATCTTTGAGTGCCTTATCTACTTCCATGTTTTCCTTAACCCCAAAAGTGCATCTTTGGGGTCTTGTCAAGAAATCTTCTTAGCTTTATTATCTCTCTCCATGTGATAGAAGTTGATCCTACTAGAGTCAAGGCAATGCTAAAAATGCCTCCTCTAACTAACCTCAAGCAAATATGAAGTTTTAAGGGTAAGCTCCAATCCATTCACCACTTCATATCTTAGCTATCTAATAGATGCCAGCCTTTTCATCACCTTCTTAAGAAAGATATATCCTTTAGGTGGAACAAAGACTATCAAAAGGCCTTTGACTCAGTTAAAGAATACCTTCTTTCGCTGCCTATTCTTTTTCTTCCCAAAGAGGACCAACCCTTCTACCTCTATGTTTTCATTACTGACCACTCCTTAGGGCCATGCTTGCACATCATGATGATCAACATGAAGATCAAGTAGTATACTATATAAGTTGAACACTTATAGAGTATGAAACTTGATATACCCATACCAAGAAATTATGCCTCATTTTGGTATTTATGGCTTCCAAACTTTGTCATTATATTCTTAACCATAAAACCTTTGTCATAACTAACACTGACCCACTCAAGTATATGCAATCTAAGCTATATCAAAATTAATGTATGGCTAGATGGATCATGTTTTTAGCTGAGTTTAATCTTGAGTTCCTTTAGAAAAATTCAATCACAGGGAAAATCATTACTAACCAATTGGTTGAAGCACCTTTAGTAGACAATCAACCTCTTCCTCTTGAGTTTCCTGATGAGTCTATCACAACTCTCTCAAGAGGATTCCACTAATCAGATGACTGTGTTCTTTGATGGATCGAAGTGTCAACATGGTGGGGGAGACAATGTTATCCTTATCCCCCTTGATAGTGAGCCCCTTCATTTATCCTTTAACTTGATTGTGATTGTACCAATAACATGGATGAATACAAATCCCTATAATAGGTCTCTAAATAACTTTATCTTTGGGAGTCAAATCAATTAGCATTTTTAGTGACTCCCAACTCATGGTCAAAAAAATCAATGGTTCTTACTAATATAAGAATGACATTTTATAATAGTACAAGTAATTAGTAGATATACTCTTGATGTCATTTGATCATTACCTTATTCAATCCAATCTACATTTTACTAACAATTTTGTCGATATCATAGCTTCTCTTACTTCCCAAATCCTATATGTACATTCTAATTCTAAACTCTTTGTCACTATCCATAGCCTTAATGAGCCCTCTTACATTAAATCAAACCTCCCTTCCATTTGGAATGTGGAAGAAGCCTAATCTGATATTTGGTATAAGTAAATCTTTGACTACTTCAACCTAGCCATCATTCCTCCTGATCTCTCTAGAAATAGTCAAAGAAGTTTACATAGAGTACCTCTCGTTACACCATACTAGGGGAATTTTTTATAAGCGAGGCTTTAACATTATCCTCTTTAGATGCCTATATATTCATGAAATCCATCACATTATCAAGGAAATTCATGATGTGATTTGTGGAAGACACTTGAGTGGTATAGTTGTTACTAAACGTATCCTTCACCTTGGCTATTATTGGCCTACGCTTAACCAAGACTAGTGATTACATAAAGAAGTGTGTCAGATGTTAGTAGCATGATAATTTTTATCATGTTATTAGTAATGGTATTCAAGTATCTAAGAATTTTTGGCCCTTATCACAGTGGGGATTAGATCTCATTGTTAAAATTAACCCTCATTCTTCATAGTGACATCATTCTATCATCACTACAATAGAATATTTCACCAAGTGGGTAGAGGTTATTCCCCTCATCTCAACCAAAGTTGATAATATTATCAAATTAATTAAGCATAATATTATCTGTCATTTTAGTATTCCTTATAAAATTATCACTAACAATGGAAAATCCTTTAAAAATAAAATAAACTACAAGGTCTTTGCGACACATTTGACATATGTTAATCTTCTCATTGCCATATCATCCACAAGCTAATGGATAGGCTGAAGCTTCTAATAAAACACTTAACAAAATGCTAACTAAAATGGTCAATGCATCTATTTAGGATTGCCACTTACACATTTGATTTGCCTTGTGGGCATATTGAACCAACATTCGAACCCCTACAGGTGCTATCCCTTTTTGTCTTATCTTTGGAGTAGAGGTTATCTTGCCTCTCAAAGTCTACATTCCCTCTCTTCATATATCCCTAAAGGATATCATTTTGGAGGGAGATTATCATTAAGAACATTTATCCCAATTTGAGCTACTTGATGAGCATCATTTGGTTGCACTTAACCATCTTTGTGTCTATCAATAATGAATCAAGTGCGCTTATAATAAGCACCTAAAAGAATGAGAATTCAATTTTGGAAACCTTGTCTAAAAGTAAATTTAGCATGTAACCAATATGGAAATAAGCAAGTGGGGAAAGTTTTCTTTCAATTGGATTAGACTATATATCATAATGCATAAGTATGGGTTAGGAGCTTACCGATTATCATCTATTGAAGGGAAGCTAGAACCTGAGCCCCTTAATGCTTTGCATCTGCATCCATTTTTTTATTAACATAGTTCAAACTCACCTTCTATCTAAATTAATCTCATACCTTATTTATTGACATTAATACATTCATCCCCTCACTTTGAGGACAACTGATTAAAGCATAGAATCATGTGATTATCCATCACAATTTCAGCCTCAATACTAAATATGGGTACTATAGCTCTACCCATGGCATGATTCTCATGGATAATTTTCATCCCTAATAGGATGGAATCCCATGGTCATTGTCTCTTAAAGCATCCTCTCACCCACTATTTAACCTTCTTATACTATAGTTTTACCTTCATAAAGGTAAGCCTTAAGCCTATATAAGTAAGTCTACATCTAGAAAAAAACAAAAGTATAAAATATTCCATCTTATCAGTCATCTCTAGCATTACAGACTTCTCCCTTGAAGGAAAATTGCCAAAACAATTCAAAACATTGCTTAAAAAAAGGTAGACTACTCCCTTGAAGGAAAACTATCAAAGCCTAACATAAGTTAGAAGTTTAGACCACTCCCTTGAAGGATGGTTAAGTCTAACATTTGTCAAAGCAAGCAATTTCATGGAAGCTTCTCACATTGATAAGCTTCCACAAACTCTCAAAAAATAAAGCAACCCATTATCAAAAATTCAAAAAAGAATCAAACCTTTTGGAAGCTGCAATCAACTTTCACAAAATTCAAAAAATTAGGCTTCCCACATCGATTAGTCTACACCAGGTCAGACATAGACTTGTTTATACTAGGTCTTCAACAACCTACAGAAAGGGAAAGCTAGCCCCATAAGAAGGTTCCATTTTTATCCATCTCCCCTTTCTCCCTCCATAAAACAAGGGATTTTGAGCTTACTTGACACTATGTGATCAAAAAACATCTTAACAAACTAAGAAATGCTAATGTGAATCATGTGAAGGGCTTATGTTCGTAAGCCAATCTAACTTCCTATTTTTGGTCCTCACCAATGATAGAGCATTGCATCTCCTTCTTATTTATCATCCTTGCTTGTTGATAAATTCATTGAGATGTTGTCTTTTGATTGCTTTATCATTCCTCTCTTTTCTTACATATAGTTTTGTTGTCCAAACTTAATCTATATGTTAAGATTAGTTGTTCACATTTTAAAATCAGTTCTCATCCAACTAAATGAAATCATAACATTTAAAAGCATTATGTGTTTATTAAGTGATTATCATTATCCTTTCACATCATTTATTTAAGTGTTTTTAATCATGAAATCATTCTAAGTAAAAATCAGCATCTCATGTTAATTCATTAGCATCTCTTCTACCTAAGCGATCTTATTGATCATCACATTAATAAACTTAATTCTATCACATTTCATCCATTATAACTTTTATCATAAAGTTAATAATAACCACTTAATCATTTTTCTAAATGCTGAATAAATGATTCATGCAAATATGTTATCCATCACATATCTATCTAAATATGAGATCACATAGGTTCATAAATTTTAATGTCACACATCTAATTAAGCATACACCTACTAACATGCATAATGTTAAATCAATCATCACATATAACCATGTCATGAACATCATACAATGAATCATTACATGAGCATACGTTAACCATAACCATAAACAACATACATCAAGATCATATCATAACTCGAATCAAATAATACATATATATGAATGTCAATGTCTGTCAAAATGATATGTACATCTCGTTGCATCAGCTCATAGGCCAAAATATAAATCATATAAATATAATAAAAGTCCAATCAGGTCTATGGTATAGGGGTACTACTACCCCTAGAGCCTATCCATCTCTTAGACTTGTTTGGGAACATGCAAATGCTATCCAATCACTAGGAGTCATGTTGCTAATTCTCCCTCCCATAACCCACTCTACTATATACTCAGCATACTAGGGCACATATGGAAGCTGGGTGAAGATATGTGTCTCATAATATCATAGCTCCTCTATTGTGGCCATATATTTGGACACTAGGATAGTCCACACTGGTCCTATAAGTACTAATCCTCTTACCTATCTAAGGGCATCTTTCTCCATGGATATCAAGGTCACCTATGCTTGTATCTGATCCCTATCCTACATAATAGTGGCTACCTATCCCTGTGTTGCATCCCTTTCATAGATAACAATATCAAGTTGTGCTCATGCTTGATCCCTCTCTTGTGTGAGGGTCACTACTTGTCCTTGTGCCTAGTCTCTCTCTTATGTGATGATAGTAACTTACCCTTAGAGAGTATCTCTCTCTTAAGTCCTCAATGATAGCTATCCTTGTGATGTATCCCTCTCTAAAGTTATGAAGGCTAGTGACACCTATGCTAAGACTAATACCACTCTCACCTTGTCCCTCTTGGCTATAACTACTTGTTTATATAGGGCATCTACATCCATATGATCACCCTCCTCTTGCATCTCCATATCAACATCTTGTTTTTGTCCACCCACACCTTCAACTTGACCCTGTCCCCCATCTCCCCTAAAATTTGTGACATACTATCCTTGACACCACATTATATACTCTTATATGACCTCAACATCATCAACACCTATAGTAATTGGTAGATCCTCATACAAAAACTAACCCTTAATTAGCTATGGTGGAGGCAACAGTGCCTCTGCATCCTCACGTCTATACCTAGGGAAGGCCCCTAGGATACCCTGTATCAAACCAAACTACCTCCTCACTTGATCAAAGGGGATCAACTCTATCTTTTATTATTTTATCCCATATATCCATCTAAAGCTTTGTAAGGAAAACATTTGTACACCAATCCCAAACCATGATGAGAATCCTATTTATGGTCACCAGATAACCTCACCATCTACTAATGCACCTAATCACTCTCTAAACCAATCCAAGTTTTCCCCTTCTACCCTTGCTCATGGTAGTGTATGGTATACCCTCCATCTCATAAATCCAACTCTAAACCTGGCTTGATCCCATGTGTTCCATGATAATCCAACTGGTCATAAAATAGTGATATGCTCATATTCCCAATAGTGTCATATGAAGCATATGTTCACACTATAGTTTCTATGTACTTGGTACCCCCATAACTCATGATAGATCTGGACTAGTAGTATTGGGGCCCACATAAAGACTATCTTATCCTCAATCATATCAACCAAAACACCTAATAATTCCTAGGGAGATTTGCCTGTACTCTAATTTGGAAGTGCATAACAAGTGATGGCTATCATCATCATGGTCATGAACTATCTCCCCTCCATATCCATATGGTATAGATCCCTAAAATAGAAACCACCTATATACCATATCACCTCTACAAAATCCTCTCCATATAACTAGTCCATGTAGGCATCTTACTCATCGCTCTAGATTGGCTCCACCACTTGACTGTGTATAGGCAGTCTTAGAATCCTATGAATATCCTTTATTAGAATGGTGATCTCTCCCATCGGCAACATGAAGGTTTTAGTAGCTAGGTCCCATATCTCAATGAGGGCTACCATCATTGCTACATCTCACAACACATGTTGATAATATCACATGTCACCTAACCCCACTATTGCCATGTGATCCCAATCCACTCGGGTCATGTCCATATGTACATACTCTAAGAGAGGTGACACCTGATCTTACATCACTAACATCACCCTCACCTGTAAGGTTAGACAAATGTTTTATCTTAACCTACACTTTCCTAAATAATGAAAGCATTCCACCTATCCAAATTACCCCTAGTAAGCTCTTCAATTAAAACTAACCCATCCTACACCTAATTTTAATAAACTAGTCCTAAGCTTAGGCCTTCTCCCCCTAAGATAAGATTACACAAACTCTAAAGCTCACTTACAAAATTAATCTAGCTTATTAAACACCTTTTCACCCTTTGCCCTTTTTACAAGAATCAACTTCGATTGAGCATCAATCGACACCAATTCTCTATTGAATTGAGGTCAGTTGACCCTTGACCAACATTAGTTGGGTGTTAAGGATTGGTGTAAATCCCTATGTTGACCAATATCGAGTCCCTATCAATCAACATCAATTAATGATGATCGATGTTGGTCATTGTGTATCGATAGTCGATGAAAATAAAAACCTTACTTTTTTCCTAACAATACTCAACCCACCTTATGCAATCTAATCTACCCTCCTTCGACCCTATTTCTAACATAAAATAAAAAAACACACTTTTTCTCTCCCCTTACCCTCAAACTTTGCCTCTCCAACCTCAAAACCCTTATTTTAAAACCTGCCCAACCAAATTGAATAAACCAAACCAAGTAAAGCAACCACCTACCTTGTTTCTCATATGCCTCTATGGTGGAGCCTGATGTATGACCACCACTTGCCCACCATCCTTGGCTCATCCTCCTACTTGTCACATCCTCACCATCTTCTGTCTAACCTAGTCCACTTGACCCACCTAATGCACTCTCCACTAAGTCACTCTCACCTTAACTCCTAGTCAACTACATTCAAACTGCTGATAACACTAGTTTTTTTATCATTTTTATCATTTTTGCATAAAAGGACACACTACCCCATAAAAGCAATATACCAAAAACCGAGTGCTTTTTGACCTTTTAGGTTGTTGAAAACCCCTTTTTAGGGTTTGATTAGTGACCAATGATGATCACCAGTAGGGTTAAGGTGACCGATGTTGGTTGACCACAACTAACATTGGTCAACCCTTTTAGGGTTTTGAACCCCCTCCCTTCCATTTTCACCCCAAGCAACCCATTGTCAAACCATATCCCACCTCATCAATTATAACTTTAGTCACTTATCTAACTTGTTTGTATTATTTTTATGATAACGCACACTCAACTTCAATTTCACCTACCTTAACATGCTCCATAACATTACACTCGACCATGCCTTTTGTGTGTAAACCTTTCAGCTACCTTAGCATATTCTAACTTGTGGTTTCATCACCTATAACCAATTATTCCTTCTTAGGATCACCTTACTTTTGGCCTCTTATGAAGATAAACACCTTAGCTTGGAGACTCATGTTTATATGTGCACCCATAACCACTATGCCTAATATGGTGGCTTAGTTCACTTATCACTTATCCTCCTTCCTCCTGCCTTATTTATCACTCTATAACATCCTACCCACTTTGCCACTAATAAAAACTTGTTAAACCCATACCCAACTTTGATTTCACATCATCTCATCCCATTTTGAGAGGGAACACCTCATCCCATACATGGGGCATTCAACTTTCCACTGTAGTTATTATTTTTGTTTTTAGCTTGTGGATGCAACCTACATAATAAAAAGGGGTAAAATATAGAAACTAAAAATTCACATGGTTCTAGTCATCGTAAAACACTGCTTGACCCCCTTGGCCCCCTTGGGTTAGGATTAATTATTAAAATCCTTTAACACCCCCATTTACCCCATTTGGCTAATTTAATTAAGTTAATTATTTTAAATAAAGCCTATTTACACTTCTGGACCCAAACCCATGTCTAATTGATTGACACCTAGTCTTAGGACTATTTCCCACCTAGGCATTTAATGCCCTAACCCCATAGACTTATTCCTTATGTCTCCCAATAAGGCCTTAAATAACCTTAGACTATTTTCATTGGTCTTAACAACCAGCCTTAAGTGTAAACAACCAAATTTAGTAAGTTTGTACTTATTCTCCTTGACCAATGCTAGTCACCCCTTGATTAACATCGATTGACCAAGACTGATATCGATTACTTAATACCACCCAAAGACCTTGCCTCAGGAGCTTGAAATCATCTTTTGCATGAGAATCTAAGCTCTCAAGTGAATCAAAGGTTCCAGGTGAACTAGTAACCAATCTAGAGACATCAAAGTACCCCAGAAACTCATCATGAAGAGCTCAAACACTGTTACTCTGCCCACATTACTCTAGGATCCTACACATCTTATACCCAACCTCAAAATTTATCTAGGCCAACCAAATTTAGATCTAATTATCTGCACTTGCATCAAGTTTAGTTGTTAAGTTTCAATTATTTTACTATTTTTCACCCATTTCCTCATATCTCCCATATTTTCCTTTATGTTGGAGTTCTACAACTCCAAGCACTCCAACTTCCACCAAGCACCCACAAGCATCTCAATCACTTGAATATCCAACCTCCAAGTTTGATACTTTTGAGAACCTATTTTGCCTTCATGACCATTCCTTAACCCATACAAACCTTCCTACAACCAACCCAACATTCATTTTTACCAAAACCAAAAGCAACAAAGACGGATACCAGTCATCTCTGATCAACATTAGTCATCCCTTAATCGGTAGTGGTTTCCTTAAATGAAACTGGTTGCTTATCAACCTTCATCCAAATTCTAGTTTTTAAGTTTCTGTCACATCACAAAAGCCTAAGCTATTTTATAAAATAAGTTTGAACATTTTAGCATTATTTTTTAATAAGTTAATGATGTTTTAATCAAAATAATTTATTTCCCTTCAAACATTTCTTGCATTGATTTTTGTACTTCTATTATTTTTTACAAGCACCTATTTCTATTTCTTAGAACTTAGTTGTTTAAAGAGTGGATTGACAACCTCCAAGGAAGTCTAGTGCTTCTTGGATTTAGCTTTTGCTAGGAAATCCATCCATAAATCTTACTAATCCACCCTTTTCTAGTTCTCTTATTTATAGGGCATTCTCCTGAGCCAAAGAGGAGTATCTATAACTGAATGGATCATACACATATGATGAAACTAGGTTATTCTTAACCATACCCATATCTTAAGTTTCTTCTTATTTTTTAAGAAAAAGGAAAAATAAACACAAAAAAAAAGTGAAACAGATTGCATCATTTTCATGAATGCAATATGTACCCAGCCTAGTTTATTTTACATAATCATAAGGATCAAATTGGAGAGTTGAACCCCATTCATCTTGATGAGTGTCTGGGATTTATTATATAAGTGTTACAACCTCATGATCAAGTTATTCCTCTTGATCTTGCAATATGCAATTCATATCCATAAGGATAAGAGTGTATGGCTCAATGTGGTATTTAGCAATTGACTCTACTCTTATTGTCACTCTAGTTCCATATCTTGTCTTGAGTAACATGTGGGACTAATCAGTAGATAAATAACCTCCCATTTTTGTAGTGAATTCTTGAGAAAGGTAGATATCAAAGTAGGGGGATTGGTCAATAATTGAGATATCTTGGTAAATTGATAATCTTGTACATGCATGGATAGTAAGGTTTAAACCTTTTATATTCCTAACTATTTGAACAATAGTCCCATCTAATTAAACCACACCTTTTGTGATAATTGTATATTTAATACCAAAATGATTAGCTATTTTCTTAATGTAGTTATGTATGAGATTTTTTGCAACTATGAGTGAAAGGTAGAAATGGGGAGGCTTACCATTTTTACTTATTTTTGTGTCATTTTGAGGCTGACATAAACTAACTATAATAGTGGGTCCCTTAGCTGGGACCTTTATGTTATTTGAATGTTTTTTAAAGCTTCTTGAAGAAAGTTCCTTTGTGCTAGAATAGACAATGCTTCCCACATGGTGACTTTCAAGTTAGTCTTCTTCATTTGTTCTACAATATTGAAATAAATGTTACCAACCTTCACTGGTGCCTTTATGGGAGCTATATCTCCTTTCATGAGATTTAGGGTCAGTAATTTTGACTTTGACTGGACGATCGACACATTGGGTGGTCTCTGAACTATGTTGCCTTTTATAGACTCTTGTACAACTTTAGAAATTATAGCCTAGTCAAACCTGGGGGGTTGATCACTTTCTATTACCCTCTTTTTATAGTGTGTATTTATTGCCACTAAACTACCAACATTGATTAGTACTTCCTCATAATTCACACCATAAAAATCCTCCTTTTGCCTATTTAAAAGAGTAGCTTCATTCTGAACATGATCTTGTGCATCTTCTTCTAGGAAATAGCTTCTTCTTTCTACCCTTGGGTGTTTGATATGATTTTCACCATCCAGGCTTGATTGATGACACTATTAGGGCAAACATTTTGATTATGTGGTTGAGCACAAGGATAAAACCACTCATATTCTTGATCTAGATTATTCTGAATAAGTATAATGGCTTTAGAAGTACTTGGAGAAGGTATAACTTATATGTTTGGAGGCTTTGCTTACATGTTTTAACTTTGAGGGTGTGAACTTCCTTGGTATGGATACCTATTGGGTTGATATGTTTGGTTAGCTTAATGATAAGGCATGTAGTTTTGGGATTGTTACCTTTTCATAACTACCAACTCATTATCAAATCTTTTAAGTAGTGACAACTTCATATAAATCATTATTAGGGCAGGAGCCAAAGCTGGTGCATTGCTTGTGGTGGAAATTGGGGAAATGATGGGTTACATGGGAGGCACTTATGGAAATAGAGGCATTGGAGGCCATGGGGTAATTTTTCCAACTTGAATGAGGTAATGTTTTGCTCTTATTACAATTTCATAGGCATTGGGGAGTGTGGTGCCACCCATTGACTGAATCATGATTGCTATATCACTATTTAAGGCTCTCAAGTAATACAAGAAAGCATTATTTAGGGTTGGCTTGACCAATACTGGAATTATGTTCCACGTCTTTTGAAAGTGAAAGTTGAAATCACTCATGAACTCATGAGGAGCCCATTTATAGTGGTTAGTTATTTAACTAGGGAGAGGTGGTCACACTTATCTTCAAATTGAGTACATAGGGCATACCCTAAATCATCCCATACATAGATGGAATTGGAAAGCAAAATTCTATACCACTACAAGGCTTTACCCTTGAATGAGGAGGCAAGAAGTCTGATTGAAACATTTTCTTTTGTTATATTATGAACTGAACAAACATAGTAATGTCTTGTATATGTTTAATAAGAGTAGTGGAATTTTCATCTATAAAATACGAAAGGCTTTTCAAAGTTGAGGTGGGTATATCATCATATTGGGCTAACTTAAGTGGGCTACCTCCATTGAAGGCTAATTTTTTTTGATTTCTCAAGGCCATAATAGGAGGTATGAAACAACTATGGGTATTTATAGGAGATGAAAATAGATTTGCAAGATATACTCTTTTACAAGGTATGACTGATCTTTATTTATTTTTATATTGAAATGATAATTTTTGCAAGTTAGATTTATTAGCTTTAATAGATGATCTTGTCTATATCTTTGGCATACATAAAACTTGATTTCTTGAATTTGTAAGTTAGTGGAGTCACCAGGTGATTTTGAAATGTATATCATGCTCATACAACAGTTGTTAAGAATAGAACCAATCTCTAAGTTATGATCTTTAGGTCCTATTAAGTGTGTCAAAAACTATTATCACTTAGAGTTTGCATCTGTCTTTGTGTGGTAGTGTGCTATGTAGTATGAGTTACAAACTATGGGAAACATAATGACATAATGAGATCATCACCAAGCTGTGTGACCTTGGTGAATTGAGGTGAACCTCCAAATAAGTCCAAATTCCTTTCACTAAGGTTAGTGCAACTGATGTATTACCATTTCACATTAAAGATACTACTTCTTAGTGGTCTTGCTCCTAACTAGGGTTTGACTTGTGAGGAAAAGAGTTTTATAATGACTTTTAAAACCAAAAAATGGTGATTACACTAATTGATTATATTGGAAATTAATTCTTTATTTGTATGAACACATTAGAATAATAAATATATTGAATTTATTAAAGCATAAACTTATACAAGCATGAAACCAAAGGTAATATTGAACACTTATCATATAAGGAACAAAGTTCTTTATTTTTCCTCAATTAGCTTCAAAAGGGTAGGAATAAATACCATAGATGAATAGATATGGTTGAAACAAGACCCAAAGCAATCATAAACATAATAAAAATCCATTCATACACAAATATAACATTGATAAGGAAGGCAAAACTTTAATTTATTATCATTCTCTAGGTTACAACATGTAGATCAATTCTTCAAAATACAAAATTATTTATCCAACAACAAAAAGATAGATTGGCTATGCTTGGTTACCCATACTAATGAAAAAATACTATCTTAAAAGAGAGGGAGTTATCAAAACCTTATGCCCAGTTGAAGAGTAAGAAAATTTGGGAACCTTATGCAAATGACATCCTTGGTGGAGTAGACAGTTGGAACAAAAACATGTAACTACTGGGCACTTCAACAAGTGTACGAGGAGTGGAAAAATCCATTGGAATCTTTATGCAAACATCCCCTTCCTTTTTGAGTTTAGATATTGTTAACTTTTCCAGGGAATGAGGCACCAAAATAAACTAGCACTTAGTAAAGTTGAATGCTTTTAGGGATTTTAGATTATAACTTGCAAAACCTAATTTATATTTTCTAGTTGAGACTTTTACAACTTTTTAACTCATCTAACTTGACAAAAAAAGAAGTATAAATTACAATAGGTTTTTATTTCAAGTTAAACAACTCAAACTTTGTCAAAAAGAAAAGTGCAATTTATAAGTTTCACTTTTGCAATGTAAAGCTTGTTAATAAGATACTTGAAAATTACAAGTGGATCATTCTCAAAAAGAGCTGCTAAAATGGTAGTTGTAATTTGCAACCTATAATTTTACAATGTTACTTAAAACAAAGAAATATAATTTATAGAATGTATTTTATTGAAAGAATTAATCAAGAACCATAACCTTTGAAGATTCCTTAACATTCTTCACTTGTATCTTCTCAATATAAGCATCAAAACTTTTGAAGATCTCTTAGAGGTGATCTTCATTAGGACCAAGTAAATAAAGGTTGATTATCTCACATTCTACCATTATTTCAAAGAGTTTTATAGATGCAACTCTATACAATTGAGTGTCTTTCCCTATTTGATCCAGTGTGTTATGATACTTGATGAATCGATGGATAGAACTCAAGTTGAATGTTGTATCCTACATTGAATCTCTTTTGACCACTCCTTTAAACTTATCCTAAACCTCTTGAGCCAAAAGGATTTTATCTTGATGATCCATTACTTCACATGACAATTTACTAAGCAAATATTCAATGTCATAGATTTTATCAGTGGCCTTATCACATGTAGCCTTGGCCTTATTAATACTCTCAGTGAGTATCCTGATTCTAAAATGGGCTGCCCTATATAGCTCCTCATGCTCTACATAACTCTTCAATATCTTCCTTGATATGACGGTATCAACTTTAATTAGGTCTATAGCCTGTAACTTTGGTAAGAATAGATTTAGTCTTTTAATCTCTTCTTTGTACTTGCTTATTTCTACTTTCATAGATGCCCAATCATCCTTCAAAGTCTTTTAATAGTCCACTACTAGCTCTATTACTCTATTTACTTTCATGATGAGTTCCTCAACCTGATCCTTCATATCCCTCCCCATACTACTGATCTCTACCACTAATTTAAGTGTTTCTTTGTTAGATAAATGAGCGAAAGATTATGTTGGATGGGCTACTAGCTCGATGAACTTCTTTAGGGCAATTGTTAACTACTCAACTTTATTATTCAGTTCATCCTTTTTAACCTTGTCACTATCCATCTTATAAAGAATAGATATAATGCCTGACTAAACATCATGCTTCAGTCCCTCTCATATCACATGACCTAGGTATATTTTAGATGTTTATAATCCCCCACTACTATATCTTCTTTTTGTTTATTTGGTGGGGGGACTACTATTTCCACATATATCTCCCATTTTGACTCATATGATATCTTGGATATGGTTATGGGGCCTACCTTTGATCTTTTGGATGCCTCCAATAGACCAAAGTCTAGTGTGTTGGGTGACACCATTTGTTTCTGCTTCTTTATCACTGATTGTGCTAACTTGCTTGGGGTGGCAACCTATGAATATGGCATTGTTATCTATGAATCTATAGTTGAAGTTGATACACTAGTGTTTACTATGACAAGTGTTGTATCCATCACTAAAGTTGTCACTAAATACTCGATTTATGATTTTTCTATCTCCTTCTCATATATGGGTTGAACAACCATAGTTATATTAGTGGGTCCTTATATTTCCACCTCTTGGGTGGGAGATTGGGTTAGTGATGGAGTGGAAAAAATGGGTATTTGAATAGGAAAATTGGGTATTGATGTGTTTACTAGGGGTGTGGGAGCTGAGAGTGACAGAATGGAGGGTTAGGCATAGGTAGTTGAAATAGGGGAACTTATGGAAGTGTGGAATCCAAGGCATCAAATGAATCAATCAATATGGTAAGAACACTTAAAATTAATGAAATGGGGAGTGTAATGGGAGATTAAAATGAAAGAGTATCTATCCTAGTGGTTGGGATGGCTAGTGGGATCGTAGTCAGAATGACTAAGTCCATAACCATGTACTATTGGGTGGTAATAGTGATTAAAGTAGTAGTGGATAGTGGGGAATAGGTGGAAGTGATTGTAGAAGAGGGAGGTAAAGGTGGAATTTGAGTGTCTAATTATGTTGATTGGATTAATTCCAGGGAAGTCACTTGCATAGGTGGGTCACGTGAAGGCGTAATCACTTACACTGGAGGATTGGTGGAAATAGGAGTAGTTATTTAGGTTGATTGGGTAGTAGAAAAAGGAGGAGGGAGAACTATTTGTGCCTATTGAGTAGCAACTATGTCCTCTGTAGAAGTTGATATTGGCTAGTCCATTTGTTGTGGTGCTGCCTCTTGGCTACTTGAAGGACCTCTTTTAGCCCTTTGTTTCTATTTTTGCTTGTGTGATACAATTGGCCTATTTGCCTTATCTACTTGGGTTTCATTTCTAGAACCCTTTATTGTCATTTCCACACCCTTCTCTTTCACTTCTCTTAACTTATTATTGATGCTTAGGGTCTCCTTGGTAACCTTGACTCCTTTGCTCCTTAGCTAGTTGATTGTTCTATTTATTACATGGGTGTTCCTATCCATTAATGAGAAGGATTTAGGTATGGACCACCTGACCAGTGGAAGAGGTTGGAGATAGATCTTATTATCATAGTATACCCTATAAATTAAAGATTCATCATCTTTTAATTCATTAAGGATTGGTGCCATGTTGTAAGTTTTTATGTGTTCTAGGGTCATCTTGGAATAATCTCTCCATCTCACTTCCTCTTCATCTTGAATATCTTCCTAGTAATCTTAGTAAAAAGGAATGTGGGAATATGTGGTGATACCCAATATACTGGTAATATGGCTAGTCACATCATAGTATGGCCTTGTATAGAGAGCTCTTAAGGTCATTTGAGTCATCTTGATATCTGTACATTTGGATTTTGATAGGGAAGGGAATGTATACCTCCTTATATTGATGGGGAAGTGGATCCTTAACTTATGTTTGCTTGAAGACAACTTGCGGGTTTCTACAAACTACATCATAAGTTCCATTATGGCCTATCTATCACTCATATACATTGGAAGGGTGTAGGAATAACCACTAAAATGTCATACTCTAATGTACGAATATGTTGGGAACTAAATGAAATATGATCCCCAATTTATGATTTTAGATGTTATAGTTTCAGATAATCTTCTCCTTTCTAGCTCCTTATCAAACATAATTATGATGTAGTATATGAAAGCATCATTGATCCTTCTAAAATGTTGTTTTATTGCCTCAAGGCTAAGGTTAAGATAGTAGTTAAAGAATTTATTGACCTGATCAAGTATTATGTTCAATCTTGGGAATGCCCTCCCATTTACTAATATATAGACCAAGTATGAGGTCATGTAAAACTTGCTTATAGTTTTGAATTTCATCAATTATTTATGGATGGAGTCATAAATCAACTGGGCCCAGTGGATACACCATTTATTTTTGTGGATCACCTAGATATATTGGTACATCCAATCCTGATAATTGTTGGCATCTGGGTTCCCAATAACTTTGTGTAAGAGTGTGATAATATCACCTACTTCATCTTTGAAATCTATTCTTACCAGGTCTTTAGGAAGTCTTATAGATGTGGGTATAGAGGTCTTAAGGCATTGTTTATTCAAAAACTATAGACATGTTATATTGTTATCTTGATAAAACTTCTTTCAAGAGTTAGGGGTTATATCTGGATAGATCTCATATTCTGAAATTAGGAACATGGTATTTATGAAATTAGGGTCAAGGGTCAGGATCTTCTCTCCCTTGTCTTTCACCACCTCCCTCTTCTCAGCATCATAGTGCTTTACCAATGTAAGCACAAGCTTAGGGATCTATATTGATGGGAAGGCTTCTTCTTGGGGCAACCCACTATCATAAATGCTTTGATTCCAATCATTCTTGAATTTAACATTTAATTTATTCTATAAATTAGCTAGGTTTGTGTGACTTAGATCTCTGTCGGTGATCTCATTTGTATTAGAGTTAAAGCTGAGTGGGATACTAGGTCCCTTTGACTTGAAATTCATTTCCTTTCTAGACATATATTATGGGAAAATTGGTGTGGGAAAACCAACTATAGAGTTTGTAAGTTCTAGACTTGCAATTATAGGTAAAAAGTATAATGAGGTTTAGGATGTAATTGTAACTAAAAATTTAGATGAGGATATATTGTGTAAGTACAACTAAAAAGTCCGATGGGGTTTGGACTTGAAATTTTCACTTGTAAATCGTAATGAAGAGTCTGGTGGGTTTTAGGTTTGTAAAATAAGTTAGATCTCTGACGGGGATTTGGAGTTATTTTTACAAGTCAGATTTTCATAGGTTCTATGTAGAGAATATTGTGGGAATATTCTATATTTAATCAATTTTATGAACCTTAGATTTCAAAAATGAAGGATAAATGATTAGATGATCTTTTTAACAAGCCTTTAGTAAGAAAATATCGAAGTAATGTGAGTAGATGGAGAAAACCCTAAATTCATAGCTAAATCTTTGCATATTAATGGGAATTTATGCTTTTCTAATAGGAAATATAGTAGTGTGGTAAAAATGGAAGAATACCATCTTATGTGTATAGGGGATGGTAATGGCAGATGTGGCATTGCTTGGCATCGATGAGGTATTTGCTTGGCATGGCTTAGTGAGGGTTTCTTGGCTTTCTAATATGTAGAGTTCAATTTCTAATTTGTAATGTTAACAATGAATTCTAAAAACCCTAGTTTTATTAATATAACCTTGTAATTAATGCTAATTAGGGAAGTTATTATGAAAATGGTGGGAGAATTAGGGTTTTGGAGTCATGGTGTAATTTTGAAAGTTTGTAAAATTGCATTTTGCATTTTGAATTCCACTTTTTGCATAGTGACTTGGTGTTATGAACATGGGAAAGCAGAACTCGAGTTGCACTTTGTAACTTTGTAAGTTACAAAGTGCAGTTAGAGTTCTAGTTTCCATAGGTAGGGTATACAGTGGAAAGTGAAACTTTGTTTACATTTTGAAACTTTGTAAATTACAATGTGCAATCAGAGTTCCAATTTCTATGGGTTTAGTAAATGGTATAAAGTGGGACTCAAGTTGCACTTTGCAACTTTGAAAGTTGTAAAGTGTAGTTGAAGTTCCAGTTTTCATAGGTGTAGTGAATTATGAAAAGTAGGGTTCCATTTGCAATTTTCAACTTACAAAGTTTCAAAATGTAATCATAGTTTCAGTTTTTGATAGACATTGGGTGAGTGGGAAGTGGTGGTTGGGTTGAATTTTATAACTTTATAAAGTTGAAAATTGCAATTGAACCTCTGATTTTTGCTAGGTATGTGAAAATTAGGAAGTGGAGGTTTGGGTACAATTTATAACTTTGTAATTTGTAAATTGCACCCAAATCTCTAGTTTCCACTAAGTATTGAAAAAAAAATTTCTTGGTCACTTGAAGCTTTTTTCCAAAAAATTAGTGGGTCTCCCTTAGGGTATAAGATGTTTTGATAGTTTTGACACAAAAATATCAATAGAGGCATCATGAGATGCCATTCAAATCTTGACTTTGCACATAAGGAGACATGGTTCCCTATTCATGAATAGTGATCCCCACTATAGGATGGAAAAATTTCTCCTTCCCTCTATTTTTTTCTCATATTCTTCTCTCTATGTTGTAAATGCATAAATATGCATGAGCTCTCTATTGTAATTCATCTAGTTAATGGATCTATGCAAGCTTGGGCTTGCATGCTCAAAGGTTGGATCCTGTAAGCTAGGTTTGGCTTGGTTCACAACCTAAATGCTTTAGGTGGAAGCATTGAGTACTTGGTTTTTAGCACTAAAGGAGTTTCTAGAGGAGATGTTGTAAAAGAGGAACTGATAAGATTAATATGAAGTTTGGAAGTTGCCATTTTGCCCATGGTTTTTTCCTTGCTTATTTATAAGGGTTTTTCACGTAATGTCTTATGTAATGTGTTCCCTCTTGTCTCTTATTTTGTATCTTGTTTTATTATGCATTTTTACTTGTACTGTAGGAACTTTTATTCCTAACATTATCCCATATCTATATTAGTCCAATTAATTTCCAAACTTAGATAAACAATATTATGAATTTATAATACTAAGATATGCCAAAAAAAAGTAAAACTATTTGATTGATATTACAATAAACTAAAAACAAGATTAATTACTTGGTTCACTGTGCATATGCATATTTGGGCTAAAATATATGGAAGTGGGCTAGATCAAGATTTTGGAAAAATCATTAGATTATATAATTTTTTGCTATGTGGATTTAGATGCTTGCATCAAATCTAAATGATTGCATTGATGTTAGTGTCTGAGTTGGATGTAAGTGTTTAGTATGCTTAGTGACTGGATCTAGATGGAAACATATAGAGCCTTCTACATTTTCTATGACCTTTATTTTAGTGTGTTTAGATTACGCACATAGGTTAGTTCTCTTTGTCAAATGATCAAATCCTAACTTTATCACCCTTGGAGAGACTATGGGGAAAATGGATTAGTGGGCACATGATGTTAATCTACGTAAAGTTTTCTTCTATCAATAGACACTTTCTACATAGTTAATACTTCAAAGAGGGCCTCTGACTTACGTAGTTCTTCCCTACATGTTGGCTTATGTGTGCATAAGGATGTAATGTGTGATAAACAAGTACATAGAGTCATGAACTAGCTTATAACTTGGAAAATATGGCTCATGGGATGTTCCTTTAGTAATTTATACATGCAAGATATCACTCCTATGAAAAATATGGAAATATGGATGATTAGGGTAGGTTTGCTCACTTGAATTCTTGATTGAGTCATCTTAGTAAGTTGCCTCATGAGTTCCTAGTATTTTCTAGGTGATTAATGAATAAGGTTTGGTCTTGTATATATACCAATCCTCTTTGAAAATATATCATATTGAAGCACTTAGGTTGACCTTTAGAATACATTTTATTTGTAAATTGGATGACTTTTGGGCAGTAGACACTTAGTTTGGAAATGAACACTAGTGATAACATAAGCATCTGATTGGGATGCAAGTGTCTAAGAAGCTAGAAAATAGGTATAGGTCTAAAAATAATAGAGAAGGATAATTATTAGGTTTGTAGAATTTTACATATTATATAAGTCTTGGTCATCATAATAATAGTGGTTGGAATAAGAGATAAGCAACTTGACACAAAAATATAATGAACATGATCCTTTTGATAGTGGGAAGGTCGTATAGCTAAAGGGTATAACCATGATAAGTATTTTACAAGTGTACAATATTGAGGTGATATAAAATGTATATTTAGTGTCTACATTTTCCCCCTCTTTAATATAGTAATGAAATTTCTAGTTTAAATGAAAAGAAATGTGTACATTGGTGTGTATAATACACCTTATCTTTGTGTGAATCTAACTTGAGTGCTTTGCTAGTGGCTAACCTGCAACCAAGACCATGTTATAGTATATAATCAATTAATATAATATAGAATTGAAATAATTTGAAATGGTTAAAAGTAAAGAGAGAAAGGTTAGGAGTACACATGTGTATTTATGCAACCATCTTACCTTTTGGGAATTTGATTTGAAGAGTATATTTCTTATGAAGCCTGAGAGAGAGAGAGAGAGAGAGAGAGAGAGAGAGAGAGACCATACCCCCAACCTTGGTGAAAAGGTGAGTTGTCACATAGCCATTGAGCTCATCTCAATCATGCAACCTAATCATACTTATAACTTGGTGAATGTGAGTGATCCAATCAAATCACATAATATATCTAGTGAGGGTGGATGATTTACTCACTCCATCCTTTAAATTTGGTGAATTTAGATGATCCAATCAATTCCAACTTATAAACTTGGTAAGATTGAATGATTTCATCACCTCAACCTTGCCAAAAGGTGAACCAACTACTATAATATATTGGCTTAATAAATTCCATCTTATAAAATCTAATTTGATTTTGCAATTTAAGTTGATTTTTTACATGGAATATGAACCTCATATATGTCTCAAGAATAAATGTGGGTATAATAATGGTACCAATGTGTAGAATGTTGCCACAAATGTGTATACTAGTCATATAACTATGAAATTTGGCCAATTTGATACTTATAAGTGTGGAAGAGATGTTCCCATGACATGCTCTTAATGAATCTATAGAATCTAAGAATTGGTGTAAGTGTGAAAAACATGTTTCCATAACATTTCACCACTGTAATCTGAAACTATGAGAATGTGAAATCCATCCCTCTATTACATGCCCCTCTTTCAAGGTGAGGGGAAGTAGAAACTGGTAGTTACCTTACCTTAAAAGGATAACATAAATGTCTGATATGTGTATGGATCATGCAGCATGTAGGATTAGAATGTCTAGGTAATTATAGTAATGAAAAACATAGTATGTGATCACATCAAGTCCTAAGATGCATGATGTAAATCATGGAAATGTCTAGAGAGTAACAATACAAGCTCAACAAGTAATTAAGCACACACACAAGAGCAATCAAAATTAAAACAAAAGGAAATGGTCCAAGGAGACCTTGTATAAGGGGCATGCTCAAATATCACAAATTGAAGGGACATGACTTAGTCAAACGTCCACAAAGCACAAAATGACATGTTCAAATATCCACATACAATAAACTATGACATGGTCAAAATGTCACAATAGGCAAACAAAGGCATGAGAGCCACAAGAAAATGATCATATTCAAATGCTTGAACAAAAAAACAATGAAAGACAATAGCAAACAAGGAGCACACTCAAGTAAGAGCAAAAAAGGAAAACATATAATCATAAGCAATCAACATATGCATACCATACTAGTCCTTGGATATACATGCTAGTAAAAAATGTTAAGTACATAGCATATCAAGTACACTATGAAATATATAAGCATGGATATAGGTGTAAGCACA
Organism: Torreya grandis; assembly: GCA_037957365.1. NCBI lineage: Eukaryota > Viridiplantae > Streptophyta > Pinopsida > Cupressales > Taxaceae > Torreya > Torreya grandis. The sequence continues at coordinate 943,044 of JARHVA010003580.1, forward strand.
TAATCTCAAACATGATAATGAAAAATGATCATATAATGATGTAACTTAGGTGTATCATGATCAAGGAAAAATATGGTCCCAATGTACCAATGACATGGGTAGAGGGAAGGCCAAACATTTGTATGTGTATATATCATGTGCCTGGGTAGGCCTTTTGTAAACACTATTTTTGAATTATGTAACACCTCAATCTTGTACACTTAGAAAATACATATCATGGATGTATCTTAAGATTCTATACCTTTCATGTTTCCAAAAGTTTCACATACACTATTTTTATGTGCATAATTATATCTTAGTCCAACCAATGTTATTATGATGACTTAGACCTTATATTGACTAGAATGTTATAAACCTACATATCTTCTATTTCTACAAGTTTTGGACTTGCACCTATTTTCCAACTACCTAGACACTTGCATCTTAGTCAGATGCCTACATTGGGATGCAAGTGTCCTATTCTGATGCAAGTGTCCAATTCCTTAAAGTCATCTAATTTATAAATGAAATGTATTCCTATGGTCAACCTATGTGAATTAATGTGAGATATTATCCAAAGGGATTGGTATAAATATAATATCAATCCTCATTCATTTCTCATAAATTTCAAATATATCTACACCATGTGAATGATGTGGAGTCTTCTCAAAAATATCCACAACATATTATACACCTTTTAACAAACCATGATTATTTGTATATAATAATTTATATGTTACTTGAGAGTTGTATGATATTTTTACCTCCTAATAAGCACATATCAAGCAACATTTTTCTTCCTAGAGAGGGATTACCATATTGTAAGTATCATCTAATCAATGGTCATTATACAAATTGATGTGAGACACTGAAGAACCAAATTTTGAAATATAAGAGTGAGGGTCACATAAAAATTGTGCTGGATAAGATTAAAAAACAAACTACTTCCAAAGATTCACATTTAAAATATTGTGCAAAGTGACCAAGGCACAAATTTCTAACTATTACTACTAAAATTGATAGGGTCTATTATCAACATCTCAAGTTTGATAGGAACAAGTGGGATACAATTTATAGCACCACATTTATTAAACAATTAGGACACAATACAACTAAATTAACATACTCTTCATTGATGCTAGAATATCATGGGTACACATACCTACCAGTAGCATGTGAACTACAGGTGGTCCCCATGATCATATAGATATTAGATTGAGATCCATATTTGACGTTAAAATTTGGACAATATTAGTTCACTAATTGGAATGCAACATTGCATAATGCATATATGTGTATCAACTTTATCATTAGGGATAGGGAGATTTGTTTACATCATGATGGATGGCCACCCTTCCCCACTGATGACTTTAAAAATACCATTACATAGAAACATCAAAGAGGTGGCCATGCATCACTATAAACAAAGAATAAAAAATGACTCAAGTGATCCTAAACCTTTTGAAAATGAGGAATTCCTTGATTATTCCTCTCAAATATTATAAAAACACCAAAAAAATAAAAAAAACTTCAAAAATCCAAAAATATGTTCATCATTTACATGTTCTATCAACTCCTTGGCATACATGTTTTTAGTTCCATGTTGATGGATAACATATCATTTATTTCTATATACATGTGTTTCACACATATTTTTAGTGTGATACAAACATAAAAAGATACATGATCTATGCATTTTCAAATATTGGGCCTTCCCTCTATTCATGTCATGTGGACATTGGGGGCATCTGCTTCATTGATCATGATACATCTAGGTTATATCAATCCATGGTCATTTTACATTATCATTTTTGAGATTACATACTTATACATGCCTTTATTAATGCTTATATATTTCATCATGTACTTGATATGATGTGTACTTAACATTTTTTGATAACACATATGATCCATGGGCTAGTATGATATATTTATGCTAGTTGTTTATGCCTTTATTCATGCACTTCCTTGAGTGTCTTGCCTTGTTATTGTCTTGTTTATTTAAACATTTGAAATATGCTCTATTATTTGTGGCCACATGACTTTGTTTGCAACTTTGACATTTGAATATGTCATTATTTGTGTAGACACTTAAGACTGACCACAACTAACCTCTGATAGGACTTCAGACCAATTCCTACCAACCATTGCAAATTAAGCCTAAGAATTACTAAATGTCCTAAATTTGCTTATGCATCATTCATCAAAGCTCAGAATCACATTGAAAACTACCTAATTGGGGTATCTAACCATATTCAATAATAACCTCTCATGGATTCATCCTTAATCATCTTACAACATCACAACATTCAACTTGGCCTATGAACCTATTAAGTGGGGCACATGCACAAAAATCAAATCTTGAAAGAGCTAAATGGCTAATCAAAATTAATTAACAAGATAAACCAAATTAAATTCCTAGTTGAATTATCCATTTAAAATTAATGAATAAATAAAAAAGGAAATTCAAAAATGCAAATATCCTAGCCTTTCATCATGACCTTTGTGAGTTGTCAAGCTCTTAAAAAATATCCTAAAATATCTCATTTTGGAGACACATGCTTATTCAATGAAATTCATAATTACTTGATGATTATTAAATTTATTAGGGTTATTTATGACTCACATAGGTTATGTTTTAACCCATTCCATGTTTAAACTCCACCTTGACTCACCTTGGGTTGGGATTAGATCCATTTGCTATAAATACAATGCCTTTCCTATTGAATTTTATTCTCTTTTAATGTAAAGTTATTATGCCTACATATCTTCAAAATCTCTCATAATCCAATGTTATAATTCAAATATGGAGAGAGACATAATACATTTTATTGAAAGCAATGCTATAATGCCAAAATCTTAAGCCAAGCCACAAAACAAGCCATGGTGCCAAGGATAGAAGGAGCTACACACCTCCATTTGCCAAAGACTCTTTGATGCACAAATTGAGCAAGCCACTCAATAATATATTTTGAGCTCCAAAGGAAGGTAAAGGATTCATTGTCTTTTGAATTTAGTTGTGCTTTTATTTTTCTTTTGTTAACTAAGCTCATCCCTGAGATCTAGGCTTGAAGTGTAAGTGTTAGTGTGTTTATTCAAGTTTTTATTGCTTGAAATAACATGTTACTAACCTCCCTTATTGGATTCCTATGATAAAAACTGGAATGATCAGTAGGACCTTGAATTATCTCATATAGAAAGGATATTAAAATGTTATTCTTAGTTTTTCTATTGAGTGCTTGACAATCTTCAAAATTTAAGTTTTAGCATTATTTTTCACGTATTCTATTTTTGTAGTGACACATTGTTTTACACAAAGACTGACATTGGTTATACTAGAACCGATGTTGATCCTATTAAAAATGATGTTAGTCCACCTAGAATTAACATCAACCTTTGTGTTCATCACCTAGAATTGATGTCAGTCTCTATGTAGAATAAGAAGCTGATATGCTATCTTTTGGAGCTTCATTTGGGGTCATTCGGACTCCATTTTTATGCTTTGTTTTTTAAAACCATGTGTTTTCTCCTAATTTTTTAGAATATGCTATTATTTTATCTTCAAGTTGCATAAATATTTCACAAAATCTTTAAAATCCCTTAACACTTTTTGCAATACCTAAAGGCCATAAGGAGACATTTAAAACACTTATAACTTGCAATTTTCACATTTCAAATTAGTGTTTTAAGAATCTTTTTGCTTAAATCATTTTCATTTTGTTTTAATATTTTAATAAAAAATGCCAAGGGGACAAATTTCATAAACATTTCACTTTGATGCATTAAAATAAACACTCACACTTAAATTACATACTCTTAAGAGTGTTTTATTTTATGTTTGTTCTTTCAAAGTTGTTTATTTTCACAAAATGATTGATGTATGTATGCTCCCACCCCATCCCATTTAAGGAAATCAGGTGACCAAAAGTGCTCTTTATTTGCATTTTTGCCTTACCCAAAGGTGTGAAAATAACTTTACTAAGGCTCTCCTCATATCTATATGGTTTGGGTGATCTAAATGAGACCCTAAAGTCTTTTCACTCATAATTTATTTTCATGCATCTTGGCTTGTGAGCGAGAGTTCATTACCTCCTCACGGGTTCTCTGGGGAAGCATTAACCCAAGAATTCATTTCCCATAATAATTTCAATTCCACTCCATAATGGGGTATATAAATTGAGGTTGACTTATTGGGACATTTTCTTAAGCAATTAAGCAAACTCCATTAGTAAGATATTACCTTAGACCTTAGGGTCAACTCGGACATCGCACTACATTGAGAAATAAATGGATGTAGTGGTTGTGAAAAAGAAAAGATCTTTTCAAAATAATTTGATTGATGTAGATCCAAATGATGTGAGCATCTCTTGTGTTATCCACACTTGGGACCATCTAGAAATGCATAAAAATTTAGTTTTAGAACAACCCCACTTGCCATAAAAATACTTTTGATGCAGGGTGAGTAGCCCAAAGTTCCATGTCATAATAAAAACTCTTGGGAGAATAAGGGGCCTAAAAACCTTACTTTTCATGTGCTTTTATTTTTGTATTAACACTTAAAATCCTCCCAAGAGCGAGTATATTGATAGAATTTGATAATACTATGGAACCTTGTCAATTTTAGGATTTAGTACATTACACTTAGGTGTTTATGTTGTTTTATCATTTATTATAAGGTTTTTGAGTCTAAAACTATCTATTTTGTTTGTTATGCCATGCATAAATGAGTCTTATCTTATACATCACTCCATTGTTTGAGGAGGCATTATGCCATCTATTTGACACCATACCTTTCCTTTAGTCTTTTAACAAATATTTACGTGTGTGTCACTTTATTGGAAAGGGTAATGCTATGCTACCCAATCCATTTGAATTTTTATGCCCTGGAGGATTAAAAAAAACCATCAGTTACATCTTTAGAGCATGATAATGCCATTATTGTATAGAAATCATTTTGAGACTTGTTGGCTTTGTGTCTAAAGTTTCCATTTTTGAAACCAATTCACGTGTGTCTCTTGGATCTTTGTCTAGTATCATTATGCCATTCAACTTTGTATAGCTTATTGTTTGTTCAAAGAAGCCTAATTTCTTAAGTTGAATTTTAATTAACCTTGATAGGTTCAAATCCAAACATTGATTGATTTCTATTTATGCCTTGTGTAATTTAGGCCTAGACATTGATCTTTCTCTTTTGGTTTGTGTAATTTAGGTTAATTCTTTACTCAATTAGAGAACTATTTGTTTGTGCCTTTATTTGGGAGAAATAGCCTATCTTATTTATGCCTTTTGTTTCATGCCTTATGCCAACTAACCAAGTCCATGTCTAAAGTCAAATGCCTAGTCTATGCCAAAGTGTTTTAGATTTGTTAGATTAAATCTCACCTTATTTTTATGTCTAGATTTTGTACTCATTTTGCCAAAATTCCTAGCACATGCCTTTTTTGAACCTAGCTTTCGATGTTGCATTTGGCCAAAAGACCTAATAACTTTTTATTTTTTTATATTAGACATGTTTGGAACACTTTGAACCTAGATTTTGGCATTCTAATTTTATTTCATCCACTTGACCTTTTGTGTGAGATATTGAAACATTGGAAATTTGACATTAGGTGGTTTTATACCAAGTTTTAACACATACCATTTTATAGATATGGCTCCCCTAGACCAAGTTTTAACCATTTGTCCTTTGGACATTATTTTTGTAGACTTTATAGAACTCAAAGCCTTTTATGGAGCATTCATCATTAATGTGGATATGTCTTGTTACACTTATGGTGGAGTCATGTATGATCGAAGTTATCATAAAATGGCCCCATAAATTGAATTTGTTCATGACCCCTATGGTGAAGAAGTGGTTTATGAGATGGATCCATATCCTCCTTATAATCCTCAATCTGGGGAATAAATCCAAGCACCATGTTGAGTGGTACATTATTTGGGTTGATTGACATACGATGATCACCATCTCACTAATCATGATATCCAATCCCCCACATATACCATTAACCCTCCTTTGGGTTGTATGATAAACTAATATCCACAACATCTAAGGAATACCATTACCATTCTAGGACCTTATCCTTTGGCTTATGTAAGTAACCAAGCTTCAAAATACCCTACCATTTCTATACTAGGACCTCATCTTTTGGCTTGTGCAAGCAACCAAGCTTCACAATGCCCTACCATTTCTATTTTAGTCCCTCATCCTTTGGCTCATGATAGCAACCAAACTTCACAATACCCTACCATTACCATTTCAAGACCTCATCCTTTGGCTTGTGTGAGCAATCAAGCTCCATAATTCCCTACCATTTATATACCAAAACCTCATCCTTTAGCTTGTGTGAGTAACCAAGCTCTACAACACCCTACTATTACCATTTCAAGACCTCAGCCTTTGGCTTGTGCAAGAAACCAAGCTTCACAATTCCCTATAATTTATATATTAGGATCTCATCCTTTGGCTTGTGTAAGCAACCAAACTTTGCAATGCCCTACCATTTCTATACGAGGACCTCATCCTTTAGATTGTGCAAGGAAATAAGCTTTAAAATGCCCTAAAATTACCATACCAAGACCTCATCCTTTATCTTGTGTGAGTAACCAAGCTTCAAAATGCCCTACCATTACCATTCTAGGCCATTCTACATATAGTAATTCATTATCCCAACAAGGTTGTTTAATCATAACTTAATGGGTCACAATTACTATTCGAGGCTATAAACCAACCTTTGTTAAGCCTATAATTATCCAATCATTAGTCATTATTCATCCATTACCAACCATTTCCCACTTTAGAAAACCCCTACCAATTATCTATCCATGATTGAGTCAATCGGTATATCTCCAACCGAACCAATCATTTGAAGACTAAGTTCTATTCAAAACTGGTATTTTACAATTGTTTATAAACCAAGGCCAAGAAAACCACCCAATACACAATGTTTTTGTTAAAACACCTATTTGTGATGATTTAACTCATGATGAATCACCTCTTAATCCTATACCTTTTTTTGAGGAGTCTCACTTTGATAAGCTAGTCTTTATTGAGTCACTTCTTAATGATTATAACTACCTTTGGGAAAATCATTATCTTAATCATATGATTATTTTTAAAGAGCATCCCTTTGTTAATCTAGTCTCTAAATAATTATATCTTGACCTTTTTCCCCTCATGGAGGAATCTCACTTTGACAAACTAGTCTATTTGGAGCCCATTATGCCAGCATAGGCCATTACTTGTATAATACCAAATGTTCAACAACATATCATTTTAGCAATATCCAAACTAGATGAAGAATAAAAAATAGATCTAGGTTATATTATTAAACCAATTATATTTAGCATCAAAAGTAGAATCACCATCAATTTCTACATCAGATTATGAGTCCCTTGAGTCAGACTTAACTTTAGAATAAAAATACATTCATGACTATTATAAAATTTGTTATGCATGCCTTGCCAATAAATTTGAATAAATTTATGATCCTTCTATGATTTTTAACGATGATTACTTCAACATCGACACAAGTTATCCTAATATCTTCTATGAGGATTCTATGGCCTCTTCCCATTCCATTATCATTCCACATGCCATTACCACCAACCAACCTAGCCATTATATTGACCTTCTACCTCCCACAAGTGTTAGTTGCAATAGAAGAAATCACACCTTGTTAAACTGCATCCATGGTGACATATCAATTGAAGATTATTATGGAGGCCAAGAACACATTGATGCAAAAGAATAACACTCTCCTAACGAAACCTTTTTAGAGGTGCTAGGGGACAATTAAAGTCCAAACTCAACATCTTCTAGTCTAAACCTTTTCAAAGGCACTATAAGAAAATCAAGGTCAATAGTCAATGTTCTTTAGTGAAACCTTCTCATAGGTGCTATGGGACAATCAAGACAACTCCATTGGTGAAAACCTCATTTAGGTTCCATTAGCTGAGCAAAAAAGTTATTCAATACTTGATGAAGACAAAATTAAAGATGAAGTCAATATATCTTCTAATCTACAACCTAATCAGATGGTAGCTACTCTCAAGGCCAAACGATAGAAAAATTTGGTGGTCTTATTGAGAGCCAAAGTTATGTCAAATCCAAAATTAGCAACACTATGTGTGCCTAAAAATCTTGATCTTCATTTTTTGTCTAACCATTATAAATTCCATTATCATCCAACTTTACATTGCCAAATCAGACCTATCATCTACTATTTATATGTATTTACCATCCTTGGATGCACTTTCCTTTGTAGATGCTACTAAGATACCTTATCTCGACATCTGAAGAAAACAAAATTAATAACCAATGAAGAACACAATAACATTTTTGAAGTCCAAATCTATAGTAGGTTCTTGATAGAGTAACTATTCACAAGAGGTATGGGTTAAAAATTTACATGATTGATTATTCCAGTTGTATCATTTATTGATTAGGATGTGCATCTCCACATTAGCAAGAAAAACATAATCATTTACCTAGTCCAAAACATTTACATACCCTTTACCTGGTTAATATAATTAAACCATACCTATACCTGGCCAAAAAAATTTACCTTACCTTTTTCATTTGCCATTTACCTTGCTGTTACCATTTGCCATTCCCTTGCCATTATTTTATACCCTACCATTTACCTTACCTTATCATTTGGGGGCAACCCTTTACCATTAAATCTAATTATCATACTGTCATTGTCCTAAATAATGCCATATCATATGCCATTTTATCATGCCATCCCTATTATTGACCAATGCCTATTTTTAGCCATCCTACTCGACCATTTTGATCTTGGTTCGTTTGGCTATTCTTGTACCTTCTGTAAGGGGATTCTGATCTAGTTTCAGTAGTTTATGAATTCTATATGTAATTAAAATTGCATGATGCATAATGAATTAATATAAGATTAGATAAGATAGAGCACACCTACACTTCTAATTGGGTATACACTTGTTAAGCGGGAACATGACCAATATGGGGATCAACTAGACCTGATTAGGGGATCACTTGTATCATTTATCACAACACATCATGTTAGGAAGGGTTCCAAAGCCTACAGTCTAACACAATCTCATAACCTTAAAAGAGCCCTATGATTTGATATTCACTTATGCTAATAAACAAGAAAGTAAACTATTCTAATAACAAGAAAAGTAAACTAATCTAGTGCACACGAAAGCTTGTGGCACAAAAGTGGGGGTTAGAACAAAATAAATAAACAAAAACTAAACTAAACATGTATAGGAGACATATAATCATGTTAATGTATACAAAATACTAATATATGGAAGAGAAGAATACATACTGTATTATCTATCTACTCTTACAAAGGAGAAATAAAGCTAGGAATACTTACCTTTGAAGATGAACCTATCGAGTCTCAACCTCTCCCTTGGCCAAGGTGATTTGCAAGAGATTATTGTGGCTTGAAAGTATAACCAAGATAAATCATCTATAGGCTACATGACCTACCTAAGCATCCAAAATAATTCTCCATAAGACAAGATCAGAGATCCAAAGAAATTATTTAACCTTAAAGATTTATTCCTCAAGTAGAATGGTCAATAAGAAGATGTTTTTTAGCACTTCTTCATTTAATTTTCACTCTCTTTTGACTCTTATGAAATGGTTGTAAATGACCTTATATATATATATATAGCATCCAAAATAATTCTCCATAAGACAAGATCAGAGATCCAAAGAAATTATTTAAACTTAAAGATTTATTCCTCAAGTAGAATGGTCAATAAGAAGATGTTTTTTAGCACTTCTTCATTTAATTTTCACTCTCTTTTGACTCTTATGAAATGGTTGTAAATGACCTTATATATATATATATATATATATATATATATATATATATATATATATATATATATATATTAGTAACTATTCTAAAAATCATTTGAACATGTTGGCTATACTAGGTCGATTGGGTTGACCTAGTACATTCTTGGGCTAATGCCTAAAGTCTATGCTAGGTCAGTCAAGATGCAAACAAGTCAAAATAGATAAAGTATCCTCATAATACACTAGGTTGACCAGGTTGAACTAGTGTACTAAATAGGTAAAAAGTGTAATAAGGCAAGAAATAAAGGAATAAATCATGATAATGACTAGAATGTATAGGAAAGAGAAGAATAAGCCTAGGGTTCATGGTTTTAGGGAGCTAGTGTGTAGATAACAAGTAGCAAAAGAAAAAACAATCTTAAGAAACATCGATGGTATACCCACCCCTTTCTTGGTGCACCCCTTAAGGCATGGACTTAGAGAGATTGAGATTCGACAGGTTCTTACAATATATGAAGTATCAGTAATCAATAAAAGTTTGAAAATATTATGTGTATACAAATTTTGTGTTTAAATTACAATATATGAAAGTAGTGTGATAATGGATCTGGCAAGTTATCTTTCATTTGACATTTAACTGGTGCCACTAATTATAAATGCCTATGATCAAATCAATGTTCCACCTTGTGTTACTAATTATAACTAGCTATGGGTAAATTAATACCACTAACCTATGCCATTATTTCCTAATTATAACTACCTGTGGGCAAATTAAGAACAACACATTTTCACATGCATTGCCACATCACTTTGCCATTACTATTTTCATTTGCCTTAATTCACAAACTCATTGTGACCTAGTCAGTTCTCACCACCTTTTATATGGGTGAAATTATTGTGACTTGAGGTTCTAATGGGGTTACGTAGGACATGCTCAATTCATGTTGAGGTCAGCTTAGTCCCCATTTTCCATACACTCTCATCATTTTGTGAGTAACCTAAGCCACCACTCTCATCATTTTATGAGTGGTATCTTGTCAATCTCTAATTATTTAAGATACCTCAAAATTCCAAAATCATTTAAAAATTTCAAAAGCCAAAAAAATTTCTCCTGTCTAAGCCTAGTCAGTCATCCTTGATCTACCCTACTGGGGAAAATCCATTGTTAGGATGCCTTCTATTACTTTTACTTTCAATTTTGATGTATTTGTTTACTTAGTTATTTGTTTGCTTACCTATTTATTTAATTTTAGTACTGTGCCTCAACTCAGTCTATATGTGTTCATTGGGTGATTCCTTGTGCATTATTCTTGACTCCATCCGTATTCATACATCAACATTGTCATCATGGTTTTTATTATTGGTGCATTATTTTCAATTGTTTAATGGATCAGGAGTCAGTCCTTATGCATATTTTATCAAAGTTATTATGGTGTTCTATTGTGATGCATACCATCACATGCTATAACAAAAATCAGCTCAAGAAGTCTTATAAGCAATGGAGTTGTAGAAGTTTATCCTTGGTAACCTTGAAAAATCCTCCCACCCTCCTTGATCAAATCAACCCATTGATCATTCTGGTTGTATCATCTTTGCATTGACAGGTATAACTAAATCATTCACATTGATCAACCTTTATTCTTCTATTCATCTCTTTCTTCACTTTACGCATCCTCTATGCTTGGTTATTTATGGATTCTTTAGTCATTAAACCATCACATCTACATTTGTACTTGCTCATATTTAATCTATGCAACAAATTATATCCTTGAGTTATTTTTGCCAGTCTGCCCTACTAGGGCATAATAAAAAAATCATTTTTTATCCTAGTCATCTTAATGATTATAACTACCTATGGGCAAATCATTATTTTGACTCATCAGCCTTAACTGGGGCATATGCCTATGCCACTGATTATAATTGCCTTTGGGCAAATTAGTATCTCAACCTTTGTTATTGATTATAACCACCTTTGAGAAAATCAATAATTTTTAAATCAAATCATGAAAGCATTTTCTTGTTTGGATTAATCTCACCCATGGGTTAATTTTATTGTTCTTCTTGTTTCTTTTTGAGGGACCTTCCATCAATCATATGTGTCAACCACTCCTTTGAGGGGGCATTATTATAGGCTTCCCAAACATTATTTGGAGCTTTTTATTCACTCATTATCTTCTTTTTAGCCCATTTCATTATTTTAGAAGACATTATTGTGCATATAGCTTGAAACATCTTCCCAAATAGGGGCAAATTATAGACACCTAAAACTGGCCACAACTGGCTTTCAACAAGACGTTAGACCGATTTTTACCAATCATTACAAATTAAGCCTAATAATCACTAAACATCCCAAGTTTTCTTGTGCATCATTAATCAAAGCTTAGAATCACATTGAAACATCCCTAATTAGGGTATCCTACCATATGCAATAATAACCTCTCATGAATTCATCCCTAATCATCCTGTGGCATCACAACAGTCAATTTAGCCTATGAACCTATGAAGTCAGGCACATGAAAAAAAAAATATTGAAAGAGATAAATGGATAATCATAATTAATTAATAAGGTAAACCTAATTAAATGCCCAGTTGAATTATCCATTTGAAATTTATGAATAACTAAAAAAAGAAATTTAAAAATTTAAATAACCTAGCCTTTCATCATGACCTTTGTGAGTTGTCAAGCTCTTTGAAAATATCCTCAAATATCTCATTTTGGAGACCCATGCCTATTCATTGAAAATCATAATTATTTGACAACTATTAACTCTACTAGGATTACATTTGACTCACCCAGATTAGGTTTGAACCCATTCCATGTTTAAACTCTACCTTGACTCAGCTTGGGTTAGGGTTAGATCCATTTGCTATAAATACAATGCCTTTCCTATTGAATTTTAAGCTCTTTTGGTGTAAATTTATTATGCCTAAATGTCTTCAAAATCTCTCATAAGCCAAAGTTATAATGCAAATTTGGAGAGAGACATAAGCTATTTAGTTGCAAGCAATTTTATAATGCCAAAATTTTAAGACAAGCCACAACACAAGCCATGGTACTAAGGAGAGAAGGAGCTACACATCTCCATTTTCCAAAGACTCTTTGATGCACAAATGAAACAAGCCACTCAAAATTGCATGTGGAGCTCCCAAAGAAGGTAAAGGATTCATTGTCTTTTGCATTTTAGTTGTAATTTCATTTGTCTTTTGTTAATTAAGCTCACCCTTAAGATATAGGTTTGGAGTGTAAGTGTTAGTGTGTTTATTGAAGTTTTTATTGCTTGAAATAACATGTTACTAACCTACCTTATTAGATTCCTATGATCATAATTTGTTGTATATTGACTTTTGAATATGTCATTTCTTATTTTGTGGACATTTGACTAAGTCATCTCCCTTCGATTGTGCAACATTTGAATATGCCCCTTACTCGAGGTCTCCTTGAAACATTGTATTTTGATTTGATTTTTAGTGCTTTTTTGTGTGTGCTTGATTGCTTGTTGAAATTATACTATTACTATCTAGACATTGCCTTGATCTACATCATATATCTTAGAACTTGGTGCGATCACGTTCTTTGTGCTTCAATGATATATCCACCTATACATGTTTCCTCTATATGCTACATAGTATATTTATAATTTACATGGTTATATTTCCCTTTTGAAATAAGGTAACTACCAGTTGCTACTTCCCCTCACCTCAAAATGGGAGGCATATTAGTGGGGGCATGCTATAGAGGCATGACTTCTACATTACTAGATTCAAATTATAATATGGGCATGTTTTGAAAACATGTTATCCACATTTATCATAATTTTAGATTCAGTGAGTGCATGTTTTGGAAACATATTCTCCACACTTATTCAGTACATAACATACCTGGATTATAGTGGGGGAAACATGTCCTCCACATTGAAACTTACACCGGTTCTCAGATTCAGATTGCAGTGGGGGAATGTTTTAGAAACATGTTCTCCACACTTACACTAATTTTTAGATTCAAATTACAATGGGGGATTGTTTTGGAAACATGTTCTCCACATTTACACCAGTTTTTACTTTTAGATTATAGTGGGGGAATGTTTTGGAAACATGTTCTCCACACTTACATAGTTTCAAATTGGCCAAATTGCATATTTATATGATTCAGATACACATTTATGGCATAATTATATACATTGGTACCATTATTATACATAATTTTATCATTAGACACATATAAGGTGCATATGTTATGCAAGGGGAATCTAAATTACAAAACCAAATTAATTTTATATTTCAAACACTTTTAGGGACTATCATCACCCACGATGTTGGACTTCTACAAAATGTATTGGTAAAATCTATCCTATTAGTTGGTTCACTTTTTGGTGTGGTTGAAGTGATTAAATCACTCAATCTTGCCAAGTTTTTAAGTTCAACTTAATTACATCATCTTTTGGGTTTATGATCCAATTTATTAATTAGTTTGTTTTCATATTTTGTTTATGCAGGTTGGTTTCACCTGTTGGTTGGTTTTGTAACCATCTTTCCATGAAAAGCCTATAAAGCTTTTCATTATCTTTGTAAAAATATATCTCAAAATAATATATGATTAAATTTTATTTGAAATACAATGTTCTCAATATAATTTTTGAATCTTTTTCTCCCATTCTTGGTACCAACAGTGGTATTAGATCTTGGAAAATTGAAGAGGAGTAGTGAAGAAATATGTAGAGCCACATTTTGGAAGAATCTATGACAATGGAAGAAGAAATAAAATGTTGATATTTCATGTTCAAATTCCATTCAAAATGGATTAGACTTTCAGCTTGTGATGAAAAGAACTGAGCATGATAGACGCCATTCTATCTAATGAAAAATTAATATCGAGGATACTGGAGATTGTTGTTGCATTCTTCTACTTTGGGCAGAAAGGTTTCTTTGTTTGTAATTTTATCCAAGTCAAAGGAAAAAATGTTTTTTTGTCAAAGAAACTTAATATTTTAATCATTTACTACATTTAACAAAATCATAGTCTGCAGATATCAATGATAATGGTTATCAAAATAAATCCCAAGATATAGTGACAATATAGTGAACTGTCTACAATAACAAACTATTTGCAAATATCCGATGATATAACACACTTAGCACATAGTGATAAGAATTTCTCAGTAGCCTTTGGAACCTCATTGCAAGAGATTTTGCATTTAAGGTTTGTGTGAAGTGTTTAAGACATTGATTGATTTCCAAGGTGAATGAAAAGAAATGTCACAGTCATGTAATGAATATCATATTCTATGAACATGATTAAGGCCCAAATAGAGTTTTATAGATATAGTGCTGTAGAAGTATGGTACCCACCGTACAACTTGAACCCATGACGACAAATATGGTGCACTCTAGGAAGTAATGGTATAAAAGTACATAAGCATTATTTGACTTGTTATCAATTTATGTTTTTTATTTTTTTGTGGGTCCCTCTATGACAATGAAGCCATTTTTTTTTACATGCAAGGAAAGCCTAGTAAATTACATTTACATGCATATTTTATTTGCCAAACTAGTCAAAAGAAACTTCAAATAGCAAATCTTTCATTAATATTTTAGAATTTATTGTAGAGCACTTGGTAGGTGGTGTTTTATGAAGTCTTTGGGAATGTGGTGGTTCAAAGTTCAACTCTTTCTTTTTATTGAAATTAATTTTACAAAAAGAAAATTAATCTATTTTAAATATGCTTTTAAAGTTGCAAATGTAAAGGAGATATAAGGGTGTAAGTGGCTAGTCACTCTTGTGGTCATATGATCAGGTGATTCAGATGTTTTTGAACATTCTAAACACAATGGAATAGTTTATTTTATGATTTGATGATTCCTTATATGATTTTAACAATAAATGTATTGAAATTGATATATAAAAGTGTATTTTTAGTTGAATCCGACACCTTTGAATTGAAAATTTTCATAATATCTCTTCATACTTATGGTCTAGATAAACACATCGTCCCTTACAGGTCCCTTAGGATCCTCATGATTGGTAAACTATGAGCATCATACCGAAGGTTGGAGGATCCATTAGGGGCTAGAGGATAATTACCCTCTCTAATTAGCTATTCTCTTAGAGTATGGGTTCAATGTTTGAATGAAAAATTTTGGCTTATGTTCTTGCTTTTAGTTTCATTTTAGGCTTTCTATATCTGATATTCATGTAATAGAGTAGACATGATTAGTTTTTTCCCTCAATGCATGGCTTCTCACCTCTCACTTGATAGGGGAATAATATTTAGGCATTGGCTGGACTTTGATCAATCATTGGTGATAGTAAAAGTTGATAGGAGTTGCTACCATCAATAATGTTGAGTAAAAGTCATCAATTTTTGTTGAGCATAAGGAGATGCGCCATATAGATTACACATTTGTCACTTGGATGGGTTTTTATGTAGGACCTTATGTGGGTTGATGTAGTTGGATAGGCTTTGATTGGGTTTTACTATAGTATGGTATGATGATCATAGGGGATGAGTAGGCTTTCATCGTGTTCATCAACTTTTTATGCTACAACTCATAGGGTGGGTTTATGTATGGAGTGACATTAGTTTTGATCAATATTAGGAAGTACAGTGCACTAGTTATAGTTGTAATAAAGTTCTTTTGATGATTTCAGAGTCATTGTTGTAGATATTTTATATACTCTTTAGATCAAGGGGGAGTTTTTTGGGTTTATGATCTAATTTATTAATTAGTTTATTTTTACATTTTATTTATGTGGGTTGGTTTCACCCGTTGGTTGGTTTTGTAACCAACTTCCCATGAAAATACTATAAAGCTTTTCATGTTCTTTATAAAATCTTATCTCAAAATAATATATGATTAAATTTTGTGTGAAATACAATGTTCAAAATGTAATTTTTGAATCTTTTTCTCCCATTCCTGATGCCAACATCATCCAACCCCACTAGAATTATAATGTGAGTTGATTTGATTCACTCATGATCACTAGGTTATAAGTATGATCAGGTTATATGGTTAAGTTAATCTTAAGTTCTGGGTGGCAACTCACATTTTCTCTAAGGTTAGGGGCATGTGTCCTCCAATCCCTCTCTATATTTGTATATATATTCACTTTTTATATTTTATATTTTTCATAATCTCAACTCTAATGATTCATAATGATATATCTTTTCAAATCAAATTTTCAAAAGGCAAGATAGTTGCATCAATACATAGGTGTACTCCTAAACCTTACTCTCAATTTCAATCATTTCAATGCTTTCAATTTTAGATTATATACATTGATTATATATTATAACATGCTCTTGGTTGTGGGTTAGTCACTAGCAAAACACTCAAGTTGGACTCAAGCAAAGGCAAGGTATGTTATACACACCTAGGTATGTATTTCTTTGCCTTTAGACTAACAATTTAATTACTAGACTAAAGGGGGGGACAAATGTAGACACTATTTCTAAATGATATATCACCTCAATATTATACACTCAATAAATACATATCATGGATGTACATTCAGATTCTATACCTTTCCCATTGCCAAAAGGATTGCATACAATATCTTTTTGTGCCTAATTGATTATATCTTAGTCTGACCAATGTTATTCTAATGACTCAAACCTTCCATCTTTCCCAAAATGTTATAAACCTACTTGTCTTATATTTTTGTAAGTTCTATACCTACGTATGTTTTTTAATTACTCAAAAATTTACGTCCTAGTCATATGCCTACATCGATGCAAGTGTCCAATACCCTAAAGTCATTCAATTTATAAATGATATGTATACCTATGGTTGGCATGAGTTATTTTACGTGAGATTTTTCCAAAAAGATTGGTATAAATAAAAGATAAATCCTTATTCATTTACCACCTAACAACTTCTTACCTACTCATAAGGTAACCTATCAAAAGTATTCAATCAAGCACTCAAGTGAGCAAAGCTTTCCTATTTTCTCCTATTTCCATATTAGTCATTAGGACAACACATATACAGGTCTAAAGTACTAAAGGGTATTCCATGAGACACATTTTATAGGTTATAATCTAGGTCACTATTGTACTTACTTATCACACATTACATGATTCACACACAAGCCAACATGTAGGGGAGAACTACATAAGTTTAAGGCCCTCTTTAGAGTATTGGTTAGATAGGAAATTGTCATTAATAGAGGCATCTTTGGGATAACTCGATACCATATTCCCACTAACCTATTTTTCCCATAGCTATTATGAAGATGAAGAACTAGGGTTTTACTATTTGACAAGGAGTGACATTCCATGACCCAGATATGAATGCACCAAAGTGAAGGTGACACATAAACCAAAAATATCTAGGTGGTTGCATCTAGTTTAAATAAGTATTCCATACTAGACACCTATGTCTGAGTTAGATAGTATCATCGATGTAACCATCCCAAGTTGATGCAAGTGTCCATGACTATAGAGCAATAATTTCTAGAATCAAGTGAATGATCTAGAATCTAAATTTAGTCTAGTTCTTACCTGTTCTAGATCTGTATCTATATTAGCATTAGAACCAACTAAGTATCTTATATTCATTATTTACAATTTCTATCATAGTTTTAGTTTTTATCTTTAACATATCTCAATAAAATAAATTTAGTATATGTTTATTTGAGTTTTATAATTAATTGTCTTGCTTTAGAAATAACCTACCATCCTTGTATCCTAGGCTATCTCTACCCCTTTAGACTTAGATTCACCAATTTAGATTTTAGGGCTAAATACTTGTATCACACTTAAAAAATGCATGAAACATATGTGTGTATATAAATAAATGATATGTTATCTACTAGCATGGAAATCACAACATATATTCCAAAGAGCTAATAAGACATGAAAATGCTAAATATTTTTGTATTTTTGAATGTTTTGATTTTTTAAGTATTTTTAGAATATTTGAAAACAAAAGACTATCATATGATCTCATCCAAGGGATGATTATAGGTATTTCCCCACTCAGAACTTAGTGTTATAAACTGATGGCACTACTAAGGAACATGTATACGTGTAATTTATAGCACTTTAGGATTTGTGATGCTCTATGTATGTATAATAAGATTGTGGTCATGAGGAAAAATAGAAGGAATGGGGGTTTATGGAACCCATAATTGAATTCTCTATTTTTTATTTGGAATAATATAAATAAGAACATTTTTTGTTGCTCTAGGTAACTAAATGTGTTATATAATAGTAGACGAGGATTCCATAGAATCCACTATGTATCCCTGATGCAATGGTCTTTCAAGTACTAGCCACCTAGGAAAGAGGATTGACTATTACTTGAAATTTCATAGAGGATTAACCTTAGTATGTTTGATAATTAATTTCTTGGGTATAAACTTATTTTATTCAATTGGATGTTCATATAGAATTCTAGAAACTGTAATTACCTTATTGGCATGCATGTATTTAACATACCCATGCACTATAAAAGGTATGACACATAGTGTATATATCCAAGGTCATCCCAATAACATATAAAAACCTATTGTGTATAGTATAATTGAGAATGTAGTAACTAAATGTATTGGGCTAACCTATAAAGGTAAGTCAATCTCATCAAGGACATGTGAGGTTCCATCAAGCACTCTAACCACTTTGGTTGAATGGTGTAAATCATTATGGGTATATACCAAATGTGTAATTAATGTCATGGTGAAAACATTATTTCTATCACAATTATAAATCATAACATTGTGTATAGGTTGGTGGTCAAGATATGCTCAAATGAATAATGAATGAAGATCTGAGTTATCATCCACAATCTCATTGTCATCAAAAGTAATAAAAGGTATCTGAATCATGGGAGGTGTATGTCGTGTATAAGTACCAATAATCACATAGAATGGGTGCCCATAATATGGTGGAGGAGGATGTGCATTATATGCCATTTTCACTTTTGGTTCTTTCTTAGAGTGGTCTTGTAAATAGTTCTCAAATATTTTTTGATTCTAGTGATTACTAGGATGTGAACCTGATTTCTTTAGAGGATCATCAAATGTATTATTTTGGTCATTGATAAGGTATTAAATATTATTCTTCAAGATAAAAAAATGTTCATAGAATTTTCTAGGCCTTAGTGACAGTAATAATAAGCATTTACATCATATATGCATGCAATCATAAATGCACCATGTCTATAAATCAATCCTGGCTCGAAGAAGATAGAGCATAGCTACACTTTCGATTGGGAATACATTTTTTAAGGGGAGCATGACCAATAAGGGGATATAATAGACCTAATTAGGAGATCACTTGTCATAATACACCATGCTAGGAAGGTTTTCAAAGCCTATAGTCTAACACAATCATGCAACAACCCTAAATGAGTCCTAGGTTTAATGTTCACTCTATATCTAATAATGAGAAAGTAAATCTAATCTAGTACACACCAAAAATTGTGGCACAATAAAATGGGTTAGTAAAGCAATAAAAAAATGTATAAGAGAATCTCAATTAAGCTAAGTCTGAGTAAGACCCTAATACATAAAATATGAACCTAATACATAAAATATGAAAAGTAATATTATTTAAGCAATACTTATGGTAATTCTATATACTAAAGTGAGGAGAACAAAGTTATAATATGCTTACCTAAATGTGAAACCATCAAGAATAAATCTCTCCCTTAGCCAAAGGGGCTTCATAAGAGGTTTTTGTGGTTTGTAAGGATAACTAAGAAATGCCAAAACATCTAAGACTTATCCAAAAGACTAGATTCTCCAATTAGAAATCCTAAGCTAAGACTCCTTAAGTAGAATGGTGGAAGAGTAGATTGTAAAGAAGTGAAAGAAAATGATAACTCTTGATTTAATATTAAAATAATGATGAAATTATCTTGTATTTATAGGTGGATCTCACCCTAAATCTTTTAGAATATGTTGACTATACGGGGTTGATGTAGTCGACCCTGTATGTTTTCGGGAGATAAATCACTAGGTCCCAAGCTAGGTTAGTCAAAGGGTGAACAAAAATCTAAAGTGAAAATACCCAAAAATAGTATAGGGTTAACCTATTAAACCTTGTATAGTAATCAGAGGCTGAAAATTATACAGGGTCAACCCAATTGACCTAGTACAATCAATTGGTGAAAGTGGATCAAGGTGAGGAAAAGAGGGATGGAAAGAGGAAAAATACTTGAGGAGTGTGCAAGGGAGGAGTAATATCTTAGGTAATGGTTTTAAGATATGTTTGTATTGGTAATAATTTGGTAATAAGGGACAATAATCTTATGAATCACCAAAGGTTTGTCCACCCCTTTCCTAGTGTACCCCTTAAGGCGTGCACTTAGAGAGATTGAGTCTCAATAGGTTCTTACAAGATGTAAAGCATCAATATTTGATAAAAGGTTGAAAATATTATTTATATACATATAATCCATTTGAATCTCATTACGTGTCACTAAAGTGTAATAGCGGATGGTGTTTCGAGAAAGAGTATAGTAACACAGAACACTGATGCTAAAAAATTGTAGTATTTTAAAGAAAAAATAATTTAAAATAAATGCCTAAAAAGTAAATAACTAAATAGTAAATGTAATGCATACCTTAAATTACATTTATCATGGGATGGTTTTCTACTGTGTTATTAGTTTTGATTGTGGATAGTGCAGAGACTACTTTTGATAAACCTAGGAATATAAAACCAAAGAGCAAAAATAAATAAACACACGAAAAGCCAAGATAGCTGGTGCTATGAGGACAAGATGTACTTGGGAAATTTGGAAAGTTGGGGTGATAGATGATATGTTACACCAAATAACCAAGTTAAACAACAAGAGTAAATCAGGTAACCAAAAAGCCAAGGCTACTAAAGACCAAAAAAATCAAACAAGCTATCCTTGAGTAAGAAAAGTAAATTCACCAAGTCAAACCAAGGATACATGTCAAATAGGATGGTAAATCAAACATCGATGGTAAAATAATAAACAAAATGGTAAAACAACATTGATGAGTGAGTAGTAACAATCTTTATCTCACTCAATAATGAAAAAAGGTGCATAAAAAGGGAAAACAACATTGATGAGTGATAAGTAACAAGCCAACCTTACTTAAAAATGGAAAAATGGTACAAAATCAAATGTCCATAATAGTATAATAACACAACAAATGATAAATGGTAAAAATAAACAAGTCTAGGAATGTAA
Organism: Torreya grandis; assembly: GCA_037957365.1. Taxonomy (NCBI): domain Eukaryota; kingdom Viridiplantae; phylum Streptophyta; class Pinopsida; order Cupressales; family Taxaceae; genus Torreya; species Torreya grandis. Next base: position 964,984 of record JARHVA010003580.1, read on the forward strand.
ATCATGGTAAAAAATAAATAAGTAATCCATAGTTGTTCGAACATGTTGTTTCACTCTAAGGATAGATAAAACTAAAACAAAGTAGCGTTAGCATGTTTTTAAGAGATAAATGTCAGGAATCTAGAACAACAAACATGCTCTAATACCAGTTGTTAGGACCCAGAAGCACCATTGATTACCAAGCAACTAAACATGTGGAATTAAACCAGAAGTAACGAGTAACTAGAATTCATAAATAACACAGAATATGAGAGACAATACCCAATTGTATTAATACTCTTCCAAAAAAGAATTACAAATGAAGAGACGCCACACTCTTCCCACCTTACAGGCTTCCCACACCAAGTGTTCAGTAATTCACCTTCAAGAGGTCACTCTCTCTCTTACGGTCCCAACACACAACTAAAACACAGAGTTGGTGTTCACCTCCACCAGCCAGTAACAACACCGCCAGTCAACCAGTCAATAACAATACTGCCAGTACACCGAGTATACAAACATACTCAACTGAGTACACAATGCACTCCAAGTAGATCTCCCATGAACTTGCAACAACCTGCAACTCAAATGATCTTACTTTGGAAGGAACTACCTTGCCTTCCTCTTTGCTCTATAACCAAGTACTCCACTATACTCCAAGTAGATCTTGCCTGATCTTGCTCCTTGTTATGTTGCTATCACCTTGATCTTGCTGCCACCTGCAAATCAACCTAGTTCTGCACACCTGCAAACCTTAGACTTCACACACACATACACCTATAGATCAATGATCTTACTTACCATGTAGATCTCCAAACATTGCCTTACACACTTGCTGACCAAGATCCTACATACATGAAGAATCCTTCTGATTCTCCAAACCAGCACCCATACTTGGCACTGTGGCACTAGGAGGAACACACCTTGCTCTCTTCACTCTGAAGGAGCTAATATTTTCTCTCTTAATCTATAGCACAAATTACAATACATCCCATGAGTCTATTATATAGATCTCATGTAAACAATAATTAGACACCTAATTACAATAATTAGATCTATAGCTCAAGACTAAAATTAGCCTTCTTCATGCAAACAACCAGTTTGTTAACGAACTATCCGTGGAACTCACAGTTCAGAACCGTATAGGCGACTGACGTCAGTCCTTGTCTGCATGGGGGTGACCAACCTCGACCAATCTCTGACCATTGTCAGTAGCTTCTTGTCTCCAACTGACTGACATCAGTTATCCTGACCGATGCCGGTGACTGTGACACTCAACAACCTCCTCCCCTATTTGCATCAGTGAAGCTTTTAGCTCCACAACCTAACAATCTCCCACTTGGAGATAAACAGCTGCACTGTACCTATACCTGTACACCATCTAATCTATTTCTTGGCTTGTATCCCTCTTCAAGCTCAACCTCGAAGACTAACCACCACAAATCCTGTGGTGCACCTCCTGTCATCCAAGTAACCTGCCACATCCGATCCTACAAACCCATGTAGTGAAGTCCTAACCCTACATAGCATGTATACCTGTTACTGGTCCCTCTCAAATACCTGAGAACCCACTTCCCCAAATTGGCTCCTAACTCTCTGATAGCTCCCACTGTGTGGGCAACCTCAGGTCCAGTACGCATGTACTTAACCTCATCATGTGAATCAGGACACTGTTCATAGAACTGTCCAACCTATTGGTGTGCTAATCAGCTTCACACAATCATCTGGAGATAAATTCAACCTATGATCTTTCATGTCTCTAGAACACACTTATGCCAAGAATTTTGCTCCTCCAAATTCTTAATGACACACCATTGAACTAACTTTACCTTTAGTTCAGCAAAACCCTGCATGTGTAACCCTGCATCAAGCAAACACACAACATACAGTAACAGGATGATGTTGCAACTCATCATCCACCTGGTAAAGAAATCATAATAGTTATAATGACATTGAATAAAGCCATGCTTTGTCATCCACCTGTCAAACCTGTACCACTATCCTGGAGCTTCCTCAAGACCATATGACTTGGCCTTCCATCTCACGTATCCATTCTCTCTATTCTTTAACTAAATAATCCATTCATCTCTCAGTGCTTTCATACTGGCTGGCAACCCTACCAAATCTCCTATTTGGTTTTGCATCCTATTCATGCCATGCTCCCATTGTTTCCTAGATCCTTCCTGCTCTACAGTGAGCAACGAGTATAAAGAAGAGGAACAATGAATTTGAGGCTTACTTACCACTTTTAGTCCTCCATATGGGCATTTGAGACTCCTTGACAGCTTGCTATCTGCCCAAAATTCATTATAGTGACCGACCTCAGTCACCACACAATTTGCATCTGACTGATGTCAGTTCCCATGTGACTATCCTTTTTGTCAATGCCAATTTTCTAACTGACGTTGATCTTACCTAGTCACCGACATCGATTCTATGACCGACATCGGTAGCCACCCTGCCCGACACCACCAGCTCTGGTCTGCACATGACCGACATCGGCACCTATCTGTTCAATGCTAGTTCCCTATGACTGACGCTGGTAACTGTGTTTGCCTGTGAGTGATGACTTTTTGCCCGTGAGCTTTCTTTGAATCATACCCATGTCCAAACTACCCTGCTCAGAGTTACTCAGTCTCATCCACTGATCTCTGTCCATCATCTCCTCTAGAAACACCAAGGCTTTCTAGTTCTTAAGTCTATCAAAGACATCTGACTTCCTCTTAAGAACATGCATCTCCTTCTTGTTCATGTGACCAAGCCTACAAAGCCACGTCTTTGCAATAAAAGAAGAATCAGTAATACAAGCAAGTAGATAAAGAGTACCTGCTTTCTTACCACACGCTAATTCAAATGCATCCATTGTGAGAGTTCTTGTGTATCTCTCATCACCCAACTTTCTTAAAGAAATTAGCTGCATCTCCAAGACTGGGACCTGCATGACCTCCTTCAACACCCATGTGTTGGCCACCTGCAATTTCAGCTTCACTTCCCCTTTGCCAATTCTTTGGCAAGGCACACCAGCCCCTAAATAAATCTTTCCAAAGTCTCCAAAGACCTTAACATGGAAAAATACTCTATTTCGAGCTGCATGGAAAGAGGCAACATAATCTATAAAACAAGATTCTACTTTATCCAAGAAACATCCCAGAGCATCTTGTGCAACAACACCTGCAACATCTGCTTCTTCAGTTTCTTCATGCTGATCTGCTACCAACCAACAATCTTTCTTTACCTACTCTTTCTTTCCATAACACTGTAATTAACCATTCATGTTTTTCAATTCCTCCATTCTTAGTGTACTTTCTTCTACCGTTGCTATACTCCCACTTAATCAGAAACCCTTGAGAGTGACCTGTAATCAAACACAAACCTGCTCCTTGCAACCTGGCTCTGATACCAACTGTCAGGAATCTAGAACAACAAACATGCTCTGATACCAACTGTTAGGACTCGAAAGCACCATTGATTACCAATCAACTAAACATGTGAAATTAAACCAAAAGTAACAAGTAACTAGGTTTCAGAAATAACACAGAATATGAGAGACAATACCCAATTGTATTAATACTCTTCTAGAAAAGAATTACAAATGAAGAGATGCCACACTCTTCCCACCTTACAGGCTTCCCACACCAAGTGTTTAGTAATTCACCTTCAAGAGGTCACTCTCTCTCTTACGGTCCCAACACACAACTAAAACATAGAGTTGGTGTTTACCTCCACCAGCCAGTAATAACACCGCCAGTCAACCAGTCAGTAACAATACTGCCAATACACCGAGTATACAAACATACTCAATCGAGTACACAATGCACTCCAAGTAGATCTCCCATGAACTTGCAACAACTTGCAACTCAAATGATCTTACTTTGGAAGGAACTACCTTGCCTTCCTCTTTGCTCTATAATCGAGTACTCCACCGTACTCCAAGTAGATCTTGCCTGATCTTGCTCCCTGTTGTGTTGCTATCACCTTGATCTTGCTGCCACCTGCAAATCAACCTGGTTCTGCACACCTGCAAACCTTAGAATTCACACACACATACACCTGTAGATAAATGATCTTACTTACCATGTAGATCTCCAAATGTGGCCTTGCACACCTGCTGCCCAAGATCCTACATACATAAAGAATCCTTCTGATTCTCTAAACTAGCACCCATACTTGGCACTATGGCACTAGGAGGAACACATCTTGCTCTCTTCACTCTGAAGGAGCTAATATTTGCTTTCTTACTCTCTAGCACAAATTACAATACAACCCATGAGTCTATTATATAGATCTCATGCAAACAATAATTAGACACATAATTACAATAATTAGATCTGTAGCTCAAGACTAAAATTATCCTTCTTCATGCAAACAACCAGTTCGTTAACGAACTATCTATGGAACTCACAGTTTGAAATCGCATAGGTGACCGATGTCAGTCCCTGTCTGCCTGGGGGTGATCGACGTCGGCTGATCTTTGACCGTCATCGGTAGCTTCTTGTCTCCACCTGACCGACGTCATTTGGCTTGATCGATGCCGGTGACTGTGACACTTAGAAACCTCCTCCCCTATTTGCATCAGTGAAGCTTTTAGCTCCACAACCTAACAATAAAGAAGAAGAAATTTAAAGATGAAGGGAAAATAAGTTTAGAATCACAATTTGTCTATCAAGGGGGGAAATGAAATGTGTGGAGGGGAGAATGAAGGAAAAACCAAGGTAGAGGAACTCTTTATCGAAGTCAAGACACTCAAATTAGGTTTGTCAAAACAAAAGGACTTTATACCTTAAGGAATTTGAAGAACTTGTCTTAGGTACACAAGTCTTAGGTCAAAAAATTAAGTATATAGATCATCATATGAAAGCTACATGTATGAAAATTAAAATGGACCTACCTTCCCACAACATGTTTCTCTTTCCTTGGAACCCCTTACAGAGCTGTCAGTCTACTGTGAAGATTGGGTAGTTACATGAGAAATTAGGTAGTACCATATATTTTTTTGAATTCCCATATTCAAATATATTGGCCTACCACACCCCAATGGACCTCGGCTCTATGTGAGGCCAACTGTAGAGTTTGAGCTTTGATTAGAGATAGGATATGTGCTTGTAATCACATCATTTGGTGTGATGTTGAATTTTGAGATTGGATGTTGCCTTTATATATCATGGCCTTTTATTTCAAATGATTTGGATTTTAACTTTCTTGATGGATTTTTCTATTCCTCCTCTAAATAGATTTGGAAAACCAAACATGGGTGCTAAAGATGACTTTCATTTGAATACTTAGGACAAGGTTGATATGAGAGAGAACTTTAAAGAGCATGGGGTTTAAGAGTCTTATAAATTTAGGTAAAATAAAAGTGCTATCTTGACCTTGACCTTTTTTATCCAATGTGGAGTGAAAGAAAGGGAAAATGAAGAGGAATGACACATAAAACAATTTTATTTGCTTCAAATCACAAAAAATGTGACAAAGGGCAAAAAGGGATACAATGATAGTAAAGTGTGATTCCTTATCATAAGAATGAAGGAAATAGAGGAAAACATGTTAACATAGATTGTTTGTGCAAATTCCATCTATCAAAAGAATCAAAAATCTAAAGTTGAGAACAAGGATCATATATAAACATGAAAATATGGTAATTTTATGAGGAGGGCTAGGTCTTATCCATGGTCTTACATTGTAACTTCATAAAAGAGAAACCCAAGGCGTGTGGAAAAGCAAATGAAAAATCATAAGGGAGAAAAATAAGTAAAATATGGTAATTTTGTGAGGAATATCGAGTCCTATCCATGGTCTTACAAAACAACCCATAAAATAAAAACCCATGGGGTGTCAGAAAGAGAAAATGCAAGAAGATAAAGAAAACTATGGTACATCAAGAAACCAAAAGACCAAAAGGGAGGACTAAAGGTTTATGCAAAGTAGGAAATTGTTGTAAAGGGAAAGACCCATGTGAGTAACTTGAAAAAAGTGTTAGATAGATGTATATAGAAATTATGAAAAGAATGAAATGTTTATGCAAAGTACTTTTTGAGAAATTTTGCATTGGTGGGATCTTTGAAAACATGGCCTTCATTGGTTTGAAGGTGGTAGGTGATTAGACCAAGAATATATTTAACTAAATATTGGCCCCACCATTTTTGGACATATTTAACTTATTTATCATGGGTGTAGTCTAATTTAAGGATAAGATCACCAACATTAAATGTACAGACTTTAACATGTTTGTTATGCTACCTGACAATGTGAGCCTTGTATTGGTAGTTATGTTGTAGGACAGAAAGACAATGTTAATCAAATAGATCAAGGGCATGAAGATGAGCTTCACATAATTATTCATTGGGAATAATACCATGAAGAGATATAAAAAGAGATGGAAGCTCAAATTCTAAAGGAAGAATTGACTCAAAACCATAGACTAGCGAGAATGAAGTTGCCCAAGTGGTAGTGCTTATGCTAGTCTGATAGGCCTAAAGAGTAGGGTAAAGATGAAGATTCCAATATATGTAGGTTTCATGAATTATCTTTTGGAGAATTTTATTAGTGGCCTCAGCTTGGCCATTGTATTACAGATGATAAGGCATGGAAAATTTGTGATTGATCTTCAATTTATTAAAAAGTTGTTTAACATGTTTATTTTTGAAATTACCACCATTGTATAAAATGATGGTATGGGCAAAACCAAAGTGGTAAATGATTTAATTTAGACTAAATTTTTAAATGGTATAATTGGTGATGTTAACAAAGGGCATGGCTTCTACCCATTTGGTAAAATATTTGGTAGCAATGATGATAAAGACATGCCCATCTTGGTAGCGAGGTAGTTTGCCAATGAGATTGAATCCCCATATGGAAAATGGCCAAGGAGATTCGATAGTTTAAATTTTGACTAGAGGTGAATGAATTAGATCATCATGATGCTAATAAAGATTACACTTTTTAGCATATTTAATTTCATCTTTTTCAAGAGTAGGCCAAAATTAACCCATACATAGGCATTTGCAAGCTATAGCATGTCCACTACAATGGCCACCATAAATGCCCCCATGTGATTGTTTAAGAAGAGAAGTGACTTCAAATTGAATAACAAAATAGATCAAGGTACCTTCAACATTGTGATAATTAAGGATGTTGTGTCAGAATACATAATTGAAAGCTTGTTTATGAATACATGTCTATTCATGAGAGTCTAAATTAGGTGGATAAGTTTGATGTTCCAAGAATTGAATGATATCTTGGTATCATGGGTTTTGTCGAATGGTAATAACCTCAATATGACAATTAAGTGAATCTGGTGGTTGAGTAAAGGATGGATATTTTATTAATGGTATAATAAAATTAGGATAAAAAAGGACTTGGTGTAGATGAAAGAGATATGTTGAAGATGCAAGAGAATTGGCAATGGAATTTTGATCTCTAAGAATAGGCTTAATAGTGAAATAATGAAATCCTTAGCAAGAGTGGTTGTAATTTGATGATATGTGATGAGGTTCTCAATTTTACATTGATAATCACCATTGACTTAATGAAAAATAAACTACAAGTAACCTAAAGCATTAAGGTATTGAATATATAAATCAAGAAAAACTATCATGCCTAACATAAGAGCTTCATATTTGGCCAAATTATTGGTGACATCAAAGGTGAAGCAAAAAGATAAAGGAATGATCCTGCTAAGAGGACTTGTGAGAATACAACCTACCCTGGCTCCTTGAAGGCATTTGGCACCATCAAAGTGAAGGGTCCAAGTATCCCCGTGAAAGTTATGATTGATTTCAAGAAGCTCCTTGATAACTACTTGTAGTTTAGTAGTACCAAAGGGAGTAGAGGATTCATCAAAATTATTGGCTTATAGATTGGTGATAAATCTATAAAAATAATCTTTGGGATAAATATCTTGATTAAGACCTTTGATGTAAAGGATATTATCATTTGGAAGATTATCTTGAAGAGAAAAAGTAATGATACATAGATAAAATTTCATTAGGAGGACCATCCATTTACCAATTCTATCTCCAGGAAGAAATGATTTGGAGAAGAAATGAGGAAGGGGGTCAAAATGAATGATGACATAAGTAGTTTGGTAAAGCATATAGTGGCAAAAATTTTTAGCTATGAAATATATGGCAAGATAATCATGCTCAATTTTGGAATAACATGTCTCATAATTGATGAGGCCTTAAATAATGTAATAGATAACATACTCTCTTCCCGTATCATCTTGTTGGGCAAACATTACCCCAATTAAAATAGGTATGAATAAGTATATACAATCTAAGGATTATCATTAAAAGGAGGGTGAAGTGTGGGTGGATGAAGAAATGACTCTTTCATATTATCAAAGGCTTTTTGACATGGATCCATCCATTCTAAAGTAGTACCTTTCTTGAGAAGTGAATTGATAGAGTCAATTTGATATTCCATTTTGTGGATGAATCACCTAGTTACCCCATGTTTTCATAAATAAGTATGAATGTCAATAATAAAATGAAGAATGGGCATGTTTATGATATCACTTATTTTGGTAGGGTCAACATCGATGCCATGGAGAGAGACTAAGAATCCTAATAATTTTCTAGATGTGACTCTATACACACATTTATATGGATTAAGTCTAACTTTATATTTAAGGAGATGGTCAAAGATGATATCGAGATTAGAAAGATGATTATTACAATTTTTGGATTTATCAATGAGATAATCCATATAAGTTTCAATAATTTTATGGATGAGATCATGAAAGATGTGATTCATTTCTCATTGGTAAGTGGCTCCAACAGTTTTGAGGTTAAAGGGCATTTTGACATAGAAATAGGTGCCCCATTATATGGTGAAAGTAGTCTTATGTTGGTCCCTAGGGGAAATATGAATCTGATTATATCCTGAGAAGCCATCCATAAGATATAACATTTCATAACCAGTCATGGAATCAATAATGGCATCTATTGAAGGTAAAACAAAGTTCTCCTTAGGACAAGCAAGATTAAGATTATGAAAATCAATACAAATATGAATGACCATGGTGACTATTGTCACTTGGATTTGTACTCCTTGAGGAGATGTATTAGCTCTCCTCATCCAAGTGTCACAATGGAAACATCTCACAAGCTGTGGGTAACAAATAGATGAGATGAATCTCTAGAAGGGTTAGCTCCCTGAATGTGTCTTGAAATGCTTTCACCTATACTAACTAAATATTTATGAGGGAAAAGGGTTAGATTTTAAATGAAATTAAACCTATTCTAGGGGGTGATGCACCAAGATGTTTACCACAAGACTATCATACTCGATCACAAAGAGACAAGGCACATAACACTAGTCTAAGAGTTTTAGAATATGGTAACATTAGTATTTTAGTATAAAGGTGACATACATGAAGCCTATCTAAGGTAAGTGAAACAAAAAATAATTTTTAGATACTAAGGCTTCCTTATACTCTTAAGAAAATATCCATACTCTTAAAAATGCTTCATATGATCTACTAGGCTAGAATCACTTGCATCAAACATGGAAGAATTGAGAGAAAGCAAGGATAGATGAATATCTCTTAACCATTCACTATACATCTTTTCACACAATTTGACAAGCTGATATATAAAATCAAACTAGTTTTAATTTATTGTCTAAGGCAAAGTACAATGTCAAAACTAGCAGGGATTCACCATACATGGTGTGGTATTAGCTTACAAAGTCCAAAATAGTAGCTACTTATAGCATTTGAGAGATAAGTGTGAAAAGAGGAGTCCAAAGGTCACTTGGACACTTGCTATGATGAGAGGAGTTACATATGTAGAATAATGAAGTAGGAGATAGATCATGTAAGGTTTGGTAGGATAAATGGCTCTCCAAACTATGCAACTTATGAAATGTGGTGTGAAACTCCTCATTCTACACAAGAAAACTATCTTCATCATTCCCCCTTTTTATAACATCCCAAAACTAACTAGGGATAGATATAATGATTAAACTGAGAGGGAAGGGTTATGGATATGCTTATCTATGCATTATCTACATTTTTAATCATCTAGATTCCTCTGAAATTGAGCCATCACTACTTGCAGTCAAAAAAATTACTCTTTTAGTCACCCTTTACACTTGGCCTAAAAGTGGCTTCAATTTTCCATGAAAATACATGAAATGGGGTGGATGAAAATTGGAAAGACCCTCCATGGCCTTAGACTACTCAGGTACACCTTAAATAGGTTACCATTTGAAGTTTTCACACTTCTCACCATCTTGCTCACTTTGCCTGTTTTGACTAGTTGAGGTGAAGCTACTTGTAGGGAAACTTAGGATATTTTTTGAATAATTAAATGGTCATAGTGAGTTATAATAAGTCCTAATATCACTCCCAAAGTTGAGTGTTCCTCTTGAAAGACCTTAAAACTTGCACAATACATAAAACAATTGAAGAAAACAATCATGTACCCTATTTGTATAGGTAAGGAGGTGAAAAATTTGATTTAGAGGATCCTGAAGAGTCCTTTTCAACCTAAATCAAAATTTATGGTCATTCCATCCAATTTGGATAGCTCTCCATCCTTGTTTCTAATTAGGTCCTTATCCAGGGTTTAGTAGGGTTTTAGGTCTTTTTTGCTATTAATCTTTATTCATAAATATAAGACATTAGAACTATAAAAAAATTACACAAGAGTGATTTTAAAGACCCCTTTCAACTCAACAAAACTCCTTGGATCTCCATGCACAACCTCAGAGAATATGTGAGCTTCTAAAGTTTCCTTATTGAGCTTGATTCCTCATTTCCTTCAGGCTTGAATTGGTCTTGAGTTAATGTGAGGTTTCTTGTGATCTCCCATATATTAAAAAAACTTTGAAACATCTAAAATGACCCTATAAACATGATCCAATCCATTATAATTCTCATCTTATGTTAGAAGTGAAAGTGATTCTCCATTTGCCTTTAGGCCTAAACCATGACTAATAGGTTTGACAATAACTTTGATGGTCTAGACCACTCTATTGAGTATCCTCCTTCTATGCTTGATTTTACATGTTTTTTTATGTGTTTTTAAAATCCACACACCTCTTTTAAAGGTATGATCATCCCTTATCTCATCCCCTTATATTCTTTTCTCAAAACTACAGGGTTTACACACAAAGGGAAGTACCATCTATTTGAGACAAAATAAAGAGTACTTCCCTTATTTCATTAGACAAGTAAATTATTTGAGAGGATTATACAAGTTATAAGTATGTATTGTGTTTAATTTAAATTTTTTTCCACATGATTAGATTCCTCAAAAACACTAAAACCTAAAATAGACCTGTGGGGAGTGGACTGTATGCAAGGTCTTACCATATGGTTGTAAGTTACTTGATTAGAACCTTATCTCTATATTACTACAATATCATGAGGATATTTTGAGGTGTTTTACACCATGATTATGACATTAAAAATGTTCAAAAACTATTATAATCCATTCTTTCACCTTTAACCATATTCTTACTCAGTTAGGCCTGATTGATAGGCTGACCTTGTTTGTATATTTCTCCTGCCCACAGGTGTATATCACACACATAGAATTGTTTACATTGATATAAGGTCTTATTTAAACCCTTAATTATATATCATAGTCACTTTGGTCACCTATACCATGCATTTTCTAGGCCAAAGACCTAGAACAATCATCACTCGAGTCACTGTCAGCTATAGTTGACTGGAGCTACCAATTATTGGGGTAATATGATTAATTTAGGCATACACCATCTTTAGAATCAATATTAAATGGCCTTTGGATCCCATATAGGTCCTAGAAGCATTAATCCTTAGTAAATATTGGTGTCTCCATAGATAAACTCACCTCAAATATGATATAGGATTTCACAGTTAGTTGTAGGTGGATAGTCTTAGAGTTAGGTACACCTATAGGTGTAGATAAGATCCAAACATTGCATATAAAACATTTTTTGATGATCATTATGATAATTTATATGATTTTTTATTCATAATTTCATTCAATAATGAATATAAGTCTCACTTTCAACCTTGTGTGTAAGGACCTTCTTTAGAGCTCAAAACTTGTAGATGTTATTGTCTGAATTTAGTAATCAAAGGGGCAACTTTGAGCCTTCCTAGTAAGAAAACCACATGACTCAATTACCTTATTTATTGTTTAAGTTGGACACTTATGATATGGATATAGTATGAGTTTACTTTAAGTGATGAAAACTCAACATGGCATTATCATAAGACATCTCCAAAAGGGCTAGGTGCTCTATTTTGCATGTTTTAGGAATTTGATCCTTAAACCTATAGTCATCATCTTTGGAAGTGAATTTCAAATTTACCTAGAAATTTAGATTTCCAAATAGGTCTTATATGATCTTTACAACATAAGAGACTTTAAGAAAGGTTTCACCATGCTCTAAATTTAGTGTACAAGTAGCTCCATATCTTTGTGGTGCCACATGTAGGTGGACATTTTCACATACAGGTAGTGAGAATGAGTAAGTTGAAAGAATGCATTGTTTTTGAGATTAAAATGAGTTTTATATATATTTAAAAGTTTTAAAATATACTCTTATAATTATCAAGGACCTTGATAAGCTTAGACACTCCTTTTCAATCATGATTGGCCTTCATGAGATACCTGTAGGTGCACTGTGAGTTACATACATGCGATGAGCATGAAATAGTCAATATACTCAAGTGATATACCTTTATAATAAATTTATATAACCTCATGGTGTTAAAATGAAACATAAAAATGTTTCAAATCTTGATATAATCTCTCACACCTCTTTTTAATGTATTCCCTTCCTCCAGGCATTTGTAGATACATCTCTATGTTATATGACTATATGGGTGACATCACAGTCCCTTTTTTTTCCAAGTGAAGGGATTTTAGTTAATTTATCATAATATGAGAGTGTTTTAAAAATTTTAAGACCTCCATCAAAACTCTATGGATATGCTAGACAGGCTCCATACACATGATTCACCATAACTACAAGTGAAAGTGGGTAAATAGTTGACTGTGAGTATGATAAGACTAGATGTTTGATCAAAGCATGGTGTTGTAAGACCAAAAATGGAAGGGAGGTTTTAATTATGGAATTAAAACATGGAAAACACCATATCCTATTTATATGAATCCCTTTCAAAGAATACAACCTTTTGCAAGTAGTAAACTTGACTATCATTCCACTTGGAACATTAACTTGCAAACTGAACTAATTAGCCCATGAGATATTTTACAAACATGAAAATAAGAATGGAAATAATGAGAGGAGATATACAACATCATTTGGATTAAATATCACCAAATATATTATACATATTTGTCTAAATAAGAGCAAAACCTATAGGGTATGGGAAATAATGAGCAAAAAAACACAGTCAACTTGTTAGAGATGATTCATAAAGCATAGTTGACCAATCCTTGAAATATTTTTATTAAAATGAATCTATATAAGTGTAATATTACCCCCCAAAATTTTTTAGTTGGAAAATTCTCCAACTGGCCGTACCAAGTACAAACCTACTAACTGGTTCTATGTGTTTAGAAGGGTGAAGAAGGAGTAGAATGGTTTTGAACCTTTTTTAGCACATAAAAAGAATGTAAAGCACTGAGACGAGTTTGAAGAAGATAAAGAGTCATCTCAAAACCTTCTCTCAAGTGTCACACTCTCTTATGGGCTGTACAAGTGCCAAAATCTTCCCTTTTTAGTTGATTTCATGATTTTTAGTTAGATAACCTACAATTTTAAGATGAAATGACATTATTGATAGGGAATATGACCTATTAGATGTTTAAGAAAAAATATGACACTTAGACACCTTGAAAACCATGCCACTTGCATATATGACCCCAAAATGGCTAATAAGGGATTGAAAATGACATATTAACTAATTAGACCATGAACAAGGCTAAAATGGCATTAAATTACATAAAATAAACTATAACACACCCTATTACAACATATTATACCCATATATAAGTTTTTACTATAGGGGGTTGACCCATTTTAACTTGTGATTAAAATGGTTAACATCTTTGGTGATTTCCCAAGGGTGGCATGTTTGCTATGCCATGACCATTTGCCTAATCATATCCATTAGGATATGGAGTCATATGTACATGAGGTTTGACACACAAATTTACTTCAAAAACACACAAAACATAAGAAAACTAATAAGGACTGACACACAAGACAAGAAACTAAACAAAAACATACTTGTGCTTTATGAGCACTTATAGAACACACATGCCAAACTAAACAAACTGACTCAAACACTAACTCATCTAAGATGAAAAATCCCTCCTAGATCAAAGGTGAATTTTTAAACCTTCCTTGATTCATGAAATGAATGATTATTGAGACATGTATCCTTTTTACCTTTATTATTGATACCTCCATCTTCTTTATGGTGTTTGCCAACTTCATTGGCATGATGTTCAATGAGAACCAAATAGATCCATATAGGTTGGCTATGGAAATGAACTCTTTTTAAATCCAAATAGCCTTAAATTTCTCATATAGATCCTCAATTTCAACCTCAAATGGTGGTTCAACAAGGCATACCTTCTTGATTTCCATAGTGCTCTCAATAAGGTTGGGTTTCTTCTTAGCTGTAAGTTCTTCTAGCTCATCAGGGAGCTTTACATATTATACCCAATCTTAGTCATTATCCTTCATGGAAGAATATTTCTCCACCTTATCATGTACTTGAACCTCAACTTTGAAAAGATCATCAAGCTCTTGAAAGAGCTTCATTTTCAACTGCCAATCATCTTTATCATCCTTGTTATTTAGAACCACCACCTCTTTAACCTTCTCTCCTTGATGTATGTGGTCATAAAGATATTGTTCTTCATGATATAATGTAGATGAAGGTGATTAAAAATTAGATGGAGGTATTGAGTCATCTCTAATAACTATGTTTTTAAGCATGAAATATACTGAGAGGGGGGGTGAATCAGTATATTGTATATCTTATAAAACTTTCCCTTTATCAAATTCCACTTAATCAAACATTCAAGATATGCAATAAAACTCAAACAATAAACATCACAGAAGATAGAGAGAGACACCAAATATAACGTGGAAACCCAATGTGGGAAAAACCATGGAGAACAATCTCAAGTATATTCATGAGAACAAACCCACCAGAGCACCATACCCCTTTGCCGAGTACCAACCTTAGCTACAATTCATGAGCACCAACCCACAAGAGCTTTAAATCCCTTTTCCGAGCACCAACCTAGCTACTATTCATAAGCACCAACCCACAAGAGCACCAACCCATTTGTTGAGCACCAACCCAACAACAATTTGTTAGCACCAACCCACAGGAGCACCAACCCCTTTGTGTATACCACACACCTATCTCTCAATGTTGCTATCTCAACAAATGATAGATCAATACAAAATCTCCTTCCTCTCTCTCACCTTTGCTCTTATAAGCTTGATATAGCAAATACAATTCATATTCATCTCTCACAATTGCTCTTCTAAGCTAGATATTAAAATATTAAATCAACCTCTCTCACTCATATTACAAATGGCTTCTCAAGCCTTTATTTATAGCATTCCAAATGACCTTTGGCCTTCCCTTTGTGACCCTTCAATCCTCATGGAAAATAGCACCAATCTTGGATGACCCTTCATATTCAAGCCTTTGAAAATTCATGTGGTGACCCTTCATGACCAAAAACATCCTTCCCACTTTTGTCCTTATCTTTGGTGACTTTTCGTATTTCTTAAAGTGTCCCTTCATGAGAAATTGTGCCCTTACCCTTTTGTCTTCACTTGGGGACTCTTGGTATTCCCCAAGATGACTCTTCATGGGAAAATGCATCCCATCCTTCTTTTGTCTTTACCCCATGGCTCTTTGACTTCTCCATGGGCCCTTCTTTTGTCTCATATGCAACCAAAAATATATTCATTAATATTAAATAAATATTAACTCATATTATCCAAGATATATTTATTACAAATAATATTAAATGCAATGGGGCCTTTATCATCAATAATGCTAAACCTTTGACATCAATGACAATATTTCCCACAATCTCTCCCTTTGTCATTGATGGCAACCTCAATCTTGAAACTACCACATCCTGTCACCTGCACATACCATCATCTGAAAACATACAATAACTCCCCCTTACTGTAGCAACCTGTACATGTTCCCTGTACCTATTTTTTGCACCTATACTTGTACCTATTATTCTCCCCCTTTGACATCAATGGCAAAGGGTATACCTAGAGCTAACACTTAGCTCCCCCTCACTTGATGCTGAACATCAATGGTAGGAAGTAATAGAGATTACTCCCAACTCCTCTCACATGTCTTTGAGAAGATATCTGATTAAAACATTGTCTATCCTTTGAGAATCTGCAATCAACTCATTTGAATATTTCCTTCTAATCTCACAACATTTCGAATGAAACTTTAAGGTGTATCCTTGAACACATATTTAACTTACACTCAAAAGATTATGCTTACAAAACATTCTTAGTTTTAGTTCTTAAAATACCTTTTCTGGCTATCCTGGTAGTGGTTGTATCTTCAAATTCAACTATGCCACCATTGATCTTCTTTACTGTTATCTCCTATCATATGCCTCAAACATCTGTTATCAACGAACCATGGCTGATCTTTATTTCTTACATGCAAAGCTGTTTGCACCAACATAGAATCTTCAGGTTATTTCTTCTGTCATGAACATGTCTGAACCTTCTTCCTGATGAATGGAACTTTGAAACTCTGATCCTTCTTCATTGAATCTGCATGAGTATTCTTTTCCTTCTTTTTGAAATTGTTAGCTCTTTTTCAACATTCTAATTTTTTATGACCATAATCATTTGAAACACTGCATATGCAAGAATCATTCTAATAGCCTCAAACCATAATACTGATGCAAAGTTTTCTTCAAAAATATATTCCCTCAAAAGATATACAAATTAATTTGCCAACTCACCTTCTTGTCATGCAACATAACCAAGACCCAATAGCATCCACCATGATTTAATTTTTAAAAGTGTCTCCTTGAAGCCTAGAAGAGACACCCCACACAATAGGGTTCTAGAAATAAATCTTAGGAGATTCCCACATCTCCTCTGTTTCTTCCTTGATCTTCTTGTGTTTTTCTTTTAGAATCCGTTTAAGCATGTCTAACCTTTTTGACTTACTAACCTTATCATTTATGATGTTTTTCTTTTTCTCAACTTTTGCAACTCTCTTATCTTGACAAATCTTATGCTCAAATATAACAAGAGATTTCGCACAATCTTTCTTATCTGATTCTTTATCTACTATAGCAAGTAATTCATTTTCATTCTTGAACTCAACCTGATCAACCTTTACTATTTTAGGTCTCCAAATCTGAATTTGTCTTTTCTCATATTTTCTAGGGTCTCTATATCTTTTGACATACCTTGAATATCTCTTTACTTTATTTTGACATAAACTAGCAATATGGCCAACCTCATGACAACAAAAGCAAACAATATTTCTCATACCTTTATCTTGAATGTGATTGAGATCTCCCTTTGACTGATTACTTCTCCTCATACAGTCACTTGCCCTATGACTAACATGATGACAAACAAAACAATGGCCATGAAAAGAATTTGAAAACTTAAAAGCATTGGGCTGCCTAATTGACTTCTTTGATTTGCCTTCAAAACCTGCATCCTATCTCATTGGTAGAGATCTCAAAACCTTTTGCACCACCATTGACTCATCCAATGTTTCTCCAAGACCTTGAATCTAATTTATGACTTGATCAACTTGCAAAATATAACTTGCTATATCTTCTTCTTCTCCCATCTTCAAACTTCAAACTACCATCTAAAAGTCTGCAACTTAGCTTGCTGAACCTTTCCATCACCTTTGTAAATATTCTCAAGTTTTACCCAAGTTTCATGAGCAAGTTTACATTGCATAACTTTAACAAATTTAGATTCACATAAACCACATAAAATAGCATTTAAAGCTTTAGCATTACATTCACTTGCCTTCTTTTTTGCTGGAGTAATTGTAGATGTCTGTGGCTCTTCATATTCCTCCACCACTAATTTCCATATGTCAAATCCAAGGGCCATCAAATAAACCTTTATTCTCATGCTCCAAAAAGCATAATTCATCCCATCAAACAAAGGTGCCTTATTTTTAGAAAATCCTTATTGTGACCCAGCCATCGTGCTTTCCCGATCTACCTTCAAGCTGTAAAACTTTTCAAAAAGGAACCTGCTCTGATACCAATTGTTAAGCATGGAATATACTGAGAGGGGGGGTGAATCAGTATTATTTATCTTATAAAACTTTCCCTTTATCAAATTCTACTTAATCAAACATTCAAGATATGCAATAAAATTCAAACAATAAACATCACACAAGATAGAGAGAGACACCAGATATAACGTGGAAACCCAATGTGGGAAAAACCACGGAGAACAATCTCAAGTATATTCATGAGAACAAACCCACAGGAGCACCATATCCCTTTGCCGAGTACCAACCTCAGCTACAATTCATGAGCACCAACCCACAAGAGCTTCAAACCCATTTGCTGAGCACCAACCCAGCTACTATTCGTGAGCACCAACCCACAGGAGCACCAACCCCTTTGCCGAGCACCAACCCAGCAACAATTCATGAGCACCAACCCATAGGAGCACCAACCCCTTTGTGTATACCACACACCTATCTCTCAATGTTGTTATCTCAAAAAATGATAGATCAATACAACATCTCCTTCCTCTCTCTCACCTTTGCTCTTCTAAGCTTGATATAACAAATACAAATCATATTCATCTCTCACAATTGCTCTTCTAAACTAGATATTACAATATCAAATCAACCTCTCTCACTCATATTACCAATGGCTTCTCAAGCCTTTATTTATAGCTTTCCAAATGACCTTTGGCCTTCCCCCTTTGTGACCCTTCAATCCTTATGGAAAATAGCACCAATCTTGGATGACCCTTCATATTCAAGCCTTTGAAAAGTCATGTGGTGACCCTTCATGACCAAATACGTCCTTCCCACTTTTGTCCTTATCTTTGGTGACTTTTCATATTTCTTAAAGTGTCCCTTCATGAGAAATTGTGCCTTTACTCTTTTGTCTTCACTTGGTGACTCTTGGTATTCCCTAAGATGACTCTTCATGGGAAAATGCGTCCCATCCTTCTTTTGTCTTTACCCCATGGCTCTTTGACTTCTCCATGGGCCCTTATTTTGTCTCATATGCAACCAAAAATATATTCGTTAATATTAAATAAATATTAACTCATATTAGCCAAGATATATTTATTACAAACAATATTAAATGCAATGCGGCCTTTATCAACAATAATGCTAAACCTTTGACATCAATGACAATATTTCCAACATATGTATTCTACCTTGGTCTTATGAAACTCTTTTAGAACTGCCACTTCTTGATGAGTGACTTGACCTTTATCCTTGATAGTACACTCCACTTCATGCTTGAAATGGTCTTCCAAAACTTCATGATCAGACATGGAGTCTTCTTCAAAGACCTCTCTCTTTAAGTCTTGGACACATTCCGCATGGATAGTTACAAAAAAGTCTTCAATATGTTTCTCCTCATTCAAAAAGGTAGGATTTCCCTTTTGTTCACCAAGGGGAGTCCCTATGGTAATTTCTTCCTCATAGTCACTCATGACATCTTCTTGATCAACCATGAATTGAGCTTGCTCTTCTTCACTTTCTTCTCTTAAAATGGGCTCTTCTTCAAGAAGGGGTGAGGTGGAAGGTTGGTAGATAGGCTCATGTGAATGAGATGGAATATGAGATGAAGTGGAAGGTTTATGAATTGAATATGGAGTGTGAGGGGTAGGAGAAGGCCTATGAGTGAATTTAGGAAAGAGAAAAGCACTAGTAAGCTCATAGGGAAGTGAATTCTTGGGCTTATTGGAAGGAGGGACACCTATATAAGTAGGAGTTTCATCTTGACATTAACTTTCTTGAAATTATTCAAGAGCAACATGTTCATTTTTTAGCTCTTTATCCTCCCACATACTTATCCTTTCTATTGAGCATTGAAGGTACTTCTTTGCCAAGTCCATTTGTTCTTTGATCTCCCATTAAATTCCTTTTAACTCTTTAAACATCTCCAAAGTTTTCATATGACCTTGGGAAACTCCTCTCAAACATTCCATGAGATCATTAGGGAGCAAATCACACTCATCATCCCATGTTATCAGGTTGTCTTCATTAACTAGTAACTGTGGTATGGATGCCAACAAAGGTTTGATATAAGATGGAAAAAATTAAGGAGGAGGAGGGTAATGATGGGGATCAAGACCAAATTCATTTTGTTATATTCTAATCTCTAAGAACTCAATTCTTGCATTTTGATATCTTGATCTATAATCCATAGAAACATGTTGTTCCTCATGGCAAAACTCATAGGAGTGTTCTTGAGGTTCATAGTCATCATTGTATAGCTGGTATGACTCATATTAGGACTAATAGGGAGGCATTTATTGATAGGTATATTGGTATCCTTCCTCATACAAATGTCTAATAACATGGTATCTATATGGGGGGAAAAATACAGGATAATAGGGATGCCATGGCTCATAAGATTGGTAGCCATTTTGATAGGACTGTTAAGGAGTAAAAGGTGATTCATAACAAGGATGATAGGGGGATTCATGATAGGAGTATTGGCCATAACTATTCATATCAACCTAATTTTTTAGAGGAACATAATAACTGATCAATTTTTTTAATGAGATATACCTGGGCTGCTTACAACTAGAAGTTATCATTTGGAGTTGCCATTGGTGTTGGCTTGCTTGCTTCCAAAAGTTGATTAAAAGAAAGACACACCAACAATATTCCCACTCTTTTGGACCTTTATCCCATTGAGCATGCCAAAAACTATTGTTACTTATATTTTCACCCCTTGTGGAGATGTCTTAGCTCTCCTCATCCAAGTGGCACAATGGAAACATCTCACAAGCTATGGGTAACCAATAGGTGAGATGAATCTCTAGAAGGGATAGCTCCCTAAATGTGTCTTGAAATGATTTCACCTATACTAACTAATTATTTATGGGGAAAATGGTTAGAGTTTACATGAAATAAAACCTATTCTAGGGGGTGATGCACCAAGATGTTTACCACAAGACTATCATACTCTATCACAAAGAGACAAGACATACAACACTAATCCAAGAGTTCTAGAATACACTAACATTAGTATTTTAGTATGAAGGTGACATGCATGATGACTATCCAAGGTAAGTGAAACCACATATCAGTTATAGATATTAAGTCTTCCTTATACACTTAAGAACATATCCATACACTTAACAACACTTCATATGACCTGCTAGGTTGTAATCACTTGCATCAAACATGGAAGGATTGAGAGAAAATAAGGATAGATGAATATCTCTTAACCATTCACTATACATATCTTCACACACTTTGATAAGCTGATATACTAAGTCAAACTAGATTTAATTTATTGGCTAAGGTAAATTATAATATTAAAACTAGTAGGGCTTCACCATACATACTGTGGTATTAGATTACAAAGGCTAAAATGGTAGCTACTTATAACATTTGAGAGAGAAGTGGGAAAATATGAGTCCAAAGGTCACTTGGACACTTGTCATGCAAAGAAAAGGAGTTACATGTGTAGAATAATGAAGTAGGAGATATACCATGCAAGGTCTGATAGGACAAATGGCTATCCAAACTATGTAACTCATGAAATGTGGTGTGAAACTCATTCTTCTACATAAGGAAATTGTCTTCATCATTCCCCCTTTTTGGAATATCCAAAAATGACTAGGGATAGATATAATTATTGAAGTTATAGGGAGGGGTTATTGACATGTTTATCCATATATTGGCTACATTTCTAATCATTTGGATTCCTTTGAAAGTGAGCCATCACTACCTGCAGTCAAAGAAATTCTTCTTTTAGTCACCCCTTACACTTGGCCTCAAAATTGGCTTAAATTTCACATGAAAATACATTCAAAATTGTGGATGAAACTTAGAAATACCCTTCATGGCATTATATTGCTTAGGTACACCTTAAATAGGCTCCCACTTATAATTTTGACACTTCTCACCATCTTGTTGACTTTGCCAGTTTTGATTGGCTGAGATGAAGCTCATTATAGGGAAACATAAGATATTTAATGAATAATGAAATGGTCATAGTGAGAAATAATAAGTCTTGAGCTCACTCCCAAAGTTGAGTGTTCCTCTTGAAAGACCTTAGAACCTACATAATGCATAAAATAGTCAAAGAAAGTAATCTTGTACCCTATTTGTACATGCAAGGTTGTGTAAAAGTTTATGGAGATGATAATTTAATATTTATATACAACCTCCATCCACTTTCATGGTCATTCTATCCCATTTGGATAGCTCTCCATCCTTGTTTTCTTAGTCAGGGCATTTTCTAGGGTTTAGTAGGGTTTTAGGTATTTTTTGCTCTCAAGATTTGTTCATAAAGATATGACATTATAACTACAAAAAAATTACACAAGAGTGATGTTCAGGAAACCTATAAACCTCCCCAAACTCCTTGTATCTCCATGCACAATTATAGATAATATGTGAGCATCTAAATTTGCCTTATCAAGCTTGAATCGTCATTTCTTATCGGCTTGAATTGATCTTGAGTCAAAGTGAGGTTTCCTGTGATATAACCTAAATTAAAAAATATTGGAAACATTTAGAATGACCCTATAAACATGCTCTAATCCATTATAATTCTCATCTTATGTTAGAAGTGAAAGTGACTCTCCATTTGGCTTTAGGCCTAAACCATGCCTAATAAATTTGATGATAAATTTAATGGTCTAAACCACTTTATTAAGAATCCTTATGTGCTTTGTTTTCCATGTTTTTTAGGTGTAATTTAAATCCACACACATATTTTCAAGGGCTGATCATCCCTTAGCTCATCCCCTTATCTCCTTTTTTCAAAATTGTAGGTTTTGCACATAAAGAGAAGTACCCTCTATCTGAGATAAAACAAAGGGTACTTCCCATATTTCCTCAAACAAGTTAGTTATTTGAGAGGATTATCCAAGTTATAAGTATGTATTGTGTTGAATTTCAACCTTTTTTCTCTTTATTATATCCCTCAAAAACACTAAAACCTAAGATAGACATGTGGGGAGTGGACTATATGCAAGGTCTTAACATATGGATATAGGTTACTTGATTAGAACCTTCTCTCTGTATTACTCTAATATCATGAGGGTATTTTGAGGTGTTTTACACCATGATTAGGACATTAAAAATGTTCACAAAGTCTTATAACCCATGCTTGCACCTTTAACCATATTCTTACTCAGTTAGGCCTAACTGATAGGCTAACCCTATTTGTATATTTCTCCTGCTTGTAGTTGTATATTAAACATATAGAGATGTTTACATTGATATAAGGTTTTATTAAAACCATTAATGCCATATAATAGTCCATTGGGTCACCTATACCATTCATTTTCTAGGCCAAATACCTAGAACAATCATCACTTGGGTCATTGTCAGCTACAGTTGACTATAGCTACCAATTGTTAGGGTAATAAGAGTACTGTAAGCATAAAACATATTTGAAATCACTATTAGATGCCTTTTAGATCCCATATAGGTTTTATAAGCATTCATCCTTATCAAATATTATTTTCTTCATAGATAAACTCACCTCAAATATGATATAGGATTTCACAGTCAGCTATAGGTGGATAGTCTTAGAGTTAGGCACACTTGTAGGTGTAGATAGGCTTAAAACATTGCATATCAACCATTTTTTGATGATAATTATGATCCTTGATATGAATTTTAAATTTATAAGGTAATTAAATCATGAAGATATATTTTTATTGTAACCTTGGGCGTAGGGACCTGCTTTAGAGCTCAAAACCTATAGATGTTATTATCTGAATTCAGTGGCTAAAGGGGCAACTTTGAGCCTTCCTAGTAAGAAAATCATAGGACTAAATTAACTCATTTATTTTTTAAGTTGGACCCTTATGATAGGGATATAGGATGGGTGTACTTGGAGTGATCAAAATTCAACATGGCATTATCATAAGACATCTCCAAAAGGGCTAGGTGCTCTATTTTGCATGTTTTAGGAATTATGTCCCTAAACCTACAATCATCATCTTTGGAAGTGACTTTAAACTTTGCATAGAAATTGAGGTTTCCAAATATGTATAATATTATATTTACAACATATTTGACTTTAGGAAAGGTTTCACCATGCTCCAATTTCTTTGTACAAGTACCTCCATATCTCTGTGGTGCTACATGTAGGTGGAAAATTTCACATACAGGTAGTAAGGATGAGTAAGTTGGAAAAATGAATGGTTTTTGAGATTAAAATGAGTTTTATATCTATCTCAAAGTTTTCAAATATTCTCTTCTCATTATAAAGGACCTTTCTCAGCTCAGACACTCCCTTTCAATCATGATTAGCCTTCATGAGATACCTGTAGGTGCATTATGAGTTACATACATGCAATGAGCATGGAATAGTTAATATACTCAAGTGCTATGCCTTGATAACCAATTTATATCATCTCATGGTGTTCAAATGAAACATAAAAATGTTTCAAAGCTTGAGACAAGCTATCACACCTCCTTTTAATGTATTCCCTTCCTGTAGACATCTGTAGATGCATCTCTATGTTATATGATTGTATGGGTGACATTTCAATCCCTTATTTTTCCAAGTGAATGGATTTTAATTGATTGATCCTAATATGAGAGTGTGTTTTCAACATTTTAAGACCTCCATCATAACTCCAAGAACATGATAGATAGGCTCCATACACATGATTCACCATGACTACAAGTGAAAGTGGGTGGGGTAAAGAGCTAACTGTGAGTATGACAAGACTGGATGTTTGATCAAAGCATGGTGTTGTAAGACCAGAAATGGAAGGTAATTTGTCCTTATGGAATTTGAACATGGAAAACACCATACCCTATTCATATGAAGTCCTTACATAAAATACAACCTTCTGTAAGTAGTGACTACCATTCCGCACAGAACATTAACTTGAAAATTGAACTAATTATCCCATGAGATATTTAAAAAATATGAAAATAAGAATGGAAATAATTAAAATATAGATCCAATATTATCTAGATTCAATATCACCAATTGAATTGTATAGATTTGTCCAAACAAGAGCAAAACCTATAGGGTATAGGATACAATAAGCAAAAAAACATAGTCAAACTGTTAGAGATGATTCATAAAGCACAGTTGACCAATTTTTTAAATATTTTTATGAAAATTAATCTCTCTTAGTTTAATATTACCCTCCAAAGGCATTTGGTCTGAAACTTCTCTAATTCGCTGTACTAAGCATAAACCTATTGACTGATATTATGTCGAGAAGGGTGAAGAAGGACCAGAATGGTTTTAGACCTTTTTTAACACTTCTAGAGCATATCAGGTGTTGATATGAGTCTTATGAAGATGAAAACTCATCTAAAAACATTATCTCATGTGTCACACTCTCTTATAGATCATACAAGTGTCAAACTCTTCCTTTTTCAATTGATTTATTGATTTTCATTTAGATAACCTGCAAGCTTTAGATGAACTGACATTATTGATAGGGAATATGACCTATTGGACATTTTAAGGAAAAATAGGACACTTTAACACCTTATAAAATATTCCACTTATATATATGACCCCAAAATGGCTACTAAGTGACTCAAAATGACATATAATATAATTACACCATGACCAAGGCTAAAATGGCATTAAATTACATGAAATAAACTATAA
Organism: Torreya grandis; assembly: GCA_037957365.1. Lineage (NCBI taxonomy): Eukaryota > Viridiplantae > Streptophyta > Pinopsida > Cupressales > Taxaceae > Torreya > Torreya grandis. The sequence continues at coordinate 990,750 of JARHVA010003580.1, forward strand.
CACACCCTATTAAAAAGTTTTAGACCCCTATATAAATTTTTAATGTAAGGAGTTGACCCATTTTGACTTGTGGTCAGAATGGTCAATAGTGACTTTCTTTCAAATGGGAACAATGTTGGAGACCCATTCAGAATAATCCACTAGTTTAATAGATTTAGCATCAAGTAATTTTATGATTTACTTATGACATAAAGTGGAGACTTTAGGTGGATTTTTGTTTTTGTTTTTGATGCATAGGCTTGACATTAGAATAAGTAATGATATTATGTACCATAATGCTAGGGTCAATGGTAGACATGTCCTCATAGGACCAAATAAAAGCCTCACAATATTTGTCAAAGAATAAGCTAAAATTATCATGTTTGATAGGTGAGAGTTCACAAGATACAATAATTGGTCAAGGAAAAGATGGAGTACCATATTTGATGCAAGTGGTTTCTTCAATAAATATGGAATTTCCATCTTGAAAGTGGTATCATGCATTAGGTAAGGCAAATATTGGATTTGTTTTAGGGTCAATGCTAGTAACAAAGTTGTTAAAGTAAAGAGTTTTAGTTTTGAAATTTTTAAATTTATGATGCTGTCAAGGAAGTTGAGGTTCTCAGGCATAAAGTAACTCAAGGATAACTTCATCACTAGACAAGGTAGGAAGAGGACCATAATAGTTGACATCTACTTCAAGATCTATAATTTGATTGCCATGGTGATCATACTCAGAATGTATCTAATGAACATTAGTTACCTTAACATTTAGTGTAATTTTAGGAGTAGAAGAAGTAGATGTATCAAAAGGGGTTGGAATATCAGTGGGTTCAGTGATGGGATAGGGATAAGAGGTAATGATTGGATTGATAGGTGATAAAGGAGAAATAGGAAATTTTGGAGGTTTGGAAGGTATAATTTACTCTACCACCCAAGGAGTATCGATAAGAGGAGAATTGGTAGGAGACACATAACCCACAAGATCTAAGGTATGATCCATAGAAATGGTATGAACATCCTAATTAAAAACATGAATTTGGGCTAAGATTTTCTAATAATGCTAGACATCCAAGTCTTTAGATTGAGCTTAGGCCATTATATAACTATCATTGTATGTTAGAGAAATTGTACATGCTTGAAAATCATAGGGTGAAATCTTTATATTATTGAATGTACAAGGAGACATGATAAGAGGATATTAAAGTAATTTGGCCACTCTAAAATCAATGCAAGTGAAGGAATATTCAGGTAAAGAAGGCTCTTGAGCATTGTATTAATGGGGGAAATAAGTAATCTCATTAATAAAAAGAACAATATGATCCTTAGGTAATAGAGAAGGAGAAAGTCATTGAAAAATGTAGGGAGGTAACTTATTAGTATTATAAGTATGTTAAAAATCATTGGGTTCGTCATCATCAAAATCTGTAAGGGTAACTTGTAAATCAAGATTCATGTTGATGAACTTAGGTAAAGGAGCACTATTGATCTTAGGAATGGTAGGAATATGATATTATGATTTAGGATTGGGAAGCTGAATGCTCCATCGGTTGGGATCAACTTCATGCTTATACCATTTTCCATTATCTAAAAATTTAATACATTGGCTACTGAAAGAAGCAATGGACCTCATTAGATGAGTCCATGGATGACCAATGAGTATGTTGTAAGATAAGGGTAAATAAAGGACCATAAGATTGATTTGAATGGTCTTAGGTCCAATGGTTAATGAAAGCCAAATACAACAAAGAGACTTTTGATTAGTCTTATCAAAACAATGACAAGTAAGACAAGTTTACTTGAGATGATCCTTGTTATAAACAAGTTATTGTATAAGCCATAAAATTGTTACATTAATACCAGGACCTTCATCTACTAGAAATTTATAGATAAGAGTCATATTAATGGATACTTTGATGAAAAGTGGTGGATCATCAACACAAGAGAGAATTTCATCATTGATCATGTCCTCTTTAAGGAATTCAATAGAGGGCTTGGAAGAAGGACACATAGTTTCAATGGTATTTACATTGGTAGGTTGAGATTCAATACAAGGTGGTTCTTCATCTAAGGAGGATGGATCATCAATTTATTGGAGCTATTGCATAAGAAATTTATGATGACAGGGAGATGTATGAACCAAATCCATAATTGGAATCTTACAAGGAATAGAGTTGAGTTCTTCAATAAATTTCGAATGAGACTTAGAAGAACCTACACAAGGCTTAGAAGGTAAATTATTTTTTGGATGAATAGTTGTAGTTCGAGGATCAAAAGGATGAGATGGTTACTCTTAGGATTTTGAAGAAATATTAGTGGTGGTGATATCTTTAAGAATTTGTTCTTCCAAAGATGGTTTCTTAGGCTTGGTAACATGATCTTTGTAAGCTAGCTTATGATGATAATTGACCTTAGTAGTATTGAAATATTGAGAATTGTTAAAATATTGGTCATAATTGGCATCAATGAAACAAACATATTTGAAATTTATTTTATTATTTGAAGAAGTTTTTTGTTTATTATAAGTGTAAGCTTTTTAAGTTTATCATTTTTGAAAATAAGTGGTGTATTCTTGATGCAAAAATTGATCATAGCTTCATGATTGAATGAATCACCAAGTATTTAGGAGACAAAATTTTTTGTGAGCCCTCTACAAGATTCATGAGAATGCCTAATGTCACAATGAAACCAAAAAAATAGATTGGGGTCATACCATTTAGGAGGAGCATTGGGATAGATGAAAGGTTTTGAGTGCGGTAATTTTTTTTTCATTTGCTAAACCAAAAGAGGTGTATGAGAAGGTAAAAGAATATCAGTTTTGAAAACTCCTAGTTTGGTTTGTAGAGTATTACTAGTGATATCATTAGATGTTTTGAAAGATTCTTTAAAAAGTTTAGGAATAGGTTTGAATTGCTTCATAGGAAAGTCTTGATGTTTATCTTGATCAAAAACTTCATTAAGTGTTTGGGGAGCAAAGGTTCGAACCTTATATTGGATAGTAGGAGTTAAAGCATGTTATAAAGAGTTTGAATAGGTTATCATCAGTCATGTTATGGTTGGCTTTATGAGATTTCATATTTTGATAAAGTCATGAGCTGATTCAGTGGGAGATTACTTGGAATTGATGAAGTGGCTAAGATAATTTTTTAGAAGATCATTATGTTGAAACTCTTTAACCAAAGGATTAATAAAATCTTTAAGTTGCTAAATAAAATGTTGGGGAAGTTTATTATACCATTATAATACATCTCTAGTGAAGGGTTTAACTGAGAGTTTAATAGTGGTGAAGGTATTAGTTTGGATCCACTCCTTGTAAAGGTTACCTAAGGCTTTAATAAATGAGGTTGGGCTTTTAGTCCCATCATACTTGATAGTTGGAGATATGTTACCAATATCAATGGAAACAATAAAGGGGGCTAAAGACTCATTTTGAATGGTTTAAAACATCTTGTTATTCATTATGGGTTGAGGAATAACATTGCTTGAGGCATCCCAAAGAGGTGGAGGAATGTAATTGGGATTAGCTTTAGGATAGATAGTTGGAGATTGATTAGCCACATTTATTAAATGTTATTGAAGTTACATCATTTGGTTGGTGTTATAATTTTGCATTATGTTCATTTGTTGAATAACTTTAGCTAAAAGTTGAGTCGTATTACGAGGTGGGTTGGTTTTAGTAGGAGTACTCCCCAAATTGGTGTTAGGGTAAGGATTACTAGAAGAAATATTATTAGTGGGATTATTAAGTAAACTTGTATCAATTACTCCAACATTAGTTTGAAGATTTTAAAGATGTGAAGTTTCTTGGTGTAGACACCAAAATCGTGTCTAACCCTTGGTCATCTTCCCCCTTGGTCCATTCCTAACCCATTCTTAAACCATGCACTTACTAATTTAAAAATAATAATTTATTATTAATATCCTCCGCTTTGACACATCACCTATAACACCTCGCCTGACACCTCGCCTTGGACTATTTCCCACCCTATGACTCACCCAAGACCTATTCTTACTTCTTTCTAACCGCCTAACCATTTCTCATGCGTATTTAGCCCAACCTTTGACAATTCTCTAATGGGTAGTGCACTTGGCAGATGGAGAACGGGCTTGGTGGCTCTTTTACCCATTCTCCACCCACCGATGTCGGTCAAATGTCGGCCGACGCCAGCGGGATCTCCGACGTCGGTTTTACTTAAACCAAAATTTCTAACCTTTGACGGATCTAATCACAAATCGTTAATCTCTAGAGCTAATCACGAATCTCGAGACCTCTTTCGGTGAAACAAAGTTCTCGTGATTTTGCTTTCTAGTGTTCTGGCTTCTTGGTTTTCTTGTAGGGATCAACATTCTTGACAGCATTTTCTAGGCAGTGAGGCCTTGCATCAGACATTTTGCATAGGGATTGCATGATATCTCCATCACCAGCGACAACCAAAACATAGCTTTTACACCTTTGCCAACTCGTGTCACAACTAAGTATTTGTACTATTTTTATTTCAGCATCATTTCAAATATATTAGCATTCTGTCTACTATCTATTCCAAGCATCCTTGACCCAACCTTCCCTGTTCTTCTCAGAGAGGCTGAAAAGCCTTCTCTCACCCCTTATTCCCTTTTCTTTACCTCTGACACCCCTTTAGTCTCTCTTTAGACAACTACCTCTGTCCAATCAACTCAGCACAAGCTATCAGAGACCTACAGACCATCTTACGACTAATCTAATCAACCTGACTAAATTGCTTCACGGAAAGGCTGAAAAGCCTTTTTCCTGCCCCTTACCCCTTTTCTTGAAAACATACCCTCTGCCTTAGTTCTTATTAAAGATTCTACCTACTATTTTACCATCCCAAACAAACTCCCTGACTCACAGACAAGACCACAGTCCATCTTGCAGACCAGAAACTAGACCTGTAACCTGTCCCTAGCCATTACCCTGACCGACCTCGTCCATTTCCCCTACCAACATTAGAAGTCAAACCAACGTCGGTGACTTCCTGACCAATGCCGGCAATATCACCAACGTCGGTGACTGTGCTAAGCAGATTACAGCTTATCAGGTATGCATTTGCTTTCAGTGCTTTCTTTTTAGTCTTTTATTATTTCTCTTTTTTGTCTCTGCCATATTCTGTTTTAACAGTGGATTGTCATCCTCCAAGAAGCCTTAGCGCTTTTAGGACCAAGCTTTTGCTTGGCAATCCACCCTTTTATCAGCTAACATTTTTTGTGTTTTAGTGTCTATCTCTTTCAGGTGTCATCCTCCACAACCAAAGAGGAGTTCTCACAACGTCTGGATAACGGTGCGCACGACTACATCCAGGTACATATAAGCCTTGACCATTTCTTTAAGTTTCTCATTTTCCCTCTTTGAATGTGAAAGCGAAAATAGCGTAGAAACATTCTGGCATGCCCGGTGGGACCCTTAGGGCCTTCCTTGGGTTCCTTTCCTTCTTTTTTCATTTAGGTGCATTAGGTTTCTCCCTCTTCACCTCTTTATTTTTTCTAAAAGACATCATAAGCAGGAATAAAAAGAACTTTTCTTTCTTTTCTTGCATTTATAGACTAGTCAAAAATCATATTCTTCAACCCTTTCTCAACTTGTTTTCATTCCAACTTAACATTTCGACTTGGGGCTTAAAAATACATTGCATTCCATTTCTGCTTGCTTGCATTTCTTAGTCCACACTTAGTAATTAATAAACCACATATTGAATTAATCATAGATCACTTGATGTTACACAACCAAACCACGTGCACTAAATCAAACATCAAACTTACCTGAGACAAGGCCCGACTGGAATTTCATCACCCAGGGGATACCTTACCCATCTTGGCAATCCTACTTGGATTTCACCACCAAGGGGAAAGCCCACTCTGTTCTCTGGCAGAGTCTAATCTATAGGGGAAGTATATTTTGGCTAAGTGAGACCAGCTCACCACTGGAATCGTGAAGTGATGGGAGCTTGCTCCTTAGCACCAGGCCAAGTACAAAACCTAACACAGACTTTTGAGCGCCTAAACATACCTGAAACCATCTTTAGACTCCCTCTTTTTGGACCCTTCTAACAGCCAACCTCCCCAAACATCACTTTAAGGCATAAGCCACATGAGCTTAATAATTTATTTCTAGGGATTTAACGCTTAGGATCTGCCTGTCTTCATCTTATTTTCTATTTTTATCTATTTTTTTTAAGCTGGTAAGGACGTTGTCTTCTTTATTTCCAAAAACTTTTAAATTTTTTGAGTTTTTGGAAAACACAGTAATCGACATCGGTTTTACCACCGACGTTGGCAACCTTCCTCCACCGGCATCGGTTATCTGACCAAAGTCGGCCATCTTTCTCACCGACATCAATTTTTCAACCGACATCGATCACTGTCACAGTCCTTTTTTCTCAAAATAGCAGCGTAAAACCCGACCCTTTTCCTGCCAAAAACCCCCATTCTGAGTTTCTGAAACTGAAAAAACATAGTTTCTAAAACCTGACCCTTCTTGCCTTGAATGGTTTTGACACACAGTCAAGCCAAGGCCCTTTTTGACCACGCTAGCCATCAACTGCTTCCGCCTTCCCCATCCATAATTAGTCCTATAATGGAGTTCCACTCAGAGACTGAAAGAACTCCTACTCGCCCAACCCCGCCCTAGACTCCTATTGTCCCAGAAGGGGACCAAGATTTTGCATGATTCTTAGACCTCAACGTCAAAGCCTTGCAGCACTATCTCACGCATAGCCAAACATGAGAATCCCTAGGCAACCCAATCTATGGGATTCTGACTTCCTTAGTCGAGACAAGGATCACATCAACGGCATCTACAATTCAACCTATAGACAATCAAGCCAACACCTCGACTAATAACCCAACCGTGTCTTACCTTCAAAATTTAGCCTCTCCTTCTAGACCTACCTCCATGGGGGTTCCGGTACCCCCTCAACCTCAAACTACTCAACCAAATCCTACACCTTTCCAAAACCTAGTGGTCTTTATCCCCCTACTCTTGCACCTATTAACACAAGAGTAACTGTCTACCCTTTAACAAGTGTGGCTACTCCTCAACCATCTTTGACGGCCCCTATCCAACTTGTGCCTACCAACCCCATAACACAAGTACCCTTGGCTTCAACTTTCACCCCGATAACTAGCTACCCATATGTTGTGTCTACACAACCAACCACGTCATATGCCCCTCTCAATATATTTCAAGCGCCTTATAATCTAGGGGGCGCTCCACCCACCAATCCGTCTGGCCTAGAGACCTCCATTTTTGGCTCACGTAATCCTCTCTCATACGAGAAAATTTGCAATGAGCCCATTCACCCTTCTATCCTGATTAGGCCATATCCCAGCCAGTGGGAACTTCCTAAATTTTCTCACTTTCAAAGCAAAGAAGACCCACAGCAACACTTACGGGCATTCAGACATGCCTATTACCTTATTGCCCATGATGATGCATTGCTCTTATGCACATTTCCTATGTCTCTCTCTGGTGTTGTGCTTGATTGGTACAGATCTCTTGTCAGCCATTCCCTCTTCATATTTACACAGCTGGCCCAGCTCTTTCTTGATCACTTCTCCATCAACATAACCAAGAAGGTCTCGATTATGGACCTCTATTCTATCCACCAATTCGAGGACGAATCCATAGCTGACTTCATTGCCCACTGGAGAGGCCTCATCAATCAACTCTCCTTTTCCTGACCCCAACCCAAACTTATTGAACTTTTCTCCCGAGCCTGCGCCAAACATATTTCTTCCACCTTACGGGTTCAGACCTTCTGCACCTTCGACAAAGCCTTCACGATGGCCCACAAACTTGAATTACGTGCCATCAAGGAGAATAAAGTCTAGTTGTGGAGCAAGAATCCCAACTCTAAGATCAATGACTCCTCTTCTTCTAAAGCTTCATCATCCAATCCTAAGTCTAAAGCTTCAGCTAACGCTGTAGTCGTTAGACCTTCGTCCTCTTCATTCAATCAGCCTGAGCCATCTACATCTCAGAGTGCTACCTACCAATTTCAGCAGAGATACGTACAACGACAGTATACTCCTCTTAGAGAATCATACGCGTCTATTCTAGAAAAACTTGTTAGACAGGGGTTCTCAATCTCCCCCAGATCCGACCACCTCCACAATTTGATCCCTCACGCGCCATCCCTGTGTGGTATAGGGAAAATGACTTCTACAATTACCACCATGTCAAAGGTCATGACACAGGTAACTGTAAGACCTTTAAAAAAATAATCTAAGACATGCTTGAAAAGGGTGACCTCATCTTAGATAATCCCAATGCACCTCCTAATCAGGGCATCGACATCTTCAAGCAACCATTCCCCAATCATCCACCGACCCAAAATAATGTCCAGACCTTGATTGACAACACTCATGAACACAACATTCAAACAGTTAATACAGTCTCGCCCTTCATCCCCGACCAACCTCAAGAGGTTAGTCTATCTATTAGTCCATCACGTGTGGACGAACCTCTTTCCCCGGTTAGTTCTCCGTCAACCTCTCTCATCTTAGAGGACGCCTCAACCTTACCAGCACCACCAATCTCACCATCCTCCTTCTTACTACCTATGGAGGACCCGACCTTACCTACTCCTCGACCGCAAGTGGAGGGCACCATAATCCCTGCCCTTTACCCGCTTGAGGACCCACATTCTCCAGTTTCTTCTCCACCAAGAGAAGAACCTGACTCTCCATCTTCTTCGACCAATGACAATCTAGTTATAACTCACACACACCTTGGGTCTGAGACTACTGCCACACCTAACACATCTTCTCAAGGACCCAAACCTCATCCAACATCTTCTCAACTGTTTTCTCGACTAGTGGAGAAAATTGAACTTCTCCCTTCAAGGAAAGTGGAGCATCAGGGATTATGGGAGCGTCTAAAAGCTCTTCAACATCCCCGTGCCCTCTCGTCTCATGCTACCAATCCTCCCAAGGTAGAATCTCCTAAGACTCTCAACAAAGACTAGACTCCCGCTTCTAAACCTGCATCTACCCCATCTAAACCGATCAAGTCACTCGGCATTCACCCTGTCTCTACCCTCACTCATCCGCAAGTGAAGGTGGACTTAGACTAGACCTCGACCAATAATAGTCTTCCAACCAAGTCAAATAAGACTGCCAGATCACAGAAGCGAACCCCTCTTCCACCATCAACATTACCCTCCATTTCAGGCCCTCATCTTTCTACCCTAATCAGAGTGCTCCCTACTCCGACCCTTAACCAAAACAAATTACCTCCATTACTTCCTTTGCCCACCACAAGTCTACCCCCTCTCAAAAATTTGGTACCTCTCACAAAGAAAGTGCCATCTTCACATGTGGCCACACCACCAACCCAAAAGGTGGTACAAAAGCCTTCTTCAACACCTCCCAAGCAAAAGTCACCAGCGCGTCATGCATCAACAGGCACAGACCCCTTAGTAGGTTCATATGCTTTGATATTATGCCAACTTTTGCAGACTTATAGCATAACCCTTCCATCTATCAAGCCATTCCAACCCCTCGGGTCAAAACCTTCCTGGTTCGATGATACGAAGATTTGCTTATACCATCGTACGCCAGGACATGATACCGAGACTTGCTGTGCCCTCAAGGCAGTCATTCACCACTATATGGAGAAAGACACTCTTCTCCTTGAGGACACTCTTGACCGACCCTCGACACCTTCCCATCCAACCTCTTCAACCACATCAACATCTCACCAGTAGGCCATGACCCTTTCTTCACCTCCTATCTTTGAAATCAATGCTATCCACATAACCACTAGGTCACAAAAGGATAAGGCAAAAGAAAAAGCTGCTATTTCTTGGACCTATCTTTTTGTCCAGTCACCTCAACCACCCAAACCCAAGATTTCCATCTTAGGTGCATCCCAACCCCCTTCTTCAGAGGCAATCAAAGACTCTATGATAAAACAACTTCACCAAACGCCCATGAAGATGACCTTATCCAAAGCTCCCCCCAGCATCGTCAAGCTCTAATCAAAGCCTTACAGGCAGCGGAGGTCCAACCTGAAGACCCTCAACCACTAGCTGCCCTAGTCCATTCTTTATCCCCCATCACCTCTATCACTTTCAGTGATTCTGAAATTCCTACCTCTACCTTGGAAGATCAGGACGCTACTCTTTTCATCATAGCCTACGTTGATTGAACCCACATTAAGAGAGTTATGATTGACGGAGGTGCTGGCATTAATATCATTTCTACCCATGCCTTTGATTAATTAGCTCTTCCCAAGAATTGCGCATCGAAAACTGACACAATCCTTAGATCCTTTAATGACACCACCGCTAACACTATTGGCACTGTTGTCCTCCATATTCACGTTGGTCCATGCACAATCTCGGAGCTCTTCTACATCATTGAGGGAGAATTTCAATATAACATGCTATGAGGATGACCCTGGATCCGTGCCATGGCTTGCGTCCCTTCAACACTTCACCGTTGTGTCAAATTTGAATACGACAAACAAGTCCATGTCATTCCTGCTGACCCATCCCCTTTTAAGACTTGTAACACAACTTATTGACCAAATGACGTTCTTATTCCTCTCAAAGCATCAACCCAAACATCGTCTCCATCCGCAGAAGCGTCAATTAGTACACAAACAGTGGTTGCCATCACATCACCTTCTCAATTAACAACCAAGGACCCCATGGATGATATCTTCCAAAGACTTTCACTTGGAGAATATCGTTTACTTACTCTAGACATGTTCTAGACTCCTCAAGAGTATGGACAGCTACATCAAAATCCAAGCTATGACTGTCAGATCGGAATGGTCATTCCTTATGGTCCTCCTAGCCTTCGAACTAATCTCGTCTATGGGGGGCTGGATCAAGCTCCTACTGACTCAAATCCTTCCTCCTCACCTCAACTATTCACATCTGATTTCTCCTTTCTTAGCAACCCCATCTTTGCACATACCTACCTTTATAGGTGTGCATGGAAGGGTTTTGGCTTTGGGTGCTACAAACAAGGCTCCCATCGGCCCATCGAACCACCCAATGATGATAATGTAAAGAAACGATATGGACTGGGTTTCCAAGAACCCACTGAGGCTTCCGTAAACCTTTGCCCCGAACCCACCATCGACCAATCTCTTCCAGACTCGCCTATTCTTCCATCCTCACCTACGGAGTCGGTGGTTTCTATCCCTCCCAGTTTTTTTTGCATAAACACCATCCACTTGGAACCCCTAACCTATCAACTCAACGGGGTTCCCAAGTCTCTCCCTCTCATTTATCCCAGCATGATAGACGATGAATCGACAACCATCAACACTATCCACTGCATAGACGACTATGCCATTCTTACCTATATGGGTGCCGACGATTCTTTCATTCAGCGCTCCCTCCCTTTTGAAATGTAGGTTATGTTAAATGAATCAACCATTGCCATTAACCTTCAATCTTCTAGTGTTCCTCATGTCTTAAAGATTGGTCAATCTTTAGATACCTAGGAGCAGATCGACTATACCACATTTCTCTTAGACAATCACAAAGCCTTTGCCTGGACCTACGATGACATGCCTGGCATCGACCCTAACATTGCCATTCATAACATTATCACAAACCCAGAGGCTAAGCCTGTTAGGCAAAAGCTTCACAAAATGCATCCTCGTGTTACGCTCCTTGTCAAAGAGGAGCTTTAACACCTTCTTTCTGTCTCCTTCATCCAACCCATCGATTATCTATAGTGGGTCTCTAACATCGTCCCTGTCACCAAGGCGACTGGGGGGATTCGGATCTACACGAACTATCGCGACCTTAACCTAGCCTGTCCCAAAGATGACTTTTCTCTTCCAAACATTGACCAACTTGTTGATCTTACGGCTGGCCATGAAATGTTATCACTCATGGACAGATTTTCAAGATATAACCAAATCCTGATTACACCGGAAGATCAGCACAAAACCACCTTCATTACACCATGGGGAACTTTCTGCTGACGGGTCATGCCTTTTGGTCTGAAAAATGTAGGCGCCACATATCAACGTGCCATGACTTACATCTTTCATGATCTCCTCCATAAAATCATGGAGGACTATGTAGATGACCTGCTTGGCAAGTCTAAGCTTTGTCGTGACCATTTGACTATCCTCAAGATCATCTTCTCTCGCCTTCTTCAGTATAATGTCTATCTTAACCCCAAGAAATGCATCTTTGGGGTTCTCTCAGGAAATCTCCTGGGGTTCATCATCTCTCTTCGTGGCATCGAGATAGATCCTACCAAAATCTGCGCTATCCTTGAGATGCCACCACCGACCAATCTCAAGCAACTTCGCAGTCTGTAAGGGAAGCTCCAATCCATCCACTACTTCATTTCGCAGCTTTTTGGCTGCTTCATTTCGTAGCTGCCAACCCTTTCATCATCTCCTCAAGAAGGACGTCTCCTTTAAATGGGATAAAGATTGTCAAGAGGATTTTAAAGCCCTCAAACGCTATTTGGTCTCTCCACCAGTCTTTATTCCACCAAAAGAGGACCAACCCTTCTACCTCTACATCTCAGCAACCAATTATTCATTAGGTGCCATGATCACGCATCGAGACGAGCAACATCGTGAGCAAGCGATCTACTACATAAGCCGAACACTTGTCGACTATGAAAATCGGTATACTCATACTGAGAAACTCTGTTTGGCATTAGTCTTTGCCACTACCAAGCTCCATCACTATCTTCTCAATCACAAAACCTTTGTCATCACTCACACTGACCCTCTTAAATACATGCATTCTAAGCCATATCAAAACCAGCGTACGGCTCATTGGCTCATGTTTCTTGCTGAGTTTGACTTAGAATTTATCCAGCAAAAATATATAAAGGGGCAAACAATCACTGACCAACTAGCAAATGCCCCTCTTCCCGACAATCAACCTTCTCAGTGCGAGTTTCCTGATGAATCTATCGCCACTCTCTCAACTGATGACACATTCTACCAAATGATGATGTTCTTTAACGGCTCCAAATGTCAACTCAGTGGGGGTGCAGGGGTCATCCTCATTCCACATGAAGGTGAGCCCATGCCCTTGTCTTTCAAACTTGACTTTGAATGTATCAATAATATGGCCGAATACGAAGCCTTAATTTTGGGACTTCAAACTGCCCTTTTTTAAAATATCAAGACCATCAACATCTTCGGTGACTCAAAACTTGTCGTCAATCAAATCAATGGTTCATATCTTTGTAAAAACAAAATTTTACAAAGGTATAAGCACCGTGTTGACACCCTTCTAGCATCTTTCGACCATCACTTATTGCAGACTGTCCCTCGATCTACGAATGAGTTTGCTGACACCATGGCTTCCCTCGCCTGGCATATTCCTTCTTCATCATCCTCATCAAGAATTTATGTCATGGTACATTGTGTGCCATTGCCTTCATACATTTCCAATGACATCAATCTCGTCCACACCATAGACTCTAGTTCACAAGATGTATGGTATAAATAACTTGAGGACTACTTGGCTCATTCTATCATTCCTCCCAACCTCTCTAGCAATGCACGGTGGGCTTTCATCAAGCGCACCGCTCGCTATACCATGCTAGGGGGCCTTCTCTATAAAAGAGGTTTTGACGGCCTTCTTCTTCGCTGTTTAAACTCCACTAAAGCCTCTCATGCTGTTAAGCAAGCCCATGATGGAATTTGTGGTAGACACTTCAGTGGTAACTTGATTGCCAAGTGCATCCTTCGCCTGGGTTATTATTGGCCCACTCTTCATCAAGACTGTAGCGATTATGTTCGGCATTGCATCAAGTGTCAGTAGCATGCTAACTTGCTTCATCTCCCTAGCCATGCCTTATAAGTTGCTCAAGATTTCTAGCCTTTTTCACAATGGGGCTTAGATCTCATCGGTGAGATTAACCCTCATTCGTCTCTTTGTCATCAGTCCATCATCACTACCACCGAGTATTTCACTAAATGGGTGGAAGCTATTCCTCTCATCTCCATAAAAGCTGACAAGATTGTCGACTTCATCAACACCCACATCATCTGTCATTTCGGTGTACCTCACAAAATCATCACCGATAACAGAAAGTCATTTAAAAACAAAACTATCCAGAAACTTTGTGACTCCTTTGGCATTAAACTCAATTTTTCTTCGCCTTACTACCCACAAGCAAATGGGCAGGCCGAAGCTTCTAACAAAATCTTAACTAAAATTCTCATGAAGGTGGTCAACGACACTGGAAGGGATTGGCACATTCATATTCCCTTTGCTTTGTGGGCCTACCACACTAGTATCTGCACCCCTACAGGTGCTACCCCTTTCTCTCTAGTGTATGGAACATAGGCTGTCTTACCTCTCGAAGTACAGATCCCGTCTCTTCGTATTTCTCTCCATGACATTCTTTCTAACGATGACTTTCGTCAAGATCAATTAGCTCAACTTGAGTTACTCGATGAACGTCATCTTGCTTCCCTCAACCATCTCCATGTCTATCAAAATCGCATCAAACGAGCCTATAACAAAACTCTGAGAGAAAGAGATTTCAATATCGGAGACCTCGTCCTCAAAGAGAACCAACATGTGACTAATACAGAATGGAGTAAATGAGGCAAATTTGCTCCTAATTGGCTCAGACCTTATATCATCATGCACAAGTATGGATCAGGGACTTATCGTCTGTCTTCTCTTGAAGGCTAACCACAACCTGAGCCCCTTAATGCTTTGCATCTGCGACCATTCTACTGTTAGTCAAGTACTCATCCACTTGACATTTAACTTGAGCTTGTCCCTTGAGCAATCCCTATCCTTTTAATCCTCAATCCTTTCCACCCTTTTTCCCTTAACAAAATCCTCTACAACCCTTTTATGACATATAGATGCTTCGTCCTAATAAAAGGGAGCCCTTGACCTTCTATAAGTCTTGTCCATGACTCAACATTCTGTTAAAAATAAATCAAGATGTCAAAATATCCAAGGTCACAAAATCAAATCAAAAAGCAGACTGCACCCTCAAAGGACAGCTGTACTATCATTGCTGTAGCTAATAGACTGCTCCCTCGAAGGACAACTATTCAAAAGACCTTAAATCTATAAAGAAAAATATAGACCACTCCCTCGAAGGATGGCTATGACTAAATCTTGCTACAAACAACACTTTCTTAGAATCTTCCTACATCGATCAGCTTCATAAATGACCACAAAATAAGATGACATCTCTATGTAGACTTCCCGCATCGATCAGTCTGCACCAAAAAAAAAAAAAAATGGGTCATGGACTTGACTTGTAGTTGTCTCAGGGTCTCTTATAAAAAGGGGCAAAGTTATCCCTACTCTAAAATGGGTTACCCTTTCCTCCTATCATAACACTTGCTCAAGGGACTTCGAGCTCACTTTAATGTCGAAGTGATTCGATTACCACTCTAACACAACTCATGGTCAACGACGCAACGCATGAATGGGGCTCTTGGTTCTAACAACCCCTATCTATGTTGTCATTATGGTCCTTGTCAATAAAAGGGCGCTTATGTCTTTTATTTTCTGCCTACACTTTGGTCACATTCAACCACATCATTTGTCCACACAATTCAACCCGACTCTTTTTTAACCACTCACATAGCCTACTCATTCTGGTTTCCATAGACATCAATACATAGGGAAACTATCAACCACACAATTTAAGTCAAGCATAAACCATTACTTGCTGAAACATAAATCAACCTGCAATTCATTTTTAGCATAACGAATATGGATAGTTGCTAAGGGATGAAAAACCCTGATCAATATTATAGAATACACCATTTGGAAAAAGGCTGTAGCATCATCTTCTCCTCGTCATTTCAAGCATGTACCCTCAGACATATGGGAAGTGATATATCATTATCATGACCAAAATCAACCACTTTGATCTTTTTCCTCCCTCTTGGGAGAACTACATAGGCCTGAGGCCCCTAACAACAGGGGCTATGTAGGCAGCACTCAGTTGACATGGGGTCTTCTGAGGTTAGCTCGGCCATTCCTTCATCACATTTCTTCCATCACATTTTTTTTCATCACCTACCAATCACATCACAAACAATCACATATTTTCATAATCATTAACATTAATCATTTTCATCCATATCATTAATCATTAATCCTAATCATACATTCATCATCATATCAACTCAATAATATCAGCATCATAATCCTATACATCATATCAAAACATCTATCAAATCAAACTAACATACAAACGCATCCATAACATTTTTCATGACACATCAATGATCAAAATCACATCATATATATATATATATATATATATATATATATATATATCAATGTTTTACAATGGCATAATCTGTGCCTCTATCTCTCTCTCATACATCTCGCATCATCGACTCGCAGGCCAGTATATACAATATATCAAAATCTACCATCAAGGCTGTGGCTGTGGTGGTGGTGGCGGTGGCTGGGAAGATGCTGTATCCTCTCCCCCCTCTGATCTGCATCGTCTGCGAGACCCAAAAGCCGTCACTCGAGACATAGACCTTTATCGACTTAGCTCTGCCCTCATCTCAGAGTATCGCTGTATCTGAGGAAACCCCTTAATGGCCCTCTCGTAATAAGTGATCTCGTTCAGTGCATCATTATATCTAACTATAGATACAGTCTGCGGTGGACCCATCAGACCTGCTATCGTGCCCTGCACTAAACCCTGTGGCTGTGAAAACCCTGGTTACACTGATGCTAACTACGTAGGCTATTGAACTGGCTACTGAGGTGGATGCTGCATCAAGCCCTATCCTCTCAAACCCTATCTTGCCAATGCTTGTGCTTGGGCTATGGCCAATTGCCCCTGCAAAATGGTAACCTATCCTCGTGCTGCATCCCTCTCCTGAATGGCAGCATCTCTCTCCTGTCGGGCCACATCTCGCTCTCTGATCACTATCTATAGATCCAACTGTGGTCCTACCTGTATCCCTATATACTGACCTACCCACCATGTTGAGTAGGCCTCTGTACATCCTGGGTCTGCTATCAAGAGGCCTACTGGTAACTCCTTAAAATCAGGGCCCTCTGTCTCCTTTGGCAATGGGAGCGGCACCTCAATGTCATCCTGTCTATACAGTGAAAAGGTGGGCGGCACATCCTGAAGCAGCCCATACTAGCACCGTACCCTCTCCACTGGCACCCTCTCGAGCTCAACGGCTCGTCTGCCCCTGACCCACCTAATACTCTGCACTCCAATCAACTGCTCTATCTGATCTCTAAAAATTAGATACACCAAGTATTGTCTCCAGATAATGTCTGCCAGGATCAAGGCCTCTAACACCCCTCTGTAATGGTCAATATCTCTGACCACTCCATCCACCCGCATCTGTGCCATCACCTCATGCCACCACCTGAATCCGACCCTGAAGCCAGCCTGAATTACCACTAGGAGGCTGAGAGGTCATGTGACCATGATATGCTCATATGCCCAACAGTGTAGTAGGTGGCCCACACACAAGCTGTACCGCCACCGCCGGCTAATGCCCCATAGCTCTTTGTATACCTAGGCCAAAAAGACTGGTGCCCAGGCAAACACTGTCTATCACTCAATCATGTCCATCAGCACTCCAGTCATGGCCACCAGAAACCTACCTCCCTTTGCATCTAGCAGCACATAAACCATGATGCCTATCATCATCAGGACATCTAGTCGATGTGCATCCTCATCTACCGCGTACAAAGGCTCATAGGCAAAACTGGCTGAGTGATAACTTGCCTCAGCTGCATGCTCACCAAACAGCGTAACCATATGAATATCATGCACCTCTCATGAGCACACATATAGGTCTGCTCCATGTACTGGTAGCCACAAAATCTAATATACATCCTCCACTGTGACCGTCATTTCTCCCGTGGGTAGGTGGAAAGTGTTGGTGGAATGATCCCACCACTCGATCAGTGCCACCATCAAGCTCACATCTCATGCCACTCTGCAGTAGCGTCGCAGCCCGCTTAGTCCCACTATGCTCATTTGTGCCCACTCCTCCCCGATAATGTCTCGATGCATCCACATCAGCAATGTCGGTAGTCGATCCCATAGCATAAGTGTCTGCCTCGCTTGCATCCAACCAAAATAAAACTCATGTCAATGCAACTCTCAATCCCCATAACTCTTCTTCGCAGCCTAACCATTTTCCCTTTCATCTATCTACTTGACCATCTACCACACCGTCTATGGCTATCTTGACACTCGTGAAACCCTTGGCATA
Organism: Torreya grandis; assembly: GCA_037957365.1. Lineage (NCBI taxonomy): Eukaryota > Viridiplantae > Streptophyta > Pinopsida > Cupressales > Taxaceae > Torreya > Torreya grandis. The sequence continues at coordinate 1,008,937 of JARHVA010003580.1, forward strand.
GCTCTGATCCCTTGACTTGGCAATTTTCTAACCATCTTTCTGACCAGGCAGCCACCGACATTGGTTTTCATGCTGACGACAACACTAATATAACCGACGTCGGTCACATAGTGATCGATGCCAGTAGGAAAGTGACCGATGCTGGTCTAAAATCGGCCGATGTCGGTGATACCACTGATGTCGGTGACTGATTCGGCCCTAGGGCCAAATGGGGCGAGCCCTAAAATTAGGGCTTCCCCATTGTGGACTGCCCAACCCCCCAAAACCCTCTTAAATTGCTCCTAACCTCTCCTAGACCTATTCCCCACCCTCCTAGCTACCCTCCCCCATTGATTTCTGCTTAAAACAACTACAAATTCAAAAACTAAATCAAAACAAAAACTCAACCAAATAGGGTTCAGGGCCCTCCTACCTCATCCCGGCATCACCGGCGTGGTGGCACAATGGGTGTCGCTGGTGGTGAACCTCCTGTGGGTCCTCTACTCCCCTCTACCATGGCTTCTGCATCTCAATCTCTCCAAGCTTTTCTTGGCCCACAAATGCCTCTGTAGCGTCCAATCACTCTCCAACTCGCTCCCTCTTTCCACTAATGCTTATCTGCCACCTCAGCGTGCTCACTTGGTTAACTCTAGGTCACTTTCACTCAATCAACTCCAGAGCTCTTTTTTCCCTCAGTCAACAAGTAGTAAATGACCTTTGGTAAGCCGCCAATCTAGTTTTGTCAGATTTGGTAGGCCACCGATGTCAGCATATTTGTGCCCTAGTTTATCGACGTCGATCGATTTCTATCGACATCGATCCTTTTATTCCACCGATGTCAGTTATGTCACCGATGTTGGCATACTTCACACCTCTTCATTCCCTGGAATCATGCCCCCAATCAGTCAGCTCTCTAGTACAAGTCATTTTGGCCCTCTGGGGCACACTTAAGATCACTTTTGTCTCCATCCATCGACCATCAGACCTTGAAGATCATAACCATCTCCTCTGACCGCGACTACTTCTAAAGCGATTTTGCCTTGGTTGTTTTTGCATGTATGCTACCTCATGATTAGTTAGCAAAATTGTGCACATATTTTTGACCTTTACAAGTATAGGATCACCAGCCAATTGATCCCCATTACTTGTGACATTTTCATGTTTCTGAGAGCACTTCCTGAGCCTGGGATACCTGGAACACGATGACCATTGGAGCTTCAGCTTAGATTGAATAACCCAATCAACAGACGAATAAATGCTGGGGCCTGATTATTTCAATTTTGGCACTCCTCGACTCTCGACCTATGACAATTTGACCTGACCATCCTCGTGAAGTGGTGTACGCGCAATCATGACTTTTGTAGCGTTCTCACTCTATCTTCACCCTTTTCATCCACTCTTTGTCAAATTAGCACCCGATTTCAAGTTTCTTTCCCTTGACCCCTGCTTTGAGGGGGAATACCTCATCCATAATCAGGGCAACCAACCCTCCTATTTTTGTCTTGCAGTTGACTTGAACAACCAGCAAGACGAAATCAATCTTATCCCATACCTGAGGCAACCAACTCTTGTTTTTGTCTTGCAGTTCGTCTAGAGCAATCAACAAGACAAAAAGGGGAAAATGTAGACACCAAAATCGTGTCTAACCCTTGGTCATCTTCCCTCTTGGTCCATTCCTAACCCATTCCTAAAACATGCACTTACTAATTTAAAAATAATAATTTATTATTAATATCCTCCCCTTTGACACATCACCTATAACACCTCGCCTGACACCTCGCCTTGGACAATTTCCCACCCTATGACTCACCCAAGACCTATTCTTACTTCTTTCTAACTGCCTAACCAATTCTCGTGTGTATTTAGCCCAACCTTCGACAATTCTCCAACGGGTAGTGCACTTGGCGGATGGAGAATGGGCTTGGTGGCTCTTTTACCCGTTCTCCACCCGTCGACGTCGGTCAAATGTCAGCCGACGCTGGCAGGATCGCCGATGTCAGTTTTACTTAAACCAAAATTTCTAACCTTTGACGGATCTAATCACAAATTGTTAATCTCTAGAGCTAATCACGAATCTCGAGACCTCTTCCGGTGAAACAAAGTTTTTGTGCTTTTGCTTTCTAGTGTTCTAGCTTCTTGGTTTTCTTGTAGAGATCAACATTCTTGATAGCATTTTCTAGGCACTGAGGTCTTGCATCAGACATTATACATAGGGATTACATGATATCTCCATCACCAGCGACAATCGAAACACAGCTTTTGCACCTTTGCCAACTCATGCCACAGCTAAGTATTTGTACTATTTTTATTTCAGTGTCATTTCAAATATATTAGCATTCTGTCTACTGTCTATTCCAAGCATCCTTGACCTAACCTTCCCTGTTCTTCTCAGAGAGGTTGAGAAGCCTTCTCTCACCCCTTATTCCCTTTTCTTTACCTTTGACACCCTTTTAGTCTCTCTTTAGACAACTACCTCTGTCTAATCAACTCAACACAAGCTATCAGAGACCTACAGACCATCTTACGACCAATCTAATCACCCTGACTAAATTGCTTCACAGAAAGGCTGAAAAGCCTTTTTCCTGCCCCTTACCCCTTTTCTTGACAACATACCCTCTGCCTTAGTTCTTATTAAAGATTCTACCTACTATTTTACCATCCCAAACAAACTCCCTGACTCACAGACAAGACCACAGTCCATCTTGCAGACCAAAAACTAGACCTGTAACCCGTCCCTGGCCATTACCCCAACCAACCTCGTCTATTTCCCCTATCGATGTCGATAGTCAAACTGATGTCGACGACTTCCTGACTGACACCAGTAATATCACCGACATCGGCGACTGTGCTAAGCAGATTGTAGCTTATCAGGTACGTATTTGCTTTTAGTGCTTTTTTTTAGTCTTTTATTATTTCTCTTTTTAGTCTCTGTCATATTTTATTTTAACAGTGAATTGTCATCCTCCAAGAAGCCTTAGCGCTTCTAGGACCAAGCTTTTGCTTAGAAATCCACCCTTTTATCAGCTAACATTTTTTGTGTTTTAGTGTCTGTCTCTTTCAGGTGTCATCCTCCACAACCAAAGAAGAGTTCTCACAATGTCTAGATAACAGTGCGCACGACTACATCCAAGTACATACAAGCCTTGACCATTTCTTTAAGTTTCTCATTTTCTCTCTTTGAATGTGAAAGTGAAAATAACATAGAAACATTCTACAACTTGCCAGTATAGAGGCTCATAGGCAAACTGGCTGAGTGATAACTCACCTCAGCTGCATGCTCACCAAACAGCGTAACCATATGAATATCATGCACCTCTCTTGAGCATGCATATAGGTCTGCTCCGTGTACTGAAAATCGCACAATCTAGTATACATCCTCCACTGTGACCATCATCTCTCCAATGGGTAGGTGGAAAGTGTTGGTGGAAGGATCTCACCGCTCGATCAGCGCCACCATCAAGCTCACATCCTGTGCCACTCTACAGTAGCGTCGCAGCCTGCCTAGTCCCACTACGCTCATCTGTGCCCACTCCTCTCCTGTGATGTCTCGATGCATCCATGTCAGCAATGTCAGTAGTCAATCTCGTAACATCAGTGTCTGCCTCACCTGCATCCAACCAATCAAACCCATGTCAACACAACTCTCAATCCCCATAACTCTTCTTCACTAGCCCAACCATTTGCCCTTTCATCTATCTACTTGATCATCTACCACACCGTCTATGGCTATCTTGACACTCGCAAAACCCTTAGCGTAGCTTTGATCCCTTGACTTGGCAATTTTCTAACCATCCTTTTGACCAGGCAGCCATCGACATCAGTTTTCATGCTGATGATGGCACTAATATAACTGACGTCGATAGGAAAGTGACCGACGCTGGTCTAAAGTTAGCTGATGTTAGTGATACCACTGACGTTGGTGACTGGTTCGGCCCTAGGGCTGAATGGGGTGAACCCTAAAATTAGCACTTCCCCATTGTGGCCTCCCCAACCCCCCAAAACCCTCCTAAATTGCTCCTAACCTCTCCTAGACCTATTCCCCACCCTCCTAGCTACCCTCCTCCCTCGATTTCTGCTTAAAAAATCTACAAATTCAAAAACTAAATCAAAATAAAAACTCAACCAAATAGGGTTCAGGGCCCTCCTACCTCATCCCAATGTCACCGGCATGGTGGCACAATGGGTGCCGCTGGTGGTGGACCTCCCGCAGGTCCTCTACTCCCCTCTGCCATGGCTTCTGTGTCTCAATCTCTCTAAGCTTTTCCTGGCCCACAAATGCCTCTGTAGCATCCAATCACTCTCCAACTCGCTCTCTCTTTCCACCAATGCTTATCTGCCACCTTAGTGCACTCACTTGGTCAACTCTGGGTCACTTTCACTCAATCAACTCCAGACCTCTTTTTTCCCTCAGTCAAAAAGTAACAAATGACCTTTGGTGGGCCACCAATCTGGTTTTGTCAGATTTGGCAGGCCATTGATGTCAGCATATTCGTGCCCTAGTCTGTTGATGTCAGCCAATTTTTGTTGATGTCGGTCCTTTTTGTCCACTGACGTCGGTTATGTCACCGACATCAACATACTTCAAACCTCTTCATTCCCTGGAGTCATGCCCCCAATCAGTCAGCTCTCTAGTACAAGTCATCTTGGCCCTCTAGGGCACACTTGAGATCACTTTTGTCTCCGTCCATCGACCATCAGACCTTGGAGATCATGACCATCTCCTCTGACTGTGACTATTTCCAAAGTGATTTTGCCTTGGTTGTTTTTGCATGTATGCTACCTCATGATTGGTTAGCAAAATTGTGCACATATTTTTGACCTTTACAAGTATAGGATCGCTAGCCGGTTGATCCCCACTACTTGTGACATTTTCGTGTTTTTGGGAGCACTTCCTGAGCCTGGGATACCTGGAACACGATGACCATTGGAGCTTCAACTTAGATTGAATAACCCAATTAGCAGATGACTAAATGCTGGGGCTTGATTATTTCAATTTTGGCACTCCTCGACCCTCGACCTGTGACAATTTGACCTGACCATCCTCGTGAAGTGGTGTACGTACAATCATGACTTTTGTAGCATTCTCACTCTATCTTCACCTTTTTCATCCACTCTTTGTCAAATCAGCACCCGATTTCAAGTTCCTTTCCCTCGACCCCTGCTTTGAGGGGGATTTCCTCATCCATAATCGAGGCAACCAACCCTCCTATTTTTGTCTTGCAGTTCACTTGAACAACTAGCAAGAAATCAACCTTATCCCATACCTGAGGCAACCAACTTCTATTTTTGTCTTGCAGTTCGTTTAGAGCAACCAACAAGATAAAAAGGGGCAAATGTAGACACCGAAATCATGTCTAACCCTTGGTCATCTTCTCCCTTGGTCCATTTCTAACCCATTCTTAAACCATGCACTTACTAATTTAAAAATAATAATTTATTATTAATATCCTCCCCTTTGACACATCACCTATAACACCTCGCTTGACACCTCGCCTTGGACTATTTTCCACCCTATGACTCACCCAAGACCTATTCTTACTTCTTTCTAACCGCCTAACCATTTCTTGTGCGTATTTAGCCCAACCTTTGACAATTCTCCAACGGGTAGTGCACTTGGCAGATGGAGAACGGGCTTGGTGGCTCTTTTACCTGTTTTCCACCCGCCGACGTCGGTCAAATGTCAGCCGACGCCGGTGTGATCACTGACGTCAGTTTTACTTAAACCAAAATTTCTAACCTTTGACGGATCTAATCACAAATCGTTAATCTCTGGAGCTAATCATGAATCTCGAGACCTCTTCCGGTGAAACAAAGTTCTTATGCTTTTGCTTTCTAGTGTTCTGGCTTCTTGGTTTTCTTGCAGGGATCAACATTCTTGACAGCATTTTCTAGGCACTGAGGTCTTGCATCATACATTCTGCACATGGATTGCACGATATCTCCATCACCAGTGACAACCGAAACACAGCTTCTACACCTTTGCCAACTCGTGTCACAGCTAAGTATTTGTACTATTTTTATTTTAGCGTCATTTCAAATATATTAGCATTCTGTCTACTGTCTATTCCAAGCATCCTTGACCCACCCTTCCCTGTTCTTCTCAAAGAGGCTGAAAAGCCTTCTCTCACCCCTTATTCCCTTTTCTTTACCTCTGACACCCCTTTAGTATCTCTTTAGACAACTACCTCTGTCCAATCAACTCAGCATAAGCTATCAGAGACCTACAGACCATCTTACGACCAATCTAATCAATCTGACTAAATTGCTTCACAAAAAGGCTGAAAAGCCTTTTTCTTGCCCCTTACCCCTTTTCTTGACAACATACCCTCTGCCTTAGTTCTTATTAAAGATTCTACCTACTATTTTACCATCCCAAACAAACTCCCTGACTCACAGAGAAGACCACAGTCCATCTTGCAGACCAAAAACTAGACCTATAACCCATCCCTGGCCATTACCCTGACCGACCTCGTCCATTTCCCCTACCGACATCGGCAGTCGAACTGACGTCGGTGACTTCCTGACCGATGCTGGCAATATCACCAACGTCGACGACTGTGCTAAGTAGATTATAGCTTATTAGGTATGCATTTGCTTTCAGTGCTTTCTTTTCAGTCTTTTATTATTTCTCTTTTTTGTCTCTGTCATATTCTATTTTAACAGTGGATTGTCATCCTCCAAGAAGCCTTAGCACTTCTTGGACCAAGCTTTTAATTGGCAATCCACCCTTTTATCAGCTAACATTTTTCATGTTTTAGTGTCTATCTCTTTCAGGTGTCATCCTCCACAACCAAAGAGGAGTTCTCACAACGTCTGGATAATGGTGTGCATGACTACATCCAGGTACATACAAGCTTTGACCATTTCTTTAAGTTTCTCATTTTCCCTCTTTGAATGTGAAAGCGAAAATAGCGTAGAAACACTTGGTAAGTAAGTAAATTATTAGATCCAATAATTTCATCTTGATGTGTTATTTGTACCATATTATAGTTCATAGATGAAGGATGATAAGAGGTACCCCAAGAGTGATGGTGCTCTTAGGAGGAAAAGAGAGAAAGAAATGAACATCTCATATAGTATCTAAATGAATTCAAGCTATCCAAGAAGATTCTGATAGGAGACTTCATTATGACTAAAGAGAGATGAAAAAAATGCAAAGAAGGAGAAATAGAGAACTAGATTGATAAACAGAGATGATAAATAGTATAGGGTTGATTGGGTTGAGCAAGCATAGAAAATAGGGTCTATAAATAGTATAGGGTTGATTAGGTTAACCCAATATAACAGATAGGGAAAATTAAGAAGCCTATAATAGATTATGAACTAAAACAAGATAAATTTTGTAAGTAATTTGACAAGAAATAACTGAAGTGAAACAAATAATCAATTAGATTAACATTGGCCAATCTAATTGAAACACACAACACAAAACCTTGCATCAATGCTGGTTAATATAAGTTTTTGCAATACAAAATACAATTGAGAAAAGATAAAGCAATCAAACTAGAAAGTAAATAGCTAATTAATTAGTCAACTTGAATGTTTTTAAGATTATTAAGATATGATTTTAAATGTGATGGTAAGTTAGCTATAATCAAGGAACTAGAATGGTAATCTAAGGATGGTTTCAGGTAGTTTGAACTGAAAGAGATTGTAGTGATAATGAGATAGGATTGGTATTAGGGCTTACCCCATCACTTCATACATCATAGTGAATATCCAATTAACTATGAAGGGGAAGTTTTAAGGACTACAAACTGTAAAAGAAAATATTGTAAAGAAATAGATAGAGAGATAGAAAGGAACCTTGGTAGATTAGAGATGTAGATAATGAAGATTGCTGTTGAAGAACCTTGATATATTCTTGGAAATTATACTAACTAGGTCGATTGGGTTAATTAAGATATGAAAAAACTTATTACTAATTGTTTAAAATGTACAGGGTCAATGAGGTCAACTTAGTAGTCTGGACTATATGTATGAAAGCTTGAAAACCTGTATTGGGTTGATATGGTTGATCTAGTAGTCTATATCTGAAATCTTGTGCATAAAAATTAGAGATAGGTCGATAGAGTCGATCTAATATATAAAATATATGATAAATGATGAAAAATAATGAAATAAGGTGAAAAAATCTTACAAAGGTTAGTTCACATCATATTCATCAAAATGTATGCAATAATAAATGCATCATGTCTATAAATGAATCTTGACTCAAAAAATATAGAGCATATCCACACTTCTGATTGGGAATATATTTGTTAAGTGGAATCATGACCAAGATGGGGATTCATTAGACTCAATTAGGAGATTACTTGTCACAATACACCATACTATGAAGGGTTTCAAAGCTTACAGTCTAACACAATCACACAATAACCCTAAGAGAGTCATAGATTTAGTGTTCACTCTATATCTAATAACAAGAAAGTACATCTAATCTAGTGCACAATAAATCTTGTAGCATAATAAAGGGGGTTAGTAAAGAAATCAAAACATGTATAAAAGAATCTAAATTAAGTGAAGTATGAGTAAGACCTTGATACATGGACTATGAAGAATAATACTATTCGAGCCAATACTTATGTTACTTCTATCTACTAAAAAGAGGAGAACAAAGTTAGAATATAATTACATGAATGTGAACCCATTGAGACTCAATTTATCCTTTGGAAAAAGTGGCTTTGAAAGAGGTTGTTGTGGTTTGTAAAAATAGCTAAGAAAGGCCAAAGCATCCAATACTTATACACAAGACTAGATTCTCCAAGTAGAAATCCTAAGCTAAGACTCCTCAAGTAGAATGATGGAAGATAAAATTATAAATAAGTGCAAGTGAATAACAAATATTTATTATATATTTAAATAAATATGAAATGATCTTGTATTTATAGGTATATTTGACCCTAAATCCTTCTAAATATGTCAGTTGTACGGGGTCAACCTAGTCGACCTTGTATGTTTTTAGGAGATAAATATGAGGTCTCGAGCTAGGTTGGATGAAGGGATAACAAAAATCTAAAGTGAAAATACCAAAAAACAATATAAGGTTGATCCATTCAACCCTATATAGTAATCAAAGGTTAATAATTATACAAGGTTGACCTAGTCGACCTAGTACAGTCAACTAGTGAAAGGGGATCAAGGTGAGGAAAAGAGGGATGGAAAGAGGAAAAAGAATAGAGGAGTGTGCAAGGGAGGAGTAATATATTAGGAAATGATTTTAAGATCTAGTTGTATTGGTAATAATGTGGCATTAAGGGACAATAATCGTATGAAGCACCAAAAGTCTATCCACCCCTTTCTCAGTGCACCCCTTAAGGCATGCATCAGAGAGATTAAGTCTCGATGAGTTCCTATAATATGTAAAGCATCAATATTTTATAAAAGGTTAAAAATATTATGTGTATAAAATATACTTTTGATAGAGGTTGAATCATATAAAACTATTTAAGATGAGGGAGAGATATAAGGTGACACTCCATAAGCTTCATAAGTAACGAAGCTAGAGACTCAGGCAAGCATAAAAATTATCTTCTTGGTGCATTAGATAAAACAAGTTGAATGGATTATTGTGACACTAAATTAACCATATTATTTGTTTCATTTTTAGGTTATGTAGGTTTCACCTTATAACTTGGTTTGATAGTGAACTTGGTATTAGATGTAGTCAGTGTATTTGCTACATATTTAAATTTGTTCATTGAGATAATTTTTATATCATGCTTGTGAATAATATGACATACATAATTAAAAGATTTAAACTTTTTGAAAATGTTTAACACTAAATTTAGATTGGGGAATCTAGGATTAAAGGGCAGAGATAATCTATAGTGCAAGGATGATAGACTATCTCTATAACATGATAATTAATTTTCAAATTTAAATAAATATATACTTAATTTAGTATGCTAAATTATGCTAAAAATAGAAAGTACAACTATATAATATATTTTAATGATAATGAATGAAAGATAATTAATTGGTTCTAATGTTAATACATATTTGATATGGAACAAGCTAGAAATGAATTGGATCAGTGCCCTGGGTCAGTCATCTATTTCTAAAAATTATAGCTCTGTGGCCTTGGACACTTGCATTGAGTTACACCAATGCTTTTGTCTAACCTATATGCAAGTGTCCTTTATATAATAGCTACTATATCTAAATGTGACCACTTGGAATATTCTAAGTTTTATGTCACCTTCACTCTAGTGTGCTCAGATATGGATCATAGGTTGTCTATCCTTGTCAAATAGTAAAACCCTAGTTATTCATCTTCATAGTGGCTATGAAAAAAATGGGTTGGTGGGCACATAGTGTCGAGATGCCTTAAAGAACCCTATATTAATGAACAATGCCTACATAGCCAATACTTATAAGAGGTCCTCATACTTATGTAGTTCTTATATGTAATCAAAATAAGACAAATATATAATTTATCTTAATTAACAATATCCAAACTTGGAGAAGGTAATCAACTAACAATTCACTTAGCAATACTTTGATATATCAGGGTCATGCCAATGATGGATCTACTAAACCTAAACTAAGGGATCTCTTACCATATAATGTCAAAAGATAGGTTTCTAATTCTTCTAATCAAATATCAACATCCAATAGCCCAAACTAGGTCTTACGATTGTACTAAAAGTCTGCAAGTTAATCTACTAAATTAACATGCAAATTATTCTAGTAAATGAATATGCATGTTAATATAATGCTCACCATAGCTTGTGGCATAAATGAGGAAGATAATGAACAAGCAAAGATAATTCTATTCAAGATAATACATGAGTAATTTAAGCAAAGAGAGTTATAATTCAATCCATTAGTTTCTACAACATCTACTTATCAAAATATGAATGTCTATGAGTATATTTACCTTGTTAAAGTAAACCCATCATGCCTAAACCTCTCCATTGGAAAAAAGTTCTTTGTAAGAGGTTGTTGTGTCTTGTAAGGATCACAAAGATAAATCATCTCTAGACTACAAGACTTCTCCTACGCATCCAAGACCTCCACAAGACAAGTGCTACTACTCCAAGGTAAAAAGCTAAGTAATGAAACCTCTAATTGATAGTATAAAAAAATTTACAAGCTCTAATGATTTGTAATTTATTGATCATATTTTTATAAATGAAGTTAAGGGGTATTTATAGCCAAGGATTGACTCTAAACCCTCCTAAGAATTTCACTGACAAAGTCAACTAGGCCAAGCTTGTTTGGTTGGAAATAGAGTTGTTAGGTATCGAATTACATCAGCTTGGATTGATGGAGTTCTATAATGTACATTAAATTTATTAGAACAATTAATGATTACGTGGTATTATTTATGTACCTTTAATACATTAAATTACATTGGTTAAATAATAATATATTTTATTATTTATCATGAGTTTATCCTTGTGTAAATAAATAATAAAATATATTAAATAAACTTTAGAAATGCTGGACCCATTAATGTGGTGGTTGGAAAAAGTTATTTATAATAGGCAGATTACCTTGTCTATATAATAAAGAGTTTATATTGTAAGATGTAATAAAAAAATAAGAAGAGAAAGAAAGACTGTATTGGGTACTTGTTAGTTTCTCATAATATAAATAATCTATATGGGTTTTTTAATCTCTTTGAAGGTTTTTCTACGTATATCTATGTTACAATGTGTTTGAATTTATTCTCATTATTTCATGGTGAATGTCTTTGCTATTGGTCTCACATCTAAATCTGGTGTTCGTATGCAATCGTATTGCTTATTCTGTCATGGTATCAGAGCTAGTTGATGCGTGATGAAGTGGTAAGATCATAGATCAAAAATTTTTAGCTTGTGTTCAACTCTAGATTCATCCTTTTTTTAAGCCATGGTATGATCATGAAAATTTTTAAGCTTCTCTTTATGTAGGAAGTAAGTTATTCTACTTTTTCCTCTTTTAAAAGCCTAGAAATCTTAGATCTATGCAATTTTTTATATTTTAAATCTATTTTCATGTCATAGATCTAATTGAGAATCTTAAAATGGGATAAAAATGCTTTTTAAGCATTATTTTTTTAATATATATATATATTTTTTTGATTAATAATATGTATGATGGTGGTTGAAGCTCTTTAGTTATAGATATAACACTTACAGAGAGTTACAAACATTAAGAAAGCCAACAAGTGAGCGACTCAATGTTTAAATTTTTTTTTATAGTCTTTGTATGACCTTCATTTATAAAAAAATTATATAGTAAATATCCATTTTGGTTACTCTATTGGCTTAGTTTAACCATTTTCAAGCATTTTTGACCTTTATTTCACTTGATTTGGACTCTTGTAGTTCATTTAATTTTTTTTTCTCTCCTTTCAAATATTATTTTATAGCATGTGTGAGATAAATATTAGTGAAAGATTAGATTTTTGGTGGTAAATCTTATTTTTGTTTTTTCTATTTGCTTAGTTTGACCATTTTCAAGCAATTTTGATATTTACTTTGTTTGATTTGGTCTCCTACATTTTTTTAAAGCTTTTTTCTCTCCTCTCAAACATCATGCTTCAGCTTGTATTGCTATAGATTAAGAAAAAAAATAAAATTAATGTATTCTCAGTTATTTTCTAAGATTTAAAGGTTAATTTCATATTTTCTACAATATTTAAGTCTATTGGAGCCATTTTCAGACCCTGAAGAGAATAAAATAGAAATCTATATTTTTTTTACTTCTACTTGAGTGCCATAGTATATCATAACAGTAGTAGGAGTATTAAAATATAATTTTGAAATAAAAAAATCATAGATTTGGGTCTATCAGTATCTTTGAATGGCAATTTGTAAGTATTTTCAAGCTTTAGATCATTGAAAACAGATGTCTAGAGCTCCTGTAATCCTTTCTTGCTCTCCACTTGTGTCATACTTCTGTATAAAGCATACTATAACAATGAGTTAATGGGTATGTTAAAGTTCTATTGAAATTATTTTAAAAATAAAATATCTATTTAATTGACTTTATTTCACCTAAGCAGTGGACCCCATTTAAGTTTTATTTTTATTTTTTTCCAAATTTTAAATAAATACTTGCATTTTATTATGAAAGTGTTTAACTATGGTTTATTTATTTTTAAAAATAAAAATTAGATCAGAAAAAGATTAAACATAAGACATAAGTTAGTGCTTAGTGGGTGAGTTGTAATTAGCCAATTTTTCATGCAAGCACATGGTGGGCCCATGTGTGTTGACTTGTATTTTCCAAAAAAAAAGATTAAAAAAAATATTCAATTTTTTTTCTTTATAAAATCATGAGATATTTATTTTACATGCATTTAATATTTTAATTTAAAAAAAATCAAAATTAATTAAATCATGTAGCTTACATGTGAAGTCCTGTATTAGACAAAGAGAAGTTTACTAGTGTTTTTTGGAAAATATTTATAGATCCAAGGACCTTAAATTAAATATTAATCCCTATATATATATATATATTTGATCAAAATTAAATAATTTTTTAAAAATAATTAGTTAAAAAGTCTGGTTATTAGTCATGCAAAATCTCATGTGTAAAGCTTGCAACACTTTTGACAATTTTGACACACTTGACTTATCATATTCTTTGACAAAGATGGTCATGTGACCAGTCGATATTTAAATTTTTGCAACTTCTAGACACATTGGGATGATATTTTATTTGATTTTAAACCCCTACTATTTATTTTATAATAATTTATTTAAATAGTGTAATTTGTTACACTATTTATGATACATGTGACACTTGTAACTTTCACCCTTATTTCCATTATTTATGTTTTTGAATTATTTAGCAATAAACTAAAGTAGTTAATGTTATTTACACACTGAAATATATGTATTTATTACAAAATCAAGTATAAATCACATTAAAAATTTTGCTTTCTAATTTTTTTTTTCAATTTAGTATAAAATGCAAACTTATACTGTCAACTTTAAAATGAAAGAAAAATATTCATAACTCAAATTATAATATGAAATTATTTATAATAATATATGCAACGTTTGGTTAACTTATTATCAAATTATTAGTGAATTTATTGTATGTGTATCATATAACCTACTTGTTAAATTTAAAATGTTTGATTGCAAGCTTACATATATTTGTATTAAAGGTTGTGTTAAAACTTGATCCAAATTTTTTTTTTGTAATAAAGCTTACCCCTATTTACAAATATATTATTAGTATTTTGATTTATCTAACCATTATTAAGATATATATTTCATAAGATGTGGATGTTGCTTCCAGATTCATTTAGGATCTATACTTGGATCATTAGAAATTAACAAAGTGAATACTTTGATATATAAAAGAAATTGTAAACTTTAGTTTATATTATTATTTTTTGATTACGCTAATTTATTTGTTATTTTGATGATAACCATACTATGATGAGTCTACTTCTAGATATATGTTTATGTTTGGTGTAGGTGCTATCACTTGGAACACTTTATGTGGAAGTTGCTAAAGAAGCCTTGTGGCTATGAATGATGATAGAAGAACATCATGTAGAAGTTATTCATTATACCAACTTTTTTGGTGATTGTCAAAATTTTATAATTTTAGTGAAAAATATAATACAACACCAATAAATTGAAGCTTATAGAAGTTTATTCAATGCTAGACTTATCGAAGTTGCCATTGAGGGGGAATGTACATGACAATGTCACTTCTTAACAATCGTGTGGGTTGTGTGTTTCTTTTTATTTCTCTATACTTCTTATTGTAAAGCATTGTAATATATCAATTTATATGATTTTAGTAAATTTCATATGGAAGTCTACATTGTACCAAACACATAATAACATGGAGGTCTTTATGTTATAAAAGAATCTAAAATGTTTGGTTGATTATTCATGAGAAATTATGAGATGTATTCTCATTGTGGGATGTAGTCTCACAATCATGCTAGCCTAAACTCACTTTAAGTGGTTTAAGATAACATAATGTAATTCCTTTAAAGCTGCATATGGGGACATAGTACAAAACCTTTAGGTGTCTATAGTTGTATAGTGTAATTCCTTTAAAAATTATTATGTAATTGTCATTACATCGTGTAATACCTTTGGGTGTCTATAGTTAAATAGTGTAATACCTTTGAGTGACTATGTTTACATAGCATAATTCTTTTAAAGGTAACTATGACATGATGAAGGATGTTTTCTTCAATTATTACCTCTTAAAATTCATCATGTATGGTTTATGAATTGTAAGTTCTTTATGTTGTTACCTCATAAAAATCACCATGTATCCCCACTTAACATTAAGGGGGAGTATTGGAACAATTAATGGTTAAGTGGTATTATTTATTTATCCTTAATACATTAAATTATATTGGTTAAATAATAATATATTTTATTATTTATCATGAGTTTAACGTCATGTAAATAAATAATAAAATATATTAAATGACCTTTAGAGAGGTTGGACCCATTAATGTGGTGGTTGGAAAAATATATTTATAATGGGCAGATTACATTGCCTATATAATAAAGAGTTTATATTATAAGATGTAATGAAAAAAAAAGTGAGAGAAAGAAAGACTATATTGGGTACTTGTTAGTTTCTCATAATATAAATAATATTTGTGAGTTTTTACCTTTTCAAAGTTTTTCTCATGTATATTTGTGTTATGGTGTTTTTAACTTTGCTCTTATTATTTCATGGTGAATGTCTTTGTTATTAGTTTCACATCTAGATCTGGTGTTCATATGTAATCATATTGCTTATTCTGTCAAAATTCTTAATAAGGTTGTCTAAGTCAATGTAATATAAAAAGTGGATAAAAATAGTGTTCATTTAGGTAAGGGCTTTTTTAGATGCTGAATTGCTTAGGGGAGTGTATAAGTGGGCTTTTTTGGATGCTAAATTATTTAGGGAAGTGTATAAGTGGGCTTTTTTGGATGTTAAATTGCTTAGGGGAGTATATAATTGAGATTTTATTACTTAGAGAATTAGATAAGAGTATCTTGTAGTGGTTTTAGGTAATGATATAGGGTCCAACAATCTTGTGAAACACCAAAAGTCTACCAACCCTTTTCTTGGTTCACCCTTTAAGACATGTACTTAGAGAGATTAAGACTCGATGGATTCCCTCAAGAGAGAAAACATTAATAATCGATAAAGTTTAAAAATATTGCATGTATACATGTACCCCACTTGAAGCTCATCATGTGTCACATAATTTTAACATGGAATAGTGCTTCAAGAAAGAACATAGTAACACACAATGCTGAGCTAATAAATTATAGTAAAAAACATAAATAAAAATAAAAATAAGAAAATAATTGAAATAAATAAAAGTATCATATACATACCTTGAATTACCTTTATCGTTGACTGATTTCATGTTGTATTTTTAGTCTTGATCATAGAGGGCATATTAGTTGCTTTAGACAAACCCTAGGGATATAAAAATAAATAGCAAAAGCAAAAAAATGCAAGGAAATAAAAATAAATGAGCTTTGTAAAACTAAATAAATCACTTAAAAAATTGGTAAGATAGGGTGATAAAGGCTAAGTTAGAATCGAAAGATCAAGGAAAAATGGATAAAATGAGATTAAATTAGGTAACCAAAAGCCAAGATTACTAAATGATCAAAAAAATCAAACAAATGTACCTTAAGTAAGAAAAGTAACAAACCAAATCAAACCAAAGACACATGAAATTAAAATAATAGATCTAACATCAATGTAAAATAAGTAACAAACCATACTTAAGCAAACCTATAAAAAATTTATAAAGTAAAATAATATTGATGAGTGAGAAGTAATAATCTGTTGGATTATTTTAATGATCCCAATTTATGTTCTAATTATTTTGTTTATTTTTATTTTGTTGTTTGGGTTAGTTGAAACTTGTTAGTTGGCTGTTTTTAACCAAATTTCTCATAGGCTTTTTAAATCTTACTTTTTATGTACAAAAATAAGTCATTATTGAATATATTTTAAAAAATTCCTCCCTACCTGGTCTGAACAATGGTATCAAAGCCACAAGATATCAAAGCAGGAAATAAAATTTGTATGACATTTTTACTTTTACAAGTGTTAGAGCTAGAATATTTGAAGAGGAGGTTGATATTTTTGGCTTGAAAAGCGGCATAAGAAAGTGTAGTGGAATACTACTCAAGGAATAAAGAAGCATGAGTATGCTGAGGTTTAACAATCATAATTAACAAGCATTATGCCTGCTTTTAATGTCATTTTGTCAAAGACAATAGCAATCTGATAAGAAGATATGACATGCTTTTAGAAATTCTCACATGTTGCTTATAGAAGATTTATCTTTATACACCTGCACAAATCATATGTCATTTAATCTCCATAAAGGTTAAATTTATTTAAATTATTTTTGAATAATTTTATCTATTCTCATCTATATGGTGCCATATTTTTTATTGGTGAATTACTCTTTGATAAAATTTATGTACGACACAATAAGAGGCTAGACCTGGCTACACCATGAGCCCTATACGGTGATAGAAGTAAAGTGAAGCATTCTTGAATGCTTCAAAAAAAATTGTGCCATGTGAATAACCTAACCAAAACATTGGTGTTATCAAGACGATTTGAATATGTTGTTCTAATGTTTTTTCTGGGCTCCACCAAAATAGAAAATCTACATTTTATTTTTCACATGCAAAGTGAACAAATAGGTAAAAGGTTTTTATCTGTCCAAAATACTTTTTTGGAATATTTACCTTATATAATTTTTTTTCCAAATATATTTCCATATTTATTGCAGTAGAGATGGTTATATAAATTTTTGTAAGTCACTTACAATAGAGAAGGTCAAGGGTTCAAAACTCATTCAAATATTTTTTTGATAAAATTTCATTTTAACCTTATTTTATATTAGAAAGGTTCAAATTACAGAGATATAAATGTATAATAAGCAATATAAGGTGTAAGGTGAAATTATTTTCATAAGTCTCAAAAACTTTGTATCTTTGTAAATGAAAACTATTTTTGAAGGTAAAGGCAAAACCTCAATAACATTCCATTTTTTTTGACTCAATTGTTCTTTTAGCATCATAGCTAAAATTATCAGTCTCATATTTAAAAATGAAAAATTATCACCTAAACACTATAAAGAATGGAGTAGAAACATGGAGAATACTCTCATATTTAATGACTTATGGGAAATCATTGAGAAAGAGACCACACCACCAATTAAAATGATGAAATTGGTTGAATATCATTAATGTGATAAGTGTGCACTCGCTCTATTAAATCATCTTACACTAAATAGGTTATCATTCATATTGAATTAGTTAAAACTAATGAATAGAAAGAATCAAAGGGTTTGTATGACAAGTAACCTGCACACAAGAAGATTGACCTTTTTATGTATCTTTTGAGTAATAAATTGGTAGATAATGAAGATGAATCTGAATATCTTTCTTGCATGAAAACCCTTAAACAAGATTATTATACCACAGGGAGTCAAATTGATGATGACATGTTGATTTCCATCACATTAAATGGCCTTAGTTTTATATACACCAATTTTTTTGAAATGCTAGAATTTAGTGACAAGCTTAATGGTGTCACATTTGACACATATGTAAGCTATTGACTCAATATGAGAGATAATTTTCAAAGAAGAAAATTATGCCTATTAAAGAGGCTCACTATGTAAAGAACAGGTCCCATCACAGAGATAATTATCATGTATAATGATATTTTTAGAATCATTCTCTGAAACACTCTCTAAGACATTTTTCACATAATTCTTGATAGTCTCTACAACATTTACATCATCACTCTTCAGGGTCTTCCAAATGTAGACATCATCATAAACATTCTTCTCACTCCAGTGGTTCTTCTAGTGATTCAACATCTTTTAGATCTTGTAAACATAAGAAAGAGTCCACATGTTTAAAATGTGGTGGTATTAGACATCTTGTAGATGTTTGTCCTTCTCAAATACCCCAATCTCCACATAAAAATAAAGTTGAATCAATTTATATGGATCATTATAGTGGTAGATATTTTGGATAATCTAGTTATTCTAGTTATTATGACATATACTCTAATTAAGAAGCATCTTATATGTTCAAGGTCTATGGTCTTTATAGGCCTAACATCTAATTTTGAGTGATTAGTAATTCACTTGTCATATGTGAGATACTAGACTCAAGATTAAGATGTAAAAAATTATTACACCAAAACCTCAAGGTGTTAGTAAAATCTATCCATCAAGATCATAACATCTCACCATGATTACAAAGCCCAGACTCTAGTCTGGATTTGTATCCATACACCAAGATCCCCCACATATACGATCCCTAAATGAACACTACCTTATTGGTGTAGCCACCCTCTCCATGACTTGAACCCAGGTGGAGAATCCGATACCAAATGTAACAAACCATTACACCAACACCTCAAGGTGTTAGTGAAATCTAACCATTAGGATCATAACACAAGATCTATTATAGTAGCATATTTTTAGATTGTGTTTTTGCTTTCAATTTCATTTTTGGATTTTTATTTTTGATATTTGATGATATGAAGTGAATATAGTTAGTTATTTTTTATTTATCTCGATGTATAGCTTCTCACCTCTCACTTGATAGGGGAGAATATATTGTATTTATTGGTCTTCAATCAATTATCAGTGATAATATAAGTTGACAAGGGTTGCTATCACCTTCAGTGTTGAACAAAAGTCATCAACATTTGTTGAACATCAAGGAGATGTGTTATACATAGTACGAGTTTATCACTTGGATGGGTTCTTATATGGGACCTTATGTGGGTTGATGTAGTTGGACATGCTTGATTATGTTCTAATATATTATGGTACAATAATCATTGATGAAAATAAGTTTTGATCATGTTCATTGGCCATTTTTTGCCATAAGTCACAAGGGTGAGATTCTTTATGGAGTGACATCAATTTTTTAGTCAGTACTAAAAGTATAGTACACCACTTGAAGTTGTGATAGCATTTCTTTGATGACTTAAGAGTCATTGCTCCAAATATTTCATCATTTAAACCCATTTAGATCAAAGGGGGTTTATTGGATGATTTTAATGATCCAAAGTTATGTTCTAGTTAGTTTGTTTATTTGTCTTTTATTATTCAGGGTAGTTGAAACTCGTTAGTTGTTTTTTCTTAACCAACTTTTCCATAAGATTTTTAAAGCTTACTTTCTATGTAAAAAAATAAGACATTATTAAATGTATTTAAAAAACTCCTTCCTACCTAGTCTGAACATAATCCAAACTCATTCAACAATGGAAAAAGTGAAATAGATAAATGAAACAAGATTATCCATAAAAAGAGCAAGAAATAAGTTTATAATTTTTTAATTGAAACCAAGGAAATTTGAGAAGGATAAAATAATGGTGTAAAAAATTAATGCATAGTCTCTTAAAAAATATAGTTTTTGTTCTTGAGATAGATTAAACCAAAAAAATACTATTAATAGCATGTTTTTAATAAGAGATGAAAAATAGGAAATATAGAAGTTGGGAAATAGATTTAGAAATAAGCATGTCTGTCAAAGGGGAAATGAAATGAGTGGTGGTGGAAATGTAGGTAGTATCAAGGTAGAAAATCTTTATCAACATCAAGACACTAAAATTAAGTTAGCCAAACAAGAAGACTTTTGACATTAATGACTAGAGGACTTGCCTTAGCCACATAAATTTGGGTTATTTAGTGAAGTATCAATATAATCTCATGAAGACTATATGCATGAAAATTAAAATAGACCTATCTTCTCACAATGTGTTCCCCATTCCTCAAGACCCCTTATAGATTCGTTGGTCTACTGTGAAGATTGGATACTTGTGTGAGAAAGTAAGTAGCACTATAGAAAATTTTGAAATTTCATATCCTAGTCTACTGGCCTACTGTACTCCAATGGACCTCGACTTTATCATGAGTCCAACTATAGAGTTTGAGCTTTGACTAGAATAAAATACGTGCTTGATGATCACATCTTTTTTTGTGATTTTAAATTTTTATTTTATAGATGACTTTTGTTTTAAATGATTTAAATTTTATCTTTTTTGATGGATTTTTCTATTCATCCTCTACAGATCTGATATGATCTACACTTATTATAATTAAAAACATGTAGAATAGAATATATACCAATACAACACAATAGATATTAGTGGGCCAATATGCCCAAATATTCAATATATGCATAAATAAAACAATCACCCTTAAGGTAGGGTAACACCATACAAAACTCCTTTAGGAAAGAATAACTCCATAATGTATTTTTGATGGGACAACCTCTAATATCCTCTCACAATAGAGGACTAAATGCTTACTTGATCATTTATAATGATATTCACCTCCTTTATATAGACCTATATATAACTAACAATAGATGGGTAGTCTCCTAATCCCAATTTAGGCCGACCATTACCCAATACACTAATTTTATAAGCTACTTAGTTATCCTAATATATTAGACCCATATAACTAACTAAGGGGGATGTGTGCCACATGTTGGCATCTCCATCAACCCATATACACTAATATATCATATTCTTAGGTACATAATATTCTTTTCCTCCTTGACACATTTTATCACTGAAACATAAGAAGAAATTAAATAGTGAGTGTGATTCAAATCATTACACACTTGTCTCCAATATTGATCATCTAACTATCCATATGTGATCTTGATAGGTGATAGCTCTCTAACTTTGTTTATAAATTTAATTGTGCTACTCTAATTCCATTCATGATTAAAACTATACTGTCTTGGTGTCCATGCATAATTATTCCTCCTTTGATTATATGTACCATATTTTGTTACTCTATTATGATTCCATTCATGACCATAGTAGTTATTCTTACATGCATAGTCATATTGATTTTCCCATTAATTCGATATTTCGTAGGCCATTGCGCTACTCTGATTCCATACTTAACCATAGTAGTTCTCTTTTGGCTTCCATACATAGCCATAATTATTGGTACTCTAATTTCTTGTATAGCCAAAATGATTATTATTATGACAATCTCTCATGTGGCTCCATGATTATTTCCTCTCATGATGATTTGGGTATCTATATACCTCAAATTTTTATGATACTTTGACCTTATCCACATTTTCTTTTATCTCTTCCACCTTTTCCTTTGGTGGTTCCTTTGTCTCTTGAATAGATGAATCATTCTTTTTATGATTTTATTATTTCTTCATCTATGCCATCATTTGAATTTTCCTCATGCTCTTCATCACTTGTTTTAACCTCATCCTCATGCTTTACCTTGGATATTATTTATGCCTTTCCAAGTATAATATCTTGTAAAGTGACCTTTTTTATATACCAAAACTTCATGAACTTATTCAAAACATTAATATTTATTGTTTCCAATGTCTCTAGCCATGGATATCCAAGAACCATATCCATGCCATCCATATCCAAAGCATAAAATTTTGAATGCAAAACATATTTGTTCGTAATGAGCTTCAAATATTCAAAAACCTAAATATTCTGACCATTTATTTGAGCCTCCTTGATATTATTTGCTTGAACATATAAATTTTGGGCCACATCCATATTTATGAAATTATACTTGTTGCTAAGGTTTATGTTTGTAATGACCTTCTTCTTTTGAATGCACCAAAAAACTAAAAAATTACCCTAATTTCTTCAGAAACAAACTATTTGAATCATTATCATCCAATCCTTCTTCTTCCTCTTTGCTATCATCTACCTCTCCTTCTACACCATATGTAACTTCATCATCATCATCATCATCATCATCATCATCATCATCATCATCATCATCATCATCATCATCATTCATTATTTATTTTAATTATTCATCACTTGTATGCTCTTCCTCATTTCCCTCATTTTCTTTTTTTGTTTTCTCTTCTTCATCACTTATGTTCTCTTCATCATCATTATTTTATTCCTCTGCTTCATTCTCCTTTTCTTTCCATTGATCTAGGAAAACATGTTCCATTTCTTCCCATGAAGACTTCCATCATTTTACTCCTAGCTCATCCCACCAGTGTTGCAAGATCATTAAGAAAATTATCAAAATGTTTTCACTACCAAATTATTTGAACATTATTCTCCTTAAAAATGATCCATAATTCTATAGCATTAATATCATCCTCCCCTAAAAATGCTTATAACTTCATGATTCACAAAAACTAGGGTTAATGAAAAACCCCAAAAATTTTAATAACTCAATGCAAAACTGATCCAAACAATCCAACATTTTTACTATATCTTCTATGTATGATAATTTAATTTTAGTGAAAAAAATCCCAAAATTATGGCCTATAGAGTGAATCTATGAAAATTAATAAAATCACAATAACTCACTAGAAACATTTTAAAGAATTCTAAAATTTTGAATGTGGATCTATTATATGTAATATAATATTATTAAAAAATTCATTGAAAAATACCTTATATTTTGGTAAATATGATTAAATTAGTATAAACCCTAAAATTTAAATAACTCCCTCAAAATTGATCATAAAACCTCAATCATTATACTGTGACTTCTTAAAACTATTCTACAGTTCTACTAAAAAAATTGTGTAAAAATGAATAATTAATTCTAAGATATTAATGATTCCATAAAATCAGGGTTTTACCCCACATAAATTACCCAAATCAAAGCTATGATACCACTTTTTATGATCCACACTTATAATAATTAGAATTATAGAGAATATAGTGTAGATTAACATAAAACAATAAATATTGGTGGAAGAAGATGTCCAAATATTCTATATATGCAAAAATAGAATAATCACCCCTAAGGTAGGGCAACATCATGCAATACTCCTTTAGGAAGAAATAATTTGATAATGTCTCTTTGAGGAGACAACCTCCAATATCCACTTATAATAAAAGACTCAATGCTTACTTGATTCATTTACAATGATATTCACCTTATTTATATTGACCTCTATATCACTAACAATGGATGGGTAACTTCCTAATCCTAATGTAGGCCAACCATTACATAATTTACTAATTCTATAAGTCAACATATCCATCAACCCATATACATTAATATATCATATTCCTAGGTACATAGTAAGATATTTGTAGGAAACCTATAAGAAGTGTTAGTATTTACAATATATGGAAATATGTAGAATATTTTAAAACAAAATATTTCTTTAAAAAATGAGCATTAGTGGAATCTTTGAAAATATGTCCTTCAATAGTTTGTAATCTATAAGTACTAGGACCAAAGATGTCTTTTACAAGGTAAGTACCCCACCATTTTTGGGCATACTTACCTTCATTGTCATGTGTATAATCTAATATGAGTGCTAAGTAACAATATTGAAATTTTGGATTTTGACCTTTTTATTATGTTATTTAACAATGCGAGCTTTGTATTGGTGATTATGTTATAACACAACCATATGTTGTTCATCAAAGAAATATAAAGCATGGATATAGGCCTCACATAATTTCTCATCAAGAATACCATGAAAAGAAATGCATAGGGATGGTAGCTCAAATTCTAGAGGTAAAATTGATTCAGACCCATATACTAATGAAAATAGTGTTGCCCTAGTAGTAGTATGTATGCTAGTGTGATAATCTTAAAGTGTGAGGATAAATTTAGAGATGCTAATTAGTACGAGTTTATTTAATAGTATTTAATAAGATTTTGTTCATAATTTTATTAGTATATTCTACTTAGCCATTGCATTGAGGATGATAAGGTGTTGAGAATTTATACATAATTTTGAATTTTGCACATAATTGTTTTATTTATTTATTTTTAGAGTTATCACCATTGTCATAAATGATGGCATGAGTGTTAGGGTGTGGAGCTAAAAGCTTCAACTATTTGCAGACACGAAGAAGGAAGGTTTCTGGAGTTCCAGAAGAACCGGCATCGGCAGAATGACCGACATCGGTCAGATGATGTGCAAAAGGAAACCGGCAATGGTAGCTAGTCGATCGACATCGGCAACACCAGGCAAGCACGAACCGGCGTCGGTCGCCTATGTGTTCTACAACTGCTGTTGATGAACAGTCAGTTAAGTGAAGCGAGTGTTTGCATGTCAAATGACTAATTATAGTCACGAGTTGCATGTCTAATTATTGTAGTTAGATTTCTATTTTTGTAACCATGGGATTCTATTTAAAGACCCATGAGGCATCTATTGTAATAATCAAGAAGGCAAGTAAAAGCATTGAAGCAAGCAAGGTCAAGGAGATCTACAGGTGTAAGGTCAAGGAGATCAGCTGAAGCATTCAAGGAGGGATAATAACTCAGGCTATAGAGTTGTGTTGAGCAAGAGAGAGAGGGAAGAAGGTCTTGAGGTGTGGCAAGCCTTTGAGGTGGAGGAAGAAGTGGCATCTTCCTTATTGTATTTTCTTCTAGTAATATTTAATACAAGAGTGTGTATTGTCTCTCAAATTATTTTCTATCTCAAGTTTCTAGTTACTTTATCATTCTGGTATAATTTCATGTTTAATTGCTTATAAGAAAGTAATCAATTATGCTTCCGTTGGATAAGGGGTCACCTAATAGTTAGTATCAGAGCTACAGTTTGCAGGAAGCAGGGTACTATTTTTGATTACAGGTCATTCACAGGGTTTTTTGATTGAGTGGGAGTTCAACAATGGCAGAAGAAAGTAAGCTACGAATGAAGAAGTTTAACGGCAAGAATTATCAACATTGGAGGATGCAGATTGAGGACTATCTGTATCAGAAGGATTTGTACTTACCATTGGGTGGGGTTGCATGCAAGCCCATAGATATGAAGGATGAAGAATGGAGTGTTCTTGATCAGAAGGCTCTCGGTTCCATAAGGTTGAGCCTTGCATCGTCTGTGATTTCTAGCTTATCACAGTGCAAGACAACGAAAGAGTTGATAAAGTCCTTGATGAATTTATACGAAAAGCCCTCGGCTTCTAATAAGGTATATCTTATGAAGCAACTATTTACTTTGCAAATATAGGAAGGTGGATCAATACATACTCATCTCAGTGATTTCCATGGTTTGGTAAACCAATTAGCTTTAGTCAATATTGTTTTTGATGATGAGGTAAAGGCTCTCTTGATTTTATGTTCTTTGCCTGAAAGTTGGGACAGTTTGGTTATGGCAGTAAGTAATTCTGCATCTGCTTCTAAAATCTTAAAATCTGATGATGTTGTGAGTGTGATCTTGAATGAGGAAATATGCAGGAGAAGCATAGGTGAATCATCAGGGAATGCTCTAAGTGCAGAAAGCAGGGGAAGGCAAAGGGAGAAGATTGAGCAAGGGAAATCAAGGTCAGGAAGGAGATCTGAATCCAAAGGTATTACCTGATGGTTTTGTGGAAAGAAAGGACATACAAAGAAGGAGTGTTGGTTGAGAGATAAAGAGAATCAACATGCAGGTATTGAAGAAGCAAAGGATGTAAATATTGTGGTACAAGACGCTCTCATACTTTCTTTGGATAGTCAGGTAGGATCATGGATTTTAGATTCTAGTTCATCTTTTCATGCATCCCCATACAGAGATTTGTTCTATGAGTATGAATAGGGAGACTTTGGAGTCCTTTATTTAGGGGATGGTACGCCTTGTCAGATAGTTGGCAAAGGGAAAGTGCAGCTGAGATTGCAGATTGACAACACATGGGTGTTGAAAGAGGTCATGCATGTTTTAATTCTGAAGTAGAGTCTGATTTTTGTAGGAAGGTTGGGTGATGAGGGATGCAAAATAACCCTCACAACGGATTCTTGGAAGGTTACCAAGGGAGCACTTGTTTTAGAGAGAGGTAAGAAAGTAGATACTCTTTATCTATCTACTTGTATTACTGATTCTACTTCTGGTGTAGATTCAAAGATGTGGTCTAATAGGCTTGGTCACATGAATAGGAAGGGAATGGAAGTTCTTGATTCAAAAGGTATGTGTTAAAATTCAGAAAGCATAGATAGAGTTCATTGCAAAAAAAAGAAATTTGATGCTTTTGACAGGAACAAAGAAGCCTTGGTGTTTTTTGAGGAGATGAAGGATAGAGATCAGTCACAGGGGCTGAATAAATTTGAGCAGGGCAGCATGGACAGAGGTTTGATCCAAGATGATCTCACAAATGAAAATTTCATCACTTACAGGAACACACAAATGTTGATGTCGGTCACATGGGACCGACGTCGGTCATTCAGATACCGACATCGGTCATGTGCAGACCAGCAGGGTCGGTAGGTCGGGCAGGAGAAGTCTGACGTCGGTCATAAGGACCGATGTCATCAGGGGGATGCTGGTGTCGACCAGGGAAATGATGTCAACAGTCAAGGTCAGTGCAGGGAACTGACATCGGTCAGGAGTAGACTGGGAGATGGCCGATATCAGTCACTGGAACGGATATTGGGTGGATCAATAAGTCTCAAACATCCATATGGAGGTTAGAAAAGGTATGTGAACTTCATATTCATTGTTCACCTTCTTTATATTGCTTACTGATAGTCATGAACTAGGAAGATGGAAGAAGCAATGCAGGTAGAATCCAGAAATAATGGGAGCTTGGCATGGATGAGGAGTGTGAGTCCTTGGAGTAGAGCCAAACAGGTATTTATTGGTAGAGTTGTCAGTTGGAAGAAAGCACTGGATGGAGGGATGGATTCCCGTTTTAGAGAAGAGAGTGGATGGACACATGAGACAGAAGGCTATGGTATATGGTCTTGATTAGGTTGCAGAACAATGGAGGTTTGACCATTGTATTTTATCTTTACCAGGTTGGATAATATTAGCTACATTATCCTATTACTGTATTGTGTTACTTGTTGCAGGGTTTCATATACAGGGAGTTTTCTGAGCTAAGGGTAGAGTTGGTTCAAAAGTGTGTCATGAAGAATTTGGGAGCAGCAAAATTCTTTTGGCATAAGTGACAGGTATAGCATCATAGGTTTGCGTGGTGGTTGGTCTTCAAGAGTGAATTTGAAGAGGGATACAGAGCCAAAGGAACAAAATAGATGGTGTATAGGTACAGGTACAATAGTAGTTGTTTATCTCCAAGTGGGAGATTGTTAGGGTGTGGAGCCAAAAGCTTCAACTATTTATAGACACGAAGACAGAAGGTTGCTAGAGTTCTAAAAGAATTGGCATCGATAGAATGACCGACGTTGGTCAGATGCTGTGCAGAAGGCAACCGATGATGGTAGCTAGTCAGTCGACGTCGGTAGCACCAGGTAAGCAGGGACTGGCATCGGTCACCTGTGTGTTCCAAAACTACTGTTGACGAACAGTCAGTTAAGTGAAGTGAGTGCTTGCATGTCAAATTACTAATTATAGTCACGAGCTGCGTGTCTAATTATTGTAGTTAGATTTCTATTTTTGTAACCATGGGATTCTATTTAAAGACCCATGAGGCATCTATTGTAATAATCAAGAAGGCAAGTAAAAGCATTGAAGCAAGCAAGGTCAAGGAGATCTACAGGTGTAAGGTCAAGGAGATCAGCTGAAGCATTCAAGGAGGGATAATAACTCAGGCTATAGAGTTGTTGTGTTGAGCAAGAGAGAGAGGGAAGAAGGTCTTGAGGTGTGGCAAGCCTTTGAGGTGGAGGAAGAAGTGGCATCTTCCTTATTGTATTTTCTTCTAGTAATATTTAATACAAGAGTGTGTATTGTCTCTCGAATTCTTTGTTGTCTCAAGTTTCTAGTTACTTTATCATTCTGGTATAATTCCGTGTTTAATTGCTTATAAGAAAGTAATCAATTATGCTTTTGTTGGATAAGGGGTCACCTAACAATGAGGAAATCCAAAATGACAAATAATTTGATTGAGAATGAAGTTAGAAATGGTAATAATAATAAAATTAACAAGAGGCATGGCCTTCCATCCACTTGGAAAAATATTTAGTGGCAATGATAATGAACACCTGACCATCTTGTGATCTAGGTAACTTGCTAATGAGATATAATCCCCACATAGAGAATGGCTAGGGAGACTCAAAGACTTGGAGTTTGGCCAGAGGGGAGTGGATGATATCATCATGAAGTTGAAAGGATTGCACTATTTAGTGAAATTAATGGCATATTTTTTAAGAGTAAGCCAAAAGTAACCCATTTACAAAAATTTATGGGTTGTAGTATGGTCACTACAGTGATCACTGTAGATGATCCCATGTGTTTGTTCAAGGAGAGAATAAACTTATTCTAGAATCAAATAATGTATTAAAGTTCCTTTTATGTTAAGATAATAGAGGGTGTTGTATCTAAGTACATATTTGAATTCTTGTTTGTGAATTCGAGTCTTTTCATGAGAATATGCTTTTGGAGGGTAAGTATGATGCTTAATGAATTGAATTATATTTTTATACCATGGGCTCTATCGAATAGTAATAGGATTTATGTGAAAAATAAGAGAATCATTTTTAATTTTAAATAATAAGATGATTTCATTATTTGAATAAGGAATTGAGAATCATGAAGCACTTGATAAGGGTGAAATAAAGATGTTGATGAAACAAGAGAATTAGCTATGGCATTTTTTTTGATGGGATAGGTTTGATGGTGAAATAATTGAATTCTTTGGAAAGTGTATTGAAAATTTGATGATATGTGACAAGGTTTTCATTTTTACATTGATAATCTCCACTAACTTGATGACATATGAGTTGTGAGTCACCTAAAGTGTGCATATATGGGATGTCTAAATCAATTGTGACTTACATACCTAGTATTAGATCTTCATATTCACCCATATTATTAGTGACATCAAAAGTTAGTATAAATGTGAGAGGTATGATTTTACCATGTGGGTTAGTTAAGATACAACCTATCCTAAGTACTTGAAGGAATTTGGCACCATTAAAGTGAAGTGTCTAAGTGTATTCATTCAAGTCAATTATAAATTTGAATATTTCTTTGATGATTGCTTTATATTTAGTGGTAGGAGGAAGGTTAGTTTCTCCTTGGTTGTTTATTTCTAGATCAATAGTGAAGTTATGAAAATAATCTGAGTGATATTTCTTGGTTAAGAGATTCAATATAAATAATTTATTCATCAGGAAGGGTATCTTAAAGGTGGTTTGCATCTATATGGAAACTATCACAATTTGGATTGTGAGGAATTGTCCTTTGACATATTTTTATGTAATAATTTGAAGATCAAATTCCATTATTGAACCTTGAATTTTTTAGTAGTACATTCTAAGTATTTTAGAGCAATACATAGTGTGAAAGAGAAAGGGCACAAAAATAATGTAGAGGACCTTGATGTGGGAGAGAATGGTGTGTGAGAGAACAATGTAGAAGAGAGACATGTAATAACAATGTATAGGAACTTGGCATGGAAGATCAAGTTACAAAATACAAAGAAATGGAGAATGAGGAACATGATGCAAGACTCAAAAAGAGCAAGACTAAGATAAGGGCATAGGAAGTGGAGACAGTTACAAAATAGTTTGCATAAGCATCAAAGATTAATGTAAGAGTGAATCTATTATAGACATCTAATTCTTGCCACTATTTGTGTTGAAATTATCAATCTTACTTGATTTTTAGTCAAATGCACAATTTAGACCAAAATCACTAAAAATGTGCGAAATGCTTCTAGCTTGTCATATACAAGTGCCAATTTAAGCTAATGTATCTCTAAATGGGGTAATGCATTTTATGTGATTCCTAACTTTGACCAATTCATTTCAAGTCAAAATGATGATTTCACCTTTTTGTGCTGTAAATCACTCTTTTATTCTAATTCATTAGTACACATCACATACCTTTGTTATTTTGTGTTGGCAACATCTTAAATAGGGTCATGGTCTGTACACATATAAAATCACCTTCCAATTCCTCCTAAGTCAAATTATGACCTAGTAATATGACTTTTTGACCATTTCTATTAATTGATCACCAATTTCCAAAGAATTACACTAAAATTGATTAATCTTGTTTACAACTAATTAATTCAAATCAAGAGATTAAGTGGATTTTCCATGGAAGTCATTGATTATTTCATTATTGGAAATTGATTCTCAATATTTTCATTACATAGTGACATGATCTATGGGGTGGCATCCTTAAGCCATAAATGCAACAAATATTAGGTTTATAGGCATCCATACCTAATTAATGCCCCTTCCTCCCAAATCATTATGAGGATATTTATAGATTTAATTGAAAATATTAGATTAATCCATGGCTACACATGTTAATATTGAGATGGATGGTCATGGTTGATCTTAACCTATTTGGAAAATCTATAAATATAAGGGCATAAAACAAATTATTAAGCTAACTTATTGTAAACTTATAATTCAAAATTATCTCCACAACTTTTTGTGTTGATCTTTGTGTTTTATTTGCAAGCTTGATTTGATAGGCATATTAGATTTATTATCTTGATCATAGGTTATACATAGTGATCTTGAGACAATGGAGGAGCTTGGCATCCATTATTGATAGATACAAGAACACTAGATCAAAGGAAAAAACACTCTTGGAGCCACTCTTGGATGGTGGAATCATTTGGGTAGGTAATTGGTATTGCTTTATTTCAATTTGTTCTTAATTATCATTTTCAAACCCCATTATAATAGGTTGGCTTAGTTTGTTAAGTTATTTATACATTTTTCATGGATTTATTGACTAATGTTTGACTAATCGACTTTTTAATCCAATCCTACATCTTGGCATGCCTGATGAGACCATGGAATCCATTTAAGCAAGGAAGATATCATGACAATTTCAAATTTCCATTTTAGTCATTAAACATCATTTTTAGCTCATTTTCCCATGTTTTTAATGTTTTTTGTGTACACACAGGTTACACAGTGACTGCCGACAGTTATAAGTGACTATCAATGGTTATGACCAATCGACCATGATTTGTTTGCATGGGAAATATGACCTATTTTTTTTAATTTTGAGCTTTATTCAAGTTTGTTTCTAATGATTTTTATTTTGTAAGTCTCTGATATAAACATAGTTTTGATCCAAAAGCCTAACTTCTAGAGATTTTATCCTAACATCTATTTTGAAGCATAACATTGTTTCCTTCAGGTTCACAAGTAACCATCAGTGGTTGTTTTTGACCTACCACAATTGGTTATCGATTGATGATAGTCTTTCAGGAATCATCACCAGTCAATAATGATCGAAGATGGTCACTGTGTTTTCTAAAAACACACACTCGAGAACATTAAAACCAAGTTTGTTTATCTCAAAGTGAAAAGTGATTCAAAGCTATACTATAATATCTAAGTTTTTATGTAGGACCAATGAGGAAAGTGATAATTTTGAGCTTAATTAAGTCTTTTTAACCTCCTTTTTGGTGCTTAAAAAAACTAGGAACTTCCCTTTGTTTCTTAAGAGGGAAAATTACTTATTTATGTTGAATGTTTTGTGATTGTTTTTCAAAAGTTTTTGCCACTTTAGGCCAAGCGGCCAAAGAACATCACCAAGCACTTCAATTTGGTGCTTAAAATCAAACTCACTTAAAATTTTTAATCTTTTCAAAAGAGTTTTGTTTTGTATAAGTCATCTATCATTGCTTAGTTAAAATTATTTGAGAAAAAAAGAATTTGTGCATGTATGCTCTCCCTTTGTCCTCTATAGGGAACTTATGGGATAAAAATCACCATTTTCATTGAAAATTATGCCTTAGTCCAAATGTGTAAAAAGGAAGTTGTCTAAGCTCTCCTAAAAAATTGCATGGTTTGGGTGATCTAAAAATAACCTATAAAACCTTTTTACTTAGTTTTTATTTCATGCATTTTGGTTTGTAAGGGGGACTTCATTACCTCCCATGGGTTTTATAGGGAAGCTTTGACTTGGGGATTCATATCTTGACATTGTCTTCAACCCCTCTCCATAGGGGGTATATAAATTAGGATCACCCTACTAGGATGATGGTTTGAGTGGTTAAACTATCTCTATTCGTGGCAAGCTAAGCTCAGAATGTATGATCATTTTGGGCATCACGCTACACTGAGTAAGTGATGGATGTAGCGACTATAAAAATGACAAGAAATTTTCACAATAAGCCATTTGATGTGGATCCAATTGATGTGCTACTTCTCTTATATGCAACCATGAAAGTTTGTATACATGAGATCCATCTAGATGGTAAAAAATTATAGAGTTTTAGAAAAACCCCACTTGTCACAGAAATATTGTTGATGCGAGGTGTACCCCAAAGTCCATGTCATTGTATTTTCATTTAAGAGAAGGGGGTGTAAAATAACCTACCATGTAATGCACTTTTATTTTGGATAAAGACTTAATTTTCTCTCAAGTGCATGTATAAAGATGGACTTCAATAATATCATGTAATGTTATCAGTTTAAGACTTAGGATGATTAGTTCATTATATTTGTATATTTTGGTCTTAGATTATTTGGTCTTGATTTGAGTCAAAACTTGCTTGTGAACAAATTCCAAAACTTGGCACATTGTCCACCAATTTTTTGAACAAGGAGGTGTTACACTGTTCAAGTAAAAATCAATCTTTTCCTTTTTCAAATTTGTCATCTTAAATATTGTGTCATATCATCTAATTAGTGAAGTTATGCTTCCCATTTGAGTCTAAACCAATTGCCAAATTATTTTTAAGTCCTTCACTGATAATATAAACTCAAAATTGCACCTTTCTAAGTTCATAAGGTTGATTTGTTAAATTAAGTTCACCATTTACACTTGACTTGAGATAACTTGGGTTCAATTTCCAATTTGGATTGAGGGCCATTTATAGATTCATTATCACATTATCATCATTGGTAGACTTAAGTCATCTTGCGTATCACTCACACTTTAAGTCTTAGAACATATTTTATACTACCATTCCTATTACCATATAGTGGCGTTGTGCTTCCCATTTGGTTATAGTTTTATACTTAAGAATTATTGCGTGTTTCCACATCTTGATTTTTTTGGTTTGTATTTTTATCCTTCCTAATCTAAAGGGATTTATTCTAATTTTCTAGTAGCAACTCATTGAAGTTAAACTAGATTTAATGGTATTGACATATTACAAAAATCTAAGATCTGGTGTAGTAGTTTTCACCTTGGATTTTTGAGTTATCATATCCTATTTTGATTTATAAAATTTTAAACCTGCCTAAGGTTGAGTAATTTCATGAATATATTCTTCTAATTATGTGTTGTTCCAAACCATCCTCTTTTATAGTCTCTTTTGTGCCTTAGTCATTTTTTGGAAGAAAGATCAAAATTTGTACCTTTTTAAAATGTTTGTAAAAACATTTCTCTGAATCCAGTCAAACATATAGAGTAACCCATTCTAGACATGATGCTAAGGTACACTTGTACTGAGGTCTCTTGTGGCCTTATTTTCAAGGTAGAGCATTTTTATAACACACATGTATATTCCATCTTGTTTGAGGATGTCACCCTATTTGAGCCTATTTATTGAATATCAATCTGATCCATGCCAATTTTTGTGCATCAACCTCATCCTAACCCTTTGATTTGTGCACCATAATCAAAGGTAATAATTTTATGATATCCTCCTTTAATTTGCACACTATGCTTGAAGGATACCATTTTAGGATATCCCCCTTCACCTAGTGTGAGTGAGCAAGCTCCACAAGTGTGAAGGTTAGCATTTTAGGCTATTCTCCTTTAGTGTGTGTGAGTAAATGAGCTCCACAATGTGAAAAAGTTAATATTTTAAGACCTCCTCCTTTGGTTTGCATAAGTAATCAAATTACGTAGTTTCTAGTCATTATCATTCTAGGCCCATCACCTGTATTTATTAAGCCTATTGTTGAAAAATGTCACTTTGATGAACCTAATTTTATTTATCCCTTATTTAATAGTCTAATTTTTGAAGATTCCATTATTGAAACATAGACCATTATTCTCGCTAAACCAAATTTCCCCATGTTAGAAACTCTGTGCCGATCTTTGAGCCAAAATAAATTGAACCATTGCCTCTTCAAAAGTTATCTTATAAGGACTATAATGTGTTCAAAATTGATATTTTGAAACCAATTATGAACTAAAACTATGATATTATTATTGAAACAACCATTTGTGATGAGTTAACTTGTGATCAATTACCTATTCATGTTTTACCTAATTTTAAAGAGCCTCATCTCCTTGACAAGCCAATCTCTTTAGAATTGTCTCTTTATATTTTTCTACTCATAGAGGAGTCTCCTTTTGACATACAAGATTCTATCGACTCATGCCTCGAGCAGTACCCTCTCTTTGAGGGGATTTACTTAGATGAGCCAGTCTATGTTGAACCATTACTAGATGAACCACTTTTTATTGAGCCTATTATGCTGTCATAGGTCATTACTATTTAATACGAAGAATTTAACAAAAAATCATTACATTAATATCCACATTAGATGAAGAAACAAAATTAGAGTTAGGTTCCCTTTTCGAACTAACTTCAGGCTTAGCATCAAAAGGAGAATCACTATAAACATCAATATTAGATTTAGAGTCCCTTGACTTGGACTTAGCTTCAGAGATAGAGTATATTCATGATTGTTACAACATTGGTTACAATTTCCTTGTGGATCAATTTGAATATATTTGTGATCTTTCTATGGTTTTTTAGGATCATTACTTTAACATTGACATAGGTTCTCCTAATATCTTCTATGAGGATTGTGTTGAATTTTATCATTCCATTATCCCCACCCAGCATAACTATTAAATTGACATTCCACCTCTAATAAGCATTGATTATGAATGACATAATCACACTTTGTTGAGCTACATCTATGGTGACATACCATTTGAAAAATATCAGGGGGACCAGGACCAAATTTATGTAGATGAAGAATAATCTCTTAGTAAAACCATTTTGAAGGTGCTAGGTGATAAGAGAAGATCAAACTCAACATCTTTTAGTGAAACCTTTTTGAAGGTACTAAAAGATAATCAAATTCAAATGTTAATATATCTTTTTGAAACCATTTCAGAGGCATTAAGAGATAATCAAGACAAATTCATTAGTGAAAACCTCTTCAAAGTGCTAACAGTTGAGCATAGAAGTTCTTCACTGGTTACTGAAGATGTTATTCAAGATCAAATTATTATAGCTTCCAATATAAAACATAATTATATGGTAACTAATCTCAAGATCAAACAATAAAACAATCTGGTGGACCTATCGAGAGAATTTTTAGAGGTCCTTAGCCCCACCACAACCAAAATTATGTTGAATCCAGAATCAATAACAGTACATGTGATGAAAAGCTTGATCTTTATTTGTTTCCCATTCATTATATATTCCATTATCATCCACCTATTCATTACCCACTTATCTCATTTATCCTAACATTATTTATCATTCTTGGCTACACTTTCCTTTATAAAGGCTACAAAGATATCTTGTATCGATGTTTGAAAGAAGCATAATTAATGAACAACAAAGATCATGAACATGTTATTAAGATCCATATTTGCAACAAGTTATTAATAGAGTATCTCTTTTGAAAAGGAATTAGTTATCAATTTTTTTAACTAATAATTTCTAATTGTTTCACATGTTGAATAGGACATGCATCTCCATGTCAGCAAGAGTAGTAAAATCATTTTTCCTTTTTCTTACCATTTCCCATTACCATGCCTTGTCTCTTGGGGGAACTCTATAAACCATTTAATTATAGGCATATTATACCATTATGTTCAATTTATCTCACATTGTTTGAACTACATTGACTTGAGGTTCTTCAAGACTATGTAGGCAGTGCTCAATTTCTATTGAGGTCAGCTCGGTCACCTTTTCCATGCTCTCACCATTTTGTGAGAAATTATTAAATTTGAATGCTCTTAACATTTTGCAAGTATCTTGTTCTTAGATCACAATTTTTTAATCAACCTAAGCCACACTCTTACCATTTTGTGAGCACACTAAGCTAATATTCTCTTGGGGGTAACTTTGTTGCCACTATAGTGAATTATCTTCTAATTATTTTACTTGTACCATTTTTTTATACCATGTCTTTACTATTGACCAAGGATTGTTCTTAGCCATCGTACTTATCCCATTTTGATCTTGGTTCCTTTAGCTATTCCCATACTTTCCATGACCAAATTTTGATCCAGTTTCAATAGTTTTAAAATGTTATGTTGAATGACAATTTATAAAAGTAGTGTGGCATTTGATCTAGCAAGTTATATTTAATTAATTATCTTATCTGGTATCACTGATTATAACTACCTAAGGCAAATTGTATTATATTTGATACCCCTAATTATAACCACTTCTGGGTAAATTAGAATTATGACATTATTTCCTAATTATAACCACTTATGGGAAAATTAGGTACAATGCCTTTTTATCATGCATTACCACATCAATTGGTCATTACTATTGTCATTTGCCTTTATTTACAAACTTGTTTTGACTTGGTCAATTTTTCATCACCTTTTTTGTTGGTAGAATTACTGTGACCTTGAGGTCCTAATGGGATTACATAGGTTATGCTCAATTCATGTTTAGGTCAAATCAGTCCCCATTTCATTATGCTCTGACCATATTGTTTGCATTTTAAGTTGGCTTGCCCTCTCTGTTTCATGAGTTGGACCATTATGTATCTATTGATTCTCAATCAAGTTGAGATAATTAGAAAATTCCAAAAACATTCATAAAATTTTAAAAAATCCAAAAATATTTTATTTATTTGATTGGTTTTGGTGTTATTTGGTCTTTTGTTTTACTTTTTAGTCTTTCTTTATTTTGCTTTTTTTAAGTACATCTTGATGGATCGCATGGATCTAGATTATTTATATCTTGATCTCTTATTATTAAGTTGTTCTTGATTTGATTTTCAACATTCTTGTTCCTACTTAAGTCTCGATTATTCATATCTTGGTTTTAAGTTAGGTTAATTTATGTTTATCTTTTTCATCTTTGATTTTTTATTTAAATGTAAATAGTCTTAAATTTGGTTTTAGTCATTATTTTACCATCATTATTAGTTATAGGTATTCAGATTTGAATCATCTCTAAGCACTTGAAATGGCATGTCATTATGAGTTATTCATATTTATGATGCCTAATTTATTTTTTTATAGAAATCACTTTATGATCTAGATTCAAGTTTTAACATCAACACAACTCTGATGAATAGATCTCAAGATCACTATGCATAAACTAAGCTCAATAGGTTTAGCACTTGAATCTATGCTTAGACGTACATATCTTTGCATACATCATGAATAAATCAATATTTGGTTAGTTTTTATCATCCCTCATTCCATTCTCTCCCATATTTTTGGTGAACTACATTAGATTGAGGTCCATTTGGACTATGTAGGCAACACTTGGATACTAGACATATCCCAAGTTAGCTCAGTCACCTTCATTCACTTTTATTTTCATCACATTTTGCATCCTTGTATGCTTGGTTTTTATGGATTTCTAAGCCATTGTACCATCACATCTACGTTTGCACCCATTCATCTTTAATCTATGTTTTAGGTTATATCCTTGAGCTAATTGCTTGCTAATTTACCCATGATGGGAAACAACATTTGAACCAAGTTACAAATCTAAATCAGCCCTATGAGGGAAAGACCATTATTTATTCTTTATCAATGATAAAATTATCTCTATTGGGGCACAAATGTCTTATCATAATCAAATATACCATACTTGGGCACCTCTTCTTATCATCTTTTTGAAGACTACATTCTCCTTTTCCTCTAATTCCAAGCTCTCCACACTTTTGCCCATAATGGAAATATTTTAGTGTGCAACTTATCTCAAGATTGATCAATGTTGTAACACGTAGCTTGAAATCTCAAATTGGGTGCATTCATAGTGTGCCACTTATATGTTTGGATTAAATGTTTTTCATTCCCCCCATCTTTGGGGCCCATTATGCCTCTAATTATATTTTGATCTTTGATGATAACCACATGTACAAGTATTAACTCATCTAGATGTGATCTATTCCATAGGTTAATCTCTCACTTCCCCTCTTTTTTTGAGAGTCCATCCTTCTCTTTAATCCTATTATGTCCTCTCGAGGGGCATCATGGGTCATTTCCATCTTCTTCTTGATAAACTTTTTATTTAAAAAGATGTTTCTTTGCCTAAATATCTTACCATGCCTTCTCAAATAGGGGAAAAATGTAGACATCCAAATCTTAACACTATTTGTGTTGAAATTATCAATCTTACTTGATTTGCACTCAAATACACAATTCAGGCCAAAATCACTAAAAATGTGCTAAATGGTTTGAACTTGTCATATACAAATGATAATTTAGGCTAATGTATCCATAAATAGGATAATGCATTTTATGTTATTCCTAACTTTGATTAATTCATTTTAAATCAAAATGATGATTTCACCTTTTTGTGCTTTGGATCACTCTTTTCTTCTCGTTCATTAGTACATGTCACATACCTTTGTTATTTTGTGTCAGCAACATCTTAAGTGGGATAACAGTCTGTACACATCTAACATAGCCTTCCAATTCTTCCTGAGTCAAATTATGACCTAGCAATATGAATTTATAACTATTTTGATTAATTGAGCACCAATTTTTAAATAATTGCAGTAAAATTGATTAATCTTGTTTAAAGCTAATTAATTCAAATCAAGAAATTAAGTATATTTTCCATGGAATTTATTGATTATTTCATTATTGGAAATTTATTCTCAATATCTACATCACCTAGTGACATGATCTATGGGGTGGCATCTTTAAACCATAAATGCAACAAATATCAAGTTTATGGGCACCCATTACTAATTAATTCCCCTTCCTCCCAAATAATTATGAGGATATTTATAAATTTAATTGAAAATATTAGATTAATCCATGGCCACACATCTAAATCTTGAGATCGATGGTCATGGTTGATCTTAGCCCATTTGGAAAATCTATAAATAGAAGGGCATATGATATCATTTTTAAGCTAAATTATTGTAAACTTATAATGTAAAATTATCTCTATAACATTTTATGTTGATCATTGTGTTTTATTTACAAGATTCATTTGATAGGTATATTAGATTTATTTTCTTAAGCCTAGGTTATACATAGTGATCTTGAGACAATATAGGAGCTTGGTATCCATTATTGAAAAAGATAAGAACACTAGATCAAGGGGAAAAACATGTTTGGAGCCGCTCTTAGATGGTGAAATCATTTGGGAAGGTAATTGGTATATATTTATTTCAATTTATTCTACATTATCATTTACAAACCCTGCTAGAATAAGTTGTCTTAGTTTGTTAAGTTCTTTATGCATTTTTCATGGATTTATTGACTAATGTTTGACTAAAAAACTTTGTAATCCAATCCTATATCTATCACTGAATCATGAAGGAGGAGGAACACAAACACAAATATCTAGCATAAAGAGAGTATATAGGGGTTGGTAGGCTTGAATTTAAAGGACTTAATTGTAACAACTCATCATGATTTTTTTTAAAAATAGTCATTATCTTGTCATCTATAATATATTAATGATATAACTTTAAAGGGGTTAGCTTGTGTATAAATACCTCTTATATTTGATTAGAAAGTGTTGTTAGATGTAGATGTGTTGTTTTTGTCAAGATAGAGATCTGGAGATATTTACCAAATGAAGTATCTTTGTAATCTTATCAAATGAGATCAATGGAACCATTATTTTGTCTATTAATCTTGATGTGTTGATATCTATAGTGTTATATATACTTTTGTGATAATATATGAGTGTATGAACTATGTGAATGCATCGAATGGATAATTATAGAGTGATGTTTATAGTAACAATGACTCAATATGTTAACTCAAGTGCCTAAGTAATATAGAGTTGTCTATTCACCATCATGCGATTGAATCAATGGGAACTAGTTTAGGTCATGTGCTTTGGGTGAGCATGTGAGCTCAATACTCATGTGATATGATATAACATTAGTACATTAGTTTCTTCCTTATTCTAGACACATGGCTTGTCCTTAGTCATGCAAAAGTAAGGA
Organism: Torreya grandis; assembly: GCA_037957365.1. Lineage (NCBI taxonomy): Eukaryota > Viridiplantae > Streptophyta > Pinopsida > Cupressales > Taxaceae > Torreya > Torreya grandis. The sequence continues at coordinate 1,049,780 of JARHVA010003580.1, forward strand.
TAAAAGAACCCTAACATTTTGGTTTCATTACTAGGACCTGTTGCATTTGTTAGCATGATGATAGAAATATGCTCAAGTAACTATCTTTGAAAAATGTTGAGCACTAGGTTGGTACCATAGAAGAGAAATTTATGCTGTAGTATATTGAACTAAGAGTTACTACACACACATGGGAAAATTAAAATCTTTATGATTCCCTTTATGAAACATTCTTTGTATAATTACCCTATTCACCTACATGCTTGGATTTTGGTAAATGCATAAGACCATTAAATGAATTATGAATGAAATACCCCTTGGTTAGTAGAATGTCAAATAACCTTAGCTAAGTTGAAAGCTACTTAGACATGTATGGTGGGTGTGTGGTAGAAAGTAGTGCTTAATAGCTACATTTTGGAAGCACTATTAAACTTCTTAAGGGAATTATGTGGAAGGTATATCAATAAATTTACCTTATAAATCAAGAAACTTATGGTTTATTCTAGACTTCAGAACTTCCTCATGGACAACTAAACTCTCTGATATATGAGCAGTGCAACTGGTGGGTAACAGAGGGGTATGCATTGGTATGGGATTGGTAGTTCAACATGGAAGTCAAATAGTGAGAACTATGGAAGCCTAAGTATGATGAGGCTAGGTTTAAGGCTATGAGAGGTAGAAATCCTAAGGTAAAATAAGAGGATATTGGAAGTGCCATGAGAATACGTAGGGTCAAAAAGCCATGGTGAGTACTCCCTAACCATGGGTCTGCACCCTTCACTGACATAGACATGCATAAAATAAGTAAGATAAGAAATGATGATATCAAAACCTAATATAAATGGACCTAATTCCCCCACCATATCACATGCTCATGTATTTGAGTTTTATATAATCTTTGTAAGAAATTATGATATTGACAGTACAAAATTTGAAATCAAATCTAAAGCCCAAGTCCATAGAGGAATCTCTGAGAGTGCAGGTTCAAAATAAAAATTTAGCATTAAAATTTAAATTTAAATTGAAACTAAGACCTATGATTCACTTTTTAATGTTAGTTAAACCAAATATAAGTAGTGGGAAAAATATAGGCCCAATGATAACTAATCAACCTCCCATAACACTTAATTTTTTTGGTGCACATATTAATGTAGGAGGCATGGGAGGTAGTACCGATGGTGGTTCTACTAGAGTTTTAGGAGGATCATAAGGTGGCTCAAGAGGAGTTGGAAAAAATAAAACACAAGGTTTATGAGGAATTGGAGGAGATCTAAAACAAGGTCCACTACAACCACTAGTGTATCTATGATCTATTATGAGATGACACTTCACCTACCTAAATATTGAGGTGCCAAGAATGCAATAGAAAATGTTCACAAATGTGAACTAATTTGGTGAGTGTGGGGTATAAATTTTACTCAAAAAAGGTAACTTAGTTTACCACTACCTTATTGGATCATGTGAACAAATGGTATTGAAAGTTTTATCCAAAACAAGCCATTGTAAATTATGAAATATTGAAGACTATATTCCTTCAAGAATTTGATATCCTTGAGTTTAAGAAATAGATTATTACTACCTTAAAATATATAAAGTAATATCTCATTGAGAGTGTGCACACATATGATGTGTAATTCAAAATTCTTCTTTTTAAGATATCATTTGAGATTAACCCCATGCAACATACCTAGTGGTTTGTGGGAGGTATTGTCCAAATTTTGACCCCAAGTCAAAATAGGTCAACCCCTATAAATTGAAACTTTAATAGGTTAGTCATATGGATTTGTCATGGTCTACATTGGTCTTAGAGAGTCCCATATGGTCATGTTTGACCTTTCTTATCCTTGTCCAAGTTCTGATCTTATGAACACTTGTCTAATCCAAAAGGTCAATCACAAGGTCTCATTATGTCAAACTTGGTCAAATGTTTAAAAATGTTTCAAAGTCATTAAAAATGGATATTTCAATGAAATTAATGTCATCCTATCATGATTTAACCTTTATTTGACTTAAAAATGCAAAAAATGTCAATTTGGCCACCTTTTAGCCCATATAAAAGAATGGGACATTATCCTTCAAGAAGAGGAAATTTAAAGAAGATTATAAGAAACCCTAGTGCTAGAGAAAAGTTAGAGAATGTTCAGTGTCAGTTAGGTATTGATAAACTTTTAGTATCAGTTGTTAGTTAGAATTTTTTTTTAAGTGTCTCTTGGGCACCTAACATTAGTTTATAGCTTTGGACTAATTTTAAAGTTGAACTAATACTCTATACACCTTTTCTCCTCCATCATTGTCTTCACAAGCTTAGAAATGCAAAATTGAAGTGGATGGCATGACCAATAGAGTGAGTTAAGAGATAAAAATTTAGCCAATATTTATTGGAGAGTTATTAGTGATGTAATGATGATGTCATGGAGGTGTCCTAGTGAGTGGATGAAGTTATTTGATAGCCTATGTAATAATGACAAAGTGTGCAATGTGCTTATCTTAGTATGTTTGAAGTATGCCTAGTTGATCTTCTATTTTGTAATGATTAGATATGTTCAGGGATGAGTATTTAGTATTGAGCATGTGAAAGAGGTCCCTAAGATGTTTTATATGCTTTAAGAGCTTGTGTGCATAAGTGAAATTCATCTATTAGTTCATATTTTTCATCTAGATAATTTGGGTCTAGTGGTAGAAAATCTAAATAGGCAGTTTGCTAACGTCACCATTGCCATGTGTAGATGATTCATGGGGATTTGTTCATATGGTTGTGATAAAAATTTTACCTAGTTTTTATATGTTAAATATTAGGTCATGCACCTAAGTTTAGTCAAATATATGTGGGTGTAAAGTTGGGATCCTAGGTATTTTGATAATGTTTTCCCATACTTAGCCAAATTTGCAAAATGACAAGAAGAGCTGAGTAAGCATTTTGATGGTGGAATATCTTGCACATGTGGATGTTTCAAGAGAATGAGATAATATGGGTTGTTTAGTTTTTATATTAATTTATTTGTGCTAAATTTTAGATCATGCACTGAAGTGCATCAAAAGATATGCATGTTCAAAGTTGGCCTTCTAGACAAGTTTTTGACATAGTTCACTCTGTGGCAAAACAATATGAGTGAGGAATTTTTATGGTGTTATATATCAAACATGATAAGGTTTAAAGATTAATTTGACACATGGTTGTATTATATTATGTGAGGAGATCATATGGTCCAATTTTTAGAACATGCGCTTGAGTGAAGCAAAATATATGGAGGTACAAAGTTGACTTCTAGGTAGATAAGCAATGTCCCATACTTAGTCATTTCTTCACTAGTTAAAGTTCAACCAAGATTTATGGAATACATTTCTACAAGATGTTAGGAAGAAATGAGATAAGGACAAGAGCATGATGTTTAATGCTGAGCAGAGATAAAGATAGAGCTTCTTTCAAAGATCAATGGTGAGTAGGAGATCATATAGATAGAGATAAATGGTGCATATTAAAGTCAGGAGGTCAAAGTGATATATATTTAGCATTGTTAAAGACCAAGCTATGTATAGGAGATCGATAGTGTGTGATGAGTCAATATTACAAGATTACATGAGATGAGGTCAAAGTGACTAAGGTTTAATGTTTGAGCATTGGTACCTATGTGTTAAAGATAAAACAAGATTGATGGTGCATATTTGATTTGAGCAATGAGGACATGAGATGTGAGCTTAGTGTTCAAAGTTTAACTATGATAGTTGATATTTAAATATTGTAATTTTAATAAAGGGAAAAACAAATTTATGGTTTTTGGACCATAACTTTTGATTTATGTAGAATTTGTTCATGGTGTAAAAATAAAATATGAAGAGGAATCTATGGAAAATATAATGAACCTAATTTGAAGATATATAAGTCTATATGGTCAAAGATATTAAGGTTCAAAGTTTAATATGTGTTTGTGCTTGTTCTACAAGTGATACAAGAAGAATAATTAAGCTTATGTAGATGTTGTTTTGATGTTTCATGGTAGATTAGATATTGGGGAGTGTTTTAGACACCATGAGGATGATTTTTGTGTCTTATGAAGGTTTGATCAATCATCTATAGTATGAAGAATGGTTTATAAGTTGACCGTGTTTTCATTCATAATGACTATTTATATATAGAAGTGTTTGAGCTATTTATGGTCAAGCTAAAGGGTACTATGTTGGTTTTTGGTAGTTAAGGAGGACCTATAGATCATATAGAATGGGTTCATGCATTTGGTAAGTGTTGTTATGTTTTAATTTGCTTGAAGAAGTGTCAAAGAGTTGAATGGGTCTCCATAGGACCTAAAAGTTACTTAGGCCTATTTGAAAGTGGATTGTGCTTAAGTGTGACCCATGAGAGATGCCTTAAGTGTGAAGGCATGAGTTATATCCAACAATAAATATTTTGATACTGTTAATTCATGATTTTTTTTATAAAAAGTGGAATAAAAGATGATGGTTTCTAGACTAGTAAGTGAGATACTTGAGAGAGACTTGTGCAAGGTGGATGTGAGAGTTATGAAGCAAAGGATAGGTAGTGTGCCTATTGGTTTAGTTAATGAAAAAAATAATTTTTTGAATGTGTGTATGACCTATAGGTCATGTTTATAGTGTTATAATAGTGATCTTGTAATTTGAGGATATGCTAAGAGGTTTGAGTATGCATATGAGGACAGTTTGAGTGAAGAAGGAGAGAGTTTGTGGCATGACTATGTGAGAGGCCTATATGAGATAAAGAGAGAGAGAGTTTATGCAAGGGTTAGATAAATAGAGATCCATCATTAGGTGTTAAATACATAATTTATAAGGTAGAGGTGTTCAAAGGATGGTCTATAAGACTTTATATTCCTTAGGGGTAGTTTCTCCTTGTGAAATAGGTTTTTCACTAAATACCTTTGGTCAGGAGGATATGCTAAAAATTTGCTGGTCCAAAGGAGCCAATCACTTTCTTGTTTGTAATTTATTATAGGATAGTAGTCCATTTGTGTTATAGTTTTGAGAGTGGGTTATATTCCCCATGAGGGTTTCCCATAAGAAATATGTGTTGTGTGTTTGATCTTGTGTATGCATTGAATGTATGAGATCTCTTGTTAATGCTTCTTGATCAAGTTAATATATGCTGACATTTAATAGTTTAAAGGACTATAATTAAAATTAAAATATCTCTGCTCATTGATTTACCCACCCCTTAATGATTCTAACTCTAATAATTGGTATCAGAGCAGGTCCTTTGGCAAAGGCTTAACAAATTAAAGGTGATCCAAGGTACAATATGGGTAGTCATCAAGGAGGTTTATCTACTAAGTAAGCACCGATGTTCAATGGATCCAATTATGCATTTTGGAATTCTAGGATGAAGACATACACTATGTCTCTAGGGTTTGATGTTTGGAAATCTATTATGGATGGATATGTTGCTCCTCCTAGTCCTCCATCTAGTGATGCAAATAAGAAGTTGTTTGATAAAAATTTCAAGTCAACGAATGCTATCACTTGTGGTCTTTTAGAGACTGAATACAACAAGGTCATCCATTTTCAATTTGCTAAAGAGATATGGGACAAAATTCAAATCATTTATGAAAGAGATTTAAAGTTCAAGATTTCTAAGTTGTAAACTCATAGAAGGTAATTTGAAAGTGTCAAGATGAATGAAGAAGATACTGTGGCATACTTTCTATAGAGAGTTGATGAGATTGTGAATATCATTAGAGGTCTTGGAGAGAACCTTAAATAAGTTATTATAGTTTGAAAGGTATTAAGGTCTCCATCCCTTAAGTTTGATCCAAAAGTATCTACTATAGAAGAGAGTTATGACCTTAATTAAATATGGATTAATTGCATGACACCATTACTACCTAAGAGATGAGGAAGAATGATGATATACCACCAAATAAGGAAGCAACTTTCAAGACTAAAATGAGGACAAAAAAGAAGTTTTAAGGTAAGAAACTCAAGGAGGATGACATTCCTGATATAGATGAGGATGAACTAATTGCTTTGATTTCAAGGAAATTAAGAAAAGGTTTAGGCAAGTATAAAGTTAAACTACCCCTCAAATGTTTCAATTGTGGTGAGATAAGGCATTTTTCTAAGAAGCGCCCTCATAAGTATAAAAAGGTTGATGATGAAGGTCATGATCAAGGTAATGATGATATCAGGAGATCTTTTAGGTATGATAAAAGTAATAAAGGATTTAGAAGGTTTGACAATAAGAAGAAGTACTTCAGGGACAAGAAAAGTCTCTACACCAAAGAAGATTGTAGTTCATCAAATGAGAGTGAAGTCAATGACTTAGAGTATGATCATGAAGATGATGGTCTTGTTAAAGATGAATATTTATTCATGTCTGAAGAAGGTAGTTTATCACATCAAAAGGGGTCTACTTGGAGTGATTTAGATGATGATGATGAAGATGATGTAGACTATGAGACTGCATTGAAAAATGCTCATGAAGAATTGAATATTGAGAAGAAGATCAATAATAAGATAAAGTCTAAACTCAAGGAATTTGACATGAAATTCAATAAGTTTGAGACATTAATGGATGAAGATGCTAAGAAACATGAAGATATGGTCAAGTATCTTAGTTGTCAATTAGAAATTATATTTACAAGACTAAAAGCTAAAGAAGATGAATGTGTAAGGTATGTAACTAAAAATGAGTTATTAAAAAGAGTTAGAGAAATATGCAAGCAAAATGAAATCATTTGTCGAGTTTGATAAAAGTTCTAATGATCTGGATGATCTCCTGAAGAGTCAAAAGTTAGCTAGTGATAACTCTGGATTGGGTTTTAATGAAGAGCCTAAAGTTACTTCTCAATTTGACATGAATGTCAATGAGAGCAAGGTGGATCAGCCTTTAAAGACAAATAATTAGATAAGGAATGAAGGTACTTGTATAATGAATACAAAATAGATCAGACAATCAAATGCCATGAGGTATTCAAATTTTAATGGTTACTACTATACTTGTAATCAATTTGGGCATAGATATAGAGAATATAGAAGACCTGTTAAAAATGAATTTACATGGAACTATGATGGGGGTCATCAATCAAAAGGTATGTGAAAGGTTGAGTGCTTCAAATGTCATGATATAAGACACTTTGTAAAAAATTGTCTATTTAAGGTAAGACAAGATAAGTTTCCATCAAGGAGTATGGTTTTCTACAACTGTGAATAAAGAGGTCACATTGCTATATTCTGCATGCAAAGGCCATTATGTTAGAATAGATTTTATCAGGCTTATAGAGTGAAATGTATGAGGCAAGTGAACTCACGGAGACCAAAGGTGGTAAGTAGGAATTATGATGAATTTGTAGGTCCAAGTAATCTATCTGTTATGGTGGAGAATGCTATAGATATTGAAGAGTGCCAAGGGTTCTCCTTGTCTTCTCATGTTGTGAATGAAGAGACCAAGCTCAAAAGAAGACAAAGGTATTAGTTGAGTTTAGTCCTAAGATGTGTATGAATACAAGTGAACATCCTATTGTTATTAAGAAAGATTCATGTAAAGAACATTAATTAAAAGTATCTAGTGATGAGGTTTTAAGCTACAAGGTTGATTCTTCAAATGAAAAGGTATGTCAAGATTCCATAGTTTCTCCATGTGTTGTCAATTCTATCTTAGAAGAAAAGGAGAGTGATATATAAAAGGAACTAGTTGTCTTAGTTGAGACTAAAGATAAGAATAAGAAATCAAGGAATATTATAGCTATAGGAGGATTCCAATGGTTACTGAGGAGATGTGGGCCACTCCTAGCTTCACTTTATTTTAGAGCATTATGGTACAAAGGATGTCTTCATCTATTATTCTTTAGAGAAGTCTTCTAGTAGAGAAGCAAGTATTTCTATAGTGTTATTGAGATGGTCCTAGAAGAATAGAGTTGAGTGTTCTCAGTTAGAACAAGTATGTCTAGGTGGAAATTATGCTGAGGTGATGTCATGATGTTGCTAACTGCAAATGAAATACTCTACATGTCGAATTGAAGGTTCCCAGATGGTAAAGGAGGATTTATGATTTATCAAGATAATATTTTGGAATAAAAAGGTCTATTGACCTTATTCTAGCATGCTCTAGGTGGTTTTGTGATCTGAAGGTATGTTGAAGTCAATTTGGAGATTTTAGTTAGCTCTCAGGTTTCCCAGTTTATGCTTAAGAGCTTGTAGGTCCTAAAATGGGTTATAGGAAGTCAAGGTTCCCAATGGCGTGGAAACTCAAATCTTAGTCTAGAAGTGTGTAATGATTGTTTCCAGGCATATAATAAATTTTAGAGGTGGATGTTGACTGGAAGGTGCTATGTTGACCTTATTTATTTTGAGATTCTAGGGTTTTGGGATCTACTAAAAAAGTGGTCTACCTTATAAGTTGAGGTCCATGTATTATTAATAAGTTGAATGGGACAAATGGGTTGTCAAATCAAGCTTCACATAGATTTTAAGGTTTTTAGTTCTCAAGTTATTCAAGTTTTTGTCAAATTGGAGGCCTAATTGGCAAGTTGGTTTATGAAAGAAGTATGTTTCATAGGTTGAGCTAGGTATTTTAAATTGGTGTGATTTAGGGGGAACATGAGAGTGATCTAGATATGAATTTTTATGTCTTGATGGTATGTATATTGGAAGTTGAGGGTTTTGCAAGTTCCAAGTCAGGCTACAAGGATACTTGATACGACTAGTAAGAAGAAGAGTGATTTTTGTTTTGTTTCTCCAAAATAACAAGGTTTGAGTATTTTAAGGTGTGTTTTCAAGTTGTTTTATTGTATGTTTCTTATTTTGTGAGTGATATGAAGTTCTGTTGGTGGTCCTTGAGGTGGTTTGAGAGAGAAGGCTAGTAAGCTTGTGAGGTGGTTCTTCATGGTGTATAGAGAGCCGAAGATGCTAAGAAGGTGAAATTGATTATAAATATTAGGGGGAATCCCCCTTAGATGTATCTTAGTAAGTTACATTAGATTTCAATGTTTTGTATGTTATTTATTCATTGATTGCAATGCTTACTTGAAAAGTGTATTGGTATAGAGCCAGAGCAAGTTTGTCAAGGTAAAAAGAGGTAGGCTCAAAGTAAGGGGGAGTTTGTATCATATTTATAAGATGGTCCTATATTTTTGGTGGTATTTTTAAGTCCTTAAGATCAGATTTTACCCACTTTATCATTGTGTCAAAGGGGGAAACAGTTCCTATTATGTGAGTGATTGAAGAGAGAGAAGGCAAGTTGAATGATGTTTATTAACATCAATGATAAGGGGGATATTAATGGAGAGTTTTTAGTGATGTCATGGTGCTATCATGGAGATGTCCCAGTGAGTGGATGAAGTAATTTGATAGCCTAAGTAACAATGACAAAGTGTACAATGTGCTTGTCCTAGTATGCTTGGTTGATATATTATTTTAACATGATTAAATATGTTTAGGGATGAATATGAATTATTAAGAATGTTAAATAGGTCCATAAGAATTTTTATATGCTTTGATAGGTTGTGTTCATAAGTGGAATTCATCTAGTAGATTATTGTTTTCATCTAAATAGTTTAGGTCTAGTGGTAAAAAATCTGAGTAGGCAGCTTGTTGACATCACCATTGCCACATGTGGATGAGTCAGGGGGAGTTGGTCATCTAGTTGTGATCACATTTGTACCTAGTTTCTATGTGCAAAATTTGAGGCCATTCACCTAAGCATAATCAAAGATATATGGGTGTAAAGTTGGGCTCCCAGGGATTTTGACAATGTTTTCCCATAGCCAAACTTGAAAAGTGGTAAGAAGAGTCAAGTAAGAATTTTGATGGTGGGATATATTTCACATGTGGATGTTTTAGGAGAAGGTGATCATATCCTAGTTTATTTATGCTAAATTTTAGATTATGTGCTAAATCACATTAAAAGATATGTGTTTTATTATTTTTGGGAAACTAGGGTCTAGTTTCTAAATAATAAAGGGTATAGAATAAGGGAAAAAATCCAATCAAATACAATAAAATACAGGTTTTGATAAATTTAATCAAATTAATTACATATGTAAAGAATTAAAATTATTTGGAAAAATAGGTTGAAATGAATGATTTAGGGGTTGAAATCTGTTGCATATGAACTAAGAAGATGTCAGGAACATGGATCTAGGTTTCGTTTTATAAAAAGATAGGAGTGATAGAATAGGGCACCTAGGGCTCTAGTGCTAGAGCCTTTTTCTACCACTATTATCCTAGAGACATAAGTTTTATTGGTTTTATCTATTGTCTCTATGTGAGTCTGTATATGAAATTTCAGAGGCTGAATGTCGATAGAGCTCACTGTAGGTCCATTTCAATCTCTAAACCCTAGGTCTATCTACACACATGAAACAAAAAATACATCAAAAATATAAGGGGTAAAAACTAGGTTAGGGGAAGTATGATTGCATGATCTAGAACCCCTATTATCTTGATCACTACCTACATTAACCCTCTAGCTAGGGTCTTAAATCAAATGTAGTTCTCCTTTAGGGAACATGCATAATCAACATGCACGATAGATGCAATAATGAAAATTTTCCTAGGCCCTTCCTTGATCAAGAATGGAAGTCTATGTGTGATGTAGAATACTGAGCTATACTATTGACTAATTTTTAATTATGTACTATGCCAAAGTAGTAAGTGTCAGATATAAAATGCCTTGTGTAGTCCTTTATATAGGAGACTCTTTGTTTCAAATTTGGGATATTTATTTGCATTTGGATGACATTAGGAAAAATTAAGGATGAAGTAAAGAAGGTATTGGGACTTATTAAGTGAAGGAAATTAACTGTTGGAGCTAAAAATTCCATTAGACAAGAGCGCTGAAAATAGACACCCTAGGGTCCAACACTATAGTCCAATCCCAATGCTCTTGTCTTAAAAGCTCAAGAGTTAGTGGATTAAATTAACATAGGAAATATGACCTAGCTAAGGTGGAATGACCATTTAAAATGATTGGGATGATTGTAAATAAGCAAAAAGGTGTCTAGAGCATTAAATGAGACCAAAATGAGTAAAATAAAAGACATAAGTAATGTGAATAAGGCTCATATTCTCTAGTCAGAGTCTCCTTTGAAAGGACTGTGAAAATACACGATATGTGTGGTTGCTAGACCAATTTAGGGTGTATACATTTTCCCCCATTTTATTTTACATATGCAATGAATTGACATACTAGAGTAAAATAAAGAAAAGAAAATGCGTACCTAAACCTACCTGCATGGAGGTAAGATTACTATAAAGGGTCCAACTCACTTCCTAGCTAGGGAAGTGGATGGAGAGATGAATAGTGCCTAGAAAAAGAAAGAATCCCTAAAAATGGATGCCTCCTATACTGAATCTGAAAGTGAAATACATGTAACATAGAGAAGGAGGGAAATTCTTTCCCCCTATGCTGAATATAGCTAAAAATGAGGAATGCTCAGAGGCCCAAAATCAATGTTTGTCCTCTATCCCATATAAACTCATGTAATCTGGAATGTGTGTATAGAATTTGTATGCTATGAAGAGCATAATATTTCATGCCCCCACTTTCAATATCCAAACTAAAACTGAGAAATATTTAGAGGCCCAAAACCAGTGTCTATCCTCTATCCCATAAAAACTCATGTAATCTAGGTTTGCATAATATAATGTACCAATTGTTATAGATGGTTGTGTGGTCTAACTTGGTGACAACTTGGGCATAACTGGGTGTAATATAAAACTCAGGTCAATGTTTAAGAAGAGAATGTAATGTCTTACCATTCCATCTGTATAATCTTGGATGATGAAGAAGATGAACATCTATGCCATTACCCCAAATCTAGTATGTGAGTGATACATATGTATAATATAATAATATATATAACCACATGTGATATGACCTATGTGCCATGCCCCATTTGAAAAAATGGATATCAAAAAACTATGCTCTATACTATGCCTATAATCTGCTATTTGGTCCTATAATTATTTCATGCTATATGAAGCTATATGTGTGAGATGTGTAATAATGTACATGCTCCCAAATTTGGCATATGAGTCTGAATCTATATCAAAGTCACTATGAATCTATATATATACTAAACCACTATATTTGAATAATTTATGTATCTATAAGTTGAAATCACTGTGCATCCATATGATCTGAACCACAATATCTAAATAGTCTATGCATCTATAAATTAAAGGTGTATCCCCCTAAATTTCTTATGTAATGCTGAGTGACCCATGTAATCTAAATCACTATATATTTTGACCAATCTGAGCTAAATCTAATAATCTAAATAGTAAAGGTGTAAGAACCATGGTGTATCCACTTATGAGAGTGGATGCGTATGCTGGGTAAGTGTAGGAATATGAATAATAGGAATGATGCCCCCCTTTGGGGAGAGGGATATAATTTTTGATAGAGGAGCATAAGTAGAAACAAGGTTGGAATTTTATGAATAGATTGAGAGGTTGTTTGATTGATTAGATTAAGTTGTTGAAATTGGAACAAGTTTTGATTGGTGATGATCAAGGGACGTGTCTGGGTATAAGATAGGTATAGAGATGTGTATGACATAGTAGGTAGATGAGGTAATAAGAGAGCAAAGCTTACATGATGTTGAAGATATCCTTATCAAGATTCCATGGAAGAAAATAATTTACAAAATAGAGTTATGGTGTTCAAGTTATGGGTAAAATGGTCTTTTACTTTGATTGAGAAAGCTCGGTAAAATAGAAATTTGGATTGATTCTTGACTCATTTGTGTATTGACTGGGTTAAGATTTGGAGCTCTAAAGTAGGATAAATATTGATGAGATGAGCACCTACCACAACTCAATTTGAGCAATTGGTAGCCTAGGTTGAGGCAAGTGGTGATGTTACCCTGGTAAGTAACTAAAACATGTGATTTTTGCCTATTTGGAAGCCTATTTTGGTACTTTTTGAGCTATTTTAAGAGTCATAGGAAAATTTTGACTAGTTCCAACACTCTTATCTTAGAGTCAGCACTCTTGTCTAGAGTTTAGCACTATTGTCCAAGTTATAACACTCTTATCTCATGATGTTATCCTATACCTAGTGTTGTTGTCCTAGAGTCTTGGTTTCTTGAGATGTTACTTTGTTAGGTGCTATTTCTTTTGCTTGGTTAGTGATTTAGCATTATGGACTAATATATTTGATGTTATTGTTTGCTGATGAGAGAACTATCATGGATAAGGTAGGGTTGGATCATGTGTGTGACATAAACATAGTGTAGTGGGATAGCTATATGTCTACCACCTTTTGTGAGATGTGGAATGTAGTTACATGTACTTTATGGCTTCTTATAGGGGAGATTACTGTGACATTGAATGATGTGTATCACATTTTGCATTTACCAGTTAGTGGATGGTGGATGACATTGCATGATGACATGGGTGATAATACTATTGATAGTGCATCCTTATATTTTTATGGTTGGCCATGTTGTTAGCCTCATTTATTTCTATAAACAAGAGTGGAGTGTCAATTTTGTATAAGATGCATAGGATCATGCACAATGTAGAGGTATATGGCACTATGTTCTCATAGGGTAGGAATATGATTGCCTATCTATAGAAGGATATTTATAAGTTCAAATAGGAGGCCTTTAATGGTGGTGTGAGTACAACTACCTTATTACATTAATGGGCTTATGAGCACATAGCAATTGTATGATCGATTGGATTACCTAGGTTAGAGTGGGCACCTCCACGACCATTTGGGGAGTGATGGATGAGTACATTGGCTATTTAGTCTCTGAGGATATATTATTATAGATGAGTGTTAGATAGATTAGTGGCTCATGATATCATATGGAGACCCTATAGAGGATTTCATAGGTGGGCTAAGGATGGAGTGCATTTGTGGTATATGAAGTTTGGTTCTTGGATACATGACCACTAGGTTGAAGTATATGAGCACTTTTAGTATGAGTATATGACTAGATAGTTTGGGGTGCCACAAGATGTTCCCCTAATGGTGTGGGTATGGGTGAGGAGTGCATGAGCACCAAGGAGAGAAAAAGCTCACGTGAGGCCTACTAAGGCTAAATAGCACTATTACCTTTAGATGCATGAGAAATGGCTATAGATATTCTTAATGCATATGATGTTGGAAACAGAGGCATATACCACATGGTGGGCTAGGCATTAGTGGAATCCATTATATCTTGTTGATGGAGGGGATTCTCTTGAGTATGAAGATCCTACACTGATCCAGATGATGGGAGGTAAATAGTGATTATAGTTGAATTGTGTATAAGTTTGTGCTTTAATTTGATTTCAAAGTATATATCTAGTGTAGTTTTATATTTTATGTGCAAGTGGAGTGGGAGGTGCTTAGGATGAAGCATATGTTGGGGCAAGAAGTGGAGATGATGAGTATTATGAGACCATCATTGAGTCTAAACTCTGAGATCTCACACAATATGTTCCTAATGATGTGGTGGAAGAGGGTTTGATAGAGTGAGTGATAGTTACAACTAGTGTTCATTCTCATTTGTTTGATAGAGATACTATAGGTATAGATGCATATGTTAGAGTAGTGGGAAAGAGAGATGAGCTAAGGGTTGAGTTGGATAGGCATAGGATGCCCCTCACCCAATTTTGAATTAGTGAATATGAGGATTATGGATGAGTACATGGACATTCAAATGTAGTATGCTAACTTGTGCAAGGATCATAGTTAACTATTAGAGAGAGAGATTCATCATAAGAGGCATTTAAGAGATCGAGGAGGTGTGGGGTCATCAAGTGCTAGGTTAGATTATGGGACTAGTATTGGAGGAGAGAGAGTGAGACTGAGATTGAGGGATTGACGCCCATTCATGATTGATTGTATCTGATATGACGTATATGTTTTTAAAACTTTATATATAAATGGATAGTTTGTTTAATTTTGAATAATGTGTAATGTGTTATAGATTTTGGAATATAATAGTATTTTTATTGTAACTAGTTGATTTAGAAGTAGTTAATTTGGTATTGATTTTGAGGTTGTGTATGTTTTGCTAGAATGGCATATTAGGATGTGATTTTGATTGTTGTTGATATGTTCAAGTGTGATGTTAGGTTTTATTTGTAATCATATGTAAGTAAAAAATTGTTGGTTTTATAATTGGTAAATTATTTTGATGAAGTGAACTAATTTAAGCATGGTAAAATAGGATATTGGTAAGGTTAAGAGTTGGATAAGTTGGTTTGGCTGGGGATGGTTATTCAAAACTAGGAATGTTAGTTGTTAGTATAAGGGGATGCAAGAGAGTGTTCTATGCTCAATTCCTTGAGAGTGGCTCAAGAATACAAAGGCTAGACCTTTGGCTCCATTTTTGCCCACTAAGTGAAGCTATGTACTCATGTGTATGCTAATCAATGTTTGGATTGTGTGTCTAATTCTTCTGAGTAGGTGGATCAAGAATACAAAGGCTGACCCTTTGGCTACATCATTTCCATATGAATTGATGTTGATATGAATGTGTGTTATATCACTATCTGAACCCTAATGTCTAATTGAACAAGTGCCCATACTGGTCATGCTATATAAGAACATATGCTATATCTGATACTATCTACTATACACTAATTGTAGCTTTACATGGAGACTCTACCAAATGTAACCTTAATAGATGTGTAACTAAAGTTGTGCGCTATGAAAAAGGTTTATATATCCATAATCATAATGGATTACTGCATGAAATAGTACCCTATGGCCTTTACTGTGATGCATATGACTGAGTGATAGATTGAGATGGAGTTGAAACTTGTGATGATGGCTCATCTAGTCTCAATCATAATAGGTTTCTATGTGAAATGGGTCCCAAAAAGCTTGACCATAGTGAATATATCTCTTAAAAAATACTCTATGATGTAGGTTCATCTAATCTTAACTATAGTGGGTTACTACATGAGATAGGACCCCAAAAACTCAGTCATAGTGAATATCTTTTTGGAGTGGTACTCTACTGTGGTGCCTGTGACTATGCTAGATATGTATATGGAAATATACTATGTACTCCTTAGACTACATTGTTATATGTAGGTTTCTCTCACTATACTAGTTTCTAAATTTTTTGCATAGGTGGAATATGAGATATCCTATGAGGGTTTGTCCCAGAAGCTACATTACTCTCATGATGAGTAACCAATGATTATGATGAAGGAATGTCCTAGGATGACTCAACTATGGAGGAATGAAGTCTAATATCCATGATGGAGGATATCTTAGTTCCCCTTATGTAAATGTTATGATTCCATTATCAATAATTCTATTATTACAATCCTTGAGTCCATAACTATCATTATCTCTATGTCCATGGATATGATGATAGTTATAAAAGGGCCAATATGGCTATCTATGTAAGAGATGTGGATCTCGTTGATGAGTATAAGGTAATGTGATTAACCTCCTATCTAGTAGTGTTGATAATATGACACATGGGATATCCCAATCTAAATCAAATTGTAGTGGTGCCTTGCTACTATTTTCTATAGTGCATATTATAGGTTGTGGTCTAGAAACTAGATCTTTATTCTTAATTAGTTTCTTTTTTTGGTTGAGGTCTCTTATCTTGTTTAGGACATGGTGGATGCTATATTATAAGATATATAGATGGAGGTACTACTATGAATTCTAGAGTAATTCTATCAATTGAATCTACCTCAATCAATCCTAATTTCTTTTCTAAGGCTAGAACTATATAATAAGTGCCTAAAAGAGGAGTTTGTCTAATATAATAGATGGTCAAGGAGAGGTTGATGAATCCCCTTAATAAATATATGTTGAATCTCTAAATCTATTGGTTTATAGATTAATCTTAACATGTGAGTCTTGAATCATAAGATATAATCACTAACTAGCTCTAAAGTATTATGATGTAATGTGACAAGTTTCTCATATGTAACATGAGGGCCCATGTTGGATAGTAATATATGAGAAATGCCTCCTCTAAGTCATCATATGTGTGTAAAGATCTGATAATGAGTAAATGAAAGAACCAATTCTATGCTTCCCCCACTAATATCTATTAGAACAATTTTAGTAGAATCAAAGGACTCACATGAGATGGTAAAGCTTTCTGAAAGGTTTGAAGGTGTATGAATGGATCTTGCGTTCCATCAAAGTGAGGAAATGATGGGGCTTGTAAATGTTTAGGTAATGAAGCTTTTATGAATGTATTCAAAAGTTGGTTACCATGTAAATCATTGGCATCCATGTAAGACTTACAAGCCTTATTTTCCAAGGTAAGGAGATGTACTTGGTATTGTAATTCACTAATTGCATGCATCAAATAAATAATCTCTTGAGATGGTATATTATCATATTGAAGAGGTTCATTTAATCATTTAATTTGATCATTAGTTATAGCCATGGGAATGCTACATTTATCAATTGAATCATAGAGAGGGGGTGTGCTCACTTGAAACTTTGGAGGAATAGTAACTTAGACCTTGGTAGAGGGATGTGGGCTACCATTCTCTCTAGGTGAAGAATGAGAAACATGTGATATTATAGTAGGGTGTGGCTTTGGATATTCATTGGTATCTTTATGTTTTATTGAATCACATTATAATTGAGTAGAATATGTCATGTTATCATTAACATGTGCATTATTTGAAATAGAATTATGTATAGAAGTAGAAACAATATTTGGTAGTAAATTATGTTTGAGAGGAAGAGTGAGAGAAGATTTAGAAACATGTGATTCATTTTATTCTTCACTATGTACATAAGAATCATCATTATTCCATGCATTATCATAGACAAACTATTGTTCATAATCATTCTCATTTTCATATGCATTTGCATGTTTACTATCATACTCATTATCAGTTCCATTGTCACTAGGGAGAGGTGTAAGAGAAGAATTTAATTCTTTTCTAATATACAATAAATTATCATGAAAAATTGGAATATTATGTGCATATACATTATCCATGGATGGAGTTTATGCATTATTTTCATTTGCAATATGAGAAGTAAGAGAAAGAGAGTTATCATTTAGACATTTTTTTGAAAAAGTAGAGTGAAGAACATGAGATGTATCATTTGAATTATGAATTGGCAATTTGATTCTATTGCATTTATAGTGTTGTATTCTAAACATAGAAGTAATAAAAGAGAGAGAGAGATTAGGTTCACATAGAAGCAAATTATCACTAATAAGAGGTTGACTTGGAAATGCATGACTAATTTGTTCATCTGGTGAATTGTGCATATGAGAATGAGGTGAAAAGTACCTTTCCCATTTGTGAAAGTTATTTTCTTTAGAAGAAGGAATAAAAGAGATAGGTTTGAGAGAAGAAGATACATCTACTTTTTCTTCACTATCACTTTCACATGTATCATCATATTCCTCATTACAACAATATTAATTATCTTCATTGTAAATGAAATCATTTTCCACATTTTTAGATAATGTACAATTTTGCAAATTTGTCCATACATTGTCATAATTATGAGACAAATTTATAAATTGATCTATGGGATGAGAGGGAAGAAGTGCCTTAGTGGCCATTATATTTCTTTAATCAAATAGAATATGTAAAAGTACTATTAAGCAAATAAATGCAAAAATAACTACTAACATAGATAATTTGAAAATATTTTTGACACTCTAAAAATTACAAAGAAGGAAGTCTTGAGGTTTTAGGACCTAGTTTAGGAATCTAGTGTTTTGGATTGGGGTTTTATAATTTTTGAAAATTATTGCTATAATTTAAATTCTAAAATGAATTTGAATAAGATAAATGCACAAAAATTTATAGAAAAATTAAAAATTTGAAATTTAATGTTTGAAAAAAAAAACTACTAATATGGATAGTTTGAAAATATTTTTGACACTCCAAACAATTTGCAAAAATTCCATAATATTTCTCTAAAAATTGTAAGGGAGGGAGGCTTAGGGTTTTGGGACCTAGTTTGAAAATCTAGGATTTTTTATTATGGTTTTAGAATTTTTAAAAATTATTACAATAATTTAAATTTTAAAACAATATTTGAATATAATTAATGCATAATAATTTAAAAAAAAAAATTGAAATTGAATTTTTGCATAAAATATGATGAAAAACCCAAAGGGTACCTAGGTTTTTAGATTTGTTTGAAGTAAGTTAGGTTCACCAAATGTTTTATTATTTTTGGGAGACTAGTTTCTAGTTCCTAAACAATAAAGGGTCTGTAATAAGGGAAAAAATCCAATCAAATATAATAAAATATAGGTTTTGATAAATTTAATCAAATTAATTGCATATGGAAAGAAGTAAACTTATCTAGAAAAATATGCTAAAATGAATGATTCAGGGGTTGAAATATACTGCATAGGAACTGAGAAGATGTTAGGAACTTGGACCTAGATTTCATTTTGTAAAAGGATATGAGTGCTGAAAAAGGACACCCTAGGGTCCAATGCTATAATAATTTTATGCCATTATAGTCTTAAAGACTAGAGTTTTTTGGATTTTATCTGCTATCTCTTTGTGAGCCTGTATATTAAATTTAAAACGCTGAATATTGATACAGCTCACTATAGGTCTATTTAAATCTCCAAACCCTAGGTCTATATACACACAAAACAACAAATACATCAAAAACATAAGGAGAAAATTAGGTTAGGAGAAGTATGATTGCATGATGTAGAACCCCTGCTATCTTGATCACTACCTACATTAACCCTCAGGCTATCCAATCAAATATAGGTTTTGATAAATTTAATCAAATTAATTGCATATGGAAAGAAGTAAACTCATCTAGAAAAATATGCTAAAATATACTGCATAGGAACTGAGAAGATGTTAGGAACTTGGACCTAGATTTCATTTTGTAAAAGGATATGAGTGCTGAAAAAGGACACCCTAGGGTCTAATGCTATAATAATTTTATGCCATTATAGTCTTAAAGACTAGATTTTTTTGGATTTTATCTGCTATCTCTTTGTGAGCCTATATATTAAATTTCAAAGGTTGAATATTGATAGAGCTCACTATAGGTCTATTTAAATCTCCAAACCCTAGGTCTATATACACACAAAACAACAAATACATCAAAAACATAAGGGGAAAATTAGGTTAGGAGAAGTATGATTGCATGATGTAGAACCCCTACTATCCTAATCACTACCTACATTAACCCTCAAGCTAGGGTCTTAAATCAGATGTAGTTATCCCTTAGGGAACATGCATAATCAAACCACATGATAGATGTAAGAATGAACTTTATCTCAGGCCCTTCCTTAATCAAGCATGCAAATATATGTGTGATGTAGAATGCTAAGCTATACTATTGATTGATTTTTAATTATATATTGTGCCAAAGTAGTAAGTGTCAAATATAAAATGCCTTGTGTAGTCCTTTATATAGGAGACTCTTTATTTTGAATTTGGGAGCTTTATTCATATTTGGCTGACATTTGGAAAACTTAAAGATGAAGCTAAGAAGGGATTGGGACTCATTAAGTGAGGGAAACTAACCATTGGAGCTAAAAATGCCATTAGATAGGAGTGCTAAAAATAGACACCCTAGGGTCCAATGCTATAGTCCAATCCCAACGCTCCTGTTCTATAGGCTTGAGACATAGGGGGATGGAATTAAGATGGGAAATATTACCTGGCTGAAGTGGAATGACTATTTGAAAAGCTTGGGATGATCAATAATAAGCAAAAAGGTGTCTAGAGCATGAAATGAGACCAAGATGAGTAAAATAAATGATAGCTAATGTAAATAAGGCTCATATTCTCTAGTTGGAGTCTCCTATGAAAGGACTATGAAAAAACATGATATGTGTGGTTACTTGACTAATTTAGGGTGTATACAATATGCATGTTTAATGTTGGCCTTCTAAACAAGTTTTTGACATAGTTGGATTTGTGGAAAAATAATCTGAATGAAATTTTTTATGGCATTATGTCTCGTACATGAGAAGGTTTCAAGAGTAGTTTGACACATGGTTAGATTCTTTTATGTGAAGGTATCATATGGTCCAATTTTTAGAACATGCACTTGAGTGAATCAAAAGATATGGAGGTGTAAAGTTGACCTTCTAGGCAGATAAGAAAATTTCCCATAGTCATTTCTATACTATTTAATGTTTGAGTAAGATCGACAGAGTTCATTGTTCCAAGATGTTAGGAAGCAACAAGATGAGGAAAAGTGCATGATGTTTAATGCAAAGTAGAGATAAATATAGAGCTTCTTTTAAAGATAAAAAATGAGTGGAAGATCATATAGATAGAGATCAATGGTGAATATTAAAGTAAAGAGGTCAAAGTGATAGTTGTTTAGCATTATTAGAGACCAAGATATGTACATGAGATCGACGGTGCACGATGAGTCAACATTATATGATTGCATAAGATGAGGTCAAAGTGACTGAGGTTTAACATTTGAGCTTTGGCACCTATGTATTAAAGATGAAAAAAGATCAATGGTGTGTATTTGATCTGAGAAATGAGGACATGACATACAATCTTAGTGTTTAAAGTTTAACTGTGACCATTAACATTTAAATATTTGAATTTTAACAAAGGGAAAAACTAGTCTATGGTTTTTGGAGCATAAATTTTGATCTATACAAAATTTTCTCATGGTGTAAGTATGACCCATGAGAGATGACTTAAGTATGAAGGCATGTGTTGTGGCTAACATGAAATGTTATGATATTGTTAATTCATGATTGCTCTATAAATAGTGGATTAAAAAATGATGCTTTCTAGACTAGTAAGTGAGAGACTTGTGCAAGGTGGATGTGAGAGTTATGAATTGAATGATAGGTAGTGTGCCTATTAGTTGGGTTAATGAGTATAATAGTTTTTTGACTATGTGTATGACCTATAGGTCATTCTACTAATGTCATAATAGTGATCTAACAATTTTTGGATATACAAAGAGGTCTGAGTGTGAATAAGAGGACATTTTGAGTGAAGAAGGAGAGAGATTATGACATGCCTATGTGAGAGGCCTATATGAGATAGAGAGAGAGAGTTTATGTAGGGGTTAGATAAATAGAGATCCATCATTAGGTGTTGAATACATCATTTCTAAGATGGATGTGTTCAAAGGAGGTTCTAAAGGACTTGGTCTTCCTTAGGGGTAGTTGCTCCTTGTGAAACATGTGTTTCACTAAATACCTTTGGCCAAGAGGATATGATAAAACTTTGCTAGTCTAAAGGAGTTGATCAGTCTCTTGTTTGTAATTTATTATAGGATAATAGTCCATTTATGTTGTAGGCTTGAGAGTGGGTTTATTGCCCATAATGTTTACCCATAGGAACTATGTATTATGTGTTTGATCTTGTGTATGCAATTAATGTATGAGCTCTCTTGTTAATGCTTCTTGATCAAGTTGATATATGCTGATTGGTTAATAGTTTAAAGGATTGTAATTAAAGTTAAAATATTTAGGCTCACTGATTCATCCCCCCTCAATGATTATACCTCTAACACTATTAGGGGTCATAATGATCTTAAAATAAGTTACATTAGTTTGCATAATGATGGCTTACTATTTATGAACAATTGTTAAGAGTGACAATAGGTCACTATGGCTTATGCATCCAAGAGTGGTCTATTCTTATACCTATTTATCTAGATCATAAATTGATGGAGAGAAATTATTTTGAGGATGGTTTGTATAGGTATCAGATCTCATTTTCATGGTGGTTTGATCAGTTGTGTCATGTATATGAAGTACTTTAACTTGAGGAGAGAAGGTCTTGGTAGACAAGTTATTCCAGTTAAGCGTACTACAAGTTTAGATTTATCTTCATGGGGTCACTCACAGAGGTTGATAACACTCCATAAATCATGGAAGATTATTAAAATCCATGTAATTCATGTGTTTTGTTTGAAATGTCTCTCTTCCTCCATAATCTCTAAGTGACTTGCTTCTTGAGAGACTTATACGATATTTGGATGATCTTTCTAGGTTTGAACTTCATTTTGGTTTGAATATGAAAAAGTAAGACCATTGTTTAGCCAAGAGAGACACTTTTAAGCTACTGGTTTTTTGAGTAATGGGGAACATGATCCAAATACACATATTGAGCAAGTTAATGAAGTTTTTCAAGCACTTACATGCCTACAAGTATATCAACATGTCTTCAACAACTTGAATCCATGATAAGAATGTCTAGACAACATGAAGAGGTAAGTGAAACCTAATTCAAACTCATAAATACCATCAAAATCATGACACACTATAAAGAGAATATTTTTTTCTATAGTCCATACATAGTTTATAAATTTAAAGGATAGGTGTGAAGGAGTAAGTAGTTTTTGGAAACAAGTTTCCATGACTATTGAAAGGGAATCAAAAGATACAAGATTCTCAAGGCAAAGTGATGCAATGCAGATGGTTGAGAAACAAGTGAGTTTCTCTCAAAAGGGGTTCACATAGTCAATAAGCACCTGTAGGTCCATACAAACATATATGATGATTTAAAGGTGACATGATGTTATTTGAATCTCTATAGATCATTGAGGAGTAGCTATAAAAGGGCAGTGGATTGACAATTGTTGAAGGGATTAAGGACTAGAAAAGGTGGATCTTTGTAGCCTAAACATTCAAAAAGTAACCTATAGGCCCTAAACATGTAAGTCTCCATTTGGGACCTCTCTTGAGCCTATGACATAGAAGAGATTAGAATTATAATAACATGGTCCTAAAACACCAATGACATAGGACACAAGCCTTGAAAAATCCATTAGATCACTTCCAAGTGAAAGATGACAATGAGTTTGAATTGACAAGTTCCTAAGAAGTCATCTACAGGTCCATACAGATTAGTCAAGAATGTTGGTAGAAGGTAGCTTGATGATTGGTCTTAATCTTTAGAGACCACTGACTAATGAAGTAGGGTTATGAAGTGGTTGATAGGGTTTGAAAAGGCTATAGCTCAGGAGATGTCTTGGTATAACCTTAGATAGTTCATAGTGACCTATAGGACCTAGGCCTATAGGTCCTCATATGGACCAATATCGAAATTAAATCTACACACAAATAACACTAAGCATGAATCCCTAACTCTTATATATATTTATATGGTGTTATAAGC
The DNA here is from genome assembly GCA_037957365.1 of Torreya grandis. NCBI lineage: Eukaryota > Viridiplantae > Streptophyta > Pinopsida > Cupressales > Taxaceae > Torreya > Torreya grandis. Next base: position 1,073,777 of record JARHVA010003580.1, read on the forward strand.
CCTCAAAGAAAAATTAGGCCACTCTCAAGTTAGAGATAGTATTGGGACTGAATAAATAGTTAAAAGCACACCTATAGTACCATATACAGAGGAGTCAATGAAAAGTAAAATAAATAAATCTAAAAAAAGTGTGTGAGAGAGGTGTTTAACCTAAATAGAACCTCAAATAAGTTCATATATTGTTAATAAGGTTACTTAGGTGAAAAGGGGCATAAGGTCCTAAAATTTAACATAGTCAAATCCTCTAAGACACCTACAGGTGGCTTAGAAATTTAGTTTTAAATCCCAAATCTAAAGGAGAGGTAGGTAGGGGTTTTATAAAACTCAAATTCAAATACATTGGAGTTCAAAATCAATGAGAATCAATGATAACAAGTCAAGGTTATAAACGTGAAAGTGCAGTCATAGATCTTAATATGTAGTTATAAGCCGTTTTAAAATGTTAACTTAGTTCTTAAGCCTAAGTAAGATCTAGGGATATTAAAGGTTGTTTATAACCTATTTAGAGACTCAATTTAGTTCCATATACATTTTTAAATTTAGTAATGAATGAATTAAAGACCTAAGATTCAAGGTATGCAGTCAAGAGAACCTCTCAAAACACTTATAGGCTGAGAGAGCATAGATTGACTATAGGCTTAAGGGAATGGTAGAGTAAGAGTTTGAGATAAATATAATATTAATGGAGACTTTAAAACATGTTCAAAAACAATGAGGAGATGAGGTTATAGGTTTCAAGCTTTAAATACATAGTCAAATGTCTAAGTTGATACCTATAGCTAGCTTGTTAATAACATTGGCCTTGACAGTGAATGAGGTTGGTAATGTTTGAAGTTTTAGGATCTTATAAATATTATTAAGATAAAAAAAACTGATTAGAGTCTATAAAGAGGTTTGGTATTTATTTTGAGGGTCTAGGAAGTCAATTCACAGTCATGGACCCTAAAGAACATATACATGCATGTTTACTCTTGAAGGTAAGCTTTTCTTGGATTTGAGAAATGATGACTATGAATAGGTATGATATCGAGAAAATGAAGTTGGAAAATTATTTAGTACCATATATATCATATCTTATCCTTAGACCAAATATCATATGAAGAAAGAGATCAAAACTCAATCTAAGCCTAAAACCCTACAATCACATTAGCAGATCCAATCCAACCATGAAGGAAAATGACGTTTTGAGGAAAATATAGGCCTAATCATGATATAAAAATTGATAAAGAGGGTTATTATGACTTTAAAAATACCTCCAAGGTCTCCTTTAGGTTATAAGAATAGTGGAATTACTCATTATTTTGTCTTAGACCTTGCCCACTCCTTGGACAAGGGTAGCCATGAGACTTAGAGATCCACTTGAACTTGAAGGGCATGAAGCAAGTTATCAAACCTTATGAATGGATCCTAAGGGAAGTAAAAAATCATATAAAATTTATATATTCATTATTAGGTGGAAACAAATGTAATTTTTCACTTGAAGGCCCTTGAGGGCTAGTAAAGAGAGAACAAGCTTAAACCCCAAAAGCCTTGACCAATATACTAGATTGATATAGAGGGGTAATGAAGACTTAAAAAGCACATGGAATCATGGATAGGGTTCTTATATATGTTTTTTATTCTCTCGTAATAGTGGTATTGAGTTTTAAGACCCATAACTCAAAGTAGAGCTCTCTCTAAGCCCAAAAAATGCTAAGCAAACCATTCGAAGAACAACTTCAGATGCTCGTATTGTTGTCCAAACTTTTCATGGGAGTTTGATACTTTTGGATATTTTAAGGGATATATAAATAAGTTTCTACAAGTGGAATAATTTCATTTAGTGACATTTTCTTTATGAATAATCATTAAGACCCTAGACAAGTCTAAAACCTCTCTTAAACCTTGATAGTCACCAGTCATTGGAAAAAGAGTTCAAAAGCACATATTATGACATATTTTTCTCCTAAAAATTCTTATATGTTATTAATTACTAAAATGAGGTTACCCCCATGTACTTTAATTGTATGGAATACTATACATACTTCCCAAAATATGCTATTTTTTCATTTTTTTAATGTTTTATAGATGTTCTAAGAAGGGGAGAGATTCAAAATCATGGGGTAAGGTCATTTTGAGACTTGTCCTAGCCATAAAATTATTAAAAATTTCACAATATATTTTTTAAATGATCAAACCAAGCCCATTTTTAAAGGTAGTATCAAATAGGCTCTAAATGAGACTAGGTGGTAAGGCCATTTCTTGGTTTGCATACCTCCATAGGGTCTCAGGACCCCAAATTTGACATGGAGTTTGGTGATGGCCTATGGAAAGTTAATAAAATGATTTTTGGTGATTTCACATGTGTATAATAATTTTTTTTGAATAAAATAGGGTCCAAAGCAAGGAGGCTTAATTGAGGCCTATTTTAAGACAGAGAAAGGTAGAAAAATGGGTCTCCACTTAGATTATAAAGATAAAATTTGACATGGAGATAGAAGGACATAAAGGGTCATATAATATTCCATTATTATATAAATATCATTAATATAAATACAACACAAGGAGATTTTTAGGAAAAAAGGCTATAAGGAAAGTAGGGCTATTAAAGACTTAAGGAGCAAAATGAGTTCTTAAGAGTTGGAGCAAGAACCAAAAAGGTTTTTTTTAGACTTGGTAACATATTTTAATACCATTAATCTATTTTTGATGATTTTAATAATATTCACTTGAGTTTTAGGCCACTTGGATCAATTTAGGCATGAGAAATGGAGAGTTACATGACAGCTATGCATATAACTAATGAAATGGTAGGTCAGAGGGGTTTACTAAGGCATATAAGATGTTTAATGAATTTTTTAATATTATTTTAAGATAAATTAATGGTTTAAAGGTCCATTTATCACTCATTTCACATAATTAGGGTAGTTTCTAAGATGCTAGTCAAGGTGTCAAGCCAAGTTATAACTCCTACACCACTTAGAAGGATGGAACATCTTCAAGGGGTTAACACATGGCATGGTAGACCTGATCAAAATTTTCATAAATATTTATTTATTTTTAGTTGGTTCTCTCATGCTTGACACTTGTCACTCCTTTTCTACTATGCCCCTCTCACTCTCTTCACCAATCTCTATAAGAGCAACCATTTTTATCTAAGTTATGGATCCACACATTTTATATGGTGAAGCCCTAAAAGAATTGAGACTTATAATTTCCTATTGAAGTGAATTAAATTTGGACATTATACTTATATCTTAAAAAGAATGATTTTGAGGATGTTATATTGATGTGTGTTTAGTGATAGTCATATCCTTTGCATTCATCCTTTATCTTCCATGCCTTATGCAAGTTTGCTGCCTTTCATAGGTCATATGAAGTGTTCTACCTTATTTTATTATTTAGAGAATTTATAGATCATTAGTTTTGCCATTATCGCCTCTTGGTTAATCAACCTATTACTCATACAATCAACTAAACCTTCATATTGAAACACTAGTGTGATAGGGATTGTTTAGAGTAAAATAATTAGATTGTAAGTTGATATTTCATAGTGCATCTTCAACAAGTTATGAATTTCATGTTTGGTACATCACCTCTAAGTTTTTTTTGGTTAGATTAGTACTATTATTTGACTTTTCCATGTTAAAACAAGTAATATTATTAGTTTAGGTGTTGTATTTTGAGAGATAGCCCTTAATATAGAGGTTTGACTCACTTAGAGGTCACCCACAACCTAGAGTCAATCTGATTGTAGAGCTAAAGTTGAGAGAGCTTGAATCACCCTCTCATAGGGTGAAATTTTGAGCTATAATAACTCTAACAACCTTGGTAGGACACAAAATACAAGAGACTATCCAAGATATATGTTGGTCTTGGCATAATTGTAGTAGTAACAACCTTCTTCATGTAACATTTAGTGACTCTAAAAGGTTTTAACTCCTGGTTGTTAACTAGTGAGCCTAATTTCATGCCAAAGATGACCACAAGATCAAAAGTAAAAGGTGTCCACTTTGAATTCCTTTAATTAAATTTGTATTCATATAAGAGAAAGAGATTTATTCACACTCTCACAGACACTAAGTCAACTAGAAGGAGGCTCTTTATTCCAGATTATCCAAGCTCTCCTAAGACTGATAACATGGCTGAAAATATGAACTTTATTTCCTTCAATGGTGATTCTCCTTTGAAACTTCAATAATATGATGATATTCTATTGGCTACCCTCAAACGTGTGCCTTACTTCAATGGAGAGACTTCTCTTACCCCCATTAAACATATTAGAAACATGGCCAACTTTTACAACATTCACAATATCACGTAAGATAATGTAGCAATCAAGTTGTTAGAAATTAGTTTTAAAGGCAAAAATTTGTAATGGTATAAGACATTAGGCCTAAATTTAATTAAATCATGGGATGATTTGGGAGATGAATTGAGTAAGAGGTTTGAAGACAAAAGTGACCATTTTTCCTTGGTCAAATAATTGACTACCATAAAGAGAGCCCCTCATGAATCCATGTAAGATTTAAATTCTAAGTTTTAAAAAACATGGGATAGAATTACAATCTTGGTAAGGTCTACCCCAAACTATGCTTTTCTCTACTATCTGAAGACTTTGAATAGTGATATTGGTGTTATGATTCAATCAATGGGTGAGAATACTCTACCAAATGCATATGACATTGATATACTAGCTGAAAATAACTTGATCCAAGTTGGAAAACTTGATCTTAGACCTCCCTTGCCTTTATTTCTTGATGCACAAGTTCCCATACCCACCATTGATCCTATCCCCACAACTAATCACAAATAAGCTACCCTAATTCCATTAAAAAAATAAAAATAAAAAGATGTGATTAAGACTCTTAGAGAATAAATACAAGATCTTAAGAGGTAGTAACAACAAAAACAATTGAGGTCTTATCAAGGTCATTTCAAATCTTACCAATCCTATCAAGCTCCTAGACAACCTTTTCAAGGTCAATACCAAGGATAAGGGCAATTAAATCAAGTAAGGCAACCTAATGGACAAAATCACAATGCTCTTTATACTTCTAAGGCACTTGTACTTGTTCCAAACAACATTTTACAAGATAATGGAGATCAACCTTCATGGTAACAACCCTCTTGATCCATCCATTTATACAAATGAAGAATTTAATCAAGCCTATAGGGATTAATGGGGAATAATGCCTTCTATGACTCAAGAAGAGATGCCTAATGGAGGGGAGACTAATTAAGGGGATGATCAATCAAATTTTACTATGATGAAATACAATCAAGAGGACTCATGTACTGTCAACTTCCAAGGAAATCTCAATGTTTATCCAAGTTCCATAGCTGCCAATACAAGGTCATAAAAGAGAGTAGTTGAGGAAGTTCAAGGAACAAGTGGTGGTCTAAATTTAAGATCTCATGCATACTAAGGATTAGGTACATAAAATTCAGCCTCTATGAATCAAATAAATCAAAAAATTCAAAATGTTAAATATTCTTCTATACCTGCTCTTATACATAAGGTGACACCGATTAGTGGTAGTGTTTTGGATCCTAAAGTTGGCATCTATCCTATGAATATTGTGGAATAAATGAATAAGGTTCATGTACGTATTCTAATTTGGGAAACACTATCCATACGTGGTCAAAAAATGTTGATCTAAAATGAGCTCACCAAAATCAATGCATCATCTAGGTAGCCTAGTGAAAGAGGGGAATTTTTGACCAATGAAGTGAAGACTAAAATAAAGAATAAACATCCTCAATTATACCTCTTTGTTACCATTGGTGATGCATTGGTTCATAATTGTCTAATTAATAGTGGAGCAAGTAGATTAGTCATGCCAAAATGAGTAACATATAAGCTAAAGTTAAAGTGTAAACCAAATTCAAAGGGAGCACTAAAACTTGATGGATCAACTACAAAAATAATTGGCATGATCAAAGGTTTACAATTAACTCTTCATGATTGTCCTACTTTCTATGTTTCCCAAGATGTAGTGGTTGTTGATATGTCACCTCACTTTACTCTTTGCTTGTCAAGAGACTTCACTGCCAAGATTAGGGGGTACTTAACTTCATATTAGGTTTCTATGGAATTTAAAAATAAATATGGTACTAAAGAGACTATCAAATCTGAACCTTTAGATAAGTTTTATGTGGATATTTATGTATCAAATTCATTTAACATGAATTGCACTATTATTGATGAGGGAGATTAAGCTCATAATCAAGAACCACTTGTACCTTTGGATGACATACCTGATATTTTTATAAATGAGTGCGGGGGGGAGAAATCATGAGTTTGATCCATATAAAAGAGTTAAATAATATAATCTTGGGTCTATTGTTTACATGAGGAAGGTACAACCATGCCTTCTATTTCAAAACCTAGTGATGATGGTTATGTTTTGTGGAAAATTTTCTTTGATGGCTCAAGGAGTAAGAATGGTGTAGGTGATGGTATGATGCTTGTTTCTACATCAAATGAAAGGTACTACTCATATATTATGTTCCAATTAAATTGATCTTGTAATGCGGTATAATATGAGGCTCTCATTCATGGGATTCAATGGGCAAGGAAGAGAGGTATCAAGCAAGTTCAAGTAATTGGAGATAGTGAACTAGTTGTGCATCAAGTAAGAGGTAAGAGTGCATCAAAAAATATATTTTTGAAGTCATATAAGAATATATTATGGGACATTATTAAATATTTTAAAGCTTTTGACATAAAATAAATCCCAACGGAATAAAATCAACATGATAATAGGTTGGACTCAATTGGAGCACAATTTGATATCCCAAATGATGTCAAGAGTCCAAAGTTGCAGTCACACATCATGGTAGTTGTAAGGCCTTTCATAATAGATAATGATGATTGGAAAGTGTTTGAAAGTTAAAAAAAATAGCATGTTTCTTATAACATGGGCTAAGTTATCTTCCAAAAACCAAGCCAAGTTATAGCATTAGTATGGTGAACAAATTATACAACTAAGATCTAACAAGTTTCCTAAATGGTTCATGACTCTTGAAAGTATATTAAATGAAAGTGATCAAATGAGGAAAGACAAAGTAAAAATCTCCACAAAAGGAGAACATCATGAAAGAGTATCCATAATCAAAGACAATTTACTCAAGCTTGGGAAGGTATGTACACAAGAAGAAAAGGCAACATTCATTGAGCTATGTAGAGAATTTATATATGTCTTTACTTGGGAGTATAGTGACCTCAAAGGGTTTGATCCTTCATTAGAAAAAAACACTACAGAACTTTATTCTAATTATAAAAATATGAGGCAAAGATAAAAACTAGTCAATCCTTAGGTGGAGATGATCATGATAAAAGAAATCACCAAGTTGATTGAGTTAAAGATTATCTTTATTATCAAGCATTCTTTATGGGTTGCCAATCTTGCATTGGTGAGAAAGAAGAGTGGTGAAATCAGGTTATGTGTGGAATTTAGAGACTTTAATAGATTCTCATTGAAGGATCAATATACTCTACCTTTAATGGAATAAATACTTCAAGTGGTGGCTAGCTCTCAGTGGTTCTCACTCTTAGATGGCTATTCAAGGTATAACTAAGTGTTGGTTAAAGAGGAAGATCAATACAAGAAAAAATTAACTATAAAATTAGGGATATATGCCTATAAGAGAATACCATTTGGGATGTCTAATATAGGTGATACATTATAAAGGTCCATGGACATGGATTTCCAAGGTTTGATAAATGACATAGTGTTGATATACCTTGATGACATAACAGTTTTCTCCAAGAATGCAAGTGATCATTTGAAGCACATAAGGCAAATTTTTGAAATGTGTAGGCAATATGGGATGTATTTCAACCCAAATAAGTGTGTGTTTTCTTTTCATGAAGGTAAGTTACTTGGACACATTATTTCTAAAGATGAACTTACCATTGATCTTGATAGGGTTAAAACCATTCTAGCTTTGTCATTACCTAAGAATACGAAAGCTTTGAAAAGTTTTCTTGGGAAGATTAAATTTTTTAGAAGGTTCATAATTGTATTATCCACTCTTGTGAAGCCAATAAAAACCATGTTGAATAAAAACCGAGCTTTCTAATGGAACAAATAAGGGAAGATCAGTTTTGAGGCCATTAAACAAGCCATTGCTCAAGCACCTACACTAATAAACCTTGATTTCTCTAAATATTTATTCTTGTATGATTTTGGTAATACTAATACAATATCTTCCATGTTGATGTAAAAAAGTGATGGACTTGATCAGCCCATAGAATTTTTTAGTCAAAGAATTGAAGAATATGAAAAAAGGCCTACCTATGTTGAGAATTAAGTTTTGGCTATGATACGAAGCCTCAAGAAATTTAGACACATGATGTCAAATAACAAGATTCGTATGATGGTATCTCACCTAAACATAAAATAATTCATCTTGAACAAATATTTGAATGAAAAGAGAGATGGGTGGATAAAAAAAGTGATGGAATATGATGTAGAGATCAAGTCCTCCAAGATTATAAGAGGAAGAGGGTTGTGTGAACACCTAAAATTAGACTTAAATAAATAAGAAGAAGTTGTTTTGTCATTAAGAAAAGGTATTAGCACAAATTCAACTTCATCTCCTCCAAGTTAGACAAAAGAAACAGTGAGATTCCTTCAAACAAGTGAGTGTCTTAGAGTTTTAGATCAATCAAAAAGGAGATACTTTAGATTGGAAGTAATCCCTTATGTCCTTGTGGATGGATTCCTATTTATGTAGGATATTAGTGTGATGATTCTTAGGTGTGTTGAAATATATTAGGTTGAAAAACTTCTTAAATAATTCTATGATGGACTAGTAGGAGGTCACTTTGCACCTAAAACTACAACTACAAAAATAATGAGGGCTAGTTATTATTGGCCTAACCTATTGAAGGATGAATATGCTTGGGTTAGGAGGTGTCAAAGGTATGCACTTTTTATAGGGAAATAAATAATTTTATCCCTTCCTCTTCATCCAGTTCAGGTTGAACAACCATTCATGCAATGGGGGCTTGATTTCATTATAATGATTAATCCTCCATATAGTGGTGGCTACAAATGGGTCCTTACAGCCATGGAATATTTCAAAAGGTGGTTAGAGGAAATTAATATCAAGGAGTCTAATGAAACCCTAGTTCTTGACTTCCATGAGAGCATAATAATAAGGTTTGGAGTGCTTGTAACTATAATTTTTGATAATGCCATGGATTTCAGTGGAGTGAGAACAATGGAATGTGATATCCAACATGGAATCTATTTGAGTATTTCTTCAAATTACTACCCTCAAATAAATGGGATAGCTGAGTCCACTAATTATAATTTAATCAGAATTGTGAAGAGAACTATAGAAGATAATCAAAGAGTTTGGAATACTATGTTGAACATAGCCCTTTAGGCTAATAGGATCACTCCCATAGTTACCATTGGTAATTATCCTTATATGTTTGTCTATGGGAGAGAAGATAGGTTACATATTTAAATTGAGTTACCAACCCTTGAATTGGCACACCATATTGAGAGGATGGAGAATGATCCTATGGAGATAAGATGGACATAACTAATGGCCCTAGAGGAGATAAGAAATTAAGCTCTGCTCACCTTAGAAAGTCACTAAGCACAAGTGAAGATGAAATTTGAAAAGAGAGCCACATAAAGAATATATCAAAGAGATCTTGTCTTAAATTGGGATGTTGATAGAGAAAAACTTGGTAAGCATACCAAGTTTGATGCATTATGGAGTGGAGCCTATATAATTATTGCTTGTAAGGAGCACAATGCCTTTCAATTGGTAAGACTCAATGGAGTTGAATTGAGTATCATAGTCTATGGGATAAAATTGAAGCCATGTTATTGTGTTTAGTTCTATATTTTTACATAATAGAGTAAGTTTTGAGTTCCGTAGGTGCTTTATGTACACATGTTTATTTTACTTTCCTTGTGTGTTTCTTTCCTCCAAGTGTGTTTAGACACATGTTTGGTGTGGTGTTGATCTTGTTTTCATCCAATTTCATTTTTTTTCCAAGGCAGGTGTCAATTTTTAGCTTCATATTGATCCCATTTCCAAATGGAATGATAAGGCCATTGATCCATTAGCCTTATAGGTAGGTTACCCTTGTGAATTGTTAAATTATTGACCAAATTTTGACTCCAAGTCAAAAGAGGTCAACCCATATAAATTTAAGCTTTGATATGGTATTCATATGGATTTTTCATCATATAAATTGGTCTTAGAGATTCCCATATGGTCATGATTACACTTCCTTAGCTTTGTCCAAGTTCTGGTCTTACGAGCACTTGTCTAGTCCAAGAGGTCAATCACAAGGTCTTGTTGTGTCAAACTTAATAAAAGGTTTAAATATGTTTCAATGTCATTAAAAAAGGTTTTTTAATGTCATTAATGTAATATTATCATGATTTAACCTTTATTGGACTTGCAAATGCAAACAATGTTAATTTGGCCACGTTTTGGCCCATATAGAGGAATGGGATGTTATAATTCAATAAGAAGATGTTTAAATAAGATTATAAGTGACAATAGTGTCAATGTGAAGTCATAAAATGTTTAGTATTAGTCAAGGACTGACAAACTTGCATTTTTAACTCCCTAAATAAGAAAAATGGCATTTTCAAGCACTTTTAGGCACTTGTATGGCTTGGAGGATTATTTGTTAGTTGTAAATGGTTTGAAAGTGTATATTTATCACCCTAAAATAATTTACTAGATCTAGATCAAGCTTAAGGCTGAATTGATACTCTAAACACCATATTTATTCCATTACTACCTTCAACAGCTCAAAAAGGTAAAATTAAAGTAGATGGTATGGCCAAAAGAAAGAGAGTTAGGAGATGAAATTTTGGAAATTATTATGGGTAATAATGAGATTAAAATAAATGGAATTTTTTTATATAATGGCATATTATTATTTATGAAAAATCACTAAGAGTTACAATAAGTCACTATGGCTTATGCATCTAAGAGGGGTTTGTTCTTGCACTTGTTTCTCCAAATCAAAAATCAATGGAGAGAAATTATTTTTAGGGTTGTTTTAATGGGTATTGGATCTCATTTTCATTGTGGTTTGATCAGTTGAATCATCTCCATGGATAAATTTAACATGAGGGAAGAATTTCTTGGTATATAGGTTGTCCCAACCAATCTTGTTGCAAGTTTGATTTTATCTTCATGGTGGTCACTCATAGAAGTTGATAACACTCCATCACTCATGGAAGATAATTCAAATCCTTGGAGTTAATGTGTTTTTTTGGAAATGGCTCTCTTCCTCCATAATCTCTAAGTGACTTGCTTATTGAAATACTTATATGATATTTGGATTATCTTTCTAGGTTTTAACTTCATTTTAGTTTGAATAACAATAAATAACATCATTGTACAACCAAGAATGACACTTTTGAGCTACTAGTTTGCTGAAGAATGGGGAACATGAACATCATTTACATCTTGAGTTCAAGTTCATGAAGTGTCTCAAGCACTTATAGGCCTACAAATCTATCAACATGTGTTTAATGACCCAAATTCATGATAATAATGTCTGGACAACATGGATAGGTAAGTGAAACCTCATTAAAACTCACAAATCCCATAAAAAATGTGACACACTATCAAGAGGCTCCATTTTTTTATAGTCCATACATAGTTCGTACATATAAAGGATAGGTGTGAAGGAGTAAGTAATGTTTGGTAATAAGTTTCCATGACTATTGAAATGGAGTCATAAGATACAAACTTATCAAGGAAAAGTGATTTAATGTAAATGGTTGGAAAACAAGTGAGTTAATTTTAAAAGGGGTGCACATAGTCAATAAACACCTATAGGTTTGTACAAACTTTTAGGATGATTTGAAGGTGATATGATGTTGTTTGAAGCTATATAGATCATTAAGGAGTAACATTAAGAGGGTAGTGGTTTGACAATTATTGAAGGGACTAAAGACTAGAGAATGTGGCTCTTTGTAACCAAAACATTTCAAAAGTAACCTACATGACTAACATTGTAGGTCTCCATTTGGGACCTCTACAAGCTATGACATATTGAATAGGTCAAAATGAGAAGACCATGGTCCTAAAACACCAATGACACATGACACAAGCCTTGAAGAAGCCATTAGATCACTTGTAGGTGCAAGATGACAATGAGTTTTAATTGACAAGTTTCCTAAGAATTCATAGACAAGTTTGTATTGATTAGTAAATAAATTTGGAATTTGGTAGAAGGTGGCTTGATGCTTGGTATTAAGCTTTGGAGACTACTGAGTAATGTAATACGGTTTTTAAGTGGCTTAAATGATTTGAAAAGACTAAATAACTCAAGAGATGTCTTGATATATCCTTAAATAGTTTATAGTGACCTACAGGCCCTAAGCCTATAGGTAGTCATTTAGACCAATATCAACTTTCAATCTAAATAAATAAAAACACTCGCATGAATCAATAACTCCTATGTAGATGGTGTTACAAACCCTCAAAGAAAAATTAGGCCACACTCAAGTTAGAGTCAGTATTAGGACTGAGTAGATAGTCAAAATCCCACCTTTAATACCCTAATGGAGGAGACAATGACAAGTAAAATAAAGAAAGATGGAAAAGATGTGTGAAAGAGGTGTTGAACCTTATATAAACTTATCTAATCTCATGTATTATTGATAAGGTGACTTAGGTGAGAACGGGGATAAGGTCCTAAAACCTAATAGAGTCAAATCCTTTAAGACATCTACAGGTGGATTATAAGGTTAGTTTTTAGTCCCAAATATAAAGGAGAGGTAGGGAATTATTGTGAAGGGGTTTTATAAAACTAAAATGAAACTACACCAAATTTAAAATTCATTGAGAATAAATGATGACAAGTCTAGGTTCTAAACACAAAAGTGTAGTCACATACCCTAATATGTAGCTACCTGCCTTTTTGAAAGGTTAACTCAATTCCTAAGCTTGAGTAAGATCCAGTGATACTAAAGGTTGTTTAGAACCTAGTTGAATACTTAATTTATCTCAATATACCTTTTTAAATTTAGTAATTAATGAAGTAAATACCTAAAATATAAGGTATGCAGTCAAGAGAACCTCTCAAAACACTTACATGCTAAGAGAGCATAGATTGACTATAGGTTTAAGGGAATGGTAAAGTGTTTGAGATAACTATAAAATTAATGGAGACTTCAACACATGTTTAAGAGAATTGAGGATATGAGGTTCTAGGTTTCAAACTTCAAATACATAGTCAAATGTCTAAGTTGATACCTACAATTAGCCTATTAAGAAAGTTGGCCTTAACAGTCAATGGGGTTAGTAATGTTTGAAGTTTTAGGGTCTTGGAAAGATGATTAAGATAAAAAAAATTAAGTAGAGTATATAAATAGGTTTGGGATTGGTTTTGAGGGTCTAGGAAGCAAATACATAGTCATGGACCCTAAAGAATATATACAAGCTTATTTGCTCTTAAAGGTAAGTTTTGCTTGGATTGGAGAAATGAGGACTATGAATAGGTCTGATAGGGAAAAAAGGAAGTTGGAAAAGTATAAAGTAACAATATCTGATATATAATCCTTAGACCAAATATAATATGAATAAAAATATCAAAACTCAGTCTAAGCCTAAAACCCTGCAGTCACACCAGTAGACCCAGTCTAACCATGAAGGAAAATGACATTTTCAGGCCTCTATAAGCCTAATAATGATATAAAAGTTAGTATAGATGATCATAATGAATTTAAAATACCTCCTTGGTATTATTTAGGTCAAAAAAGTAGTGAAAATACTCAATTTTTTGTTTCAAACCTTGCCCACTGTAGCTACACCTACTCCTTGGGCAAGGGAAACCATGAGACCTAGAGATCCACTTGAGCTCTAAGGGAATGAAACAAGTTATCATACCACATTAATGGATATCTAGGGATGTACACATTCATAAAATAGGTATCCATTCACTCTCAAGTGGAAATAAAAGTAAGTTTTCACTACAAAGCCCTTGAGGGCTAGTAAAGAGATAACAAGCTTAAACACTAAAAGCCCTAACCGGTATGCCAGATTGATATAGAGGGGTAATGAAGATTTTAAAATAATGTGGTATAATGGAGAGGGTTTATCAAGATGTTTATGAGAATCTCATAGTAGTGGGGATGATTTAAGACCCATAACTCAAATTAGAGCTCTCTCTAAGCCCAACAATGTTAAATATGTTAAGGTGTGGAGCCTAAAAGCTTCACCAAGGAGCGCATTTGATAGTTACAGGTTTACACAGTCACTGGCATCGGTCAGGTGTAGTTCAAGAGATGCCGGCATCAGCAAGGATCAGCCAACGTCAGTCATAGGCAAGCAGGCAGGAACTGGCATCGGTTACCTATGCATCCAGAGAGCTATTTTCGAGGATAGAACCGAGTGTTTGCATGATGAGTTTAAGTCATAGTCTTAAGTATGCATCTCTATTATTAGTAAGACTATTTTTAGAGCCCTTGTTTAAGAGGCATAACTGTTGGTTGTAAATTCATGCTCAAGTTTCCTAATTGTATATTAGGATAGATCTTCTTAGCTTATTGTAGTGTATGTGAATGTTGAAAGAACAGTATAGAATTGTACATGTGAATCAATCCAAGTTGTTGGAGTTGATTGTACTTGAGAAAGAGAGCTCTTGAGGGAAAGAGATCTAGAGAGAGATTTGTACATCTGAGAGAGGTGTGGAAGAAAGAAGTTTCTTCAATTGTAATCCTTCTGTAAAGAGTTTAATACAAGTTTTCAGGGTGGTTTCTTGTATCTCTTGTTCTTGCTATTTATCATTCTAGTTACTTATCTATCTGATTTAATTCCGCATTTATTGATTTCATAAGTGTAATCAAATTGTTGGTTGATTCCCAACAAGTGGTATCAGAGCAAGGTTGTTGGCTCATAACTTGATACCAACAAGTGGTATCAGAGCCTTGGTTGTAGGTTTAGAGCTTGATATCCAATAAGTGGTATCAGAGCTCAGGTTCACTAACAGGTGGTTCAGATCTGTGTAGTGTGTATTGATTATAGGTTACTCATAAGGGTTTCTATAGGGATTTCTATTTGAGTGGGAGAAGCAATGGCAGAAGAAAGTAAACTGAGAATGGAGAAGTTCAATGGCAAAAATTATCAACATTGGAGAATGCAGATAGAGGACTATCTGTATCAGAAAGATCTATACTTACCATTAGGTGGGATTGCAAAGAAGCCCACAGACATGGATGATGAAGAATGGGAAGTTCTTGATAGAAAGGCTCTGGGGTCTATAAGACTGAGTCTAGCATCTACTGTGATATCTAATTTATCACATGCAAAGTCCACGATAGAGTTAATGACTACTTTAGCAAATTTGTATGAAAAACTCTCAGCTTCTAATAAGGTATATCTTATGAAGCAGTTATTTAATTTGCATATGCAGGAAGGTGGATCTGTATCTAAACATCTAAATGATTTCCATGGAATTGTAAATCAATTAAGTTTAGTCAATATTGTATTTGATGATGAAATTAAAGCTCTTTTAATATTATGTTCTTTGCCTAAAAGCTGGCATAGCTTAGTAATGGCAGTTAGTAATACTGCATCTGCTTCAAATATTTTAAAAGTAGAGGATGTTGTTAGTGTTATCTTGAATGAGGAAATTCGTAGGAAAAGCACAGAGGAAACATTAGGGAATGCTTTAAGTTTTGAGAGCAGGGGAAGGCAAAAAGAGAAGAGCAAGAAAGGGAGATCAAGATCTAAGTCTAAGGTGAGAGGTAGATCCAAATCTAGAAATGGCAGGAAGCCACAATGCTGGAATTGTGGAAAGATGGGGCACATAAGTAGAGATTGCTGGTCAAAGCCTAAGGAGGACAATCAACATGAAGGAAAAGAAGAAGCAAAGGTTGCAGGTATTGCACAAGATGCTTTAATATTCTCTTTGCATTATAATATAGAATCTTGGGTGTTAGATTCTGGTGCATCTTTTCATGCTACCCCTAATAGAGAATATTTTAGTGACTATATCCATGGAGATTTTGGAATAGTGTATTTAGGGGATGATGAGCCTTGTAAAATTATTGGCAAAGGTAAAGTGCAGCTGAAAATGTAGAATGGCAACACATGGGTGTTGAGAGATGTTATGCATGTTCCTAGCTTGAAGAGGAATTTGATTTCTGTAGGAAAGTTAGGGGATGAGGGTTGTATAGTAACTCTCATAGCAGAATCTAGGAAGGTGACCAAGGGTGCACTTGTTATGGCTAGAGGTAAGAGAGTAGGTACTTTCTATTTATGTAATTGTGTTACTAACAATTCTCCTTCTGTATTATTTACTTCAAATGTGGATGCAAAATTGTGGCACTCAAGGCTTGGCCACATGAGTGAGAAGGGAATGCCAATTCTTAAGTCTAAAGGTAAGCTTTTAGATTTGAAAAGCATAGATCTGGATTTTTGTGAGCACTGTGTTTTTGGAAAACAAAAGAGAGTGAGTTTTCTCAAGACTGGGTCAATAAAGAAGAAGCATAAATTGCAGCTTGTTCACACAGACGTGTGGGGACCGGCTCAGGTTGCTTTTATTGGAGGGTCACAATACTATGTTTCATTCATAGATGATGCTACAAGAAAGGTATGGATCTATTATATTAAGAATAAATCTGATGTATTTGAGACTTTTAAGATTTGGAAAGCTATGGTTAAGAATGAAACAGGCAGAAGATGGAAGTGCCTGAGATCTGACAATGGTGGTGAGTTCTGCAGCTATAAGTTCAACTGGTATTGTTATATGCATGGAATCCAAAGGTAAAGGATGGCTCCAAGGACACCTCAGCAGAATGGAATTGCTAAAAGGATGAACAAAACAATCATGGAGCATGCAAGGTGTATGAGATTGCATGCTGGGTTGCCCTTAGAGTTTTGGGCAGAAGCTGTTGATACTGCAGTGTACCTGATTAACAAAGGACCCTCTACAGCTCTAGATGGTGGAATTCTAGAAGAGGCATGGATAGGTAAAAAGGTAGATCTCTCATTTCTCAAAGTTTTTGGTTGTGAAGCCTTTGTGCATGTTGATAAGGAAAATAGAAAGAAATTGGATGCTAAGTTTATGAGGTGCACATTTATTGGCTATGGCTCAGATGATTTTGGTTTCAGATTTTGGAATCTAGGAACTAACACGATAATTAGGAGCTATGATGTTGTTTTCAATGAAAAAGTGATGTATAGTGATCAGCTAAAGAAGCTGAATTAATTTGGGCAGAGCAATGGAGAATTGGACAAGGTGACGGTCCAAAATGAGCTCGCAGGAAAAAGAAATAATCACTTGTAGGAAAACACAGAGACCGACATCGGCAGGGTAAGAACTGACGTCGATAGGATAAAAATTGATGTCAGTCATACAGAGACCGATGTCGACAGAATAGGCACCGATGTCGGTCAGGCAAAACCGATGTCAGCCAGTTACATGCCTAGAAGTGACCGAGGTCGGTCACTGTCAGAGAATTTGGGCAGACAGCGTGTTGTGGATGAGTCTCAGACACCCATCAAGAGGTCAAAAATGGTAAGTAAGCCTCCAATTTGATATTCCCCTTCATTATTCTATTTATTGCTTACTGATGGTGGAGAACCAGAGAGTTTTCAAGAAGCAATACAGGTGGTGTCCAAGAGTCAGTGGGAGCATGGCATGGTTGAGGAGATGGAGTCCTTAAGAGAGAACCAAACATGGGATTTGGTTGAGTTGCCAGCTGGTAAGAGGACACTAAAGAATAGATGGACCTACAGGTTGAAGGAAGGTGAGAATGGACAGATGAGATATAAGGCCAGGTTGGTAGTGAAAGGATTTACACAAAAGCCAGGTATTGATTTTGGTGAGATTTTTTCTCCTGTTGTTAAAATGACTTCTATACGGATTGTACAGTCTTTAGTTGTTATTGAGGATTTGCATCTTGAGTAGCTTGATGTTAAGACAGCGTTTCTTCATGGAGATTTGGATGAGGAAATATATATGGAAAAGCCGGAGGGATTTGAGGTCAAAGGTAAGGAGAACTTAGTGTGCAGATTGAAGAAAAGCTTGTATGGCCTCAAGCAAGCTCCTAGACAGTGGTATTTGAAATTTGACAGGTTTATGACTGAGAATGGTTACAGTAGGTGTCAATCTGACCATTGTGTGTATTTTAAAAGATTTGATAATGGTAGATATATTATTTTGTTGTTGTATGTAGATGATATGCTGGTTGCAGGATCACACATGCAGGATATCTCTGAGCTTAAGGTGAAATTAGCTCAAACATTTGCCATGAAGGATTTGGGAGCAGCAAAGAAAATCCTTGGCATGAGCATTAAGAGAGACAGAAAAATCATAGGTTGATTTTGTCTCAAGAGGATTATGTGAACAAGGTGTTGAAACGGTTCAATATGCAGGATGCAAAACCGGTAAGCACACTTTTGGTTGGACATTTTAAGTTGAGTAAAGAACAATGTCCTAATTCACATGATGAGGTAGAGTACATGAGTAGAGTTCTATATTCTTCTATAGTAGGGAGTTTAATGTATGCAATGGTGTGTACTAAACCAGATATTTCCCAAGCAGTGGGAGTTGTAAGTAAGTATATGGCCAATCTAGGAAAGGAACATTGGAAAGTAGTTTAGTGGATCCTTAGATATCTGAGAGGAACCAGCAGTAGGCACTTGTGCTATAGAGGTTTAGATACTTCTCTACATGGTTATGTAGATTCAGATATGGTAGGTGATTTGGATGGCAGAAGGAGCACCACAAGATATGTTTTCACTGTAGGTGGAACGGCGGTTAGCTAGATATCAAAGTTGTAGAAGGTTGTTGCCTTGTCAACTACAGAAGCAGAGTATTTGGGAGTAGCAAAGAAAATCCTTGGCATGAGCATCAAGAGAGAAGAAAAATCATAGGGTGATTTTGTCTCAAGAGGATTATGTGAACAAGGTGTTGAAATGGTTCAATATGCAGGATGCAAAACCGGTAAGCACACCTTTGGCTGGACATTTTAAATTGAGTAAAGAACAGTGTCCTAATTCACATGATGAGGTAGAGTACATGAGTAGAGTTCCATATGCTTCCGCAATAGGGAGATTAATATATGTAATGGTTTGTACTAGACCAGATATTGCCCAAGCAGTGGGAGTTGTTAGTAAGTATATGGCCAATCCAGGGAAGGAACACTAAAAAGCAGTTCAGTGGATCCTTAGATATCTGAGAGGGACCAGCAGTAGGCATTTGTGCTATGGTGGTCAAACAATTCTCTACATGGTTATGTAGATTCAAATATGGCAGGTGATTTGGATGGCAGAAGGAGCACCACAGGATATGTTTTCACTATTGGTGGAATGGCAGTTAGCTGGATATCAAAGTTGCAGAAGGTTGTTGCCTTGTCAACTACAAAAGTAGAATATATTGCAATCACAGAGGCTAGCAAAGAGATGATATGGATGACACGGTTCATGGAAGAGCTTGGAAAGGAGCAAGAGAGTTGTAGATTATACAGTGATAGTTAGAGTGCAATTCATTTGGCTAAGAATTTAGCCTTTCATTCAAGAACAAAGCACATACAGCTAAGGTACCACCTCATACGATAGGTATTGGAAGATGGTGAGTTGAAGCTGGAGAAGATCCATATAGATAAGAATCTTGATAATATGTTAACCAAGCTAGTTACAAAGGAGAAGTTGAATCTTCATTCAACTTCTGTTGGTCTTCATGATTGAGTTGAAGATGGAGGAGCTAGAAGATGTTGCTATACAGGTACTGGTGTAGCTGTTTATCTCCAAGTGGGAGATTGTTAAGGTGTGGAGCCTAAAAGCTTCACCAAGGAGTGCATTTGATAGTTGTAGGTTTACATAGTCATCGACATCAGTTAGGAGTGACTGACATCAGTTAGGTACAGTTCAGGAGATGCCAGCATCGGTAGGGATCGATCGACGTCGGTCATAGGCAAGCAGGTAGGAACCGGCGTCGGTTACATGTGCATCTAGAGAGCTATTTTTGAGGACAAAACCGAGTGTTTGCATGATGAGTTTAAGTCATAGTCTTAAGTTCACGTCTCTATTATTAGTAAGACTATTTTTAGAGCCCTTGTTTAAGAGGCATAACTGTTGGTTGTAAATGCATGCTCAAGTTTCCTAATTGTATATTATGATAGATCTTCTTAGCTTATTATAGTGTATGTGAATGTTGAAAGAACAATATAGAATTGTACATGTGAATCAATCCAGGTTGTTGGAGTTGATTGTACTTGAGAGAGAGAGCTCTTGAGGGAAAGAGATCTAGAGAGAGATCTGTACATCTGAGAGAGGTGTGGAAGAAAGAAGTTTCTTCAATTGTATTCCTTTTGTAAAGAGTTTAATACAAGTTTTCAGGGTGGTTTCTTGTATCTCTTGTTTTTGCTATTTATCATTCTAGTTACTTATCTATCTGATTTAATTCCATGTTTATTGCTTTCATAAGTGTAATCAAATTGTTGGTTGATCCCCAACAAAATAAGCCATTCAAAGAGAAACTTTAGATGCTCATACCATTGTCCACACTTTGCATGGGAGTCTAAGAATTTTGGAGTAGTTTAAGGGGTATATTAAGAAGGTTTTAAAATTTGAATGAGGTCATTTAATGATCTATTCTTTATGAACAATTGTTAAGACCCTAGATAGGTCTAAAACCTCTTTTGAACCCTGATAGTGACGAATCATGGGAAAAGAGATTAAAATCAAATCTAATGACATAGTTTTCTCTTGAAACATATTATATGTTGTTGAGGACTCCAAGGAGGTCACCCACATGTACTTCACTTGTATAGACTATTGTATAGACTGCCCAAATAACCTATTTTTGCATGTTTTTTATGTTTTATAGGTCTTCTAAGAAGGGGGAGATTCCAAATAATTGGATGAGGTCATTTGGGAATTTTAATAGCCATAAAATTAAAAAAACTTGCACATGATATTATTTAAATGACCAAACTAGGTCCATTTTTAAGGCATTCTCAAACAGGCTCAAAATGAGACTGGGTGGTAAGGCCATTTATTGGTTTACATACCTCCACAAGGTCGTAGGACCCAAAATTTGAAATTGGAATAGGGAAAGTGGATCAAAGGATTTTAGGTGATTTCACATGTGTGTCATAATTTTGGAGAAATAAAATAGGGTCTAAAGTAAAGAGGCCTATTTTAAAAGAGAGAAAGGCAAAAAATGGGTCTCCACTCAGAGTCTAAAAATTAAATTTGACATGGAGATATAAGGCCATAGAGGGTCCCATAATATTACATTATTTTTTTAATATCATCCATGTGATTTTCACACAAGGAGATTTATAGGAAAAAAAAGCTATAAGGAAATTACGGCTATTAAAGACTCAAGGAGCAAAATGAGTTCTTTAGAGTTTTTCCAAGAACCAAAATGGTTTGTTTTAGACTTTGTAGCATATTTTTAGACCATTCATATAGTTTGGATTATATTAATAATATGAACTTGAGTTTTAGGCCACTTGGACCAATCTAGGCATGGGAAATGGAGAGTTACAAGACACTTATATATATAACTGATGCAATGACAGGTCAGAGGAGTTTCATAATGAATGGAAGATTTTAAATGAGTTATTTTAGATAATTTTAAGGTGAATTCATGGTTTTATGTTCCATTTTTCACTCCTTTCATGCAAGAAGGGTAGTATCTAAGATGCTAGTCAACCCTTCTATGATGCTAGTCAAGGTGTTAAGCCATGATGTAACTCCTACGCCACTTGGAAGGATGGAGCATCTTTAGGGGGTCAAAACATGGAATGTAAAACATGATATAAAATTTCATAACTCTTTATTTATTTTTAACTATTTCTCTCATGCTTGACACTTATCACTTCTCTACTACACCCCCTTTATCTCTCTTCACCATTCTTTATAAGAGTAACCATTTTTGGCTAAGTTATGGATCCACACATTTTGTATGGTGAAGCCTTACAAAAATTAAGACTTGTACTTACCTATTAAAGTGAATTCAAGCTATATGTTCTACTTATATCTTTGAAAGAGTGATTTTGAGGATGTTGTATTAATGAGTGTTTAGTGATAGTCATATCCTTTACATTTATCCTTCATGTTTCATGCCTTACGCAATTTTTAAACCTTTCACATGTCATATGAAGTGTTATACATTGTTTAATTATTTATATAATTTATAGATAATTATTATTTCCATTATCACCTCTTGGTTAATCAACCTATTACTCATGCAATCATTTAAACCTTCATATTGAAACACTAGTGTAAATTTTTAGAGTAGCATAATCAGATTATAAGTTGATATTTCTTAGTGCATCTTCAACAAGTTATGGATTTCATGTTTAGTGAATCACCTCCAAGTTTTTTTGGTTAGACTTTTACTCTTATTTCCCTTTTCGTTGTCAAATCAAGTGGTAGTATTAGTCTAGGTATAGTATTTTGGGAGCTATCCCTTAATATAGAGGTTTGACTCACTTAGAGGTCACCAAAAACC
Organism: Torreya grandis; assembly: GCA_037957365.1. NCBI lineage: Eukaryota > Viridiplantae > Streptophyta > Pinopsida > Cupressales > Taxaceae > Torreya > Torreya grandis. The sequence continues at coordinate 1,096,236 of JARHVA010003580.1, forward strand.
TAGAGTCAATCCCATTGCATAACTCAAGTTGAGAGAGCTTGAATCAACCTCCCATAGGGTGTAATTTTAATCTATAATAGGAGGGTTATTACTTTCTTTTTGACAAGCCTTATCCCATAAGACTTTCATTAAACTACATGAGGCACTAGAGGCTACTCTTTATGCCAGAGCCATATGAATTATAGATACGAGGATTAACCCCTTTATGGAGGGTCAGATTATTTATATGGATTATCAACTAGATAAACTCATAGACATTAATTCTCATGACACACATAACAACCTATGGTATGTTGACTATAAAGTGAAGGGTCATAACATGAATAACTATCCATAGAGGAATGTTTGTGCTATATTAAAATAGTCTTGTGAGATCTGTAAATAAGATCACGATGTAGGGAGTTATCCATTTCTTTAGTGTGCCACACGAGCCAAAGTATATCTATAATATAAAATATGTAATTTATATACACATGATACTAATGACTATCAGGTCATCAATGAGATTCATGAAGCACACATGTGAGAGACTCACCAAACTTATAAAACTAACAACTAGAATGTTGGTGGAAGTTGATATTTCAGAGGTTGAGGGCATGGTAATAGATGTAGAGGTTATAATTTTCCACCTAGGACATGTTACAAGTGTGGATCTCTAGACCACTACTAACATGACTACACAACCTATCTAAACTAGGCATTTTTAAAAAATGAGCATCAACTGAAAGAATGTCTAGACTTATATGTTACTATTACCAAAGAATAAAATGATAAGGGTGATGGGATGATACGTGTTGTAAAAATTCCAAATACTTAGTGGAGATCATGCCCTAAAACTCCACCAATTAGACCCAAGATAAATATTACTACTTAGGGTGGTACTCATTCCCAACCAATTTCAAATCCACATGCTAAAAAGGTTCAACATGAAGAACCTTATGCACAACACTATTCATATGTTTAATGTTAGAAATAAGTGTTGTAAGACACAATGGCCTTGGTATAGGAATTGTAAGGCAAAATTGAGTTCTTAAAGGACAAATATGTTACCATGTATATCAAGATGCAAAGAAATATGTTACCCATGGATTTAGGACATGATGAGTTTCAGTAAATATGTAACACATTCCTTAGTGAGGACATCATCCCCCTCATAAATAAATGGTTATGATAACAAATGAGAAAGCCTTCAGAGGATCATCATTTGAACCAGGCATGACAATAAGAGACCCATATTCAACCTAATCTATAATGTGATAAAGAGGTCTTTATCAATGCATCCATTAATGGTTGGATGATCTATGATATCCTAGTGCACACTGGCATGTAGTTAATGTTTTAACAAAAGATGCCTAGAAAAATATGGGGAACCCCACTTTGTATCTCTACCCACATGTTCTGTATGGCCAATAATACTCATACATTACCCATAGGCATTCTTGAAGATGCCACCACTAACACTTTGGGTATCACATTCAAAGGTGATTTTGAGTAAATCAAGCTTGCTAAGGCTGATGACTTCCCTGCTCTCTTGGGTCAACCTTGGTGCTATGTGAATAATTTTAACTTGCATTCAAGAAGCATTATATCATCTTTGATAATGACACTCAATGCACAGTCATTCCTCTAAATAGTGACCAAGGACCCCCTTTCTAGAACCTATTTATTTTTATGAGGATGTCAACACAATTTGAGTATGTTAACATAATTTATAACATCACTACCCAAAGAAATGAAAATGTGGATCCTACTCCTGATGACATCTTATGATGGGAAAATGTATAGTCTATTTTTGAGACTACTAGTATTGATTGTGTCCAATGGGATCAAGGTGCATATGATATTACAAGGTATGTTTATGGTGTCTTTGATAGTCACTTAAGTTCTTCCCCCAAGTTAACTTAGTGTCATAAAAATTTTTGCCTCATTGGTTTACCACGATTGGGGTTGGACCATGCACCTCAATTCCATGGTCAAATTGAGGTCAGGGAATATTTGTAATAGCTATAAGATTATTAAGTTGATGAAGGTGAATGGTTAAACACACTCATCATTTTGATTTAAGGATTTGATACTTTATGGTGGTTTATCCATTGATAATAGCTGCACATATGGGAATAAGTATGCATAACCATGCATTATCACTTGTACCATGATAACTACAATCATGACACCCTGAGCTATGATGGGATTGCTTCCCCAGAAGACCATATAACAACATGTGAAACATTTTGGAATGTTGAAGACACATTTTTACCAAAATCCTTATGGGTTCTTTCATTCTATGGTACCCTGCACACTTGGGCTAAAGTATGGTACATGAATTTTGATCTCTAGGAATAGGCTTAATAGTGAAAGAAATAAAATCCTTAGCAAGAGTGGTTATAATTTGGTGATATGTGATGATGTTATCAATTTTACATTTATAATCACCATTGACTTAATGACAAATAAGATAAGAGTCACTTAAAGCATGAAGGTATTAAATATATAAATCAAGGGCAACTCTCATGCCTAAGATAAGAGCTTCATATTCAACCATATTATTGGTGACATCAAAGGTGAAGTAAAAATATAAATGAATGATATTTCTAAGAGGACTTGTGAGAATTCAACCTACCTTAGCTCCTTGAAGGCATTTGGAACCATTAAAGTGAAGGGTCCAAGTATCCTCATGTAAGTTGACATTGATTTTAGGAAGCTCCTCGATAACTACTTTTAGTTTAGTAATACCAGAGGGAGTATAGGATTCATCAAAATTATTGGCTTAAAGATTGGTGATAAAGCTATGAAAATAATCTTTGGGATAAATAGATTGATTAAGACCTTCAATGTAAAGGATATTATCATCTAGAATATTATACTGAAGAGAAGAAGTGGCGGGTATGGGAGCTACAACAAGTTGATCAGCTATGATTAACACTTTGACAACATTTTGAGTGATGATACATAGATCAAATTTCATAAGGAGGACCATCCATTTACTAATTCTATCTCCATGAAGAAATGATTTGGAGAAGAAATGATGAAGGGGGTCAAAATGAATAATGACATAAGTAGTTTGGTAAAACATATAGTGGAAAATATTTTTAGCTATGAAATAGATGGCAAGACAATCATGCTCAATTTTGGAATAACATGTCTCATAATTTATGAGGCCTTGGATAATGTAATAGATAACATACTCTCTTCCCATATCATCTTGTTGGACAAAAATTTCCCCAACTAAAATAAATATGGAAGAAGTATATAGAATCCAAGGATTATCATTCAAAGGAAGGTGAAGTGTGGGTGGATGAAGTAATGACTCTTTCATATTATCAAAGGCTTTTTGACATGGATCTATCCATTCTAAAGCAATACCTTTCTTGAGAAGTGAATTGATAAAGTCAATTTGATATGCCATTTTGGGGATGAATCACCTAATTACCCCATGTTTTCATAAATAAGTATGAATGCCAATAATAGAATGAGGAATGGGCATGTTGATGATAGCACTAATTTTGGTAGGGTCAACATCGATGCCATGGAGAGAGACTAAAAATCCTAAAGTTTTTATAGATGTGACTCTAAACACACATTTGTAAGGATTAAGTCTAAATTTATATTTAAGGAGATAGTCAAAGATTATATCAAGATTAGAAAGATGATTCTTACAATTTTTGGATTTAGCAATTAGATCATCCACATAAATTTCAACAATTTTATGGATGAGATCATGAAAGATGTGAGTCTTTGCTCATTGGTAAGTGGCTCTAGTATTTTTAAGGCCAAGGGGAAGTTTGACATAGCAATAGGTGCCCCATTATATGGTGAAAGTTATTGTATCTAGAGAAGCCATCCATAAGAGATAACATTTCATAACCAGTCATGGAATCAATAATGGCATCTATTGAAGGTAAAGCAAAGTTATCCTTAGGACAAGCAAGATTAAGATTATGAAAAAAAATACAAATATGAATGACCATGGTGACTATTTTCACTTGGATTTTCACTCCTTGAGGAGATGTATTAGCTATCCTCATCCAAGTGGCCCAATGGAAACATCTCACAAGATGTGGGTAACCAATAGGTGAGATGAATCTCTAGAAGGGTTAGCTCCCTGAATGTGTCTTGAAATGCTTTCACCTATACTAACTTATTATTTATGAGGGAAAAGGGTTAGATTTTTCATGAAATTAAATCTATTCTAGGGGGTGATGCACCAAGATGTTTACCACAATAATATCATACTCTATCACAAAGAGACAAGGCATACAACACTAGTCTAAGAGTTTTAGAATATGTTAACATTAGCATTTTAGTATAAAGGTAACATGCATGAAGAATATCCAAGGTAAGTGAAAAAACAAATAATTTTTAAATATTAAGGCTTACTTATACACTTAAGAACATATCCATACACTTAACAACACTTCATATGACCTGTTAGGTTGAAATCACTTGCATCAAACATGAAAGGATTGAGAGAAAGCAAGGATAGATGAATATCTATTAACCATTCACTATACATCTTTTCAAACATTTTGACAAGCTGATATACAAATGAAAATTAGTTCTAATTTATTTTCTAGGGAAAAGTATAATGTCAAAACTAGCAGGGATTCACCATACATGGTGTGGTATTTGATTACAAAGGCCAAAATAGTAGCTACTTATAGCATTTGAGAGATAAGTGTGAAAAGAGGAGTCCAAAGGTCACTTGGAAACTTGATATGATGAGAGGATTTACATGTGAATAATGATTAATTATGATATAGATCATATAAGGTTTGATAGGATAAATGGCTCTCCAAACTATGCAACTTATGAAATGTGGTGTGAAACTCCTCATTCTACATAAGAAAACTATCTTCATGATTCTCCCTTTTTAAAACATCCCAAAAATATCTAGGGATATATATAATTACTGAATTGATATGGAAGGCTTATGGACATACTTATCCATGTATTATCTATAATCCTAATCATTTAGATTCCTCTAAAAGTGAGCCATCACTACTTGCAGTCAAAAAAATTACACTTTTAGTCACCCTTTACACTTGGCCTCAAAAATGGATTTAATTTTACATGAAAATACATTCAAGGGAGTGTATGAAACTTGTAAATACCCTCCACATCCTTATAATACTCAATTACACCTTAAATAGGCTCCCAATTGAAGTTTTCACACTTCTCACCATCTTGCTCACTTTGCTAGTTTTGGCTAGTTGAGATGAAGCTACTTGTAGGGACACTTAGGATATTTTTTAAATCATGAAATGGTCATAGTGAGTTATAATAAGTCCTAATATCACTCCCAAAGTTTAGTTTTCCTCTTCAAAGACCTCATAACTTGCATAAAACATAAAACAATCAAAGAAAATACTCATGTACCCTATTTGTATAGGTAGGGCAGTGAAAAATTTGATAGAGAGGATCTGAAAGATTAATTTTCAACATAAATCAAGTTTATGGTCATTAAATCCCATTTTTATATCTCTCCATCCTTGTTTCTTAATCGGGTCCTTATCTAGGGTTTAGTAGGGTTTTAGTTCTTTTTTGCTATTAGGCTTTATTCATAAATATAAGACATTATAACTACAAAAAAATTACATAAGAGTGATTTTAAATACCCCTTTAAACTTCCCCAAACTCGTTGGATCTCCATGCACAACCTCAAAGAATATGTGAGCTTCTAAAGTTGCCTTATTGAGCTTGATTCCTCATTTCCTTCAGGCTTCAATTAGTCTTGAGTAAAAGTGAGGTTTCCTATGATCTCCCCTACATTAAAAAAGCTTTGAAACATATGAAATTACCCAATAAACATGATCCAATCCATTATAATTCTCATCTTATGTTGGAAGTTATAGTGATTCTCCATTTGGATTTAGACCTAAACCATGCCTAATAGGTTTGATAGTAACTTTGATTGTCTAAAACACTTTGTTGAGTATCATAATTATATGATTGGTTTTAAATGTTTTTTTAGGTTTAATTTAAATACACACCCCTATTTTAAATGTATGATAATCCCTTATCTCATCCCCTTATATCCTTTTCTCAAAACTATAGGGTTTGCACACAAAGGGAAGTACCCTCTATTTGAGACAAAACAAAGGGTACTTCCCTTGTTTCCATAGATAAGTAAATTATTTGAGAGGATCATAAATTTTATAATTATTTATTGTGTTTAATTTCATATTTTTTTCACATTATTGTATTCCTCAAAAACACTAAAACCCAAGATAGTCCTGTGGGGAGTGGATTGTATGCAAGGACTTACCATATGGTTGTAAGTTACTTGATTAGAAACTTCTATCTATATTAATATAATATCATGAGGATATTTTGAGGTTTTTTAAACCATGATGATGAAATTAAAAATTTTAAAAAACTCTTATAATCCATGCTTTCACCTTTAACCATATTCTTACTCAGTTAGGCCTGACTGATAGGTTGACCCTGTTTGTATATTTTTCCTGCTCGTAGGTGTATATCACACATATAGAGTTATTAAAATTGATATAAGGTCTTATTTAAACCTTTAATTCCATATAATATTACCTTGGGTCACCGATACCATGAATTTTCTAGGCCAAATACCTAGAACAATCATCACTCGAGCCAGTGTCAGCTATAGTTGATTTGAGCTACCAATTGTTGGGGTAACATGAGTAATTTAGGCATACACCATATTTAGAATAAATATTAAATGAATTTTGGATCCCATATAATTATTATAAGAATTAATTATTATCAAATTTTTGTGTCTCCATAGATAAACTCACCTCAAATATGATATAGGATTTCACAATCAGTTGTAGGTGGATAGTCTTAGAGTCAGGCACACCTATAGGTGTAGATAGGCTCAAAACATTGCATATAATTTTTTTTTATGATAATTATGATAATTTATATGACTTTTTGATTGATAAGTTCATTAAATAATGAATATATGTTTCACTTTCAACCTTGGGTGTAAGGACCTTCTTTAGAGCTCAAAACTTGTAGATGTTATTATCTAAATTCAGTGACCAAAGAGGCAACTTTGAGCCTTCCTAGTAAGAAAGCCACATGACTAAATTACCTTATTTATTTTTTAATTTTGACCCTTATAATATGGATATATTATGAGTGCATTGAGAGTGATCAAAACTCAACATGGCATTATCATAAGACATCTCCAAAAGGGCTAGATGCTCTGTTTTACATGTTTTAGGAATTTGATCCCTAAACCTATAGTCATCATCTTTGGAAGTGTATTTAAAAATTTCATAGGAATATATATATATATATATATATATATATTTATAAATATGTCTTATGTTATATTTACAACATAATATAGTTTAGGAAAGGTTTCACCATGCTCTAAATTCAGTGTACAAGTAGCTCCATATCTTTGTGGTGCCACATGTAGGTGAACATTTTCACATACAGGTAGTGAGGATGAGTAAGTTGAAAGAATGCATGGTTTGTGAGATTAAAATGAGTTTTATATCTATTTAAATTTTTTAAAATATAATCTTATAATTATCAAGGACCTTGCTAAGCTTAGACACTCCCTTTCAATCATGATTGGCCTTCATGATATACTTGTAGGTGCACTGTGAGTTACATACATGTGATGAGCATGAAATAGTCAATATACTCAAGTGATATGAATTGATAATAAATTTATATCACATAATGGTGTTAAAATGAAACATAAAAATGTTTCAAATCTTGATATTATGTCTCACCTCTTTTTAATGTATTCCCTTCATGCAGGCTAGATTCTCCAAGTAGAAATCCTAAGCTAAGACTCCTCGAGTAGAATGACGGAAGATAAAATTGTAAAGAAGTGAAAGTGAATAATAAATATTGATTATATATTTAAATAATGATGAAATGATCTTGTATTTATAGGTATATCTCACCATAAATCCTTCTGAATATGTCAGTTATACGGGGTCAACCTGGTCAACCCTGTATGTTTTCAGGAGATAAATACTAGGTCTCAAGCTAGGTTGGCTGAAGGGATAACAAAAATATAAAGTGAAAATAATAAAAAATAATATAAGGTTGATCCATTCAACCCTATATATTAATCAAAGGTTAATAATTATACAAGGTCGACCTAGTCGACCGAGTACAGTCAACTAGTGAAAAGGGATCAAGGTGAGGAAAAGAGGGATGGAAAGAGGAAAAAAATAGAGTGTGCAAGGGAGAAGTAATATATTAGGGAATTATTTTAAGATATATTTATATTGGTAATAATGTTCATTAAAGGATAATAATCCTATGAAGTACCAAAAGTCTATCCACCCCTTTCTCAGTGCACCCCTTAAGGCATGCATCATAGAGATTGAGTCTCGATGAGTTCCTGCAATATGTAAATCATCAGTATTTGATAAAAGGTTGAAAATATTATGTGTATACAATATGATTTTGATATAGGTCTAATAATATAAAAATATTTAGGATGAGGGAGAGATATACGATGACACTCCATAAGCTTCATAAGTAACGAAGATGGAGACTTAGGTAAGCATGAAAATTATCTCCTTGGTGCATTAGATAAGATAAGTCGAATGGGTTATTGTGACACTAAATTAAACATATTAGTTGTTTCCTTTTTAGGTTATGTAGGTTTCACCTTATAACTTAATTTTATAGTGAACTTGGTATTAGATGTAGTCAGTGTATTTGCTACATATTTAAATTTATTCATTGAGATAATTTTTATATCATGATTGTGAATAATATGGCATACATCATTAAAAGATTTAATTTTTTTGAAAATGTTTAACACTAAATATAGATTTGGGAATCTAGGATTAAATGGTAGCGATAATCTATGGCACAAGGATGATAGACTATCTCTATAACAAGACAATTAATTTTCAAACTTAAATAAACATATACTAAATTTAGTATGATAAATTATGCTAAAAATAGAAAGTAAAACTATATAATATATTTTAATGATAATGAAAATAATATAATTAGCTAGTTCTAATGTTAATGTATATTTTATATGAAACAAGCTAGAAATGAATAAGATTAGTGCCCTGGGTTAGTCGTCTATTTCTAAAAATTATAGCTCTGTGACCTTGGACACTTGCATTGAGTTACATCAATGCTTTTATCTAACCTATATGAAAGTGTCCTTTACATAATACCTACTATATCTAAATGTGACCACTTGGAATATTATAAGTTGTATGTCATCTTTGCTCTAGTGTGTTCAGATATGGATCATGGGTTGTCACTCCTTGTCAAATAGTAAAACCCTACTTATTCATCTTCATAGTGGCTATGGGAAAAATGAGTTGGTGATTATACAATGTTGAGATGCCTTAAAGAATCCTCTATTAATTAATGGCTCTTACATAGCCAATACTTATAAGATGTCCTCATACTTATGTAGTTTTTATATGCAAGCAAAATAAGACAAATATATAATTTATCTTACTTAGTAATATCCAAAATTGAAGAAGGTAATCAACTAACAATCCACTTAGCAATACTTTGATATATTAGGGTCATGGCCAATGATGTATATGATAAACATAAACTAAGGGATCTCTTAACATATAATGTCAAAGGATAGGTTTCCAATTCTTTTAATCAAATGTCAACATCCCATATCCCAAACTAGGTCTTACGATTATACTAAAAGTCTTCAAGTTAATCTACTAAATTAACATGAAAACTAATCTAGTAAATGAATATGCAAGCTAATCTAGTGTTCACCAAAGCTTGTGGCATAAATGGGAAAGATAATGAAAAAGTAAAGATAATTATATTCAAGATAATATAGGAGTAATTTAAGCAAGCAGAGATATAGTTCAATCCATTAGTTTCTATAACATCTCATTAATTTCTACAACATCTACTTATCAAAATATAAATGTCTGGGAGTATATTTATCTTATTGAAGTGAACCCATGATGGCTCAATCTCTCCCTTAGAAAAAGGTGATTTGTAAGAGGTTGTTGTGTCTTGTAAGGATCACAAGGATAAATCATCTCTAGACTACAAGACTTCTCCTATGCATCTAAGACCTTCACAAGACAAGTGCTACTACTCCAAGGTAAAACCCTAAGTAATGAAACATCTAATTGATAGTATAAAATTTTTTACAAGCTGTAATGATGTGTAATTTATTGATCATATTGTTATAAATGAAGTTAAGGGGTATTTATAGCTAAAGATTGACCCTAAACCCTCCTAGGAATTTCACTGACAAGGTCAACCAAGTCGACCTTGTTTGGTTGGAAATAAAATTGTTAGGTATCGAACTACATCAATTTGGATTGATGGAGTTATGTAATGTATGTTAAATTTATTAGAATACTTAATGGTTAAGTGGTATTATTTATGTACCTTTAATACATTAAATTACGTTAGCTAAATAATAATATATTTTATTGTTTATCACTAGTTTATTCTTATGTAAATAAATAATAAAATATATTAAATGACCTTTAGAAGTGTTGGACCCATTAATGCGGTGGTTAGAAAAAGTCATTTATAATGGACATATTACCTTGTCTATATGATAAAGAGTTTATATTGTAAGATGTAATGAAAAAAGAAGAGAAATAAAGACTGTATTGGGTACTTGTTAGTTTCTCATAATATAAATAATATTTGTGGGTTTTTTAATCTATTTGAAGGTTTTTCTACGTATATCTATGTTATGATGTGTTTGAATTTGTTCTCATTGTTTCATTGTGAATGTCTTTGCTATTGGTCTCACATCTAAATTTGGTTTTTGTATGCAATTGTATTTCTTGTGCTGTCATGGTATCAAAGCTAGTTGATGCGTGATCAAGTGGCAAGATCATAGATCAAAGTTTTTTTAGCTTGTGTTCAAGCCTAGATTCATCCATTTTTCAAGCCATGGTATGATCATGAAAATTTTCAAGCTTCTATTTCTGTAGGAAGTAAGTTATTCTAATTTTTCCTCTCTTAAAAGCTTAGAAATCTTACATCTATGCAATTTTTCATATTTTAAACCTATTTTCATGTCATAGATCTAATTGAGAATATTAAAATGAGTTAAAAATGCTTTTTAAGTATTAATTTTTTTAAGATTTTATTGTTTTTTGGATTAATAATCTATATGAAGGTGGTTAAAGCTCTTTAGTTGAAGATATAATACTTACAGAGTGTTACAAACATTAAGAGAGCCAACAAGTGAGCGAATCAGTGCCTTGAAATTTTTTTATAGCCTTTGTATGGCCTTTTTTTTTAAAAACATTTATACAGTAAATATCCATTCTGGTCACTCCATTGGCTTAGTTTAACCATTTTCAAACATTTTTGACCTTTATTTCACTTGATTTGGACTCTTGTAGCTCATTTCAAATTTTTCTCTCTCCTCGCAAATATCATTTTTAGCATGTGTGAGATAAAAATAAATGAAAGATTAGATTTTTGGTAGTAAATCTTCGTTTTGCTTTTTTCATTTGCTTAATTTGACTATTCCCAAGAATTCTTGATATTTACTTTATCTGATTTGGTCTCCTATATTTTTTTTAAATTTTTTCTCCCCTCTCAAGCATCATGCTTCAGCTTGTATGGCTATAGAATAAGAAAAAAAATAAAAATAATGTATTCTTAGTTATTTTCTAAGATTTAAAGGTTAATTTCATGTTTTCTACAATATTTAATTCTATTTGAGCCATTTTTAGATCCTAAAGAGCATCAAAAGGAAACCTAGATTTTTTTTACTTCTAATTGGGTGCCATATTATATCAGAAAAGTAGTAGGAGTATTAAAATATCATTTTAAAATTAAAAAAATCATAGATTTGGGTCTACCAGTAACTTTGGATGGTAAATTGTAAGTGTTTTCAAGCTTTAGATCACTAAAAATTGATGTCTAGAGCTCCTACAATCCTTCCTTGCTCTCCACTTGTGTCATGCTTCTGTATAAAGCATGCTATAGCAAGGAGTTAATGGGTATTTAAAAATTTTATTGAAATGATTTTAAAAATAAAATATTTATTTAATTGACTTTATTCCACCTAAGCAGGGGATCCCACTTAAGTTTTTTAAAAAATCTTTGTTTTTCCAAATTTTAAATAAATACTTGCATTTTATTATGAAAGTATTTAATTATGGTTTATTTATTTTTAAAAATAAAAATTAGATTATAAAATTATTAAACATAACACAAAAGTTAGTTCTTAGTGGGTGAGTTGTAATTAGCCAATTTTCCATGCAAGCATATGGTGGGCCCATGTGTGTTGACTTGTATTTTTCAAAAAAAAAGATTAAAATGAATATTTAAATTTTTTTATTTATACAATCATGAGATATTTATTTTACATGCATTTAATATTTTGATTTAAAAAAAAAATCAAAATTAATTAAATCATGTAGCTTACATGTGAAGTCTTGTATTAGACAAAGAGAAGTTTACTAGTGTTTTTTAGAAAATAGTTATGGATCCAAGGACCTTAAATTAAATATAAATCCCTTTAAAATTAAATAATTATTTATAAAATAATTAGTTAAAAGTTTTGATTATTAGTCGTGCAAAATCTCACGTGTAAAGCTTGCAATGCTTTCGACAAGTTTGACACACTTGACTTGTCATATTCTTTGACAAAGATGGTCATGTGACTAGTCGATATTTAGATTTTTTTAACTTCTAGACACATTGAGATGGTATTTTATTTGATTTTAAACATCCTACTATTTATTTTATAATAATTTATTTAAATAATGTAATTTGTGACACTATTTATGATACTTGCGACACTTGCAACTTTCACCCTTATTACAATTATTTATGTTTTTGAATTGTTTTACAATAAACTAAAGTGGTTAGTGTTGTTTAAACACTAGAATATGTGTATTTATTACCAAATCAAGTATAAATCACATTAAAATTTTTGCTGTCTAAAACTTTTTTTTTCAATTTTGTATAAAATGTAAACTTGTATTGTCAACTTTGAAATAAAAGAAAAATATTCATGACTCAAATTATAATATGAAATTATTTATAATAATATATGTAATATTTGGTTAAATTATTATCAAATTATTAGTGAATTTATTGTACGTGCATCATATAACCTACATGTTAAATTTAACATGCTTGATTGCAAGCGTACATATATTTGTAAAGGTTGTGTTAAAGCTTGATCTAAAAAAAAAACTATGTGCAATAAAGCTAACCCCTATTTACAAATATCTTATTAGTATTTTGATTTATCTAACTATTATTAAGATATATATTTCATAAGATGTGGGTGTTTCTTCCACATTCATTTAAGATCTATACTTAGATCATTAGAAATTAACAAAGTGAATACTTTGATATATAAAAGAAATTGTAAACTTTAGTTTATATTATTATTTTTTGATTACACTAATTTATTTGGTTATTGTGATGCTAACCATACTATGATGAGTCTACTTCTAGATATATGTTTATGTTTGGTGTAGGTACTATCACTTGGAGCACTTCATGTGGAAGTTTCTAAAGAAGCCTTGTGGCTATGAAGAATGATAGAAGAACATCATGTGAAAGTTCTTCATTATACCAACTTTCTTGGTGATTGTCAAAATTTTATAACTTTGGTAAAAATTCCAATGCAACATCAATAAATTGAAGTCTATAGAAGTTCATTCAATGCTAGACTTATCAAATTTGCCAATGAGGGGGAGTGTACATGACAATGTCACTTCTTAACAACCGTGTGGGTTGTGTATTTCTTTCTATTTCTATATACTTATTGTAAAGCATTGTAATATATCAATTTATACGATTTAGTAAATTTCATATGGAAGTTTACATTTTACCCAACACTTAATAGCATGGAGGTCTTTATGTTATAAAAGACTCTAATATGTTTGGTTGATTATTCATGAGAAATTATGGGATGTATTCTCACTGTGGGATGTAGTATTACAATCATGATAGCCTAAACTCACTTTAAGTGGTTTAAGATAACATAATGTAATTCCTTTAAAGGTGCATATGGGGACATAGTGAAAAACCTTTAGGTGTCTATAGTTGTATAGTGTAATTCCTTTAAAGGTGATTATGTGATTGTGATTACATAGTGTAATACCTTTGGGTGACTATGTTTACATAGAATAATTCCTTTAATGGTAGCTATGACATGATGAAGGATGTTTTATTCAATTATTACCTCTTAAAATAAATCATTTTAAAGCTAACTTATTGTAAAATTATAATTCAAAATAATCTCCAAAACTTTTTGTGTTGATATTTGTGTTTTATTTTCAAGCTTCATTTGATAGGCATATTAGATTTATTATCTTGAGCCTAGGTTATACATAGTGATCTTGAGATAATGGAGGAGCTTGGCATCCATTGTTGACAAATACAAGAACACTAGATCAAAGGAAAAAACACTCTTGGAGCCACTCTTGGATGGTGGAATCATTTGGGTAGGTAATTGGTATTGCTTTCTTCAATTTGTTCTTAATTATCATTAAAACCACATTGGAATAGGTTGGATTAGTTTGTTATGTTCTTTATACATTTTTATGGATTTATTGACTAATGTTTGACTAATTAAATTTTTAATCCAATCCTACATCTTGGCATGCCCGATGAGACCATGGAGTTCATTTAAGCAAGGAAGACATAATGGAAATATCAAATTTCCATTTTAGTCATTAAAAAGTCCTTAAACATCATTTTTTAGCTCATTTCCCCATGTTTCTAATGATTTATGTGTACACATAGGTTACACAGTGACTTTTGACAGTTATAAGTGTCTGTCAATGGTTATGACCAATAAACCATGATTTAGTTATAGAGGAAATATGACCTAATTTTTTTTATTTAGAGATTTATTCAAGTTTATTTCTAATGATTTATATTTTATAAGTCTCTGATCTGAACATAGTTTTGATCCAGAAGCCTAACTTCTAGAGATTTTATCCTAACATCTATTTTGAAGCATAAAATTGTTGCCTTTAGGTTCAAAATTAACTGTAGGTGGTTGTTTTTGACCTACCATAGTTGGTTATCGATTGATGATAGTCTTGCAGAAATCATCACTAGTCAACAGTGATCGAAGATGGTCACTGTGTTTTCTAAAAACACACACTCGAGAACATTAAAACCAAGTTTGCTTATCTCAAAGTGAAAAGTGCTTCAAAGATAAACTATAATATCTAAGTTTTCATGTAATACCAATGAGGAAAGTGATAATTTTGAGCTTAATTAAGTCTTTTTAACCTCTTTTTTGGTGCTTAAAAAAAACTAGGAACTTCCCTTTGTTGCTTAAGAAGGAAAATTGCTTATTTATGTTGAATGTTTTGTGATTGTTTTTCAAAAGTTTTTGCAACTTAAGGCCAAGGGGCCAAATAACATCACCAAGCACTTTAATTTGGTGCTTAAAACCAAACTCACTTAAAATTTTTAATCTTTTTAAAAGAGTTTTGTTTTGTATAAATAATCTATCATTGCTTGGTTAAAATTATTTGAGAAATAAAGAATTTGTGCGTGTATGCTCTCCCCTTGTCCCCTGTAGGGAAATTATGGGATCAAAAGCACTATTTTAATTTCAAATTATGCCTTAGTCTAAATGTGTAAAAAGGAAGTTGTCTAAGCTCTCCCCAAAAACTGCATGGTTTGGGTGATCTAAAAATAACCTATAAAGCCTTTTTACTTAGTTTTTATTTCATGCATTTTGGCTTGTGAGTGGGACTTCATTACCTCCCATAGTTTTATGGGGAAGCTTTACTTAGGAATTAATATCTTGACATTATCGTCAACCCCTCTCCATATGGGATATATAAATTAGGATCACCCTACTAGGATGATGGTTTGAGTGGTTAAACCATCTCTATTAGTGGCAAGCTAAGTTCAGAATGTATGATCATTTTGGACATCGCACTACACTGAGTAAGTGATGGATGTAGTGGCTATAAAAATGACAAGACCTTTTCACAATAAGCCATTTGATGTGGATCCAATTGATGTGTTTCTTCTCTTATATGCAAACATGAAAGTTTGTACATATGAGATCCATCTAGATGGTAAAAAATTATAGAGTTTTAGAAAAACCCCACTTAACACAGAAATATTGTTGATGTGAGGTACACCCCAAGGTCCATGTCATCGTATTTTTATTTGATGGAAAGGGGTGTAAAATAACCTACCATGTAATGCACTTTTATTTTGGATAAAGACTTAATTTTCTCTCAAGTGCATGTATAAAGATGGACTTCAATAATATCATGTAACATTATTAGTTTAGGACTTAGGATGATTACTTCATTATATTTGTCTATTTTGGTCTTAGATTATTTTGTCTCGATTTGAGTCAAAACTTACTTGTGAACAAATTCAAAAGCTTGACACATTATCCTCCAATTTTTTGAACAAGGAGGTGTTACACTATTCAAGTAAAAATCAATCTTTTCCTTGTTAAAAATTGTCAAATTAAATATTTTTTTATATCATCTAATTGGTGAAGTTATGCTGCCCATTTGAGTCTAAAACACTTGCCAAATTTTTTGTAAGTCCTTTATTTATAATTTAAACTGAAAATTGTACCTTTCTAAGTTCATAAGGTTGATGTGTTAAATTAGGTTCACCATTTACACTTGACTTGAGGGAACTTGGGTTCAATTTCCAATTTGGATTGAGGCCTATTTATAAACTCATTATCACATTATCATCATTGGTGTACTAAAGTCATATTGCGTATCACTCACACTTTAAGTCATAGAACATATTTTATACTACCATTCCTATTACCATATAGTGGTGTTGTGCTTCCCATTTGGTTATAGTTTTATACTTAAGAATTCTTGCATGTTTCCACATCTTGATTTTTTTGGTTTTTCTTTTTCTCCTTCCTAATCTGAAGGGATTTCTTCTAATTTTCTAGTAGCTACTCATTGAAGTTGAACTAGCTTTAAAGGTATTGACATATTACAAAAATCTAAGCTTTGGTGTACTAGTTTTCACCTTGGAGTTTTGAGTTATCATACCCTATTTTGATTTATACAATTTCAACCCTACCTAAGGTTGAGTAATTTAATGAAAAAATTCTTCTAATTATGTGTGGTTCCAAACCATACTTCTTTATAGTCTCTTTTATGCCTTAGTCATTTTTTAGAAGAAAGATCAAAATATGTACCTTGTTCAAATGTTTGTAAAAACATTTCTCCAAATCCAGTCAAACATATAGAGCAACCCCTTCTAGATATGATGCTAAGGTACACTTTTAGTGAGGTCTTTTGTGGCCTTAGTTTCAAGGTAGAGCATCTTTATAGCACACATGAATATTCCATCTTGTTTGAGGATCTCACCCTATTTAATCCTATTTATTGAATATCAATTTGATCCATGCTAATTTTTATGCATCAAACACGTATTTACCCTTTGATTTGTGCACTGTGATTGAAGGTAACCATTTTATGATATCCTCCTTTGATTTGCACACCATGCTTGAAGGTTACCATTTTAGGATATCCCCCTTCAGCTAGTGTGAGTGAGCAATATCCAAAAGTGTGAAGGTTACCATTTTAGGCTATTCTCCTTTAGTATGTGTGAGTACATGAGCTCCATAATGTGAAAAGGTTACTATTTTAGGACCTCCTTCTTTGGTTTGCATAAGTAATCAAATTACATAGTTTCCAGTCATTATCATTCTAGGCCCATCACCTGTATTTATTAAATCTATTGTTGAAGAATGTCACTTTGATGAACCTAATTTTATTTATCCTTTCTTCAATAGTCTAATATTTGAAGATCCCATTATTGAACCATAAACCATTATTCTTGCTAAACCAAATTTCCCCACTTTAAAAATTTTGTGCCGATCTTTGAGCCAAAATAAAATGAACCATTACCTCTTCAAAAGCCATCTTTTGAGGATTATAATGTGTTCAAAATTGATATTTTGAAACCAATTATGAACCAAAACTATGATATTATTATTGAAACACCCATTTGTGATGAGTCTACCTGTGATTAGTTACCTATTCATGTTTTACCTAATTTTAAAGAGCCTCATCTCCTTGACAAGCCAATCTCTATAGAGTTGTCTCTTTATATTTTTCCACTCATAGAGGAGTCTCCTTTTGACAGATAAGATTATATCAAGTCATGCCTTAAGCAGTACCCTCTCTTTAAGTGGCTTCACTTAGATGAGCTAGTCTATGTTGAACCATTCCTAGATGAATCACTTTTTATTGAGCCTATTATGCTATCACAGGTCATTACTTGTTCAATACCAAGCATTTAACAAAACATCATTATAGTAATAGCTAGATTATATGAAGAAACAAAATTAGAGTCAGGTTTTCTTTCTGAACTGACTTCAAATTTATCATTAAAAGGATAATCACAATCAACATTGATATTAGATTTAGAGTCCCTTGACTTGGACTTAGCTTCAGAGATAGAGTATAGTTATGATTATTAGAACATTGGTTACAATTGCCTTGTGGATCAATTTGAATATATTTGTGATCCTTCTATGGTTTTTTAGGATGATTACTTCAACATCAACATTGGTTCTCCTAATATCTTCTATGAGGATTATGTTGACTTTTATCATTCCATTATCCCCACCCAACATAGATATTATATTGACATTCCACCTATGACAAGCATCAATTATGAATGACATAATCACACTTTGTTGAGCTACATCCATGGTGACATACCATTTGAAAAATATCAGGGGGACTAAGACCAAATTTATGTAGATGAAGAACAATCTCCTAGTAAAACCTTTTCGAAGGTGCTAGGTGATAAGTGGAGATCAAACTCAACATCTTTTAGTGAAACATTTTTGAAGGTGCTAAAAGATAATCAGAGTCAAATGTTAATATATATTGTTGAAACCTTTTTAGAGGTGCTAAGGGATAATCAAAACAAATTTAGTGGTGAAAACCTCTTCAAGGTGCCAACAGTTGAGCATAGAAGTTCTTCACTGGTTACTGAAGATGTTATTCAAGATAAAATCATTATAACTTCCAATCTACAACATAATTAGATGGTAACTACTATCAATATCAAACAACAAAATAATTTGGTGGATCTATCAAGAGAATTTTTTGAGGTCCTTAGCCCCACCACAACCAAAATTATGTTGAATCCAAAATCAATCACATTACATGTGATGAAAGTATTGATATTTGTTTGTTTCCCATTCATTATATATTCCATTATAATCCACCTATTCATTACTCATCTCATTTATCCTAACATTATTTACCATTTTTGGCTACACTTTCCTTTATAAAGGCTATAAAGATATCTTGTATTGATGTTTGAAAGAAGCATAATGAATGACCAACAAAGATAATGAACACATTATTAAGATCTATATTTTCAACAAGTTCTTAATAGAGTATCTCTTTTGAAAAGGAATCGGTTAATTTTTTTTAACTAATCATTTCTAGTTGTTTCACATGTTGAATAGGACATGCATCTCCATGTCAGAAAGAGTAGTAGAACCATTTTTCATTTTTCTTACCATTTACCATTACCATGCCTTGTCTCTTGGGGGAGATATATAAACCATTTCATTATAGGCATATTATACAATTATGTTCAATTTATCTCACACTATTTGAACTACATTGACTTGAGGTTCTTCAGGACTATGTAGGCAGTGCTCAATTTCTATTGAGATTAGCTTGGTCACCTTTTCCATGCTCTCACCATTTTGTGAGAAATTATTAAGTTTGAATGCTCATACCATTTTTCAAGTATCTTGTTCCACTGGATCTCCATTTTGTGATCAACTTAAGCCACACTCTTACCATTTTGTGAGCACACTAAGCTAATATTCTCTTGGGGGTAACTTTGTTGCCACTATAGCCAATTATCTTTTGATTATTTTACTTGTACCATTTTATTATACCATCTCTTTACTATTGACCAAGACTTGTTCTAATAGTGACCAAGAATTAAGGGTTGGTAGTTTGAGTGAAAGCCAAAAATAATGCATAACCATGTCAAGGATGGTACACAAGCTAAGGGCTTATCCCATTTTGATCTTGGTTCCTTTAGCTATTCCCATACTTTTCACGACTAGATTTTGATCCAATTTCAATAATTTTAAAATGTTATGTTGAATTATAATCTATTAAAGTACTATGGAATTTGATCTGGCAAGTTATCTTTCATTAATTATCTTATCTAGTATCACTGATTATAACTACCTATGGACAAATTGTTATTCTATTTGATACCCCTAATTATAACCACCTCTGGGTAAATTAGAATTATGACATTATTTCCTAATTATAACCACTTATGGGAAAATTAGGTACAATGCCTTTTTATCATGCATTACCACATCACTTGGTCATTATTACTATTATCATTTTCCTTTATTTACAAACTTATTTTGACCTGGTCAATTTTTCATCACCTTTTGTGTTGGTGGAACTACTGTGACTTGAGGTCCTAATGGGATTACATAGGTTATGATCATTTCATGTTTAGGTCAACTTAGTCCCCTTTTCATTATGCTCTCACCATATTCTGAGAATTTTAAGTTGGCTTGCTCTCTCTCTTTCATGAGCTAGACCATTATTTATCTATTAATTCTCAATCAAGTTGAGATAATTAGAAAATTCCGAAAACATTCACAAAATTTTAAAAACCCCCAAAAATATTTTATTTATTTGATTGGTTTTTGTGTTATTTTTTCTTTTGTTTTACTTTTTAGCCTTGCTTTATTTTGCTTTTTTTGAGTACATCTTGATGGATCACATGGATCTACATTATTTATATCTTGATCTCTTGTTATTAAGTTGTTCTTGGTTTGATTTTCAACATTCTTGTTCCTAAATAAGTCTCTATTGTTCATATATTGGTTTTAAGTTATGTTCATTTATGTTTATCTTTTTCATCTTTGATTTTTTATTTAAATCTAAATAGTTGTAAATTTGGTTTTAGTCATTATTTTACCATCATTAGTAGTTATAGGTATTCACATTTGAATGAGCTCTAAGCACTTGAAATGCCATGTCATTATAAGTTATTCATATTTATGATGCCTAATTTATTTTGATATAGCAATCACTTTGTGATCTAGATTCAAGTTTTAACATCAACACAACTCCGATGAATAGATCTCAAGATCACTATGCATAAACTAGGCTCAATAGGTTTATCACTTGAATCTATGCTTATACATGCATCTCTTTGCATACATCATGAGTCAATCAATATTTGGTCATTTTTTATCATCCCTCATTCCATTCTCTCCCATATTTTGGGTGAACTACATTGGCTTGAGGTCCATTTGGAATATGTAGGCAACGCTTGGATACTAGACATATCCCAAGTTAGCTCAACCACCTTCATTCAATTTTATTTTCATCATGTTTTGTAGCCTTATATTCTTGGTTTTTATGGCTTTCTAAGCCATTGTACCATCACATATATGTTTTCACCCATTCATATTTAATCTATGTTTTAGGTTATATCCTTGAGCTAATTGCTTGCCAATTTGCCTAGGATGGATGTGATGGATTGACAATTGTTGAAGGGATTAAGGACTAGAAAAAGTGAATTTTTGTAGCCTAAACATTTAAAAATTAACCTATAGGGCCTAAGCATGTAGGTATCCATTTTGGACCTCTCTTGAGCCTATGACCTAGAAGAGATTATAATGAGAAGAACATGGTCCTAAAACACCAATAACATAGGACACAAGCCTTGAAAAATCCATTAGATCACTTCCAAGTGAAAGATGATAATGAGTTTGAATTGATAAGTTCTTGAGAAGTCATCTACAGGTCCATACAGATTAGTCAAGAAAGTTGGTAGAAGGTATCTTGATGATTGGTCTTAATATTTAGAGACCAATGAGTAATGAAGTAGGGTTATGAAGTGGTTGATAGGGTTTGAAAAGGCTATAGCTCAGGAGATGTCTTGGTATAACCTTAGACAGTTCATAGTGACCTATAGGACCTAGGCCTATAGGTGCTCATATGGACCAATATCAACATTCAATCTACACACATAAAACATTGAGCATGAATACCTAACTCATATAGATTTAGATGGTGTTATAAACCCTCAAAGAATAATTAGGCTACTCTCAAGTCAAAGATAGTATTGGGACTGAATAAATAATCAGAAGTGCACCTATAGTACCCTATACAAAGGAGTCAAGGACAAGTAGAATAAATAAATATAAAAAAAGTGTGTGAGAGAGGTGTTGAACCTAAATAGAACCTCAACTAAGTTCATGGATTGTTAAGAAGGTTACTTAGGTGAAAAGGGGTATAAGGTCCTAAAATCTAACATAGTCAAATCCTCTAAGACACCTACAGGTGGCTTAGAAATTTAGTTTTCAATCCCAAATCTAAAGGAAAGTTAGGGAATTATTGTGAAGGGGTTTTATAACACTTAAATTAAAATACATTAGAGTTCAAAAGCAATGAGAATCAATGATAACAAGTCAAGGTTCTAAACATGAAACTATAGTCATAGACCTTAATATGTAGCTACAAGCCTTTTTGAAAGGTTAAGTCAGTTCTTAATCTTGAGTAAGATCTAGAGATACTAAAGGTTGTTTATAACCTAGTTAAAGATTGAATTTAGGTCCATATACATTTTAAAATTTAGTAATGAATGAAGTAAAGACTTAAGATACAAAGTATGCAGTCGAGAGAACCTCTCAAAACACTTACAGGCTGTGAGAGCATATATTGACTATAGGCTTAAGTGAATGGTAGATTAAGATTTTGAGATAATATAATATTAATGAAGACTTTAACACATGTTAATTAACACTAAGGAGATGAGGTTATAGGTTTCAAGATTTAAATACATAGTCAAATGTCTATGTTGATACCTATAGCCGACTTGTTAATAACATTGGCCTTGATAGTGAATGAGGTTGGTAATGCTTGAAGTTTTAGGGTCTTGGAAATATTCTTAAGATAAAAACAACTGAGTAGAGTATTTTAAGAGGTTTGGTTTTTATTTTGAGGGTCTAGGAAGTCAATTCACAGTCATGGACCCTAAAGAACATATACATGCATGTTTACTCTTGAAGGTAAGTTTTGCTTGGATTTGAGAAATGAGGACTATGAATAGGTCTGATAGGGAGAAAAGGAAGTTATAAAATTATGTAGTACCATATATATCCTATCTTATCTTTATACCAAATATCATATGAATAAATATATCAAAACTCAATCTAAGCCTAAAACCCTACAGTCACATTAGCAGACCTAATCCAACCATGAAGGAAAATGACATTTTGAGGGAAATATAGGCCCGATCATGATATAAAATTTGATAAAGAGGGTTATTATGACTTTAAAAATACCTCCATGGTCTCTTTTAGGTTATAAAAATAGTGGAAGTACTCACTGTTTTATCTTAGACCTTGCTCACACCTTGGACAAGGGTAGCCATGAGACTTAGAGATCCACTTGAACTTGAAGGGCATGAGTCAAGTTATCAAACCTTATGAATGGATCCTAATGGAAGTAAAAAATAATATAAAAGGTATAAATTAATTATTATGTGGAAAAAAATGTAACTTTTCACTCTAAAGCCTTTGAGGGTTAGTAAAGAGAGAACAAGCTTAAACCCAAAAAGCCTTGACCGATATACCAGATTGATATAGAGGGGTAATGAAGACTTAAAAAGCACATGAAATCATGGATATGTTTTTTATATATGTTTTTGAGTCTCTCAAAATAGTGGTATTGAGTTTCAAGACCCATAGCTCAAAGTAGAGCTCTCTCTAAGCCCAAAAAAAGCTAAGCAAACCATTCGAAGAACAACTTCAGATGCTCGCATTGTTGTCCAAACTTTGCATGGGAGTTTGATACTTTTGGAGTAGTTTAAGGGATATATAAATAATTTTTTACAAGTGGAATAAGGTCATTGAATGACATGTTTTTTTTATGAATAATCATTAAGACCCTAGACAAGTCTAAAACCTCTCTTAAAGCTTGATAGTCTCCAGTCATTGGAAAAAGAGTTCAAAAACACATAAGATGACATAATTTACTCCTAAAAATTCTTATATGTTGTTAATTACTCAAAGGAGGTTACTCCCATGTACTTCAATTGTATGGACTACTATATAGACTGCCCAAAATATGTTATTTTTTCATGTTTTTCATGTTTTATAGGTGTTCTAAGAAGGGGAGATATTCAAAATCATGGGGTAAGGTCATTTAAGATTTGTCCTAGCCATAACAGTATAAAAAATTTCATATGATATTTTTAAAATGATCAATCCAGGCCCATTTTTCAAGGTAGTATCAAATAGGCTCTAAATGAGACTAGGTGGTAAGGCCATTTCCTGGTTTGCATACCTCCATAGGGTCTTGGGACGCCAAATTTGATATGGATGTTGGTGATGTCCTAGGAAAAGTGAATCACATGATTTTGGGTGATTTCACAAGTGTATAATAAGTTTGGAGGAATAAAATAGGGTCCAAAGCAAGGAGGCCTAATTGAGGCGTATTTTAAGAGAGAGAAAGGTAGAAAAATGGGTCTCCACTTAGATTATAAAGATAAGATTTGACATAGAGATAGAAGGACATAAAGGGTCATATAATATTCACTTATTATATCAATATCATTCATATAAATCACACAAAAATAGATTTATAATAAAAAAGGCTATAAGGAAAGTAGGGCTATTGAAGACTTAAGGAGGAAAATGAGTTCTTAAGAGTTATCCCAAGAACCAAAAAGGTTTGTTTCAGACTTGGTAACATATTTGAATACCATTAATCTAGTTTGTATGAGTTTAATAACATGCACTTGAGTTTTAGGCCACTTGGACCAATTTAGGCATGGGAAATGGAGAGTTACATGACAGCGATACATATAACTAATGGAATGGTTGGTCAGAGGAGGTTACTAAGGCATAAAAGATGTTTAATGAGTTTTTTTATATTATTTTAAGCTAAATTCATATTTTAAAGGTCCATTTATCACCCATTTCACTTAAGAAGGGTAGTTTATAAGATGCTAGTCAAGGTGTCAAGCTAAATCATAACTCCTACACCACTTAGAAGGATGGAACATCTTCAAGGGGTTAACACATGGCATGGTAGACCTGATAAATTTTTTCATAACTCTTTATTTATTTTTAATTGGTTCTCTCATGCTTGACACTTGTCACTCTTTCTCTACTATGCCCCTCTCACTCTCTTCACCATTCTCTATAAGAGCAACCATTTTTATCTAAGTTATGGATCCACACATTTTTTATGGTGAAGCCCTAAAAAAATTGAGACTTATACTTTCTTATTGAAGTGAATTCAATTTGGAAATTCTACTTATATCTTAAAAATAATGATTTTTAGGATGTTGTATTGATGAGTGTTTAGTGATAGTCATATCCTTTGCATTTGTCCTTCATCTTTCATGCCTTATACAAGTTTGTTGCCTTTCACAGGTCATATGAAGTGTTCTACCATATTTTATTATTTATAGAAATGATAGATCATTAGTTTTGCCATTATCACCTCTTGGTTAATCAACCCATTACTTGTACAATCACCTAAACCTTCATATTGAAACACTAGTGTGATAGGGGTTGTTTAGAGTAAAATAATTAGATTGTAAGTTGATATTTCATAGTGCATCTTCAACAAGTTATGAATTTCATGTTTGGTGCATCACATATAAGTTATTTTGGTTAGATTAGTATTCTTCTTTGCATTTTCCATGTTAAAACAACTAGTAGTATTAATTTAGGTGTTGTATTCTGGGAGCTAGTCCTAAATCTAGAGGTTTGACTCACTTAGAGGTCACCCACAACCTAGAGTCAATCTGATTGCAGAGCTAAAGTTGAGAGAGCTTGAATCACCCTCTCATAGGGTGAAATTTTGAGCTATAATAATTCTAACAACCTTGGTATGACATAAAATACAAGAGAATATCCAAGATATATTTTGGTCTTAGCATTATTCTAGTAGTAGCAACCTTCTTCATGTAACATTTAATGACTCTAAAAGGTTTTAAACTCCTAGTTGTTAACCAGTGAGCCTACTTTCATCTAAAGGTAACCAAAAGATCAAATTTAAAAGGTGTCCACTATGAACTCCTTTAACTAAATTTGTATTCATATACGAGAAAGAGATCGATTCACACTCTCATAGACACTAAGTCACATAGAAGGAGGCTCTTTATTCCAGATATTGTAATGGCTACCATCAAAAGTGTGCCTTAATTCAATGGAGAGACTTGAAATTTAATTGATCTTGTAATGCATTATAATATGAGGCTCTCATTCATGGGCTTCAATGGGAAAGGAAGAGAGGTATCAAGCAAATTCAAGCAATTGGAGATAGTGAATTAGTTGTGCATCAAGTAAGAGGTAAGAGTGCATCAAAAAATAAATTTTGGAAGTCCTATAAGAATATATTATGGGACCTTATTAAATATTTTGAAGCCTTTGACATCAAATAAATCCCAAGGGAAGAAAATAAACATGCTAATAGGTTGGATTTAGTTGGAACACAATTTGATATCCCAAATGATGTCAAGAGTCCAAAGTTGCAGTCACACATCACAGTAGTTGTAAGGCCTTTCATAACAAATAATGATGATTGGAAAGTGTTTGAAAGTGACAAAAAATAGCATGTTTGTTATAACATGGTCTAATTTTTCTTCTAGAAACCAAGCCATGTTATAACATTAGTATGGTGAACAAATTGTACAACTAAGATCTAACAAGTTGCTTTAAGGGTTCATGACTCTTGAAATTATATTAAATGAAAGTGATCAAATGAGGAAAGTCAAAGTAAACATCTCCAAAAAATAAGAACATCATGAAAGAGTATCCATATTCAAAGACAAGTTACTCAGGCTTGGGATGGTATGTACATAAGAAGAAAAGGCAACATTCATTGAGTTATGTAGAGAATTTATATATGTCTTTGCTTGGGATATAGTGACCTTAAAGGGTTTGATCATTCATTATAAAAAAACACTATAGAACTTGATTCCAATTATAAAAATATGAGGCAAAGACAAAAACTAGTCAATTCTTATGTGGAGATGCTCATGATAAAGGAAATCACCAAGTTGATTGAGTTAAAGATTATCTTTCTTATCAAGCATTCTTTATGGGTTGCCAATCTTGCATTGGTGAGAAAGAAGAGTGGTGAAATCAGGTTATGTGTGGACTTTAAAGACCTGAATAGAGTCTCATTAAAGAATAAGTATACTCTACCTTCACTGGAACAAATACTTCAAGTGGTGGCTAGCTCTCAGTGGTTCTCACTCTTAGATGGCTATTCAGGGTATAACCAAGTGTTGGTTAAAGAGGAAGATCAATACAAGATAACCTTTACTATAAAATGGGGGATATAAGCCTATAAGATAATTCCATTTGGGATGTCTAATGCAAGTGCTACATTCTAAAGGGCCATTGACATGGATTTCCAAGGTTTGATAAATGACATAATGTTGATATACCTTGATGACATAATAGTTTTCTCCAAGAATGCAAGTGATTATTCGAAGCACATAAGGCAGATTTTTGAAATGTGTAGGCAATATGGGATGTATCTCAACCCAAATAAGTTTGTGTGTTATTTTCATGAAGCTAAGTTACTTGGACACATTATTTCTAAAGATGAACTTACCATTGATCTTGATAGGGTTAACACCATTCTAGCTTTGTCATTACCTAAGCATACGAAAGCTTTGAAAAGTTTTATTGGGAAGATTAAATTTATGAGAAGGTTCATAATTGTATTATCCACTCTTGTGAAGCCAATAAAAACCATGTTTAATAAAAACCAAACTTTCTAATGGAACAAATAAGGGAAGATCAGTTTTGAGGCCATTAAACAAGCCATTGCTCAAGCACCTACATTAATCGATCTTGATTTCTCTAAGGATTTATTATTGTATGATTTTGTTAATACTGATACAATCTCTTCCATGTTGATGCCAAAAAATGATGAAGGACTTGATCATCCCATAGAATTTTTTATTTAAAGACTTGATATGAAAAAAGGCATACCTATGTTGAGAATTAAGTTTTGGTTGTGATAGGAAGTCTCAAGAAATTCAGACACATGACATCTAATAAAAAGATTCATATGATGGTCTCTCACCTAAGAATAGAAGACTTCATCTTGAACAAATATTTAAATGAAAAGAGAGATGGGTGGATAACAAAAGTGATGGAATATGATGTAGAGATCAAGTCCTCCAAGATTATAAGAGGAAGAGGGTTGTATGAACACATAACATTAGACTTAAATAAAGAATAAGTTGTTTTGGAATTACAAAAAGGTCTTAGTACAAACACAACTTCATCTCCTCCAAGTTGGACATAAGAAACAATGAGATTCCTTCAAACAAGTGAGTGTCTTAGAGTTTTAGATCAATAAAAAAGGAGATACTTTAGATTGGAAGTAATACCTTATGTCCTTGTGGATGGAGTCCTCTTTAGGAAGGATATTAGTGGGATGAATCTTAGGTGTTTTGAAATAGATCAGGTTGACAAACTTCTTAAATATTTCTATGATGGACTAGTAGGAGGTCACTTTGCACCTAAAACTACAACTACAAAAATAATGAGGGCTAGTTATTATTGGCCTAATCTATTCAAGGATGAATATGCTAGGGTTAGGAGGTGTCAAAGGTATGAAATTTTTGAAGGTAAATAAAGACTTTTAGCCTATCCTCTTCATCCAATTCAAGTTGAACAACCATTCATGCAATGTTGGCTTGATTTCATTATAATGATTAATCCTCCATCTAGTGGTGGCTACAAATGGGTCCTTACAGCCATGGACTATTTCAAAATGTACATATAGGAAATGAACCTCAAGGAGGCTAATGAAATTTTAGTTCTTGGCTTCTATGAGAGAATAATAATAAGGTTTGGAGTGCCTGTAACTATAATTTTTGATAATGCCATGGATTTTAGTGGAGTGAGAACAATGGAATGTGATATCCAACATGGAATCTATTTGAGTATATCTTCAAATTACTATCCTCAAATCAATGGGCTAGATGAGTCCACTAATGATAATTTAAATATAATTGTGAAGATAACTATAGAGGATAATCAAAGAGTTTGGCAAACTATGTTGAAGATAACCCTTTAGGCTAATAGGATCACTCCCATAGTTACCATTGGAAATTCTCCTTATATGTTTGTCTATGGGAGAGAATCTAGGTTACATATTTAACTTAAGTTACCAACACTTTAATTGGGACACCATCTTGAGAGAATGGAGAATGACCCTATGGAGATAAGATGGGCATAACTAATGGCCCTAGAGGAGATAAGAAATCAAGCTATGCTCACCTTAGAAAGTCACCAAGCACAAGTGAAGAGGAAATTTGAAAAGAGAGCCACATAAAGAATATATCCATAAGGAGATATTTTATTAAAGTGGGATGTTGATAGAGGCAAACCTAATAAGCATACCAAGTTTTATGCATTGTGTAGTGGACCTTATATAATCATTTGTTGCAAGGAGCACAATGCCTTTCAATTGGTAAGACTAAGTGGAGAAGAATTGAGTATCCTAGTCAATGGGATAAAATTGAAGTCATTTTATTGAGGTTAGTTCTATATTTGTACTTATTAGAGTATGTTTTGAGTTTTATAAGTGCTTTATGTACACATGTTTATTTTAATTTCCTTGTGTGTTTCTTTCCTCCAAGTGTCTTTAAACAAATTTTTGGTGTGGTTTTTGTCTTGTTGTCATCTAATTTAAGTATGTTTCCAAGGTAGGTGTCAATTTTTATCTTCATATTGACCCCATTTCCCAATGGAAGGATAAGGCCATTGATATATTAGCCTTATAGGTAGGTTACCCTTGTGAATTGTCAAATTGTTGACCAAATTTTGACCCCAAGTCAAAATAGGTCAACCCTTCTAGATTTGAACTTTCATAGGGTATTAATATGTATTTTTCATCATCTAAATTGGTCCTAGAGATTCCCATATGGTCATGATTACCCTTCCTTAGCCTTGCCCAAGTTATGGTCTTATGAGCACTTGTCTAGTCCAAGAGGTCAGTCACAAGGTCTTATTGTGTCAAAACTAATGAAAGGTTTAAATATGTTTAAAATTCATTAAAAAATGTTTTGGTCACCTTTTGGCCCATATAGAGGAATGGGATGTTATAATACAGTAAGAAAATATTTAAATAATATTATAAGTGATAATAGTGTCAAAGAGAAGTCATAAAATATTTAGTGTTAGTTAGGTATTGACAATTTGCATTTTTAACTCCCTAAATAAGAAAAAAGGCATTTTCAAGCACTTTTAGGCACTTGTATGGCTTGGAGGATTATTTGTTAGTTGTAAATGGTTTGAAAGTTTATCTTCATTACCATAACATAATATCATATATTTAGATGAATCTTAAACTTGAATTGATACTCCAGACACCATTTTTCCTCCATTACTATCTTCACAAGCTCAAAAAGGCAAAATTAAAGTAGATGGTATGGCCAAAAGAAAGAGAGTTAGGAGATGAAATTTTGGAAATTGTTATGGGTAATAATGAGATTCAAATCAATGGAATTTTTTAATATAATGGAATCCTATTATTTATGAACAATCACTAAGAGTGACAATGAGTCACTATGGCTTATGCATCCAAGAGGGGTTTGTTCTTGCACTTGTTTCTCCAAATTAGAAATCAATGGAGAGAAATTATTTTTAGGGTGGTTTTTATGGGTATTGGATCTCATTTTCATGGTGGTTTGATCAGTTGAATCATCTCCATGGATAAATTTGACTTGATGGAAGAATGTCTTGGTATATAGGTTGTCCCAATCAATCTTACTGCAAGTTTGATTATATCTTCATAGTGGTCACTCAAAGAAGTTGATAACACTCCATCACTCATGGAAGATACTTCAAATCCATGGAGTTAATGTGTTTTTTTTTAAAATTTCTCTCTTCCTCCATAATCTCTAAGTGACTTGCTTCTTGAGAAACTTATACCATATTTGGATGATCTTTCTAGGTTTGAACTTCATTTTGGTTTGAATAACAATAATTAACATCATTATACAGCCAAGAAAGACACTTTTGAGCTACTAGTTTTCTAAAGAATGGGGATCATGAACAAAATTTACATCTTGAGTTCAAGTTCATGAAGTGTCTCAAGCACTTATAGGCCTACAAATCTATCAACATGTGTTTAAGGACCCAAATCCATGATAATACTATTTTGAAAACATGGATAGGTAAGTGAAATCTCATTCAAACTCACAAATCCCATAAAAAATGTGACACACTATCAAGGGACTCCATTTTTCTATAGTCCATACATAGTTCGTACATCTAAAGGATAGGTGTGAAGGAGTAAGTAATGTTTGGAAATAAGTTTCCATGACAACTCCTTAGAGATTGGATTAAAAAGGGATGCTTTTAAAAAATAGCCCTAGGAATAAAAGGTGATTCGTCATAGGTTGACTTATCACTCATGGAAGATACTTCAAATCCATGGAGTTAATGTGTTTTTTTTTAAATGTCTCTCTTCCTCCATAATCTCTAAGTGACTTGCTTCTTGAGAAACTTATACCATATTTGGATGATCTTTCTAGGTTTGAACTTCATTTTGGTTTGAATAACAATAATTAACATCATTATACAGCCAAGAAAGACACTTTTGAGCTACTAGTTTGCTGAAGAATGGGGATCATGAACAAAATTTACATCTTGAGTTCAAGTTCATGAAGTGTCTCAAGCACTTATAGGCCTACAAATCTATCAACATGTGTTTAAGGACCCAAATCCATGATAATACTATTTTGAAAACATGGATAGGTAAGTGAAACCTCATTCAAACTCACAAATCCCATAAAAAATGTGACACACTATCAAGGGACTCCATTTTTCTATAGTCCATACATAGTTCGTACATCTAAAGGATAGGTGTGAAGGAGTAAGTAATGTTTGGCAATAAGTTTCCATGACTATTGAAATGGAGTCAGAAGATACAAGATTATCAAGGAGAAGTGATGCAATGTAAATGGTTGGGAAACAAGTTAGTTTTAAAAGGGGTGCACATAGTCAATAAACACCTATAGGTTTGTACAAACTTATAGGATGATTTGAAGGTGATATGATGTTGTTTGAAGTTATTTATATCACTAAGGAGTCACATTAAGAGGGTAGAGGTTTGAAAATTATTTAAGGGACTAAGGACTAGAGAATGTGGCTCTTTGTAACCAAACATTTCAAAAGTAACCTACAAGCCCTAACATTAAATGTTTTCCATTTGGGACCTATATAAGCCTATGACCTATTGAAGAGGTCAGAATGAGAAGACCATGGTCCTAAAACACCAATGACATAAGCCTTGAAAAAGCCATTAGATCACTTATAGGTGAAAGATGACAATGAGTTTGAATTGACAAGTTTCCTAAGAATTCATAGACAGGGCTGTATTAATTAGTAAATTAAATTGGAATTTGGTAGAAGGTGGCTTGATGCTTGGTATTGAGATTTGGAGACCATTGAGTAATGTAATAAGGTTTTGAAGTTTTTGATATGATTTGAAAAGGCTAAAGAACTTAGGAAATGTCTTGGTATATCCTTAGATAGTTTATAGTTACCTACAGGCCCTAGGCCTATAGGTAGTCATTTGGACCAATATCAACATTCAATATACACAAAAAAAAATAGTTTTATGAATCCATAACTCCTATGTAGATGGTGTTACAAATCCTCAAATAAAAATTAGGCCACACTCAAGTTAGAGACAATATTAGGACTGAGTAAACAGTCAAAATCCCACCTTTAGTACCCTGATGGAGGAGACAAAGACAAGTAAAATAAAGAAATATGAAAAATATGTGTGAAAGAGGTGTTTAACCTTAATATAACCTTAGATAAGTTCATGGATTATCAATAAGGTTACTTAGGTGGGAAGGGGGATAAGGTCCTAAAACCTAATAGAGTCAAATCCTCTAAGACATCTACAGGTGGATTATAAGGTTAGTTTTCAGTCCCAAATCTAAAGGAGAGGTAGGGAATTATTGTGAAGGGGTTTTATAAAAATCAAATCAAACTTCATCATATTTAAAAATAATTGAGAATCAATGATGACAAGTCTAGGTTCGAAACACAAAAGTGCAGTCACATACCCTAATATGTAGCTACAAGCCTTTTTGAAAGGTTAACTCAATTTGTAAGCTTGAGTAAGATCTAGTGATACTGAATGTTGTTTATAACCTAGTTGAATACTTAATTTAAGTCAATATACCTTTTTAAATTTAGTAATGAATGAAGTAAATACCTAAGATACAAGGTATGCAGTCAAGAGAACCTCTCAAAACACTTACATGCTAAGAGAGCATAGATTGAATATAGGTTTAAGGGAATGGTAGAGTAAGTGTTTGAGATAACTATAAAATTAGTGGAGACTTCAAAAAAATTTTAAGAGAATTGAGGAGATGAGGTTCTAGGTTTCAAACTTCAACATAGTCAAATGTCTAAGTTGATACCTATAGCCAGTGTGTTAAGAAAGTTGGCCTTAATAGTGAATAGGGTTGGTAATGTTTGAAGTTTTAGGGTCTTGGAAAGATGATTAAGATAAAAAAAACTGAGTAGAGTATCTAAATAGGTTTGGGATTAGTTTTTAGGGTCTATGAACTCAATACATATTCATGGACCCTAAATAATATATACAAGCCTATTTGCTCTTAAAGGTAAGTTTTACTTGGATTGGAGAAATGAGGACTATGAATAGGTCTGATAGGGAGAAAAGGAAGTTGGAAAAGTATAAAGTACCAATATATCATATCTAACCTTAGACCAAATATCATATTAATAAAAATATCAAAATTTATTCTAAGCCTAAAACCTTGTAGTCACACCAGTAGACCCAGTCCAACCATGAAGGAAAATGACATTTTAAGCCCTTTATTGGCCTGATCATGATATAAAAGTTAGTATAGATGATCAAAATGAATTTAAAAATACCTCCATGGTCTCCTTTAGGTCAAAATATAGTGAAAATACCCACTTTTTTGTTTCAAACCTTGCCCACTGTAGCTACATTCACTCCTTGGGCAAGGATAACCATGAGACCTAGAGATCCACTTGAGCTCTAAGGGAATGAAACAAGTTATCATACATTATTAATGGATATTTAGGGATGTAAAAATTCATAAAATATGTATCCATTCATTCTCAAGTGGAAATAAAATTAATTTTTCACTGCAAGGCCCTTGAGGGCGAGTAAAGAGAGAGCAAGCTTAAACCCTAAAAGCCCTGACTGGTATGCCAGATTGATATAGAAGGGAATGAATATTTCAAAATATTTTGGTATCATGGAGAGGGTTTATCAAGATGTGTATGATCACATCATAGTAGTGGGGATGATTTAAGACCCAAAACTCAAATTAGAGCTCTCTTTAAGCCCAAAATGCTAAATAAGCCATTCAAAGAGAAACTTCAAATGCTCATACCATTGTCCACACTTTGAATGGGAGTATAAGAATTTTGGAGAATTTTAAGGGGTATATTAATAAGGTTTTAAAATTTGAATGAGGTCATTTAATGATCTATTATTTATGAAGAATCGTGAATACCCCAGATAGGTCTAAAACCTCTCTTAAACCCTGATAGTGACCAATCATGGGAAAAGAGTTCAAAGTCACATCTGATGACATATTTTTCTCTTGAAACCTATTATATGTTGTTTAGGACTCCAATGAAGTTACCCACATGTACTTAACTTGAATAGACTATTGCATATACTACCTAAATAACCTATTTTTGCAAGTTTTTTGTGTTTTATAGGTGTTCTAAGAAGGGGAGAGATTAAAAATCATGGGATGAGGTCATTTGGGAATTTTAATAGTCATAAAAGTAAAAATAATTGCATAATATATTCTTTAAATGATCAAACTAGGCCCATTTTTCAAGGAAATCTTAAACAGGTTCAAAATGAGATTGGGTGGTAAGGCCATTTATTGGTTTACATACCTCCATAGGGTCTTAGGACCCCAAATTTGACATTGGACTAGGGAAGGTGGATCAAAATATTTTGGGTTATTTGACATGCGTGTCATAATTTTGGAGCAATAAAATAGGGTCTAAAGTAAAGAGGCCTATTTCAAAATAGAGAAAGGTAGTAAAATGGGTCTCCACTCAAATTCTAAAGATAAAATTTGACATGGAGATATAAGGCCATACATAGTACTATAATATTCCATTATTTTATTAATATCATCCATATAATTCCCACACAAGGAGATTTATAGGAAAAAAGGTTATAAGGAAATTAGGGCTATTAAAGACTCAAGGATCAAAATGAGTTCTTTAGAATTTTTCCAAGAACCAAAATGGTTTGTTTTAAACTTTTTAGCATATTTTTAGACCATTCATATAGTTTGGATGAGTTTAATAATATTAACTTGAGTTTTAGGCCACTTGGACCAATCTAGGCATGGGAAATGGAGAGTTATAAGACACATATGTATATAATTGATGCAATGGCAGGTCAGAGGAGTTTCCTAAGGCATGAAAGATGTTCAATAAGTTATTTTAGATAATTTTAAGGTTAATTCATGGTTTTGAGTTCCATTTTTCACTCCTTTAATGCAAGAAGGGTAGTGTCTAAGATGCTAGTTAAGGTGTTAAGCCAAGTTGTATCTCCTACACCACTTGGAAGGATGGAACATCTTTAGGGGGTCAACACATGGCATGGAAAACATGATGGAATTTTTCATAACTCTTTATTTATTTTTAACTATTTCTCTCATGCTTGACACTCATAACTCCTCTATTATGCCCCCTTTATCTCTCTTCCCCATTCTCTATAAGAGTAACCATTTTTGGCTAAGTTATGGATCCACACATTTTGTATGGTGAAGCCCTACCAAAATTGAGACTTGTACTTACCTATTGAAGTGAATTCAAGCTATATGTTCTACTTATATCTTGTAAAGAGTGATTTTGAGGATGTTGTACTAGTGAGTATTTAGTGGTAGTCATATCCTTTACATTTATCCTTCATGTTTCATGCCTTATGCAAGTTTGCTACCTTTAATAGGTCATATGAAGTGTTATACCTTGTTTAATTATTTATATAATTGATACATCATTATTATTTCCATTATCACCTCTTGGTTAATCAACTTATTACTCATGTAATCCTTTAAACCTTCATATTGAAACACTAGTGTTAATTTTTAGAGTAGCATAATCAGATTATAAGTTGATATTTCTTAGTGCATCTTCAACAAGTTATGGATTTCATGTTTAGTGAATCACCTCCAAGTTATTTTGGTTAGATTTTTACTCTTGTTTCCCTTTTCCTTGTCAAATCAAGTGGTAGTATTAGTCTAGGTGTGGTATTTTGGGAGCTATCCCTTAATATAGAGGTTTGACTCACTTAGAGGTCACCCAAAACCTAGAGTCAATCCCATTGCATAACCCAAGTTGAGAGAGATTGAATCAACCTCTCATAGGGTTCAATTTTGATCTATAAAGGGTTATTACTTTATTTTTGACAAGACTTATCCCATAAGACTTTCATTGAACTACGTGAGGCACTAGAGGCTGCTCTTTATGCCAGAGCCATATGAAGTATAGATACGAGGATTAACCCCTTTATGGAGGGTCAGATTATTTATATGGATTATCAACTAGATAAACTCATAGACAATAATTCTCATGACACACATAACAACCTATGGTATGTTGACTATAAAGTGAAGGGTCATAACATGAATAACTATCCATAGAGGAATGTTTGTGCTATATGAAAATAGTCTTATGAGATCTGTAAGTAAGATCACGATGTAGCGAGTTATCCATTTCTTTAGTGTGCCACACGAGCCAAAGTATATCTATAATATAAAATATGTAATTTATATACACATGATACTAATGACTATCAGGTCATCAATGAGATTCATGAAGCACACATGTGAGAGACTCACCAAACTTATAAAACTAACAACTAGAATGTTGGTGGAAGTTGATATTTCAGAGGTTGAGGGCATGGTAATAGATGTAGAGGTTATCATTTTCCACCTAGGACATGTTACAAGTGTGGATCTCTGGACCACTACTAACATGACTATATAACCTATCTAAACTGGGCATTTTTTAAAAATGAGCATCAATTGGAAGAATGTCTAGACTTATATGTTACTATTACCAAAGAATAAAATGATAAGGGTGATGGGATGTTACGTGTTGTAAAAATTCCAAATACTTAGTAGGTATTGTGCCCTACGACTGCACCAATTAGACCCAAGATAAATATTACTACTTAG
Organism: Torreya grandis; assembly: GCA_037957365.1. Taxonomy (NCBI): domain Eukaryota; kingdom Viridiplantae; phylum Streptophyta; class Pinopsida; order Cupressales; family Taxaceae; genus Torreya; species Torreya grandis. The sequence goes on from JARHVA010003580.1 coordinate 1,133,448, forward strand.
GGTGGTACTCATTCCCAACCAATTTCAAATCCACCTACTAAAAAGGTTCAACATGAAGAACCTTATGCACAACACTATTCATATGTTTAATGTTAGAAAGAAGTGTTGTAAGACACAATGGCCTTGGTATAGGAATTGTAAGGCAAAATTGAGTTATTAAAGGACAAATATGTTACCATGTATATCAAGATGCAAAGAAATATGTTACCCATGGATTTAGGACATGATGAGTTTCAGTAAATATGTAACACATTCCTTAGTGAGGACATCATCCCCCTCATAAATAAATGGTTATGATAACAAATGAGAAATCCTTCAGAGGATCATCATTTGAACCATTCATGACAATAAGAGACCCATATTCAACCTAATCTAGAATGTGATAAAGAGGTCTTTATCAATGCATCCATTGATGGTTGGATGATATATGATATCCTAGTGGACACTAGCATGGAGGTTAATGTTTTAACCAAATATGCCTAGAAAAATATGTGGAACCCCACTTTGTGTCTCTCCAAACATGTTCTATATGGGCAATAAGACTCATACACTACCCATAGGCATTCTTGAAGATGACACCACTAACATCTTGGGTATCACATTCAAAGGTGATTTTGAGTAAATCAAGCTTGCTGAAGCTGATGACTTCCCTGATCTCTTGGGTCAACATTGGTGCTATGTGAATAATGTAAACTTGCATTCAAGAAGCATAGTCATTCCTATAAATAGTGACCAAGGACCCTGTTTCTAGAACCTATTTATTTTGATGAGGATGCAACACAATTTGAGGATGTACACATAATTTATAACATCACTACCCAAGGAAATGAAAATGTGGATCCTACTCCTAATGACCTCTTATGATGGGAAAATGTCCAGTGTATTTTTGAGACTACTAGTATTGATTGTGACCAATGGGATCAAGGTGCATATGATATTACAAGGTATATTTATGGTGTCTTATATAGTCACTTAAGTTCTTCCCCCCAAGTTAACTCAGTGTCATAAAAATGTTTGCCTCATTGGTCTACCATAATTGAGGTTGGACCATGCACCTCAATTCCATGGTCAAATTTAGGTCAGGGAATATTTGTAATAGCTATAATATTATTATGTTGATGAAGGTGAATGGTTAAACACACTCATAATTTTGATTTAAGGAATTGATACTTGATGGTGGTCTACCCATCGATACGAACTGCGTATATGGGAATAAGTATGCATAACCATGTATTATCGCTTCTGCCATGACAACTACATTCACACCACCCTGAGCTATGATGGGATTGCTTCCCTAGAAGACCATAAAAAACATGTGAAAATTTTTATAATGTTGAAGACATATTTTTACCAAAATCCTTATGGGTTCTTGCATTTTATGGTACCCTACACACTTGGGCTAAAGTATGGTACATCCATTAAGAAAATTATAGGGAAACATATACGTGGTAGTGCATCACACATGATATAATTAAAATATTTTAATTTTATTCACCATGAATGGATTTAAATTTATCCTTAAAAATAACTTGTCAGCTAGTGGAGATTAGGCACCGGTCAAAGACTGCATATAGTGCGTGTATGGTGCACTTACAAATAATTTGCTTATATTTCAAGAGCCTGATCTTCCTACCCTAAATCTATTCAATTTTTTGCCCTCAATATAAATATGACCATTAGGAATAGATCAATAAGGGAAAGTAGAAGGCCATATATCAGGTTGATGAGGTTATTAGTTTTGATCCACTAGAGCCAAAATTTAACCACTTAAATTTGCATACAAAATATGGGGTGCATGATGTTAGAGATATGATGTAGTGTAAGTAGAAACCATATTTCATACCATTCCAAATGGTTTATCTCAATATTGGGATGGAGGACACACCTAAAATGGCCACTATGGATAATTACTAGTCTAAGGTTGAGTTAACCAAATAAATTGAACTCTTGTAGGAGTATCAAGACATTTTTCCATGGAACTATGTGGAAATGAGGGGGTACATCCATAATTGGGAAATATGCATTTAAAATTGGCTGAAGGCACTTGAATGATGAGAAAATGACCATATCAAATGAACCCAAATCTATGCACATGAGTTAAAGAGGAAATTGATAGCATGTTATACACTAGAGTTATTACTCCCATTGATTAATTTGAGTGGGTTAGTCCAATGGTGATTGGCATCAAGAAGGATGCTTGTATTTACATTTACATAGATTATAGTCTACTTAACATTATATATGTAACTAACTCTTTCCCAACACCTTTCCTTAGAACCCCTTACAGAGTTGTTAGTCCATTGTGAAGATTGGGTAGTTGCATGAGAAAGTAGGTAGTACCATAGATTTTTTTGAATTCACCTATAACAATCTATTGGCCTATCACACCCCACTAGACCTTGGCTCTATGTGAGGCCAACTATGGAGTTTGAGCTTTGATTAGAGATAGGATATGTACTTGTAATCACATCGTTTGGTGTAATGTTGAATTTTGAGATTGGTATGTTACCTTTTATATATCATGACCTTTTATTTTAAATGATTTGGATTTTAACTTTTTTGATGGATTTTTCTATTCCTCCTCTAAAAATATTTAGAAAACCAAACATGGGTGCTAAAGATGAATTTAATTTGAATACTTAGGACAAGGTTGATAAGAGAGAGAACTTCAAAGAGCATGGGGTTTAAGAGTCTCATAAATTTAGGTAAAATAAAAGTTCTATCTTCACCTTGACCTTTTTTATCGAATGTGGAGTGAAAGAAAGGGAAAATCAAGAGGAATGACACATAGAACAATTTGAATTACTTCAAATCACAAAAAATTTGACAAAGGGAAAAAAGGGATACAATGATAGTAAAGTGTGATTCCTTATCATAAGAATGAGGGAAATGGAGGAAAAAATGTTAACATAGATTGTTTGTGCAAATTCCATCTATCAAAAGAAGCAAAATGCTAAAGTTGAGAACAAGGATCATATATAAACATGAAAAGATGGTAATTTTATGAGGAGGGCCAGGTCTTATCCATGGTCTTACACTGCAACTTCATAAAAAAGAAACCCAAGGGGTGTGAAAAAGCAAATGAAAAATCATAAGGGAGAAAAATAAGTAAAAGATGGTAATTTTGTGAGAAATGTTGAGTCCTATCCATGGTCTTACAAAACAAATCATAAAATAAAAACTCAAGGGGTGTCAAAAAGAGAAAATGCAAGAAGATAAAGAAGACTATGGTACATCAAGAAACCAAAAGACCAAAAAGGAGGACTAAAGGTTTATGAAAAGTAGGAAATTATTGTAGAGAGAAATACCCATATGAGTAACTTGCAAAAAGTGTTAGATAGATGTAGATAGAAATTATGAAAATAAGGAAATGTTTAAGCAAAGTACTTTTTGATAATTTTTGCATTGGTGGGATCTTTGAAAACATGGCCTTCATTAGTTTGAAGGTGGTAGGTGCTTAGAGCAAGAATATCTTTGACTAAGTAATCACCCCACAATTTTTGGGCATATTTAACTTATTTATCATGGGTGTAGTATAAGTTAAGGATAAGATCACCAACATTAAATTTATAGACTTTAACACATTTGTTATGTTACCTGACAATGTGAGCCTTGTATTTGCAGTTGTGTTGTAGGGAAGAAAGATGATTTTCATCAAATAGATCAAGGACATGAAGATGAGCTTCACATAATTATTCATTGGGAATAATACCATGAAGATATATATGAAGATATTGAAGCTCAACTTCTAAAGGAAGAATTGACTCAGAACCATAGACTAGAAAGAATGAAGTTGCCCCAATGGTAGTGCTTATGCTAGTTTGATAGGCCCAAAGAGTAGGGTAAAGATGAAGATGCCAATCTATGCAATTTTCATGAATTATATTTTGGATAATTTTGTTGATAATTTTATTAGTAGCCTCAGCTTAGCCATTACATTATAGATGATAAGGCATGGCAAATTTGTGATTGGTCATAAATTTATTGTAGAGTTGTTTAACATGTTTATTTTTCAAATTACCACCATTGTCTAAAATGATGGTATGGGCAACACCAAAGTGGTAAATGATTTAATTAAGAATAGATTTTGAAATGGTAGGACTAGTGACATTAACAAAGGGCATGGCTTTTACCCCTTTGGTAAAATATTTGGTAGTGATGATGATAAAGACATGCCCATCTTGGTAGTGAGGTAGTTTGCCAATGAGATTGAATCCCCATATGGAAAATGGCCATGAAAATTTGATAGTTTAGCTTTTGACTGGAGGTGAATGAATTAGATCATGATGATGCTGATAAAGATTACACTTTTTAGCATATTCAATTGCATCCTTTTCAAGAGTAGGCCAAAATTAACCCATACATAGGCATTTTCATGTTATAGCATGTCCGTTACAATGGCCACCACAAATGCCCCCATGTGCTTGTTCAAGAAGATGAGGAGCTTTATATTGAATAGCACAATAGAACAAGGTACCTTCAACATTGTGATAATAAAGGATGTTGTGTTAGAATACATATTTGAAATCTTGTTTATGAATACATGTCTTTTCAGGAGAGTCTAAATTAGGAAGATAAGTTTGATGTTCCAAGAATTGAATGATGTCTTGGTACTATGGGTTTTGTCAAATGGTAATAACCTCAATATGATAGATAAGTGAATTTGGTGGTTGAGTAAAGGATGGAGATTTTATTAATGGTATAAGAAAAGTAGGATAAAAAAGGACTTGTGCAGATGAAAGAGAGATGTTGAAGAGGCAAGATAATCGGTAATGTAATTTTTATCTCTAAGAATAGGCTTAATAGTGAAATAAATGAAATCCTTAGCAAGAATGGTTGTAATTTGATGATATGTGATGAGGTTCTCAATTTTACATTGATAATCACCATTTAATTAATGAAAAATAAGCTAAGAGTCACCTAAAGCATGAAGGTATTGAATATATAAATCAAGAGCAACTCTCATGCCTAAGATAAGAGCTTCATATTTGGCCATATTATTGGTGACATCAAAGGTGAAGCAAAAAGATAAAGGAATGATCTTACTAAGAGGACTTGTGAGAATGCAACCTACCCTATCTCCTTGAAGGCATTAGGCACCATCAAAGTGAAGGGTCCAAGTATCCTCATGCAAGTTGACATTGATTTCAGGAAGCTCCTTGATAACTACTTTTAGTTTAGTAGTACTAGAGGGAGTAGAGGATTCATCAAAACTATTATCTTAAAGATAAGTGATAAAGCTATGAAAATAATCTTTGGGATAAATAGCTTGATCAGGACCTTCAATGTAAAGGATATTATCATTTGGAAGATTATCTTGAAGAGAAGTGGTTGGTATGGGAGTTAAAACAAGTTGATCAGCTATGATTTTCCCATTGAAAAAATTTTGAGTGATGATACATAGATCAAATTTCATAAAGAGGACCATCTATTTACTAATTCTATCTCTAGGAAGAAATGATTTGGAGAAGAAATGATGAAGGGGGTCAGAATGAATAATGACATAAATAGTTTGGTAAAGCATATAGTGGCAAAGATTTTTAGCTATGAAATAGATGGAAAGACAATCATGCTCAATTTTGGAATAACATGTCTCATAATTGATGAGGCCTTGGATAATGCAATAGATAACATACTCTCTTCCCATATCATCTTATTTGGAAAACATTGCCCCAACTAAAATAGTTATGGAAGAAGTATATAGAATCCAAGGATTATCATTTGAAGGAGGGTGAAGTGTGGGTGGATGAAGCAATGACTCTTTCATATTATCAAATGCATTTTTACATGGATCCATCCATTCTAAAGTAGTAACTTTCTTGAGAAGTGAATTGATAGAGTCAATTTGATATGCCATTTTGGGGATGAATCACCTAATTACCCCATGTTTGCCTAAATACATATGTATGCCAATAATAGAATGAGGATTGGGCATGTTGATGATATCACTAATTTTGGTAGGGTCAACATCGATGCCATGGAGAGAGACTAAGATTCTTAAAATTTTTCTAGATGTGACTCCAAAAACAAATGTTTAAGGATTAAGTCTAACTTTATATTGAAGGAGATGGTCAAAGATGATAGCAAGATTAGAAAATGATTCTTAATTTTTTTTTATTTAGCTATGAGATCATCCACATAAGTTGAACAATTTTATGGATGAGATCATGAAAGATGCGAGTCATTACTCATTGGTAAGTGGCTCTAGCATTTTTGAGGCTGAAGGGCGATTTGACATAGCAATAGGTGCCCCATTATATGGTGAAAGTAGTCTTATGTTGTCCCTAGGGGAAATATGAATCTGATTGTATCTTGATAAGCCACCCTTAAGAGATAATATTTCATAACCAGTCATGGAATCAATAATGGCATCTATTGAAGGTAAAACAAAGTTGTCCTTAGGACAAGTAAGATTAAGATTATGAAAGTAAATATAAATATGAATGACCATAGTGACTATAGTCACTTGTATTTTCAATAATTGAGGAGATGTATTATCTCTCCTCATCCAAGTGGCACAATGGAAACATCTCACAACTTGTGGGTAAGTAATAGGTGAGATGAATCTCTAAAAGGGTTAACTCCCTGAATGTGTCTTGAAATTCTTTCACCTATACTAACTGATTGTTTATGAGGGAAAAGGGTTAGATTTTTCATGAAATTAAACCTATTCTATGGGGTGATGAACCAATATGTTTACCGCAAGACTATCATACTCTATCACAAAGAGACAAGGCATACAACACTAGTCCAAGAGTTTTAGAATATACTAACATTAGTATTTAAGTATAAAGGTGACATGCATGAAGACTATCCAAGTTAAGTGAAAAAACAAATATTTTGTAGATACTAAGGCTTCCTTATACACTTAATAACATATCCATACACTTAACAACACTTCATATGACTTGCTAGGCTGAAATCACTTGCATCAAACATGGAAGGATTGAGAGAAAACAAGGATAGATGAATATCTCTTAACCATTCACTATACATATTTTAACACACTTTGAAAAGATGATATAAAAATTCAAACTAGTTTTATTTTATTGTCTAAGGCAAAGTACAATGTCAAAACTAGTAGGGATTCACCATACATGGCGTGGTATTAGATTACAAATGCCAAAATAGTAGCTACTTATATCATTTGAGAGATAAGTGTGAAAAGAGGAGTCCAAAGGTCACTTGGAAACTTGATATGATGAGAGGAGTTACATGTGAATAATAATTTAGTATGAGATAGACCATACAAGGTTTGATAGGATAAATGGCTCTCCAAACTATGCAACTTATGAAATGTGGTGTGAAACTCCTCATTCTACATAAGAAAACTATCTTCATCATTCCCCCTTTTTAGAACATCCCAAAAATAAATAGGGATAGATATAATGATTGAAATGATATGTAAGGGTTATAGACATACTTATCCATGCATTAGATGCATTTCTAATCATCTAGATTCCTCTAAAAGTGAGCCATCACTACTTGCAATCAAACAATTTATTCTTTTAGTCACCCTTTACACTTGGCCTCAAAAGTGTCTTTAATTTTACATTAAAATACATGAAATGGAGTGGATGACACTTTTAAATACACTACATGGCCTTATACTACTTAGGTACACCTTAAATAGGCTCCCACTTCAAGTTTTCACACTTCTCACCATCTTGCTCACTTTGCCAGTTTTGACTATTTGAGATGAATCTAATTTTAGGGACACTTAGGATATTTTTTAAATTATTAAATTGTCATATTTAGTTATAATAAATCCTAATATCACTCCCAAAGTTGAGTGTTCCTCTTGAAAGACCTCATAACTTGCACAATACATAAAATAGTCAAAGAAAACAATCCTGTACCCTATTTGTATAGGGTGGGCAGTGAAAAATTTAATGGAGAGGATAATTAAGAGTAATTTTCAACCTAAATAAACTTTTATGGTCATTCCATCCAATTTGTGTATCTCTCCATCCTTGTTTATCAATCGGGTCATTATCCAGGGTTTAGTAGGGTTTTAGGTCTTTTTTGCTAGTAAGCTTTATTAATAAATATAAGACATTAGAACTAAAAAAAATTACATAAGAGTGATTTTAAATACCCCTTTAAACTTCCCCAAATTTCTTGGATCTGCATGCACAACCTCAGAGAATATGTGAGCTTCTAAAGTTGCCTTATTGAGCTTGATTCCTCATTTCCTTCAGGCTTGAATTGGTCTTGAGTCAAAGTGAGGTTTGCTATGATCTCCCCTACATTAAAATAGATTTGAAACATATGATATTACCCTATAAACATGATCTAATACATTATAATTATCATCTTATTTTAGAAGTGAAAGTGATTCTCCATTTGGCTTTAGGCCTAAACCATGCCTAATAGGTTTGACAGTAATTTTGATGGTCTAGACCACTCTATTGAGTATCCTTCTTATATGATTCGTTTTAAATTTTTTTTTAGGTGTAATTAAAATACACACACATATTTTAAAGGTATTATCATCCCTTATCTCATCCCCTTATATCCTTTTCTCAAAACTATAGGGTTTGCACACAAAGGGAAGTACCCTCTATTTGAGACAAAAAAAGGGTACTTCCCTTGTTTCTTCAAAAAAGTAAATTATTTGAGAGGATTATAAAAGTTATAAGTATTTATTTTTATTAATTTCAACCTTTGGTCACATGATTAGATTCCTCAAAAACACTAAAACCCAAGATAAAGCTGTGGGGAGTGGACTGTATGCAAGGTCTTACCATATGGTTGTAAGTTACTTGATTAGAACCTTCTATCTATATTAATATAATATCATGAGGATATTTTTAGGTTTTTTACACCATGATGATGACATTAAAAATGTTCAAAAAATCTTATAATCTATGCTTTCACCTTTAACCATATTCTTACTTAGTTAGGCTTGACTGATAGGCTGACCCTGTTTATATATTTCTCCAACTCATAGGTGCATATCACACATTGATATAAGGTCTTATTTAAACCCTTAATTACATATAATATTACCTTGTGTCACCTATACCATTCATTTTCTAGGCCAAATACCTAGAACAATCATCACTCGAGTCACTGTCAGCTATAGTTGATTGGAGCTACCAATTGTAGGGGTAACATGAGTAATTTAGGCATACACCATCTTTAGAATAAATATTAAATGAATTTTGGATACCATATAATTCTTAGAATAATTAATAATTGTCAAATTTTGGTGTCTCCATAGATAAACTCACCTCAAATATGATATAAGATTTCACAGTCAGTTGTCGGTGGATAGTCTTGGAGTTAGGCACACTTATAGGTGTAGATAGGCTCAAAACATTGCATATCAACCATTTTTTGATGATAATTATGATAATTTATATGAATTTTTTATTGATAAGGTCAGTCAATAATTAATATATGCTTCACTTTCAACCTTGGGTGTAAGGACCTTCTTTAGAGCTCAAAACTTATAGATGTTATTGTCTGAATTCGGTGATCAAAGGGGCAACTTTGAGCCTTCCTAGTAAGAAAACCACATGACTAAATTACCTTATTTATTTTTTAAGTTATAAAATTATGATATGGATATATTATGAGTGATATTATAGTGATCAAAACTCAACATGGCATTATCATAGGACATCTCCAAAAGGGCTAGGTGCTTTGTTTTGTATGTTTTAGGAATTTGATCCCTAAACCTATAATCATCTTTGGAAGTGAATTAAAAAGTTTCCTAGAAATATATATTTATAAATAGGTCTTATATTATCTTTATAACATACTATAATTTAGGAAAGGTTTCACCATGCTCTAAATTTAGTGTACAAGTAGCTCCACATCTTTGTGGTGCCACATGTAGGTGGACATTTTCACATACAGGTAGTGAGGATGAGTAAGTTGAAAGAATGCATGGTTTTTGAGATTAAAATGAGTTTTATATATATTTAAAAGTTTTAAAATATACTCTTATAATTATCAAGGACCTTTCTAATCTTAGACACTCCCTTTCAATCATGATTGGCCTTCGTGATATACTTGTAGGTGCACTATGAGTTACATACATGCGATGAGCACGAAATAGTCAATATATTCAAGTGATATGAATTGATAATAAATTTATATCACTTAATGGTTTTAAAATTAAACATAAAAATGTTTAAAATCTTGAGACAATCTCTCATACCTCTTTTTAATGTATTCCTTCATGTAGGCTAGATTTTCCAAGTAGAAATCCTAAGCTAAGACTCCTCGAGTAGAATGATGGAAGATCAAATTGTAAATAAGTGAAAGTGAATAATAAATATTGATTATATATTGAAATAATTATGTGATTATCTTTTATTTATAGGTATATCTCACCCTAAATCCTTCTGAATATGTCAGTTGTACGAGGTTAACCTAGTCAACCTTGTATGTTTTCAGGAGATAAATACTAGGTTTTGAGCTAGGTTGGATGAAGGGATAACAAAAATATAAATTTAAAATAATAAAAAACAATATAATTTTGATCCATTCAACCCTATATAGTAATCAAAGGTTAATATTTATACAAGGTCGACCTAGTCGACCTAGTATAATCAACTAGTGAAAGATGATCAAGGTGAGGAAAAGAGGGATGGAAAGAGGAAAAATAATAGAGGAGTGTGAAAGGGATGAGTAATATATTAGGGAATGATTTTAAGATCTATTTTTATTGTTAATAATGTGTCATTAAGGAACAATAATCCTGTGAAGCACTAAAAGTCTATCCACCCCTTTCTCAGTGTACCCCTTAAGGCATGCATCAAAGAGATTGAGTCTCGATGAGTTCCTGAAATATGTAAAGCATCAGTATTTGATAAAAGGTTGAAAATATTGTGTATACACTATAGTTTTGATATATTTCTAATAATATCAAACTATTTAGGATGAGGGAGAGATATAAGGTGACACTCCATAAGCTTCATAAGTAACGAAGCTAGAGACTCAGGTAAGCATGAAAATTGTCTCCTTGGTGCCTTAGATAAGATAAGTCAAATGGATTATTGTGACACTACATTAACCATATTATTTGTTTCCTTTTTATGTTATGTAGGTTTCATCTTATAACTTGGTTTTATAGTGAACTTGGTATTAGATGTAGTCAGTGTATTTGCTACATATTTAAATTTGTTCATTGAGATAATTTTTATATCATGATTGTGAATAATATAACATACGCCATTTAAAGATTTAAACTTTTTGGAAAATTTTTACACTAAATCTAGATTTAGGAATATAGGATTAAAGGGTAGAGATAATCTATGGTACAAGGATGATAGACTATCTCTATAACAGGATAATTAATTTTTAAACTTAAATAAACATATACTGAATTTAGTATGCTAAATTATGATAAAAATAGAAAGTACAACTATATAATATATTGTAATGATATTGAAAAAAATGTAATTAATTGGTTCTAATGTTAATACATAATTGATATGGAATAAGGTAGAAATGAATTGGATTAGTGCCCTGGGTCAGTCATCTATATCTAAAAATTATAGCTCTGTGACCTTGGACACTTGCATTGAGTTACATCAATGCTTTTGTCTAACCTATATGCAAGTGTCCTTTATATAATACATACTATATATAAATTTGACCACTTGGAATATTCTAAGTTATATGTCACCTTCACTCTAGTGTGTTTAGAAATGGACCATGGGTTGTCTGTCAGGATCTAGAACATAAAGCTCTGATACCACTTTGTCAGGATTAAGAGCACAATTGATTGCCTTTGTATAAGCAACTAAACACAGAATTTAACCAAAATCAACAAGTAACTAGAAATCAGAAACAACACAAAATTTGAGAGACAATACAATCTTGTATTTAACTCATTTAGAAAAAGAAAACATTAAAGAAGATGCCACACTCTTCTCACACCTCTGAGGCTTCCCACACCTCTAGGACTTATAGTAATTCTCAATCAAGAGTTCTCTCTCTCAATTACAGTCACAATAAACAAATCAAACATAGATTTGTTGTTCAAATCCAACCAATTAGTAACAATACTGCCAGTACCAAGTACTCCGCGTACTCTAAGTAGATCTCCCTGATCTTGCAATAACTTGTAAATCAATGACCTTACTTACCATGTAGATCTTCTCCCTGATCTTGCACAACCTGCAGATCAACCTGATCTTACAATTGGAAGGATCTCTTCCTTGTCCTTAATTACAATACAACCCCATGGGTCTCTTAAATAGACCTCATGCAAATAATAATTAGAATTCCTGATTACAATAATTAGACACACAACTCAAGACTAAAATTAGCCTTTAACATGCAAACAATCGGTTCGTTAAAAAACTATTCATGAAACTCGTAGTTTGGGAACTGCATAGGTGACTGATGGCAGTCGCTGTCTGTCTGGAGATGATCAACATCAGCCGATCCCTGACCAATGTCGATAGCTTCTTGTCTACCCTTGACCAACATCGGTTGGCCTGACTGACGTCGGTGACTATGACATTCAACAACCCTCCATGTTTGCATATGAGTGAAGCTTTTAGCTCCACAACTTAACAATCTCCCACTTGGAGATAAATAGCTACACCTGTACTTGTACTTGTACATTGTCTAATTTGTTTCTTGGCTTGTATCCCTCTTCAAGCTCAATCTTAAAGACCAACCACCACACAACCTATGGTGCTACACCTGTCATCCAAGTAACCTGCCATATCCGATTCTACATACCCATGTAGAGAAGTGTCTGACCCTGCATCACATGTATACCTACTGCTGGTCCCTCTCAGATACCTGGGAATCCACTGAATTGCTCTCTAGTGCTTCTTTCTTGGATTGACCACAAACTTTCTGACAGCTCCCACTACTGGGGCAATATCAAGGAGTACACATGTACTCAACCTCATCATGTGATTGGGGACTCTATTCTGTGAACTGTCCATCCATAGGTGCATTTGCTGGTTTTGCATCCTACACTACCTTATTCACACAATCATCTTGAGACAACATCAACCTGTGATCTTCCCTATCTCTAAGAATACTCATGCCAAAGAATTTTACTACTTCCAAATTCTTCATGACACACCTCTGAACTAACTTTACCTTTAGCTCAGCAACTCCCTGCATGTGTGACCTTGTAACAAGCATACACACTACATAAAGTAATAGGATAATGTAGCTAATATTATCCAACCTAGTAAAGAAACCACAATGGTCACACTGACATTGACTAAAGCCATGCTTTGTCATACACCTGTCAAACCTCCATTGTCCTACAGCTTTCTCAAGACCATATGCACTGGCCTTTTGTCTCATGTATCCATTATCTCTCTTCTTTAATTGAGCTGGAAACTCTACCAAACCTCCCATTTGGTTCTCTCCCAAGGAATCAACTTCCTCATCCATGCTATGCTCCCACTGTTTCCTAGATTCTACCTGCTCTGCTTCTTTAAAACTTCCTGGTTCTTGACCATCAGTGAGAAACAAGTAGTGTAAAGAAGGGGAATAACAAATTTGAGGCTTACTTACCCTTTCAGTCCTCCTTATGGGCATTTGAGACCCCTTGACAGCTTGCTATCCACCCAAAATCCATTTTCTAGTCGACCTTGGTCTACACATGATCGATGTCGAATCTTTCTGATTACTGACGTCAGTTCCCTGACCGATGTTGGTGTTCTGTCTACTGATGTCAGTTCCCTGACCAACATTAGTGTCCACTTGTCTGCTGACGTTGGTTCTACCTGACTGACACCAGTACCTATGTTTTCCTGTGAGTGATGACTTTTTACCCGTGAGCTTACTTTGAATCATAACCTTGTTTAAACTGCCCTGCTCAGAATTATTCAGCCCCTATGACTGATCTCTATCCATCATATTCTCCTTAAACACCAAGGCTTTCCTGTTCTTGCCAAAAACATCAAATTTCCTCTTTGTGCAATAAACTTGATCTTTCTTGTAGTAGTAGTTTCAAGAAACCTCACTTTCTTCTGTTGCTTATAGAAATCTCGATCTATGCTTCTCGAATCTGAACTCTTACCTTTTGACTCAAGAACATGCATCCCCTTCTTATTCATGTGACCAAGCCTACGAAGCCACATCTTTGAATCTACAGCTGAAGTATATAAACCAGAAAGAGAATCAGTAATACAAGTAGATAGATAAAGAGTACCTACTTTCTTACCTCTTGCTAAAATAAGTGCACCCTTGGTAACTATCCAAGAGTCCGTTGTGAGAGTTACTGTGCATCTCTCATCACCCAACTTTCTTACAGAAATCAAATTCCACTTCAAAACTGGGACATGCATGACATCCTTCAACACCCATGTGTTGCCCATCTACAATTTCAGCCACACTTCCCCTTTGCCAACCATTTGACAAGGCTTACCATCCCCTAAATAAATCTCTCCAAAGTCTCCCTGGACATAATCATGGAAAGATGCTCTATTTAGGGTTGCATGGAAAGAGGCACTCGAATCTAAAATCCAAGATTCCACTTTATCCAAAGAGCATATAAGAGCATCCTATGCAACAATATCTACAACATCTGTGTCTTCATTTCCTTCATGCTGATCTTCAACCAACCAACAATCTTTCTTTACATGCCCTTTCTTTCCACAATTTCAGTAGATTTTCCTGCCAAGCCTGGATCTAGGTCTCCTACCTTTCTTTGACTTCCCTTGCTCGATCTTCTCTCTTTGCTTTCCTCTGCTTTCAACACTTAAAACATTCCATGATGATTCACCTGTGCTTTCTCCTGCAAATTTCTTCATTCAAGATTACACTAACAACATCATTCACTTTTAAAATATTTGAAGCAGACACAATATTACTAACTGCCATTACCAAACTATCCCAATTTTCAGGTAAGGAGCACAAGATTAAGAGAGCCTTAATTTCATGATCAAAAACAATATTGACTGAAACTAACTGATTTACTAATCCATGGAAATCACTAAGATGACTATGTACCGATCCACCTTCCTGCATTTGCAAATTAAATAATTGCTTCATAAGAAATACCTTATTCAAAGCTGAGGGTTTTTCATATAAATTTACCAAAGATTTTATTAACTCTATTGTTGTCTTAGCCTGTGATAAGTTAGAAATCACAGATGATGCCAGGCTCAACCTTATAGTTCCTAGAGCCTTCCGATCAAGAACCTTCCATTCTTCATCTTTCATATCCGTGGGTTTGCTTACAACCCCACCCAATGGTAAGTACAGATCTTTCTAATATAGATAATCTTTTATTTGCATCCTCCATAATTGATAATTCGTGCCATTAAATTTTTCCATTTTTAGCTTACTTTCTTCTGCCATTGCTATACTCCCACTCGAACAGAAACCCCTGTGAGTGACTTGTAATCAAAACACAAACCCCTGCTCCTTGCAACTTGGCTCTGATACCACTTGTCAGGAATCTAGAACAACAAACAACTCTGATACCACTTTGTCAGGATTAGGAGCACAATTGATTACCTTTGTATAAGCAACTAAACACGAAATTTAACCAGAATCAACAAGTAACTAGAAATCAGAAACAACACAGAATTTGAGAGATAATACGATCTTGTATTCAACTCATCCAGGAAGAAAATACAATAAAGAAGATGCCACACTCTTCTCACACCTCTGAGGCTTTTCAAACCTCTAAGACTTATAGTAATTCTCAATCAAGAGTTCTCTCTCTCAATTACAGTCACAACAAACAACTCAAACACAGAGTTATTGTTCACCTCCAACCAGTAAGTAACAATACTGCCAGTATGAAGTACTCCACATACTCCAAGTAGATCTCCCTAATCTTGCAACAACCTACAAATCAATGACCTTACCATGTATATCTTCTCCTTGATCTTGCACAACCTGCAGATCAACTTGATCTTACAATTAGAAGGATCTCTTCCTTGTCCTTAATTACAATACAACCCCATGGGTCTCTTAAATAGACCTCATGCAAACAATAATTAGACTTCCTAATTACAATAATTAGACGTGTAACTCAAGACTAAAATTAGCTTTTAACATGCAAACAACTAGTTTTTTAACAAACTGTCTGTGAAACTCACAGTTCGAGAATCGCATAGACAGCGATCGACGTTAGTCGCTGTCTGTCTAGAGATGACCGACGTCGGTCGCTGTCTGTCTAGAGATGACCGACGTCGGCTGATCCCTGACCGATGTCAATAGCTTCTTGTCTACCCCTAACCAATGTTAGTTGGCTTGACCGATGCTAGTGACTGTGACATTCAGCAACCCTCCATGTCTGCATCTGGGTGAAACTTTTAGCTTCACAACCTAACATTGTCACTCCTTATCAAATAGTAAAACCCTACTTATTTATCTTCATAGTGGATATGAGAAAAATGGGTTGGTGGGCACACAGTGTTGAGATGCATTAAAAAACTCTCTATTAATGAACGGTGCCTACATAGCCAATACTTATAAGATGTCCTCATACTTATGTAGTTTTTATATGCAAGCAAAATAAGACAAATATATAATTTATCTTACTTAGTAATATCTAAACTTGGAGAAGGTAATCAACTAACAATCCACTTAGCAATACTTTGATATATTAGGGTCATGGCCAATGACAGATCTGATAAACCTAAAATAAGGGATCTCTTACTATATAATGTTAAAGAATAGGTTTCTAATTATTTTAATCGAATGTCAACATCTAACAACCCAAGCTAGGTCTTATGATTATACTAAAATTTTGTAAGTTAATTTACTAAATTAACATGAAAACTAATCTAGTAAATGAATATGCAGGCTAATCTAGTGCTCACCAAAGCTTGTCATATAAATGGGGAAGATAATGACAAAGTAAAGATAATTCCATTCAAGATAATATAGGAGTAATTTAAGCAAGGAGAGATATAGTTCGATCCATTAGTTTCTACAACATCTACTTATCAAAATATGAATCTCTAAGAGTATATTTACCTTGTTGAAGTGAACCCATTATGGCTCAATATCTCCCTTGGAAAAAGGTGATTTGTAAGAGGTTGTTGTGTCTTGTAATGATCACAATGATAAATCATCTCTAGACTACAAGACTTCTCCTATGCATCCAAGACCTCCACAAGACAAGTGCTACTAGTCCAAAGTAAAAACCTAAGTAATAATCTCTAATTGATAGTATAAAAAAATTTACAAGCTATAATGATGTATAATTTATTGATCATATTTTTATAAATGAAGTTAAGGGGTATTTATAGCCAAATATTGACCCTAAGCCCTCTTGGAAATTTAGCCAACAAGGTCAACTAAGTCGACCTTGTTTGGTTGGAAATAAAATTACTAGGTATCAAACTACATCAGTTTGGGCTGATGGAGTTCTGTAATGTATGCTAAATTTATTATAATAATTAATGGTTAAGTGGTATTATTTATGTACTTTTAATACTTTAAATTACATTGGCTAAATAATAATATATTCTATTATTTATCACGAGTTTATCCTTGTGTAAATAAACAATAAAATATATTAAATGACCTTTAGAAATGTTGGACCCATTAATGTCGTGGTTGGAAAAAGTCATTTGTAATAGGTAGATTACCTTGTCTATATAATAAAGAGTTTATATTGTAAGATATAATGAAAAAAGAAGAGAAAGAAATATTGTATTGGGTACTTGTTAGTTTCTCATAATATAAATAATCTTTGTGGGTTTTTTAATCCCTTTGAAAGTTTTTCAATGTATATCTGTGTTACGGTGTGTTTGACTTTGCTCTCATTTTTTCATGGTGAATGTCTTTGCTATTGGTCTCAAATCTAGATTTGGTTTTTGTGTGCAATCGTATTGCTTGTTTTGTCATGGTATCAGAGCTAGTTGATGCATGATCAAGTGGCAAGATCATAGATCAAAGTTTTTTAGCTTGTGTTCAAGCCTAGATTCATCCATTTTTCAAGCCATGATATGATCATGAAAATTTTCAAGCTTCTATTTCTGTAGGAAGTAAGTTATTCTACTTTTTCCTCTCTTAAAAGCCTAAAAATCTTAGATCTATGTAATTTTTCATATTTTAAACCTATTTTCATGTCATAGATCTAACTAAGAATCTTAAAATGGATTAAAAATACTTTTTATGCATTAAATATTTTCTTGTTTTTTAGATTAATAATATGTATGAAGGTGGTTGAAGCTCTTTAGTTGCAAATATAACAATTACAGAGTGTTACAAACATTAAGAGAGCCAACAAGTAAGCAAATCAGTGCTTGGAATTTTTTTATAGCCTTTGTTTGACCTTCTTTTTTAAATAAAAAATATACAGTAAATATCTATTTTGGTCACTTCATTGGCTTATTTTAACCATTTTCAAGCATTTTTGACCTTTATTTCACTTGAGTTGGACTCTTGTAGCTCATTTCAAAATTTTTTCTCTCCTCTCAAATATCATTTTTTAGCTTGTGTGAGATAAAAATCAGTAAAATATTAGATTTTTTGTAGTAAATCTTAGTTTTATTTTTTTTATTTGCTTAGTTTGACCATTTCTAAGTAATTTTGATATTTTTTTAATTTGATTTGGTCTCCTACAATTTTTTTAAATTTTATTTCTCTCCTCTCGAGCATCATGCTTTAGCTTATATGACTATAAAATAAGAAAAAAAAATAAAAATAATGTATTCTCAATTATTTTAATAGATTTAAAGGTTAATTTTATGTTTTTTTACAATATTTAAGTCTATTGGAGCCATTTTCAGATCCTGAAAAGCATCAAAAGGAAATCTCGATTTGTTTTACTTTTACGTGGGTACCATAGTATATCATAACAGTATTAGGAGTATTAAAATATTATTTTAAAATAAAAAAATCATAGACTTGGGTCTACCAGTAATTTTGGATGGCAATTTGTAAGTGTTTTCAAGCTTTACACCACCAAAAATAGATGTCTAGAGCTCTTGCAATCCTTGCTTGCTCTCCACTTGTGTCATGCTTCTGTATAAAGTGTGCTATAGAAAGGTGTTAACGGGTATGTTTAAGTTTTATTTAAATTATTTTAAAAATAAAGTATTTATTTAATTGACTTTATTCCACCTAAGTAGTAGATCCCACTTAAGTTTTTTAAAAAATCTTTTTTTTCCAAATTTTAAATAAATGATTGCATTTTATTATGAAAGTATTTAATTATGATTTATTTATTTTTAAAAATAAAAATTAGATCAAAAAAGATTAAACATAAGACATAAGTTAGTGCTTAGTGGGTGAGTTGTAATTAACCAATTTTCCATGGAAGCATATGGTGGGCCCATGTGTGTTGACTTGTATTTCCCAAAAAAAAAGATTAAAAAAATATTTATTTATTTTTATTTATACAATCATGAGATATTTATTTTACATGTATTTAATATTTTTATTTAAAAAAAAATCAAAATTAATTAAATCATATAGCTTACTTGACTTATCATATTATTTGACAAAGATGGTCATGTGACCAGTCGATATTTAGATTTTTGCACCTTGTAGACACATTGGGATGGTATTTTATTTGGTTTTAAATCTCCTACTATTTATTTTATAATAATTTATTTAATAATGTAATTTGTGACACTATTTATGATACTTACGACACTTGCAACTTTCACCCTTATTACAATTATTTATGTTTTTGAATTGTTTTGTAATAAACTAAAGTGTTGTTTACAGACTAGAATATGTGTATTTATTACAAAATCAAGTATAAATCACATTAAAAATTTTGCTTTCTAATTTTTTTTTCAATTTAGTATAAAATGCAAACTTGTACTATCAACTTTAAAATAAAAGAAAAATATTCATGACTCAATTTATAATATGAAATTATTTATAATAATATATGTAATGTTTTTGTTAACTTATTATCAAATTACTAGTGAATTTATTGTATGTGCATCATATAACCTACTTGTTAAATTTAACATGCTTGATTTCAAACTTACATATATTTGTATTAAAGGTTGTGTTAAAACTTGATCTAAAAAAAAACTGTGTGCAATAAAGCTAACCCCTATTTACAAATATCTTATTAGTATTGTTAGATGCCCAACCAAATAACTCTATCACTGCCTTTGTTGGTAATTATGGAAGCACACAATTAATTACCAAATACAAGCAACTTAATATGTGGAATTAAACCAGAATCAACAAGTAACTAGAATTCAAAAATAACACAGAATATGAGAGACAATACACAACTTGTATTAATACTCATCCAGAAAAGAATACAATAAAGAAGATGCCACTTCTTCTTCACCACCTCTCAGAGGCTTCCCACACCTCAAGTGAACAGTAATTCTCTCCTCAAAGCTCTCTCTCTTACGGTCTCAACACACAATTCAAACACAGAGTTGGTGTTCACCTCCAACCAGTCAGTATCCACTACTGCCAATACTCTAGTGCTCCACGCACTCCACAAGTGTTCCACGCACTCCAAGTACATAAACGTACTCTAAGTAGATCTCCTCTGAACTGCAACAACCTACAACCCAATCTGGTCTTACTTATGGAAGGAACTACCTTGCCTTTCTCTTTGCTCTCTTTCTGAGTACACACTGTACTCTAAGTAGATCCTACCTGATTCTGCTCCCTGTTGTGTTACTGTCCTCCCTAATTTTACACACCTGCAAATCAATCTGGTTCTGCACACCTTTAAACCTGGATCATACACACACATACACCTGTAGATCAATGATCTTACTTACCATGTAGATCTTCAAAAGTAGCCATGCACACCTGCTGACCAAGATCCTACACACATGAAGAATCTTGCTGATTCTCCAAACTAGCACCCACCTTGGCACTACTGTGGAACTAGGAGGAACACCCTTGCTCACCTCACACATATAAGGAGCTAACTTTGCTCAACTCAAACTAGAACACCTTACAATACAACAAATGAGTCTCTTAAATAGATCTCATGCAAACAATAATTAGACATCTAATTACAATAATTAGATCCGCAGCTCCTAGTCTAAATTTAACTCTTGACATGCAAACACTTGTTCATTAACTAACTACCCATAAAACTTATAGTTTTGAACTACACAAGCGACTGATGTCGGTCCCTGTCTGCCTGGAGGTGACCGATGCTGGCCGATCCTTGACCGACGTCAGTTGCTCTTCTATCTAATCCTACCGACGTCAGTTAGCCTGACCGATGCCGGTGTCTATGACACTTAGCAAAATCTCTACAACCTCCTCCTCTATTTGCATCAGTGAAGATTTTAGCTCCATAACCTAACAATCTCCCACTTGGAGATAAACCACTATACTGTACCTGTACCTATACTCCATCTAATCTATTTCCTGGCTTGTATCCCTCTTCAAGCTCAATCTTGAAAACCACCCACCATACAACCTGTGGTGTACCTCCTATCATCCGAGTAACCTGCCACATCTGAACCTATAAACCCATGTAGTGAAGTCCTGACCCTATATAGCATGAATCCCTGCTGCTGGTCCCTCTCAAATACCTGAGAACCCACTTCGCCGAATTGGCTCTTAACTCTCTGACAGCACCCACTGCTTGGGCAAACTCAGGTCTATACTAGACCTCATGTGATTTCAGACACTGAACTGTCCAGTGCTTAGTGTGCTCTGGTTCTACATCTTACGTAATGAACCTCACCAACACCTAATTCACATCAGCTCCCACTGGAGAAAAAATCAACTTGTGATCTCTATGTCTCTCATGCCAAAGAATTTTGCTGCTCTAAATTCCTCATGACATGCCATTGAACTAACCTTATCCTTAGCTCAGCAAAACCCTATATGTACAAACCTGCTAGCTAGCATACCATCCACATACAGTAACAGGATAATGTCATGACCATCATCCCCCTGGTAAGACAAACCACAGTAGTTACCCTGACATTGACTAAAGCCATGCTTTGTCATCCACCTGTCAAACCTGTACCACTGTCCTGCAGCTTCCTCAAGACCATATGACCTGGTCTTCCATCTCACGTGTCCATTCTCTCTATTATTTAACTAAGGTATCCATTCATCTCTATGCTTTCATACTAGCTGGCAACCCTACCAAATCTCTCGTTTGGTTCTACATCATATTCCTACCATGCTCCCACTATTTCCTGGATCCATCCTACTTTGCAATCAACAACTAGTATAAAGAAGAGGAACAATAAATTTGAGGCTTACTTACCACCTTCAGTCCTCCATATGGGCATTTGAGACTCCTTGGCAGCTTACTATCTGCCTAAAATCTGTTACAGTGACCGACCTCGGTCACCACACAGTTTGCATCTGACTGACGTCGGTTCCATGCACCTATTTTGACTACCGACCCTACCAATGTCAGTGTCTCTTGTTGTCGACATTGGTCCTCCTAACTAACGTCAGTCTTACCTATTGCCGACATCGGTCCTCCTGATCGATGTCAGTCTTACCCTGCCTGACATCACCAATTTCAATCTGCACATGACTGACATCGGCACCTATTTATTCGATGTCAGTTCCTCCTAACTGATGCCAATACCTATGTTTGCCTGTGAGTGATGACTTTTTACCTGTGAGCTCCTTTAAATCAAAACCCATGTCCAAACTACCCTACTCAAAAGTATTCAACCCCATCCACTAGTCTCTGTCTGTCATCTCCTCCAAGAACACCAAGACTTTCTAATTCTTAAGTCTATCAAACACATCTGACTTCCTCTTAAGAACATGCATCTCCTTCTTGCTCATGTGACCAAGCCTACAAAGCCACGTCTCCACAACAGAATAAGAATTAGTAATATAAACAAGTAGATAAAGAGTACCTATTTTCTTACCACCAGCTAATTCAAGTGCATATGCTATGAGAGTTCTTGTGCATCTCTCATCACCTAACTTTTCTAAAGAAATTAGTCATATCTTCAACACTGGGACCTGCATGACCTCCTTCAACACCCATGTGTTGGCCGCCTGCAATTTCAGCTTCACTTCCCCTTTGCCAATTCTTTGGCAAGTCACACCAGCCCCTAAATAAATCTTTTCAAAGTCACCAAAGACCTTACCATGGAAAAATACTCTATTTCAGACTGCATGGAAAGAGGCAATAGAATCTATCAACCAAGATTCAACTTTATCCAAGAAACTTTCCAGATCATCCTGTGCAATATCACCTGCAACATCTACTTCTTCAGTTCCTTCATGCTGATCTTCCAAAAACCAACAATATTCTTTTCCCTACTCTTTCTTTCCATAAGACCGTAATAGACCATTCGTGCTTTTCAATTCCTCCATTCTTAGCTTACTTTTTTTTGGCATTGCTCTACTCCCACTCAATCAGAAACCCCTGAGAGTGACCTGTAATCAAACACAAAACCTGCTCCCTGCAACCTTAGCTCTGATACCACTTGTTAGATGCCCAACCAAAGAACTCTATCACCACCTTTGTTGGAAATTATGGAAGCACACAATTGATTACTAAATACAAGCAACTTAATATGTGGAATTAAACCAGAATCAGCAAGTAACGAGAATTCAAAAATAACATAGAATATGAGAGACAATACACAACTTGTATTAATACTCATCCAGAAAATAATACAATAAAAAAGATGCCACTTCTTCTTCACCACCTCTCAAAGGCTTCCCACACCTCAAGTGAATAGTAATTCTCTCCTCAAATATCTCTCTTACGGTCTCAACACAACTCAAACACAGAGTTGGTGTTCACCTCCAACTAGTTAGTATCCACTACTGTCAGTACTCTAGTGCTCCATGCACTCCAAGTACACAAACATACTCCAAGTAGATCTCCCCTGAACTACAATAACTTGCAACCCAATCTGATCTTACTTATGATAAGAACTACCTTGCCTTCTTCTTTGCTCTCTTTCTGAGTACACACTGTACTCCAAGTAGATCCTGCCTGATTTTGCTCCCTGTTGTGTTGCTGTCCTCCCTGATTTTGCACACCTGCAAACCTAGATCATACACACACATACACCTACAGATCAATGATCTTACTTACCATGTAGATCTCCAAAAGTAGCCATGCACACCTACTGACCAAGATCCTACACACATGAAGAATCTTGCTGATTCTTCAAACCAACACCCACCTTGGCACGGCTGTGGAACTAGGAAAAACACCCTTTCTCACCTCACACATAGAAGGAGCTAACTTTTCTCAACTCAAACTAGAACACCTTACAATACAACCAATGAGTCTCTTAAATAGATCTCATGCAAACAATAATTAGACATCTAATTATAATAATTAGATCCGCAGCTCTTAGTCTAAATTTGGCTCTTGACATGCAAACACTTGGTTTGTTAACTAACTGCCCATAAAACTTGCAGTTCCAAACCGCACAGGTGACCGATGTCTATCCCTGTCTGCCTGGAGGTGACCGATGCCAGCCGATCCCTGATTGACGTCAGTTGCTCTTCTGTCTAATCTTGTCGACGTCGATTGGCCTGACCGATGCCGGTGTCTGTGACACTAAACAAACTCTCTGCAACCTCTTCCTCTGTTTGCATTAGTGAAGCTTTTAGCTCCATAACCTAACAAGTATTTTGATTTATCTAACCATTATTATGATATATATTTCATAAGATGTGGGTGTTGCTTCCACATTCATTTAAGACTGTATTGGGTACTTGTTATTTTCTCATAATATAAATAATCTTTATGATTTTTTACCTCTTCGAAGGTTTTCTCATGTATATCTGTGTTATGGTGTTTTCAACTTTGCTCTCATTGTTTCATGGTGAATGTCTTTACTATTGGTTTCACATCTGAATTTGGTGTTCGTATGCAATTGCATTGCTTGTTTTATCAAAATTTCCAATAAGGTTGACTAAGTTGATGTAGTATAAAAAGTGGATAAAAGTGGTGTTCGTTTAGGTAAGGGCTTTTTTGGATGCTAAATTGCTTAGGGGAGTGTATAAGAGGGCTTTTTTGGATGCTAAATTATTTAAGGGAGTGTATAAGTGGGTTTTTTTGGATGTTAAATTTCTTAGGGGAGTATATAATTGAGATTTTATTACTTAGATAATTAGATAAGAGTATTTTGTAGTGGTTTTAGGTAATGATATAGGGTCCAACAATCTTGTGAAACACCAAAAGTCTACCAACCCCTTTCTTGGTTCACCCTTTAAGACATGTACTTAGAGAGATTAAGACTTGATGGATTCCCTCAATAGAGAAAGAATTAATAATTGATAAAGTTTAAAAATATTGCATGTATACATATACCCCACTTGAAGCTCATCATGTGTCACATAATTTTAACATGGAATGGTGCTTCAAGAAAGAACATAGTAACACACAATGCTGAGCTAATAAATTATAGTAAAAAACATAAATTAAAATGAAAATAAGAAAATAATTGAAATAACTAAAAGTATCATATACATACCTTGACTTACCTTTATCATTGAATGATTTCATGTTGCATTTGTAGTCTTAATCATGGAGGGCATATTAGTTGCTTTAGACAAACCCTAGGGATATAAAACTAAATAGCAAAAAGAAAAAATTGTAAGGAAATAAAAATAAATGAGATTTGTACAACTAAATAAATCACTTGAAAAATTGGTAAGATAGGGTGATACATGCTAAGTTAGAACTAAAATATCAAGGAAAAATGGATAAAATGAGATTAAATTAGGTAATCAAAAGCCAAGATTACTAAATGATAAAAAAACTCAAACAAATGTACCTTAAGTAAGAAAAGTAACAAACCAAATCAAACCAAAGACACATGAAATTAAAATAATAGATCTAACATCAATGTAAAATATGTATCAAACCATACTTAAGCAAACCTATAAATTTTTTATAAAGTAAAACAATATTGATGAGTGAGAAGTAATAATCTGTTGGATTATTTTAATGATCCAAAGTTATGTTCTAATTATTTTGTTTATGCTTCTTTTGTTATTTGGGTTAGTTGAAACCTGTTAGCTAGTTTTTATTAACAAAATTTTTCATAGGATTTTTAAATCTTACTTTCTATTTTAAAAAAAACCATTATTTAATATATTTAAAAAAATTCCTCCCTACCTAGTCTGAATAGTGGTATCAAAGCCACAAGATATCAAAGTAGGAAATAAAATTTGTATGACATTTTTGCTTTGACAAGTGCTAGAGCTAGAATATTTGAAGAGGAGGTTGCTATTTTTGGCTTGCAAAGCGACATAAGAAAGTGTAGTGGAATACTACTCAAGGAATAAAGAAGCACGAGTATGCTAAGGTTTAACAACCATAATTAACAAGCATTATGCTTGATTTTAATGTCATTTTCTCAAAGGCAATAATGATTTGATAAGAATAGATGACATCATTGTAGAGATTATCCCATGTTACTTGTAGAAAATTTATCTTTATACACCTGCATAAATCATACGTCATTTAATCTCCATAAAGGTTAAATTTATTTAAACTATTTTTGAATAAGTTTATCTATTCTCATCTGTATGGTGCCATATTTTTTATTGGTGAGTTACTCTTTGATAGAATTTATGTACGACACAATAAGAGGCCAAACTTGTCTTCACCATGAGCCCTATACGATGATATAAGTAAAGTGAAGCATTCTTGAATCCTTCAAAAAAAATTGTGCCATGTGAATCATCTAACCAAAACATTGGTGTTATCAATATTATTTGAATATGTTGTTCTAATGTTTTTTTTGGGCTCCACCAAAATATAAAATCTACATTCTATTTTTTACATGCAAAGTGAACAAATAGGTAAAAGGTTTTTACCTGTCTAAAATACTTTTTTGGAATATTTACCTTATATGAAAAATTCTCCAAATATATTTCCATATTTATTGTAGTAGAGATGGTTATACAAATTTTTTTAAGTCACTTACAATAGAGAAGGTCAAGGGTTCAAAACTCATTCAAATATTTTTTTGATAAAATTTCATTTTAGCCTTATTTTATATTGGAAAGTTTCAAATTATGGAGATATAAAGATATAATAAGCAATATAAGGTGTAAGGTGAAATTATTTTCATAAGTCTCGAAAAACTTTTATCTTTGTAAATGAAAACTTTTTTTGAAGGTAAAGGCAAAACCTCAATAACATTCCCTTTTTTTTGACTCAATTGTTATTTTAACATCATGGCTAAAATTATCAGTCTCATATTTGAAAATGAAAAATTATCACCTAAACACTATAAAAAATAGAGTAGAAACATGGAGAACACCCTCATATTTAATGACTTATGGGAAATCACTAAGAAAGAGACCACACCACCAACTAAAATGATGAAATTGGTTGAATATCAGAAATGTGATAAGTGTGCACTCGCTCTATTAAATTATCTTACACTAAATAGATTATCATTCATATTGAAGTAGTTAAAACTAATGAATAGAAAGAATCAAAGGATTTGTATGACAAGTAACCTACACACAAGAAGATTGACCTTCTCTTGTAGCTTTTGAGTAATAACTGGTAGATAATGAAGATGTCTTTGAATATCTTTCTTGCATGAAAACCTTGAAACAAGATTATTATACCTATAGGGGGTCAAATTGATGATGACATGTTGATTTCAATCACATTAAATGGCTTTAGTTTTACATACACCATTTTTTTTGAAATGCTACAATTTAGTGACAAGCTTAATGGTGTCAAATTTGATAGATATGTGAGTTATTGACTCAACATGATAGACAATTTTCAAAGAAGAAAATTATGCCTATTAAAGAGGCTCACTATGTAAAGAACAAGTCCCATCACAAAGATAATTATCATGTATAATGATACTTTTATAAGCATTCTCTAAAACACTCTCTAATACATTCTTCACAGAATTATTGACAGTCTCCACAACATTCACATCAACACTCTCCAGGGTCTTCCAAATGTAGACATCATCATAAACATTCTTCTCACTCCAATGGTTCTTCTAGTGATTCAACATCTTCAACATAAAAAAATAGATATTTGTGGAAGAAGATGTCCAAATATTCTATATATGTAAAAATAGAAGAATCACCCCTAAGGTAGGGCAACATCATACAACACTCCTTTAGGAAGAAATAATTTGATAATGTCTCTTTGAGGAGACAACCTCCAATATCCACTTATAATAAAAGACTCAATGCTTACTTGATTCATTTACAATGATATTAACCTTATTTATATTGACCTCTATATCACTAACAATGGATGGGCAACCTCCTAATCCTAATGTAGGCTAACTATTACATAATGCACTAATTCTATAAGTCAACATATCCATCAACCCAGACACATTAATATATCATATTCCTAGGTACATAGCAAGATATTTGTAGGAAACCTACAAGAAGTGTTAGTATTTACAATATATGGAAATATGTAGAATATTTTTAAGCAAAATATATCTTTAAAAAATGAGCATTAGTGGGTTCTTTAAAAATATGTCCTTCAATAGTTTGTAATCTATAAGTACTAGGATCAAAGATGTCTTTTACAAGGTAAGTACCCCATTTTTGGGCATATTTACCTTTATTGTCATGTATATAATCTAATTTGAGTACTATGTAGACAATATTGAAATTTTGGACTTTGACCTTCTTATTATTTTATTTATCAATGCGAGCTTTGTATTGGTGATTATGTTATAACACAACCATATGTCGTTCATCAAATAAATATAAAGAATGGAGTTAGGCCACACATAATTTATCATCAGGAATAATACCATGAAGAGAAATACATAAGGATGGTAGCTCAAATTCTAGAGGTAAAATTGATTTAGACCCATATACTAATGAAAATAGTGTTGCCCTAGTAGTAGTATGTATGCTAGTGTGATAATCCTAAAGCGTGAGGATAAAGTTAGAGATGATAATCAGTACAAGTTTATTTTAATATTATTTTATAATATTTTTTTCATAATTTTATTATTATATTCTACTTAGCCATTGCATTGAGGATGATAAGGTGTTGAGAATTTATATATAATTTTGAATTTTGCACATAATTGTTTCATTTCTTTATTTTTGGAGTTATCACCATTATCATAAATGATGGTATGAAGAAATCCAAAATGATAAATAATTTGATTGAGAATGAAGTTAGAAATGGTAGTAAAAATAACATTAATAAGAGGCATATATTCCATCCACTTGGAAAAATATTTAGTGGCAATTATAATGAACACCTGACCATCTTGTGATCTAGGTAACTTGCCAATGAGATATAATCCCCACATAGAGAATGTCTAGGGAGACTCAAAGACTTAGAGTTTGGCCAGAGGGGAGTGGATGAGATCATCATGAAGTTGAAAGGATTACACTATTTATTGAAATTAATGGCATATTTTTCAAGAGTAAGCCAAAATTAACCTATATACAGACATTTACGGGTTGTAGTATGGTCACTACAGTGACCACTGCAGATGCCCCCATGTGTTTGTTCAATGAGAGAAGGAACTTATTCTAGAATTAAACAATGGATTAAAGTTCCTTTTATGTTAAGATAATAGAAGGTGTTGTATCTAAGTACATAATTGAATGCTTGTTTGTGAATTTGAGTTTTTTCATGAGAATATGCTTTTGGAGGGTAAGTATGATGTTTAATGAATTTAATTATATTTTTATACCATGGGCTCTATCAAATAGTAATAGAATCTATGTGAAAAATAAGAGAATAATTTTTATTTTTTAAATAATAAGATGATTTAATTATTTGAATAAGGAATTGAAAATCATGAAGCACTTGATGAGGGTGAAATAGAGATGCTGATGAAACAAGAGAATCAAATATGGCATTATTTTTGATGGGATAGGTTCAATGGTGAAATAAGTGAATTCTTTGAGAAGTGTAGTGGAAATTTGATGATATGTGACAAGGTTTTCACTTTTACATTGATAATCTCCACTAACTCGATGACATATGAGTTTTGAGTCACCTAAAGTGTGCATATATGGGATGTCTAAATCAATTCTGACTTACATGCCTAGTATTAGATCTTCATATTCACCCATATTATTAGTGACATCAAAAGTTAGTCTAAATGTGAGAGGTATGATTTTACCATGTGGGTTGGTTAAGACACAACCTATCCTAAGTCCTTGAAGGAATTTATCACCATTAAAGTGAAGTGTCTAAGTGTATTCATGAAATTCAATTATAAATTTGAATATTTCTTTGAGGACTGCTTTAGATTTAGTGGTAGGAGGAAGGTTAGTTTCTTCTTGGTTGTTTATTGCTAGATCAATAGTGAAGTTATGGAAATAATATAAGTGATATTTCTTGGTTAAGAGCTTCAATATAAATAATTTATTCATCAAGAAGGGTATCTTGAAGGTGGTTTGCATCTAGTAGGGAAACTATCACAAGTTGGATTGTGATGACTTGTCCTTTGACATATTTTGTGTAATAATTCAAAGTTCAAATTCCATTATTAAGACTTGAATTTTTTAGTAATACATTCTAATTATTTTGGAGCAATACATAGTGTGGAAGAGCAAGGGCACATAAATAATGTAGAGGACCTTGATGTGGGAGAGAAAAATGTAGAAGAGAGACATGGAAGAACAATGTAGAAGAACTTGGCATGGAAGATCAAGTTAAAAATACAAAGAAATGAAGAATGAGGAACATGATGCAGGACTCAAAAAAGAGCAAGACTAAGATAAGGGCATAGGAAGTAGAGGTAGTTAAAAAATAGTTTACATAAGCATCAAAGATTAATGTAAGCATGAATCTATTGTAGACATCCAGTTCTTGACACTATTTGTGTTGAAATTATCAATCTTACTTGATTTACAGTCAGATGCATAATTTAGACCAAAATCATTAAAAATGTGTGAAATGGTTCAAGCTTGTCATATACACGTGCTGATTTAAGCTAATGTATCCCTAAATGGGGTAATGCATTTTATGTGATTCCTAACTTTGATCAATTCATTTCAAGTCAAAATGATGATTTCACCTTTTTGTGCTCTAAATCACTCTTTTCTTCTAATTTATTAGTACACATCATATACCTTTGTTATTTTGTGTTGACAACATATTAAATAGGATCATGGTGTGTACACATATAAAATTGCCTTCCAATTCATCTTGAGTCAAATTATAACCTAGTAATATGACTTTTTGACCATTTTGATTAATTGGAACCAATTTCTAAAGAATTACACTAAAATTAATTAATCTTGTTTACAACTAATTAATTCAAATCAGGAGATTAAGTGGATTTTACATGGAAGTCATTGATTATTTCATTATTGGAAATTGATTCTCAATATTTGCATTACCTAGTGACATGATCTATGGGGTGGCATCCTTAAGCCATAAATGCAACAAATATCAGATTTATGGGCATCCATACCTAATTAATGCCTCTTCCTCCCAAATCATTATGAGGATATTTATATATTTAATTACAAATATTAGATTAATCCATGGCTACACATGTTAAAATTGAGATGGATGGTCATGGTTGACCTTAGCCTATTTGGAAAATCTATAAATATAAGGGTATAAAACATCATTTTAAAGCTAACTTATTGTAAACTTATAATTCAAAATTATCTTCCTAACTTTTTGTGTTGATCATTATGTTTTATTTGCAAGCTTCATTTGATAGGCATATTAGATTTATTATCTTGAGCCTAGGTTATACATAGTGATCTTGAGATAATGGAGGAGCTTGGCATCCATTGTTGATAAATACAAGAACACTAGATCAAAGGAAAAAACACTCTTGAAGCCACTCTTAGATGGTGGAATCATTTTGGTAGGTAATTGGTATTGATTTATTTCAATTTGTTCTTAATTATCATTTTCAAACCCAATTAGAATAGGTTGGCTTAGTTTGTTAAGATATTTATACATTTTTCATTGATTTATTGACTAATGTTTGACTAACCAACTTTTTAATCCAATTATACATATTGGCATGCCCGATGAGACCATGGAGTCCATTTAAGTAAGGAAGACATCATGGAAATTAAAAATTTCCATTTTAGTCATTAAAAAGTCCTTAAACATCATTTTAGCTCATTTTCCCATGTTTTTAATGTTTTTTGTGTACACATAGGTGAGACAGTGACTGCTAACGATTATAAGTGACTGTCAATGGTTATGACCAATCAACCATGATTTGGTTGCAAGGAAAATATGACCTAATTTTTTTTATTTTGAGATTTATTCAAGTTTATTTCTAATGATTTGGATTTTTTAAGTCTTTGATTTGAACATAGTTTTGATCTAGAAGCCTAACTTCTAGAGATTTTATTCTAACATCTATTTTGAAGCATAACGTTGTTGCCTTCAAGTTCACAAGTAACTGTCAGTGGTTATTTTTGACCTACAAAGTTGGTTATCGATTGATGATAGTATTTCAAGAATCATCACTAGTCAACAGTGATCGAAGATGGTCACTGTGTTTTCTAAAAACACACACTCAAAAACATTAAAACCAAGTTTGCTTATCTCAAAGTGAAAAGTGCTTCAAAGATAAACTATAATATCTAAGTTTTTATGTAGGACCAATGAGGAAAGTGATCATTTTGTGCTTAATTAAGTCTTTTTAACTTCCTTTTTGGTGCTTAAAAAAACTAGGAACTTTCCTTTATTGCTCAAGAGGGAAAATTGCTTATTTATGTTGAATGTTTTGTGATTGTTTTTCAAAAGTTTTTGCAACTAATGCCAAGGGGACAAATAGAATCACCAAACCCCACTTACCACATAAATATTATTGATGTGAGGTACACCCCACTATCCATGTCATCATATTTTCATTTGAGAGAAGGTGGTGTAAAATAACCTACCATGTAATGCACTTTTATTTTGGATGAAGACTTAGTTTTCTCTCAAGTGCACGTATAAAGATGGACTTCAATAATATCATGTAACTTTATCAATTTAGGACTTAGGATGATTAATTTCTTGTGAATAAATTCCAAAACCTAACACATTGTCCACCAATTTCTTGAACAAGGAGGTGTTACACCATTCAAGTAAAAATCAATATTTTCCTTGTTCAAAATTGTCATCTTAAATATTGTGTCATATCATCTAATTGGTGAAGTTATGATTCCCATTTGAGTCTAAACCACTTTCCAAATTTTTTTAAGTCCTTCTTTGATAATATAAACTCAAAATTGCACCTTTCTAAGTTCATAAGGTTTATGTGTTAAATTAGGTTCACCATTTACACTTGACTTGAGGGAACTTGGGTTCTATTTATAATTTGGATTGAGGGCCATTTATAGACTCATTATCACATTATCATCATTGGTGGAATTAAGTCATCTTGTATATCACTCAAACTTTAAGTCCCAGAACATATTTTATACTACCATTCCTATTACCATATAGTGGTGTTGTGCTTCCCATTTGGTTATAGTTTTATACTTAGGAATTCTTGCATGTTTCCACATCTTAATTTTTTTGATTTTGATTTTTCTCCTTCCTAATCTAAAGGTATTTATTCTAATTTTCTAGTATCAACTCATTGATGTTGAACTAGATTTAACAGTATTGACATATTACAAAAATCTAAGCTTTGGTGTACTAGTTTTCACCTTGGATTTTTGAGTCATCATAACATATTTTGATTTATACAATTTTAACCCTACCTAAGGTTGATTAATTTCATGAACAAATTATTCTAATTATGTGTGGTTCTAAACTATCCTCTAGACATGATGCTAAGGTATACTTGTAATACGATTATTGTGGCCTTAGTTGTAAGGTAGACCATTGTTATGGCAGACATGAGCACTCCACCTTGTTTGAGGATGTTACCCTATTTGGTTACTATTTTAGGACCTCCTCCTTTGGTTTTCATAAGCAATCAAATTACGTAGTTTCTAGTCATTATCATTCTAGGCCCATCACCTATATTTATTAAGCCTATTATTGAAGAATGTCACTTTGATGAACCTAATTTTGTTTATCCCTTCTTCAATAGTATAATTTTTGAAGATCCCATTATTGAACCACAAACTATTACTCTTGATAAACCAAATTTCCCCATTTTAGAAATTCTATGCTGATCTTTGAGCCAAAATAAAGTGAACCATTACCTCTTCAAAATCCATCTTATGAGGACCATAATGTGTTCAAAATTGATATTTTTAAACCAATTATGAACCAAAACTATGATATTATTATTAAAACACCCATTTGTGATGAGTCAACCTATGATCAATTACCTATTCATGTTTTACCTAATTTTAAAGAGCCTCATCTCCTTGACAAGCCAATCTCTGTAGAGTTGTCTCTTTATGTTTTTGCACTCATAGAGGAGTCTCCTTTTGATATATAATATTATATTGAGTCATGCCTCAAGAAATACCCTCTCTTTGAGGGGCTTCACTTAGATTAACTGGTCTATGTTGAACCCTTGCTAGATGAATCACTTTTTATTGAGCCTATTATGCTATCACAGGTCATTACTTGTTCGATACCAAGCATTTAAAAAAACATTAATATTATAATAGCCACATTAGATGAAGAAAAAACATCCTTGTGGATAAATTTTAATATATTCATGATCCTTCTATGGTTTTTTAAGATGATTAATTCAACATCGACATAGGTTCTCCTAATATCTTCTATGAGGATTATGTTGACTTTTATCATTCCATTATCCCCACCCAATATAGCTATTATATTGACATTCCACCTCTGAAAAACATTGATTAGGAATGACATAATCACACTTTGTTGAGCTACATCCATGGCGACAAACCATTTGAAAAATATCAAGGGGACCAGGACCAAATTTATGTAGATGAAGAACAATCTCATAGTAAAACCTTTTTGAAGGTGCTAGGTGATAAGCGGATATCAAACTCAACATATTTTAGTAAAACCTTTTTGAAGGTGCTATAAGATAATCAAATGAAAATGTTAATATATCTTTTTGAAACCTTTTTGGAGGCACTAAGGGATAATCAAGACAAATTCATTGGTGAAAACCTCTTCAAGGTGCCAATAGTTGAGCATAGGAATTTATTCACTGGTTAATAAAGATTTTATTCAATATAAAAGCATCATATCTTCCAATATACAACATAATTAGATTGTAACTACTCTTAAGATCAAACAACAAAACAAACTGGTGAACCTATCGAGAGAATTTTTAGAGGTCCTTAGCTCCACCACAACCACAATTATGTTGAATCCAGAATCAATAACATTACATGTGATGAAAGTCTTGATATTTATTTGTTTCCCATTCATTATATATTCCATTATCATCCACCTATTCATTACCCACTTATCTAATTTATCCTAACATTATTTACCATTCTTGGCTACACTTTCCTTTATAAAGGCTACAAAGATATCTTGTATCGATGTTTGAAAGAAGCATAATCAATGACCAACAAAGATCATGAACACATTATTAAGATACATATTTGCAACAAGTTCTTAATAGAATAACTCTTTTGAAAGGGAATTTGTTAACAATTTTAAGTAATAATTTCTAGTTGTTTCACATGTTGAATAGGACATGCATCTCTATGTCAGCAATAGTAGTAGAACCATTTTTCCTTTTTCTTACCATTTTCCATTACCATGACTTGTATCTTGGGGGAAATATATAAACCATTTCATTATATGCATATTATACCATTATGTTCAATTTATCTCACACTATTTAAACTACATTGACATGAGGTTCTTTAGGACTATGTAGGCAGTGCTCAATTTTTATTGAGGTCAGCTTAGTCACCTTTGCCATGCTCTCACCATTTTGTGAGAAATTATTAAGTTTTAATGCTCTTACCATTTTTAAAGTATCTTGTTCAATTGGATCTCCATGTTGTGATCAACCTAAGCCACACTCTTACCATTTTGTAAGCACACTAAGTTAATATTCTCTTGGTGGTAAATTTGTTGCCATTGTAGCCAATTATCTTCTAATTAATTTACTTGTACCATTTTATTATACCATGCATTTACTATTGACCAAGGATTGTTCTTAGCTATCCTACTTATCCCATTCTGATCTTGGTTCCTTTAGCTATTCCCATAATTTCCATAATAATATTTTGATCCAGTTTCAATAGTTTTAAAATGTCATGTTGAATGATAATCTATGGAAGTAGTGTGATATTTGATCTGATAAGTTATCTTTCATTAATTATCTTATCTAGTATCACTGATTATAACTGCTTATGGGAAAATTGGTATTATATTTGATACCCCTAATTATAAACACCTTTGGGTAAATTAGAATTATTACATTATTTCCTAATTATAACCACTTATGGTCAAATTAGGTACAATGCCTTTTTATCATGCATTACCACATCACTTCATCATTACTATTATCATTTTCCTTTATTTATAAACTTGTTTTGACCTGGTCAAATTTTCAGCACCTGTTATGTTGGTGGAACTACTATGACTTGAGGTCCTAATGGGATTACATAGGTTATGCTCGATTCATGTTTAGGTAAACTCAGTCCCCTTTTCATTATGCTCTCACCATATTGTGAGCATTTTAAGTTGGCTTGCTCTCTCCATTTCATGAGTTGGACCATTATGTATCTCTTAATTCTCAATCGAGTTGAGATAATTAAAAAATTCTAAAAACATTCATAAAATTTTAAAAAACCCAATTTTTTTTATTTATTTGATTGGTTTTGGTGTTATTTGGTCTTTTGTTTTACTTTTTAGTCTTGCTTTATTTTACTTTTTTTAAGTACGTCTTGATGGATCGCATGGATATAGATTATTTATATCTTGATCTCTTGTTATTAAGTTGTTCTTGATTTGATTTTCAACATTCTTGTTCCTACTTAAGTCTTGATTTTTAATATCTTGGTTTTGAGTTAGGTTCATTTATGTTTATCTTTTTCATCTTTGATTTTTTATTTAAATGTAAATAGTTGTAAATTTAGTTTTAGTCATTGTTTTACCATAAATAATAGTTATAGGTATTCACATTTGAATCAGATTTGAGCACTTGAAATGCCATGTAATTATGAGTTATTCATATTTATGATGCCTAATTTATTTTTCTATAGTAATCACTTTGTGATCTAGATTCATGTTTTAACATCAATACAACTCTAATGAATAGAGCTCAAGATCACTATGCATAAACTAGGGTCAATAGGTTTAGCACTTGAATCTATGCTTAGATGTGCATCTCTTTGCATACATCATGAGTCAATCAATATTTGGTTATTTTTTATCATCCCTCATTCCATTCTCTCCCATATTTTGGGTGAACTACATTGGCTTGAGGTCCATTTGGACTATGTAGGCAACACTTGGATACTAGACATATCCCAAGTCAACTCAGCCACATTCATTCACTTTTATTTTCATCATGTTTTACATCCTTCTATGCTTGCTTTTTATGGCTTTCTAAGCCATTGTACCATCACATCTACGTTTTCACCCACTCATCTTTAATCTATGTTTTAGGTTATATCCTTGAGCTAATTTCTTGCTAATTTGCCCATGATGGGAAACAACATTTGAACCAAGTTACAAATATAAATCAGTCCTATGAGGGAAAAACCATTATTTATTCTTTATGAATGATAAAATTAGCCCTGTTGAGGCACAACTATCTTATCACAATCAAATCTACCCTACTTGGGCACCTCTTATTATCATCTTTTTGAAGACCACATTCTCCTTTTCCTCTAATTCTAAGATCTCCACACTTTTTCCCATAATGGAAATATTTTAGTGTGCAACTTGTCTCAAGATTAATCAACATTGTAAGCATGTAGCTTGCATTCTCAAATTGGGTGCATTCATAGTGTGCCACTTATATGTTTGGATTAAATCCTTTTTATTCCCCCCATCTTTGGGGACCATTATGCGTCTAATTATATTTTGATCTTTGATGATAACCACATGTGAAACCATTAGCTCATATGGATGTGATCTATTCCATAGGTTAATCTCTCACTTCCCCTCTTTTTTGAGAAGTCCATCCTTCTCTTTCATCCTATTATGTCCTCTCAAGGGGCATAATGGTACATTTCCATTTTCTTTTTGATAAAATTCTTCTTTGAAAAGATGTTGCCTTACCTAAATATCTTACCATGCCTTCTCAAATAGGGGAAAAATGTAGACATCCAAATCTTAACACTATTTGTGTTGAAATTATTAATATTACTTGATTTGCACTTAAATGCACAATTTAGGCCAAAATCACTAAAAATGTGCTAAATGGTTTGAACTTGTCATATACAAATGCTAATTTAGGTTAATGTATCCATAAATGGGGAAATGAATTTTATGTTATTCCTAACTTTGATTAATTCATTTTAAGTCAAAATTTTGGTTTCGCATTTTTGTGCTTTGGATCACTCTTTTCTTCTAATTCATTAGTACACATCACATACCTTTGTTATTTTGTGTTAGCAACATCCTAAGTGGGATAACGGTCTGTACACATCTCACATAGCCTTCTAATTCCTCTTGAGTCAAATTATGACCCATTAATATGAAATTTTAACTATTTTGATTAATTAAGCACCAATTTTCTAAAGAATTGTACTAAAATTGATTAATCTTGTTTAAAGCTAATTAATTTAAATCAAGAGATTAAGTGGATTTTCCATGGAAGTATTGATTATTTCATTATTGGAAATTTATTCTCAATATGCACATCACCTAGTGACATGATCTATGGGGTTGCATCCTTAAGCCATAAATGCAACAAATATCAAGTTTATGGGCACCCATGTCTAATTAATGCCCCTTCCTCCCAAATAAGTAAGATAAGCATTGATGATATAAAAACCCAATATAAATGGACCCAATTACCCCACCATATCACATGCTCATGTATTTGAGTTTTATAAAATCTTTGTAAGAAATTAGGATATTGACAGTACAAACTTTGAAATCAAATCTAAAGCCCTAGTCCATTGAGGAGTCTCTGAGAGTGTAGTTTTAAAAAAAAATTTAGCGTTAAACTTTACATTTAAATTGAAATTAATACTTATGATTCACCTTGGAATTTTAGGTAAACAAAATATAAGTAGTGGGAAAAATACAGGCCCAATGATAACTAATCAACCTCCCTCAACACTTAATATTTCTGGTGCACGTATTAATGTAGGAGGCATGGGAGGTAGTACCAATGGTGGTTATAATAGAGTTGTAGTAGGATCATAAGGTGGATAAAGAGGAGTTGGAAAACCTATAACATGAGGTTTAGGAGGAATTGGAGGAGAGTCACAACAAGGTCCACTACAACCATTAGCGTATCTATGATCTATTTGTTATGGTGTGGAGCTAAAAGCTTCAACTATTTGCAGACACTAGAAGGAAGGATGCTGAAGAACTAGAGCCACCGGCCTCAGCAGTATGACTGACATCGGTCAAGTGCAGTGGAGAAGGAGACCGGCGATGGTAGGGAGTCGGCCGACGTCGGTAGCACCAGACTAGTAGGGACCGGCGTCGGTCGCCTGTGTATTTTCAGAACTGCTATTGATGAACAATTAGTTAGTTAAACCGAGTGTTTACATGCTAAGGGGCTAATTTAAGTCACGAGATGTGTGTCTAATTTTAGTAGTTAGAGTTCTATTTTTGTAAGCATGGGATCTTATTTATAGACCCATAAGGCATGTATTGTAATTATTCTAAGGCAAGTAAAAGCATTAAAGCTAGCAAGGTCAAGGAGATCTACAGGTGTAAGGTTAAGGAGATCAACTGAAGCATTCAAGGAGGGATAGCAACTCAGGCTTTAGATTTGTTGTGTTGAGCAAGAGAGAGAGGGAAGAAGTTCTTGAGGTGTGGCAAGCCTTTGAGATGGAGGAAGAAGTGGCATCTTCCTTATTGTATTTTCTTCTATTAATTTCTAATACAAGAGTGTGTATTGTCTCTCAAATTCTTTGTTGTCTCAAGTTTCTAGCTACTTTATCATTCTAGTATAATTTTGTGTTTAATTGCATATAAGAAAGTAATCAATTGTGCTCTAATTGGTAGAGCTGTAGATCCCCTGGCAAGTGGTATCAGAGCTACGGTTTGCAGGAAGCAGGGTATTATTTTTTGATTACAGGGCATTCACAGGGTTTTTTGATTGAGTGGGAGTTCAGCAATGGCAGAAGAAAGCAGGCTACGAATGGAGAAGTTTAATGGCAAGAATTATCAACACTAGAGGATGTAGATTGAGGACTATCTGTATCAGAAGGATCTGTACTTACCATTGGGTGGGGTTGCATGCAAGCCCATAGATATGAAGGATGAAGAATGGAACGTTCTTGATCAGAAGGCTCTCGATTCCATAAGGTTGAGCCTTGCATCGTCTGTGATTTCTAGCTTATCACAGTGCAAGACAACAGAAGAGTTGATAAAGTCCTTGGCAAATTTATATGAAAAGCCCTCAGCTTCTAACAAGGTATACCTTATGAAGCAGCTATTTACTTTGCAAATGCATAAAGGTGGATCGGTACATAATTATCTCAGTGATTTCCATGGTTTGGTAAACCAATTAGCTTCAGTCAATATTGTTTTTGATGATGAGGTAAAGGCTCTCTTGATTTTATGTTCTTTGCCTGAAAGTTGGGACGGTATGGTTATGGCAGTAAGTAATTCTGCATCTGCTTCTAAAATATTAAAAGTTGATGATGTTGTGAGTGTGATCTTGAATGAAGAAATACGTAGGAGAAGCACAGGTGAATCATTAGGGAATGCTCTAAGTGCAGAAAGTAGGGAAAGGCAAAGGGAGAAGGTTGAGCAAGGGAAATCAAGGTCGGGAAGGAGATCCGAGTCCAAAGGTATTACCTGCTGGTTTTGTGGAAAGAAAGGACATACAAAGGAGTGTTGGTTGAGAGATAAAGAGAATCAACATGTAGGTATGGGAGAAGCAAAGGATGCAAATATTGTGATGCAGGATGCTCTCATACTTTCTTCAGATAGTCAGGTAGGATCATGGATTTTAGATTCTGGTTCATCTTTTCATGCATCCCCAAACAGAGATTTGTTCTATGAGTATGAATAGGGAGACTTTGGAGTTCTTTATTTAGGGGATGGTACGCCTTGTCAAATAGTTGGAAAAGGGAAAGTGCAGCTAAGATTGCAGATTGACAACACGTGGGTGTTGAAAGAGGTCATGCATGTTCCAATTTTGAAGCAGAGTCTGATTTCTATAGGAAGGTTGGGAGATGAGGGATGCACAATAACCCTCACAGCGGATTCTTGGAAGGTCACCAAGGGAGCACTTGTTCTAGAAAGAGGTAAGAAAGTAGATACTCTTTATCTATCTACATGTATTACTGATTCCACTTCTAGTGTGGATTCGAAGATGTGGCCTAATAGGCTTGGTCACAAGAACAGGAAGGGAATGGAAGTTCTTGATTCAAAAGGTATGTGTTCAAATTTGGAAAGCATAAATACAGTTCATTACAGAAAGAGGAAATTTGATGCTTTTGACAGGAACAAAGAAGCCTTGGTGTTTTTGGAGGAGATGAAGGACAGAGATCAGTCACAGGGGCTGAATAAGTCTGAGCAGGGCAGCATGGACAGAGGTTTGATCCAAGAAGATCTTGCAGATGAAAATTTCATCACTTACAGGAACACACAGACACCGATGTCGGTAGCTTGGCACCGACGTCAGTCATCCAGATACCGACATCAGTCATGTGCAGACTAGCAGGGTCAGTAGGTTAGGCAGGAGAAGTTCGACATCGGTCATAAGGACTGACGTCGGCCAGGGAAACGACGTCGATAGTCAGGATCAGTGCAGGGAACTGACATCGGTTCGAAGCAGACTGGGAGATGGCCTATATCAGTCACTGGAATGGATGTTGGGTGAATTAATAAGTCTCAAACACCCATGTGGAGGTCAGGAAAGGTATGTGAACCTCATATTCATTATTCACCTTCTTTATATTGCTTACTGATAGTCACGAACTAGGAAGGTGGAAGAACCAATGCAGGTAGAATCCAAAAATAGTGGGAGCTTGGCATGGATGAGGAGTGTGAGTCCTTGGAGAACCAAATAGGTATTTATTGGTAGTGTTGTCAGCTGGAAGGAAGCACTGGATAGAGGGATGGATTCCCGATTTAGAGAAGGGAGTGGATGGATACATGAGACAAAAGGCTATGGTATATGGTCTTGATTATGCTGCAGAACAATGGAGGTTTGACCATTATATTTTATCTTTACTAGGTTGGATAATATTAACTACATTATCCTGTTACTGTATTGTGTTACTTGTTGTAGGGTTTCATATACAGGGAGTTTTCTGAGCTAAGGGTAGAGTTGGTTCAGAAGTATGTCATGGAGAATTTGGGAGCAGCAAAATTCTTGTGGCATAAGAGACAGGTATTGCATCATAGGTTTGCATGGTGGTTGGTCTTCAAGAGTGACATTGAAGAGGCATACAGAGCCTAAGGAACAAAATAGATGGTGTATAGGTACAGGTACAAGTTTCAGCTATTTATCTCCAAGTGGGAGATTATTGTGGTGTGGAGCTAAAAGCTTGAACTGTTTGCAGACACTAGAAGGAAGGATGCTGAAGAACTAGAGCCACCGGCCTCAGCAGTATGACTGACATCGGTCAAGTGCAGTGGAGAAGGAGACCGGCGATGGTAGGGAGTCGGCCGACGTCAGTAGCACCAGACTAGCAGGGACCAGCGTCGGTTGCCTGTGTATTTTCAAAACTGCTGTTGACGAACAGTCAGTTAGTTGAACTGAGTGTTTGCATGCTAAGGGGCTAATTTAAGTCGCGAGCTGTGTGTCTAATTTTAGTAGTTAGAGTTCTATTTTTGTAAGCATGGGATCTTATTTATAGACCCATAAGGCATGTATTGTAATTATTCTAAGGCAAGTAAAAGCATTGAAGCTAGCAAGGTCAAGGAGATCTATAGGTGTAAGGTCAAGGAGATCAGCTGAAGCATTCAAGGAGGGATAGCAACTCAAGCTTTAGAGTTATTGTGTTGAGCAAGAGAGAGAGGGAAGAAGTTCTTGAGGTGTGGCAAGCCTTTGAAGTGGAGGAAGAAGTGGCATCTTCCTTATTGTATTTTCTTCTATTAATTTCTAATACAAGAGTGTGTATTGTCTCTCAAATTCTTTGTTGTCTCAAGTTTCTAGCTACTTTATCATTCTGGTATAATTCCATGTTTAATTGCATATAAGAAAGTAATCAATTGTGCTCTAATTGGTAGAGCTATCGATCCCCTGACACTATTATGTGATGACACTTCACTTGCCTAAATATTGAGGTGTCAAGAATGCAACAAAACATATTCACAAATGAAAACTAATTTGGTGAGTGTGGGGTATAAATTATACTAAATAAAAGAAAACTTAGTTTACCACTACCTTATTTGATCATGTTCACAAATGGTATTGAAAGTTTGATCCTCAACAAGCCATTGTAAATTATGAAATATTGAAGACTGTATTCCTTCAGGAATTTGATATATATGAGTTTAAGAAACAAACTATTACTAGCTTAAAAGATATCAAGTAATATCTCAATGACAGTGTGCACATATATGATGTGTAATTCAAAATTCTTCTTTTGAAGATATCATTTGAGATTAATCCCACGCAACATACCTAGTGGTTTGTGGGAGGTGTTGGCCAAATTTGGACCCCAAGTCAAAATAGGTCAACCCATGTAAATTGAAACTTTAATAGGGTAGTCATATGGATTTTTCATGGTCTACATTGGCCCTAGAGAGTCCCATATGGTCATTTTCCCCCTTTTTTAGCCTTGTCCAAGTTCTAATCTTATGAACACTTGTCTAGTCCAAGAGGTCAATCACAAGGTCTCATTGTGTAAAACTTGGTAAAATGTTTACATATGTTTCATAGTAATTAAAAATGGATATTTTAATGAAATTAATGTCATCCTATCATGCTTTAACCTTTATTTGACTTAAAAATGAAAAAAATGTCAATTTGGCCACCTTTTAGCCCATATAGAGGAATGGGACATTATCCTTCAAGAAGAGGAAATTTAAATATGATTATAAGAAACCCTAGTGTTAGAGAAAAGTTAAATAATGTTTAGTGTTAGTTAAGTACTGACAAACTTGTAGTTTCAACTCCCCAAACAAGAAAAATGGCAATTTCAAGCACTTTTGGACACTTGTACGGCCTTGCAGTATCAATTTTTAGTTAGAAATAGTTTGTGTCTCTTGGGAAATTAACATTAGTTTATAGATTTGGATTAAGTTTAAAGTTAAACTAATACTCTATACACCTTTTCACCTCCATCATTGTCTTCACAAGCTCATAAAGGCAAAATTAAAGTGGATGGTATGACTAGTAGAGAGAGTTAAGAGATAAAATTTTAGCCACTATTTATTAGAGAGTTATTAGTGATGTAATGGTGATGTAATGGAGGTGTCCTAGTGAGTGGATGAATTTCTTTGATAGCCTACATAACAATAACAAAGTGTGTAATGTGCTTGACCTATTATGCTTGAAGAGTATACTTGGTTGATCTTCTATTTTGTCATGATTAAATATGTTCAAGGATGAGTATGAAGTATTGAGCATGTGAAAGATGTCCCTAATATGTTTTATATGCTTTGAGAGATTGTATGCATAAGTGAAATTCATCTATTAGTTCATAGTTTTCATCTAGATAGTTTGGGTCTAGTGGTAGAAACTCTAAATAGGCAATTTGCTAACATCACCATTGTCACGTGTGGATGAGTCATGGGGAGTTGTTAATATGGTTGTGATCTAATTTTTACCTAGTTTTTATATGCTAAATCTTAGGTCATGCTCCTAAGTTCAGTCAAATATATGTGGGTGTAAAGTTGGGATCCTAGGTATTTTGATAATGTTTTCCCATACTTGGCCAAATTTGAAAAATGGTAAGAAGAGCCAAGTAAGCATTTTGATGGTGGAATATCTTGCACATGTGGATGTTTCAAGAGAAGGATATCATATGGGTTTATTTAGTTTTG
Source organism: Torreya grandis (assembly GCA_037957365.1). Taxonomy (NCBI): domain Eukaryota; kingdom Viridiplantae; phylum Streptophyta; class Pinopsida; order Cupressales; family Taxaceae; genus Torreya; species Torreya grandis. The sequence continues at coordinate 1,178,248 of JARHVA010003580.1, forward strand.
AGCCTAGTTTATTTGTGCTAAATTTTAGATCATGCACTGAAGTGCATCAAAAGATATGCATGTTCAAAGTTGGCCTTCCAAACAAGTTTTTGACATAATTCACTCTATGGCAAAACAATATGAGTGAGAATTTATATGGTGTTATATATCACACATGCAAATATTTCAAGAGTAGTTTGACACATGGTTGGATTATCTTATGTGAGGAGATCATATATTCTAATTTTTAGAACATGCACTTGAGGGAAGCAAAAGATATGAAGGTACAAAGTTGACTTCTAGGTAAATGAGCAAGGTTCCCATACTTAGTCATTTATTCACTAGTTAAAGTTCAACCAAGATTTATGGAGCAAATTTCTCCAAGATGTTAGGAAGTAACGAAATAAGGACAAGTGCATGATGTTTAATGCTGAGTAGAGATAAAGATAGAACTTCTTTCAAAGATCAATGGTGAGTAGGAGATCATAGATATAGAGATAAATGGTGCATATCAAATTCAAGAGGTCAAAGTGATAGCTATTTATCATTTTCAAAGACCAAAATATGTATAGGATATCAATAGTGTGTCATGAGTCAATATTGCAAGATTACACAAGATGAGGTCAAAGTGACTGAGGTTTAATGTTTGAGAATTAGTACCTATGTGTTAAAGATCAAACAAGATTGATGGTGCATATTTGATCTGAGCAGCGAGGACACGAGATGTGAGATTAGTGTTTAAAGTTTAACTATGACCATTAATATTTAAATATTGAAATTTTAATAAAGGGAAAACCTAGTTTATGGTTTTTAGACCATAACATTTGATTTATGTAGAATTTGCTCATGGTGTAAAAATAAAAGATGAAGAGGAATCCATGGCACATATAATGAACCTAATTTTAAGATCTATAAGTGTGTATGGTCAAATATATTATTGTTCAAAGTTGAATATGTGTTTGTGCTTGTTCTACAAGTGACCCAAGAAGAATAATTAAGCTTATATAGATGTTGTTTTGATGTTTCATGGTGGATTAGATATTGGGGAGTATTTTAGAACCATGAGGATGATTTGTGTGAATTATGAAGGTTTGATCAATCATCTACAATATGAACAATGGTTTATAAGTCGACTGTGTTTTGATTCATAATGACTGTGTATAGAGAAGTGTTTGAGCTATTTGTGCTTAAGCTAAAGGGTACTGTGTTGGTTTTTGGAAGTTAAAGAGGACCTATAGATCATATAGAATGGGTTCATGAATTTGGTAAGTGTTCTTATGTTTTAATTTTCTTGAAAAAGTGTCAAAGAGCTGAATGGGTTTCCAGAGGACCTAAAAATTACTTAGGCCTATTTGAAAGTGGATTGTGCTTAAGTGTAACACATGAGAGATGCCTTAAGTGTGAAGGCATGTGTTATGGCTGACAATGAATGTTTTGATATTGTTAAATTCATGATTTTTTTATAAATAGTCCAATAAAATATGATGGTTTCTAGACTAGTAAGTGAGAGACATGAGAGAGACTTGTGTAAGGTGGATGTGAGAGTTATGAAGCAAAGGATAGGTAGTGTGCCTATTGGTTGCGTTAATGAGAAAAACAATTTCTTGAATGTGTGGATGAATTATAGGTCATGTTTATAATGTTATAATAGTGCTATTTTAATTTGATGATATGATAAGAGGTCTGAGTGTGCATATGAGGAGAGTTTGAGTGAAGGAGAGAGTATATGGCATGCCTATGTGAGAGGCCTATATGAGATAGAGAGAGAGTTTATGCAGGGGTTAGATAAATAGAGATCCATCATCAAGTGTTAAATACATCATTTTTAAGGTGGAGGTGTTCAAAGGAGGGTTTATAAGACTTTATCTTCCTTAGGTGTAGTTGCTCCTTGTGAAATAGTTGTTTCACTAAATACCTTTGGTCAGGACGATATGATACAAATTTGTTGGTCCAAAGGAGCCAATTAGTTTCTTGTTTGTAATTTATTATAGGATAGTATTCCATTTGTTTTATAGTCTTAAGAGTGGGTTATATTCCCCATGAGGGTTTCCCATAAGAACTATGTGTTGTGTGTTTGATCTTGTGTATGCATTGAATGTATGAGATCTCTTGTTAATGCTTCTTAATAAAGTTGATATATGCTGATTGTTTAATAGTTTAAAGGACTATAATTAAAATAAAAATATATAAGCTCATTGATTTACCCACCCCTCAATGTTTTTAACTCTAATAATTGGTATCAGAGCAGGTCCTTTGGTAAAGGCTTAACAACTTGAAGGTGATCCAAGGTACAATATGGGTAGTCATCAAGGAGGTTTATATACTAAGAGAGAACCAATGTTCAATGGATCTAATTATGCATTTAGGAATGCTAGGATGAAGACATACATTATGTCTTTAGGGTTTTATGTTTGGAAATCTATTGTGGATGAATATGTTACTCCTGCTATTCTTCCATCTAGTGCTACTAACAAGAAGTTGTTTGAAAACATTTCCAAGACAATGAATGCTATCACTTGTGGTCTTTTAGAGACTAAATATAACAAGGTCATCCGTTTTCAATCTGCTAAAGAGATATGGGATAAAATGAAAATCATTTATGAAGGAGATTCAAAGGTCAAGCTTTCTAAGTTGTAAACTCACAGAAGGTAATTTGAAAGTCTCAAGATGAATAAAGAAGATATTGTGGCATAATTTCTATAGAGTTGATGATATTGTGAACATCATTAGAGGTCTTGGAGAGAAACATAAAGAAGCTACTATTTTTTGAAAGGTATTAAGGTCTATATCCCTTAAGTTTGATCCAAAAGTATCTACTATAGAAGAGAGTCATGACCTTACTTAATTGAAGATGGATCAATTGCATGACACCATTATTGCCTATGAGATGAGGAAGAATGATGATATACCACCAAAGAAGGAGGCAAATTTCAAGACTAAAATGAGGACAAAGAAGAAGTTTCAAGGTAAGAAACTCAAGGAGGATGACATTCCTGATATAGATGAGGATGAACTAATTGCTTTGATTTCAAGGAAATTGAGAAAATGTTTAGGCAAGTATAAAGTTAAACTACTCAAATGTTTCAATTATGGTGAGATAGGACATTTGGCTGACAATTGCCCTCATAAGTATAAAAAGGTTGATGATGAAGATCATGATCAAGGTAATGATGATATAAAGAGATATTTCAGGTCTGATAAAAGCAATAAAGGATTTAGATGGTTTGACAATAAGAATAAGTACTTTAAGGACAAGAAAAGTCTCTACACCAAAGAAGATTGTAGCTCATCAGATGAGAGTGAAGTCAATGACTTAGAGTATGATCATGAAGATGATAGTCCTGTTAAAGATGAATATTTGTTCATGTCTAAAGAAGGTAGTTGCTCACATCAAAAAGGGTCTACTTGGAGTGATTTAGATGATGATGAAGATGAGGTGGACTATGAGACTGCAATGACAAATGCTCATGAAGAACTGAATATTGAGAAGAAGATAAATAATAAGATAAAGTCTAAACTCAAGGAATTTGACATGCAATTCAATATGTTTGAGGAAATAATGGATGAAGATGCCAAGAAACATGAAGATATGGTCAAGTATCTTAGTTATCAATTGGAAATTATATCTACAATCCTAAAAGCTAAAGAAGATGAATGTGTAAGGTATGTAACTAAAAATGAGTTATTAAAAAGAGTTAGAGAAATATGCAAGCAAAGTGAAATCATTTGTCAAGTTTGAATGATCTGGATGATCTCCTAAAGAGTCAAAATTTAGCTAGTGATAAATCTAGATTGGGTTTAAATGAAGAGCCTAAAGTTACTTCTCAAATTGACATGAATGCCAATAAGAGCAAGGTGGATCATCCTTTAAAGACAAATCAATAGACAAGGAATGAAGGTACTAGTAGAATGAATACAAAATAGATTAGATAATCAAATGCCATGAGGTATTTAAATTTCAATGGTTACTACTATACTTGTAATCAATTTGGGCATAGAGCTAGAGAATGTAAAAGACCTATTAAAAATGAATTTGCATGGAACTATGATGGGGGTCATCAATCAAAAGGTGTGATAAAGGTTGAGTGCTTCAAATGTCATGATACAAGACACTTTACAAAACATTGTCCATTTAAGGTAAGACAAGCTAAGTTTACATCAAGGAGTATGGTTTGCTACAACTTTGAACAAAGAGGTCACATTGCTATATTTTACATGCAAAGACCATTAAGTTAGAATAGATTTTATCAGGATCCTAGAGTGCAAGGTAGAAGGCAAGTGAACTCATGGATACCAAAGGTGGCAAGTAGGAATTATGATGCATTTGTAGGTCCAAGTAATCTATTTGCTATGGTGGAGAATGCTATAGATATTGAAGAGTGCTAAGGGCTCTCATTGTCTTCTCATTTTGTGAATGAAGAGACCAAGCTCAAAAAGAAGACAAATGTATTAGTTAAGGATAGTCCTGAAATGCGTATGAATACAAGTGAACATCCTATTGTTATTAAGCAAGCTTCATACAAAGAACATTAATTGAAAGTATCTAGTGATAAGGTTTTAAGCTGCAAGGTTGATTATTCAAATGAAAAGGTATGTCAAGATTCCATAGTTTATCCATGTGTTATCAATTCTATCTTAGAAGAAAAGGAGAGTGATATAGAAAAGGAACTAGTTGTCTTAGTTAAAACTAAAGAGAAGAATAAGAAAGCAAGGAATATTATGTCTATAGGAGGATTCCAATGGTTACTGAGGAAATGTGAGCCACTCCTAGATTTAATTTTTTTTAGAGCATTGTGGTGTAAAGGATATCTCCATCTATGATTCTTAAGAGACTCCTTTTAGTAGAGAAGAAAGTGTTGCTATAGTGTTATTGAGATGGTCCTAGAAAACTAGAGTTGAGTATTCTCAATTAGAACAATTATGTCTAGGTGAAAATTATGCTGAGGTGATGTCATGATGTTAACTGCATATGGAATAGTCTATAGGTCAGATTGAAGGTTTCCAGATGGTAAAGGAGGATTATGATTTATCAAGATAATAGTTTTGAATAAAAAGGTCTGTTGACCTTATTCTAGCATGCTCTAGGTGGTTTTGTGATCTGAAGGTATGTTGAAGTCAATTTGGAGATTTTAGTTAGCTCTCAGGTTTCCCAGTTTGTGCTTAAGAGCTTGTATATCCTAAAATGGGTAATAGGAAGTCAAGGTTACCAATGGTTTGGAAAATCAAATCTTAGTCTATAAGTATGTAATGGTTGTTTCTAGGTGTAGAATAAGTTTTAGAGGTGGATGTTGACTGCAAGGTGTTGTGTTGGCCTTATTTGTTTTGAGATTCTAGGGTTTTGGGCTCTACTAGAAAATTGGTCTACCTTATGAGTTGAGGTCTATGTATTCTTAATAATTTGAATGGGCCAAATGGGTTTTGAAATCAAGCTTCACATAGATTTGAAGGTTTGTGGTTCTCAAGTTATTTAAGTTTTTGTCAAATTAGAGGCCTAATTGGCAAGTTGGTTTGTGAAAGAAGTATGTTTCATAGGTTGAGCTAGGTATTTAAATTGGTTTACTTTATGGGGTACATGAGAGTGCTCTAGATATGAATTTTTAGGTCTTGATGGTATGTCTATTGTATATTGTGGGCTCTGCAAGTTCCAGGTAGGGCTATAAGGAGACTTGATGGGACTAGTAATAAGAAGAGTGATTTTTGTTTTGTTTCTCCAAAATAACAAGGCTTGAGTATTTTAAGGTGAGTTCTCAGGTTGGTTTAATGTATGTTTCCTATTTTTTGAGTGATATGAAGTTCTGTTGGTGGTCCTTGAGGTGGTTTGAGAGAGAAGGCTAGTAATCTTGTGAGGTGGTTCTTCATGGTATATAGAGACCCGAAGATGCTCAGAAGGTGAAATTGCTTATAAATCTTAGGGAGATTCACCCTCAGATGTCTCTTAGTAAGTTCCATTAGATTTTAGTGTTTTGTGTGTGATTTCTTCATTGATTGCAATGCTTTATTAAAAAGTGTATTGGTATAGAGCAAGAGGAAGTTTGTCAAGGTAAGACGAGGTAGGCTCAAAGTAAGGGGGAGTTTGTATCATTTTTATAAGATGGTCCTCTCCTGTTGGTGGTAGTTTTAGGTCCTCAGGATCAGATTATGCCCACTTTATCATTGTGTTAAAGGGGGAGAAAGTTCTTATTGTGTGAGTGATTAAAGAGAGAGAAGGCGAGCTGAATGATGATTATTGACATCAATGACAAAGGGGGAGATTAATGGAGAGTTTTTAGAGATGTCATGGTGTTGTCCTAGTGAGTGGGTGAAGTGATTTGATAGCCTAAGTAACAATGATAAAGTGTGGAATGCGCTTATCCTAGTATGCTTGGTTGATATGTTATTTTTGCATGATTAAATATGTTCAAGGATGCGTATGAATCATTGAGAATGTGAAAGTGGTCCAAAAGATTTTTTATATGCTTTGAGAGGTTGTGTTAATAAGTGGAATTCATTTGGTAGATCATAGTTTTCATCTAAATAGTTTGGGTCTAGTGGTAAAAAATATGAGTAGTTAATTTGTTGAAATCACCATTGCCACATGTGGATGAGTCAGGGGGAGTTGGTCATCTGGTTGTGATCACATTTGTACCTAGTTTCCATGTCCTAAATCTTAGGCCATGCACCTAAGCACAATCAGAGATATATGGGTGCAAAGTTGGGATCTTAGGCATTTTGACAATGTTTTCCCATAGTTAGCCAAATTTGAAAAGTGGCAAGAAGAGTCGAGTAAGCATTTTGATGGTGGCATATCTTGCACATGTTGACATTTCAGGGGAATGTGATCATAGCCTAGTTTATTTGTGCTAAATTTTAGATTATGTGCTAAATCACATTAAAAGATATGTGTTTTATTATTTTTGGGAAACTAGGGGCTAGTTCCTAAATATTAAAGGGTCTAGAAGAAGGGAAAAAATAAAATCAAATACAATAAAATACATGTTTTGATAAATTTAATCAAATTAATTGCATATGGAAAGAAGTAAAATTATTTGGAAAAATAGGTTGAAATGAATGATTCAGGGGTTGAAATCTACAACATATGAACTGAGAAGATGTCAGGAACATGGATCTAGGTTTCATTTTGTAAAAAGATAGGAGTGATAGAATAAGACACCTTGGGCTCTGGTGCTATAGTCCTTTTCTACCACTATTATCCTATAGACTTGATTTTTCTTGGTTTTATCTATTATCTCTGTGTGAGTCTATATATGAAATTTCAGTGGCTAAATGTTGATAGAGCTCGCTGTAGGTCCATTTCAATCTCCAAACCCTAGGTCTATCTACACACATGAAACAAAAATACATAAAAAACATAAGGGGTAAAAATTGGGTTAGGGGAAGTATGATTGCATTATCTAGAACCCCTATTATCCTAAGCACTACCTACATTAACCATCTAGCTAGGGTCTTAGATCAAATGTAGTTCTCCTTTATGGAACCTGCATAATCAATCTACACGGTAGATGCAATAATGAAATTTTGCCTAGGCCCTTCCTTGATCAAGCATGCAAGTCTATGTGTGATGTAGAATGCTGATCTATACTATTGACTAATTTTTAATTATGTACTATGCCAAAGTAGTAAGTGTCAGATATAAAATACCTTGTGTATTCCTTTATATAAGAGACTCTTTATTTCAAATTTGGGAGATTTATTTGCATTTGGATGACATTTTGAAAAATTAAGGATGAAGATAAGAAGGTATTAAGACTCATTAAGTGATGGAAATTGATCATTGGAGATAAAAATACCATTGGACAAGAGTGCTAAAAATGGACACCCTAGGGTCCAACACTATAGTCCAATCCCAATGCTCCTATCCTAAAAACTTAAGACCTAGGGGGATGGAATTAGCATAGGAAATATGGCCTAGCTAAGGTGGAATGACCATTTAAAAATCTTGGGATGATTGGGAATAAGCAAAAAGGTGTCTAGAGCATGCAACGAGACCAAGATGAGTAAAACAAAAGACATAGCTAATGTGAATAAGGATCATATTATCTAGTCAGAGTCTCCTTTGAAAGGACTGTGAAAAGACATGATATGTGTGGTTGCTTGACCAACTTATAGTGTATACATTTGCCCCCCTTTTATTTTAGTGATGAAATGAATTGAAGTACTAGAATAAAAGAAATAAAATAAAATGCATACCTAAACCTACCTGTATGGAGATAAAAGTACTATAAAGGGTCCAAATCACTTCCTAGCGAGGGAAGTGGATGGAGAAATGAATAGTGCCTAGAGAAATAAATAATCCTTAAAATGGATGCCCCATATACTAAATTTGAAAGTGGAATACGTGTAACATAGAGAAGGAGGGAAATGCTTGCCCCCTATGCTGAATCTAGCTAAAAATGAGGAATGCTCGGAGGCCCAAAATCAATGTCTGTCCTTTATCCCACATAAACTCATGTAATATAGAATGTGTGTATAGAATTTGTATTCTATGAAGAGCATAATCTATCATTCCCCCACTTTAAATATCTAAACTAAAATTTATAAATCTTTAGAGGCCCAAAACTAATGTCTATCCTCTGTCCCACATAAACTCATGTAATCTAGGTTTGGGTAATGTAATGTACCAATTTTTATAGATGGCTATGTGGTCCAACCTGGTGACAACTTGGGCATATCTAGGTGTAATCTAAAACTCTAGTCAATGTGTAAGAAGAGAATGGAAGGTCTTTCCATTCCATCTGTATCATCCTAGATGATGAAGAACATGAACATTTTATGCCATTACCCCAAATCTAGTATGTGAGTGATGCGTATGTATAATCTTATAATCTATATAACCATATGTGATATGACCTATGTGACATGCCCCATGTGAAAAAATGGAGATTAGAACACTATGCTCTACACTATGCCTATAATTTGCTATTTGGTCTTATAATTGTTTCATGCTATATGAAGCTGTATGTGTGAGATGTGTAGTAATGTACATGCTCCCAAATTTGGTATATGAGTCTCAATATATATCAAAGTCACTATTAATCCATATATACTGAACCACTATATTTGAATAATTTGTGTATCTATAATTTAAAATCACTGTGCATCCATATGATCTGAACCACTATATCTAAATAGTCTATGAATCTATAAATTGTAGGTGTATTCCCCTAATGTCTTGAGTAATGTTGAGTGACCCATGTAATCTAAATAAATATATATTTTGACCAATCTGAGCTAAATCTAATAATATGAATACTAAAGGTGTAAGAACCATGGTGTATCCACTTATGAGAGTGGATGTGTATGCCGAGTAAGTGTAGGAATAGGAATAGTAGGAATGATGCCCCCATTTTGGGGAGAGGGATGAAATTTTTGATAGAGGAGGTTGAGCCAAAAGTGATGACTAGTGGCATAAGTAGAAACAAGGTTGGAATTTTGTGAATAGCTTGAGAGGTTTTTTGATTGATTAGATTAAGTTGTTGAAATTGGAACAAGTTTTGATTAGTGATGATCAAGGCATGTGTCTGGGTGTAAGATAGGTATAGAGATGTGTACGACATAATAGGTAGATGAGGAAATAAGAGATAAAAGATTGCATGCTATTGAATATATCATTATCATGATTTCATGGAAGAAAATAATTTACAAAATAGAGTTATGGGGTTCAAGCTATGGGAAAAATGGTATTTTTCTTTGATTGAGAAAGCTAGGTAATATAGGAAGTTGAATTGATTCTTGATTCATTTGTGTATTAACTAGGTTAAGATTTGGAGCTCTAGAGTAGGAGAAATACTGATGAGATGAGAACCTACCACAACTCAATTTGAGCGATTGGTAGCCTTGGTTGAGGCTAGTGGTGATGTTACCCTGGAAAGTAACTAAAATGTGTGATTTGTGCCTATTTAGAAGCCTATTTTGGTACTTTTTGAGCTGTTTTAAGAGTCTTAGGAAAATTTTGACTAGTTCAAACACTCTTATCTTTGATTCAACACTCCTATCTAGAGTTTAACACTGTTGTCCAAGTTCTAGCACTCCTATCTAGTGATGTTATCCTATACCTAGTGTTGTTGTCCTAGAGTCTTGGTTTTTTGAGATGTTACTTGGTTAGGTGTTGTTGCTTTTGCTTGGTTAGTGATTTGGCATTATGGACTAATATATATGATGTTATTTGGTGTTTTCAAGTTGAAGTGTAGATGAGAAATTTCCATAAGGGCTAGGTTATAGAGACATTATGATTGTTACCATTGTTTGCTAATGAGAGAGCTATCATGGATAAGGTAGGGTTGGGTCATGTGTGTGACCTAAACATAGTGTAGTGGGATAGATATATGGCTACCACCTTATGTGAGAGGTGTAATGTAGTTACATGTACTTTATGGATTCCTATAGGAGAGATTACTATGACATTGAATGATGCGTATCACATTTTACATTTACCAGTTAGTGGATGGTGGGTGACATTGCATGATGACATGTGTGCTAATACTATTGATAGTGCATCCTTGTATTTTGATGGTGTACCTTTATGTATACATTAGAAAGGTAGTGATAGTGATGTACTACTATCAATTATAGTATAGTCTAGTATTTTATGCCTATGGAAATGGTTGGCCATGTTGTTAGCCTCATTTGTTGTTATGGATAGGAGTGGAGTGTCAATTTCATATAAGATGCATAGGTTCATGCACAATGTAGAGGTATATGGCACTATGTTCTCATGGGGTAGGAATATGCTTACCCATCTATACATGGATATTTCTAGGTTAAAATAGGAGGCCTTCAATGTTGGTGTGAGTATAGTTACCTTATTACATCATTGGGCTTATAAGCACATAACAATTATATGATTGATTAGATTACCGAGGCTAGAGTGGGCACATCCACAACCATTTTGGGAGTGATGGATGAGTACATTGGCTATTTGATCTCTTAGGACAAATTATTATAGATTAGTGTTAGATAGATTAGTGGCTCATGATATCATATAGAGGCCTTATAGAGGATTTCCTAAGTGGGCTAAGGATGAAGTGCATTTGTGGTATATAAAGGTTGGTTCTTGGATACATGACCACTACATTGAAGTGTATGAGCACTTTTAGTATGAGTACATGACTAGATAGTTTGGGGTACTAAAAGATGTACCCCTAATAGTTTGGGTATGGGTGAGGTGTGCATGAGCACCAAGGAGGGAAAAAGCTCACGTGAGGCCTATTAAGGCTAAGTAACACCATTACCTTTGGATGCATGAGAAATGGCTATAGATATTCTTAATGTAGATGATGTTAGATATACAAAATCATATACCTCATGGTAGGCTAGGCATCATTGGGCTCCATTGTATCTTGTTGACGGAGGGGATTCTATTGAGTATGAAGATCCTACACTAATCTAGATGATGGGAGGTAAATAGTGATTATAGTTGAATTATGTATAAGTTTGTGCTTTAATTTGATTTAAAAGTATATATCTAGTGTAGTTTTATACTTTGTGTGTAGGTGGAGTGGGAGGTGCTTATGATGAAGCATAGGTTGGGGTAGGAAGTAGAGATGATGAGTATTAGGATACCATCATTGAGTCTCAATTCTAAGAGCTCACACAACATGTTCCTAATGATGCAATGGAAGAGGGTTTGATAAAGTGAGTGATAGGTACAGCTAGTGTTCATGCTCATTTATTTGGTAGAGCTGTTATAGTGATAGATGCATATGTTAGAGCAGTGGGAGAGAGAGATGAGCTAAGGGTTGAGTTGGATAGACATAAGATTCCCCTCACCTAATTTTAGATTAGTGAATATGAGGATTATGGATGAGTACATGGACCTTCAAAGCCAGTATGCTAACTTGTGTAAGGATCACAGTTAACTATTAGAGAGAGAGAGAGTCATCGAAAGAGGCATTCAGGAGCTTGAGGAGGTGTGGGGTCATCAAGTGCTAGGTTGGATTATGGGACTAGTATTGGAGGAGAGAGAGTGAGACTAAGAGTGAGGGATTAACACCCATTCATGATTGATTGTATTTTATATGATGTATATGTTTTTAAAACTCAATATATAAATGGATAGTTTGTTTGATTTTGAATAATGTGTATTATGTTATGGATTTTGGAATATGATAGTATTTTTACTATAACTAGTTGATTTAGAAGTAGCTGATTTGGTATTGCTTTTTAGGTTGTGTATGTTTTGGTAGAATGACATATTAGCATGTGATTTTGATTGATGTTGATATGTTCAAGTGTGATGTTAGGTTTGATTTGTAATCATATATAAGAAAAAAATTTGTTGGTTTTATAAATGGTAAATTATTTTGATAAAGTGAACTTATTTAAGCTTGGTAAAACAGGATATTGGTAAGGTTAGGAATTGGATAAGTTGGTTTGGCTGGGGATGGTTATTCAAAACTAGGAATGTTAGTTATTAGTAGAAGGGGATGCAAGAGAGTGTTCTATGCTTAATTCCTTGAGAGTGGCTCAAGAATACAAAGGCTAGAGCTTTGGCTCCATTATTTCCCACTAAGTGAAGCTATGTACTCATGCGTATGCTAATCAATGTTTAGATCATGTGTTTAATCCTTCTAAGTAGGTGGCTCAAAAATACTAAGGCTGACCCTTTGGCTACATTGTTTCCCTATGAAGTGAAGCTATTAATTGATGTTGATATGAATGTGTGTTGTATCACTATATGAGACTTGATGTCTAATTGAATAAGTGACCATACTGGTCATGCTATGCAGGAACATATGCTATATTTGATACCATCTATTATGCACTAATTATAGCTATACGTGGGGACTCTACCAAATGTAACCTTAATAGATGTATAACTAAAGTTGTGTGCTATGAAAAAGGTTCCTATATCCATAATCATAATGGATTATTGCATGAAATAATACCCTATAGCCTTTACTATGATGCATATGATTGAGTGATAGATTGAGATGGAGCTGAAACTTGTGATGATGGCTCATCTAATCTCAATCATAGTAGGTTTCTATCTAAAATGGGTCCCAAAAAGCTTGACCATAGTGAATATCTCTCTAGAACAATACTCTATGATGTTACTACGCGAGATAGGACCCCAAAAATGCAGTCATAGTGAATATCTTTTTGGAGTGGTACTCTATTGTGGTGACTATGATTGTGTTGGATATGTATATGGAATTGTACTATGTACACCTTGGAATATAGTGTTATATATAGGTTTCTCTCACTATACTAGTTTTTAAACCTTCTAAATAGGTGGGAGATATCCTATGAGGCTTTGTCCTAGAAGCTGGATTAATCTCATGATGAGTAATTGATGATTCTGATGAAGGAATGTCTTGGGATGACTCAATCATGGAAGAATGAGGTCTAATAATGCATGATGGAGGAGATATTAGTTCCCCCTATGTAAATTATATGATTCCATTATCAACAATCCTATTATTGCAAACCCTGAGTCCATAATAATCATTATCTCTATGTCCACAGATATGATGATAGTTATAAAAGGGCCAATGTGGTTGTCTACATAAGAGATGTGGATCTCATTGATGAGTATAAGGTAATGTGATTAACCTCCTATATAGTAGTGTTGATAATATGACATATGGTATATCCTACTCTAAATCAAACTGTAGTGGTGCCTTGCTACTATTTTCTATAGTGCATATTGTAGGTTGTGCTCTAGAAACTAGCTCTTTATTCTTAACTAGTTGCTTTTCTAGTTGAGGTCTCTTATCTTTTTTAGGACATGGTGGATGTTATATGCTAATATATATAGATGTAGGTACTACTATGAAGTCTAGAGTAATTCGATTAATTGAATCTACCTCAATCAATCCTAATTTGTTTTTTGAGGCTAGAACTATATAATAAGTGCCTAAAAGAGGACTTTTTCTGATATAATAGATGATCAAGGAGAGGTTGATAAATCCACTTAATAGAGATATGTTTAATCTCTAAATCTATTGGTTTATAGATCAGTATTAACATGTGAGTCTTGAATCATAAGATATAATCACTAACTAGCTTTAAAGTATTCTGTTGTAATGTGACAATTTTCTCATATGTAACATGAGGGCCCATGTTGGATATGTAATATCTGAGAAATATCTCCTCTATGTCATCATATATGTGTAAATAGTTGAAAAGGAGTAGATGAAAGAACCAATTTTGTGCTTCCCCCACTAATGTTTGTTGGAACAATTTCAATAAAATCAAAGGACTCACATGAGATGGTAAAGCCTTCTGAAAGGTTTGAAGGTGTATGAATGGATCTCGAGTTCCATCGAAGTGAGGCAATAATGGTATTTGGAGATTTTTAGGTAATGAAGCTTTTATGAATGTCTTCAAAATATGGTTACCATGTAAATCATTGGCATCCATGTGAGACTTACAAGACTTGTTTTCCAAAGCAAGGAGATGTACTTGGTATTGTAATTCACCAACTACATGCATCAAATAAATAATATCTTGGGATGGTTTATTATCATCTTGAAGAGGTTCATTTAATCATTTAATTTGATCATTAGTTTTAGCCATGGGAATGCTACATTTATCAATTAGATCATAGAGAGGGGGTGTGCTCACTTGAAACTTTGGAGGAATGGTAACTTGGACCTTGGTAGAGGGATGTGGGCTACCATTCTCTTTAGGTGAATAATGAGAAACATGTGTTATTATATTAGGGTGTGGCTTGGGATATTCATTGGTATCTTTATGTTTTAGTGAACCACATTCTAATTGAGTAGAAGATGTGATGTTATCATTAACATGTGCATTATTTGAAATAGAATCATGTATAGAAGTATAAACAACATTTGGTAGTACATTATGTTTGAGAGGAAGAGTGAGAGAAGAGTTAGAAACATGTGATTCATTTTCTTCTTCACTATATACATAAGAATCATCATTATTCCATCCATTATCACAGACAAAATATTTTTCATAATCACTCTCATTTTCATATGCATTTGCATGTTTACTATCATAATCATTATCACTTCCATTGTCACTAGGGAGAGGTGTAAGAGAAGAATTTAATTATTTTTTAATATACAATAAATTATCATGTGAAATTGGAATATTATGTGCATCTATGTTAACCATGGATGGAGTGTATGCATTATTTTCATTTGCAATATGAGAAGTAAGAGAAAGAGAATTATAATTTAGACATTTTTTTGATAGAGTGAAGAACATGAGATGTATCATTTGAATTATGAATTGACAATTTGATTCTATTGCATTTATATTATTGTATTCTGAACATAGAGGTAACAAAAGAGAGAGCTAGATTAGGTTCACTTAGAAGCAAATTATCACTAATAAGAGGCTGACTTGGAAATGCATGACTAATTTGTTCATTTGGTGCATTATTCATATGAGAATGAGGTGAAAATTACCTTTCCCATTTTTGAAAGTTATTTTCCTTAGAAGAAGGAATAAAAGAGATAGGTTTGAGAGAAGAAGATGCATCTACTTTTTCTTCACTATCACTTTCACATGTATCATCATATTCCTCATTACAACAATAGTAATTATCTTCATTGTAAATGAAATTATTTTCCACATTTTTAGTTAACGTACAACTTTTCAAATTTGTCCATACATTGTCAAAATTGTGAGAAAAATTTATAAATTGATCTATGGGATGAGAGGGAAGAAGTGCCTTAGTGGCCATTATATTTATTTCATCAAAGAGAATATGTAAAAGTACTATTAAGCAAATAAATGCAAAAATAACTACTAACATAGATATTTTGAAAATATTTTTGACACTCTAAATAATTTACAAAAATTCCAAAATATTTTTCTAAAAATTGCAAAGAAGGAAGGCTTGAGGTTTTAGGACCTAGTTTAGGAATCTAGGGTTTTAGATTGGGGTTTTAGAATTTTTGAAAATTATTGCTATAATTTAAATTCTAAAATGAATTTGAATAAGATAAATGCACAAAAAAATATACAAAATCAAAAATTTGAAATTTAATTTTTTCACAAAATAAATACTAATATTGATAGTTTTAAAATATTTTTGACACTCCGAACAATTTGCAAAAATTCCATAATATTTTTCTAAAAATTGTAAGGGAGGGAGGTTTAGGGTTTTGGGACCTAGTTTGAAAATCTAGGATTTTTGGTTAGGGTTTTAGAATTTTTGAAAATTATTGCAATAATTTAAATTCTAAAACAATATTTGAATATAATTAATGCATAAAAATTTATATAAAAATAAAAAATTTGAAATTGAATTTTTTCACAGAATATGATGAAAAAACCCTAAGGGTACCTAGGGTTTTAGATTTGTTAAAAGTATGTTGGGTTCACCAAATGTTTTATTATTTTTGGGAGACTAGTGTCTAGTTCCTAAATAATAAAGGGTCTGTAATAAGGGAAAAAATCCAATAAAATATAGGTTTTGATAAATTTAATCAAATTAATTGCATATGGAAAGAAGTAAACTTATCTAGAAAAACATGCTAAAATGAATGATTCAGGGGTTGAAATCTATTGCACAAGAACTAAGAAGAGGTAAGCATCTTGGACCTAGATTTCATTTTGTAAAAGGATAGGAGTGCTGAAATAAGACACCCTAGGGTCCAATGCTATAGTATTTTTATGCCATTATTGTCCTAAAGACCAAAGTTTTTTGAGTTTTGTTCGCTATATCTTTGTGACCCTGTATATGAAATTTCAAAGGATGAATGTTGATAGAGCTCACTATAGGTCTATTTCAATCTTCAAACCCTAGGTCTATCTACACATAAAACAAAAAATACATCAAAAGCATAAGGGGAAAATTAGGTTAGGAGAAGTATGATTGCATGATCTAGAACCCATGTTGTCCTGATCACTACCTACATTAACCCTCAAGCTAGGGTCTCAAATCAAATGTATTTATCCCTTAGGGAACATGGATAATCAATACACATGGTAGATGTAAGAATGAAATTTATCCTAGGCCCTTCCTTAATTAGGCATGAAATTCTATGTGTGATGTAGAATGTTGAGTTATACTATTGATTGATTTTTAATTATGTACTGTGCCAAAGTAGTAGGTGTCAGATATAAAATGCATTGTGTAGTCATTTATATAGGAGACTCTTTATTTTGAATTTGGGAGATTTATTAATATTTGGCTGACATTAGGAAAACTTGAGGATGAAGCTAAGAAGGGATTGAGACTCATTAAGTAGGGAAACTGACCATTAGAGCTAAAAATGCCATTGGATAGGAGTGCTAGAAATAGACACCCTAGGGTCCAATGTTATATTCCAATCCCAATGCTCCTATCCTATAGGCTTGAGACCTAGGGTGATGGAATTAGCATGGGAAAAAAGACCTAGCTAAAGTGGAATGACTATTTGAAAAGCTTGAGATGATCGAGAATAAACAAAAAGGTGTCTAGAGCATGAAATGAGACCAGGATGAGTAAAAAAAAGTTAGCTAATGTGAATAAGGATCATATTATCTAATTGGAGTCTCTTATGAAAGGAATATGAAAAAACATAATATGTGTGGTTACTTGACTAATTTAGGGTGTATATAATATGCATGTTAAAAGTTGGCCTTCTAGACAAGTTTTTGACATAGTTGGTTTTATGGAAAAATAATCTGAGTGAAAATTTTTATGGCATTATATCTCATACATGAGAAGGTTTCAAGAGTAGTTTGACACATGGTTAGATTCTCTTATGTGAGGATATTATGTGGTCCAATTTTTAGAACATGCACTTGAGTGAATCAAAAGATATGGAGGTGTAAATTTGACCTTCTTGGCAGATAAGAAAACTTCCCATAGTCATTTATACACTATTTAATGTTTGAGAAAGATAGATAGAGTGCATTGCTCCAAGATGTTAGGAAGAAACAAGATGAGGAAAAGTGCATGATGTTTAACTTAAATCAGAGATAAAGATAGAGCTTCTTTCAAAGATCAACAATGAGTGGAAAATCATATAGATAGAGATCAATGGTGAATATTAAAGTCAAGAGGTCAAAGTGATAGTTGTTTAGCATTATTAGAGACCAAGCTACGCACATGAGATCAATGGTGCACAATGAGTCAACATTATATGATTGCATAAGATGAGGTCAAAGTGACTGAGGTTTAAAATTTGAGCATTGGCACCTATGTATTAAAGATGAAATAATATCAATGGTGTGTATTTGATTTGAGAAGCAAGGACATGAGATGTGATCTTAGTGTTCAAACTTTAACTGTGACCATTGACATTTAAATATTTGAATTTTAACAAAGGGAAAAACTAGTCTATGGTTTTTGGACCATAAATTTTGATCTATAAAAAAGTTGCTCATGGTGTAAAAATAAAAGATGAAGAGGAATCTATGGCACATGTAATGAACCTAATTTAAAGATATGGAAATGTGTACAGTCAAAGATCTTAAGGTTAAAAGTTGATTGTGTGTTTGTGCTTATTCTACAAGTGACCTGAGAAGCATAATTTAGCTTCTATAGATGTTGTTTAAATGTTTCATGGTGAAATATATATTTGGGAGGGTTTTAGACTCCATGAGGATGTTTTGTGTGTATTAAGAAGGTTTGATCAATTATAAGAAGTATGAACAATGGTTTATAAGTTAATTGTGTTTTCATTCATAATGACTATATGTATAGAGAAGTGTTTGAGCTATTTATGATTAAGCTAAAGGGTAATGTGTTGGTCATTGGCACTTAAGGAGGATATATAGATCATGTAGAATGGGTCCATGCATTTGATAAGTGTTCATATGTTTCAGTTTGCTCAGAGAAGTGTCAAAGAGCTGAATGGGTCTCCATAGGACCTAAAATTGATTGACTTATTTGAAAGTGGATTGTGCTTATGTGTGACCCATGCGAGATGCCTTAAGTGTGAAGGCATGTGTTGTGGCTAACATGATATATTGTGATATTGTTAATTCATGATTGCTCTATAAATAGTGTAATAAAAGATGATGGTTTCTAGACTAGTAATTGAGAAACTTGAGAGAGACTTTTGTAAGGTGGATGTGAGAGTTGTGAAGCAAAGGATAGGTAGTGTGCCTATTGGTTAGGTTAATGAGTATAATAGTTTTTTTACTATGTGTATGACCTATAAGTCATTTTACTAATGTCATAATAGTGATCTTAAAATTTTAGGATATATGAAGAGGTCTGAGTGTGAATACAAGGACAGTTTGAGTGAAGAAGGAGAGAGATTATGGCATGCCGATGTGAGAGGCCTATATGAGATAGAGAGAGAGAGAGTTTGTGTAGGGGTTAGATAAATAGAGATCCATCATTAGGTATCAAATACATCATTTCTAATATGGAGGTGTTCAAATGAGGTTCTAAAGGACTTGGTTTTCCTTAGGGACAGTTGCTCCTTATGAAACATGTGTTTCACTAAATACCTTTGGTCAGGAGGATATGATAAAACTTTGATGGTCTAAAGGAATTGATTAGTCTCTTGTTTGTAATTTATTATAGGATAGTAGTAAATTTATGTTGTAGGTTTGAGAGTGGGTTTTATTTCCCATGATGTTTACCCATAGGAACTATGTATTATGTGTTTGATCTTATGTATGCAATTAATGTATGATCTCTCTTGATAATGCTTCTTGATCAAGTTGATATATGTTGATTAGTTAATAGTTTAAAGGATTGTAATTAAAATTAAAATATCTGGGCTCACTGATTCACCCCCCCTCAATGATTGTACCTCTAACACTATTAGGGGTCATAATGATCTTAAAATAAGTGGCATTAGTTTGCATAATGATGGCCTATTATTTATGAAAAATTGTTAAGAGTGACAATAGGTCACTATGGCTTATGCATCCAAGAGTGGTCTACTTTTGAACCTATTTATCTAGATCATAAATTAATGGAGAGAAATTATTTTGAGGGTGGTTTGTATAGTTATTTTATCTCATTTTCATGGTGGTTTGATCAGTTGAATCATCTCCATGAAGTGATTTAAATTAAGGAGAAAAGGTCTTGGTATACAAGTTGTTCTAGTCAATCCTACTACAAGTTTGGATTTATCTTCATGGGGGTCACTCACAGAGGTTGATAACACTCCATAAATCATGGAAGATACTTAAATCCATGTAATTCATGTGTTTTTTTGAAATGTCTCTCTTCCTCCATAATATCTATGTGAATTTCTTCTTGATAGACTTGTACGATATTTGGATGATCTTTCTAGGTTTGAGCTTCATTTTGGTTTGAATATCAAAAAGTAACACCATTGTTTAGCCAAAAGAGGCACTTTTAAGCTACTAGTTTGTTTAATAATAGGGAACATGATCCAAATTCACATCTTGAGTAAGTTCATGAAGTTTTTCAAGCATTTACAGGCCTACAAGTCTATCAACATGTATTCAAGGACCCAAATCCATGATAAGAATGTATAGACAACATGAAGAGGTAAGTGAAACCTAATTCAAACTCACAAATACCATCAAAATCATGACACACTGTAAAGAGACTCCATTTTTATATAGTCCATACATAGTTTGTACATTTAAAGGATAGGTGTGAAGGAGTAAGTAATGTTTGGAAACAACTTTCCATGACTGTTGAAAGGGAATCAGAAGATACAAGATTCTCAAGGCAAAGTGATGTAATGCAGATGGTTGAGAAACAAGTGAGTTACTCACAAAAGGGGTTCACATAGTCAAAAAGCACCTATAGGTCTATAGAAAACTATATGATGATTTGAAGGTGACATGATGTTATTTGAATCTTTATAGATCATTGAGGAGTAGCATTAAAAGGGCAGTGGATTGACAATTATTGAAGGGATTAAGGACTAGAGAAGGTGGATCTTTGTAGCTTAAACATTTAAAAATTAACCTATAGGCCCTAAGCATGTAGGTCTCCATTTGGGACCTCTCTTGTGCCTATAACATAGAAGAGGTTAGAATAAGAAGAACTTGGTACTAAAACACCAATGACATAGGACACAAGCCTTAAAAAATCCATTAGATCACTTCCAAGTGAAAAATGATAATGAGTTTGAATTGACAAGTTCCTAAGAAGTCATCTACAAGTCCATATAGATTGTTCAAGAATGTTGGTAGAAGGTAGATTGATGCTTGGTCTTAAGCTTTAGAGACCACTGAGTAATGAAGTAGGGTTATAAAGTGGTTGACAGGGTTTGAAAAGGCTATAGCTCAGGAGATGTCTTAGTATAACCTTAGATAATTCATAGTGACCTATAGGACCTAGGCCTATAGGTCCTCATATGGGCCAATATCAACATCAAATATACACACAAACAACACTGAGCATGAATCCCTAACTCTTATATAGATTTAGATGGTGTTATAAACCTTCAAATAACAATTAGGCCACTCTCAAGTCAAAGATAGATTGGGATTCAGTAGACATTCAAAAGTGCACCTATAGTACCCTATAAAGAGGAGTCAAGTATAAGTATAATAAATAAATATAAAAAAAGTGTGTGAGAGAGGTGTTGAGCCTAAATAGAACCTCAACTAAGTTCATGGATTTTTAAAAAGGTAAATAGGTGAAAAGGGGGATAACGTCCTAAAATCTAACATAGTCAAATCCTCTAAGACACCTACAGGTGGCTTAGAAATTTAGTTTTCAATACCAAATCTAAAGGAGAGGTAGGGAATTCTTGTGAAGGAGTTTTAGAAAACTCAAATGAAACTACATCATATTTCAAAAGAAATGAGAATCAATGATAAAAAGTTGATGTTCTAAACATGAAAGTGTAGTCATAGATCGTAATATGTAGCTACAAGCCTTTTTGAAAGGTTAACTTATTTCTTAAGCTTGAGTAAGATCTAGGGATACTAAAGGTTCTTTATAACCTAGTTGAAGACTGAATTTAGGTCCATATACCTTTTGAAATTTAGTAATAAATGAAATAAATACCTAAGATACAAGGTATAGAGTCAAGAGAACCTCTTAATACACTTACAGGCTGAGAGAGCATAGATTGACTATAGGCTTAAGGGAATGGTAGAGTAAGAGTTTGAGATAAATATAATATTAATGGAGACTTTAAAACATGTTCAATAACATTGAAGAGATCAGGTTCTAGGTTTTAAGCTTTAAATACATAGTCAAATATCTAAGTTGCTACATATAACCAACTTATTAATAACATTGGACTTGACAGTGAATGAGGTTGGTAATGTTTGAAGTTTTAGGGTCTTGTAAATATTATTAAGATAAAAAAAATTGAGTAGAGTCCTTGAATAGGTTTGGTATTTATTTTAAGGGTCTAGGAAGTTAATTCACAGTCATGGACCCTAAAGAACATATACATGCATGTTTACTCTTGAAGGTAAATTTTGATTGGATTTGAGAAATGAGGACTATGAATAGGTCTGATAGGGAGAAAAGGAATTTATAAATATTTTTAGTACAATATATATCCTATCTTATCCTCAGACCAAATATCATATGAATAAAGAGATCAAAACTCAGTCTAAGCCTAAAACCCTATAGTCACATTAGCAGATCCAATCCAACCATGAAATAAAATGACATTTTGAGGGAAATATAGGCCTGATCATGATCTAAAAATTGATAAATATGGTTATTATGACTTTAAAAATACCTCCATGGTCTCCTTTAGGTGATAAAAATAGTGGAATTACTCATTGTTTTGTCTTAGACCTTGCCCACTCCTTGGACAAGGGTAGCCATGAGACTTAGAGATCCACTTGAACTTGAAGGGCATGAAGCAAGTTATCAGACCTTATGAATGAATCCTAAGGGAATTGAAAAATCATATAAAAGGTATACATTCATTATTATGTTTTAAAAAAATAATTTTTCACTCCAAGGCCCTTGAGGGCTAGTAAAGAGAGAACAAGCTTAAACCCCAAAAGCCCTGACCAATATACCAGATTGATATAGAGGGGTAATGAAGACTTAAAAATCACATGGAATCATGGATAGGGTTTTTATATATGTTTTTTAGTATCCCTCAATAGTGGTATTGATTTTCAAGACCCATAACTCAAAGTAGAGCTCTCTCTAAGCCCAAAAAATGCTAAACAAACCATTCAAAGAACAACTCCAGATGTTTGCATTGTTGTCCAAAATTTGCATGGGAGTTTGATAATTTTGGAGTAGTTTAAGGGATCTATAAATAATTTTTTAAAAGTGGAATATGGTCATTTAATGACATGGTCTTTATGAATAATCATTAATACCCTAGACAAGTCTAAAACCTCTCTTAAACCTTGATAGTCGCCAGTCATTGGAAACAGAGTTCAAAAGCACATATGATGACATAGTTCACTCCTAAAAATTATTATATGTTGTTCATTATGAAAATGAGGTTACCCCCATGTACTTCAATTGTATGGACTACTATACAAACTACCCAAAATATGCTATTTTTCCATGTTTTTTATGTTTTATAGGTGTTCTAAGAAGGGGAGAGATTCAAAATCATGGGGTAAGGTCATTTAAGACTTGAAATAGCCATAAAAATATAAAAAATTTCACATGATATTTTTTAAATGATAAAACCAGGCCCATTTTTCAAGTTAGTATCAAATAGGCTTAAAATGAGACTAGGTGGTAAGGCCATTTCTTGGTTTGCATACCTCTGTAGGGTCTCAGGACCCCAAATTTGACATGGAGTTTGGTGATGGCCTAGGGAAAGTGAATAAAATGATTTTGGGTGATTTCACATGTGTATAATAAGTTTGGAGGAATAAAATAGGGTCCAAAGCAAGGAGGCCTAATTGAGGCCTATTTTAAGAGAGAGAAGGCAGAAAAATGGGTCTCCAGTTAGATTCTAAAGATAAAATTTGACATGGAGATAGAAGACCATAAAGGGTCCTATAATATTCCCTTATTATATAAATATAATTCATATAAATCCCAAACAAGAATATTTATAGGAAAAAAGGCTATAAGGAAAGTAGGGCTATTGAAGACTTAAGGAGCAAAATGAGTTCTTAAGAGTTGGCCCAAGAACCAAAAATGTTTGTTTTAGACCTGGTAACATATTTTAATACCATTCATATATTTTGGATGAGTTTAATAATATGAACTTGAGTTTTAGGCCACTTGGACTCATTTAGGCATGGGAAATGGAGAGTTACATGACATCTATGCATATAACTAATGGAATGTTAGGTTAGAGGAGTTTACTAAGGCATATAAGATGTTTAATGAGTTTTTAAATATTATTTTAAGCTAAATTCATGGTTGAAAGGTCCATTTATCACTCATTTCACATAAGAAGGGTAGTTTCTAAGATGCTCGTCAAGGTGTCAAGCCAAATTATAACTCCTACACCACTTAGAAGGATGGAACATCTTCAAGAGTTAACACATGACATGGTAGAATTAATAAAAATTTTCATTAATATTTATTTATTTTTAATTTGTTCTCTCATAGGGTGAAATTTTGAGCTATAATAATTCTAACAACCTTGGTAGGACACAAAATACAAGATACTATCCAAGATATATGTTGGTCTTATCATTATAATAGTAATAAAAACCTTCTTCATGTAACATTTACAGACTCGAAAAGGTTTTAAACTCCTGGTTGTTAACTAGTGAGCCTACTTTCATGCCAAAGGTGACCACAAGATCAAATGTAAAAGGTTTCCACTTTGAATTCCTCTAATTACATTTGTATCCATATAAGAGGAAGAGATTTATTCACACTCTCACAGACACTAAGTCACCTAGAAGGAGGCTCTTTATTCTAGATTATCCAAGCTCTCCTAAGACTGATAACATGGCTAAAAATCTGCCCTTTGTTTCCTTCAATGGTGATTCTCCTTTTAACCTTCAATAATATGATGATATTCTAATGTCTACCCTCAAAAGTGTGACTTATTTCAATGGAGAAACTTCTCTTACCCCCATTAAACATATTAGAGACATGGACAACTTTTACAACATTCACAACATCACATAAGAGAATGTAGTAATTAGGTTGTAGGCAATCAGTTTTAAAGGAAAATCTTTGTAATGGTATAGGACATTAGGCCCCAATTTTATTGAATCATGGGATGATTTGGGAGATAAATTGAGTAAGAGGTTTGAAGACAAAAGTGACCATTTGTCCTTGGTCAAAAAATTGACTACCATAAAGAGAGCCCCTCATGAATCCATGTAAGATTTCAATGCTAAGTTTTAAAAAACATGAGATAGAATTCCAATCTTGGTAAGATCTACCCCAAACTATGCTTTTCTCTACAATCTCAAGACTTTGAATAGTGATATTGGTGTTATGATTCAATCAATGGGTGAGAATACTCTACCAAATGCATATGACATTGCTATACTAGCTGAAAATAAATTGATCCAAGTTGAAAAACTTGATCTTAGACCTACCATACCTTTGTTTCCTGATGAACAAGTTCCCATACCCACCATTGATCCTATCCCCACACCTAAGAACAAATAATCTACCCCAATTCAATCAAAAAAACAAAAAGAAGAAGATGTGATTAAGACTCTTGGAGAATAAATACAAGGTCTTAAGAGGTAGTATAAATAATAACAATGGAGGTCTTTTCAAGGTCATTTCCAATCTTACCAATCCTATCAAGCTCCTAGACAACCTTTTCAAGGTCAATACCAAAGATAAGGGCAACTAAATCAAGTAAGGCAACCTAATGGACAAAATCACAATGCTTTTTTTACTTCTAAGGCTCTTGTACTTGTTCAAAACAATCTTTTACAAAATAATGGAGAGAAACCTTCATGGCAACAACCTCTTGACCTATCCATTTATATAAATGAAGCATTTAATCAAGCCTATAGGGATTAATGGGGAACAATGCCTTCTATGACTCAAGAAGAGATGCCTAATGGATGGGAAAATAATTAAGGGGATGCTCAATCAAATTCTACCATGATGAAATACAATCAAGAGGACTCATGTATTGTCAACTTCTAAGGAAATCTCAATGTTCATCCAAGTTCCATAGTTGCCAATACAAGGTCAAATAAGAGAGAAGTTGAGGAAGTTAAAGGAACAAGTGGTGGTATAAATTTAATATCTCATGCATACTAAGGATTAGGTACATAAAATTCAGCCTCTATGAATTAAATAAATAAAAAAACTCAAAATGTTAAAGATTCTTCTATACCTGCTCCTATACATTAAGCAACACAAATTAGTGGTAGTGTTTTGGATCCTAAAGTTGACATATCTCCTATGAATAATGTTGATTAAATGAATAAGGTTAATGTAAATATTCTAATTTTTGAAACACTATCCATACCTGGTCAAAAACCCTTGATCTAAAATGAGCTCACCAAACTCAATGCATCATCTAGGTAGCTTAGTGAACGAGGGGAAGTTTCGACCAATGAAGTGAAGACCAAGGATGGGAAACCAAAGAGAAATAAAATAAATAATAAACATCATAAATTATACCTCTTTTTTATCATTAGTGATGCATTCGTTCATAATTGTCTAATTGATAGTGGAGCAAGTATATCAGTAATGCCAAAACAAGTAACTGATAAGCTAAAGTTGAAGTGTGAACCAAAATCAAAGGGAGTACTAAAACGTGATGGATCAACTACTAAAATTGTTGGCATGATCAAAGGTTTACAATTTAATCTTCATGATTATACTACTTTCTATATTTCCCAAGATGTAGTGGTTGTTGATATGTCACCTCACTTTGCTCTTTTCTTGTCAAGATATTTCAATGACAAGATTAGGGGTACTTAACTTCATATTGGTTTTATATAGCATTTAAAAATAAATATGGTGCTAAAGTGACTATAAAATATGAACCTTTATATAATTTTCATGTGGATACTTATTTATCAAATTCATTTAACATGAATTTCACTATTATTGATGAAGGTAATTAAGCTAATGATCAAGAACCACTTGCACCTTTGGTTGACATACTTGATATTTTTATAAATGAGTGGGGAAAAAAATCATGAGTTTTATCCATATAAAAGAGTTAAATAATCTAATATTAGGTCTATTATTTA
The DNA here is from genome assembly GCA_037957365.1 of Torreya grandis. Taxonomy (NCBI): domain Eukaryota; kingdom Viridiplantae; phylum Streptophyta; class Pinopsida; order Cupressales; family Taxaceae; genus Torreya; species Torreya grandis. Next base: position 1,205,164 of record JARHVA010003580.1, read on the forward strand.
CATGAGGAAGGTGAAACCATACCTTTTCTTTCTAAACCTATTGATGATGGTTATGGTTTGTGGAAAATGTTCTTTGATGGCTCAAGGAGTAAGAATGGTGTAGGTGATGGTATGATGCTTGTTTCTAGATCAAATGAAAGGTACTACTCATATATTATGTTCCAATTCAATTTCTCTTGTAATGTAGTAGAATATGAGGCTCTTATTCATGGGCTTCAATGGGTAAGGAAGAGAGGTATCAAGCAAGTTCAAGCAATTGGAGATAGTGAACTAGTTGTGCATCAAGTAAGAGGTAAGAGTGCATCAAAAAATAAATTTTTGAAGTCCTATAATAATATATTATGGGACCTTATTAAATATTTTAAATCTTTTGACATCAAATCAGTCCAAAGGGAAGAAAATCAACATTCTAATACGTTGGATTCAGTTGGAGCACAATTTGATATCCCAAATGATGTCAAGAGTCCAAAGTTGCAGTCACACATCATGGTAGTTGTAAGGCCTTTCATAATAGATAATGATGATTGGAAAGTGTTTGAAAGTGACAAACAAATATCATGTTTCTTATAACATGGGCTAAGTTCTCTTCCAAAAACCAAGCCAAGTTATAACATTAGTGTGGGGAACAAATTGTACAACTAAGATCTAACAAGTTGCCTAAAGGGTTCATGAATCTTGAAAGTATATTTAATGAATGTGATCAAATGAGGAAAGTCAAAGTAAAAATATCCACAAAATAAGATCATCATGAAAGAGTATCCATATTCAAAGACAAGTTAATCAAGCTTGGGAAGGTATGTACACAAGAATAAAAGGCAACATTCATTGAGTTATGTAGATAATTTATAGATGTCTTTGCTTCGGAGTATAGTGACATCAAAGGGTTTGATCGTTCATTAGAAAAAAACACTATATAACTTGATTCCAATTATAAAAATATGAGGCAAAGACAAAAACTAGTCAATCCTAAGGTGGAGATGCTCATGATAAAGGAAATCACCAAGCTGATGGAGTTAAAGATTATCTTTCTTATCAAACATTCTTTATGGGTTGCCAATCTTGCATTGGTGAGAAAGAAGAGTGGTGAAATCAATTTATGTGTGAACTTTATAGACTTTAATAGAGTCTCATTGAAGGATAATTATACTCTACCTTCAATGGAACAAATAATTCAAGTGGTGGCTAGCTCTCAGTGGTTCTCACTCTTAGATGGCTTTCGGGGTATAACCAAGTGTTGGTTAAAGAGGAAGATCAATAAAAGACAACCTTTACTATAAAATGGGGGATACATGCCTATAATATAATTCCATTTAGGATGTATAATGCAAGTGATACATTCTAAAGGGCCATGGACATGGATTTCTAAGGTTTGATAAATGACATAATGTTGATATACCTTGATGACATAATAGTTTTCTCCAAGAATGCAAGTGAACATTTGAATCACATAAGCAATATTTTTGAAATATGTAGGTAATATGGGATGTATCTCAACCCAAATAAGTGTGTGTTTTATATTCATGATGGTAAGTTACTTTGACACATTATTTCTGAGGATGAACTTACCATTGATCTTGATAGGGTTAAAACCATTCTAATCTTGTCATTACCTAAGCATATAAAAGCTTTGAAAGTTTTCTTGGGAAGATTAACTTTGTGAGAAGGTTCATAATTTTATTTTACACTCTTTTAAATCCAATAAAAACCATGTTGAATAAAAACCAAGCTTTCCAATAGAATAAATAAGGGAAGATCAGTTTTGAGGCCATTAAACAAGCCATTGCTCAAGCACCTACACTAATCAATCTTGATTTCTCTAAGGATTTTTTATTGTATTATTTTTTTAATACTAATAAAATATCTTCCATGTTTATGAAAAAAAATATGGTCTTGATCATCCTATAGACGTTTTTAGTCAAAGACTTGAAGACTATGAAAAAAGGCATACCTATGTTGAGAATTAAGTTTTGGCTGTGATAAGAAGTTTTAAGAAATTTAGACACATGATTTCAAATAACAATATTCATATGATTGTCTCTCACCTAAGAATAAAATACTTCATCTTGAACAAATATTTGAATGAAAAGAGAGATGGGTGGATAACAAAAGTGATGGAATATGATGTAGAGATCAAGTCATCCAAGATTATAAGAGGAAGAGGGTTGTGTGAACACATAAAAATAGACTTAAATAAAGATTAAAAAGTGGTTTTGGCATTAAAAAAATGTCTTAGTATAAATTCAAATTCATCTCCTCCAAGTTAGACATAATAAACAGTGAGATTCCTTCAAACAAGTGAGTGTCTTTGAGTTTTAGATCAATAAAAAAGGAGATACTTTAGATTGGAAGTAGTCCCTTATGTCCTTGTGGTTGGAGTCCTCTTTAGGAATGATATTAGTGGGCTGATTATTAGGTGTGTTGAAATATATCAGGTTGACAAACTTCTTAAATAATTCTATGATGGACTAGTAGGAGGTCACTTTGCACCTAAAACTATAGCTTCAAAAATAATGAGGGCTAGTTATTATTGGCCTAACCTATTCAAGGATGAATATGCTTGGGTTAGGAGGTGTCAAAGGTATGAAATTTTCAAATGCAAACAAATACTTTCATCCCTTCCTCTTCATCTAATTCAGGTTGAACAACCATTCATATAATGGGGGCTTGATTTCATTAGAATGATTAATCCTCCATCTAGTGGTGGCTACAAATGGGTCCTTACAACCATGGACTATTTCAAAAGGTGGGTAGAGGAAATGAATCTCAAGGAGGCTAATTGAACTTTAGTTATTGACTTATATGAGAGCATAATAATAATGTTTGGAGTGTTTGTAACTATAATTTTTGATAATGCCATGGATTTTAGTGGAGTGAGAACAATGGAATGTGATCTCCAACATGGAATCTATTTGAGTATCTCTTAAAATTACTACCCTCAAATCAATGGGATATCTAAGTCCACTAATGATAATTTAATTATAATTATGAAGATAACTATAGACGATAATCAAAGAGTTTGGTAGTCTATGTTGAAGATAACGCTTTGGGATAATAATATCACTCCCATAGTTACCATTGGCAATTCTCCTTATATGTTTGTCTATGGAAGAGAAGCTAGGTTACATATTTAACTTGAGTTACCAACCCTTTAATTGGAACACCATTTTGAGAGGATGGATAATGATAGACTTAGTGTTAGTCAGGTACTGACAAACTTGTAGTTTCAACTCCCTAAATGAGAAAAATGGCATTTTAAAGCACTTTTAAGCACTTGTATGGCTTGAAGGATTATTTGTTAGTTGTAAATGGTTTTAAAGTTTATCTTCATCACCATAACATAATTTACTTCATTTATACCAAATTTAAAGTTGAATTTATACTCTAGACACCATTTTTCCTCCATTACTACCTTCACAAGCTCAAAAAGGCAAAATAAAAGTAGATGGTATGGCCAGAATAAAGAGAGTTAGGAGATGAAATTTTGGAAATTGTTATGGGTAATACTTAGATTCAAATCAATGTATTTTTTTTATAGAATGGCATCCTATTATTTATGAACAATCACTAAGAGTGATAATAATTCACTATGGCTTATGCATCTAAGAGGGGTTTGTTCTTGTACTTTATTTTCCAAATCAAAAATCAATGGAGAGAAATTATTTTTAGGGTTGTTTTTATGGGTATTGGATCTATTTTTCTTGATGGCTTGATCAGTTGAATCATCTCCATGCATAAATAACTTGAGGGAAGAATGTCTTAGTATATAGGTTGTCCCAATCAATCTTGCTGCAAGTTTGATTTTATCTTCATGGTGGTCACTCATAAAAGCTGATAACACTCCATCGCTCATGGAAGATACTTCAAATCCATGGAGTTAATGTGTTTTTTTTTGAAATGGATCTCTTCCTCCATAATCTATAAGTGACTTGCCTCTTGAGAGACTTATAGGATATTTAAATGATCTTTCTAGGTTTTAACTTCATTTTGGTTTGAATAAAAATAAGTAACATCATTGTACAACCAAGAAAGACACTTTTGAGCTACTAGTTTGCTAAAGAATGGGGAACATGTACAAAATTTACATCCTGAGTTTAAGTTCATAAAGTGTCTCAAGCACTTATAGGCCTACAAATCTATCAACATGTGTTCAAGGACCCAAATACATGATAAGAATGTCTGGACAACATGGATAGGTAAGTGAAACCTCATTCAAACTCACAAATCCCATAAAATATGTGACACAATATCAAGAGGCTCCATTTTTCTATAGTCTACACATAGTATGTACATATAAAGGATAGGTGTGAAGGAGTAAGTAATGTTTGGCAATAAGTTTCCATGACTATTGAAAGGGAGTGAGAATATATAAGATTATCAAGGAAAAGTGATTCAATGTAAATGGTTGGGAAACAAGTGAGTTAATTTTAAAAGGGGTGCACATAGTCAATAAACACCTATAGGTTTGTCCAAACTTGTAGGATGATTTGAAGGTGATATGATGTTATTTGAACCTCTCTAGATCATTAAAGAGTAACATGAAGAGGGTAGTGGTTTGACAATTATTGAAGGGACTAAAGACTAGAGAATATAGCTCTTTGTAACCAAAACATTTCAAAAGCAACCTACAGGCCCTAACCCTATAGGTCTCCATTTGGGACCTCTACGAGCCTATGACCTATTGAAGATGTCAGAATGAGAAGACCATGGTCCTAAAGCACCAATGACATAAGACACAAACCTTTAAGAAGCCATTAGATCACTTATAGGTGAATAATGACAATGAGTTTGAATTGACAAATTTCCTAAGAATTCATAAACATGTCTGTATTGATTAGTAAATAAATTTGGAATTTGGTAGAAGCTGTCTTGATGCTTGGTATTAAGCTTTGGAGACCACTGAGTAATATAATAGGGTTGTAAAGTGGTTGATAGGGTTTGAAAAGGCTAAAGAACTTAGGGGATGTCTTGGTATATCCTTAGTTTATAGTGACCTACAGGCCTTAGGCCTATAAGTAGTCATTTGGACAAATATAAAAATTCAATCTACACAAAAACAACACTTTCATGAATCCCTAGCTCCTATGTAGATGGTGTTACAAACCCTCAAATAAAAATTAGGCCACACTCAAGTTAGAGACAGTATTAGGACTGAGTAGACAGTCAAAATCCCACCTTTAGTACCCTGATAGAGGAGACAAGGACAAGTAAAATAAAGAAAGATAAAAAATATGTGTGAAATAGGTGTTGAACCTTAATATAACCTTAGCTATTTTCATGGATTATAAATAAAGTTACTTAAGTGAGAAGGGGGATAAGGTCCTAAAACCTAATAGAGTCAAATCCTCTAAGACATCTACAGGTGGATTATAAGGTTAGTTTTCAATCCCAAATCTAAAGGAGAGGTAGGGAATTATTGTGAAGGGGTTTTAGAAAACTCAAATGAAACTACATCAGATTTCAAAAGCATTGAGAATCAATGATGATAAGTCTAGGTTCTAAACACAAAAGTGTAGTCACATACCCTAATATGTAGCTACAAGCCTTTTTGAAAGGTTAACTCAATTCCTAAGCTTGAGTAAGAGCTAGGGATACTAAATATTGTTTACAACCTAGTTGAATAATTAATTTAGGTCGATATACCTTTTAAAATTTATTAATTAATGAAATAGAGACCTAATATACAAGGTATGCAGTCAAGAGAACCTCTCAAAACACTTACAGGCTAAGAGAGCATAGATTGACTATAGGTTTAAGGGAATGGTAGAGTAAGTGTTTGAGATAAATATAAAATTAATGGAGAATTCAACACATGTTTAATATCATTGAGCAGATGAGGTTATAGGTTTCAAACTTTAAATACATAGTCAAATTTCCAAGTTGATACATACAACCAACCTATTAAGAAAGTTGGCCTTAATAGTGAATGGGGTTGGTAATGTTTGAAGTTTTAGGGTCTTGGAAAGATGATTAAGATAAAAAAATTTGAATAGAGTATATGAAGAGGTTTGGGATTGGTTTTGAGGGTCTAAGAAGTCAATACATAGTCATGGACCCTAAAGAATATATACCAGCTTATTTGCTCTTAAAGGTAAGTTTTGTTTGGATTGGAGAAATGAGGACTATGAATAGGTCTGATAAGGAGAAAAGGAAGTTGGAAAAGTATAAAGTAACATATAGATCCTATCTAATCCTTAGACCAAATATAATGTGAATAAAAATATCAAGACTTAGTCTAAGCCTAAAACCGTATAGTCACACCAATAGACCCAGTCCAACCATGAAGGAAAATGACATTTTGAGGCCTCTATAGGCTTGATCATGATATAAAAGTTAGTATAGATGATCATCATGAATTTAAAAATACCTCCATGGTCTCCTTTAGGTCATAAAAATAGTGAAAATACTCACTTTTTTGTTTCAAACCTTGCCCACTATAGCTACACCCACTCCTTGGGCAAGGACAACCATGAGACCTAGAGATCCACTTGAGATCTAAGGGAATGAAACAAGTTATCATACCTCATTACTAGATCTTAAGAGATGTAAACATTCATAAAATAGGTATCCATTAATTCTCAAGTGGAAATAAAAATAAGTTTTCATTGCAAGGCCCTTGAGGGCAAGTAAAGAGAGAACAAACTTAAACCCTAAAAGCTCTAACAGTATGCCAGATTGATATAGAGGGGTAATGAAGAATTTTAAAGAATGTGGTATCATGGGGAGGGTTTATCAAGATGTGTATGATCCTCTTATATTATTGAGGATGATTTAAGACCTAGAACTCAAATTAGAGCTCTCTTTAAGCCAAAGAATGCTAAATAAGCCATTCAAAGAGAAACTTCAGATGCTCATACCATTGTCCACACTTTGAATTTGAGTATAAGACTTTTGGAGTAGTTGAAGGGGTATATTAAGAAGGTTTCACAAGTGTAATGAGGTCATTTAATGATCTATTCTTTATGAATAATCATTAAGACCACAGATAGGTCTAAAACCTCTCTTAAACCCTTATAGTGACAAATCATGGGAAAAGAGTTAAAAATAACATTTGATGACATAATTTTCTCTTTAAACCTCATATATGTTGTTGAGGACTCCAAGGAGGTTACCCACATGTACTTCACTTGTATAGACTACCCAAATAATCTATTTTTGCATTTTTTTTTGTTTTATAGGTGTTATAAGAAGGGGAGAGATTAAAAATCATGGGATGAGGTCATTTGGGAATTTTAATAGCCATCAAATAAAAAAAATTGCATAGGATATTCTTTAAATGATCAAACTAGGCCCATTTTTCAAGGCAGCTCAAACAGGCTCAAAATGAGCCTGGGTGGTAAGGCCATTTATTAGTTTACATACATCCACAGGGTCTTAAGAAACCAAATTTTAAATTGGACTAGGGAAAGTGGATCAAAGGATTTTGGGTGATTTCACATGCGTGTCATAATTTTGGAGCAATAAAATAGGGTCTAAAGCAAAGAGGCCTATTTCAAAAGAGAGAAAGGTAGAAAAATGGGTCTTCACTCAGAGTCTAAAGATGAAATTTAAAATGGAGATATAAGGCCATAGAGGGTCATATAATATTCCCTTATTTTGTTAATATCATCTATATAATTACCACACAAGGAGATTTATAGGAAACAGGCTATAAGGAAATTAGGGCTATTAAAGACTCAAATAGCAACATGAGTTCTTTGGAGTTTTTAAAAGAACCAAAATGGTTTGTTTTAGACTTGGTATAATATTTTTAGACCATTTATCTAGTTTGGATGATTTTAAGAATATGAACTTGAGTTTTAGGCCACTTGGACCAATCTAGACATGGGAAATGGAGAGTTACAAGACACCTATGTATATAACTGATGTAATGGCAGGCCAAAGGAGTTTCTTAAGGTATGGAAGATGTTAAATGAGTTATTTAATATAATTTTAAGGTGAATTCATGGTTTTAAGTTGTATTTGTCAGTCCTTTCATGTAATAAGGGTAGTGTCTAAGATTCTAGTCAAAGTGTTAAGCCAAGTTGTAACTCCTACGCCACTTAGAAGGATGGAGCATCTGTAGGGGGTCAACATATGGCATGGAAAACATGATGGAATATTTCATAACTATGTATTTATTTGTAATAAGTTATATCATGCTTGACACTTATCACTCCTCTACTATGCCCCCTTTATCTCTCTTCACCATTCTCTATAAGAGTAGCCATTTTTGGCTAAGTTATGGATCCACACATTTTGTATGGTGAAACCCTACCAAAATTGAGACTTGTAATTACCTATTGAAGTGAATTAAAGATAGATGTTATACTTATATCTTGAAAAGAGTGATTTTTAGGATGATGTATTAATGAGTGTTTAGTGATAGTCATATCCTTTACATTTATCCTTCATGTTTCATGCCTTATGCAAGTTTTCTACCTTTCACAGGAAATATGATGCATTATACCTTGTTTAATTATTTATATAATTTATATATCATTATTATTTCAATTATCACCTCTTGGTTAATCAACCTTTTTACTCATGCAATCATTTACACCATCATATTGAAACACTAGTGTAAATGTTTAGAGTAGCATAACCAGATTATAAGTTGATATTTCTTAGTGCATATTTAATAAGTTATGGATTTTATGTTTAGTGAATCACCTCTAAGTTTTTTTGGTTATATTTTTACTCTTATTTTCCTTTTCCATGTCAAATCAAATGGTAGTATTAGTCTAGGTGTGGTATTTTGGGAGCTATCCCTAAATATAGAGGTTTGACTCACTTAGAGGTCACCCACAACCTAGAGTAAATCCCATTTCATAACTCAAGTTGAGAGAGCTTGAGTCAACCTCTCATAGGGTGAAATTTTGATCTATAACAAGAGGGTTATTAATTTATTTTTGACAAGCCTTATCCCATAAGACTTTTATTGAACTACGTGAGGCACTAGAGGCTACTCTCTATGATAGATCCATTGGAAGTATAGATACGAGGATCAACCCATTTATGGAGGGTCAGATTATTTATATTGATTATCAACTAGATAAAATCATAGATAATAATTCTCATGACACACACAACAAATTGTGGTATGTTGACAATGAAGTAAAGGGTCATAACAAGAATAACTATCCATAGAGGAATGTTTGTGCTATATTAAAATAGTCTTGTGAGATCTGTAAATAAAATCATGATGTAGGGAGTTATCCATTTATTCAGTGTGCCACCCAAGACAAAGTATATCTATATTATAAAATATGTGATGTATATACACATGATTCTAATGACTATCAAGTAATCAATGAGATTCATGAAGCACACATGTGAGAGACTCACCAAACTTATAAAACTAACAACTAGGATGTTGGTGGAAGTTGATATTTTAGAGGTTGAATGTGTGGTAATGGATGTAGAGGTGGTCATTTTCCACCTAGGACATGTTACAAGTGTGGATCTCTGGACCACTACTAACATGACTACACAACCTATCTAAACTGGGCCTTTTTTTAAATGAGCATCGACTGGAAGAATGTCTAGACTTATATGATACTATTACTAAAGAATAGAATGATAAGGTTGATGGGATGATATGTGTTGTAAAAATTCCAAATGCTTAGTGGAGATCGTGCCCTGCCACTCCACCAATTAGACCCAAGATAAATATTACTACTTAGAGTGGCACTCATTCCCAACCAATTTCAAATCCACCTGCTAAAAAGGTTCAACATGAAGAACCTTATGCACAACAATATCCATATGCTTAATGTTAGAAAGAAGTGTTTCAGGACACAATGGCCTTGGTATAGGAATTGTAAGGCAAAATTGAGTTCTTAAAGGATAAATATGTTACCATATATACTGAGATGCAAAGAAATATGGTACCCATGGATTCATGACATGATGAGTTTCAATAACTATGCAGCACATTCCTTAGTAAGGACATCAGCCCCCTCATAAATAAATGGTTATGATAACAAATGAGAAAGCCTTTGGAGGATCATCATTTGAACCATGCATGACAACAAGAGACCCATATTTAACCTAATCTAGAATGTGATAAAGAGGTCTTTATCAATGCATCCATTGATGGTTTGATTATCCATTATATCCTAGTGGACACTAGTATGGAGGTTAATGTTTTAACTAAAGATGCCTAGAAAAATATGGGGAACCCCACTTTGTATCTCTCTCCACATGTTCTGTATGCCCAATAAGACTCATACACTACCCATAGACATTCTTGAATATGCCACCACTAACATCTTGGGTATCACATTTAAAGGTGATTTTGAGTAAATCAAGCTTGTTGAAGCTGATGAATTCCCTGCTCTCTTGGGTCAACCTTTGTGTTATGTGAATAATGTTAACTTGCATTCAAGAAACATTATATCATCTTTGATAATCTCACTCAATACATAGTCATTCCTCTAAATAGTGACCAAGGACCCCCTTTCTAGAACCTATTTATTTTGATGAGGATGTCAACACAATTTGAGGATGTCAACATAATTTATAATATCACTACCCAAGGAAATGAAAATGTGGATCCTACTCTTGATGACATCTTATGATGGGAAAATGTGCAGTCTATTTTTGAGACTACTAGTATTGATTGTGACCAATGGGATCAAGGTGCATATTATCTTACAAGGTATGTTTATGGTGTATTTGATAGTCACTTAATTTCTCCCCCATAAATTAACTCAATGTGATAAAAATGTTTGCCTCATTGGTCTACCGTAATTGAGGTTGGACCATGCACCTCAATTCCATGGTCAAATTGAGGTTAGGGAATATTTGTAATAGCTACAATATTATTATGTTGATGAAGGTGAATGGTTACACACACTCATAATTTTTATTTAAGGAATCGATACTTTATGGTGGTCTACCCATTGATACCAGATTCACATATGGGAATAAGTATGCATAACCATGCATTATCACTTCTGCCATGTCAACTACATTCACACCACCCTGCGCTATGATGGGATTACTTCCCCAGAAGACCATAAAACAACATGTGAAACATTTTGGAATGTTGAATACACATTTTTACTAAAATCCTTATGGGTTCTTACATTCTATGGTACCCTGCACACTTGGGCTTAAGTATGGCACATCCATTAAGAAAATTATAGGGAAACATATACCTAGTAGTGCATCACACATGATAAAATTAAAATTTTTTAATTTTATTCTCCATGAATGGATTTGAATTTGTCCTTAAAAATAATTTTTTAGATAGTGGAGATTAGGCACTAGTCAAAGACTACATATAGTGCGTGTATGGTGCACTTGCAAATAATTTGCTTATATTTCAAGAGCCTGATCTTCCTACCCTGACTCTATTGGATTTTAACCCTTAATATAAATATGACCATCATGAAAAGATAAATAAGGGAAATCAAAAGGTCATATATTAGGTTGATGAGGGTATTGGTTCTGATCCATCGGAGCCAAAATTTAACCACGTAAATCTGCATACAAAATATGGGGTGGATGATGTTAGAGATATGATGTAGTCTGAGTAAAAACCATATTATATACCATTCCAAATGGTTTAGATCAATATTGGGATGGAAGACACACCTAAAATGGCCACTATGGATAATTATTAGTCTAAGGTTGAGTTAACCAAATAAATTGAACTCTTGTAGGAGTATCAAGACATTTACCTATGAAACTATGTGGAAATGAGGGAGTACATCCATAATTGGAAAATATGCATATCAATTTAGTTGAAGGCACTTGAATAATGATAAAATGACCATATAAAATGAATCTAAATCTATGCACATAATTTAAATAGGAAATTAATAGCATGTTATGCACTAGAGTTATTGCTCCCATTGATGAATTTGAGTGGGTTAGTCCAATTGTGATTGGCATCAAGAAGGATGGTTGTATTTACATTTACATAGATCATAGTCTAATTAAAATTGTATATGTAACTAACCCTTTCCAATTACCTTTCACATATAAATTTTTAGAAGGTGTTGCTAGGTGTGGGATCTACACCTTCACTGATGGTTTTTCTGACTATCACAAAGTACAAATTACTAAGACAAGGTAAGAGTGATCTTTACAATTGAATGGAATTATTTAAAATATAATGTTATGCCTTTTGGAATCAATAATGTACTGATAATGTTCTCATGAATTATGTTGGAAGCCTTCAAGCATTTCATCCACAATTTATTTTAGGTGTACTTGGATGATTGGACCTTGTATGGTTTAATGTGTAACCACTAGGTTAATCTGCACTTTATGCTTAATCATTGTTTCCAGCTTTAGATTTACTTGAATCTAAAGACATGCATCTTTACCACCCCATATGGGATTCTATTGGGACATATTATTACCAAGATGGAACACTAGAAAATTTAGATAAAATTATGATCATTGTCTAACTCCTAGTTTTAACCACTCATCATGAGTTATACACCTTCGTAGGTCACATTAGCTACTATTAGAAGTTCTTTCAAAGTTATGCTAACATAGCCATGTCTATGGAATAACTACTTATACACAATGGCCTCTTCATATGAACCACTCAACTCTAGTAAATATTTGAGGCTTTAAAGGAAAAATTGATGACTGTGCCCATTCTATCATTCCTGAACTAAACCCAACCATTTCATGTGAATGTCAAATTTTCAAGTATGGTAGTAGGCACTATCCTTACAAAACTTGGTTACAGAAACCTTGGTCAACATATTTATTTTCTAGATAAAATCTCACACCATTAAAATAAAACTACTCTATGATAGACTGTGAGGCCTTATCCATGGTTTATACCCTTTATAAGTCTTTTTAATACTTTTTGACCACCTAATTTATCTTCTATACAAATCATGAAGTGCACAAGTATTTGGTAAATAAGCTAGTATTACACAAATGCATCTATCAATGGATTTTAATTTTTTAGGGGTTTCACGTCTCTATGGTTGTGAAACCAAGTAAAGTTAATTTTGGTCCAGACCACCTCTCACGAATTCAATCTAGTGAACTAGCGTGCACCATAGAGGATTATTAACTTGATGTATAATTTTTTTTGATTTATGCACATGAACAAATAATTGGATGAAATTATGGATTTTATTGCAATAGGTTCAGTACCATCCACCTTAACACCTAAGAGAAAAAGTAGTTGGATATACATGCTACCTCTTTCTAGCTTATTGGAGGGGACCTATACAAACTTGGATGGAATGAGGCATTGTGAAGGTGCATAATACAACATGAGCATGTGAAAGTCCTTTAGGTGGTCCATGAGGGTGTTGTAGGTGGATATCATACTGGTAAGACAACTACCATAAAGGTTCTACTAGCTGGGTTATAGTGGCCCACCTTATTTAAATATGCTAAAGCTTATGCATGCCACTGTGATATATGTTAGTGTGTAGGTAAACGAAACTGAAGGGATGTTATGCCTCTTTATCTAGTGGTTGATGATTAACCTTTTGAAAAATGGGATATTGATTTTATTGGTCCTATTCATATTACTTCAAGACAAATTGGTGTGTGTTACATCATTAATACCATGGATTATCTCACACATAGGATAAATCAGTACCCACATAGGATTGTTCTACTGCTACTACTAGATTTCTATGGTAAAATATCATCACAATGTATGAATTCCCCTTAAGTTTAACAAGTGATTGTGGTACTCAATTTATCAATGAAATAGTGTGTATCCTCTTACTTAAGTTCATGATTTTACACCACAAGATCACAACATACCACCCTCAAGATAATAACACAGCTAAATCCTTTAACAAAGTCGTAGGTAACACACTGACCAAGATTTTTAATATTGAATGAATTGATTAAGATGGTCAAGTTTTAGTAGTCTTATGGGATTATCAGACCACATATAAAATTTTGATTAAGAGTAATCCTTTTAATCTTGTCTTTGACATAAAAGTAGTTTTATCAGTGTTCCTTATGACTTACTTACATATTACATGTGTGGGTTGATTAGATAAAGAATAATCCCTCAAAACTCACCTAGATCCTTTAATTTAGTTAGATGAAGCATGAATTCTTACACATTAGAGTCAAGGGGTTAAAAAATAAACAAAAATCTTGGCATGATCGACACATTAAAACTAAATTTTTTCATCCAGGTATGAATTTATTAATTTATGATTCAAAGTTTGTGCACCATCTAGGTAAAATACAGATCTAGTGGAATGGTCCTTTTATCATTCATGATATCCAACCAACATGTGCCTACAAGTTAAAATATTAGATGTCTAATTCCCACTAAGACATTTTAATGGTATTTGGTTCTAGTCCTACCATTCTATGTAATTCTTCAATTCACTCATAAGGTGTATGCCACTCATTTAACTTAATACCTAGTTTAGTTTTTGAATAAGCATAGCATTAGTTCCATGCCTCTTGTAATTTATTTTTGGCACTTTTTGATGCTCTTTGGTATTTATAAATATATTTATTTCTCTTTATTGACATGAATTTTATCAAGTTATGACATGGAGGACCACACACACATTTTAATGTGGGGTAGGTTTTAAAAGTGAATAAGCTACTTAAGATAAAAGAACATAATGAGAAGGTTGGAAGGAATCATATGTGGTAAAATTAAAGCTAAAGACAAGGAGGCATTCAAGATGTGGCATGTAAATAAATCATGCAAAAGGAGGTGCATGAATGAAGTGCATAAAAGGTGGCACATGACCCAAAAATGTGGAATGAAGATGACAAAATAAACATTGATATAAAGGTAGGTTAAAATGAAAAGGTAGATTGCATGAATAAACCAGGAAATTTGAATTTTTACAGCTAGCATGAAATTTAGGGAAGGAAAAATAACTCTCAGAGGAAGGATTGGACATGCATTTATTAATTACATAATGGCATAAATGGCAAGAGTGTAAAATGGGCCAAGGCATGACCGTTTGAGGTATTAATGGTTGAAGTGATGGATGATGATGTGGGGGTATTCATGTAAAACATTTATCTACCTATAAAATACCTTGGGACATTCCATTTTCATTGTTATTAAATACTTATAGATATTATAGAGCTCAAACAAGCATGAATAAGTGACATAGAAGGTAACTATACAATATTCTTATTGACAAAAAATGAAGTAGAGATTATGATGAAGAGAATTTAATGAGAAATGTGATAAAATGATCATAAGATAAGGTGTGAGAGAAGTTATAGATTAAAAATGTGATAACTACCATTAGAGGAGGATAAAGTAGGAAGCCAAAGTAGTTTGGGTCTAGGAAAAGGAAGAAAGATGTATTTGTTTGGGAGAATTGGTTGGCTTTGTATTAACATTTGGGGACCCTAATTGGTGATGTGGCCAAAGTAAAAAGGAAGTAAGGATCCATTACAATTCATTCCTAATGTAGAGGAATGTGAGGGTGTAGAATAAGGAATTCCTATTTATATCCAAGAAGAAGGATTTAACACACCCAACATATAAGGTGAGGACCCAATAAAGCTGATAGAAGAGAGATTTGATGGAGAGGTACTAGGGATGGCATAGGTAACAAAGAAGACATCCAAAACATCACCCCCACCACCAATTATGATCGAAGAAATGTAGTACCCCATTTTGGTTCTAAACATAAACAATTAGGAATCCAAATTCTTCACTTATCAAGTCTTAGATTATAATCATTATCAATCTAGTAATGAAGGCAACTTGTAACATGATTACTAGGTAGAGTTTTAGAATACAAGGAATGAGATCACTTATGATATAACAATTTAAAAATTGTTGGAGGATATGGGTGTGATCCAAATTTTCCAACTACCTCAATTTGGAAAACCCCATGAGATAGTTCAACTCTTGATCTCATACATCTATGAAGATTATATCTAGTTTATGGGGTACAAAATGAGGATCATCCCTCAACATATCAATAAGGTAACTAGGTTACTTTATTTTAGATTTGATGTCAATGTATTTATTAATGATCAAGTGATTATTGAATAGATGATGATGGCACTAAAATAAAAGAAGGAAATCTATGCCATATATATAACAAATCTTAAAATTTCTCACCATTCAGGTATCTACACACTTAGACTCAACCAAATTAAGGGGCATACATATATGGAAGGAGGTAGATATGGCCCACCTTCATGTTATGATCCAAATGGTCAATGGGACCATGTAAAACTATTCCCAATTCTTTGTAGATAAAATTAAAGAAGATTATACAAAGGTGCATGACCTACCCAACCATAAATTCCTTTGGGGTGCAATTTTTGTGCTACTTGTTTTTGATGAGATTGGCATACCAAAGTATTCTGATAAAGAATTGAAGTGGGTGTACCCACCAGAACATAAGTCCCCTGCCGAGAAATTCAAATAGTTTACCTATTTTAACACCATCACACCCTCCTACAAGGCAAAGATAAAGGGTTGGTGTGAGGGAATAAAGGAAGCCTTTTGAAATGAATGATGCATGCCCAAGGATATACCTGTGTAGATGGGAAGCTACATTAAGTTTGTTGTCAAACAACACTATTTGTTCACATGGATTTTGTTGGACACCACTAATAACTTGTTAGGGTGGTTCAAGTTGTCATATGCCTTCATAGATAAATATTTCATGGATTTTTTCAACCACATTATAGATGCATGCCCAATGAATATTGATGATAACAAGATTTAAATTGAGATTCACACTCTTCAAAATATTTATGTATATCCAAGAAGGGAAGCGTATATCAAGTGACATGTTTCAAGTAAAATTGATATCAACCCCTTAAAAATACTTGTACAAGGTAAGATATAGTTTCTCTATTATATGCTTAGGCCATGAAATAAAACATCAAGAATTTGGGAGGTAGATAACTAATCACTTCTCCCAAGCCAAATACATGCATAGAAGAAAGGACATGAAAGAAAGATAAAAAGCCAAGACTTGAGGCCACCAGTTATAGTGGGGTACAAGAATAGCCTAGGGCAACTCTAAAATGACAACAACATGCCTCATTGATAATAAGCACCCAAGGGTTGCCTACAAAATGAAAGGAGGACATCATTGGATCCTAACCAATTACCTAGTCAGAGCTCGAGCATGAAACACCATGAGTGGTGATTTTGAAATGGGTGAAGCATCTTCAAAAATACAAATTTTAGAGGAACCAACTCCTAATCCAAGTAAAAAATAACTTGCTACCAAAAAAATAAATTGACATTGAAAGTCCAAACATTGAAGAAGAAGAAAGAGGGTAAGGCCCCAACATAGAAGACCTTGGTGCCACTACTAGTAGACAACATGAAAAGAGACCCAAAGTTATAGATCTAGAATGGGACCCTTAAAAGGGTAAATAAATTATGTAGGAGGTAGAATAGTAACAACAAATGAATCAAGACCCTCCCACTTGTGCCTTGTACCAATATGATATACTAAAATATAATTATATTTATAGGAGTTTTTACCTGAACATGAGTCTACTGAATGAATTTGGTTCATGTTATACTTTGAAATGGAGGTATATCATGATGAAGACCTCTTTGAGATCCTAAAAGCCAACATTAATATAAGAATAGAAGTGGAAGATGTTCCAGATGTGCTTTGGGTGGATCCCCTAAAATGTCTCAAGCTTAAGCATGCATAACTCTCATAAAATGTGCCCTAGAGGTTTCTAGGCAAAACATTCTTCATAGCCATGATGTTGGCCAACTTTTCTACAAGCATCAAAAGGTTATTTGCATGTATATATAATAACATGTGAAATAGAGCAAGTTTTAAGAAGAAATTAAATTGCTTAAGTGCCAATATGATGTGATTGAGGTGTTTTGAATTAGGGAATTAGGCCATTATTAGAAAATTTTGAGGAGTAAACTAATGATCATAGATGGTATTCTCATTATTGGTGAGGTTAGTAATAATTGGAGATGCTTGTGGACCTTTTACTCAAAAAATGTATAAACCAAGTGAATCCTCAACAAGAGAAGCTATGGGTAACATAGTAGTTTATAGAGGCCATGTAAATCTATTAATTTTTTTGAATAGATTGGGTACCACTTTTTCCATTGCAAATGGGGTTTTTGTAAACTAAGTGTATCTAAGTGAAATTTTGGAGGCACGACTACTACCTAAGGAATAACATCGCTAATAATTGGCTAATAATCCACTAAATATCAAAGACGTGTCCTAATGCATGAAACTATTCCAGGATGTTGAAGAAATAAAAAATAAATAAGTGTCCATCGATAAGAACTAAATGCTAGTTTTTTAGTGCTTTGAGGGTAGGTTTTGGTGGAATTCAAGTCACTCAAGGATGCCCACAAAGCTGTAACTACTCAGTTTGAGATTTTGACAACTCAACCATATGGTTTTTTGAGAAACTTTAAGAAATGAAATGACTAGTTGGTGAAGTAGAAGTCATTACTTCCAATATTCATATAACCCTTAACCAGTGGGAGGAGCTCAAGCACTGAATTCAATAGGTAGGCCATGAATTTTTGTTGTCTAAGGAAAATACAACATAGTCCAGGATGAACTATTGATTTAGTCTGGGGTGATGTTGGACCCCAAATTTTATAGTAATATATTTTTAGTATTTTAGAGCCATAACATGGAAGAGAAAGGGAACATAAAAAACATTGAGGACCTTGGCATGGGAGAGAACAATGTGGGAGAGAATGACACATAAGAGAGACATGGAAGAACATCTTATAAGACATTGGTTTGGAAGATCGAGTTATAGAAGATAAGGAAATAGAGAATAAAGAACATGATGCAAGACTAAAAAAAGTACAAGACTAGGGCAAGGGTGCAGGTAGTGGAGGTAGTTAAAAATTATTTCATGGAAGCATCCGAGATTAATGGAAGGATGAATATATCACTGAATCATGAAATAAGAGGAACACAAACATAAATATCTAGCATAGAGAGTATATAGAGGCTATTAGGCCTGAATCAAAAGGACTTAATTATAATGGCTCATCATGACTTCTTTTTTTTGAAATAGTCATTAGCTTGTCATCTATAATGTATTAATGATGTAACTTGAGATCAGTTAGCTTGTGTATAAATTCTCCTTATATTTGATTATAAAGTGATGTTAGATGAATAGGTGTTGTTGTCAAGATAGATATCTAGGGAGATTTACTAAATGAAGTATCTTTGCAATCTTATTGAATGAGATCAATAGAACCATTACTTTGTCTAAAAAATCTTGATGCGTTAATCTCTATGGTTTTAGATCTGATTTTATGATAATAGATAAATACATGCACTATGCGAATGCATCAAATGGATAACTCTAGAGTGATTTTTGTTGTAACAATGACTAAATGTGTTAACTCAAGTGCCTAAGTAAGATAGAGTTGTATTTTTACCATCATGTGGTATAATTGATGGGGAACTAGTCTAGGCTACGTGCCTAGGGTGAGCATGCAAAGTCACTATTTTCATAATATGTCAATGCATTAGCTCATTGGTTTCTTCCTTCTTCTATGTGGGTGACTAGTCCTTAGTCATGTGAAACTAAGGATAAAAGAACCCCAACATCCATAAATAGGACCATCCATTTTCCAATTCTATTGCTAAATAAGAAAAATTTAGGGAAGAAATGATGAAGTGGATTAGAATGGATAATGACATAAGTAATTTGATAGAGCATATAATGATATAATTTTTCACCTATGAAATAAATAGTGAGACAATAACTTTCTACTTTTGTATAATGTTTTTCATAATTAATTAAGCCTTGAATAATATAATAGATGGTGTATCCTCTACCAATACCATTTTGTTAGGTGAGCATTACCCCAAATGATATGGGGGTAGAAGATGTATACAAAATTAAAGGTGGACAAAGAGTGGGATGATGAATATAATATTCTTTCATGCTATAAAATGGATTTTGGCATGAATCTATCCATTCTAGAGTATTACCTTTTTAATAAGGGAATTAACATAATAAATACAATAATCCATTTCTAGAACAAAGTGGCGAATTAACCCAAGTTTACAAAGGTAAGTTCGTATGTCTGGAATGGAGCAAGGAATATGTATGTTGATAATAGTGTTAATTTTAGCTAGATCAACATCAATACCTCAGGGAAACTATAAAACTTTAAAGTTTACCAAAAGTAACCCCAAATACACATTTAAAAGGATTTAATCCAAATTTGTATTTAATAGATTGATAAAAAATGATAGCCAAATCATGAAGGTGGGTTTTACAAATCTTAGATTTGGCAATTAGATCATTCACATAGGTTTTGATGATTTTGTGAATGAGATCATGAAAAGTATGGGTCATTGTATGTTGATAAGTAACTATGGAATTTTTGAGACCGAAAGGCATTTTAACATAATAATAGGTACCCCATTCTATGGTATGTTATTTTGTGTTGATCTTTGGGAGCTATGTGAATTTTATTGTAATTCATAAAACCTTTCATGAGTGATAACATTTCTTACCTAATAGTAGAATTAACAATAACACCTATTAAAGGTAAAGGATAAATTATATTTTAGACATGCTAAATTTAGGTTGCAAAAGTCAATACATATACGAATAATCATGGTGACATTTTTATGAACATGACAATTTTTGAAACCCATTTTGAGTAGTCCATAGGTTTAATTAATTTAGCATCTAACAATTTGATGATTTCTTTATGACATAAGGTATAAATCTTAGGAGGGAATTTTTGTTGCTTTTGTCGAATGAGTTTAACATCTAGACAAGTGATTATGTTATGAACAATAATGATATGATCAATTATCAACACATATTCATATGAACAAATAAAAATTTCATGATATTTATCAAATAAGAGGCTAAAATTATCATGCTCTTCAAGAGTGAGCTCTTTAGATATGGTAATAGGTTGAGGATGTGTAAGTTTACTATTTTTGTTTTTTGTACATACTTCAATAAGCATAACATTGCCATCTTGCAAATGGTATGGAGTAGGAGGGAGAGAAGAAATAGGATGCATTTTGGGGTCCACACTAGTAATGAAATTGTTTAAAAAAGGAAAATTTTGCTTAAATTTTCCAAGCTTATGATATTGGTGTGGAAGTTGAGGTTCTCTAGTGTGAAGGATCTTTAGTATAGTTATGTCACTAGGAAGTGTAGGTAAAGGTCTATAATATTTGACATCTAGTTCAAGATAAATGATTTGATTGCCTTTGATATCATATTTAGAATGTATTTGTCTCATGTCAGAGGATTTAACATCTAAGGTAATTTTAGGTGAAATAGTGGATATAGATTTTGTGTTGGTGAGATCGGGTTAAGTTAAGTAAATTGCATATGTAGTCATTGTATTGGTTTGTTCAATAGATAAATATATCTTAATTGAGTTTAGTTGGATATATTTATATGGTGGTAGTTTATATTGATTGAAGGAAAGGGAAATAATATTTATAGTTGGTAAAGTAGATATTATTGAATTAGGTTGTGTAAAAGGTTCAAAATATGCCATAGTTGGGATTTCTCTAATTACCCATGGGGTGTTTAATAATGGTGGATTAATAGGAGGTACATAACCTTTGAGTTATGATTGACTATTGGATGAGATATGTATTACATGGACATCATGATTGAAGTCATGTATTTTTTCTAATGTCTTTTGAAAATGTTGTACATTTAACTCTTAGGATTGGACTTGAGCCATGATATAATTGTCATCATAGTTTGCAAAAATAGTGCATGTATTAGTTTCCATAGGAGAACCAATGGTTGAAACACCTTTGTTTCTAAATTTATGAGGATATATAGTTAATAGATCTTGAAAAAGTTTTTCTAATCCATATTCATTACACATGAAATCATCTTCTGTGTAAGAGGATTCATATGCATTGCATAGAGGAGTATTAGTAATATCATCGATTAGAGGAATGGTACAATCATGTGAGAGTAAATAAAGGGGGAACCATTCCTATATATATATATATATATATATATATATATATATATATATATATATATATATATATATATATATATATATATATATAGGTAGTTGAGTGGTATTATAATTATTTTATAATTCATTTGGCTCATCATCATTTGAATCAACAAGAGTGACATGTAATCATAATTGATGTTAACAAATTTAGGAAGAGGTGGACTATTGATGTGAGTAATAGTAGGAATGTGATATTAAGATTTAGGATTTAGTAGTTGGATAATCCATGGATTAAGATAAATTTCATGTTTGTAGTGTTTTCCATTATGTATAAATTTGATACATTGACTTCCTAAAGAGGTAATAGCCTGCATACGATGTGTCCATGGGCAAACAAAGAACATGTTGTAAGATAAGGGGAGATTAAAAACCATAAGATTAGTATGAATTATCTTGGTTTTACTAATAAGTGGGAGGAAAATGCAACCAATTAGTTTTTTATTAGTTTTATAAAATCCTCTACATGTGAGGCATGTCTATTTGAGATTTTATTTGGTGTATCTGATTTGTTGAATTAACCAAAGAAAGGTGATGTTGATTCATGATCCTTTATCTACTAGGAATTTTTGAATGAGGATATTATTGATCATAATTTTAATAAATAGGGGTAGATCATCTTCTAAAAAAAATTCATCGTTAATCATATCCTCTTCGAGAAATTCTTGGATGGTTTTGAGGATATGGGAATGGTTTCAATTGTATATACTTCTGTAAGTAGAGGATCATTCAAAGAGATTTATGAATCATGATATTTTGGTTCTTTGATGTTTTTTAATTTTTAGATAAGGAATTTATGATGATAGGGATAGTTTCAAACTAATTTCATAAGGGGAATTTTGTAAGGCATTGAATTAATTTCTTCCAAAAAAATCTAATGGGATTTAGAGGATGAAGAACCAACATGAGGTTTATGAGATATGATTTTTTTGTGGGAATAGGATAAATAGGTTGGGGTCCACTTGTGAAATTGGTTCATCTTTTGGTTCAAAAAATATAGGTACAATATTTATAGTGTCTTTAAATAGCTGTTCATTAGTAGAGTGTTTATTAGGTTTAGTGACAAGATCCTTATGAGTAGGTTTTCATCTATAGTTAAATTTTACTACATTAACATATTGAGAGTTGGTGTAATATTAGTCATAGTCAATATCAATTGTACAAATATTATCATTTGAATGTTGTGTGTTAGATGTAGAAGATGATTTTTGAGGTTTAGAAGGTATGGTTTTTGTAACCTATTTATTTTGGGAACATTTGAGATGATCATGATGATGTAACCTATTTAAATTGGGAAGGTTATTAATTGCCCCATTATTTTAAGGATGCCCATTCACATGTAAGGATTTGTCATACTTGTCAAGTTTTTACTCATAGAGAATGCATGTATATTATGCCATTACAATCACTTATTAAAGTTTAACATTTTACAAAATGGGGGGTGGAATTTATTGGAGCTATTAATGCCAATTAATTCACTAGACACAATTTCATCATGACAACAATTGGCTATTACACTTGATGGACTAAGGCACATACATTCAATAGTTGCATGATCGATGTTGTGATTGTATTTTTTGAAGAACAAATCATCACGAGGTTTGGTATGTTTTTTACTTTGGTATGTGATAAGAGTCACACCTTATATTAATTATTATTTACTAAATGTGCATATGGCATTTAGGTAATCCTCAAATTCTCATCCAATTATTATTTGTAAGGTAATGGGGTAGCCAAATCAATAAATAATAATATATTATATTTAGTAATAAGATCTTGGAAAAGAACCTTATGGATTGGAATAACATGTGAAATTTTGCATTATGGTTTGATAAGACTAGAATTAAATTATCCATAGGCACAATCCCATATCATTTGGTATACATCCAAGATCCTATATTACATGTGAACCTAAGAATACCCACCTTTTATTTCATGAGAAATCACCTAGAAATTGGTGATAAGATTGAAGCATGACTCTTGAATCTACTATAACTTAATGAAAAATGTGATGTAGATTTGTTAAACTTTAAAAAACATCATGGAGTTGTCAATTGGTGGTTTGAAAAATGAACCAAAGTAATATCCTTTTGAAACTTTAATTTATTCATTCTTTAAGATAAGGCTCATGAAACTAAGGGCAACATGATAAATTTGATGCCTTTTGGTTAATCCCCTACCAATTTCTAAAATCCTAGGTGAGAATTCATTTTGTCTTGGGTATTTAATAGGTGAGGACATCCCATTTAATACCAATGGGTAGTTCCTTAAACACTAATTCTAGGCATGAGTTTGCCTGGTAAGGTCATGTACATAGTTTATTTTTTCTTTATTGATTTTAATTTCCTACTTTCATTATGTTTTTTCACTTTTTTCCCATTAGTTCAGTGTCATCCTTTGTCCTTTCTTTGTCTAAGATTATTTTTATTTTCCCTATGGGTAACTTTTTGGTCAGTGAAAGGAGGAATGGTGTGCAAGTATGTAGGCATAATGAAATTTTGGTGCTCAAGTAATCTAATTAGTTTGTGGCTAAATATTTTGTTTATGAGTTTGGTTTTGAAAATTTGGGTTGTCATGTGTGTTTTGAATTTGTTTGTGTTTGGGAAAGTTCGGGTAGACTATTGTACCTCTGAATATATTCTCTCAAAATCATGCAAAAAATAAACTTTAATGGTTTTTGGGTTTACTTGGATAAAATTTCTATGGTTAATATTCAAGGGAAAAATCTACAATTTTGCGTTTTATTTGTCATGGTAGTCCCCAACCAAGAATTAAGTTGTTAAGAATTTAAAAAAAAAAAAAAGCAAATTTTTTTTATAGGACTCATTTTTTTGATGATTGAGGTAATATATACTAGGGCTATTGATACATGGATGGTAGTAGATCAAAGCCTTGAGTGACATCAGAGACATCTCTATCAAGGTTATATATTCATGCCTGGTAATGAAAGTGTCCCAAGGTATAATTCACTAGCCTAATGATCGAGGTTGTAGTATCTAATCCTCTTAGGTTACATGAAGTGAGAATAAATGTATTTATACAAATTATTTCAATTAGAATATCATATTTCATATCGTATCCATTCCAATCTTTTCCTCTCTAAGATCCATTCATGTTCCATGTATTATCTCAACTAGATATTTTGGGATTGTAGACATGTTTATTTAGCTCCAAAATACTCAGGAGCATTATCTTGTAGAGACACCATTTGTTTTTTCTTTCACAACATGCACTAATTTTTGCATAATCAAGATACTCTTTTTGTTTGGATACTGGTCTCGCATATATATGTCCAATTGAGTCCCACCTTATAATGCATAACTTGTTGCCTTGTCAAAGGTGTGATATTTTTATTGATCATATATCAATATGCATGAATATTCAAACCCCATAACCTATCGTATTGCATTAGGATAACCCATATAACTAATTTTCATATACAACACTTGGCATGAAAATATACTCTAACTAGTCTTAATGATACATTTATAGCCGAATAAGATTATTAACTAGGGCCTTTAGGGGAACAAGTGCATTTTTGATGAAAAAATAGCTTTATAAGTCATGCCATTATGTTGACCATGTCTGAATGATTAAATTTCATATATGACACTTTCCCCAGAAGTGAGCAATTTACATTATTTGGTTTGATTTTTGTAGACTAGCCTAGTCGGTGGGTCAAGTCTTCATGGGAAAGCCTCTTCAAAGGTGAAACAATATTCAATTAGGGGCAAATTATGTATCTTTTACTTGAATTAAGTGAAATTTAGAGAGGAAATAAGGCCTTTTCTTGACAATCTAATTTCAATTAAAATTGATTTAATTTTAATTAATTAAGTTTATTTAAAATAATTAAACTAGTCTAATTTTTAATTAGTTTAATTTTAAATTCATTTAAATTTAAATTAATTAGATATTAATTGGTTTGTTTTTATTTCTAAATTGATTTATTTACATAATTTAATTCAATTTTCTTATTTTCATTTATTTTTATATAAAAAGCAAGCTTCCTTCAATCTCATTCTGTTCATAGCATTATGTTTGGTGGTTTAGAAAGGACATAATACATATCATTAAAAGTTACAAACAAACTTTGTATTGTGGCATGAATTAGAGAGTTGGTGGATTCATTTTTTCCATATGCCATGGTGTAATTTAAATTTAATGTAGGTACACCAAACCCATGAGCCTTTTGAAAAGGGTGAAATAAATGGGCTTCATGCCAAGTATATAGTAGGCCAAAAAAGGTGTATGATTCATGGATTTACCTTATGCCTTATGTATGTTTTACCTCAAATATTAAAATATATCATAGGGGACCTTGGGAACAAGGGTGTTTGAGGTTTCCAAAGTGATTGAAACACACTAAAATGAAAAATATGCATGGAAGATAAGTAGAACAAATAATCTAAGTGAAACCCACTTAATGCATAGTATATTCTTGGCATGAAAATTGATGACATGGATAAATTCATTTTTATCTCAAAAGTCATGGAATGAATGAATTTAACTTGTAGGCCATGCTTTGTATTAAAGGGCATAGGCCAGGTATGTAAAATATACTAATTTAAAACAAAGTGAAAGAATGCATTATGTAGTATATACATTGGTCTTGGCTAGAGTGGCTTTGGGTTGGATCAAAATCCATGACTTGGTCTACACAAACATAGTGTTTGGTGAGTTTAAAGAGCCCAAAGACTTATGTTGTAAATGAAAATGATTTTATTATTCAATTCATTTTTTTATAAAAATTAAAATTCAACTCAAATTTTAATATATTATTATTTTAGAGCTCTAAGTGACTGTTGTCATGTGGATCTTGTACCCACTCATTTAATTAATTAATCCAATAGCAAAAATTTATGGCATGTCTAGTTGGAAAAGTTCCATTGAATTGGAAGAATCTAGATAAAGACTTGGTGATGTTCTTAACAAGTTTCAAAAAAAATTTAAAACACTTTATAATCACCAAGTGACTCCATACATTTTTGGTTTCAGACCAGTTCTTCATGTTTCTATCTAATTTTTTTGCTTTTCTTAAGTGTGAAAAGTAGAAACTAGTTATGAAGGGTGTGGAAGAAAAACCTATTGAATTTGCATGCATTGAATCTAGATGATTATGCATAAATCTTCTTTGGCTAGGGAATAATACCTACAAATAATAAAACACTACCACAAAAACTTGTTTGTTAGACAAGTAGTTGGGAGGATTGCCTAGCGTGAGCTAGATCCTAGAAGCAAAATCTTTTTAGGAGGTTGTCAATCCACCTTCTTCAAAACACTTACATTGGAATGATTAAAAAAAGTATATTTTGCATAAAAACAACAAATTAATGATACTAAAACAATAAATAACTAAATTCGATACAATAAAGTTAAATGCTTTGCAAAAGATAATTAACTGAATGCAATAATTTAATTAATACTAATGCTGAAAATGGGTAAAGGTTATGGTTTTGGTTTGGTAAAGTGGTGAGGGTCAAAAGGATTATTTTATTGGTTTGGGTAGATAGTCAAGGATACAAGTATAAAAATGGATGAATAGATAAATGAGGTAAATAAGTTAATATGGCAAAGGAAAAAGAAAGGTAAAGATGGCAAAGAGGGAAAAGAGGTAAATGAGGCAAAGAGGTGAATAAGATAAAGGGGAAAAATGAAATGTAAATAGCCAAAGGGATTAAATGGGATGAATGGGATGACGAGGAAGAGTTTAAGGGCTCAATAATATGGATGTTAAGAAAAGACAAGGCCAAAGAGAAATAAAGAAAGAACTGAAATTACAAAACAAAGTAAATTACCTCAATGTTGTTGAAGTGGCTTGAAGATGTTGATGATGGTTGAATGTTGATGAAGCTTGAAACAATTTTGACAAAGCTTCATTGCTTTGATATTTTATCCTCCAAGATGATGATGACCTCCTCTAAAAAAAAATTGTAGCTATATGCTAAGAACAAAAGACTAACTTTCCACTTAACCTTGGGTGAAGGAGAGGGGGGTATTTATAGCATTTTTATGTGAAGAAACATTTTAAAATAGAAGAATAGTGAAGAAATTTGAATTTATCCAAGTGGGCTCATGATTTATTCAAGGTGAGGTGGGTGAGGATTCCCATGTGGGTTGGTGAGTCTCCAAGTTTGAATGGAAATCATGCACATGGGTTTGAATGAGGCTTAAAGACTTCTCCCCATCCTTTCTTGCTTTCACACAAGCACTTAAAGGGGTGGAACACCAAATGTGGCACCATTTTCCATATGGGGGATGAAAATTCTAAGGTGAAGTTGGTGGGGATTCCTCTATGGGTTGAAAACTCTCTCATTTGGGTTGGTCAGCCTTTATTTGGGCTAAAAGGTCAAAAATGGGTGCCCTTTATCTTTCCCAAAGTCTTAAAGAGGTAGGTATCTCTTTTTGAAGTATAATTTCATGTGGGAAGACAAAATACATGTTGAATAATGACCCCTTAAGGGGGAATTTTCCACATTTCAAGGTGGGGACCTTGTGATGCTTGAATAAGGTCATCAAACACTTTGGGAAGGGTCCCAACTGGGGTATGATGTCCTACATCAAGCCACATCACTTCTAAGCCACGTCACTTATCATATCACCTCCAAATCACATGCCATGTCATCATGAATAGTGATAGTGGGTCCCTTAGTGAATAGTGATGGTGAATAGTACTTTTGAATAGTGATTTTGAATGATATTTGTGACTAGGAAAATAGTGATTTAGTTGGGTTAAGGGGGGTTTTTGGAAATTTTAAGAAGTTTTAGGTGATCTGAAGGCATTTAGTCATTGGAAACTATAAATATGTAGTTTTTTGGTGTCTACACTTCATTTTCATGCCAAAGGAGATAAGATCTTCAACAAAAAGTATTAATGTTGAGTTTGTTTAACTGTCATTTACTCATAGAAGAAGAAGAACTAATTTGTCAATATCTCATAAAATAAGGGGTAGTGGTTCTAGACAACCTTCTCCAAGAGTTCAATCTACACCCCCTTTTGGTAGATTTCCAAAGCCAAGAGAGAGGCTGAATTCTCTTCTTTACATGACAACCCAAAGGAATTAGTTATTTGTTGTATTTGATAGAAGTAGTCATTTGGAACTTCAACAACATGATGACATCTTAGTTGTGACTCTCAAAAGGATCCATTTTTTCACTAGTGAGGATGCCACCACTCCCATAGAGCACATATAAGACATTGGCAATATATGCTCAATCCACAACAACACTCTAGATAATGTGGTTGTGAGACTTTTTGTTACTATATTGAAAGAAATAACTCTTCAATGGTATAGAGAGTTGTAACCTATTACTATACACAACTAGGATGAGTTGGGAGATAGACTTTTCCAATATTTTAAAGGTAAGAGTGACCATCTCTCTCTTACGGAACACTTGATACCATCAAAAGAGCTCCTCATGAATACATGGTGGGCTTCAAATTAAGATTCTAGAAGACATGGGATATGATCCCACCCTTGGTGAAGCCCATGCCTAATACTTCTTTTAGTACTACTTGAGATATTTGAATAATGATATTATTTTCATGATATAGTACATGGGAGGCATAGTGCTAATAATTACATATGATATTATCATAAGGGTTGAAAATAGATTGATTCAAGTAGGGAAGATTGCCCCTAGGACTCCAATAACTTTATTACATTAACCTCCACCAACATAGTCCACTTTGGCACCCATTCTAGTAGCAACCAACCAATCATCTCAACCTTCTTCCCAATGAGCTACATGAAGTGAAGACATTGTTATAAAACTTTGGCAATGAGTTAGTGGCCTTAAATAGGCAGCAAGCTCAACATATCACACCATATTAGAATTACAATCAGCCTTATCAACCTAATAAGAAGCCTTATCAAGGCAATCCAAAAGCTCAAGGCCAAATCACACATGCTAGGCTCTATAACAATTAGAATCCCAAGGCTACCAACACTTCAAAATCCATTCTACCTATGCAAAATAACTAGGTTCAAGACTAAGAGTGATGTTATCTTTGCAATCAGCCTCACAGTTAGACTATATATCCAAATAGAGTGCCCAACTAAGCCCTGATGGTCTAAAGTGTGTGACTTCTCAAGGACAATCAAGTGAATCAACTTCACAAGGAGGAGAGGTACCTGAACTAGATCAACTACAAGGCGAGTCAACTTTTATGATCTATAAAGGTGAATTTTGTGTCATAAACTAGAATGAGGTTTCAAACAAATAAATCACTCTAGTAACCAACAATACAAGGTTCAAAATATAGGTAGTGGAGTAAGGGCCATCTTCTTCAATTGTTCAAACACCTACTTTTTAAGCTCCTCATGAGGTTGCCAAGGAGAAAACAACTATTGGAACACATCAAGTGCAAATAAATAAGATTGTTCAAAAGGACACTTGGCCTCAAATCAATCAACATCAGAGAGAGGAGGGTACTATTCCTAAATTATAGTTAAACAAAGGGCAAATTCCCTTCAATATAGTTGAAAAAATGAAGATAAAAAACCTAAATATCACCATGTGAGAGGCTCTCTCTATTATTTCTCAAAGATACTTGTTGAAATAACCATTAAACCATCTTAGTCAAATCATCAAAACAAGTACAATAGTTACTGCTATTTACTTATGTCAACTAAGGGAAGGAGATATTGGTAAGATTAGACAACCACCCCCATTTTACATCTCCTTGATTATTGGTAAGCACCTTGTACACAATTGCATGATTGATTTCGGTGCAAGTAGCTCAATCATGGCTAATAAGGTAGCTAATATTCTAGGTTTAGAATACACTCTAGTCTTAAAAGGATTTATTCAGTTAGATGGTATAACTATCCAAACCATTAGAATCATTAAGGACTTGAATCTCATCTTACTTTCTTTCCCAAGCCTATCTATCTCCTAATATGTTTTAGTTATAGACCTTGTTCCTTACTTTTCTCTATGTCTTTCTAGGAATTTCACTACAAATATGGGTGGGTATCTATCCTTAAATTGGTCACACATGTTGATTAGGACTAGGTATGGTACAAAGGTAACTATAAAATTCAATCCTATTAGTAGAGACCACATTAAACCATATTATCCCAATCCAAACCCCATCAATTACACCATGTTTGATCAAGAGGAGATTATTGTAATTCATGAGACTAATACACATGTGGAGGAGGTTCCTGATATCTTACTTGATGAATGGGAAAATGAGCACTATGGTTTTGATCCATATGATCATGTGGAGGATATTAGATTAGGTACTTACTATATTATTGAGGAAGACACAATTATGTCAAATATTGTCAAGTTTCAAGCTGATCTTGGAACGTGTGGTAACTATTTTTAATGGTTTTAGGAACACAAATAGTGCTGGTGAAGGTATTGTATTGATCTCACCTCAAAAGGAGAAATAATTTTTTTCATATAGACTATAGTTCAGTGGCACTAACAAAATTTTAGAGTATATGGAATTGATCCAAGGCCTCTATTTAACACAAAAAGAGGAATAGTTTTAAATCAGATGCTTCAAATGTTTGGTGATATTGAGATAGTTTTAAATTAGGTTAGAAGCCAAAATGTAGTAAAAAACATCTTGTTAAAAGCCTACAAGCATAAGGTGTGGGATCTCATTGAAGGCTTTGATGCATTTAACATTTAAGTTGTACCAAAGACACATAATGTTGATGTTGATAGGATTTACACCATGAGCTCTTATATAACATTCCTCATGATGTTATGAATGATTCAACACAGCTTGTCAAGATGGTGGTTAGACTTACAATTATAGATAATAGTGTTAGTTGGCAAGTATTTGAAAATGATGAAAAAATCAACTTTATTCAATAGGAAGTAGAATTCTCAACTAAGAATTAGCATAGGCTTAAAGAGATTCATCTAAAAGGTAATTTTCTGCCTAAGGGGTTGGCCACTTTAGAAATCATGTTCAACTTAGATGATCAGTTGAAAGGTGAGAAGAGGAATATGAATGGGAGATATGAACCAGTTGTTATATCTAATGGTAAGATTTTAAATACTGGTAATATATGTAAATAATCTAAAAAAGAGAATTTTATCAGTCTTTGTAGAAGGCATGATGACATATTTTCTTGGAGTTACCAAGACTTGAGAGGTTTTGATCCTAACTTGGCCTAACACACCATTAAGCTTGACCCCAATATAAAACCAATTAGGAAAAAATAAATACCCATAGACCCCAAGCTTGAACCTTTAATGAGAAAATAGATAAATAAGTTTATAGAATCCAATATCATATTCACTATCAAGCATTCCTCATGGGTGGCCAACCTAATCCTAGTTAGAAAGAAAAATGGGGAAATTAGGTTATGTGTGGACTTTGGGGACTTAAATAGAACTTACCTTAAGGATCATTACCCTCTTCGACCTATGGAGTAGATCCTTCAAAATATAGGAGGGGCTAAGAGGTTTTCACTCCTTGATGGATATTTTGGATATAACTAGATATTTTTCCAAGAATATGATCAATACAATATAACTTTTACCATAAAATGGGATACCTTTACTCGCAAAAAAATGCCTTATAGGTTGACCAATGTTGGTGAAACATTATATAGGGACATGGACATGGAATTTAAGGGAATCATAAATGATATTATCTTGGTATATCTAGATGACATTACTATTTTCTCTAAACATGTAGCTGATCACTTGGATCACTTGAGACATGTCTTTGACAGGTGTAGAGAGTTTGGGGTGTCCTTCAAATAAATGTGTGTTTGTTGTTCATGAAGGAAAGATTTTGAGGCATGTATTTTCATAATAAGGCCTTGAAATTGATCCAAAAAGGGTGGAAGAAGTCTTGGATTTTTCACTACCAAGCCACAAGAAGGGTCTTCAAAGCTTCTTGGGTAAGATCAACTTTGTTAGAAGATTCATTCCCAACTTTGTAACTTTGGTCAAACCTTTAACTTTTATGATTAAGAATAATGATAACTTCAGTTGAACAAGGAGGATAAGGATAACTTTGAGTCAATTAAGAGATCAATTTCTCAAGCATGTACACTCATGAATCCATGCTATGATAAATAGTTCATTATGTATAATTTTAGAGGAAATGAGAGTATATTAGCCATACTAGTACAAGAAAATAGTGATCTAATGGAGCATCCCATTATATATTTTAGTCAAGATCTTAAGGATTATGATCTAAGGTATGGTTTTTTGGAAAAAAAATTCTTTGTTATCATAATATCTCTTAAAACATTCAGACATATGATCCCTAACAACAAAATATAGTTGATGGTTTTACACTCAGGCATGAAAGAGTTATTCTTGAATAAAGACATAGGTGAAAAGAGAGCTAGTTGGATAACTAAGTCATGGAGTATGACATTGAAATAAAGGGGCCAAGATTGTGAGATTAAATTGATTATGTGAGTAGCTGGTAGTAGACCTAGAGGCTGATAATAGGGCAATCCTCGTGCTATAATAAGGTCAATACGTTGATCACAAGGTTCCTAACAACTAGACTGGAGACACGGTTATTATTAGAAAATTTTGCCACCATTGAACCCTAACATGTTAAAACTAATGTTGAATCATTTTAAGCGGTCCTTTTGAGTCAAACTCCCTTTAAATGGCATGTTTAACTTTGTTTACTATTTTTTGTGTGAGTTAAGGTTTATATTAGATATAAGAAGCCTAATACCATGTTATGAGTATTTTAAGTTGTAGGAGGCTGTTAATGATCTATCATGATGAAAATAAAGGTTAGATAATTTATTTTATGTGAAATTTGGTCTATATATTTTTTTGGATAAACTAAGGTAGTTTTGGAGAGTTTAAGGTTTCCTTTGCTTTATTTTATATTGCTTATTACAATATTATAATATAAATCTTTGAAAGAATTTCAAATGTGAGGACCTAATATCATGTATAAGGGTGAAAGGGGTATTTTATGTCATTTATAACTTGTTTAATAACATATTACATGTAACTTATTCGTACATACATCTAAGATGTTATCAAACTCATTTTCCAACATTGGAGTGCATTTAAAATTGCCTTAATCATCATTTATAAAATTCAAACAAATAATAATGAAGGATGGGAAGTGAAAATAATTTGAATATAATCTTGGTAAATTTAAATAGCACTTAAAATCCAAGAGAGACTCCATTAACACCTAGTTTAGCAACTATAACAGGTTTTTCTGGTAGAATATGTAAGTTTCTTGAAGAAAGAGGGTTTATATAGGTCTCATTTCAAGGGTTTTAAAGTTGAATATGGTATTATAAGCCTAAAAAATGATTAATAAATATTAAAATATCTCAAACCATGATTAATAATAAGTTATAGGTCCAAGAAAGATAAAAAAACCTCTTAGCTCCTTCATTGAGCCCCTGATAAGCTTGTAAGGGTCAATTTCAAACATTCAATATGTGGTAAAGAGAGAGAATTGGAACCAGAGATATTATAAAAAGTAAGGGAACCTAATGTACTTCAAAATTGTGGAATTTTTTCAGATATTTAATGCCTCTTATTTATGAACAATCACTAAGAGCGTTTGTAGCTCCTTAAACCCCTCCAAAACCCTAACCTCATGGTTTTATCTTGTTTGAGTGAATTTATGAATCCATTGATGAAAATGGAAAGTTGTGTGAGATATTAAGTTGAATAAATAACCATAATATACCTTATTAATCAAAAATTTAATGCAAATAATGGTGAAATGTACAGGTATATGTTGTAGGGTCTTAAGAATGCAAGTGTTGTAGTCAAAAAAGTGTTTTTAGGAGTTTTATGTATTTTATTGAATGTATCCAATGAATGGAATGGTTGGAGGGAATAATAAATGTACAAATGAAAAAATAATGTGGTCATTAGACCTAATATAATTCAATAAAATGCCAAAACATAGACATATAGCTATGCAAAAATGAAAAAATGCAAGGTGAGGTAGTGCTAAAAAGGTCATAACTTGAGTTTTAGAGATTCAAAACTCATGAAATTTTGATTAAAGGTTGGGATAAATATTAAAAAAAATAAAAGTGGTTTATGGTCCATAAATTTCATGAGGGGAGATGAAAATATAAAACATAGGTCTATATTATGAATAAAATCAATGTTTTCTTGAGAATTTGCTCATGGATGAAGTATAAGTTGGGTGTTTCGAACCATTTGAAGGCCACCCAAACTTATGATATGGTGTATACATATTTTATATACTTGAATAAATGATCCTACACCCCATAAAGAGACAAAATTGATCCTAAGTCACTTCAAAACACCTCTATGTCACCTAAAGGGAAACAAACTAGAAATTTTGAAATAATTTTTGTTTGAGAGTTTGTGATGGCCCTTCCTAGACTATCCACAAACTCATAACCTTGGAAAGACAATAAGGTTTGATAGAAATAAAGAGACTCAAGAAACCTTAGGTGACTTTGAATAATATAAAAACATGAGGATCTATTTTATAGCCTATAAGGACATATACAACATCAAATATACTATATAAAACCAATCCACCTATTGGTTTTATTCATTTAGTCTTAAAAGACTCAAAGTATTTCTTAATCCTAAAAGGCTTCGATGCATAAAAAGGGATAAAATCAAGAATCAGTTGAAATAAAAGTTATATACTCACTTCAGAGACTTGTTTACAATGATTTACAAGTAGTTCAACCCTTAAATCACCCTATAAGACTTGATCCCAGGGAATTTCATCAGAAACCTTCCATGAGCCTAGTGGCCTTAATGACCTCAAATATACCAAAACACCAATTACACATACATACAAATTGATAATGTCTTTGATAGATATAATTTGGTATATCTAATATGACTCATTATTTAGACAAAGTTTTGGCTCTCACTCAAAGGATTTTACAAAAAAACCTTATAGTTCTGTTTTGGTCTTATAGGCCTAATTGACATCTACAGTCAACATAGTAGTATAAAGTTGCATAAATGGATGAAAATACCTTTTATTCCAACAAAATTCACTTGGATCATACATAATAAGTCAAAAACCAACTATTCCAAGATTATTCAATTGCTTTTACATGCATATCTACTAAAGAACTTCAAAAATTAACTTTGACTGCCATAAACAATAGTAACTTACATGTTTGCTACTAACATAGTCCTTTCTATAAGGTTATTCAGGGATATTTTCACTAAAATAAGACTTTATTAAGTGATTATAACACTTTACCCACCTATCTAAAATTTTTTAAAATATTTGAATGGGTACAATGTAAATTAAATTAATTTTCCCTTACATAAGGTTTATTCGACTGTCACAGAGCCTGAGAGGAGTTTATTAATTTTTAATAGAGATTATAATATATTTTTTACTTATAACACCTAGATAAAAATCTAGACTAACTTTCACAACATATCCAATAGATAATTTGGGCCCCTACACATCTTTACATGTATTTCTAGAGCTCTGTATATGACTGTGTAAAGAGAAAAACATAGTTTTGAGGTTTTTGAGACTAGAATGCCAAAATAAACACAATATATACTTATAATACATTAAAATTGGGTTATTTTTAACAAAAAACTTTAAAAAAATTCATCTAAACAAGATTCAACACACATTATTCATAATAAATGAATCTTTTCTATAATATAGACCCATGTTCTATCATGGTAGGCTATTTATCAATCATTCAATGATGTAAATTTGGTATTTTATGTTTTTTAATTCATATTGTGCATCCTTAAAATGATGGATTAAAACTGATCCATTCAATAGGTTGTAATCCCAAGCTTGGCATAGACTATAATTACACAAGATTCTTTCTTGCTTATCTTGACTCAACTTAGTAAACTAACTATACAAGACTTATCAAGTAATTACCATACTAAAAATGAATTTGAAAGATAAATATGACCTTAAATAAACCTAATACACCCTTATATATGTATCTAGTTCCTTAAGGCACCTTCTAGAATAATTTGAATTACCTAATTATTAAAATTTAACATATTTCTACTTCAAATACAATTTAAAAATTCAAATTAGCCTTTTGGTAGGGAAACTAGCCAAAGGCCTTAATTCACCCTAGAATTTAATTTTAATGTCTCAACATGGCATATTAGTGTTTGTTAAGACTCCCTAAGACCTCTAAACTCCTTGACTAAAACATATATTCATGTTTTGCTGATGCTACTACATTAGTTTAATGAGGTATTTTTGAGTTTTTCCAACTCCTATAGGTCTTCCCCATTGAAACCTATCAAATTAACCAAAAAAGAGATCTAGGTGAGCCTTAAAACTATTTTTTTTACCCCTAATCCAATTCAGGGCTTTTTGAGGCCTAAAAACACCAAATTGGGTATATTTAAGAGTTTCAAGTGGATTAGAGAGCTAAAAACTTACATGAAGCTCTATGACAACATGAAAATGATTTTCAAATCCTCATTAGGTATCTTCTCTACCAAAATCATGTGAATTCATGAAGTTACATGTTTTCACTTTGCATATGGAAAGCTTAGAAACATGACAAAGTGAGAATATGAGATGTTAGACATATTGCATCAGTTTGAGAAGTTTCGTATCATCTCATGAGGTGTCAAGAAGAGATAGTATAATAGTAGAGGAAATTATGCAAGGTGTAATCCCTCAATCAAATAAGGAGGTTAGTTTCATGAGCAAGAGTGATTAGTCATCTAAGGAAATGAATAGCTACTATGCCACTTCTCAAAGAATCTCATCAAAACAAGTGTGGCACTTGAGTATAAAAGTTACTTGAACTGATTCTTATCCATTTTCAAGAGTTGTAATGAATTCTATGATTGCATGTCAGCCATGATTGGCATATCTATGCCTACCTTTCTCTCTTCACCCATCTTCTTCTATATATGCATTGAAAGTTGATTTTAAAAGGGACTTTTGCTAGTTATGGTGAAACCATGACCATTTTTGCACTTGAATACCTCTTGAAGAAATAACTAAATTTGATTTTTCCTACTTATATGCTATGTAATGTGTGAATTCATGCAATTTTATTGATCTTGTCTAGTGAACGGTTCATCTTTCCCAACTTGTTGTCCATAGTTGCTCACCATTGTGTAGAGAGGATAGTTGTTGCAAGTCATTATTAGTGTTATTTACTCAATGTATGAAATATTTAGAAGTGGATCTACATCTAT
Organism: Torreya grandis; assembly: GCA_037957365.1. Classification (NCBI taxonomy): domain Eukaryota; kingdom Viridiplantae; phylum Streptophyta; class Pinopsida; order Cupressales; family Taxaceae; genus Torreya; species Torreya grandis. The sequence goes on from JARHVA010003580.1 coordinate 1,243,226, forward strand.
TGTGTCTCTATAAGATCAATTACTTCCCTCTTAGGTGTTGTCATGCATTTTTGAACCTCATAAATGAAATACTTATGCAAGAATCATATTAAGGTTGTAGGTTATGTATGGAGTATAAATTTATTTTCCTCAAATAATGTATGTTTAGTCAAGTAGAGGAATCATAATATTGGTGCATCACCCCATTTAAGTTCTAGAGTATTCTTTTCTCTCTTTTCCATGTAATTAAGTAGGTTAGTGAGAATTTTTGGGTGAAGCATCAAGGGAGCTAACCCATATCTAGAGATTCACCTTATTGATTAGGCTACCCATAGCCTAGAGGTGTCTCCATGATATCATCTAAATAATTAGGCTTGAAAAAATTTCTTAAGGGTGCAATTTAGAGTGATAAAAATTAACTTATTGTAAAATAGTGAGTATCCACATGGCCTCAACAAGGCTTAAAGAAGGCATTTCAAACTTCAATCAATTACATATGTCATTATTGATGGTGCATTTTTTAGAAACAACATTAATGGAGTTATTTTGAGATGCATAGAGTCTAACCAAGTGGCTAAGGTGCTAAAATAATTTCATGATGGCCCATCAAGAGACCATTTCTCTATGAAGGCTACTACTATTAATATTATGAGGGTTGGTTACTATTGGCCCAATTTATTCAAGATGCACATACATGGGTGAGAAACTGAAAGAAGTGTGCCTTCTTGATAGATTAAAAAAATCTAGAAACCTTCCCTCTCTACCCCATCTAGGTAGAGCAACCATTAATGCAATGGGGTTTATACTTCATTGGGATGATTAACCCACCTTCAAGTTCTAGTCATAAGTGGGTCTGAATAACTACATATTAATTCACAAGGTGGATAGAGTGACACTTAGAGATGCAAACAAGATCACTAAATTAGACTTATATGAACATACTATTTTGGTGTTCTAATTGCTATCATATCTGATAATGCTTTGGATTTTATTAGAACCAAGATCAATGAATGGGAAGTCAAGTATGACATCTATTTGAGCACCTATTCCAACTATTACCCTTAAGGTAATAGCTTACAAAAATCTACAAATACGAACCTAGTTATGATTATCAAGAGGACCATGGAGGAGAACCAAAGATCTTGGCATACCAAGTTGAAGAACATTGTGGGCTGATAGGATAACACTTAAGAAGGCTATTGGTAACTCCCCTTTCATGATAGTTTATGGAAGAAGAATAAGTCTACCTTTATCACTTGAGATTATAGCTTTAGAACTCACTCAAAAGTTATAATTGATGGATAATGATGATGTGTTAGTGAGATTAGCAAAATTTATGGATTTGGAGGAGAGTATGAAGCATGCAATTTATAACATAGATCTTCATCAAACCCAAACAAAGAGAATAATTAATAGGAATGTTGCTGATAGGTGTTTTAAAGAAGGAGACCAAGTGTTTAAATGAGGTGAGGAGAGGCAAAGGTTGAGAAACACATAAATTTTTATGCCATGTGGAGTGGCCCCCATATCATAACCAACTATAAGCAAGCCATTAATTTTTAGCTTTCAAAGCTAAATGGAGATGAGCTACCTATCCCAGTCAATGGGATACACCTTAAGTATTTTTTTAAGGTCATTTTTAGACCTTGTACATAGTAGGTTAGTTTTTTTCATTTCTCCAAGTGTTGTTTCACATTGTTTGTTGAGTAGTGTAGTGTTTTCTCATTCCTCTAAGTGCTTTTGCATAATTTTTATTGTTCCTTGCTCCTTTTGTGTGTGTTTTTGAGGTGATTTTCAATTCTTTTAAGGTTGGTCCAACATGTTGTAGCCATGGTTGTACCTTAAAAAGTGATTTTTAGAGAAGCTTATATGACTCCATGCCTAATGGATGTTTAATGTAACTAGTCTAGGTGCTCAGGTAGGCAAACACACCTTAGTAGTCACCAAAATATTGGATATTCTATATACCCTTGGTCTTTTGACACTTTAAATGCTTAGAGAGGGTCATATTTTACTAAAATTAGCTGAGTATAGTCCTTGAAATCACCCTCAAGATGACTATGTTACCCTAATAACATGTATGTTGAGATTATTGATGTTACTTGAGCCTTTTGCTTCATTGGATAAGGCCTAATAGTCAATTGTTGAGATCATGGTTTGCATTAAACCTATAGGATACCTATTAGAGGACTTATTAATGCAAAAATGTGTGTTTAAGGTTTTTTAAAGGTATTTTTAACAGTGTTAGGCCACATTTCATGTCTAAAAGCATCCAAGCTTCTCCCTAATGCATAATTTGTTAATAAGGGATAATAGGTTAGTTCTAAGGTCATGATGATTTAATGAACCCTAATTAATAGTTAGAGACATGAAAATTATTTTCAAGGGTAAATGCATCTAAATTTTTTGAAAGTAATTTCCCAATGTCATACTAGTATTGTATAGGCCTATTCAAGTGTTCCTAATGTAATATAAAGTAAAAAGTTCAAAAAAGTGCTTATGAGTCCATAAAGGGTCAAGAAGGCTCAGTTTATTCAATGGAGTCATTCTAGAGGGTATTAATGTTTTATAATGTCTCATAAAGTCATTTTGGTATTTGAGGACCCTTCATAAACCCTCCAATTTATTAAAATGGTCAAATAATGTGATGGACTTAGTTATTTTCCTCCATTCTTGTGTCTTAGTGGCATTCAATTTTCTCAACGTGGGAAGTGTGTATTCAAGCCATGATCTAATCTATTTCCCATCCTAAATAATTCATCCATAGAAGTCTTATTTGCTCTTAAACTTTTAGACATGATTTTTAGGTTTCTCAATGTTGTGATGAGGAGAAACTCATGGCTTCAAGAGCATTTTTTAGGTCTATAAATATCATGTGATGATCCTACATGATACATGATCAAGAGCTTGAAAATTATAAGATAAAGATTGTGATTTAAGGTTTTATAAAGGTTTACAAGTCTATTTTTAAGAGAAAAAATAATATATAAATAGGTTTATTGAGAGATCCAATGCATATGGTGAATATTTTGGATTTTTTAATGAGAGGATGTTGTTTTGAAAGCACACAGTGCGTACTTACATGTTCTAGTAGTGTCTCCATTATTTTCAACATGATGAGATACAAATATCTTCTTACCAGACCTATAAATAATTTATACAATGTTTACATGTTGATATGAACATGTCTCATTACTCTCATGCTTTAAAAAGTTTCATACAATCCAAAAATGGAGAATGTAGGGAGTTCAAGATCATTGCCAAAAATTACAGGTTCTCCCTCACATCCTAATATTTCTTTGAAAGTGCATGGATAAGAACAAGTTTATAAGGGACTTGTGATGGTCCTATAACACCTCTTGATGATCTCCAAATATACCAATGACTAACCCAATCATGTGTACTCAAGCTACAAGCATACAAACCCAGTTAAACAAAGTTGTAAGGGTGTTTTGTAAAAAATAACCATGTTTCATCTTCATCTTGATAATGCATGGGATAAAAAAAGTATTGAGGAGTGATATTAAGGTTTTAAAGTTTCCATCAGTGGTGTTTAGAGTAAAAAAAATGGTAAATAAACTTAAACCCTACCAAAACCCTAAAAGCCTATGAACACATTTTTTGATGTTTTGAGGCTTGTTCAAGTAGGAAGCATGATGAGTAGGGCCTAATAAATTTTATAACACACCTATGGGTAGAGTTTTAGGTTGTCTTAATGTTGTGATATAATGAGGAGCTTCATTAAACCTCAAAAATCTCTAAAGAGCTAAAAAATCAAGTCTATAGACCTCTATTGAGACTTGAGGGTTCTCAAGGGAAGTGAAATAAGCCTTAAAAAATGCACTCAAGATTCAAGGTTATCTAAGATTTTCAAACTTCACCCAATTTTTTCTAAACTTAAAACAACCTACTTGTAGGTATACACCCCACCTTGTAAGCTCTCATGACTTCTATTGGATAATAAAACACACAAAGTATAGGCTTGTGATGCAAAAGTGATAAGCGTAACAAATTTATAATGATTTAAATATGTTTTTGACCTAATAGCACCTATGGTTTGAAAGTAAGAAGAAATGTGTAGGCATGTTTCCAATGATAATCCATAACCTTATAAATTTTCAAGCAACTTTGTCAAGTTTTGAGATCCTACTAAGAGAGATAAGAAGGTTTAAATATGTATGTAGGTCATCAACATAGAGTTTTATGCATATTATAGGCTCTAGATTTGTCAAAATTTCATCTATAGGCTTATAATTAGGAAGCATAAGATCCTAAGATCACAATGAAGAAAGTCTCTAAGGAGTCTACAAGTTTATAGATCAAGAAGTTCATGGTCATCAAAAGGTATGCATAGACCTAGGTTTGATCTAAGGTTTTCAACCTTTAAATCATGATTTTAGGGATTTAAAAAAACAAGTTTTAAGAGGACTCTAAAAATTTTATGATCTAAATGGGATATCTTGTTGGATTGAGATGAAACTTGCCCTTAAGGCTTTTTATGGGGCTTGTAGATCAAAGTTTGATGTTTACAAGGGTGAAACAAGTCTATAGGGTTCCAATATTTCATTGATTATAGGGCTTAGGAGTCCCAAAAAATGTTTTTAATGAGAGAAACAAGGTCTTGAGAGACACCCTTAAGAGCTTACAGAAGGATTTTGAGGAATTCTTGATTGCATACCTCCAATTTTCTCTCATGTTCCAAGCATGTGTCAATCATGTTTTTAAAAGTTGTAACCTCCTTCAAGAGCTCTTTTAGACCTGCTTATTATCCTCAAGTAATATAAGTATATTTACATTAAGGTTTGAATATGTTCCCATTGAACGCAATAGGTTTCAATAATCTATTGATGGATTTGATGTAACTATAGATCATGAATAAGAAAATGGAGAGGTTTCATGATTCAAAACCTCTATGGGAAGTTTATAGACCTATAGGCTATGAGTCTAAATCTATAGGGTATTATCAAGTATGGTGATTTATTAAATGGATTTTAAGAATATGAGAACATATTTCATGAAGTTTGACAACATTCAAGCCTACAACCTTGTTAATAGGTAGGAAGTAGTGAGTTTTGGGATCCTAAAGAGCTCTTAAGACAATCCATAGTTTTGTGGATAGTCTATATGGGGAGATTTCTCTTTTCATAATTCTAAACATGCCACTCATGCCAAATTAAGAAATAAAAATGTCTCCACAAGTCTCAATACCACTCTACAGGTATACAACTAGGGATTTGAGCTTACAAACCTTTAATGACTGTGTATGAAGTCCAAGCCTATAACCCACATATGGGTTTCTCTATCAAGAAGACTCTCATGAGATTAAAGGAGAAGATGAAGGTTTTAATTTATCTACATCCCCTCAAGACCAAGACAAATTTTGAGCTTAATTAAAGAGATCAATAGGTCTATAACCTTCTTCTATGGTTATAGATCATTCTAACAAATTTTTTGTAGGTCAATTAGGCAAGAGTTGAATAAATATTCTAAAGGGTACAAACTTTAGTAGGAAGTTTCTTGATTTTTAGGGTATAAATATGATCTTGGTTCTATTGATAAACCAAAAAAATACTATAAGTATTTTTATATCCCAAAATTTAAACCTATATAAATTAAGTAGACCTTTTCAAATTTGGGATAACATGGAACTATCTCTACACTAGACAAGCTACTATAAGAGATAGATGTCTAGATTTGAAAGGGATAGCTCCTTTAATCTATATTTTTTGATCACACACTACACTAGGATAATAAATTTTAAGGGTGAAAAATGAATAAGGAAACATAAATCAACTTAAACTAATGAATGTGATACACCAAATATAAGTCCATAAAACACACTTGCATTTGCACTAAGAGAGAATACAGCTAAAACTAACTTTAACTTATTGTTCTTCTAGCACAAGTATTTCTCAATGGAGGTAGATTATTATTCATATCTAGAGGTGGGTGAAAAGGATGTCTGATACTAGACATACACTTCATGAGACCCTTTAGAAGAGATGTTACTACTCACATAATGCATACAAGAGAAAAATTGAAGTAGGGATAAGACATCCATCACTTAACAACCAAATACAATAATTAACATACTTAGTAAAGAGTTGAATAGATAAAATCAACTTCAAAAAAATTTATTAAAGGCAAATCAAGATGCCAAACTAGTAGGGATTTTCCATACCAATTGTGGATCCCTTATAATTCCAACATGACTTGCATATATAGAGCATAGGAGAGGAGAGAGAAGAAGAGAAGTTGGATAGTCACAAGGCCAAGTGTCAAGATTTGTAAAATAGTTAAAATACAAGATAATTAAGTGGAAAATAGGTCATAAAGTCCTCTTGGATAAGTTTCTATTAGAAATGTATCATTATCCTGAAGTTGGCATAGAGATCTCCATATCCTTCTTGAAATTGCCCTCATGATGATGAGTTCACAAACTGACAAGAAATATCTTTGGAATTTGTCAACACATGTTTACAAACTATGGAAGATGGAAAAAATATTTCAACAACCCTTATATTTCCCTCAACTGATAAACTTCTCTGCAACATTTGTCATTCACTCTCTTGTAACTATTCACTAACCCTTTAGGCCTCAATCTTCACCCTTGTCACTATAGTATCTTGTATTTATCCAAGGATATTAATTTAATAGGTATTATTCAAATAATTTATACCTTGTTTATCATTTTGTATATAAAATAGACCTCAATGAAACCCTAAACATACTTCTCATCTTCACACTAGATAGTCACTTTGCTTTCTTACTATCCTATTCAAAATGCCTATAATGAATAGTCTAGCATAGGGGTTTATTTGATTAATTGAGGTGATAATGGTATATAAGTTTTTATAAAACATCTCTACACACCTCAATTAATGGATTTTATTTACCTATTCCCTTTTGTACCTATGAAACAACTCAAATCCTACAAGAAACACAGTATTAGACATGTCTGTATAAGTGATAGTATGGAGTGACTGAGTGATGAGGGGCCTAAAAGAGTTATAAATAGGTCCAAATCAATTATATTTAAAATTTTCCACTTTTTGATCATATCCATTCATATCTTCTTCATTGGGTTCATACAATGGTTTTAGGAGGAGTTTCAAACATTCTGGTCCTTAGTGATGGTTCATAAAAGTTAGATATGTAACTCACCAAAAAATTCCACAAATTTTGAGATTAGGACCATCCTCATCTACCCTTAAGTTATTAAGGAACAATTCACACCATCCTTTTAGATATGAGCAAATGAAAATGGCTTCCAAGATCTTGTAATGCATTCTTGATAGGCTTGAGAGGAAACTAGGCAAAAAATGACCAACCTGAGCTATTCTTTGTAAAATGATGATTTTAATAAACCCTATACTATACCATAAATTATATATCATGCCTTTGAAATATTATGTAATCATATGAATGAAATTGGAAGCCATTAGGTTTCATGTTTAGTTTTAGGCCTAATAGGCCTAGACTATATTATTGAGCATATGGTCACCTATGGAGGTTTCCAGTGACTGTAAGTATTTATATGAAATAATTTAACTTAAATTAAACCTTAAATATATTCCCATTGTCATTTAAACTCTCTTCATTCATCTATTCACCATTCATGATTCATATCTGCAAGTTATGTTGCTTAGGGAGTGCCTTTGGTCTAAGACATACCAAAGAGTACCTCCCCTATTTGTATGAACAAAGTGAGACCATGGAGGGATTGGATGGATTATGAGGACAATATATATCAATTATAAAGTCTTGAATATGCTTTTATAGGCATTAACGTCTCAAAACATCAAGACTAGCTTTTAGGTCTGTGCATTGTGGTAAATTGTAGATGTGCATGATTTAGAAACCCAGACTGTGTGTGAAGTTATAAAATTATCTTTGCTCTATTTACTTTGTCTAAGAATAATACAAAGTTTATGTTACCAAATTTAGATTGGTTTTCAACATGTTCATCTTAACTTATCTAACCAAACCTGCAATCTCAATTGGTTAGACTAGTTTGGAGTATGTGTTGACTGTGTCACCTATAGGTGGCAATTAAGAATAATTCAAAGGATTCCTATAAGTGGTGACATATATTTTAACACTATAATTCATGAACCAAATTATTATTGAGGTCACTAAGACCATTCCATACTTGTTTTAACTCACTCCTACCATAGGTCTATGCTATCATTCTCTATCACAAATGCACTCTAAGTTACTTGCAAATTTCATTGTTCACTTTGGATCAATAACACTATTATTTACTAATTATCTTTAGTAGAATATTGATTGAGTTGAGATCACAATCAAACATAATTTATATTAAAAATAAACTTCCTCTCATATTCAAGTGTGATATCTAGGTGTAGGTTGCAAGAATAGAGCCATAGGGCTTAATCAGACCTCACCAACACTTAATAATAGATTCTACTATGTGGAGTAAAGTCCCTTCATCATAAAGATTAAGGTAAATGTTCCAATTTTCAAATTTTCAACATGATAACTATGGATGTTGTTTGAATTGATCTTCTTGAACCTATTATGCCTTCCTATAGTCTTCAATCCTTACCCAAAAACATTGTCACTGCATACCAAACTTTATAGCCTCTTCAAAGCACATCATTAGGCCTTTGCACTTTGACTAATTATACAAAAAAAAATGTACGTTTCCATTAGGTTTGATTGTAGTAAAATACCTCATAGTGTTGAATAATTATCTCTCTTATTGAGTTGGCAACATATGTTATGAGATTTGAAGGTAATGGGGGCTGACAGTAAGGTTTTGAGCATGCAATTTTAATCCCTCATAGACCATTGGCACCTCCCATATTTAAGACATACATATTCAAATTGTATTCTACTTGTATGAAAGTGAATAATGTATGTTCACCATGACTTTAAATTGATTCTATCATGATCAACTGATATTGGGAATTTACATTACAATCAAGGGATGAAACCAATGCATATTGTCTTGATCTGAAGTTCATACTTGAAAGAGGAACTTGACACCTATGAAGCACTACTCTATATACCATGATGTTTATCCTTAACACAATGAGAGTGGTTCTAATAATTATTTCATATACACATGTGCAAAATAATTTTAAAACAACATGAATATGAATAACATGATTTTCTAACCTGCATACATCACTTGGTTCACACAAGTCAATGCAAATATATGAGAAAATTGAAGTGATTAGGGATGCAAAGGTAGTTTGGAGTCACTAAAAATATGAGTGATTGTTCATATAGTATGGACCATCAAAATTTATACTATGTCCATGGAAATAAACTACACAGGTGTTGGGGATCAACCAACAAACTTGATTACTTTTATGTAAGCAATTAAACACAAAATTAAACCAGAATAATAAGTAACTAGAATAAAAAATAGAAAAGAATAAGAGATACAAGAAACCACCCTGAAAACTTGTATTAAACTCTTCCAGAAAGAAATACAATGAAGAAAATCACACTTTCTTCTCACACCTCTCAGATGTACAGATCTCTTTCCCTCAAGAGTTTACAATCAATTCCAACAACCTGGATTGATACACACATATACAATATGTCTTGTGCTATTGTTTTTTACACTTACACATAAGCTATGAAGATCTATCCCATTATATAGAATTAGGGATCATGAGCTATGCAATATCAACCATCAGATACACCTCCTAATCAAAGGCTTAAAATAGTCTTTCCAAAAATAGAAATGTAGACTTACAACTAATATCTAAACTAATCATGCAAACAATCTGTTCATCCATGAATATAGACTTTCTAGATGCACAGGTAATCAATGTCGGTTCCTGCCTGTCTGCACATGATCGATATCAGTCGATCCATAATCGACGCCGGTAGCTACTGGTCAACTCCTTGTAGTCATCGGTGACTATGTAAATCTAGCAACTTCAGCATCCACTCATCTGGTGAAGCTTTTAGCTCCACACCTCAACAATCTCCCACTTGGAGATAAATAGCTGCACCAGTACCTATACAACAACATCTTCTAGCTTCTCCATCTTCAAACTCAATCTTGAAGACCAACAAAAGTTGAATGAAGATTCAACTTCTCCTTTGTTACCGGCTTGGTTAACATATCAGCAGGGTTCTTATCTGTATGGATCTTCTCCAGCTTCAACTCACCATCCTCTAATACGTATCTTATGAAGTGGTACCTAAGTTTTATATGTTTGGTTCTTGAATGAAAGGCTGAATTCTTAGCCAAATGAATTGCACTTTGATTATCACTGTATAATCTGCAACTCTCTTTCTCCTTTCCCAACTCTTCCATGAACCGTGTCATCCATATCATCTCTTTACTAGCCTCTGTGACTACAATATATTTTGCCTCTAAAGTAGACAAGGCAACAACCTTCTACAACTTTGAAATATAGCTAACCACCATTCCACCAATAGTGAAGACATATCCTATGGTGCTTCTCCTGCCATCTAAGTCACCTGCCATATCCAAATCTACATAACCATGTAGAGAAGTGTTTGACCCTCCATAGCACAAATGCCTACTGCTAGTCCTTCTTGGATATCTGAGAATCCACTGGACTACTTTCTAGTGTTCCTTCCCTGGATTGGCCATATACTTACTGACAACTCCCACTGCTTGGGCAATATCTAGTCTAGTACATACCATTGCATACATTAAGCTCCCAATTGTGGAAGCATATGAAACTCTACTCATGTACTCTACCTCATCATGTGAATTAAGACACTGATCTTTACTCAACTTGAAGTGTCTAGCCATAGGTGTACTTACCAATTTTGCATCCTGCATATTGAACCTTTCCAACACCTTGTTCACATAATCCTCTTGAGACAAAATCAACCTGTGATTTTTCCTGTTTCTCTTAATACTCATGCTTTTCTTTAATCTGCACACAAGTTTCTCCTTACCTTTGACCTCAAATCCTTCTAGCTGATCCATATATATTTCTTCATCCAAATCTCCATGAAGAAATGTTGTCTTAACATCAAGCTACTCAAGATGCAAATTCTATATAGCAACTAAAGACAATACAGTCCGAATAGAAGTCATTTTTACTACAGGAGAAAAAATCTCACCAAAATCAATACCTAGTTTCTGTGTAAATCCTTTCACTACCAACCTGGCCTTATATCTCATCTATCCATTCTCTCCTTCCTTTAATCTATAGATCCATCTATTTTTTAGTGTTCTCTTTCTTGCTAGCAACTCAACCAAATCCCACATTTGGTTCTCTTTCAAGGAATCAATTTCCTCATTCATGCCTAGCTCCCATTGATTCTTGGATTCCACCTGTATTACTTCATTAAAACTCTCTGGTTCTCCACCATCAGTAAGCAATAAATAAAATAATGAAGGGTAATATCAAATTAGAGGTTTACTTACCCTTTTTGACCTCCTAATGGGCATCTGAGACTCATTCACAACATGTTGTCCACCCAAATTCTCTGACAATGACCAACCTTGGTCATCTCCAAGCCTGTAACTGACCGACGTCAGTTTTACATGATCGATGCTAGTTCCTTCCTGACCGATGTCGGTCACTGTATGACTGACATCAGTTCTTGTATTACCGATGTCAGTTCCTTCCTGACCAATGTCAGTCTTTGTGTTTTCCTGTCTGTGATTATTCTTTCTCACGAGCTCATTTTGGACCGTCACCTCGTCCAAATCTTCATGGCCCTACTCAAAATTCTTTAGCTTCTTGAGCTGATCACTATACATCACTTTTTCATTGAAAAAAACATCATGACTCCTAATTATTTTATTAGTTCCTAGATTCCAAAACCAGAATCTAAAATCTCTAGAGCCATAACCAATAAATGTGCACCTCATAGACTTAGCATCCAAATTCTTTCTATTTTCTTTATCAATGTGCACAAAATTTTTAGAACCAAAAAATCTTAGAAATAAAAGATCTACCTTTTTACCTATCCAAGCCTCTTTTGGAATTCCACCATCCAGAGCAGTAGAGGGTCCTCTGTTAATCAGGTAAACTATAGTATCTACAGCTTCTACCCAAAACTGTAAGGGCAAACCAGCATGCAATCTCATACTCTGTGCACACTCCAATATTGTTCTATTCATCCTTTCAACAACTCCATTTTGTTGAGGTGTCCTTAGAACCATCCTTTACCTGCATATTCCATTCATATCACAATACCAGTTGAACTTATAGCTATAGAACTCACCACCATTGTCAGATCTAAGGCACTTCAATTTCCTATCTGTTTCATTCTCAACCATAGATTTTCAAATCTTAAAAGTGTCAAAAACATCAAATTTCTTCTTTATGCAATAGACCCATACCTTTCTTGTAGCATCATCAATGAAAATAACATAATACTGTGATCCTCCAATAAAAGCTACCTGAACTGGTCCCCACACGTCTGTGTGAACAAGCTCCAACTTTTGCTTCCTCTTTGTTGACCCAATTTTAACAAACCTTACTCTCTTCTATTTTACAAAAACACAATGCTCACAAAAATCTAGATCTATGATTTTCAAATCTGAAAGCTTACCTTTTGACTTAAGAATAGTCATTCCCTTCTCACTCATGTGGCCGAGCCTACAATGCCACAACTTTGCATCCACATCTGAAGTAGATAATACAGAAAGAGAATAATCAGTAATACACTTACACAAATAGAGAGTACCTACTTTATTACCTCTGACTAATACAAGTGCACCCTTGGTAACCTTCCAAGATTCAGCTGTGAGAGTTACTGTACAACCCTCATCACCCAACTTTCCTACAGAAATCAGATTCTGCTTCAGGGCTGGGACATGCATGACATCTTTCAACACCCATGTGTTGCCATTCTGCAATTTCAACTACACTTTTCCTTTGCCAACAATTTTAAAAGGCTCATCATCCCCTAAATAGACTTTTCCAAAATCTCCCTAGACATAATCATTGAAAAATTCTCTATTTGGGGTAGCATGGAAAGAGGCCCCAAAATCTAAAACCCAAGATTCTATTTTATTATGTAAAGAAAGTGAAAGAGCATCTTGTACAACAATACCTATAACTTTTGCTTCTTCATTACCTTCATGCTGATTCTCTTCATTAACCTTTAACGAGCAATCTTTCTTTGCATGTCCTCTCTTTCCACAATTCCAGCAGGTTATCTTTCTTTTTCCATTTCTGGATTTGGATTTATTGCTCATCTTTGACTTAGACCTTGATCTCCCTTACTTGCTCTTCTCTCTTTGCCTTCCCTTGCTTTCAATATTTAAAGCATTACCTGATGTTTCCCCTGTGCTTTTCCTACGAGTCTCTTCATTCAGGATTACACTAACAACATCATCTACTTTCAAGATATTTGTAGCAGATGCAGTATTACTAACTGCCATTACTAAACTATGCCAACTTTTAGGTAAAGAGCATAATATTAAAAGATCTTTAATTTCATCATCAAAAACTATTTTGACTAAATTTAATTGATTTACAATTCCATGGAAATCATTTAGATGATTAGATACAGATCCACCTTCCTGCATTTACAAATTAAATAACTGCTTCATAAGATATACCTTATTTGAAGCTGAGGGATTTTCATATAAATTTGCTAAAGTGTCCATCAACTCTACTATTGTCTTAGCCTGTGACAAGTAGGAAATCATAGTAGATCCCAGACTCAATATTATAGATCCAAGAGCCTTTCTATCAAGAACTTCCCATTCTTCATCTTCCATATCTGTGGGCTTTCTATCAACACCACCCAACGGTAAGTACAGATCTTTCTGATACAGATAATCCTCTATCTGCATTCTCCATAATTGGTAATTTTTGCCATTAAACTTCTCCATTCTTACTTTACTTTCTTTTGCCATTACTTCTCTCACTCAAACATAAACCCCTGTGAGTGACCTCTAATCAAAACACACTAAACATATCTGAACCACCTGCTAGTGAACCTAAGCTCTGATACCACTTGTTGGGGATCAACCAACAAACTTGATTACTTTTATGTAAGCAATTAAACATGGAATTAAACCAGAATAGTAAGTAACTAGAATCAGAAATAGCAAAGAATAAGAGATACAAGAAACCACCCTAAAAACTTGTATTAAACTCTTCAAGAAGGAAATACAATGAATAAAATCACACTTTCTTCTCACACCTCTCAGATGTACAAATCTCTTTCTCTCAAGAGTTTACAATCAATTCCAACAACCAAGATTGATACACACATATACAATATGTCTTGTAATATTATTTTTTACACTTACACACAAGCTATGAAGATCTATCCCATTATATAGAATTAGGGATCATGAGCTATGCAATATCAACCATCAGATACACCTCCTAATCAAAGGCTTAAAATAGCCCTGCCAAAAATAGAAACACAAACTTACAACTAACAGCTAAACTAATCATGCAAACAATCTGTTCATCCATGAAAATAGACTTTCTAGATGCACAGGTAACCGATGTCAATTCTTGTCTGTCTGCACATGACCGATGTTGGCCGATCCATAACCGACATCGGTAGCTACTGGTCGATTCCTTGCCATCATTGGCGACTGTGTAAATCTAGTAACTTCAGCATCCACTCATCTGGTGAAGCTTTTAGCTCCACACCTCAACAATAGGGAGTATTAATATCCACCAAGTGCACTCATCTCAACTCTCCTTGTCTTGTCTGTACCAAGTGCAAACCATTTGACCTTGTTAACCTACCCAAGAAAGTGATGAGAGAGAAGAACCAATTTTTATCATTTTTAGATCTATTAAAGCTCCCTAATCCTAGAAAAGACTTATGGGGATTTGAAGAGACCTTCCTAAATCCTTCTTATGTGCCAAATGTGTCATTTAGGCTGTATAACTACTTGAAACTTCCCTTTTTATAGTGATCTCCTTATTTCCACATTGAACCCACATCCTTTTTAGTTTAAAAATAGTCATTTGACATTCCTTTACAAGTGATACATTATATTTCATCTTGATAACCTTTTTCCTTTGATAGGAAATTGTACAATTCATTTTTATGACCAAAAAGTGACCAAAAAGACATGAGAACTAGACAAATGTGACAATGTTAGAACATGTGTGACCTTAAAAATGTGACTGGATCTCTCTTAGGATCATGTTAACCATTTCCAGACCTATAAGACCTCATGAAAGTTTGAGTATGTAAGGGGGGTTGACAAAATTTGACCTAGGGGTAAAAATTAGTCAACATTTTAGTGATTTCCTAGGGGTAACATGCCTACTATGCTAAAGACTAGTTGCCTTATCCTATCATTAGGAAATGGAGTCACCCATACACTACATTTGAAATTGAAATACCTATAAATAGACACCATAACCACACCAAATACAATAGAAAACAAACACATAATAAAAAAAACAAAGACACACATTTGTGCTCTCATGAATACTTAAGAAAAATCACAAACAACTTAAACAAAATAGACTATATACAAATTAACCTAAATAAAAATCTTCCTCCTGGATCAAAGGGGAAGCTTATACCATCTCTTGCTCCATGAAGTGGAAAATGGTATGAATTAAGCTTCTTATTTTTAGGAATATCTTTTGTTGCCTTCACACTTGCCAATCTTCTTGGCATGACCTCCAATACAACAATGACAACTACAAACATGTCACCTATGAAGGTGAACTCTTCTTGCACTTTAACAACCTTCCCATAGTAAACTTTAGCTAAAAATTGACCTAATGATGCCTGATCAAGGCATGTTTCTTTGACCTCCATGGTAATATGAATGAGATTAAAATTCTTATCAGTTGTAAGCTCATTAGCTACCACTTCAACAGGATTGGTACCTTAGAAGTTATAATGTTTTACTTCAAAGGGAAAAACATCTTACACAATATATTTAACTTGGAAAAAGGAGGTATAGACATTTTAGGGGCCTCAAATTCTACATACCTTATTGAATATTTTCCATAATTCATATTAATTAATTGAATCATCAGTAGCTTCTTCTATTATATTTTCAAGTTTAATATCTTACTCATACTCATGAATATCAACCAACCCAGCTGATGTGAAGTCCTTCTCAAACACCTCCTCCCTCATATCTTGATCAAAATCTTTGTGAACAACTACAACATGGTCTAGATATTCATTTTCTTCACTCAAGAAGGTTGACTTGTGTTTGTATTCACCAAGTGGAGTTCTTATAGTGAGTTCTTCATCATAGATGCTTGAATCATCTTCTTGATTAGCTAAAAATTGAGCTTGCTCTTCTTTAATAATCTCCCATAAGATAGGTTCTCCTTCAAAAAGGTATGAGGTGGGAGGGTGGTGAACAAGTTCATGGGTTGGAGGGGAAATTGGAGGTGAGGTGAAAAGCTAATGAATGAGCATGGGGATGGAAGGAATACATTTACACTTTAGGGATTTGGAGATGAGAGAGATTGAAGGAATTCTTGAAGAGAGAGAAGGTTCAACGTTGCTATAAGTATTGCATTTTCCTTAACACACACCTCAACTTTCTCATAGCCTTCTTGAGGCTCTTAGATAGCTACAACCTCATCTCCCACCTTCTCAATTAAGGCCTATTTTTCACATTGAAACTCTTCTTGGATAGAATTCCATGAGGGAAAAAATATATATTATTGAGGAGAGGGAAATGTAAATTGAACAAACATAATGTTTTCTCCTTTACATCAACTTCTTGGTGCTCACTCTCTTAATCTTTCTTTCTCCAAGACTTGACTACTTCATTCCAAGTTGGATTTTTGAAGCTAGTAAGCTCTATTGAGGATTTAATTGGTTCTTCTTGAGGATAGTGAATGGTTTATGTTTCATGAGGAGAAAATTGGTATGGAACATAAGAAGACTCTTGAGGAGGGATAATTAAAACTTGAGGAAGACTGCCTCCAATAATATAACTTTTAAGAGCTTGGATTTCTTCTTCAAGAGTCCTAATCATATCTTCTTGATAGCCTTACTCATAGGCTTATTCATAAGATTTTTTATGGGGTTATTCAACAACATCATGTTCATATGGAGAAGGAATATGATGATCACATTGATAATAACCTTGATAGGACTATTGAGGGACATAATTTGGGTCATGACAAGGTTTGTAGGGAGGAGTATAATAATAATAATTTTATTGGAAATAAAAATAAATTATTGAAGTATAATATATTTTTATTACCTTAGGGATGAAATAATGATTTAGTTTGTAACTAATATTCAAATGTTAGAGTTGCCAGATACTTCAGGAAGTAGACCATTACAACTTCTTATTGTCAAAGCCAACATCCACCTTGAACAACCTTCTTGGACTTCATGTCCCACTAGGCATGCTAGAACTGTTATATCCCAATTTTTCACCCTAGAGAATTTATGTAGACCTTATCAAATTTGGGATAACATGGAACTATATTTTCACTAGACAAGATACTACAAGATATAGATCTCTAGATTTGAAAGGGCTAGGTACCTTTATCTATATTTTAAGCTCACACACTATACTAGGATAATCACTATTATGGGTGAAAAGGAAATAAGGAAATATAAATTAACCTAAAATAATTAAGGTGATACACAAAAATGTAAGTCCATAAAACACACTTACATCTGCACTAAGAAAGAAGATAGCTAAAAATGACCTTAACTCATTGTTCTTCTAGCATAAGTGTTTCTCAATAGAGGTAGATTACTATGCATATCTAGAAGTGGGTGAAAATGAGGTATAATAATAAAGATAATAGTATCTCTCACACTTCAAGGGACACTTAACAAACACATACACTTCATGAAACCTGTTAGAAGAGATGCTACTACTCACACAATGCATACAAGAGCAGAATGGAAGCAAAGAGAAGACATCCATCACTTAACATATAGATACACTAGTTGACATAATTAGGCAAGAGTTTAAAAGATAAAATAAACTTTAGAAAACTTTATTAAATGAAAACAAATATGTAAAAGTATTAGGGATTTGCCATACCAATTGTGGATCCCTTACAATGCCAAAATGACTTGCATATATAGAGCAAAAGATAGGAAAGAGAAGAAGAGAAGTTGGACAGTCACAAGGACAAGTGTAAATATTTGGAAAATAGTTATAATACAAGATAATGAAGTGGAAATTTGGTCATAAATTCCTCTTGGACAAGTTTCCATTATAAATGCATCATTCTCATGAAGTTGCAATAGAGATATCCATGTCCTTCTTAAAACCACCCTCATGATAATGAGTTCACAAATTGACCAAAACTAAAATTGGAAGTTTTTAACAAATTTTTACCAAATTGGGAAGTTGGAAAAATATTGTAACATCCCTTATATACCCCTAAACTGATGAACTTATCTACACCATTTGTCATTAACTCTCTTGTAACTGCTCACTAGCCCTTTAGGCCTCAATCTTCACACTTGTCACTATATCATATTGAAGTTGTCAAAGGAGATTAATTGAATGTGTATTAAGAAACTCATTTACACCTTATTTATCCTTTAATCTATAAAATATACCTCAATTAAACTCTAAACACACTTCTCATCTTCACACTAGACAATAACTTTACTTTCTCACTATCCTATTCAGACTACCTGCAATGAATAATCTATAAAATGGGTTTACATGATTAAATGAGGTGAGAATGGTATATGAGGAGTTATAAAACATCCATATACACCTAGATAAATTTATTTCATTAACCTATTCCCTTCTTTACTTGTGAAATAACTTAAATCTTATAAAAAACACAGTATTAGACCTGTTCGTACAAGTGAAAATATAGAGTGTGTTGGGTGAATATTTTGTCGTCAACTAACTGATGACAAAATGGGTAAATCAACATAGCAAAAGGAGATTTACACCATGAAAAGTGTGGGTTTACCACATCTAGATGAGGTAAATCTCTCCTCTCATCAAGGGGAGGTTCCCTATGAATATTTATATGCTATATGTATATATAAGTAAGCAGAAAATAATACTTAGGGTAGTATAACAACATCCACCTCTCTTTTTTCAAAGATGATGTCCAAGGAACAAGAGAGAGAAATTTTGGTCATTGGCTAAGAACATTCCTCTTCTTTCAATAATGGTATCCAGCCTAGAATAGAAAATCCCTTGAAGTAGGTAAATGAGTCTACAAGGAAACCTACGTAAGCACAATGTCTTCCGTTGTCTCCTTCCCTGATCTGAAATACACGTAATCATAGAGTGAAATGAAGCACAAAGTATTCAACTAAAAATACAAAGGATAAAAGGATCACCAAGATAAAAGTAGCTTAAATTCTTTCTTTTATCTTTTAGAAACGTCCTCAGATAATGTCAACACACACACTTTGCTTATTAAATCAAATAGATAAGAGATTATCAAGAAAGAGGACATAAGAACCATTTCCTAAATAACACAAATTATCTCAACACAAAGTCTGAAATAAATTTGTTTCTCATTCATTTGATAAAATTTGATTTACAAGTTGAGCACAAAGTCTCAAGAAGTGTCTCAATTTCAGTAGAGTTTTTGCTCTCAATTATCAGAGATACTTTTACAAAAGAGGTCCCCTCTATATATAGGGAGAAACCTTCAAAATTAAAAAGATTAAAATATAAAAATATCTTAGTCAAAGATGAGTCATCTTTGACTTTGAAATATTTTTTTGGATTTTTTACATGTAATTACATATTACAAAATTGCATGCACTTTTACATGACAAAAGTGCATGAGAAGAGAGGAAAAAGAGAGAAAGGGAGGAATGGTTCAACTCTTGCCATCAGATTTCTTCAGATGAGCATCATACATGGTGATAGATGCCTAAATTCCTATACTATCTGGTGCAATAGTATTCTTGAAGATCACTCTGGCCCTGATTATAGTGTCCTTCAATGCTATGATTGCCTTGGCTGACTAGTTAACCTAGATCTTAGATTATCCAAAGTTAATTAATTATCTAAAATGTTATCCATAGAAGTCATTGAGAATGCTTTCTCTTCAAAATCCCTCTGGACCATACCTTTGAATTTAGGAATCATCTCTTTGGCTGAGAGAAATTGATTATCCTTGGAGGTGAGGTCGCAAGACAATTTTTCTAGTCAGTTCAACAGGCTTGTATCGCTTTTCTCGCTAGCATCCTTGGAAGACTTGAGATCTTTGATCAGCTCCTTGAGTACCTAACTCTTGTATATCAATGATTCCTTGATCTCAACATAGGAATCTTTGCTGGCAATGATGCTAATGGATATCAAGGTGCATTTCTTCAGTTCCTTCATCTCCCTCCACTTTCTAAGATATTTCTCTGTACTGTCAATATCTTGAGAAATAAGAGAGACAAGGTCCTCTAAATCTATCCTCACCTTCTTCATCTTGTCTATCTTCTCAGCAACCTTGGTTAGTAAGGAAATTCCCTGAGTGTGCATCTTTTCAATGTAACCCTCTAGCACTTTCCCTTTCATATAGGTTTTCTCTGCCTTCTGAATAATAGGGTCATCTATGGAAAAGGCTTCTGGGGTTGCTACTTTAGGGGCAAGGGTGAATTCCCTGACTAGTATAGTCAATTTCTCTACCTTTTCCTTATAGTAATCTTTCATCTCCTTTTCTCTATCATATTTTTGGACCATGATGTCCATTGCAGACTGTAGATCGCTCTTCGTACCTTCGTGAGTGACTTTTCCTAACTCAACACGAGAAATGGAATAACTGCTCATGTCAAAACCCTCAAGGGTTATGTCCTGTAGAGGTTTAGCTATCTCCAAAAATTTGTGCCCCTTTTTCTCAACCAATATTGAAAGGATCCTTGGTCTCTTAGGGGCCTTAGCTTTTATAGGTACTATCTTACCAAAATCAAAGTCATCTACAGAGATGGATAGCTTCTTTCTTTTGGGCATGAAAGTCAACATCCAAGGAGGGAGAGAAGAAGTACTTACTATGGCAACGGTCCTTATAGCTAGTGTTACCAGGGTAATGTTTACACTGCTAGTGGTAACAACGGGCACAGTGGGAGTAACTTGTGAAACCGTATCGACCGCAGACTGATCAATGGCAGACTTTCTCTTATATTGATAGAAGGAGATGCTAGACTAGGGATAGAAATTGAGTAGCAAAGAGTATCTCCAAAAGTGCCTTGAGGATTTCCAAACATAACTTTGGAAGGAGAGGCCACTCCAAAAGAAGGAACATTGATGGGAGAAAGAGGCGAAAGAGATGCTACAGGAGATTGAGGTGGTGAAGGAGAAATGCCTGTAAGTGGCTGTGCCCCTTCCTAGAAAGGTAAAGGCTCAGTTCTTTACTGCTCTGAGGGCCTATCATATGTCTCCATTTGTTGAGCTACCTGTTCTTGAGAGCTTTGTTCTTTAACTCCCTTAACCATTAATTCTTGCTCCTCAACAACCTTCAATTTCTTGGAAACAAAGATGATTCTAGGCTTGTGAGGCCTAGATGGAGAAGGAACATCACCTTTATTCTTGGTCCTATAATCTACCTTCTTCCTTGTTTTCACTTGGAATTTAGCCTCTAATCCTGTAATAAACTCCTTCAGTGTGATCCCTTTGGCTGCCAACCAATCATTGGTGTTAGCCAATATTGGTTCAAATCTCTTCCTCAAAGAAGTAAGTTCTTTTTGGGACCACTGAATTGGAGGAAGAGGAGAGTCAGCAACCTTCTTGGCCAGGTATTTGCTATTGATAATGTTCCTATCATTGACCAAGTTAGAGGAAATATCTGCAAGCCCCAGCTATTTGATTTGCTCCAGAGTCAGCCTACTATAGTCCATCCTCCTAATTTCTTCAGCTATTCTCAAGTCTACCCAGATGTCTTCAATCATAAGCTCATGAAACTAAGTCTTTATTTTGATCATATCTTTGACACCTCTGTAGTCAAAATTGTCCCTTCTCTTGAACTATTTCATGGTAACCAGCTACATCTCTATTTCTATGACCTTTGCTTTGGCTACAATCAAAATTGAGTATCTGCCAATTTTGATTGAAAACATGAAACCTAGATTTTTCAGTTCCATCTACCTAGTGTGTATGACAAATATTTGTCTACATAGCTCCATTAAGACTAACTTATCAGAAGGAAACTTGAGGAGCATATAGGGATAGCCTTGGAAAAAGCCAACCTGAAGATAGCAGAAGGAGGGAAATTATAGAAACATACAGCCAAAGTCATTGATGACCATCCAGGCTTCATCAGATACTCTCTTCTATTCGAGTTGAGGGTCAAAAAGGCACAAAAATATCATGAAGAAGGTGTCATTTACCCTCTTAAAATGACAGATTAATCCTTGCAGTGTTAACTGAGGGTAATATGAGTAGATTGGGGTGGTTTTCCTATCTCCTTCAGTTGTCAAACCTGGAAAGGTTGGCATGGAGGCCGCAATGTACACTAGGTACGAAGTCATATAGAAATTTGAAGTAGTAGATACCTTAGTCAACTACTCATGAAGAGCGTTGCTGATCTACTCACCCCAAAATATGACTTGCTTCCCTTAGAGGATTATCTTGATGAAGGGATACATCCATTCATGGAATTGTGAGGAAGATGGTAGGCCTCACACTCTACTGAGAAGGGTAATCAAGTCACCAACTTCTTCAGTGAAATCACTCTTTAGAAAATTTTGTGGCCATCTAGATAAATTGGTCTTGGGAGTCTTTAGCCACCTATGATTCATCACTTTCTTTGCCCTCTCAGGGTCCTTGTCATACTCCTTATGTGCCTTGACGAAGTTGATTCTCAGCACTTCAGTAGCAAGAGGGCACATGAAGACTTTATCAATAAATTTAGGGTCTAGTTGAATTATCACATTGTTGCTAGCATCTGACACTAATCTGGTCTCTTTGTTGTAGAACTAGGCGCACTGAAAGATGAACTCCATATGATGTGTTGCTACTAGGAAAGAGGCAACTAGATGAATGTTGCTCTTGATGATCCTTCTCATTTATGTACTCAGGTTCATCACCTTGGTTTTGGTTACAAACTCAGCAATATCCACGTGGTTGATCTCTATGTCTCTAGTGTCGTTGACATTAGAGGTGACTGAGGTGATAAAAAAAATGCCCTGGTATTGGTACTTTATGGCCTTTAACTTTTTTAGAGAAGCCTCAGACATTGGAACTAGTCTTGATTGAGCGGGTGCCAATGAATGAGAATATTTAGCGGGGTACTGCAATGATAATCATGATCATGTAATTAGAAAAAATTGGGCAAATTGAGTAATTTGCACATTGGGTGATCATGAACAAGGAAGGGCAGTTGGCAGGGCTGGGTCATAAAATGAGGAGAAAAAGGGGAGGAGGTGAAAAATTGAAAAAGATGAAAATTTCTCTAGAGTTAGAGAAACTAAGGGAAAAAAATGCAAGGGAAACAAAACTTGTTGCCCTAGCATGTGGAATGGCTTACATGCATGGGCGATAAATTTTGCCACCATTGCATGCAAGGGGAGAAAAAAGGCATGGGCGACAATTTTTCTACTCATGCATGCTTCATGGGAAAGTGCAGGGGTAAAAAAATTGTCACCCTTGCACTTTCGACCTGTGTTGGTGGCAAATTTTGCCACTTGTGTAGGTAAATGGGGTGAACCTGTATCAGTGGTGAATTTTGCCATTGACACAGGTAAATGAGTAGGGCATGATTATGGTAGCAAAAATTGCCACCCAATACAAGTAAGGCTAGGAAAATTTGGGGAGAAGAATGGAGGGCAGCAAAAATTGCTGCCTTAGCATGAGGAAAAGTGTTGGAAGGCCGACGGGGAAGGGAGAGAGAGTGAGCTCAGCGAGAGGAGATAATGGGAGTGGGCCGATCAGCCCTAGGGGAAGAAACACACAAAAAAAAACCCCAACAAAACAAAAACTAAAAACAAAACTTAAAGAGAGGAAAGGAAAAGAAATAAATGTCAAAAACAAGACCTACCTAGAAAATCATGCACACCGCGAGCTCAAATCTGCCAAAATGCACTTTTACCTATTCACTAGATCATCTAGAGGTAGAAGGTAGGAAGAGAGGAAAGAATGAATCAAAATGAGGTGAAAATTAGATTAAATGGGGCAAAAATTAACCCCAACCACTTGGTGTACACAACAATAAATGCCACATGCAAAAATTGAGGTAGTGTAGGGGCGGCAAAATTTGCCACCCTTGCATTGGAAAAATATGAAGGGACATGTAGGGGCGGCAAAATTTTTTGCTCTTGCATGTAATAGAGGAAAAATGTAGGGGCAACAAATTTTGTTGCTCTTACAAGTCTAGATGCAGGGGCAGAAAAATTTGCCGCTCTTGCATCTTGGAAGAAAAAATACACTGACAGTAAAAAATGCCTCTCATGCATGAAAATAGAAAAAAAAAACACTAACTCTAAAAAAGCCAAATTTTGGTCTCCTAGTCATATCGAGAACATAATAAATTTCATGTTTTAGGGAAAATGTAATGAAAAGATGTTACAAATTTCAAACAGTGTCAGTTGAGCCAATATGAGAATGAGAAAAACCTATCTTGAAAATGGACTTAGAGAGAAAAAGGGTGAAACAGATAAGTTTCATAGGGGGTTATTCCAAAAACAAGCTGAGATAATTTTAGAAATAATAGCTGGCTCCTATTGGGGAACTTACATTAATCAAATTGATCAAAGGGAGTAGAAACTAGTCTCTAAGTGCCTTCATCCAAGCCATTGGGCTATGGAGTCAAGCTAAAAATGAAAGAAAACAAACAAAACGTAAAAACTATACAAATATACAAGTGGGTCCATCTAAATTTCAAGGATTGAAAAGCTTCAAATGTTTCCCACTGTGGGGTAGTACAAATGGTGTTCCATCTTGATACTCCAACAAGAAGCTATTCTCACCACAGAGTTGTCGAATGGCAAACAAACCTCTCCATAAAGAGTCAAACTTGCCATGCATTCCCTTCAATTCTCACCTCTTGTCCCACAACAAGACTTGATCTCTAACTTGAAAATCATGAACCTTAGCCTTTTTATCAAAAATTTTCTTCACTTGATTCTGATTTTCCGTAATCCGGTCCACCACCATGGTTCACTGCTCATTTAGTTTGATTAGACACATGATTTTTTTGTTGATCAAACATTCAAAGGTTCAATCTTTGATTGCTTTAGCTAATCTAAGCGCTGGTAGTTCTAAAGTGATGGGTATCTCTACATTCAAGCTGTACAAAAGTTGGAAAGGTGACATACCTATGGCCCTCTTGGGTGTAATCCTATCTACCCATAAAGTATCAAACAGTGCTTTGTGCCATGTTCTTTGATTTTCATCTACCAATTTCTTGATAATAGTGACTAGGTTCTTATTGCTCGATTTTGCTTGGCCATTTCTCTGTAAGAAATAATATAAAGTGTGGGATAGGGTAATCCCATAAAAAAATAGAATTGAGTAATTTCATGTGAAGAGAAATAGGCCGCATTATCTATTACAATTTTGAGTGGGACTCCAAACTAGGAGATGATATTTTATTTGAAAAAATTGCACACCACTTCAGACATAACATGCTTGGTTGGGATGGCCTCCACCCATTTGGTAAAGTAATTAGTCATCATGAGAACATAATTATGTCTGGCACTCGAAGATGGGTTAACTGTGCCAATGAAGTCAATACCCCACTACTGTAAAGGCTCTTTGATTATTATTGGCTTAAGAGGCAATGCAGCTAGTTTAGGCTTTTTGATGAACTGTTGACATAATTCGCATCTACGCACCCATTTGTAGGCATCCTAAAATAGTGTAGGCCAATAGTACCTTACTCAAAAAATCTTACGTGCTATCACTGGTGTAAAAAAATGTCCTCCACAGGCCAAATTATGGAAAGACTTTAAGAGTTTATCTTGTTGTACCTTATCGACACAATGAAGAAATGCCCCATCCAGGTTCCTTTTGCACAGACCATTATTCCACAAAACATAGATAATAGCCTTTAGTTTAACATTTTGCTTTTCCTTATAGGAGAGATGAGTGGGACATTCACCATAACTTAGAAAATAGGTGATGTCAGAATACCACTCATCAGTAGTGGCAACAAAGAGGACCGTGGGTATGCCTTCGATCTCTATTTCTTCATTTTTTGCTCTCTCAGAAATGTTGTTGGCAATCAACTGACAAAGACCCTTTCTCCACATGAGTTTGGTAGGTTTGATGTCTAGATCAAACTCTTGAATCTTAGCAATCCAATTACCCCTCTTCGTACCAAACTCTTGTTGAGTCAAAATGGACTTCATTGTTGTATCAGGCACCAAAACCTCAGTGTGCGAGTTCAGGATATAAAATCTGAAATATTTAACTGCTTTGACCACCACATATGCATGCTTCTCCATGTTAGAATGTTTCAGCTCATGAGCCTTTAGTGGGAAACTCATGAAGGAGATAGGAGATTCTACACCTTCTTGGTTCTATTGAACTAAAATGGCTGAGTGTATGTTCAGAGGTATAACTGTATATTTTGAAGCTTTTGGTGTAATCTAGACAAACTAGAATTGGTGTGTAAGCGATCACTTCTTTGATGTCTTTGAATGCTGATTTGGCCTTAGTAGTCCACCTGAAGGTAGTATTACCTTTCATCATATTGACGATGTGGTAAATTTTCTCAGTGAACTAGGGATGAACTTTCGAATAAAATTCACCTTTCTGAAGAAAGAGTGAACTATAGTTTTACTGGTAGGTAGAGTAAGTTCTTGGATGGATTTGATTCTTTCTAAGTCAATTTTAATACCTTCTCAGGACACAATGTGTATGAGAAGTTTCCCTTCAGTTACCCCAAAGACAAATTTTTTGGGATTTAGAGAAATACCATTCTGACAATAGCATTCCAGTGTTCTTTGTAAATGGTGGACATGGTCAACACGATGCTTTGAAAATACCATCAAATCATCCAGGTATACTACAATGAACTTACCCATTTCATCCTTGAAAGTGAGGTCCATCACTCTTTGAAATGTGGCACTTGTGTTTATCAGTCCAAAAGACATTCTTTGATAGGCAAAGGTGCCCTAAGGTGTGGTGAAGGTAGTCTTATGCTAATATGCTTTTCCAACTTCAACCTAATTGTATCCTGAGAAACCGTCTAGCATTGATAACATCTCTAAACTTATTACCATTTGCAAAACTTGATCCATGATAGGGAGAGGATAGTTATCTTTTAGAGATAACTAATTCAAGTTTTTGAAATCCATGCAAATTCAAATTTCACTATTTTTCTTTTTGATAGGCACTATGTTGGAAATCCATGTGGAGTGATGGATTGGAAAAATTATTCAGGCATCAAGCATTTTTTGTATCTCAACTAAAATGGTACCTGAGATTTTTGGATTATATTTCTTGGATTTTTGCTTGTAAGGCACGGAGTTTGCCCTAAGAAGAATGTCGTGTTGAATGTCATTAGGCTTGAGTGATTTCAGGTCATCATAGGAATAAGCTAAGACATCTATATATTGGTAAAGTATATTAACAAGCTTCAATCTCTCCTCAGGAGTGCAACATTTCTCAATGTTCACCATCTTAGGATCTCCCTTGGTTCCCAAGTTTACTTGATCGAAATCTTGGGAAAAGTTTGAATCTGTTTGTTGTTGTTTGATGAACTTGTCATGGTTATCAAATAATTTCTCTAGGGAAACCAGGCCTTTGGGAATATTATTCCCTTTAAGCTATAGGAAATCCTCACCTGTGTTCACATTTGATTCAAGAGTTGCTTCACATTATCAGAGTTCACTGCCTTCAAAATGCAGTTGTTCAAAACTGTCCCTTTGCTCCAAGAAGGCAATGATTTGATCATCATTGTTGAATACTTGCCAATGGCCAGCATTATTAGGTACACTTGGTTGAAAGACTAGTTTAATAGTGTACTCACCTCATTTAAAATTTGGGCAGAGAACCAAGAGAGTAGCATAAATAGCCAATGCATCTGCCCGGTCATTAAATTCTCTTGGAACAACAGAGATGCTGAAAGTATTAAAATTTTCAATTTGGTCCCAGACAAGATTGCGATAGTGGCACAATCTTTCATTCTTGGTTTGATAGAGGTTTCTTACCTGGAAAACCACTAATTTGGTGTCCCCTTTAGCATGGAGTAGTTTAATGCCTTTTTCTCTGGTAGCCTATAATCCAAGTAACAGGGATTCGTACTCAACTGTGTTGTTGGTGTTGTTGAACTACAACTTGTAGGATAAAGGAACAATATCTCCTTGAGGAGATACCAACACAACTTCAACTCCTGAACTAGTAAAAGAGCAGTTGCCATCAAATTCTAAGATCCATATCTCATTAGACACCACTTTTCCTTTGAAAACTTCTTCATTTGGGGGAAGAGGTTCTTCCATGCATTCATTTTGCTATGCTGATTCTCACACTGTGTAAGCTGAACACATTTCCAAGTTATCACCTATAGGAGTTTCACTGGATGCCTCATGGACTTCATCCATAGATAGGAAGTAGCTACCCATGCCAAAAGACTCAAATAAAATTTGAGCTTTTGGTGCTGATGACTGGGTGACTACATATCTTGCCTTTTTTTTAGGAAGCAATTTCTTCATAACACCTTGAATTGGGATCCTCACTTTCGACAAGTCCATGCTTAGCTCACCTCCAACATCCTTGTAGAAATTTTGTCCAAGCAAGATGCTATAAGAGGCTGGAATATTGGCCACTAGAACTGTCATTTTTATCCTTTTTTTTGAAAAAGCTGTGAAAGCAAATTGAGCATCTTTTATCTAACCAAGGAGTGGGACTTGCTTATTTTTTATATAAAACACCTCCCAAAAGTCTTGGTCAAAGTTAGACCAAGAGAATCTACCACCTTGGAGGGCATGACATTATCTGAGGCTCTTGAGTCTATTATGCAATTACTCAGTTTATAACTATTTATTAACAGGGAAACATAAAAAGGTTCTATTTTCTTGGGAGCAACATGAGTCATGACAAGATTATTTTGAGGGGATTTGTCCTTGGGGGTATCATGAGTGGCCTTTTAAGAATCTTGTCATGTGGGGATGGCTTTATTTTTCACATATTCTGCTAACCTATCAAATTGTTTAGGGTTACCTCTCAAATACTCAATCTCTATCATTTGGATCTTAGTCTTCTTGGTGTGATCAATTATATCAAATAATTGAAAAAAAATTGAAATAGAGGAAGAGGGTCCATCATATGGGTCTTTAGTGGGTGTGGCACTGGTCTGAGCAAAAAAAGTGGAAGGTATGGGGCAGTTGGAGGTACTTATTTTTTTGTGAGTTACCTGATATTTTAATTAAGGAGGCAATGGAGTCCCTCATTTAGCGATGGAGACCACCGGCTGAGGTTCTTTTTCTACTTTTCCTTTGTCAGTCTATGGAGCTGACTAGTTTTGAGATCTGGTGAAAATAGCATAAGATCCATCCAACCCTTCTCCTTTACTTCTAATTTCATCTTGGTAATCCAGGAAACCAATATTGGAGTCGCCAGGTAATTCTTCTTCCTACTCTTTGAAGAGATTAGCATCATCTTGTTGGTCTAACTCAAGTTGGAGCAAAAAGTCATGTTCAGCCTCTAGGTAACTGATTGCTGAATTGGTAGGTGTTACTTCAATGGCTAGTTTCCTTGGAGGGGGAGGCAGGCAATTTGGTTGCCCTTGGTTCTAGGCAACATTGCCCTGATATTGCTGATTCTATAATATTCTTCTTGGCATATCTTGATATGTGGGAATAGACATACTTTGGGCTATTTGTTTCTTCAAAGCTATTAGTTCATTTGTCAATTTTTGCATCATAGGGTCTATAGTGCCTGTAGAAGAGCTTTCAGCAGATGAAGAGAATCTATATTTACTGGAGTCTTTTCTGATCTTACCTACCAGGATAAGATCATCCTCAATCTCAGTAGCCAAATTTTGAGCTAATGCAAGATCCATAGGGTCAGCTTATCTCAATAAGAAACTTACTTTGGGAAGTTGCGAGTTGATAAAAAATCACTTAAGATTCTCTAGTGTGGGCTAAGCGATAGTTGAAATTTGGTTTCTTAACTTATTGAATTTGGATATGAAATCTCTCATGGGTTCCTAAGATTTCTTTTTCATATGTGTTAGCTGCGCTAACAAGGCATGTGCATCTTTAACAGGTTTAAACCTAGCTTCAAATATAGAC
Source organism: Torreya grandis (assembly GCA_037957365.1). Classification (NCBI taxonomy): domain Eukaryota; kingdom Viridiplantae; phylum Streptophyta; class Pinopsida; order Cupressales; family Taxaceae; genus Torreya; species Torreya grandis. The sequence continues at coordinate 1,273,268 of JARHVA010003580.1, forward strand.
TTTAGTGTATTCCAGTTAGTTATAGTTTGAGCTTGAAGGTGGTAGAACCAGTCCATGGCAATGCCTTGTAGAGTTTCTACAAAAAGCCTTACCACTACATTTTGGAATTCCACACCAATTACACTGCATGCTATAGAGAAGGTGGCAATATGCTTATCGAGATGAACCTTCCTGTCACCAAAAAAATTGGGAAATTTTTTCTTAGAACTACAGGGTAGTTCATGCAAGGGTGGGGTCAAATTAAGAGGACCAAAAGAATTTCCCCATAGATATTGAGCCAACAAATCTTGGTGGAGTCAACAAAGATAAAGCCTTACCATTATTTAGGCTAGAAGCTTCACCAGGTATGGGAGATCTGGTGTTGGTAGGAGAGAAGCTCTCAGTTCACTGAAGAAGAGATGATGAAGGAGAAATCTCAAAATTATTTTGCTGCACCAGCTCAAATATAGGATCAACAATACCCTGAGCTCTCTGGCCTCATGTCTATGGTGGATATGCCAGAGTGTCAAATGAAAAAGGGACTGAAACTACTTCAAGTTGAAGCTTGAGGCTTCAAAATGCACGTTCGTATCCCTAGCAAAGTCGCCAAAAAGTTTTTGGGTGAATATTTTGTCATCAACTAACTGATGATAAAATGGGTATATCAACCATAGCACAAGGAGATTTATGCCATGAAAAGTGTGGGTTTACCAGATTTAGACAAGGTAAATCTCTCCTCTCATCAAGGAGAGGTTCCCTATGAATATTTATATGCTATATGTATATATAAGTAAGCAAAAAATAATACTCAGGGTAGTATAACAACATCCACCTCTCTTTTTTCAAAGATGATGTCCAAGGAACAAGAGAGAGAAATCTTGGTCGTTGGCTAAGAAAATTCCTCTTCTTTTAGGAATGGTATCCAGCCTAGAGTAGAAAATCCCCTGAAGTAAGTAACAAAGTCTACAAGGAAACCTACATAAGCACAAAGTCTTTTGTTGTCTCCTTCAATGATTCAGAATACGCGTAACCATAGAGTGAAATGAAGCACAAAGCCTTCACCTAAAACTACAAAGGATAAAAGGATCACCAAGATAAAAGTAGCTCAAAGTCTTTCTTCTATCTTTTAGAAACATCCTTAGATAATGTCAACACACACACTTTGCTTATTAAATCAAACAGATAAAAGATTATCAAGAAATAAGACATAACAACCATTTCCTAAATAACATAAATTACTTCAACACAAAGTTTGAAATAAACCTGTTTCTCATTCATTCGATAAAATATGATTTACAAGTTGAGCACAAAGTCTCAAGAAGTGTCTCAATTTCAGCAGAGTTTTTGCTCTCAATTATCAGAGATACTTTTACAAAAGAGGCCCCCTCTATATATAGGGAGAAACCTTCAAAATTAAAAAGATTAAAATATAAAAATATCTTAGTCAAAGATGAGTAATATTTGACTTTGAGATATTTTTCTGGATTTTTTACATGTAATTACATATTATAAAATTACATGCACTTTTACATGACAAAAGTGCATGAGAAGAGAGGAAGAAGAGAGAAAGGGAGGAATGGTTCAACTCTTTCTGCTAGATTTCTTCAGATGAGCATCATACATGGTGATAGATGCCTGAATTCTTATACTGTTTGGTGTAATGGTGTTCTTGAAGATCACTCTAGCCTTGATTGTAGCATATTTCAATGCTGTGATTGCCTTGGCATGACTAGTTAACCTAGATCTTAGATTATCTAGAGTTAACTAAATATCTAAAATGTTATCCACAAAAGTCATTGAGAATGCTTTCTCTTCGAAATCCCTCTAGACCATACCTTTGAATTCATGAATCATCTCTTCGGCTGAAAGAAATTGATTATCCTTAGAGGTGAGGTCACAAGGTAGTTCTTTTAGTCGGTTCAACAGGCCTGTGTCACTTTTCTCGCTAGCATCCTTGGAAGACTTGAGATCTTCGATTAGCTCCTTGTGTGCCTGAATCTTGTATATTAGTGATTCTTTGATCTCAACATAGGAATCTTTGCTAGCAATGATGCTGATGGATATCAAGGTGCATTTCTTCAGTTCCTTCATCTCCCTCCACTTGCTAAGATATTTCTCTGTACTATCAATATCCTGAGACATAAGAGAGATAAGGTCCTCTAAATTTGTCCTCACCTTCTTCATCTTGTCTATCTTCTCAGCAACCTCTGTTAGTAAAAAAATTCCCTGAGTGTGCATCTTTTCAATGTAATCCTCTAGCACTTTCCCTTTCATATCAATTTTCTCTGCCTTCTGAATAATAGGGTCATCTATGGAAAAGGATTTTGGGGTTGCTACTTCAGGGGCAAGGGTGAATTTCTTGACTACTACAGTCAATTGCTTTGCCTTTGCCTTATAGTAATCTTTCATCTCCTTTTCTCTGTCAAATTTCTGGACCATGATGTCCATTACAGACTATAGATCACTCTTCATACCTTTGTGAGTGACTTTCCCTAACTCAACAAGAGAAATGGAATAGCTGATCATGTCAAAACCCTTAAGGGTTGCATCCTATAGAGGTTTAGCTATCTCTACAAATTTGTGCCCCTTTTCCTCAACTAATTTTGAAAGGATCCTTGGTCTCTTAGGGGCCTTACCTTTTACAGGCACTATCTTGCTAAAATCAAAGTCATTTGTAGAGATGGCTAGCTTCTTTCTTTTGGGCATGAAAATTGACATCCAAGGAGGGAGAGAAGAAGTACTTACTATGGCAATGGTCCCTATAGCTAGTGTTACTGAGGTAACATTTGCACTGCTAGTCGTAACAGTGGGCATGGTGGGAGTAATTGGTAAAACCATATCAGCTGCTAACTGATCAATGGTAGAGCTTTCTCCTATATTGAAATACGGAGATGCCAGACTAGGGATAGAACCTAAGGAGTGAAGAGTATCTCCAGAAGTGCCTTGAGGATCACCAAACATAACTTTGGAAGGAGAGGTGGCTCCAAAAGAAGGAACACTGATGGGAGAAAGAGGTGAAGGAGATGCTACAAGAGATTGAGGTGGTGAAGAAAAAATGCTTGTAAGTAGCTGTACCCCTTCCTGGGAAGGTAGAGGCTCAGTCCTTTGCTGCTCTAAGGGCCTATCATCTATCTCCATTTGCTGAGCTACCTATTCTTGAGAGCTCTATTCTCCAACTCCCTTAGCCATTGATTCTGGCTCTTCAACAACCTCTGATTTCTTAGAAACAAAGATGATTTTGGGCTCATGAGGCCTAGATGGAGAAGGAACATCACCTTTATTCTTGGTCCTATTTTCTATCTTCTTCCTTATTTTCACTTGGAATTCAGCCTCTGATCTTGTAATAAACTCCTTCAGTGTGATCCCTTTAGCTGCCAACCAATCATTGGTGTTAGCCAATATTAGTTTGAATCTCTTCCTTAAAGAAGTCAGTTCTTTTTAGGACCACTGAATTGGAGGAAGAAGAGAGTCAGCAACCTTCTTGGCCAGGTATCTGCTATTGATAATGTTCTTATCATCAACCAAGTTAGAGGAAATATCTATAAGCCTCAGATATTCAATCTACTCTAGAGTCAGCCTGCTATAGTCCATCTTCCTAATTTCTTTAGCTATTCTTAGGTCTACCTAGATGTCTTTAATCATAGGCTCATGAAACTAAGTCTTTCTTCTGATCATATCTTTGACACCTCTATAGTCAAAACTATCCTTTTTCTTAAACTATTTCATGGTAACCAGATGCATCTCTATTTCCATGACCTTTTCTTTGGCTATAGTTAAAATTGAGTATCTGCCAATTTTGAGTGGAAACCTATAACCTGACTTTTTCAATTCTATCTACCTAGTGTGTATGACAACTATTTGTCTACATAGCTCCATTAGGACTAACTTATCAGAAGGAAACCTGGGGAGCATATAGGGATAGCCTTGGAAAAAGCCAACCCAAAGATAGTAGAAGGAGGGAAATTGTAGAAACATATAGCCAAAGTCATTGATGATCATCCAGTCTTCATCAGATACTCTTTTTTGTTCGATCTGAGGGTCAAAAAGGCATAAAAATATCATGAAAAATGTGTCATTTACCCTCCTAAAATGATGGATTGATCTCTATAGTGTTAACTGAGGGTAATATGAGTAGACTGGGGTGGTTTTCTTCTCTCCTTCAGTTGTTAAACCTAGAAAGGTTTGCATGGAGGCTGAAATATACACCAGGTACAAAGTCATATATAACTTTGAAGTAGTAGATACCTTAGTCAACTACTCATGAAGAGCGTTGCTGATCTGCTCACCCTAGAAGATGACTTGCTTCCTTTAGAGGATTATCTTGATGAAGAGATACATCCATTCATGGAATTTTGAAGAAGATGGTAGGCCTCACACTCTGTTGAGAAGGGTAATCAAGTCACCAACTTCTTTAATGAAATCACTCAAAAAATTTTGTGGCCATCTAAATAAATTGGTCCTGGGAGTCTTTAGCCACCTATGATTCATCAATTTTTTTGCCCTCTTGGGGTCCTTGTCATACTCTTTTTGTGCCTTGATTAAGTCGATTCTCAGCACTTCAGTAGCATGAGGGCACATGAAGACTTTATCAATAAATTTGAGGTCCAACTGAATTATCATGTTACTGCTAGCATTTGACACTGATTTGGTCTCTCTGTTGTAGAACTGGGTGCACTGGAGGATGAACTTCATATGATGTGCCACTACTAGGAAAGAGGCAACTAGATGAATGTTGCTCTTGATGATCCTTCTCATTTTAGTACTTAGGTTCGTCACCTTGGTTCTGGTTATAAACTTGGCCATATCCATGTGGCTGATCTTTGTGTCTAGTGTCATCGACATTAGAGGTGACCGAGGTGATTGAAAAAATGCCCTAGTACTATTGCTTCATGGCCTTTGACTTCTTCAGAGAATCCTTAGACATTAGAACTAGTCTTGATTGAGTAGGTGCCAATAAATGAGAATCTTCAGGGGGGTACTGTAATGATAATCATGATCATGCAATTAGGGAAAACTGGGCAAATTGAGGAATTTACACGTTGGGTGATCATGAATAAGGAAGGGCACTTGGCAGGGCTGGGTTGGAAAATAAGGAGAAAAAGGGGAGGAGGTGAAAAAATGAAAAAGATAAAAATTTCTCTAGATTTAAAGAAATTGGGGGAAAAGAATGCAAGGGCAGCAAAATTCACTGCCCTAGCATGTGGAATGACTTGCATGCATGGGCGGCAAATTTTGCCACCATTGCATGCAAGAGGAGAAAAAAAGGCACAGGCGGTGAATTTTGCCACCTATGCATGCTTCGTGGGAAAGTGCAGGGGCATAAAAATTTTCCACCCTTGCACTTTCGACCTACGTTGGTGGCAAATTTCGCTACCCGTGCAGGTAAATGGGGTGAACCTGTATCGGCGGTAAATTTTGCCACCGATGCAGGTAAATGGGTAGGGCACGGTTAGGGCAGAAAAAACTACCACCCGTTACAAGTAAGACTAGGAAAGTTTGGGGGGAATAATGGAGGTCAGCAAAAATTGCTGCCCTAATGTGACAAAAAGTGTTGAAAGGCCAACGGGGAAGGGAGAGAGAGTGAGCTCGGTGAGAGGAGAAAATGGGAGTGAGCCAATCAGCCCTAGGGGAAGAAACACACAAAAACAAACCCCAACAAAAGAACAACTAAAAACAAAACTTAAAGAGGGAAAAGGAAAAGAAATAAATGTCAAAAACAAGACCTACCTAGAAAACCATGCGCACTGTGAGCTCAAATCCACCAAAACACACTTTTACCCATTCGCTGGATCATCTAGAGGCAAAAGGCAGGAGGAGGAGAGGAAAGAATGAATAAAAATGAGGTGTAAATTATATTAAATGGGGCGAAAATTGACCCCAACCACTTGGCACATGTAGTAATAAATGCCATGCATGAAAATCGAGGTAGTGCAGGGGCAGTGAAATTTACCACCCTTGCACTAGAAAAAAATGAAGGGACATGCAGGGGCAACAAAATTTTTCACTCCTACATGTAATAGAGGAAAAATGTAGGTGTGGCAATTTTTTTGCTCCTACAAGTCTAGATGTAGGGGTGGCAAAATTTGCCGCTCCTGCATCTTGGAAGAAAAAATGCACTAATGGCAAAAAATGCCGCTCGTGCACGAAAATAGAAGAAAAACACTAACTCTAAAAAAGCCAAATTTTGGTCTCCTAGTCGTATCAAGAACGTAAAAACTTTCATGTTTTGGGGAAAACATAATGAAAATATGTTACAAATTTCAAACGGTGTCAGTTGAGCCAATACAAGAATGAGAAAAACTTGTCTTGAAAACGGACTTAGAGAGACAAAGGGCGAAACAGACAAGTTTTGCAGGGGGTTGTTCCAAAAATGAGCTGAGTTGATTTTGGAAACAATAGAGTGAATGAGTGATGATGGGAATTAGAGAGGTATAAATATTTCTAAATAACTTCAAAGGCCAATTAAAACTCATACAAGGGTTTTAGGAGGGTTTCAGGACATTCTGGTCCTTAGTGATGGTTCATAAAAGTTAGATGTCTAACTCTCAAACCAATTTCACAAATTTTTATCTCAAGAGCCTCCTTAACTAACCTTAAGTTATTAAGGCACCATGAACACCATCTATGCAGATATGAGCAAATTAAAATGGGTCTCGAGCTCTTGTAATGCATTCTAGATAGGCTTGAGAGGAAATTAGGACAAAAGTGACCTACCTAAGATATTCTTTAAAAACTAATGATTCTCATCAACCCTATACTATCCCTTAAAGGCTATCTCATGCCTTAGAATGATTATGTAGTCATATGAATTAAATTATAAGCCATTAGGGTTCATGTTCAATTTTAGGCCTAATAGGCCTAGATTATGTTATTGAGCATATGGTCACCTATGGAGGTTTTTAGTGATTTTAAGTGCTTCTATGATCCAAAAAATATTTTTAGATGTTCCATAATTTTATTTAAATATATTATATTATGTAGATATCATCAAGATATTTTTATAAACTATTGGCATGCAAAAATGGACATCATATGCTCCAGTTATCATTGGTCAAAGTTTGGTCAAAAGGTGGTCAAAGCTAGTCAAACTAAAAAAATTGATGGTCATGGAATGTTTTAAAACCATTTCCATGGTGTAGAACTCATCAAAATCTTTTTTATGAATTTTTAATGAACCAATTCCAAGTTCATATGTGAAAGTTATGATCGATCAAAGTTGGTTAAAAGTCAATAAGATTGGTCAACATTGGTCAAACTTGGTCAAAAATAATTAAAGGTGGACCAATGCTACGACCCTAACCTATCACATCTATGAGGATAGGAATAGCTGACTTGTGGCTTACTTATCCCTCTTTGATGCTATTTCACATTTCTCTATGCATTCATTTGGTTAGTAGGTCAGCCTATGGAGTAACCATGGCCTAGATAGACTATATATAGGAGGTAGTGGGTAATTGTTTAGCATCATATTGTGAATTCTAATCTTATTGAAGCTTGTGGAGGTTTCCCCCTTGAAGTGGCTTATCTATTATCATTTATTTGGATATATTTCAGTCATATTTGTATCTACTTCTGCTATTATACTTTATTCTTGAAGTAATTTCATTTCAAGTGGTATTAGAGCTACGATTTGGGCAATCTTGTGGGTGAAACCCTGATTTTTTTAAATTTGGCTATATCTATAAAATAGTTGTGAATTTCTCTAAATTTTTTTTACTGGAAGTGTGAAATAATTAATTTAAGCTTCCATTAAAATTTCAAATCATTTGGATCTGGTTTACAAAAGTTATCTCCATTTTAGTGGTTTTCATAAAATTTCTCTATAGTGTGCAATTCAAAGAATTTTTATGAGTTATTTAATTTTTTGGAAATCTTAAAAAAATTTGGCTAGGGTTTTTTCTTTGTATGTTTTCATTTGAGGCTGACATAATTCCAAAATCACTTGATTAAAGTTAGGTCAAAAGTGCCAATCAGGGTCGACATCATAAAGCCCTTTTATGGTAGGTCCACAAACTCAGGGCTGAGGAAAGGGTGATGAAACTCTAGGTAAAAATCCTAAAAATTAAGAGATGGAGTCAGAAGGGGGATGTACTAGATCCTTTGTACCAGAGTTCTCTGACATAGATCATGAAGTGAGCCAGCTTGACTATAGTGTGCAAGGCATTCAAAGTGAGGTGCAAGGCATATAATCTAATATGAAATCCATAAAAGATAGTTTGGTAGATATCATAATGGCTTAGAAAAATAATTAGTCAAATCATCTAGCTAATGCTATTGCATAGCCCCACTAGGGTGGTTCTCCCAACCAATCTAATTCAAATCTAACTATAGTGCCACATAGGAACCTATTACCAAAGGTGGATATATGCAAATTTGATGGAAAAGATCCACTCAATTGGATCAACCAAATGGATAATTTTTTTGATCTACATCAGATCCCAGGTGGACAAAAGGTTACCATGGCATCCTTATATCTTGAACCTGATCAATTCATTTGGTATCGATGGTTGTGTGCTCAAAAGAAAAAGATGACTCTCAATGTCACTTGGTCAGTTTTTACAGAGGAGCTTCAATTACACTATGGCAATAGTGTGACAAAGAATTACTTCAGCCAACTAGAAAAATTATGATAGATTGGCTCTATCAAGGATTATATTCATCATTTTTAGAACCTATCCTTACGTGTGGAGATAATTTTTTAGGAGAAGTTGAATGACCTATTTTTGGGTGGACTCAAGGACCACATTCAACATGAGGTACACATGTTTAATCCACTTAAAATTTTTGATTCTTTTATCATGGCACATAGAGCTAAGTAAAAATTCATAGCCAACAAGAAGAATCCATTCACTCACTTCAAAGATCATAGCATGTTGACACTAACATATCCTCCACCTATGAGATTGACCCCACAATAAATTGAAGAGAAGCGTGCAAAAGGATCATGTTTCAATTGTGACAGCAAGTGGAGCAAAGGACATAGATGTGCTAAGAAGAAGTTATTCTACATTGAGGGATCCAATGAAGATGAAGAAGAAGATGATGCCTCCAATGATGATGAGGAAGAGATAGAGGAGGTACTTGAAAATTTCCAACCTACAATCTCTTGTCATGCACTTGCAGGTATTAGCACTCCACAAACTCTTAAGGTGGTGGGTTTCCTCAAGAAATAAAAGGTGACAGTGTCGATTGATTCAGGAAGCACACATAACTTCATCAACCATAAGTTAGCCACTTGATTGAACTATTTCATCTACCCAGCACCAAAATTTCAAGTCATGATTGCAGATGGTGGCACAATTAATTTAGGAAAATGCCATAGTATTAAGCTTCCTATGGGTGAGTAAAATCTAGATTCTCCTATGTTTGCTATTCCCATGGGTAACACAGACATTATTTTGGGAGTCCAATGGCTCAAAACCTTAGGTACCATTGAGGTGAACTTCTAACAAATATTCATGTGCTTTCATTCTAAAGGCAGGAAAATTGAACTACATGGATTACAGGCAAAATATCCACAATTGGTTAGTTCACATCAGATGACCAAGATACTAAAAAAGGGGTTAGAGGGAATTATTTCATGATTATATTCCATATAATTTCAACCCACACATGCATCTACACATCCTGATCTATAGATGATTCTTGATGACCACCCATCTATTTTTGGGGCCATGCCAAAAGGACTACCACCAAAAAAAGAACATGATCATGCCATTCAACTAGTTCCAGGGAGTCAACCACTAAATATCAGAACATATAGATATCTATATGCACAAAAGAGTGAAATAAAAAAATGGTCCATGAGATGCTAGAGGGGATCATTAGGCATAACCAAAGTGCATATTCATCACCAGTGGTTATGGTGCGAAAGAAGGGTGACACATGGAGGATGTACCCAAATTATAGGGAACTCAACAAGTACACCATCAAAGATAAGTTTCCTATTCATGTAATTGATGATTTACTTGATGAGTTGCATGGTGCTAATTATTTCACAAAATTAGACCTTCGCTCAAGGTACTATCAAATTAGAATCAAGGATGAAGATGTTCATAAAACTACTTTTAGAACACATGAGGGCCATTATGAGTTTTTGGTAATGCCATTTGGTCTTACAAATGCACCATCTACTTTTTAGAGCTTGATGAACACTATTTTTAGGCATTTTTTAAGGAATTTTGTGTTGGTTTTCTTTGATGACATATTAATTTACAGTCAGACATGGGAAGCACATCTGCAACATGTGAAATAGGTGTTGATAGTTTTGGAGAAGCATCAGCTTTATGCGAAGCCATCCAAATGTGCTTTTTGAGTACAAGAGGTAGAGTACCTAGGTCACATTATTTCCCATGAAGGTGTCAAAGTTGATCCCCATAAGATCAAAGCTATGATGGAATGGCCCATGCCAAAAACTCTCAAAAACCTTAGAGGGTTCCTAGGATGATCAGGTTACTACTGAAGATTTTTGAAATGTTATGGCAACATAGCAGCTCTACTCACTGCATTGCTAAAGAAGGATGCCTTCCATTCGAATGATGCCACCACCAAAGCATTTGAGAAACTAAAAGTAGCTATGTGCACCACTCCAATTTTGGCTACTCCAGACTTTTCAAAGACATTCACTATTGAATGTGATGCTTCTGGATCTGGGTTGGAAGCGGTACTAATGTAGGAAGGAAGACCCATTACATTTAAGAGTTGTCAATACAAAAGTAAGAATCTAAAAAAACTTGTTTATGAGAAATAAATGATGGCTATTCTTCATGTAGTTAAATAATGGAGTCCCTATCTAATGGGTAGAAACTTTAAGGTGAAAACCAATCATGATAGTCTCAAATAATTTTTGGAGGAAAGATTATCATCTGAGGAACAACAAAAGTGGGTAACCAAAATGTTGGGTTATGATTTTGAAATCATCTATAAGAAAGGTAAAGATAATGTAGCAGAAGATGCACTATCTAGATGCAATACATCCATAAAAGCATTACTTTGTGCAATATCCATATTGTAAGTAGATTGGGTGGATGAAGCCAGATTAGAATGGGAGAAAGACAAGGATACACAGGTTTTGATTCAAAATATCTAGCAAGGTACTTTAGCCTTTGGCAAATTTGAATGGAAAGGTAATGTCCTATGGTATAAGGGTAGGTTATACTTGTGCAAAAATTTAGAGCTTAAGCATAAGATTCTTGCAGAGTTACATGCATCTCCAATTGGGGGACACTCAGGGTTCTTGAAAACATATGACAGAATAAAGAAAGAATTATTTTGGGAAGGACTCAAGGGAGATGTACAAAAGTTTATGGAAAAATTCTTGATATGCCGAATAAAGGTGAGACATAAGACCCCAGGTCTGTTACAACCATTATCAATTCCTAGTCAAAGGTGGGAGGAGGTTTCCACAGGGTTGCCTTATTTTGAAGGTAAGAATGTTATCTTGGTCATTATGGATAGGATTACAAAATATGCCCATTTTAATGCTCTCTCACACCCATTTTTATCAAGTACAGTAGCATCTATTTTTCTAGACGCAGTTCTAAAATTACATGGAACCCCAAAAATAATTTTAAGTGATCGTGATCTTATTTTCACTAGTAATTTTTGGATTGAACTATTTTCTTGTTTGGGTACTCAGCTAGCTCATAGCTTATCTTACCACCCCCAATCTGATGGATAAACAAAAGTGGTTAACAAATGTTTAGAGGGGTATCTCTATTGTTTTGTATCAGATAAATAGGATCATTGGGTTAAATGGTTACCACTTTCAGAATGGTGGTATAACACATCTTTCCATACCTCTTCTAAAATGTCTCTATTTTTATCACTATATGGTTACCATCCACCTTCCATCACTTCTTCATTAAAGGTGCAAACCATGGTTCAAAATGTGGAGGAGCACATTCAACATCAACAAGAGGTTTTGTCTAGTTTGAGAGAGAATTTGGCCTTGACACAAAATAGGATGAAGCAACAAGCAGATCAACACCATAGTGAGTGAAATTTTGAGGTGGGTTATTGGGTATTTATACATTTGCAGCCTTATAAGCAGATGTCCTTGAAGCAATAGAAAAAGGACAACAAAATTGCTCCTAAGTATTACGGCCCTTATCAGGTTTTGTAGAAAATTGGAAGTGTGGCTTATAAACTTGAGTTACCTCATTCATCTTGCATACACCTAGTATTTCATGTTTCATGTTTGAAGAAGGTCATTGGATAGAAAGTTTGAGCCCAGATAAAACTCCCAGAACTAGATGAAGAAGGATGAGTCATTTTGGAACCAGAGAAGATCTTCCAAACACGTACTAAGAGGTTGAGAACTAGAGAGATTAGGGAATATCTAATAAAGTGGAATAACTTGAGCAGTGAAGATGCAACTTGGGAAGGTGAAGATTTTTTGCAACAACATCCAAAATTGTTCAACATTGAGGACAATGTTGGTTTGAAGGGGAAGGGCATGCTACAGCCCTAACCTATCACATGTATGAGGATAGGAATAGTCGACTTGTGGCTTACTTATCCCTCTTTGATGTTATTTCACATTTCTTTATACATTCATTTGATTAGTAGGTTGGCCTATGGAGTAACATTGGCCTAGATAGACTATATATATGAGGTAGTGGGTAATTGTTTGGCATCATATTGTGAATTCTGCTCTTATTGAAGTTTATGGAGGTTTCCCCCTCAAAGTGGCTTATCTATTATCATATATTTGGATATATTTCAGTCATATTTGTATCTACTTCTGCTATTATGCTTTATTCTTGAAGTAATTTCATTACAAACAATGTGGTATGGAAGCATGGCACACATTGGTATGGACATATGGCATAACTACAAACCTTCACATGACACATCTATGTGGCAAGGTGAGACCAATTTACATGGGATAAAGTTTAATAAAAAAAAAAACTCCACACATATGTGGATATAGACAAAAGATAGATTTTTAATAAGGCATGGGATATGATAATATTTATTCCCACAAATTTGGGATATTATTATGGTATTTTTAATTTAATGTTTTAATTAAAACATGTAAAGGCCATATAATTCATGTGTGGGCTAAATAAAGCCTTATATTTTAATCCCACGATAGAATGGGATAATTATTAATCCCATTAAAATAGGTATTAAGATAATTATGAATATTATTTAAAATTGAAAAAAGATAATCATCCAATCCCACCTTTTTTGGACTCATAAACCTATATAAAGGGTCTAGAGGGGTCATTTGAAATCATAATCAAAGTGTAAACAACAATCAAAGTGTGAAGATCAACACACAAAACTTGAGAATAATCAAGTAAATTTTGAGCAAAGAGCGAGTGCCAAATCCTAGAGTGAGAGGTGAAATACAAAGCCTTGAGCCAAATCTAAGAGTTGAGAGCTAGAGTTGAGAGCCAAGAGCCATAGTCGATACCGAGAGCCAGAGCCACGAACTAGAGCTAGAGCTAATTGCCAGAGCTAGAGATAGAGGACATCAAAAAATTCATTTGTATATTGATAACTCCTACTAGGGATAATTGATGTATGAAGTCATTTTTACATCAATAATTGATTGATTCCACCTTTGAGTAAGACCTAAAGATGTAACATAGATCGGGTAAACTCTATTATCAATTCTAGAGTTTTGTTGTCTCTATTTTTACCCATAAATTTTCATATTGATTTCTATTTTAGTTATATTTTTTATTTTAATGGATTTATAAGCAATTTGATGGGGAATTTTTGATATTTAAATAATACCCATTTTTAAATAGTTTTTAATAAGTGGGGGTCACTTACTATTTACAGATCAAGTTTGGTATCAAAGCAGTTAGAATGCAGGTATTAGCTTATGATTGTGTGAAAATTTTATTTTAGTTTTAGTTTGGTTGGAATATTTGTAGATATTAGCCTTATTTTTTACTCTATTTTTAGTGTTGGAAGTATAGTTTTTTGTAGGAATAAGAAACCATGGGCAAGTTGTCAAAACAAGAGAAACTTGATGAGCTTTGAACATTTAATATGGAGATCCAAGAAGATAACTTTCTCTTGAGATTAAAGTTTTATTCCTTGGAAGAGGAAGTTGAAAGGTTAAAAATTAAATTGCAAGCCAAAGATGAGCTCTTGGTAAGACTATAGAATGGTGAATGAATGAAGGATTTTCCTACCACATTAGATGCAAAAACCATGATGGATGGATACACTGTAAGTCACCATGTAGTAATTCCTCTCATTTAGTTTCATATATTGCTTTTGGTGATTTTGAAAAACACACAAGGATATTGGATCTAAATTGTTAGACAAAATGGGATTCAATGGAAAGGGCCTTAGAAAAGATGGCCAAGGTATTACTAACCCCATTTAGGATGAGGAAAAGCCTCACCATGCAGGATTGGGATTATTTTTTAGTGATAGGATTGAAATAGGTGAATGCTCCAAGTCAGTTGAAACTATGAGGAAGATACCTACACCAAAACCCATGAAAAGTAATGGTAGTTTGTATTTTGTCAAATCTTCTAATGAGACTTTGGTATCTCATAGTGATGGATAGAGTTCTCATAGTGTTAATGAGAAACTTAGCAAGTTAATTGTTAAATCTTCAAGTGTTGGAAACCACATAGAGAAAAGGTGTAAACCATCACCTAGAGAAGGTATAAAAACTTCCTCTAATCATACTTGTATTAATGTTGATTCTTCTAGACAATGTAAATATTACAACATTCCTTTTAATTACAGTACACAAAATTTATGGTATATTTATCCATTCAATTTTTTTGGGTTATCTAACCATTATGTAGCTAAATTTTGGAAACATAAATCTTAGTTAGGAAAGATTTTGAAAGACCACTCTCCTAGAGAGTGTTCTGAGAATGGTAGTAAGGGTATGTTTTCCAAAAATGTGGACAAACATTTTTTTACTCATTGTAACAATAAAGGACATGAGGTTAATAGGTGTTGGTAGCTTTATCCCAAATAACATTGGAGAGTTTTAAAAAAGGAAAGCAAAGTTAGACCAATAGTTTCAAATATAACCCATGCATAAACTCAGGTAAAATCTAAGGAGAATCTAGTTAAGCAATTTGGAAAGCAATTCCTTAGTTTCATGTTTGCATAACTATGATAGTTTATTAGCATGCAAATATTAAAAATGGTTTTGGTATTATATTGAAATTAAAAGGAATATATTTGGTTTTGAATATATTTTTGTGCTACCATCTATGAGAAAATTCGAGTGACAGGTTTATCATACTTGGATTGATTTCTCATGTTTGGGTTTTTTGAAACTTTTTAGTTTGAACTTTGACAACATTATATGTAGGTTGTATGTGGCATGATTAGTATGTCTATTTTGGCAAAAAAATTGCATTTCAGTATATATGTTGTCATTTACCTTGTGTAAATATATCATAGGCTTATAAGACCCTTTTCAAGCAGCATTTTTAATTTTATTAATTATACAATTTTTTTGTATCCATGCATGATATTTGCACATGTTTATAAGTCCCTCATTTTGGGAATTTATTTGTAACTATCGAATGTGGTTACAATTAGGGTGTACATTTATTACACTAACAAAATGGTTTGTAGTTATACTTGGTGATCATTTTGCAATGATTGGGATTCACCGTTTTGGAGATGTAAAATTTGTATAGGTAATTTGATCCTATCTACAATTCAATATTGGATAGGGATGTTCTTCTCTAACAATTTTAGGGATTTAGTTTGAATTTTAAATCATTATCATGATATGTTTCAGTGATATTTTGTAGAGTTGATAGTTTATAGGAGAACCATTTAACAGAGTAAATGGATTATTGGACTTTTGGAGACCAAAAGCCTTCTTAGTGGGGAGGCATGATCCAAACAATATTTTTAGATGTTCCATTGTTTACTTTAAACATGGTCCATTATGTAGAGATAATCAAGAGATTTTTGGTAACTTTTAGAATACAAAAAATGGACATCATATGATCAAGTTATCATTGGTCAAATTTTGGTCAAACTAGAAACATTGATGGTCATGGAACATTTTTTAACTAGTTCCATGGTGTGGAATGCATCAAAATATTTTTGATGCTTTTTTAATAGACCAATTTTGAGTATGTATGCAAAAGTTATGGCCGATCAAAGTTGGTCAAAACTCAACATGATGGGTCAACATTGTTAAACATTGGTCAAAATTGGTCAACAAGCATTAAAGGTGGACCAATGTGGTATGGACACATTGTACACATTAGTATGAACATGTGGCATAACTACAAGCCTCCACATGGCACATCTATATGGCAAGGTGATACCACTTTACATGGGATAAAGTTTAATATTAAAAATATATATTTTACACACATGTGGATATAAACAAAATATAGCCTTTTAATAAGGCATGGGATGTGATAATATTTATTCCCATGAATGTGGGATATTATTATGGTATTTTTAATGTAATGTTTTAATTAAAACATGTAACGGCCATATAATTCATGTGTGGGCTAAATAAAGCCTTATATTGTAATCTCACAATAGAATGGGATAATTATTAATCCCATTAAAATAGGTCTTGGGATAATTATGAATATTATTTAAAATTAGAAAAGGATAATCATCCAAGCCCACCTTTTGTTGACCCATAAACCTATATAAAGGGTTTGGATGGGTCATTTGAAATTACAATCAAAGTGTGAAGAAAAACACACAAGACTTGAGAATAATCAAGGAAAGTTTGAGCCAAGATCGAGTGCTAGAGCCAAGAGTGAGATTTGAGAGCC